>OX638143.1:7456710-8952682 GCA_951805005.1 Othius punctulatus | reverse complement strand
ACTCCGGTGAATAGACTAATAAAGATTATGTACTACTTTATAATAATAAAATTATTACTGCCCTTATAATTACTATAAAATCTAATAAAACGTCTCCATATTAATAATTATTATTCCCTATAATATAATTATTATTACTATTACTATTATTACTATTACTATTATTATTTCTGCATTTATTACGATTATAAAATCTAACAAAACGTCTCCGCATTAATATTAGCGCACGTAAATTTAATATTGAAGCGACGAATGGATACATATATGGGAATTGGCGCTTAAACGTGGCAATAAAAGTTTGAAACGTTATGCCTCCATAAACGAGATATAACCCAATAAATGCACCATTCGCCAGTTCCAAGATTCTGCGGAGTATAAAACCAATTACGTACATTTAAAATGAAAGTTTTAGGCGGAGATAAGAAAAATTTCGAGCGAAGCTCAACTAAAGGCAATTAAAGTCCAGCAGTTAAATATTATATTCCTGCAATAGAATTCATGTTTTATAAATGGAAAAAGACATTGCATAATAAAGTAGATTGCATAATATATAATCTGTTCCATTTTTATTTTAAACTAAGTAGGGAGATACTGTTTGAAGTTTAGGAGACTAAAGCAATCTATTTAGGTGTTCATTTGATTTATATTAGGTAGATACCGTTTGTAGTTTGTGAGCCTTAACATAGCCTTAACCTTAGCTTTAACCTAACCTACCTTGAGCTTTAACTAAACCACAGTTAAGGCTGTTGTTTCATTTTATAATGTTTTACACCTGAACACCAAGAAAAATGATCTGACATTCATATTAAACGGAGGTTTTTAAGATTTCGTTTCTTAAATATGAGACTAATTAGAAACACATAAAATATCCCACAAATATTTAATGATATAAAACAAAAATTGAAACATCCAAAGAATCCTTCATAGGATTTTAATGAAATTACATGTAATACACACTAATGTACCATCTAATATCGGTATTTAATTGATTTTGGATTGATACTCTAGTTCTTGAACTATTATAGTATCAATATCACAAAGACACATAAATTACTTTTAAGATTGAATATCGAAATTTAAATATCTCATGAATCACTCATTGGATATAAATTTAATTACACATATTCAATATTGGTGTATCAATCAATATCAGTGATAAATAACATTCATATTGATACGGTGGTTTTTGAGATTTAGTTACTTAATTATGAGATTAAAATATCCCACAAATATCGAATAATATAAAACAAAAATTGAAATATCCAAAGAATCCTTTATTGGATTTTAATGAATTTACATGTAATACACACTAATGTACCATACAATATCGATAATTAATTGATTTTTGATTAATACTCTAGTTCTTGAACTATCAGAGTAAATGTCACAAAGACACATAAATTACTTTTAAGATTAAATATCAAAATTTAAATATCTCATGAATCACTCATTGGATATAAATTTAATTACACATATTTAATACTGGTATATCAATCAATATCAGTGATAAATAACATTCGTATTGATACGGTGGTTTTGGAGATTTAGTTACTTAAATATGAGACTAATTGGAAACACTTAAAATATCCCACAAATATCGAATGATATAAAACAAAAATTGAAATATCCAAAGAATCCTTCATTGGATTTTAATGAATTTACATGTAATACACACTAATGTACCATGCAATATCGATAATTAATTGATTTTTGATTGATACTCTAGTTCTTGAACTATCATAGTATCAATATCAAAAAGACACATAAATTACTTTTAAGATTGAATATCAAAATTTAGAATATCTCATGAATCACTCATTGGATATAAATTTAATTACACATATTTAATATTGGTATATAAATTAATATCAGTGATAAATAACATTCATATTGATACGGTGGTTTTTGAGATTTAGTTACTTAAATATGAGACTAATTGGAAACACTTAAAATATCTCACAAATATCGATTGATATCAAACAAAAATTAAAATATCCAAAGAATCCCTCATTGGATATTAATGAAATTACCTATAATATATATTAATATACCATGTAATATCAGTAAGAAATTTCATTTTAATTGACACGCTAGTTCTTCAAATATCATTCTTTAAATATCAGAATGACACATAAATAACTTCCAAGATCAAATATTGTCACAAAAATTTAAATATCTCAAGACTCACTTATTGGAAATATATTTAGTTTCACATTTTCAATACTGCTATATCACACAATATCAGTAATAAATGATATTATTATTGATACTGTAGTTTTTGAGATTTCATTACTTAAATATGAGACTAATCAGAAACACATAAAATATTCAACAAATATCGAATGATATGAAACAAAAATTGAAATATCCAAAGAATTCCTCATTGGATATTAATGATATTGCATGTAATATATACTAATATACCATGTAATATAGGTAATAAATTGTATTTTGAATGATACGCTAGTTCTTGAAATATCATAGTATCAATATCAGAAAGACACATAACTTACTTTCAAGATTAAGTATTGTCACAAAAATTTAAATATCTCATGAATCACTTATTGGATATAAATTTAATTACACATATTAAATACTGGTATATCAATAAATATCAGTGATAAATAACATTTATATTGATACGGTGGGTTTTGAGATTTAGTTACTTAAATATGAGACTAATTACAAACACTTAAAATATCTCACAAATATCGATTGATATCAAACAAAAATTAAAATATCCAAAGAATCCCTCATTGGATATTAATGAAATTTCATATCGTATATACTAATATACCATGTAATATCAATAAGAAATTGCATTTTAATTGACACGCTAGTTCTTCAAATATCATTCTTTAAATATCAGAATGACACATAAATAACTTCCAAGATCAAATATTGTCACAAAAATTTAAATATCTCAAGACTCACTTATTGGAATTAAATTTAATTTCACATATTGAACACTGGTATATCACGCCATATCAGTAATAAATTACATTCATATTGATAGGGTGGTTTTGAGATTTCGCTACTTAAATGAGAGACTAGTCAGAAACACATCAAATATTCAACATATATCGAATGATATGAAACAAAAATTAAAAGATCCGAAGAATTCCTCATTGGATATTAATGAAATTACATATAGTATATATTAATATACCATGTAATATCAGTAAGAATTTGCATTTTAATTGACACGCTAGTTCTTCAAATATCATTCTTTAAATATCAGAATGACACATAAATAACTTCCCAGATCAAATATTGTCACCAAAATTTAAATATCTTAAGACTCACTTATTGGAAATAAATTTAATTTCACATATTTAATACCGGTATATCATGCAATATCAGTAATAAATTACATCCATATTGCTAGGGTGGTTTTTGAGATTTCGCTACTTAAATAAGAGACTAATTAGAAACACATCAAATATTCAACATATATCGAATGATATGAAACAAAAATTAAAAGATCCGAAGAATCCCTCATTGGATATTAATGAAATTACATATCGTATATACTAAAATACCATGCAATATCAGTAAGACATTGAATTTTAATTGACACGCTAGTTCTTCAAATATCATTCTTTAAATAACAGAATGACACATAAATAACTTCCAAGATCAAATATTGTCACCAAAATTTAAATATCTCAAAACTCACTTATTGAATACAAATTTAATTACACATGTTTAATACTGGTATATCAATAAAAATCAGTAATTAATAACATTCATATTGATATGGTAGTTTTTGAGATGTCGATAGTTTTATACGAGGAATAATTGGAAACACTTAAAATATCCTATAAATATCGATTGATATCAAACAAAAATTAAAATATCCAAAGAATCCCTCATTGGATTTCAACGAAATTGTACGTATTATATAAAAATATACTACGTAATATCGGCCTTAAATTGCATTTTGATTGATACGCTAGTTCTTGAAATATCATTCTTTAAATATCAGAATGACACATAAATAACTTCCTAGATCAAATATTGTCACCAAAATTAAAATATCTCAAAACTCACATATTGGATACAAATTTAATTACACATGTTTAATACTGGTATATCAGTAAATATCAGTAATAAATAACATTCATATTGATATGGTAGTTTTTGAGATTTCGATAGTTGTATACGAGGAATAATTGGAAACACTTAAAATATTCCATAAATATCAAATGAAATCAAACAAAAATTAAAATATCCAAACAATCCCTCATTGGATATTAATTTTATTACATGTAGTATATACTAACATGCCTAGCAATATGGGTAATAATTAGTGTTTTGATTGATACGCTAGTTTTTAAAATATCATACATTCAATATTAGGAAGACACAAAAATAACTATCAAAATCAAATGTTGTCACCAAAATTTAAATATATCAAGAGTAACTCATTGGATATAAATTTAATTACACATGTTCAATAGCAGTATATCAATCAATATCAGTAATAAATAACATTAATATTGATACGATGGTTTTTGAGATTTTGATACTTTAATATGAAAATAATTGGAAACACTTAAAATATCCCATAAGTTTCGAATGATATCAAACACAAATTAAAATATCCAAAGAACCCCTCATTGGATTTTAATGGATTTGCATGTATTGCATACAAATATACTATGTAATATTGGCAATAAATTGCATTTTGATTGATACGCTAGTTCTTGAAATATCATAGTATCAATATCAGAAAGACATATAAATTACTCTCAAGATTAAATATTGTCACCAAAATTTAAATATCTCAAGACTCAATTATTGCATATTGAGATTATACATTTAATTACACATGTTTAATACTGGTATATCATTGAATATCAGTAGTAAATAACATTCATATTGAAATGGTAGTTTTTGAGATTTCGTTACTTTTATACGAGGAATAATTGGAAACACTTAAAATATCCTATAAATATAGAATGATATCAAACAAAAATTAAAATATCCAACAAATCTCTCATTGCATTTTAATGAAATTACATATAATACATAAGAATATACCATGTAATATCGATAATAAATTGCATTTTGATTTATACGCTAGTTCTTGAAATATTACAGTATCAATATCAGAAAGACACACAAATTACTTTCAAGATCAAATATTGTCACCAAAATTTAAATATCTCAAGACTCACTTATTGGATATAAAATTAATTGCACATTTTGAATACTGGTATATCACGCAATAGCAGTAATAAATTACATTGATATTGATACGATGATTTTTGAGATATCGATGCTTTAATATGAGACTAATTAGAAACACTTAAAATATCCCACAAATATCGAATGATATGAAACTAAAATTAAAATATCCCAAGAATCCCTCATTGGATATTAATGAAATTACATGTAGTATATACTAATATGCCATGCAATATCTGTAATAATTTGAGTTTTGATTGATACGCTAGTTTTTGAAATATCATACTTTCAATATTAGGAAGACACAAAAATAACTATCAAGATCAAATATTGTCAATAAAATTTAAATATCTCAAGACTCACTCATATTGTATAAATTTAATTACACATGTTCAATACTGGTGTATCAATCAATATCAGTAATAAATAACATTGATATTATATTGGGGTCTTTCAGATATTCCATAATTTAATATGAGACTAATTGAAAATACTTAAAATATCCCATAAATTTTGAATGATATCAAACAAAAATTAAAATGTAAAAAAAATCCCTTATTTCGTATTAATGATATTAACTGTAAAATATAAAAATATGCTATGCAATATCAGTAATAATATACGTTTTGATTGATACGCTAGTTTTTGAAATATCATTCTTTCAATATCATAAAAGACACATAAATAACTTACAAGATCAAATATTGTCACCAAAATTTAAATATCTCAATACTCACTTATTGGAAATAAATTTAATTTCACATATTCAATACCGGTATATCACGCAATATCAGTAATAAATTACATTCATATTGATAGGGTGGTTTTTGAAATTTCGTTACTTAAATATGAGATTAATCAGAAACACATAAAATATTCAACAAATATCGAATGATATCAAACAAAAGAGAAAATATCCAAAGAATCATTCATTGAATTTTAATGAAATTACATATAGTATATACTAATATACCATACAATATCAATAATGATTTGAGTTTCGATTAATCCGCTGGTTCTTGAAATATCATACTTTTAATATTACGAAGACATAAATAACTTTCAAGATCAAATGTTGTTACGAAAATTTAAATCGTTTAAGATTTACTTATTGGATATAAATTTAGTTACACATATTTACTACTGGTATATATTGAAGTTTTAAAAATAAATTACGCTTATATTGATACGGTGATTTTTAAGATTTCGATACTTTAATATGAGACTAATTGGAAACACTGAAAATATCCCATAAATTTCGAATGATATCAAACAAAAATTAAAATATCCAACTAATCCCTCATTGGATTTTAATGAAATTATACTTATTATATAAAAAAATACTACGTAATATCGGCCATAAATTGCATTTTGATTGATACGCTAGTTCTTGAAATATCATAGTATCAATATCAGAAAGATACATAAATTACTTTCAATATCAAATATTGTCACCAAAATTTAAATATCTTAAGACTAACTCATGCGATATAAATTTAATTTCACATATTCAATACTGATATATCACGCAATATCAGTAATAAATTAAATTTAAATTGATAGGGTGGTTTTTCAGATTTCGTTACTAAAATATGAGACTAATCAGAAACACATCAAATATTCAACAAGTATCGAGTGATAGGAAACAAAAATTGAAATATCCGAAGAATTTCTGATTGGATATTAATGATATTACATGTAGTATATACTAATATGCCATGCAATGTCAGTAATAATTTGAATTTTGATTGGTACGTTAGTTCTTGAAATATCATACTTTCAATATTATGAAGACACATAAATAACAAGATCAAATATTGTCACTAAAATTTAAATATCTCAAGACTTACTTATTGGATATATATTTAATTGGATATACATGTTCACTACTGATCTATATATTGAAATGTCATGAATAAATTACGTTTATATTGATACGGTGATTTTTGAGATTTCGATACTTTAATATGAGACTAATTGGAAACACTTAAAATATCCTATAAATTTCGAATGATATCAAACAAAAATTAAAATATCCAACGAATTCCTCATTGGATTTTAACGAAATTTCATGTGTTGCATATTAATATACTATGTAATATCGGAAATAAATTGCATTCTGATTGATACGCTAGTTCTTGAAATACCACAGTATCAATATTGGAAGATACATAAATAACTTTCAAGATAAAAAATTGTCACCAAAATTTAAATATCTCAAGACTCACTTATTGGATATAAATATAATTAAACATATTAAATACTGGTATATCACGCAATATCAGAAATAAATTACATTCATATTGATACGGTGGTTCTTCAGATTGCGTTACTTAAATATGAGACTAATTAGAAGCGCTTAATATATCTCACAAATATTGCATGATATGAAACAAATTTAAAATATCAGAAAAATCCCTCATTGGATATTAATGGAATCACATGTAATATATACTAATATACCATGTAATATCAGAAATAAATTGCATTTGATTTGCTAGTTCTTGAAATATCATACTCTGAATATCAGAAAGACACATAAATAACTTTCAAGATAAAATATTGCCAATAAAATTTAAATATCTCAAAACTCACTCATTGGATATAAAGTTAATTGCACATGTTCAATACTGGTATATCAATCAATATCAGTAAGCAATAACATTCATATTGATTCGGTGGTTTTTGAGATTTCGATAGTTTAATTCGCTCAATTTAAGTGGGCACTTAACTAATGACATTTTTAAATGACTAATTGTCACAATTTTCATCTGTAAAATATATCAGTCATAGAGGTACATTTCAGGTACAATTTGAGATAAATTTTCCGTTTCTATCTTATTTGTAAGAGAAGTTAATGCCATTTTGCATAACGTCGATTTCAGTTCAAAATCATGGAGTTAAATTATTATCTCAGAAAGTAAAAACATATTGTACACACATCTCTACATCATATGTTTTATATTAAAAGGGGAAGCCAGAAACATAACAATATATAGGGTGTTCCATTTCCAACAAAAGTTGGTAGCCATCGGAACCGGAAGTGACAGAAGTATAAAAGTATTTCACCTGAGTAGAACGCAGCCAGCCATGTTTGAATGATTTTTTTTCAAATTCTTATGTTATGTGGAACCCCATAAACTTTTAACGGTCCATGAGCGTGGGACACCCTGTATAATAAATTTTTAAATAAAAAAGTGTTTGTTTTTCAATTTATTATAATATATATATAAACAATCTTTATTCGGCTATAGACCCCATGGGGTCTTTCCGCGTTTTAATAATATTTATATGTTTTTTAAATATTAATTCAACATATATGTGTATAATTATATTGTGGAGGCAAAATATCGTTACTGCTACTATTAAGAAATATATTTTAATAATATTATTAATAAAAAAAAGTATGAAATTTTCATAATGCAAATATTAATTACACGTATAAGTATATTTATAATAATATTGTACAGACAAGTGATCGTTACTATTACTACTTATTAGTAAATATATTTTTTAACTAAATAAAAATGTAGATCGTGCCATTTTATTAAATATTTCCACAGACATCTGGAAAAGAAAAAAACCCAAAGTCACCATAAAAGAGATACTGTATTCCCTGGAAATGGACTAAACCAAGGACAATGACCATCAAGGGCGGAAGGACTCCGGTCGATAGCCCTTTGCCAGGACCAAAACATCTAATACCATACCAATATATACATAAATATTACGAAATGTAGCCCTGGCAATAAATTTCTTATTCTTCTTCTATTAAATATTTGGTATATGTATATCTACTGAAAATTAATACATCATCGATCCTGTGCACATTTAAAAATATACATAAACTAATAATAATAATAATAGCGCCTCTGCGCGTGCTTTCTAGTTTTTTTAAGAACCTATTTTGTAAGTATAACCTTGCTGTACAAATTTATGTATTACACATTGTTTAATACGTAGGAAATAGGTGGAAAGACCACATAGGTCGAAGCCTAATAAAGATTGTCTACTACTACTACGTAGGAAAATCCTGATGAAACTGGAATAAATAGCGAATATTGATTATTTAAAAAGGAGTTCTCTATTTTTAGTGCCCTACTACCGCTTTCACGTTACATAACATTACTTCAATAATAGTAAATTGTAATTTAATTATTAATGGTACAAAATTACTTACTTATTATAATATATACCACAATGCCATGGGCTTTGAACACACACATTTCTACGGTTTATATTGAAAATGTCACAGCCACAAGTTCGGGATTTTCACAAATCCCTAAGTTGGAAAGACATTAATGACTTCACGTGTACATTCTTGTAAAATTGTATTAGAGAGGCTTTTGTTTCATTCCGTGCCCAGGCCCTCTTGTACGAAGGAATGATTTCCCATTAAGGAGGATTTAACTGAAAATGGAATGGAAATCGCTGATCAAAGGAATATGTAGTCCTATATATAAATATATATAGACCACGGGTGCAGCCAGCATTAATACAAAATTGAAAAGACTGTTCTTCCGGCAAGCCGCGAAATTACAATCAAAATTGCCCCTTCATACAAGATTAATACAAAAAGTCTGCCAGGCACGATTATTAAAAGACCGCGCCCGGATAATAAGGGAGCATATGTAAACAAAAATTTCGATTAACTTCCTTCCGGGGGGCGGGCCCCCGCCGCCCGCGGCTCTATTGACCCGATGGAGCCGAAGATGATGAAAGGCCGGGGGGCCCTCGAGATGATACGGCTTAATGACTGCACGGCTCTCGCCCAGGTTTTAAATTAACCTTTCGCGTCCCCCCCCCCCATGGGCTGTAAAACGCCGGGAATTACGGCCGAATAATTGCCTCCTCGCCCGGCACTAAAGCAGATATGTATTACAGAAAAAGCCGCCGCCGAAAGACTTAATCCGGGGGCGTAAAAATTCTGAGGTGCCCCATTAATATTCCGGACATTATCCGGGGACGGCGCCCGAATCTCAATTACCGGATTACGTGATTATTGCGCCCACGCGCACTTGCAAGGCGAAATTATCGCAGCCACGCGTATTTGTAAAGCTGGTTTTACGTAGCTGTAATTAGTGATGTTTACAGACGAGATTTTAGATGTTTTATGTACGAATATAATGAGGCTGATAAAAACGAGATGGAAATGCTACAGATATACTAATGTAGATAACACAACATTTTGAGCTCTAAAAGATGGACAGAATAACAAAATAAAAATTTAACATCACGTTATTTAATAATTAATCAAATAACAGAGTTGACGTAGATATTCAGAATATGTTTTAGTTTAAAAAGGAAACATGATTTAATTTTACCGCAGGCATGACTTTACTGAGGCATATCTTCTTTACAAGTGAGAGTCAAAAATGAAGGGCTGCCCATATTAGCTATTAAACTTATCGTGCATTATCCCTTGCAAATAATAAGTATACATAAGTAATAATACATACATACATAATCCGGCCCTCGTGTACCCTGAGGGTATCGAGGGACAAGGAATAAGTAATATTAATAATTAATAATAATAAGTTTAGAAATAAAGCACTTAGCAGTTAATTGTTGGCAGTTAGCAGTTAATAGTTCGTAGATAATTGTTCAGAGTTAGCAGTGAACAGTTAGCAGTAAGCAGTTATTAAGCAATAAAAAGACTTTCTGAGGCATGTCTACATTTGGAACAAATTACGTCTCACTGCTCTCACGTCTGGGAATTTGTAAACATATTCAAACCTTTAGCACCAGTCTTTCCACCCACTGACAACTTTTCGAATGGTTATCTGATAGTAGAACATACTACACACAACACACAAGTAGAACATAAATAAATTACGCCGGTAATTGTGGCTATGTATCTTTGATAGATAAAGTATGATTTACTATTAAAAAACTCGATCTTATAGCTTTATGGTGATTGTTTAGAAACTAACCTAGCCTAACCCAACCTTCTTGTATGATATACCAATCGGCAGTTAACTCAATTTCAGCTTGGCATACACCGATTTTAAATGTGTTGCCCTTGAAGGGCAACAAAACTAGTTTTATATATGGTGGAGGCGCCGGGTAAAACCTTTTTTAATTAATTCTGCCATCTTACGCGTAATAATTAATTATTATTTTGCATGAATTATAAGCACCATATGATGTTAATACTTTACATAATTTATAATAATTAATTAATATTTTAATTAACTCAAGAGAGCACATTTTCCTTATGGTGGAGGCGCCGGGTACAGGCATTTATATTTAGTTTTTGTTATAGTTTCATCCATTTTGGATACCTGTTGTTATTATATTTTTTATTATTTTTTCCCTTATTTATTGGAGCACTTACTGGTATTTTATATGTTTAGATAAAAAGATGTTTTTTTGTTTTTATTATTTTTATTATGTCTTCTTCACCTGACTAGCTTCGGCTATCTTTTAGCCATTTTTAAAAGAGTTAATTTTTTTGTGTTCAATATGTGTTCAAATGTTTTGACTTTTAAATAATATACAAATAAATTAATTATTTAGAAGTATTTGTATTTAAGTTCAATATTCCGCAATTTAGTAATTATAGTATTTAGTTAGTATTTGTTATAGTTTCATCCATTCTGGATACCAGTTATTATTATATGTTTTTATTATTTTTTCCCTTCTTTATTAGAGCACTTACTGGTAGTTTATATTTTTAGATATAAAGATGTTTTTTTATTTTTATTATTTTTATTATGTCTTCTTCACCTGACTAGCTTTGGCTATCTTTCAGCCATCTTCAGAGGTGTTAATTTTTTTGTGTTTAATATATATATATATATATATATGATATTGCTTAAGACTTTTGCAAATATTTTGACTTTTAAATAATATACAAATAAATAAATTATTTAGAAGTATTTGTATTTAAGCTTAATATTCCGCAATTTAGTAATTATAGTACTTAGTTAGTATTTGTTATAGTTTCATCTATTATGGATAGCAGTTATTATTATAATTTTTATTGTTTTTTCCTTCTTTATAGGAGTACTTAGTGGTAGTTTATATGTTTAGATTTAAAGATGTTTTTTATTTTTATTATTTTAATTGTGTCTTCTTCACTTGACTAGCTTTGGCTATTTTTCAGCCATCTTTAAAGGTGTTAATTTTTTTGTGTTCAATATATATGATATTGGATAAGATTTTTGCAAATGTTTTGACTTTTAAATAATATACCAATAAATAAATATTTTAAAAGTCAAAACATTTATAAATATCTTATCAACAATCATATCTACTGAACTAAAAAAATAAAACAATATACAACGAAATAAATAAGTCAAAACATTTATAAAAACCTTATCAATACTCATATCTATTGAACTAAAAAAATATAACACCTCTGAAAGTAGCTGAAAGATAGCCGAAAGTTGTGAGATGAAGAAGACATAATAAAAACAATAAAAACAAAAAAAACCTTTATATCTAAACATATAAACTACCAGTAAATACTGAAATAGTACTCCAATAAAGAAGAATGAAAACAATAGAAACATATTTGTATTTAAGAATAATATTCCACAACTTAGTACAACATATTTACAAAAACTATTAAATCTCCTTCATGACAACTAAAATGAAGGAGAATTAATATTTTTATGTAAATTTAAAACATTTTTAAAACAATATTTTAATGAAATTTAAGGGGTCATATAGAAAAGACATAATAAAAATAATAAAAACCAAAAAAATATCTTCATATCTAAACATAAAAACTACCAGTAAGTACTAAAATAATACTCCAATGAAGAAGGATGAAATCAATAAAAAAAAAAATTTGTATTTAAGTTTAATATTCCACAATTTAGTACAACATATTTACAAAAACTATTAATTCTCCTTCATACCAACTAAAATGAAGGAGAATTAATATTTTTATGTAAATTTAAAAATTGTTACATTTTTTTAGTTCAGTAGATATGATTGTTGATAAGATTTTTATAAATGTTTTGATTTTTAAATAATATACAAATAAATAAATAATTTAAAAGTCAAAACATTTATAAATATCTTATCAACAATCATATCTACTGAACTAAAAGAGTAAAATAATATGCAAATAAATAAATAAGTCAAAAGATTTATAAAAATCTTATCAATAATCATATCTACTGGACTAAAAAAAATATGACACCTCTGAAAGATGGTCGAAACAAGTCAGATGAAGAAGACATAATAAAAATAATAAAAACAAAAACATATTTTCATATCTAAACATATAAACTACCAGTAAATACTGAAATAGTACTCCAATAAAGAAGAATGAAAACAATAAAAACATATTTGTATTTAAGTATAATATTCCACAATTTGGTACAACATATTTATTTACAAAAACTACTAATTCTACTAAATTGATTTTCTAGCTTTAATTTGAGTGGCCGATGATGAAAATCAGTACACAGGTTGCTAAGTTATGATTTTTTGAAGAAAAAAAAATGTTCCAATAAAAAAATACATATTTTCCCAAAATTTAAACTTCTTAACTTATCTAGCTGTAAATTCTGTAACTATGTTTTGTCAGTCACAGTGAATTTTTTCCTATATAAATTGCTTATTTAGCTTTAATTTGAGTTGGTGGTGATAACAATCGGTTCACTAGTTGCATAATTATGACTTTTTGAATGAAAATTAAAATGTTTCAAGAAAAAATACACAAAATCATTCAAAAATTTCAACTTCTTAAGTTGTCCAGCTGTAAATTCTGTAATATTTTTTGTCAGACATAGTCAATTTTTTCCCATATAAATTACTTATTTAGCTTCAATTTGAGTGGCTGGTAATAATAATCGGTACACAGGTTGCCTAATTATGATTTTTTGAAAAGAAATGATCCAATGAAAAAATACATATTTTCCCAAAATTTATACTTCTTAACTTATGTAAGCTGTAAATTCGGTAACTAATTTTTTTCAGTCATAGTGATTTTTTTCCCATATAAAATGCTTATTTAGCTTTAATTTAAGTGGGTGGTGATAACAATCGGTCCAATAGTCGCATAATTATGATTTGTTGAATCAAAATTAAAATGTTTCAGGAAAAAATCACAAAATTATTCCAAAATTTAAACTTCCTAACTTGTCTAGCTGAAAATTCTGCAATATTTTTTGTCAGACATAGGGAAATTTTTCCTATATAAATTACTTATTCAGCTTAAATTTGAGTGGCTGGTGTTAAAAATCGGTGCACAGGTTGCCTAATTTTGATTTTATGAAAGAAAAAAAATGATCCAATGAAAAAATACATATATTCCCAAAATTTAAACTTCTTAACTTATCTAGCTATAATTCTGTGACTATTATTTGTCAGTTATAGTGATTTTTTTCCTATATATTTTGCTAATTTAACTTTAATTTGAGTGGGTGGTAATAACAATCGGTCCACTAGTTGCATAATTATGACTTTTTGAATCAAAATTAAAATGTTTCAAGAAAAAATACACAATATTATTCCAAAATTTAAACTTCTTAAGTTGTCTAGCTGTAAATTCTGAAATATTTTTTGCCAGACATAGTGAGATTTTTCACATATAAATTAATTATCTAGCTTTAATTTGAGTGGCTGATGATAAAAATCGGTACACATGTTGCGTAGTTATGATTTTTATAAATAAAATTTAAATGTTTCAATAAAAAACTACATAAAATTATTCCAAAATCACTCACAATTTCTAATTAATTAATTGCAAAATAATTATGAACCCGTTTTTACAATACTTACTACTTCTACTAATTACTAATTTTGTTTAGTGAATTACCAATTCTTACTACTTCAGGAACCAATTATTAGAATTAGTTCCTAAAAGCAGTTACATAACAATAAATGAGTCGTAGGTTTTCAAAATGGGGTAAGTCCTTTTTTATTAATAGAAAAAAGTCCAGAAATATACAAGGGGCAACATTGAATGTTTCTGGATCTGAATTTCAAAAAAAATATTTGCCCCACTGTCAAAATCAACGGCTCAAAGGAAAAAAAAGTGATAACAAAACAAAGTAACGTTTTTCATTTGTATTCATATGTACTCATATTAATGCAATATGAGTGTACACTACTATAAGTAGTGTACACAGTACACAGTACATGTGCACATGTACACAATACATGTGAGTACTCAATTAAGCGCAATGTAAAAAGAAGGAAAGAAGATCATTATCTTGTGCACATGTACGCAGTACATGTGAGTACTCAATTAAGCGCAATGTAAAAAGAAGGAAAGAAGATCATTATCTTGTGCACATGTACACAGTACATGTGAGTACTCAATTAAGCGCAATGTAAAAAGAAGGAAAGAAGATCATTATCTTGTGCACATGTACGCAGTACATGTGAGTACTCAATTAAGCGCAATGTAAAAAGAAGGAAAGAAGATCATTATCGCAATTTATTAATGACATTTCTAATGTAAAATGACAACTATGACAAACTGTATAGTGACACTGCTTTTAATTTTTGTGTATGACTATAACTATCTATCTATTTATCTATCTTATCTATCTATCTCTTTGTATCTATCTGTGTCTAAAGCATAAGGCGAAATAAAGATTATTATTATTAGATAAATGTAATAATAAATTATTATTACATTATTAATAATAATAAATTAATAATAACAAATAATAATAATAAATTATTATTACATCATTATTATTATTAGTAATTATTACATAAATATGGTGAATATAAATAAAATTATATTTTATTATGAAGAGGATTAATTTTATTGCTGCAAATATATTTTTTGTCCATAACAGATGCTACCCATAACATTTTTTTTATATATACAAACAATGTATAAAATAATAATTATTTCAATACAAAGCCGTCCACAACAGGTTTATTTTTAATATACCTACATATCATGTTTCAAATGATAATAATTGTTTCAGTACAAATGCTGCTCACAGCGGATTATTTAGATTCAAATAATGTAAAATAATAATTATTCCAATATATTTCACAATTTCAATGAATCAATGAAAAATTAATTATTGCTCTGTACACAAAGTAGGAATTTTTAATTCATATAGTCATGAAAGCTTGTGCATGCTTTGTAATTAAAGTATATCCCAAGGTGTTTTGAATAATAGTCTGTAATACAAATAAAATACTTTGAGAAAATACTTTGTTATTGTAAAAATAAAACTTGTACCAACTCTACTTTATGATTAAATGAGGTAAATATATGTGAGATAATTCATTTATTAATTATTATCTCATTTATAAATTTATATGTGCCACCGTCCAATAAGTATACAGGGTGCTCACTTTTACGATCCACCATTAGGATCTATTAAACGGAAATATATACAGAGTTGGTGAAATAGGATAAAAGTTTTTCATTCGTGTGCCTTTCAATATACTGAAACAAAATCCGGGATATCTTGCACAGTTCCTGAAATATCAATGAAAAACTGAAAACGTGCACTTTCCTTTTCATTTTATAACTTTTTACTTTTGAAGGAAATTTTACGAAACTTGGCACCCTTAAATTTTTCGACGTGAGCTTTCTGATGACAATGCCAAACATTTTCTGAGCTAACTAGATGCCCAAATTTTCATAGCCAACTTTTGATTTTCTTATGGCCGCAATATTGGATATTAATAGCATTCACAAGAACGAAAAAAATCCGATTTCAACCATGTATAACACATGGGTAATTTGACATTTTTTACATGAGAAAATAAAAAGTTTACTATGAAAATTTAGGCATCTGTTGGCACAGAAAATGTTTGGCACTGTTATCGAAAAGCTCACATCGATAAATGTAAGAGTGTCAAGTTTCGTAAAATTTCCTTCAAAAATAAAAAAGTTACAAAAGGAAAGGGGAAGTGTACTTTTTCGGGTTTCAGAGATATTTCCGGAACTATGCAAGAAATCCTGTTCAGATTCCTTATCAGAATATTAAAAGGCACAAAAATGAAAAACTTTTATCCCATTTGACCAATTCTGTATATATTTTCGTTTAATAGATCCTTTAATAGATATTTTAGGAACTATGCAAGATATTCTGTTCAGATTCCTTTCCAGAATATTAAAAGGCATGAAAATAAGAAACTTTTCTCCCATTTGACCAACTCTGTATATATTTCCGATTAATAGATCCTGATGGTGGGCGTCGTTAAAGTGACCACCCTGTATATGTATTTATTTATTTATTGTATTTATTTATAAATAATCACACAGGCCATGCTTATAATATCAGATACATGATTGCAATCGGGCATGGATATGGGTTGTTATTATTAACAAAAATTATAACAAAGAAGGAACAAAATGTAGGTGACAATACACGATTAATTAATTATTTTTTCTAATTGTATCATCCATAATTTATTATATGTTTTGTTTATATCATCATTAATATATTATTCATTGATTTAAGTATCAATAGATTGAATTTGTATAATGCATTCTAATAACAGTTATTTATTGTAGAAGTTCGTAAAGTAGTGCTTTTTGCACGAGCGCGAATTTTGTTCAGCGAGGCACAGCCGAGTCCAACAAAAAAACGCGAGCGCAAAAATGCTCTTTACGAGAGTGTATAATACAAAGATTTTTCTGCCACAGTTATTATGAAAAGAATTAATATTTCATATCGTATTATCAAATTGAATGTTATAAACTTCCTTCGTATGATTTTGCACAAACGTGAAATTTGATGAACGAGGCACAGCCGAGTACAAAAAAAAACGAGAGTGCAAAAATGCTCTTTACGAATGTGTATCATAAATTTTTTTCTGCACACAGCTGTCATGAAAACATTGAATATCTCACATTGTATCATTATATTGATATTATTTTATTAAAAAACGCGAGTGCAAAAATGGTTTTTACGAATGTGTATCATACAAAAAATTTCTGCATACAGCTATTATGAAAAAATTGAATATCTCACATTGTATCATTCAATTGAATGTTGTCAACTTCCTTCGCATTATTTTGCACGAACGTGAAATTTGATGAACGAGTCACCGCCGAGTGCGACAAACAAACGCGAGTGCAAAAATGCTCTTACGAGAGTGTATAATACAAAGATTTTTCTGCCACAGTTATTATGAAAAGATTTAATATCTCATATCGTATCATCAAATTGAATGTTATAAACTTCCTTCGTATGATTTTTCACGAACGTGAAATTTGATGAACGAGGCACAGCCGAGTACAACAAAATCATGAGAGTGCAAAAATGCTCTTTACGAATGTGTATTATAATTTTTTTTTCTGCACACAGCTATTATGAAAAAATGGAATATCTCACATTGTATCATTATATTGATATTATTATATTAAAAAACGCGAGTGCAAAAATGGTTTTTACGAATGTGTATCATACAAAAATTTTCTGCACACAGCTATTATAAAAAAATTGAATATCTCACATTGTATCATTATATTGAATGTTGTAAACTTCCTTCGTATTATTTTGCACGAACGTGAAATTTGATGAACGAGTCACCGCCGAGTGCGACAAACAAACGCGAGTGCAAAAATGCTCTTACGAGAGTGTATAATACAAAGTTTTTTCTGCCACAGTTATTATGAAAAGATTAAATATCTCATATCGTATCATCAAATTGAATGTTATAAACTTCCTTCGTATGATTTTGGTTACGAACGTGAAATTTGATGAACGAGGCACAGCCGAGTACAACAAAAAACGAGAGTGCACAAAAGCTTTTTACGAATGTGTATCATACATTTTTTTTTTGCACACAGCTATTATGAAAAAATTGAATATCTCACATTGTATCATTATATTGATATTATTATATTAAAAAACGCGAGTGCAAAAATGGTTTTTACGAATGTGTATCATACAAAAAATTTCTGCATACAGCTATTATGAAAAAATTGAATATCTCTCATTGTATCATTCAATTGAATGTTGTCAACTTCCTTCGTATTATTTTGCAGGAACGTGAAATTTGATGAACGAGGCACAGCCGAGTCCAACAAAAAAAAGCGAGTGCAAAAATGTTCTTTATGAAAGTATACCATACAAAGTTTTTCTACCACAGCTATTATGAAAAAGTCGAATACCTCACATTGTATGAATTGTATCATTTAACTTAAATGTTTAAAGTTTTGAACTTATTTCGTATTATTGAATATTGATTTCAAAGTAAAATTTGATGCAAAATACTATCTTATTTTTAATTGGTGAGAAAATGAATTTAGGTAATACTTATTTTGTTCACAATTGATGTTTTTACGCATAGGTAATTCTTTACGCACTTGTGCTAAAAAGTATTACTTTACGCACTGTGAACAGTGCGTAAAAGCTAAGTTTACGTACTCTCGTAGAAAATATGGTATTTTGAAAATCCCAGAGGAATAGTATCATATCTGTCTATTGCCTATAATCTGAATGAAATAAAAGTAACTACCATAATGTCAATGTATATGTCAATTTATATATGTCAATTCTGTCAGTGTCACCTTAAACTTTCTGACAAAAAACTGCATGATGAAATAAGTCATGAAATGATATGATCATCAGTAAACACCAATCTCGCCATTCTTATTGGCTGCTTAAATTTCCACGAAAAACTAGAGTTGTAATTTAAATGATCACTCGGTATTTAATCATCAGAGGTAAAAGTGTAATATTTTAATTCTGTTTTTTTTAACACAGACAAAGTATAATTCAAAGAGAGTATAATTCAAGCGGAATTCAAATACATATAAAAGGGTAGACGTGAATATTTTAAAATTGCAACGTAAAATGAGACCTTTTATACAGAGCAGTATCCTTACTTTGAATATCAAAAGGGTATAGTTTTCACATCCAGGATATAGGAGATGTAAAATACTTTGTGAAAAAAAATCTCAAAATGTCTTAATACATTTTGTATAAGCAAAACTTTTGTTAAAAAAAATAAATGCAATATCACAGATTTTCTTTTAGTTCAAATAGTTCTTTATAAACATAATTTATTTCCTGATATCACGCTATAAATCTCATTTCCTACTTATCGTGTTAGTAAAATTTTTCTTAGGAAAAATAATAATATTACGTAATTTCTTTATAAGTAAAGATATTTTTAGTATTTAACTAATTAATTTTCTGATGGTATCACTAAATATCATTTCCTATGTGTGGTATAAGAAAAAGTTTAGTTGACAAAAAAATAATAACAACAATATCACATTGCGTCTTAATTAGTTTAAATATTTCTTTACTAACTTCCTAATTTATTTTCTGATATCATGGTATAAATCTCATCTCCTACTTTTCGTGTTAGTACAATTTTTCTTGGGAAAAAATAATAGTATGACGCAATTTCTTTAGAAGTTAATTTATTTTTAGTATTTAAGGAATTAATTGTCTGATGGTATCACTAAATATCATCTCCTATGTGTGGTATAAGAAAAAGGTTAGTTGCAAAAAAAATAACAACAATATCACATTGGTATAAGAAAAGTTTAGTTGACAAAAAATAATAACAACAATATCACATTGTGTCTTAATTAGTTTAAATATTACTTCACTAACGTCCTTATTTATTTTCTGATATCCTGATATTAATGTCATCCACTTTTCGTGTTGGTAAAAGTTTTCTTGAGAAAAAATAACAATGTATACAATTAGAGGTATGAATTTCAGCGAAGTTGACACAAATGCCAATGCTGTTTTTTATGACTTTGTGCTGTTTTTGAATTTGCATAAAACCAGGAATTTTTGTTTACTGTTTTATTCAATTTATGTACATATAAATTTTCTGATTTTCAGTATGTCCCTAATTTATTTTCTGATGACAAAAACATAATAATAACAATATCACATTGTGTCTTAATTAGTTTAAATATTTCTTTACTAACGTTATTATTTATTTTATAATGCTATAAATCTCATCTCCTACTTTTCGTATTAGTAAAAGTTTTCTTGAAGAAAAATAACAATCTCATTAAGTTGGGGTATGATTTTCAGCGAAGTGAACACAAATACCATTGCATTTTCCAATTGCCAATTTTCCATTGGCTTTGTGCTTTTTTATATATATATATAAACAATCTTTATTAGGCTATCGACCCCATGGGGTCTTGCCGCCTTTTTCCGTGTTTTTTTAAATTTGCATAAAACAAGGAATATTTGTTGGCTATTATATTTAATTTCTATACATATAAATTTCTTATTTTAAGTATTTCACTAATTTATGTTCTGCTAGTATCAATTTGTAAATTACATGTTCTATTTTTCTTGTACATAAAACTTGTTTTGAAAAAACAATAACAACAGTATCGCAAATTTTCTAGAAACGTTTATTTGCTGTTTTTCTAATTAATTTCCTGACATCACGCTATAAATCTCATCTACTACCTTTTCTTTTCCGTTTCCTCTTCGAAATTTTACACCAGATATTAGATAAACTGCAGCGTTTAAATGCGACGCACTTTGGCCCTGCTCCGGGTTTATCCGCACGCGACAGTCCGCGATAAACTGGCGGCCGACGCGCGTTTGCAGCGAGGATGGCTCCCGCCGACAGGCGCAACTCCGGAGCCCGCGACTCCGGGGAATTCCGGGAATTCCGGGGGAACCTCCGCCCGGAGAGCCTTTAACACTCGGCCGAAATCCGCCGGGGATTGGGACGTTTAAAATTCGTGAATTAAAACTGCAGGGGGATTAGGAGCGTGGATTGGGCGGTGTTCCTGCAGATCACCGGAGGATTTTCCGGCTGGCATTTAAGTGGTTTCCAAAGTACGAGGATTGCCTGCAGACGATTAGTATACAAATTATTTATTGCGTGAGATGCATTGTTTGGTGTACATGTAAGACGTCTGTTGCTGTAATCTGCGAACTTATATTTATTCGAATCAAAATTGCAAAAATATATTGCAAATACACATGGATCCCTTTCATTCCTACATGATTAGGATCAAGTACTTTAAAAACATTTGAAAACGAATTTGAATTTAAATCAATAACTAGCAGAGAAAATACAAGATTAGGATTTGGAGAAATTGGAGAGAAGATAATAGTAAAATTAAATGAAGTTTTTTTTAAATGAAGGTTTCCAAACGTTAAATAATTTTCTAAAAAATTTAAGTGGTGAAAATGTGGGTAATTATGAAAGCAGCATACCTATAGCTAACACTAAAAAAAAATTGAAAGTTAGAGACAAAATTTCGTTTAATTTCTATTAATATTTGAGAGATTTTGTATGTGAGAGTCAAAATTTTGAAGATTTCATGAAATTTTCAATAATCTCTTACAGATTTAGTAGGCAAGAGACAAAATATTGAAGATTTCTTGAAATTTCCATTTAAAACCAATAACAATTTAGATATTTAGAAAGTGAGGAACAACATTTTCAAGATTTCGTGTAATTTACATTCATATTTTAGAGATCTAGTAGGTGAAAGATAAGCTTTTGAAAATTTCATGAAATTTACATTAATAAATCAAAGATTTAAAAGGTAAGTGACAAAGTGTTGAAGATTTCATGACATTTCTATTAATATCTCAGAGATTTAGTAGGTAAGAGATAAAATATTGAATATTTCATAAAATTTCCATTCAAAATCATTAAAAACTTTGGGATTTAGAAAGTGAAAGACATAATTTTTAAGATTTCAAGAGATTTCCATTAATACCTTAATGATTTAGCAGGTGAGAGACAAAATGTTGAAGATTTAATGTAATTTTCATTATTATCTTACAGATTTAATAGGCACGAGATAAAATATTGAAGATTTTATGAAATTTACATTTAAAACCAGTAAAAACTTAAAGATTTAGAAAGTGAGAGACAAAAACTTGAAGATTTAATGTAATTTCCATTAATATTTTAGATATTTATTAGGTGAGAGTCAAAATTTTGAAAATTTCATAAAATTTCCATTAATACCTCAGAGATTTAGTAGGTAAGAGATAAAATATTGAAGATTTCATGAAATTTCCATTAGAAATCATTACAGACTTAGAGGTTTAGAATGTAAAAGACAAAATATTTAAGATTTCATGAATTTTCCATTAATATCTTAAAAACTTAGAAGGTGAGACACAAAATGTTGAAGACTTTATTAAATTTTTAATAAAAGCTTAGAAATTTAGAAAGTGAGAGACAAAATTTTGAAGATTTCGTGTTATTTCCATTAATATTTTAAAGATTTAATAGGTGAGAGTAAAAATTTTTAAGATTTCATGAAATTTCCATTAATACCTTAAAGGTTAGCAGATGAGAGACAAAATTTTGAAGATTTAATGAATTTTTCATTAATGTCTTAAAGATTTAGTAGACGAGAAACAAAATATTCAAGATTTCTTGAAATTTCTATTTAATATCATTCAAAACATAGAGATTTAGAAAGTGAGAGACAACATTTTCAAGATTTCTTGTAATTTACAATAATATTTGAGAGATCTAGTAGGTGAGAGACAAGATTTTGAAGATTTCATGAAATTTCCATTAATACCTAAAAGATTTAAAAAGTAAGAGATAAAGTGTTGAAGATTTCATGAAATTTCTATTAATATCTTAGAGATTTAGTAGGCAAGAGACTAAATATTGAAGATTTCATGAAATTTCCATTAAAAATCATTAAAAACTTTGGGATTTAGAAAGTGAAAGACAAAATTTTTAAGATATCATGAGATTTCCATTAATACCTAAAAGATTTAGGAGGTGAGAGCCAAAATGTTTAAGATTTTATGAAATTTTCATTAATATCTTACAGATTTAGTAGATAAGAGACAAAATATTGAAGATTTCTTGAAATTTCCATTTAAAACCATTAAAAACTTAAAGATTTAGAAAGTGAGAGACAAAAATTTCAAGATTTCCTTTAATTTCCATTACATTTTAGAGATTTTGTATGTGTGAGTCAAAATTTTGAAGATTTCATGAAATTTTCAATAATAAATTATACCTATAGCTAATACTAAAAAAAAAAATTGAAAGTTACACATAAAATTTTCAAGATATCGTTTAATTTCCATTATTATTTTAGAGATTTTGTATGTGAGAGTCAACATTTTGAAGATTTCATAAAATTTCCATTAATACCTTATAGGTTTAGCATGTGAGAGACAAAATGTTGAAGATTTAATGAAATTTTCATTAATATTTTAAAGATGTAGTAGACGAGAGACAAAATATTCAAGATTTCATGAAATTTCCATTTAGAATCATTAAAAACTTAGCGATTTACAAAGTAAGAGACTAAAATTTTTAAGATTTCGTGTAATTTCCATTAATATTTTAGATATTTAGTAAGTGAGAGTCAAATGTTTGAAGATTTCATGAAATTTTCATGAATATCTTAGAGATTTAGTAGGTAAGAGACAAAATATTGAAGATTTTATGAAATTTCAATTAAAAATCATTAAATACTCAGAGATTTAGAAAGTGATACCTAAAATTTTGAAGATTTCATTAAATTTCCATAAATACCTTAAACATTTAGGAGATTAGAGACAAAATGTTGAAGATTTCATAAAATTTTCATTGATATCATAAACATTTAGAGGGCGAGAAACAAAATATTGAAGATTTCGTGAAATTTCTATTAAAATCATTAAAAACTTTTAGAGATTTAGAAAGAGAGAGACAAAATTTAAAAGATTTAATGAAATTTCCATTAATACCTTAAAAATTTGGTAGGTGTGGGACAAAATGTTGAAAATTTCATAAAATTTTCATTGATATCATAAAGATTTAGAGGGCGAGAAACAAAATATTGAAGATTTCGTGAAATTTCCATTAAAAATCATTAAAATCTCAGAGATTTAGAAAGTGAGACACAATATTTTGAAGATTTCATGAAATTTCCATTAAAAATCATTAAAAACTTTTAGAGATTTAGAAAGAGAGAGACAAAATTTTGAAGATTTCATGAAATTTCCATTAATACCTTAAAGATTTGGTAGGTGTGGGACAAAATAATAAAAAGTCATTAAACTTTCATTAATATCTTAAAGATTTAGGAGGTAACAGGTACAATATTGAAGATTTTATAAAATTTCCGTTTAAAATCATTAAATATTCTGAGATTTAGAAAAAGAGACAGAATATTTTGAAGATTTCATAAAATTTACATAAATACCTTAAAGATTTAGGAGATTAGAAACAAAGTATTGAAGATTTCTTGAAATTCCCATTAAAATAATTAAAAACTTAGAGATTTAGAAAGAGAGAGACAAAATTTGTAAGATTTCGTGTAATTTCAATTAATATATTAGAGATTTAATAGGTGAGAGTCAATATTTTTAAGATTCTATAAAATTTTCATGAATATTTTAGCAATTTAGTAGGTAAAACATAAAATAATGAAGATGTCATGAAATTTCCATTTAAAACTATTAAAAACTTAAAGATTTAGAAAGTGAGAGACAAAATTTTGAAGATTCCATGAAATTTCCATTTAAAACCATTAAAAACTTATAGATTTAGTAAGTGAGAATCTAACGTTTGAAGATTTCATGAAATTTCTATTAATATCTTATAGATTTAGTAGGTAAGACACAAAATATTTAAGATTTTATAAAATTTCCATTAAAAATCAATAAAATCTTAGAGGTTTAGAAAGTGGGGCACAATATTTTGAAGATTTCATGAAATTTCCATAAATACCTCAAAGATTTAAGAGATTAAAGACAAAATGTTGAAGGTTTCATGAAATTTTTATTATTATCTTAAAAATTATGTGAGCGAATAACACAATTTTGAAGATTTCGTGAAATGTCCATTGATATTTTAAAGATTTAGTAGGCAAGAGATGAAATATTGAAGATTTTATGAAATTTCCTTAAAAAATCATTAAAAACTTGAAGATTTAGGAAGTGAGAGATTTTTTTTTAGTATTTCATGAAATTTTCATTAATACCCTAAAGATTTAAGAGGTAAGAGATAAATTGTTAGATATTTCATAAAATTTTCATTAATATCTTAAAGATTTTGAAAGTGAGAAACAAAATTTTGAAGTTTTCGTGTAATTTCAATTAATTTTTTAGAAATTTAATAGGTGAGAGTCAATATTTTGAAGATTCCATAAAATTTCCATGAATATCTTACAAATTTAGCAGGTAAAAGATAAAATAATGAAGATGTCATGAATTTTCCATTTAAAACTCTTAAAAAGTTATAGATTTAGAAAGTGAGAGACAATTGTGTCTCTCACATTACACGTGTCTAGTGTAATTACAATTAATATTTTAGATATTTAATAGGTGAGAGTCAATATTTTGAAGATTCCATAAAATTTCCATGAATATCTTAAAAATTTAGTAGGTAAAAGATGAAATAATGAAGATATCATGAAATTTCAATTTAAAACTATTAAAAACTTATAGATTTAGAAAGTGAGAGACAAAATTTTGAAGATTTCATTAAATTTCCATTAATACCTTAAAGGTATTTGAAAATGTGGGTGATCTTGAAAGCAGCATACCTATAAATAATTTTTAAATATGCGCCTATAACAAGTGTGAATGTTAAAAGAAGTTTCTCTGTTTATAAATATATTTTGAGCAATAGAACATACATATCATGGAAAATTTGGAGCAAAATTTAATTGTAAGTTGTTTTCAAAGAAACTAGTATTTTAGAATGTGATTTTGTAAATTAATATGTACCTACATATATTTAGGATATTTTAATATTTTTTTCCATAAACATATATTTTTAAATTTAAAATTAAATGTACTTATATAAAAACTAAATGCTATTTCAGTCAACGCTCTTTCAACTATCCTGTGTTTTGGACAAAATAATGAAAGGAACATCCATAATCTAGGAAAGTTTACCATTCTATTATGTCGTTACTTTTAGTAGTAGTCACTGTATTTGTTAGGGATATTATCCCTAACTGGCTATCGACTCACGTGAGTTCTTCTGCGGATTACTTTTATAATCTAAGATAAAAAATAAATTTTAAAAATAGACGATTTTTTAAATTTTTATTGGGTTTTTGCAAATTTATTGTGCTTTTTTGTGTAAATATATTTTTGATGCGTATGTTAATGATATTTTTGAAATATGTGCTTTTTTAAGTGTTTTTTTTATGCTTTTTATCCGGCCTTTACGTAATCACTGCGGGGGGTGGTCTAGAACTCTCACAGCTTAACTACTTGCATGTTAAATATTTTGGCAGCTCTCTTCTCAACGTCCCCTTTATTTTGCTACTTATGTCCAGTTATATTTGAACAGTCATTTCCTGTAAGACTTGAACTTTTATGTGCAGCTGTAAGCGTACGAAAGGCATTTCTAGTTGTTCATGAGACCCTTTTAATTGCAGTGATTAATTTCTAGATGCATGTTAATTCTTTTGGCAGCTCACTTCTCAACGTCCCCTTTATTTTGCTACTTATGTCCAGTTATTTCCTGTTAGATTTGAACTTAGTAACCATACATACGGAAAGCATTTTTAGTTGGTTTTTGAGACCCTTTTAATTGCAGTGATTCATTTCTAAGTAGTTCCCTCTCTTAGTTTTCCGTGCTTATTGCGAAAACCCGTTTTTCATGGGCCGTCGTTAACTTTCCTAGTCGCTCTTTATTATCGTCACCGAGAAGAATACAAATTGTCGCTCTTTATTTCCATTCGTAGGAAAAATGCGAATAGCCGCACGTCCCATTTGCGGGGAAAACCGGGCAATTAGCGTCGCGAACAATTAAGGGCCCGGAAGGAGGGCTGTCGCTTAGCGCTCCCGGAGCCTCGGCCGCCTCCCCCGGAGCCCCGGAGTCCGGGAAATAAATAAACAACTCCGTAGGAAGAAGAGGCATTGAATTGATATCTGCGAAGTTTCCACGCGATTTTTTCCGCCCCGCGGTTCGCAGATTTATCGCGGAAGTTTCGTGGATTAATCTGCACCCTGGCCGAGTCCACCCCCCACAACCCCCACGTCGGGTTCGATTCCCGGATTTTTTTCTCGACAACCAATTCTCGCACGCGAATAACGAAAATACGGTAGAAAAATCTTCCACGGGATATTAATTGCCCGATTTCATCCCGTTTTTATTGTACCGTGTAACCGTGTACCCTGTAAATATTATTCCCAAATTTACCGCTTGTACCGTAACTTCCGGTATAATGAGACCATCAAATGGAACCGAATAAATATGCGCCCAGTTCAATCATGTTCATAACACGGCCGCGATTTCGTCGGAAGGAACTAATCAGCATCAGCGAAGTATAAAAAGGGGGCGATTTATGGCTGCTGGTGGTTACGCAGCGGAACATAAATTATGGCCCATACTTTTTAATTCGCGCCTGGAACATGAATAACCAGCGCTGCATCCGGCCGATCGGACTGCATTTTATTCCCGGTTTTATGAGTAATGCGGTGCAAAAAGAGGATTTCCATTAATCCGGATGTATGTGCGTGTAAATAATAATTACTGAAATGTTGTGAAATACAACTGATTTTTCGACGAGATGCGGCGCGGAAAATTCGACTTCGATGCCGCAACGCGCTGATCAAATAAGCGCGAATTTAATGTGCAAATATTGTTCTCAAAAATGTTAACAAGGACGAAACGGGCGGTGCATACAAATTATTAATAATTAACATGGACCACGTTTCGGCTGATAAATACATATTTATTATTAATTAATATTTTTGCTGATAGCGTATTTGCCGATTGAATGTTGTGCAATTAATATGAAATATTTGCGCAGTGCAAAAAGGTGGTACATATTTATCATCAATTAAACGTTTCAAACAGTAAATAAGCAATCATCAAATTTAAAAATATCATTATTTAACACTAATACAGAATAAAGGCAATGTGGTGGATTCAATTACATACATTACTAAGTATTGAATGTTATGCAATTAACACGAAAAATTTTGTAATATGGAAAATAATGTTTGGAGGTCTAATTAATCCAGCAAACAGCTGATGTAACGGTGAGGGGGGGGGGGGGGGGGTTATCAGAAAACCACACCAGCAAAATCACGATGAGAGAATGGGAGAGACGCAGGAGTAGGTCGCCATACAACCATGCGTATTCGCGAAAAACAAAACGTTACAATGTATAACAGATGTTATAAACGTAAATGTAATGCATTTGAAGATTTCCAAGATTTTTTTCCAGAAGTGATCGTTCACGTTGATAAATTCAGCAGAAAAATAATTCGGAATTTTTTTGTTATGGAATGCTTGATGTAAGATATTTTTTTAATAACATGTTATAATATCAAAGCAAATCAAGCTCACAACTGTGGATTGATAATTGGGGCGTATACTCACTGCACCACAAGTTTCATTTTAATTTATGTACACTCTAGTAATTTCCATGTGTAGTGAAATGAGCAGAACAAACTCGTAAAATGCAAAGTTAACAGAAACAGAATTTATTTATGTAAAGGCAATTATCGCGGTAAAGTTTGCAGCCGCACAATTATGACTGAGCCTCTCGGTGAAGCGATTCAACATTTGGAGAGCAACAGGGAAATTATATATATATATATATATATATATATATAGGTAACATGTACAGGTAGATAATTGATAACGTTGGTTAAAGAATGTTCAGATTATCAAATGTGGTAAATGCAAGCACAGCAACAATAAATGGCAAGATAAGTGCAAAATAAAATATTAGAATTTAGTCTAATAATTTTTTTAATCAATAAATAGGGCCATTTTCTACACTAGAGGTTCTTAACGTTTTTGTACCTTGTTCCGCTTGACCCATTGTTCATGTGAAATAAAAAATAAAAATGATTTGTGAAGCCCCCCTAAAGCAGATAAAAATGAAAGAATATACAGAGTGGTTCATTTAAAAAAGAGACCAAATTTTGTGTCCCGGATTTATGGTACACTCTGTACACGCGAAAATAATTTTAGAAAGTAGCAGATCAATTGTCCAATAACTTCCTAGCAGATAATTTTTTCAATTTTCATTAGTCTAGCAGCAATGGTCCGAGCGAGGATACGTGGGTCACCCTGTATATCTATACTGTACAATATACATCACTTAATAAAGACTTAAAATTCAGAAAAAGTGTGTTAAAGTAAAACTATTAAATTATTATTTCAATGTGCAGAATGCATATAGTTACCATTCAAAACAACGTCAGTTAAAACAAAATTAGGAAAACAGGTATTTGTACTTTAATGTACAATATACATCACTTAATAAAGACTTAAAATTCAAAAAATGTAATGTACCTTCGCTACAAATACAGATGTGATCCTCGTAAGAATATATACGTATGTTCACCATAAGGAATTCACTGTATGCATAAAACATTTATTTTATACAATACCTGCAACACGATTTAGTTTGCACCTGCAGCATACAAAAAAGTATTTCGCCCAAAAACATTATCCCTTTTGTATTCATTGTGTGATTTGATATATCAGATTTGTACATTTGCATGGATTTGAATTCTGTGTGGATATAAAATATAATTTAATTACAGCATGGTTTGGAAGAACAAAGATACATATTATTTTTTGATCAATGGACTGTGTCCTATGATATTATTATAAAATTCAATTTATATCGTATATGGAATTGGTTTTTATTTTTTTGCAATTTACTCATTATAGGTATGTATGCAAATATCATGGATTTTGTAAATATTGAGAATAGTGCTTCTGGCATTCATTTCTATTGTTATAATAAATGCTGACGGAAACACACATTGCAAATAATTATTTAATTTTTTGTGTACTCAAGAATTATGTTTAATAATAAATAAAAATATGCAGACTTTAGTAATTAAATTGTGAAGTATTTAATCGATACTGCACTCATAAGTATCCATACTTGTTCAGCAAAGATAGTCAATGATGATACTGTATGATAACAGTAATAATAAGAAAAATAATAATAATGAGCAGATTTTGATTCACAACAAAAATTCTTATTAATGATTCTACACTCATAAGTATCCGTACTAGTACAGCAATGATAGTTAATGATGATACTCACTGATTACAGTAATGATAATAAAAATAATAATAATAGGAGAAAATGTGAAGACCAGATTTTGATTCAAGAATAATATTCTTAATAGATAATCAATGATGATAGCAATAATAATAATAATAATAGGAAAAATTTTGAAGAGAAGATTTTGTTTCACGAGAAATATTCTTATCGGTGATTCTACACTCATAATGTATTTAAACTAGTTCTGCAATAATAGTCCATGATGATACTCAATGATGATCGAAATGATAATAAAAATAATAATAATAGGAGAAAATTTTTAAAGCAGATTTTGACTGACGAGGAATTCTTATTGGTGATTTTACACTCATAATGTATTTTAACTAGTTCTGCATTAATGGTCAATGATGATACTCAATGAGATAATAATAAAAGAAAATTTTAAGCGCAGATATTGATTCACGACGAAAATTCTTATTGGTAATTTTGATTCAAGAATAATATTCTTAATGGTGGTAATTACTTATTGGTGATTCAACAATTATAATGCATTTATACTTGTTCTACATTGATAGTCAATTATGATACTCAATGATGATAGCAATGATAATAAAAATATTAATAATAGGAGAAAATTTGTAGAGCAGAATGTGATTCACGTGAAATATTCTTATGGGTAATTTTACACTCATAATTTATCTATACCAGTTCTGCATTGATAGTCAATGATGATAGCAATGATAATCAACATAATAATAATAGGAAAACATTTTAAAATTAGAATTTGGTTCACGAGGAATTGTTATTTATGATTCTACACTCGTAATGTATCTATACTAGTTTTGCATTAATAGTCAATGATGATACTCAATACTGACATGAATGATAATAAAAATAATAATAATAGGAGAAAAATTAAAGAGCAGATTGTGATTCACAAGGAACTTCCTATTAATAATTCTAGACTCATAATGTATCTATACTAATTCTGCATTGATAGTCAATGATGATACTAAATGATAGCAATAATAATAATAATAGGAGAAAATTTGAATAGAAGATTTTGATTCACGAGAAGTATTATTATCGGTGATTCTAGATTGATTAGAGATATCTAGATATCTATACTAGTTCTGCATTGATAGCCAATGATGATAGCAATGATAATCAAAATAATAATAATAGGAAAACATTTTAAAATTAGATTTTGGTTCACGAGGAATTCTTATCAATGATTCTACACTCGTAATGTATCTATACTAGTTTTGCATTAATAGTCAATGATGATACTCAATGCTCACATGAATGATAATAAAAATAATAATAATAGGAGAAAAATTAAAGAGCAGATTGTGATTCACGAGGAAGATTACTATTAATAATTCTAGGCTCATAATGTATCTATACTAATTCTGCATTGATCGTCAGTGATGATACTCAATGATGATAGCAATAATAATAACAATAGGAGAAAATTTGAAGAGAAGATTTTGGTTCACAAGAAATGTTCTTATCGGTGATTCTACACTCATAATGTATTTAAACTAGTTCTGCATTGATAGTCAATGATGATACTCAATGAAATAATAATAAAAGAAAATTTTAAGCGCAGATTTTGATTCACGACGAAAATTCTTATAGGTGATTCTACACTGGTAAGTATCCATACTAGGTCAGTAATGACAGTTAATGATGATATTATATAATAACGGTAATAATAATAAAAAAAAAATAATAGAAAAAAATTAATGAGCAGATTTTGATTCACGACGAATATTCTTACTGGTGATTCTACACTCATATTGTATTTAAACTAGTTTTGCATTGATAGTCAATGATGATACTCAATGATGATAGCAATGATAATAAAAATAATAATAATGGTAGAAAAATTAAAGAGCAGATTATGATTCACGAGATACATTCCTATTAATAATTCTAGACTCATAATGTATCTATACTAATTCTGCATTGATAGTCAATGATGATACTAAATGATAGCAATAATAATAATAATAGGAGAAAATTTGAATAGAAGATTTTGATTCACGAGAAGTATTATTATCGGTGATTCTAGATTGATTAGAGATATCTAGATATCTATACTAGTTCTGCATTGATAGCCAATGATGATAGCAATGATAATCAAAATAATAATAATAGGAAAACATTTTAAAATTAGATTTTGGTTCACGAGGAATTCTTATCAATGATTCTACACTCGTAATGTATCTATACTAGTTTTGCATTAATAGTCAATGATGATACTCAATGCTCACATGAATGATAATAAAAATAATAATAATAGGAGAAAAATTAAAGAGCAGATTGTGATTCACGAGGAAGATTACTATTAATAATTCTAGGCTCATAATGTATCTATACTAATTCTGCATTGATCGTCAGTGATGATACTCAATGATGATAGCAATAATAATAACAATAGGAGAAAATTTGAAGAGAAGATTTTGGTTCACAAGAAATGTTCTTATCGGTGATTCTACACTCATAATGTATTTAAACTAGTTCTGCATTGATAGTCAATGATGATACTCAATGAAATAATAATAAAAGAAAATTTTAAGCGCAGATTTTGATTCACGACGAAAATTCTTATAGGTGATTCTACACTGGTAAGTATCCATACTAGGTCAGTAATGACAGTTAATGATGATATTATATAATAACGGTAATAATAATAAAAAAAAAATAATAGAAAAAAATTAATGAGCAGATTTTGATTCACGACGAATATTCTTACTGGTGATTCTACACTCATATTGTATTTAAACTAGTTTTGCATTGATAGTCAATGATGATACTCAATGATGATAGCAATGATAATAAAAATAATAATAATGGTAGAAAATTTGAAGAGCAGATTTTGGTTCACGAGGAAGATTCTTATGGGTAATTCTACACTCATAATGTATTTAACTAGTTCTGCATTGAAAGTCAATGATGATACTTAATGAAATAATAATAAAAGAAAATTTTATATGCAGATTTTGATGCACGACGAAAATTCTTATTGGTGATTCTACACTGGTAAGTATCCATACTAGATCAGTAATGACAGTTAATGATGATACTATATAATAAAGGTAATAATACGCAAACTAATAAGAATAGAAAAAAATTAAAGAGCAGGTTTTGTTTCACGACGAAACTTCTTATTGATGATTCTACACTCATAAGTATCCATAATAGTTCAGCAATGATAGTTAATGATGATACTCAATGATAACAGTAATGATAATAAAAATAATAATAATAGGAGAAAATGTGAAGACCAGATTTTGATTCAAGAATAATATTCTTAATGGTGGTAATTACTTATTATTGATTCAACACTTATAATGTATTTATAATTGTTCTGCATTGATAGTCAATTATGATACTCAATGATGATAGCAATGGTAATAAAAATAATAATAATAGGAGAACATTTGAAGAACAGAATGTGATTCACGTGAAATATTCTTATGGGTGATTTTACAATCATAATATATCTATACTAGTTCTGCATTGATAGTCAATGATGATAGCAATGATAATCAAAATAATAATAGGAAAACATTTTAAAATTAGATTTTGGTTCACGAGGAATTCTTATTCTTGTTCTACACTCGTAATGTATCTATACTAGTTTTGCATTAATAGTCAATGATGATACTCAATGCTGACATGAATGATAATAAAAATAATAATAATAGGAGACAAATTAAAGGGAAGATTGTGGTTCACGAGGAAGATTCCTATTAATAATTCTAGACTCATAATGTATCTATACTAATTCTGCATTGATAGCCAATGATGATACTCAATGATGATAGCAATAATAATACCAATAGGAGAAAATTTGAAAAGAAGATTTTGATTCACGAGAAATATTCTTATCGGTGATTCTACACTCATAATGTATTTAAACTAGTTCTGCATTTATAGTCAGTGATGATACTCAATGGTGATAGCAATGATAATAAAAATAATAATAATAGAACAAAATTTGAAGAGCAGAATGTGATTCACGTGAAATATTCTTATGGGCGATTTTACACTTATAATATATCTATATTAGTTCTGCATTGATAGTCAATGATGATAGCAATGATAATCAAAATAATAATAATAGGAAAACATTTTAAAATTAGATTTTGGTTCACGAGGAATTCTTATTAATGATTCTACACTCGTAAGGTATCTATACTAGATTTGCATTAATAGTCAATGATGATACTCAATGCTGACATGAATGATAATAAAAATAATAATAACTGGAGAAAAATTAAAAAGCTGATTGTGATTCACGAGGAAGATTCCTATTGATAATTGTAGACTCATAATGTATCTATGCTAATCTGCATTGATAGTAAATGATGATACTCATGGATGATAGCAATAATAATAATAATAGGAGAAAATTTGGAGAGAAGATTTTGATTCACGAGAAAGATTCTTATCGGTGATTCTACACTCATAATGTATATAAACTAGTTCTGCATTGATTGTCCATGATGATACTCAATGATGATAGCAATGATAATAAAAATAATAATAATAGGAGAAAATTTTTTAAGCAGATTTTGATTCACGAGGTATTTTTACTGGTGATTTTACACTCATAATGTAATTAAACCAGTTCTGCATTGCTAGTCAATGATGATAGCAATGATAATCAACATAATAATAATAGGAAAACATTTTAAAATTAGAATTTGGTTCAAGAGGAATTGTTATTTATGATTCTACACTCGTAATGTATCTATACTAGTTTTGCATTAATAGTCAATGATGATACTCAATGCTGACATGAATGATAATAAAAATATTAATATTAGGAGAAAAATTAAAGAGCATATTGTGATTTACGAGGAAGATTCCTATTAATAATTCTAGACTCATAATGTATCTATACTAATTGTGCATTGATAGTCAATGATGATACTCAATGATGATAGCAATAATAATAATAATAGGAGAAAATTTGAAGAGAAGATTTTGATTCACGAGAAATATTCTTATACGTGATTCTACACTCATAATGTATTTAAACTAGTTCTGCATTGATGGTCAATGATGATACTCAATGATGATAGCAATGATAATAATAATAGGATAAAAAAATTAAAGCAGATTTTGATTTACGAGGAATTCTTATTGGTGACTTTACACTCATAATGTATTTAAACTAGTTCTGCATTGATAGTCAATGATGATACTCAATGAAATAATAATAAAAGAAAATTTTAAGAGCAGATATTGATTCACGACGAAAATTCTTATTGGTGATTCTACACTGGTAAGTATTCATACTGGGTCAGTAATGGTATGGTATAACGGTAATAATAAGAAAAATAATAATAATAGAAAAAAATTAAAGAGCAGATTTTGATTCACGACGAATATTCTTATTGGTGATTCATACTTGTTCTCCATTGATAGTCAATTATGATACTCAATGATAATAGCAATGATAATAAAAATAATAATAATAGGAGAAAATTTGAAGAGCAGAATGTGATTCACGTGAAATATTTTTATGGGTGATTTTACACTCGTAATATATCTATACTAGTTTTGCATTGATAGTCAATGATGATAGCAATGATATTCAAAATAATAATAATAGGAAAACATAATAAAATTAGATTTTGGTTCACGAGGAATTTATATTAATGATTTTACACTCGTAAGGTATCTATACTCGTTTTTGATAATAAAAATAATAATAATAGGAGAAAAATTAAAGAGCAGATTGTGATTCACGAGGAACTTCCTATTAATAATTCTAGACTCATAATATAGCTATACTAATTCTGCATTGATAGTCAATGATGATACTTAATGATGATAGCAATAATAATAATAATAGGAGAAATTTTGAAGAGAAGATGAAATATTGAAATATTGAAAATTGTGAAATATTCTTATGGGCGATTTTACACCCATAATATAACTAAACTAGTTCTGCATTGATAATCAATGATGACAGCAATGATATCAAAATAATAATAATAAGAAAACATTTTAATATTAGATTTTAATTCACGAGAAATATTCTTATCGGTGATTCTACACTCATAATGTATTTAAACTAGTTCTGCATAGATAGTCAATGATGATATCAATGATAATAAAAATAATAATAATAGGAGAAAATTTTTAAAGAACATTTTGATTCACGAGGAATTCTTATTAGTGATTTTACACTCATAATGTATTTAAACTAGTTTTGCATTGATACTCAATGAAATAATAATAAAAGAAAATTATAAGAGCAGATTTTGATTCACGACGAAAATTCTTATTAGTGATTCTACATTGGTAAGTATCCATACTAGGTCAGTAATGACAGTTAATGATGATACTATATAATAACGGCAATAATAAGAAAACTAATAATAATAGAAAAAATTGAAAGAGCAGATTTAGATTCACGACGAAAATTCTTATTGGTGATTCTACACTATCCATAATAGTTCAGCAATGACAGTTAATGATGATACTATATAATAACGGTAATAATAACAAAAAAAAATAATAATAGAAAAAATTTAAAGAGCAGATTTTGATTCACGACGGAAATTGTTATTGGTGATTCTACACTCATAAGTATCCATAATAGTTCAGCAATGATAGTTAATGATGATACTCAATGATAACAGTAATGATAATAAAAATAATAATAACAGGAGAAAATTTGAAGAGCAGATTTTGATTCAAGAAAAATATTCTTAATGGTGATTCTACAGTCACAATGTATTTATACTTGTTCTGAATTGCTAGTTAATGATGATACACAATAATGATAGCAATGATAATAAAAACAATAATAATAGTAGAAAATTTGAAGAGCAAATTTTGGTTCACGAGGAACATTCTTATAGGTAATTCTACACTCATAATGTATCTATACTAGTTCTGCATAGATAGTCAATGATGATAGCAATGATAATCAAAATAATAAACATAGGAAAACTTTTAAAATTATATTTTGGTTCACGAGGAATACTTATTGATGATTCTACACTCGTAATGTATCTACACTAAGTTATCTGTTCAAGTATTTTGATTCATATGAAAGATCCCTAGATCTGAAGATCAGAAATAATTGGAATGCAAAATTTCAGAACTTTTGATCTAAATAATTTGTAAGGCTTTGTATAGCTTAGATTTCAATTGAGGTAGATGATAGCTGAATTTTGCTTTTATATTTTTTTAATTCAGTCTCTTATGAATGAAAATAGAATGGTTTTTTATTGCTTTCCTGTCAATTGTTTTCATTATTTTTATGAAATTGAAAATAAATAAAATGAAATGAAAATTTTTATGTCTAAGAAGATGACCTAATTTCGGCCATCTTCAGAGGTTAATTCTAAATAGATAAAACTATAACAATAACGAAAATATAATGCATAATACAATTTAAAGTTAAAAGAAACTTTATTAGTTTTAATATGACTGTGATTAACAATCAATAAAATTTATTTAATGCGTATTTTGTATTTCTCTTACCAGATTTGTATACAGCGTACCTTAATACAATTCTTCTAAAAATTTGACGTAGAGAATGTTTTAAATAAGTAAGAAAATCGATTATATAACTTTCTAAATTGACCAGTATGGATTATTCACCTCGGGGACTTCCATCATAAGTACGCCCAAAATTAATTCTAAAATCGTTATAAGCCTTAATACAGCTTTACTGCCTGTGCAAGTATTATTATTTCGTTTAACCTTTGCGTCTGTTTTTCCAGCTCTAAATCCATCTTGGAATGTTATTGCAGCGTGTGTGTCTCCACAGCAGGGGAGTCAAAAGCGGAATGCGAGGCAGTAAAAAAATATTTAAATGCCCAGTGCTGTCCTGGCCGCATCAGGCATTCCATCCCTTGCATTCATAGGGCAAGGACCCCTGCAAATACGCCGGGGTGTAATTTCCCCCTAATCCAAATAAGCAGAGCCCGGTAAAAAGGTCTCTGGGTAAACGGACGCGGAAACTTTTCCTCTCACAACTTTGGCCGTCCTTAGTGGAAAAAAATTGCCATTTTACTCGGACAACTCCAGACACGACAATTACAGCGATGTTTCTCCAAGTTTCAAGTCACAGGATGTAGGGGATACAAATAACAGGAGCTCGAAAGGCATTCAATTAGTTAACTCGTGATACGTATGTGCTTGATTTCAGGGCGACGATAAAGTCGGAATTAAAATTACTTTTGTGCGGCTTCATGATGGTGATGAATTAAAGTTATTTTTAGTTAGTTTTATAGACATCATAAACTCTGTTTTAAACCAAAATAAAACTTTTTTAAAACCACTTAAAACTTGGTTTTAAAATGATAATTTTTATTACACAGAGTGGTCAGTTTTAAAATGGTGGATGTTATTTTTGTTACTCAGAGTGGTCAGTTTTAAAATGATAATTTTTATTACACAGAGTGATCAGTTTTAAAATGGTGGATGTAATTTTTGTTACTCAGAGTGGTCAGTTTTAAAATGATAATTTTTATTACACAGAGTGATCAGTTTTAAAATGGTGGATGTAATTTTTGTTACTCAGAGTGGTCAGTTTTAAACTGATAATTTTTATTACACAGAGTGATCAGTTTTAAAATGGTGGATGTAATTTTTGTTACTCAGAGTGGTCAGTTTTAAAATGGTGAATGCCATTTTGATTACAGAGAGTGGTCAACATTTCTACTCCCATAGACACCATTCCCTATTTATATTCGTTTCTAATATACATGTTCCCACGCCATACGCTGATGTTTCTCTACTGATGACATTTCCTATACCGAGAACACTATTGCAATGACAATCTAATATTCAAGTGTATTGAATTTCTGTCCGCAGCCAAAACATTGCCCGCCGCAGTTTCTAATTACATTCCAATTATCTCTAATCACAAACTGATGTTCCTGGTCGTGCCTTGACGCTGCAGCTCTTCCGATATGCGACAGCACCAGATCTAATTGCGCCCGAGTCCCTGCCATTAGCGTGTAAATAATTAATCTCGCCGCAGAGTACAAAACGAATCCGCAAATTTTCGCCGAAATTGCCGAAAACTTCAAAGCAAACCATCACGGGCAAACTTTGCTCGCGATTACGCCCCAAATTCCCGCAAAACACGGGGGCTTAATATCGCCCGTCCGCTTGTCTCTCCGTGCGAATCGAAGACACGCACGCGGCGAAAGAGCGGGAGATTCGATCGGATTTCCTCACGCCCGCGAATTAATTCGGGGCACGCCCGCCGTGCGGAGCCTGCGGAATTTGGAATTTTAAATTCTGAAGAAAAAATTGCACGCGAAACTTTAATGAATATTAAGCGCGCGCGCGGCTTTAATTGGTTTCCGTGGGCGTTAATTTTTGGATTAGATGCAGATCTCAATGGGGGCGGTTATTATGCAGACGCGGTAAACATCGGGAAAGTTGCCGCGCGGATTAGCCGATCGGAATTGCCGAAAGCGGCGAAAAACTCGGCGGGATAATCGCGCGAATAATTCATAATGATGGAAATTAGGGGCGTGATTATGGGTGGAAATTGGAATTGGGGGGAAAGTGTGGGCGAACAGATTGGAAAATTTCACCAAGTTTTTTTAATACAGGAAATACTTAATGGTGGAGAAAAAGCAATTATAACGAATTTTGAATTATACTGTCGTTTACGTTTGCTTTCCAGCTTTTTCAATTGTATTTCATAATTTGTCTAAAATGACTTTACTGCTAATAAAATATCAACAGTTATATGTCAAATAAGTCAAATTACATTATTTTTGTCAAATACTTTCACTTTATACCAAAAACCTATCGAATATTTATAATAAATGCAGGGTAAGTCTGATCATGATCATGATTTTGTTAATACGAAGTCATACATTTGCTGCATGATTAAAATTTGTATTAAATAAGATGGTGTAATTGCAGTACAAAATTAAAATAATGTAGTTTATTGAAAGTTAGTTTATTTTTCGATGTGGTTAAGAAGAAATTTGTGCCAATTTCATAAGAAAATCACAAGATAGTGCTTGCCTAATCAATGCATGATAACACTAAAAGTTGCCTACGTACTTTGAATGTTTATATTTTAAAATAGTGCTTGCCTAATCATTACACGGTCACACAAAAAGTTGCCTACATACTTTGAATGCACAGCACTTTTAAAATTAAAAAAAAATTATTTCTACATAACTGTAATAATATTAATATATAATTGTTTAATAATAATCGCTTATGACATTGATTTAACGAAGATTGAAATTAAGGACTTGTGGAATTGATGGGATGATTATACTTGTGTAAGGTGACCAGATCCTAACGATAGAAAAGCGGGACAACTGGTCGGTGTTTGGGGGGGTGGGGGCAAAAACGCCGCTGGCCAATAACTCCATAACTCCCTAACTGTTTATTGCCCGACTTCAATAAAACAAAAACAAAATTAAATGTCTCCACATGTTCTACAAAGGAGCCCTAATTTTCTTTTTTTGTAGATTTTGCAAAAAAAAATAGGGCCCCTTTTCTAGACATGTTGAGCCTTTGAGTTTTGTTTTCATTTTATTGTTTTATTGAAATTGGCGAATAAATAAAGGAGTTATCGCTTGCGGCGTTTTTAGGAGGCACCCTGTATAATGTTATATTACTTTTTTTTAACAACATGAAACATAATGTCATATTTACAAATATAATAAATACGAGCCATGTTTTTAAAGTACCGATTTGTATTTTGGCCGCTGCAGCGCCGCTACCAAATACAGATATTGGCGAAATATATAAGCTGATAACTTCAAAATAGCGAATAAAAGATCACCCCGAAAAAAAAAACAATCTTTCAAAAGTCGGGACTTTTTTCTAACGTCGCGGGACGCGGGACAAATTTCTAAAAATCGGGACTGTCCCGCCAAAATCGGGACGTCTGGTCACCTTATACTTGTGCCCACCCACCCACCCTTCCAGTTTTACCTCTAAGATGATTAAAACTATTGGTATAATGATTGCAGAAAATGATACGTTCTAAAATTTACTTTACATGAATTTTAATTAGGAGGGTGTGTGGGTGGGTACACTATAATCATCCTTTAATTTGATAGAAAAACCATAAAAATTATTATTTTATTGATACGAAGTCATAAATTTGCTGGATGATTAAAATTTGTATTAGATAAGATGATGTAATTGCAGTACAAAATTTTAATAATGTAGTTTATTCAAAGTTAGTTTGTTTTAATGTGATTGAGAAGAAATTTATGCCAATTTCATAAGATAATCACAAGATAGTGCTTGCCTAATCAATGCATCGTGATACTAAAAGTTGCCTATACACTCTGAATGTTTATATTTTAAAATAGTGCCTTCCTAATCATTACACCCTCACACAAAAAGTTACCTATATACATTGAATGTAAAGCACATTTCAAATTTTAAAAACTGTATTTATATATTACTGTAATAACTTATATAATTGTTTAATAATAATCGGTCATGACATAGATACATTGATGATTGACATTGAGGATTGGTAGAATTGATGGGATGATTGTACTTGTGCCCACCTAAGCACCCTACCAGTTTTACATGTGAGATGATTAAAACTATTGTTATAATGTGATTGAAGAAAATGATACGTTCTAAAATTTACTTTACATGCATTTAAATATGGAGGGTGGGTGGATGGGCATACTATAATCATCCTCTAATTTGATACAGAAATAATAAAAATCATAATTTTAATGATACGTAGCCATAAATTTGCTGAATGATAAAAATTAGTATTAAATAAGATGTTGTAGTTGCAGTACAAAATTAAAATAATGTAGTTTATTGAAAGTTAGTTTAAGTTTCAATGTGGTTAAGAAGAAATTTGTGCCAATTTCATAAGAAAATCACAAGATAGTGCTTGCCTAATCAATGCACGATGATACTAAAAGTTGCCTATACACTTTACATGTTTATATTTTATAATAGTGCTTGCCTAATTATTACACCCTCACACAAAAAGTTGCCTATATACTTAGAATGTAAAGCACTGTTAAAGTTTTAAAAACAGTATTTATATATTACTGAAATAACATATATAATTGCTTAATAATAATCGCTTATGACATAGATATATTGATGATTGACATTGAGGACTGGCAGAATTGATGGGATGATTGTACTTGTGCCCACCTAAGCACCCTGCTAGTTTTACTTGTGAGATGATTAAAACTATTGTTATAATGATTGTAGAAAATGATACGTTGCAAAATTTACTTTACATCCATTTAAATTTGGAGAGGGGGTGGATGGGCACACTATAATCATCCTCTAATTTGATACAGAAATAATAAAAATCATTATTTTGTTAATACGAAGTCATTAATTTGCTGGATGATTAAAATTTGTATTAAATAAGATGATGTAATTGCAGTACAAAATTGAAATATTGTAGTTTATTGAAAGTTAGTTTAAGTTTCAATGTGCTTAAGAAGAAATTTGTGCCAATTTCATAAGAAAATCACAAGATAGTGCTTGCCTAATCAATGCACTGTGACGCTAAAAGTTGCCTATATACTTTAAATGTTTATATTTTAAAATAGTGCTTGCCTAATCATTACATTCTTACACAAAAAGTTGCCTATGTACTTAGAATGTAAAGCACTTTTAAAATTTTAAAACTGTATTTATATATAACTGTAATAATATATAATTGATTAATAATTATCGCTTATGATATTGATTTATCGATGATTGATATTGAGGACTGGTAGAATTGATGGGATGATTGTACTTGTGCCCACCCACCCACCCTTCCAGTTTTTCTTGTAAGATGATTAAAACTATTGGTATAATGATTGCAGAAAATGATACGTACTAAAATTTACTTTACATGAATTTTAATTAGGAGGGTGTGTGGGTGGGTATACTACTTCTTCTTTAGGTGCCATCTCCGATACGAAGGTCGGCAATCATCAAGGCGATCTTCACTTTTGAGACCGCATTTCTAAATAATTGGTTGCTAGTACAGCCAAACCACTCTCTAAGGTTTTTCATCCATGAGTTTCGTCTCCTTCCTATGGACCTCTTTCCTCTAATTTTCCCCTGCATAATTACTTGTAGTATTTGATATTTTTCTCCTCTCATGATATGTCCTATATATTCCAGTTTTCTTTGCTTAGTTGTCAGAATTACTTCTTTTTCTTTATTCATACGTCTCATCACTTCTACATTCGTTATTTTCTCTACCCACGAGATCCTCAGTATTCTTCGATATATCCATAGCTCGAATGCCTCCAGTCTCTTTATGTCGATTGCTTTCAATGTCCAGGATTCCATTCCGTAGTATAGTATTGATAGTACGTAGCATCTCATCATTCGAATTTTTAGATCGAGGTTTAGATCTCGGCAACTGAAAAGGCTCTTCATTTTAGAAAAGGAGCTTCTTGCCTGTTCGATTCTGATTCGAATTTCTTGGGAGCTATCATTATTTTCATTAATGGTTGTGCCTAGGTATTTGTATTCTCTTACCCTTTCAATAGGCTGGTTCTTTACATATACTCGATGGTTGTCCTGAGTTGTTTTAGTTATTATAAAATACTATAATCTATAGTATACTATAATCATCCTTTAATTTGATACAGAAATAATAAAAATCATTATTTTGTTAATACGAAGTCATTAATTTGCAGGATGATTAAAATGTGTATTAAATAAGATGATGTAATTGCAGTACAAAATTGAAATATTGTAGTTTATTGAAAGTTAGTTTAGGTTTCAATGTGGTTAAGAAGAAATTTGTGCCAATTTCATAAGAAAATCACAAGATAGTGCTTGCCTAATCAATGCATGATGGCACTAAAAGTTGCCTATACACTTTACATGTTTATATTTTAAAATAGTGCTTGCCTAATCATTACACCCTCACACAAAAAGTTGCCTATATACGTAGAATGTAAAGCACTTTTAAAGTTTTAAAAAGTGCATTTATATATTACTGTAATAACATATATAATTGCTTAATAATAATCGCTTATGACATAGATATATTGATGATTGACATTGAGGACTGGTAGAATTGATGGGATGATTGTACTTGTGCCCACCTAAGCACCCTACCAGTTTTACATGTGAGATGATTAAAACTATTGTTATAATGATTGAAGAAAATGATACGTTCTAAAATTTACTTTACATGCATTTAAATATGGAGGGTGGGTGGATGGGCACACTATAATCATCCTCTAATTTGATACAGAAATAATAAAAATCATAATTTTAATGATACGTAGTATCATAAATTTGCTGAATGATTAATATTAGTATTAAATAAGATGATGTAATTGCAGTACAAATTTTAAATCATGTAGTTTATTGAAAGTTAGTTTAAGTTTCAATGTGGTTAAGAAGAATTTTGTGCCAATTTCGTAAGTAAATCACAAGATAGTGCTTGCCTAAACAATGCATTGTGGCACTAAAAGTTGCCTATACACTCTGAATGTTTATATTTTAAAATAGTGCTTGCCTAATCATTACACCCTAACACAAAAAGTTGCCTATGTACTTAGAATGTAAAGCACTTTTAAAGTTTTAAAAACTGCATTTATATATTACTGTAATAACTTATATAATTGTTTAATAATAATCACTTATGGCATTGATATATTGAAGATTGACATTGAGGACTGGTAGAATTGATGGGATGATTGTACTTGTGCCCATCTAAGCACCCTGCCAGTTTTACTTGTGAGATGATTAAAACTATTGTTATAATGATTGAAGAAAATGATATGTTCTAAAATTTACTTTACATTGATTTTAATTTGAGGCATACTACAATCATCCTCTAATTTGATACAGAAACAATAAAAATCATTATTTTGTTGATACGTAGCCATAAATTTGCTGAATGATTAAAATTAGTATTAAATAAGATGATGTAATTGCAGTACAAAATTAAAATATTGCAGTTTATTAAAAGTTAGTTTAAGTTTCAATGTGCTTAAGAAGAAATTTGTGCCAATTTCATAAGGAAATCACAAGATAGTGCTTGCCTAATCAATGCATGATGGCAGTAAAAGTTGCCTATACACTTTACATGTTTATATTTTAAAATAGTGCTTGCCTAATCATTACACCCTCACACAAAAAGTTGCCTATATACTTAGAATGTAAAGCACTTTTAAAGTTTTAAAAACTGTATTTATATATTACTGTAATAACATATATAATTGTTTAATAATAATCGCTTATGACATTGACTTAACGATGATTGACATTGAGGACTGGTAGAATTGAAGGGATGATTATACTTCTGAATTCCAGTTTTACATGTAAAATGGTTAAGACTATTGTTATAATGATTGCAGAAAATGATACGTTCTAAAATTTACTTCACACGTATTTGAATTTGGAGGGTGGGCGGGTGGGCATACTATAATCATCCTCTAATTTGATACAGACACAATAAAAGCATTAGTTTATTGATACGAAGTCGTAAATTTGTGGAATGATTAAAATTTGTATTAAATATGATGATGTAATTATAGCCATACATTTTTTTAAATTGATTTCTATTTGCTTATGATATTGCTTTGACAATGATTGACATTGTGAATAAATAATTTAGTACGTACAACAATAAGTTCTATACTTAATATTAATTGATAATATAGTAAATTCTGTTCGAAAATATTTTTTATTGCGCATCAAATCAACGTAGTACAAACGTGTACATTTATTTCAAAACAATTTCAGAGTTGATGCTATAATAAATAAATATTTAATTAATTTAGGACACCACATTTTTGACATAACAATAATTCATCATCTGTCTTTCAGTTTCCGGAAGCAGTTTGTAAAAACATGTAATGGGCATGTAATGGCGCCCAATTTCGTAACGTAGTTCTGGAGACCCTATGCCAGGATTGCTAGGTCAAGCGACGAACCCATGAAAATTAATTTTATAAATTGATGTTTCTTTCAATTTCAAGCCATATAGTCAGTAGTTGCATGATGAATTATGTTTGCTTGTTATTTCATATCTCGTTAAAAATCGTCATTTTTACGTTTTGCGGTCTGACCAATTAACTGAGTGGCTGCCACATTTCCTTTTTTGGGAATAGTCCTATGTAGCACAAGAAATATATTTTTTTTTACTTAAATATGTTTAAATTTTATTACATTTTTCTTCACGTACCTTTCTAGTGGTATTAATATTAATTACATATATACACAATATACATAACATACATAATACATATACATACACAGGATGTTAAATAAAAACGTAGACAAACTTAAAGGGTGATTCCTTGATTAATATCAATAGAAAAATTTCATATAAACATGGGTTCTCAGCAGCTCCGTTTTCAAAATAAACTTTAAAGAAGTTTTAAAAAAATATTGTTTAAGTCACTGGCTTGGTGGTTTGTCAGTCTTTCATACTTTTGTACTTTTGTATATTTGAACTTTCGTACTTTCGTAAAATATTGATAAGAAGCAAAATAATGACAAAAGATAATAGACACCCACTTCTGGTCGCATATGTCCCATCAGAATGTTAAATTTCAAGTCAGCTTTGTTGTACCTATACAATGTGATATTTTTAAGCCTGGTAACTGGGAATGAGATATATTGTTCCTCTTCTACAATTCAATTTCCCTGATTCCTGTCTGTATTCCTGGTTTCTTGCAGATTTCTTGCATGTCGGATGTGTGCCATAAGAAATGCGCCTCCGCTTGCTGCCCACGCCGACGTCTTTGCACCCGCTTTTTCGCGCCCCAGCTTACCGGAATTCCCGGAAAAAGCGTCCTGCAGGAGCAGCAGGAGGCGCAGGGTCTGTCGCCGCCGTCACCCGGAGCTTTTTGCGCTGTCCGAGCCGTCTTAACAGCCTCCCACGAAATTATATGCCGGGAATTCGTGATGTTTACTCAGGACTCGAAGGAGCGCCCCCGGGATAAATAATGCATGCGGGACGGCCGCAATTTTTCCGGGACATTCCGCCTAATCCGGCCCCCGATGGCACGGGAAAACTCCGGAGCACCGGGAAAGCAATTACAAGTTGTAAGAGAAAGGGTAATCCCCGTTTTCCGTAAACGCGAATCTAATTACGCGCTCCAGGCCCAATACGCTCCCCCGATTTTTTTACGCCACTGCCTTATGCCTAATCCCATCGGTGATAAACTTTGATCGGGCAATTATGTCCCGAATGTCGGGCCAGTTCATAAATTTTCCCCTGGAGGTCGCAAATAACAGGTTTTTCGGGCCGCAATTTATTGCTCGGCGGTTGATTGTGTCGATACAGCAGGATAATGCCATGCCAATTCGATTAAACAAACGGCGAACCGAAACGGGGACGCAAATTCTGGCAAAGGACGTGATTACCGAGCATAAAGAGAGAGCAATTATTCATTGCTGAATGGAAATTGTATCGATTCTAACCACTCATTCGCATAAAGCTCTGGACGAATTCCGGTTGATTTTTTTAATAAGAATAACTCTAAGGATTTACATCTGCAGTTGCTGATCTATTGAGGAATATACCGACGGTTCAATATTAATACATCAAACATACCTATAAACAGCAAAGCATTTCTATGTTGCAAACAACGAAACACGAAATACCTGACATTTTAAGAAAACTGAAAAATAAGTCAAGTAGTGGTCATGATGAAATCCGCTCTAGGAATCTAAAATTATGCATATCAGCAAAATTATGCAAAAGTATGAATACAATCTTGTTGACAGCTACACTTTATTCACAATGGTAGAGGCAATACGAAAAAGTAATAGTATATTATACACCAAGGTTGTGAAGACTAGCATTATTGACCGACCTATAGTTTGTATACCGAGGCGCGTAGCACCGAGAGATACAAGGCAAGATTGGACTAACATAGAATGTATGTTGTTAGAATTTTTTTAAATATTTTTATGAATATGAATAAAATAGTAGTAAAATAGTTTACGTCATAACGACGAAAAATAAAAAAAAATGACGATTTGCTAATATTATAATCTTTTTCTAATAGACGAGACTCCGAAAAATATGTTATTATATTAATTATACAGATTCAAAGCTATACTATTAACATGTGTACCTACATAGCTATAAATTTACGATAATCATTTTTAGCAACTTTCGAAGTTCTTTTAAATTTTATGCATTTTACTCAGTTTTCTTTTTCTACTATACTCTTCAGTTTTCTACTCCTTTTGTTTTTGTCTCTTTTGTTTCCTACTATTTTGTTTTTCTAGATATTTCCTATAATTTCATAGATATATCTAGAAAATTTTCAATATTCTTGCAAGGATTTCCAGGAAATTCTCAATTTATAAATTTCCTCTTAAATTTTCATATAGTTTTACCTAAACCAACTTTAATATTGAAAAAAATGTATGTATTTAAACATTGCATTTATGTTTATTCTTGTTTTTCTAGAAATTTCATATAATTCTATGGACACATTTTGGAAATTTTCAATATTTTTACAAGGATTTTCAGGAAAGTTTCAATATCTTGGAAATGGTTTCATAGATTTACTCATTATATTTCAAACAGTTTTAAACTTACTTTGATATGGAAACTTTTGAAGTTCCTTAAGATTCTATGTATTTTACTGTTTTTTAGTTTTTGCTTCTTTTGTTCCCTGCTATTTTGTTTTTCTAGATATTTCCTATAATTTCATGGATATATTTAAAAAAAATTCAATATTTCTACAAGGATTTCCAGGAAAACCTTAATTTATAAAATTTACAGATTTCCTTTTAAATTTTCAAATAGTTTTACCGAAACCAACTTTAATATTGAAAAAAAAAGTATGTATTTGAACAATGTATGTAAGTTTCTTTTTGTTTTTCTAGAAATTTCATATAATTCTATGGACACAATTTGAAAATTTTCAATATTTTTACAAGGATTTCCAGGAAAGTTTCAAAATCTTGGAAATGGTTTCATATATTTACTCATAATGTTTCAAACATTTTTAAATATACTTTGGTATGGAAACTTTCGAAGTTCCTTTAGATTATATGTATTTTACTCAGTTCTTTTAGTTTTTGTTTCTTTTGTTTCCTGCTATTTTGTTTTTCTAGATATTTCCTATAATCTCGTAGATATATTTAGAAAACTTTCAATATTCTTGCAAGGAGTTCCAGAACAGTATCAATTTATAAATGTCTTAGATTTCCTCTTAAAATACCAAAGAGTTTTACCTAAACCAACTTTATTATTGAAAAAAAAAAGTATGTATTTGAACAATGTATGTAAGTTTCTTTTTGTTTTTCTTGAAATTTCATATAATTCTATGGACACAATTTGAAAATTTTCAATATTTTTACAAGGATTTCCAGGAAAGTTTCAAAATCTTGGAAATGGTTTCATATATTTACTCATAATGTTTCAAACATTTTTAAATATACTTTGGTATGGAAACTTTCGAAGTTCCTTTAGATTATATGTATTTTACTCAGTTCTTTTAGTTTTTGTTTCTTTTGTTTCCTGCTATTTTGTTTTTCTAGATATTTCCTATAATCTCGTAGATATATTTAGAAAACTTTCAATATTCTTGCAAGGATTTCCAGAACAGTATCAATTTATAAATGTCTTAGACTTCCTCTTAAAATTCCAAAGAGTTTTACCTAAACCAACTTTATTATTGAAAAAAAAATGTATGTATTTGAACAATGTATGTAAGTTTCTTTTTGTTTTTCTTGAAATTTCATATAATTCTATGGACACAATTTGAAAATTTTCAATATTTTTACAAGGATTTCCAGGAAAGTTTCAAAATCTTGGAAATGGTTTCATATATTTACTCATAATGTTTCAAACATTTTTAAATATACTTTGGTATGGAAACTTTCGAAGTTCCTTTAGATTATATGTATTTTACTCAGTTCTTTTAGTTTTTGTTTCTTTCGTTCCCTGCTATTTTGTTTTTCTAGATATTTCCTATAATTTCATGGATACATTTAGAACATTTTCCATATACTTACAAGGATTTCCAGGAAAGTCTCAATTTATAAATTACATAGATTTCCTGTAAAAATTTCAAAGAGTTTTACCTAAACCAACTTTAATATTGAAAAATAATGTATGCATTTGAACATTGCATGTATGTTTCTTCTTGTTTTTCTAGAAATTTCATATAATTCTATGGACACATTTTGAAAATTTTCAATATTTTTACAAGGATTTCCAGGAAAGTTTCAATATCTTGGAAATAGTTTCATAGATTTACTCATTATATTTCAAACAGTTTTAAACTTACTTTAATAAGGAAACTTTCGAAGTTCCTTTAGATTCTATGTGTTTTACTCAGTTCCTTTAGTATTTGTTTCTTTTGTTCCCTGCTATTTTGTTTTTCTAGATATTTCCTATAATTTCATGGATATATTTAGAAAAATTTCAATATTCTTGCAAGGATTTCCAGGAAAGTCTCAAGTTATAAATTTCATAGATTTCCTCTTAAAATTTCAAATATTTTTACCTAAACCAACTTTAATATTGAAACAAAAATGTATGCATATGAATATTGTATGTATGTTTCTTCTTGTTTTTCAAGAAATTTCATATAATTCTATGGACACATTTTGAAAATTTTCAATATTTTTACAACGATTTCCAGGAAAGTTTCAATATCTTGGAAATGGTTTCATAGATTTACTCATAATATTTCAAACAGTTTTAAACCTACTTTGATATGGAAACTTTCTAAGTTCCTTTAGATTCTATGTATTTTACTCAGTTCCTTTAGTTTTTGTTTCTTTTGTTCCCTGCTAGATTGTGTTTCTAGATATTTCCTATAATTTCATGGATATATTTAGAAAATTTTCAATATTCTTGTAAGGATTTCAAGGAAAGTCTTAATTGATAAATTTTACAGATTTCTTTTAAAAATTTCAAATAGTTTTACCTTAACCAACTTTAATATTGAAAAAAATGTATGCATTTGAACATTGTATGTATGTTTCTTCTTGTTTTTCTAGAAACTTCATATGAATCTATAGACACATTTTGAAAATTTTCAATATTGTTACAAAGATTTCCAGGAAAGTTTCAATTGGAAATGATTTCATGGATTTACTCATAATATTTCAAACAGTTTTAAATCTACTTTGATATGGAAACTTTCGCAGTTCCTTTAGATTCTATGTGTTTTACTCAGTTCCTTTAGTTTTTGTTTCTTTTCTTCCCTGCTATTTTGTTTTTCTAGATATTTCGTATAATTTCTTGGATATATTTAGAAAATTTTCAATATTCTTACAAGGATTTCCAAGAAAGTCTCAATTTGTAAATGTTACAGATTTCCTTTTAAATTTTCAAATAGTTTTACCTAAACCAACTTTAGAATTGAAAAAAAATGTATGCATTTGAACATTGTATGTAAGTTTCTATTTGTTTTTCTAGAAATTTAATATGATTCTATAGACACATTTTGAAATTTTCAATATTTTTACAAGGATTTCCAGGAAAGTTTCAATATCTTGAAAATGGTTTCATAGATTTACTCATAATATTTCAAACAGTTTCAAGCCTACTGTGATATGGAAACTTTCAAAGTTTCTTTAGATTCTATGTATTTTACTCAGTTCCTTTAGTTTTTATTTTTTTTATTCCCTGCTATTTTGTTTTTCTAGATATTTCGTATAATTTCATAGATATATTTAGAAAATTTTCAATACTCTTACAAGGATTTCCAAGAAAGTATCAATTTATAAATTTTACAGATTTCCTCTTAAATTTTCAAATAGTTTTACCTAAACCAACTTCAATATTGAAAAAAAAAAATGTATGCATTTGAACATTGTATGTAAGTTTCTTCTTGTTTTTCTAGAAATTTCATATAATTTTGTGGACACGTTGGAAATTTTCAATATTTTTACAAGGATTTCCAGGAAAGTTTCAATATCTTGGAAATGGTTTCATAGATTTACTCATAATATTTCAAACAGTTTTAAACATACTTTGGTATAGAAACTTTCGAAGTTCCTTTAGATTCTATGTATTTTACTCAGTTCTTTTAGTTTTTGTTTCTTTTGTTCCCTGCTATTTTGTTTTTTTAGATATTTTCTATAAATTCATGGACATATTTAGAAAATTTTCAATATTCTTACAAGGATTTCCAAGAATGTCTCAATTTATAACTTTTACAGATTTCCTTTTAAATTTTCAAATAGTTTTACCTAAACCAACTTTAGAATTGTATGTGTGTATATATGAAATTCATTCAATTCAGAAATTAATGACTAAAATTGAAATAAAAAAACTACGGTTAACTCTGAAATTTTCCTAAACGATTTCACTAGTTTGAAACTGCCACGGCGAAGCTATAAAGAGGAATCCCGGTCCAGATACGTTATCAAAAAATGGGTTTTCCCAGGAAGACATTACGCCACATAATTAAACGGAGTAACGATTTTAACTTCCACGGTAACTGCCATTTTTACGCTCATACGTGTGGCCTCGCCTCCGGAATAATTCTCCCGGATTCACGACCGCCGTAAAACACGGGAATCGGGGGGCCTGTGGGGGCACGGGGGGGGCGCATTAAACCCGGATTATGTATATTTCCGGCTCAAGGTAATTCCCCGCAAGACGGCGTCGATTGTGCCCCACGACTGCGGATGACTAACGCAATTACAATATTAATTGGGGGCGGCGTAAGGCCCCCGGGCCGTGTGCTCTATGATGGGGGGCCCTCAAAGCGAGCGATTCCGGTGAATGCTGCCGGTGGTAATAATTGAAAAGGTGTGTACCTTGCCTCAAATTGGAGCGCGATGTTCGAGCACAAGTTTGAGTGCACAGCGGATTCACAAGCGAGGATTGCCCTGGGAGCAAATTGGGATGTTAGAAATGATTGAAATCCTAAAAATTAATCAAAAATCATAATTATAATGATATTTCAGACAAAACGTAATTTTCAAATTTACTATTTAGTAGCTTTATGAATTGATTAAGTTAAAAAAAAAAAACAGTAACAGATCAATAAAAAAAAACTTGGCACTGTATATTCTGACGATCACCAAAAGTTTGTGTAATAAAATTTTACGTGCATGACAAATCAGGAAATCGAACTGAAGCTTGAGTGAATTGACAATAATTTCAAGCAATAATAAAATTCAGCCACAACACATCCATTACATATATGGATTTTATTCTATTTGGATGAAAGCTCGCTTCCAAACCTGGCAAAGGATACAGATAACGATGATAAAGAACAGCGTTCCGCCCCCTGTTCCTGGTCTTCAGTTATCTCTCCCCAAAAAACTTCGGACGTCCGGAAATGAGATTTTTGGCAGCACCCGGAGATTGCACGCGTGGCCCGATTAACGTGAATTGTGCAATCGACACGAGACTGCAACCAGAAACAATTCTCTGGACGGTGTTTTATGGCCTACAAACGTGACGCAAATTTGAAAGCAGCGGAACAACCAGAAAGAAAGATCACAAAGGAGGCGAATGAAGTTGGAATGATCCCAAGATATTTTTATCTACGTGGGGAGTTTAAAGAGGAAGCCAGTCGCTTAATTGCAGGAGAATTAAGTGCTTTTGGCAGAAGAATTGCGCAGTGATGATTATTTTCATGATCTTTCATGTACAGAAACCACAGAACTTTATACATTTACAGAAGAATTTACTCGAACAATTTCTTAGTAAGGTTATATGAGAAAATGTACCTGTGTAATGTGAAATGTATTTTACCTTGATGATTTGGTTCCCTTGATGATTTGGTACTTTCTGGTTCAATTAACGAATTATCGTTAAAATTTTGTAATTTATACTGAAATTTTCACGAAAAGTTTATGGTTTTCACAGAAAAGTTTGCAATTATCCATCAACTTTTTCTGCAATGCATAGAAATGTTTTTTTCTGCATTAATTTTGAACAAATTTTACACTTCACAAACTAAACTTCTAACATTTCCAACATTAATCGAGAACAATCAAACTTTGACAGACAGTTACCATAAAAAGTTTTTAATGTGCATTCAAGTTTTCCAGTTCCCTTGACGGTTTTGTACTTTTCGGTTCAGTTAATGAATTATCGTTAAAATTACGTAATTTATGCCGAAATTTTCATAAAAACCTTATGGTTTACACAGAAAAGTTTGCAATTATCAATCTAGATTTTCAAAAATGCATAGAAATGTTTTTTTCTGCATTAATTTTGAACAAATTTTACCCTTCACGAACGTAAAACTCGACCTTCCAACATTTTCATACATTAATCGAGAACAATCAAATTTTGACAGACAGTTTCCATGAAAAGTTTCTAATGTGCATTCAAGTTTTCCAGTTCCCTTGATGGTTTTGTACTTTTCGGTTCAGTTAATGAATTATCGTTAAAATTATGTAATTTATACTGAAATTTTCTTGAAAAGTTTATGATTTACACAGAAAAGTTTGCAATTATCAATATACTTTTTCTACAATGCATAGAAATGTTTATTTCTACATTAATTTTAAACAAATTTTACACTTCACAAACTAAAAAATTGACCTTCTAAAATTTCAAACATTAATCGAGGCAAATCAAATTTAGTTTCCATAACAAGTTTGTAATGTGCATTCAAGTTTTCCAGTTCCCTTGACAATTTCGTACTTTTTGGTCCAATAAATGAATTATCGTTAAAAGTTTGTAATTTATGCTGAAATTTTCTTGGAGAGTTAATGGTGTACACAAAAAAGTTTGCAATTATCAATCTGCTTTTTCTGAAATACACAGAAATGTATTTTTCTGCATTAATTTTGAACAAATTTTACACTTCACAAAATAAAAACTTGACCTTCTAACATTTCCAACATTATTCGAGAACAATCAAACTTTAACAGACATTTACCATTAAAAGTTTCTAATGTGCATTCAAGTTTTCCAGTGTTCTTGATGATTTTGTACTTTTAGGTTCAGTTAATGAACTATTGTTAAAATTACGTAATTTATGCCGAAATTTTCATGAAAACCTTATGGTTTTCACAGAAAAGTTTGCAATTATCAATCTACTTTTTTTTACAATGCATAGAAATGTTTCTTTCTGCATTAATTTTGAACAAATTTTACACTTCACAAACTAAACTTGACCTTCTAACATTAGCAACATTAATCGAGAACAATCAAATTTAGACACACAGTTTCCATAAAAAGATGAAAATAATAGAAATGTTTTTTTCTGCATTAATTTTGAACAAATTTTACACTTCGCCAACGAAAAACTTAACCTTCTAACATTTCCAACATTAATCGAGAACAATCAAATTTTGACAGACAGTTTCCATAAAAAGTTTCTAATGTGCATTCAAGTTTTCTAGTTCCCTTGATGGTTTTGTACTTTTCAGTTCAGTTAATGAATTATCATTAAAATTACGTAATTTATGCAGACATTTTCATGAAAACCTTATGGTTTTCACAGAAAAGTTTGCAATTATCAATCTACTTTTTCTACAATGCATAGAAATATTTTTTTCTGCATTAATTTTGAACAAATTGTACACTTCACAAACAAAAAACTTGACCTTCTAACATTTCCAACATTAATCGAGAACAATCAAATTTAAACAAACAGTTTCCACAAAAAGTTCCTAATGTGCATTCATTTTTTTCAATTTTCTTGATGGTTTTACACTTTTCGATTCAGTTAATGAATTATCGTTAAAATTATGTAATTTATGCTGAAATTTTCATAAAAACCTTATGGTTTACACAGAAAAGTTTGCAATTATCAATCTAGTTTTTCAAAAATGCATAGAAATGTTTCTTTCTGCATTAATTTTGAACAAATTTTTCACTTCGCAAACGAAAAACTTGACCATCTAACATTTTCAACATTAATCGAGAACAATCAAATTTAAACAAACAGTTTCCACAAAAAGTTTCTAATGTGCATTCATTTTTTTCAATTTTCTTGATGGTTTTACACTTTTCGATTCAGTTAATGAATTATCGTTAAAATTACGTAATTTATGCTGAAATTTTGATGAAAAGTTTATGGTTTACACAGAAAAGTTTGCAATTATAAATCTACTATTTCTGCAATACACAGAACTGTTTTTTCTGCATTAATTTTAAACAAAGTTCCCACTTCGCAAACTAAAAATTTGATTTTTTTTTAAACATTAATGCAATTTAGACCGACAGTTTCCACAAAAGTTTGTAATGTGCATTTAAGTTTTCCAGTTCCCTTGATAATTTTGTACTTTTCGGTCCAATAAATAAATTATCGTCAATTTTTTTTTAAATTATGCTGAAATTTTCATGAAAATTTTATGGTTTACATAGAAAAGTTTGCAATTGTTTCATAAGCTTGTGCAAAAAATAAAATAAACTGATTAGCATTGTGCAATTTGACTAGTAATACTGTAAATTGCAGAAGATCTTCAAAACTTTAAAATTTTTGTACTGGTTTGAGTAATTTTCATTGTTGTTGTTGTTAAAACGAACAGTATCAGTAAAAATGTAAAAAATATGAAATTTTGTTATTAAGTTCATTAAATTTTTATCAATAATACGTTGTATTGCAGAAGATCCAGAAAACTTTTAAATGTATGAACTTATTTGAGTATTTTTGATTGTTATTCTCATAAAAATTAATGGTATCAGTAAAAATGTTGAAAATATTAATACTTTTATTAAGCACAATAAATCCTAATGAACAATTCCGCAAAGTGCGAAAGATCTAGAAAACTTTTAATTTATTTAACTGATTTTAGTATTACACTAAGTACACTTAAAGTACACTTTAAGTATTATACTTTAGTATTAGTAGTATTAGTATTTAGTATTAGTAGTACACTTGTTGGAAATAAAAGTATCACAAGCTTGTGTAAAAACTCCAATAAATTGATTAGCATTGTATATTCAGACTAATAATACTGTGAATTGCACAAGATCTTAAAAACTTTTTGAACAGGTTTGAGTAATTTTCATTGTTGTTCTTGCTAAAACGAACAGTATCAGTAAAAATGTCAATTTTTATTTTTTTAATTAAGTTCTTTAAATTTGTATCAATAACACTTTGTACTGCAGAAAATAGAGAAAGCTTTAAAAATTTTGAACTTATTTGAGTACTTTTGGTTGTTATTCTCATAAAAAATAGTTTTTATGCACAATAAATTATGCACGTTTAAGCACAATAAATCCTAATGAACATTACGCAAAGTGCAAAAGATCTGGAAAACTTTTGATATTTTTAACTCATTTTAATATTTTTAAACTTGTTGGAAATAAAAGTATCACAGGCTTGTGTAAAAACTCAAATAAATAGAATAGCAATGTGTAATTTGACTAAAAATATCGTAAATTGTAGAAGATCTTAAAGACTTTAAAACTGGTTTGAGTAATTTTCATTGTTGTTCTTGCTAAAACTAACAGTATCAGTAAAAATGTTAAAAGTATTAAATTTTTTGATTAAGGTCTTTAAATTTTTATAAATAACACTTTGTACTGCAGAAAATCCAGAAAACTTTTAAATTTTTGAACTTATTTAGGAACTTTTGGTTCTTATTCTCATAAAAAATAGTTTTTATGCACAACAAATTATGCACGTTTAAGCACAATAAAACCTAATGAATATTACGCAAAGTGCTAAAGATCTAGAAAACTTTAAATATTTTTAATTTTAACTCATTTTAGTATTTTTAAACATGTTAGAAATAAAAGTATCACAAGCTTGTGTAAAAACTCAAATAAATTGATTAGCATTATGTAATTTGACTAATAATATTGTAATTTGCAGAAGATCTTAAAAACTGTTTGAACTGGTTTGAGTAATTTTCATTGTTGTTCTTGCTAAAACGAACAGTATCAGTAAAAATGTTAAAAATATTAAATTTTTTGATTAAGGTTTTTCAATTTTGATCACTAATACTTTGTACTGCAGCAGATCTAGAAAACTTTTAAATTTTTGAACTTATTTGAGTACTTTTGGTTGTTATTCTCATAAAAAATAGTTTTTATGCACAATAAATTATGCACATTTAAGCACAATAAATCCTAATGAACATTACGCAAAGTGCAAAAGATCTAGAAAACTTTTGATATTTTTTAACATATTTCAGTATTTTAAAACTTGTAAAAAAAAGTATCACAAGCTTGTGTAAAAACTCAAATGAATTGAATAGCAATGTGTAATTTGACTAATAATATTGTAAATTGCAGAAGATCTTAGAAACGTTAAAACTGGTTTGAGTAATTTTCATTGTTGTTCTTGCTAAAACGAACAGTATCAGTAAAAATGTTAAAAGTATTAAATATTTTGATTAAGGTCTTAAAATTTTTATAAATAACACTTTGTACTGTAGAAAATCCAGAAAAACTTATAAATTTTTGAACTTATTTGAGTACTTTTGGTTGTTATTCTCATAAAAATTAATTTTTATGCACAATAAATTATGCACGTTTAAGCACAATAAATCCTGATGAACATTACGCAAAGTGCAAAAGATCTAGAAAACTTTTGATATTTTTTAACTTATTTTAGTATTTTTAAACTTGTTGGAAATAAAAGTATCACAAGCTTGTGTAAAAACTGAAATAAATTGATTAGCAATGTGTAATTTGACTAATAATATCGTAAATTGCAGAAGATCTTAGAAACTTTAAAACTGGTTTGAGTAATTTTCATTGTTATTCTTGCTAAAACGAACAGTATCAGTAAAAATGTTAAAAATATTAAATTTTTTGATTAAGTTCTTAATTTTTTTATCAATAATACTTTGTACTGCAGAAAATCCAGAAAACTTTTAAATTTTTGAACTTATTTGAGTACTTTGGATTGTTATTCCTATAAAAAATAGTTGTATCAGTAAAAATGTTGAAAATATTAATACTTTTATTAGGCACAATAAATCCTAATGAACAATTTCGCAAAGTGCAAAAGATCCAGAAAACTTTTGATATTTTTAACTTATTTTAGTATTTTTAAACTTGTTGGAAATAAAAGTATCACAAGCTTGTGTAAAAACTCAAATAAATTGATTAGCATTACATATTCAGACTAATAATACTGTGAATTATAGAAAATCTTCAAAACTTTAAAACTGTTTTAAGTAATTTTCATTGTTATACGAACAGTATCAGTAAGAATGCTAATAATATAACATTTTTTGATTAAGTTCTTTAAATTTTGATCACTAATACTTTGTACTGCAAAAGATCCAGAAAACTTTTCAATTTTTGAACTTATTTGAGTACTTTTGATTGTTATTCTCATAAATATTAGTAGTATCACTAAAAATGTTGATAATATTATTATTTTTATTAAGCACAATTGTGAACAATTACGCAAAGTGCAAAAGATCTACAAAACTTATGATTTTTTTTACTTGTTTTAGATTTTTTATACTTGTTGGAAATAACAGCTTGTATAAAAAATCAAATGGGTATAATTAAAAAAAAAAAGATTAATAATACTGTGAATTGCAGATTAGCTTGAAAACTTAAAAAAATTTGAACTTGTTTGAGTAATTTTCATTGTTGTAGTTGTAACAAATTAACCAGTTAACCGATAAACCAAAACTAGGAAATAGATCTAAAAACATACCAATATTTGTAGTGAAACTGTTCATTGTAATGAAGAAGAAAACTTAGAAATAGATTTAAAAACATACCAATATTTGTACTGACACTGTTCACTGTAATGAACAGTTTCAGTACAAAAGTTGGTATGTTTTTAGAAAACTTAGAAAAAGATCTAAAAACATACCAATATTTGTACTGAAACTGTTCATTGTAATGAACAAGAAAACTTAGAAATAGATTTAAAACATACCAATATTTGTACTGAAACTGTTCATTGTAATGAACAGTTTCAGTACAAAAGTTGGTATGTTTTTAGAAAACTTAGAAAAAGATCTAAAAACATACCAATATTTGTACTGAAACTGTTCATTGTAATGAACAAGAAAACTTAGAAATAGATTTAAAACATACCAATATTTGTACTGAAACTGTTCATTGTAATGAACAGTTTCAGTACAAAAGTTGGTATGTTTTAAAATCTATTTCTAAGTTTAGGGTTTTAATAAAGGGGATGAAATGCACTTATTAACCCAACCTGAGTGTGCGAGTCCTCCCAATATTCAAAAATCAATAAAAATGTTCAAAATATATATTTTTTATTAACCTCTAAGAATGATAATTGATACATAATAATTTGTACTGCAGAAGACATAGAAAACTTTTTAATTTTTGAATTTATTTGAGTTTTTTTTGTTGTTGTTCTTATAAAAACGAATAGTACATAATACTTTGTACTATATAAAACCGAAAACTTTTTAAATTTTGAACTTTTTGTGTATATTTTATTGTTGTTCTTATTAAAACGAATAGTATCACTAAAAATGTTCAGATTATCAATATATTAAATCAAGCACAATAAATCTTAATGAACAATTATGCCAAGAGATTGATCGATGTGGCTTTTATTTGTTGAAAATTCATAATTACTAATGTATGAAATAAAGTTACGCACTTTTTAATTTTTTAAAGTTTTCTTCACCTGAAGAAGCCACAGTGTGGCGAAACAATTGTCGTGAACAATAAAAAACAATTTTTAAATTTTTAAAAAGTGCGTAACTTTATTTCATACATTAGTAATTATGCCAAGTGCAGAAAATCTAGAAAACTACTAATTTTTTTAATTTAGTTTTTATTCTTGTTGGAGGTAACAGTATCACATACTTGATGAAAACATAAAAACAATTGATTAGCATTATAACATATCTGTAATACTGTAAATTGCAGGATATCTAAAAAAATTTAAAAATGTTGAACTCATTTGAGTAATTTTGATTGAATGGTCAATGTTGTGGGTATTTACTTTATGATACATGATGAAATTAAATAAAACAAACATTTTTCTTTGTTTATATCACACTCTTTATTAAAATTAGTAAGTAACAGTAACAGTAGTAACATCACTAATTTTAATAAACAGTGTGATATAAACAAAGAAAAGTGTTTGTTTCATTTAATTGAGTAATTTTGATTTTTTTCTAGGTAAAACAATCACTATCAGTAATAATCTCAAAATATTAAACACTTTTGTTGTTATAGTTTCATCTATTATTTATACCAGTTATTATTGTTTTCTTAATTGTTTTTTATCTTCTTTATGGGGAGTACTTACTGGTAGTATATTTAAAATATAAAGATGTTTCTTAGTTTATGTTGTTTTTATTATTTGTTCTTCACCTGACTACTTTGGGCTATTTGTAAGCCATCTTCAGAGGTGTATATTTTAAATATACTACCAGTAAGTACTCCTAATAAAGAACATCAGAAAAAATACATTTTTTGATTAAGCACTCGAAATCTTTACCAAATGAGTTATTATTTTTAGTATCTATTGTTAAAATACGTTTATTTTTTAAAACGGCTTATTTCTGCAACTATGGCTAATTACCATCGCCAAGAAGCTGTAAGCAATACTACATAAAAACAACTTTGCTTTTAACAATTTTGGTTCATCCTTATAATTACAGCCAATTGTATGCAAAATCGAGATAAATGAGGTAATTGGTTGGAAAATAAAATTCTGGGCTTTTGAGAGACTTGAACCTGCAACTTTGGAATTAAAATTAAGTAGGTTCAGGTAATTCCACTGATTTGCAAAAAAAACTTTTTTTTTGTATTTGAGCAACGTTACCTACAAAGGTAATTAGCTGCATGTCTACAAGCATCAGGTGATTGAAGTAATTTTTATTATTCAATCAATTACCTTGTGATGTTGGCGTTGAGGTATTGAGGCAATCAACTGCCATTTTACCTTGTGGTGTTGGCGTTGAGGTATTGAGGCAATCAATTGCCATTTTACCTTGTGATGTTGGCATTGAGGTATTGAGGCAATCATAAATATTATTACTGCTGGCTTTGTTTTTTGTATATTGGCTACTAATTCAATAAACTTCCAAGTCTGTTATTCTGTACTCGTAACGCCGCCATTATTTCCTCAACTAACATTTAATTATCATTGCAATTTCAACTAACTGCAACTCTTAATTAAATTAACACCGACGTTTATTGGACCGTGCTGCTTAGTGTTCCGCGTTAAGGCGCCGTTTTGTCTTGTTTACAGGGCAAACACGCCGATCTCGAGTCATTACAGCGGGGATGAGCAGTCGTTTTAATTTAATGGCAGGCAAGCTTTTGCACGGTTCGGACCTGCAAGTCCGCGCATATGCGGGCCCCAAATTGGGCATGCGGTTACGCAGATTGCTTCAAACATGTTTATGCGGGGGCGAAGTCTTACAGGATTCGACGTGTTATTGCGAACTATTGCGAATTCGCGAAATTAATATTTGTTTGTGCAGCTCTGGGGACTTGCCAGGCGAATTTTTGTAAAGAAATTGGTCGGTAAATGGAAGTTCTTTGGCTGCATTGGAGTCAACAACAGATTTTATATGCTAATTAAGGAGTTGGCAGTTCATTGGTTTTATGTATTTTCAACTTTTATTGCTCACGGGGTTATGGTGTATTTTCTGTACAGCAATTTTTATTTTTTATATCCTGCTTACCACAATACTAAAAAATGGATTAACTAAACCCATGTAAATAGAATACTTTCATTTCTGCTTCAACGTATAAATACCATCCTTAGAGCAATGGACCACCCTTGATAATTTTCTCTCTTAATTCCGTCGCTGCACGTAAATAGCAGAAAATTTGATGAATTCCTGTAGGCGAAGCAATTGGAATTTCAACAGGGAGAATATCATCTCGCCGGCAATTTAATTAAGCCGAAATTTTCCTGCGAGAAATAACGCAAGACCCCAATACGGGCCCCATTTCCAGCCGCCTCCTTGGCTCGGCCCTTAAAAATTATTCAGATGCGCGGCCTGCGCTCCCCCGGGGGCGGCGAGATTGATTAAGGGTGCAGGGATGAGGGCCTTCCCTCGCGATGGCGGCGGCAACGAAATGAAGAAACTCCTGCGGACCATCTCTCACACATCCGTGCTGCGTGAAAGTTTAACGAGCGGCCGCAGTTTTATCCCGCAGGAGTAATCGCAGGCGTCCCAGGAACACCTTAAACTCATCACCGCGATTGCGGTGGGGCTCGGGAAGCGCGATTAACGCAATCGAACAGGATGGACCGTGGTCATTCCGCAGGGCCTGGGGGTGTTAGTGCGATTGAAGAAGCTTGGCCGGAGATCGATGGGCAGGGGGTGGGTTAAGGTTTCTGTTAAAGTTCAAGGGGTTGGTTATTTACAACCCCCTGAGCCTATCTGAGCCCATCTGCATACTATATTGGCATTAAGATTTCATTAGAGGCTCGTCGGTTATTTAAAGGGTGACTACTGAGTGAGAAAGTCCACATTAAACTATAGGTAGAGTGTACAAACTATTATTAATTTGAGCCATTATTTGTGTGCATAACTATTCGTAATATTTAAAACAAAATAATATTTAAACATCATAAATTATCTACTAAGTACTCTTCGCCATTACGTCATATATTTGTATACAGGGTGTCCCCAAGTTAACCCCCCCACCCCCCTCCACAACAAATATTCGATTATTCGATTCGATTCGAACAAAAAATGGTGTATAGTAAAAATTGCAGTATTGAGTTGGTCAAGCTGTACAAACTAAAATTTCACTTGGGACAAATTACTCTTCAATATTCAATCAATTCTGCCAAAATTTCAATGATTGTGTCAAAATATTTATGATTTCAATAAAATAGTTATAATGTCTACCAAATTTTTTAATATTACTGCGAAATATTCAATTATTTTTATCAAAATTTCAATATTTATGTCAGAATATGATATCAATCAAAATTTCAATCATTTCAGCTATTAATGCATATATTTGTATACAGGGTTGTCCCAAGTAATACATCCATGCCCACTAAATTACCAAATATTCACGTGTTGGATTTGATTCTAATGAAAAAAATGTGTATTTTAATAATCAGAGAATTGAGTTGGTCAAACTAAACTAAAATTTTACTTAGGACAAATGGATCAAATATTCAATTATTTGTGTCAAAATTACAATTGTTGCGTCAAAATATTTATGATTTCAATAAAAAAGTTGTAATGTCTACCAAATTATTTATTAGTACTGCGAAATATTCAATTATTTTTATCAAAATTTCAATATTTATGTCAGAATATAATATCAATCAAAATTTCAATCATTTCAGCCATTAATGCATATATTTGTATACAGGGTTGTCCCAAGTAATACCACCCCCCCCCCCCAATCTCCAAATATTCGCGAGTTAGATTTGATTCGAACGAAACAAAAGTGTATTTTAAAAATCAAAGAATTGAGTTGGTCAAGCTCACCAAACTGAAATTTTACTTAGGTCAAATGACTCAAATATTCAATTATTTCTGTGATAATTTCAATTATTGCGTCAAAATATTTATTATTTAAATACAGAAATGTTATGTCTACCAATAATTTATAAATAATATGAAATATTCAATTAATTCTATAAAAATTTCAATATTTATGTCAGAATATGATTTGAATCAATTATTCTGCCATAATTTCAGTTGTTTCTGCCTTAATTTGAAGTGTTACTGTCAAATATGTCCTTATTTCTGTCAAAAGTTTAAAATTATATCAACATTTTTATGATTTCAATGAAAATTCCTATTATAACTCTGCAAAACTGCAAAACTAATTTTCTGTCAATTATACAATATTTTTAAGTTACCTTTCAAAAGAGGAATGATTATTGCAAAAGTTTTGCAGTTTTACTCAAATGTCCAAGTTATTGCCAAAATTATGTGCTGAATTTTAGATTTTATGTGTGCAAAATTTGAGAGATTACTGCACATGTTTCAATAATACTTAAACATTTTAACATTACTGTTGTTGTGTTATTTCATTATTTATATGTTCAATTGTGTCAAAATTGTGATAACCATTTATATGTATTTACTTTTAATTATATCAAAATATTATAAATCAATGCCAAAATTACATTTGTTAATTAATAAAATTTCTGTTATTACTCTCAAATCTTTAATTATTTTTATCAAAACTTCAAAGATTGAAATTGTTAGCGTCAAAAATGCAATAATTACTGTCAAAATTGTAATTATACTGAGATTTCATGTACTTGTTACTAACACTCTCAATTTTCTGTAAAATTTTAGATAATTCTGCCAAAATTTTAAAGATTACCGGCAAATTTTCAATATTAATTATTAACATGTTATTAATTTCTGTTAAATTTGAAATTATTTACGTCACAATTTCAATACTTTTTAAACAAATTTATTATTACGTGATTATAAAACCTAATAACATATTTTCAATATCATTCAAGTAAAATATCATTCGATAACTGTCAAAATATGAAGTATTTATATTAAAATTGTATTGCTTACTTTCAATTTTCCCACATTTCTGTAAATATTTAAATTATTTGGTTGATCAACTGTCAATTTATCAATTACATTGCAACTGTTCTATAAATTGGCATAACTTCACTTATTCTGTCAAATATCATTGACTAACTGTCACAATAAGAAGTATTTCCATTAAAATTTCATTGTTTATATCGATTTTCAAATGTTTCTATAAAAAATTCAATTATTTCGTTGCTCACCTGTCAAATTGTCAATTATTTCTATGTGAAATTGCAATTGTTCTATCAACTATCAAAATTTCACATATTCTGACAAATTTTCAATCATTCTGCCATAATTTCAGTTGTTTCTGCCTAAATTTGAACTGTTACTGTCAAATATGTCTTTATTTCAGTCAAAAGTTCAAGATTATATCAACAATTTTATGATGTTCAACTGACAAAATGCGAAATGTTTCTATTAAATTTTCATTGTCTACTATACATTTTCAAATGTTTCCATAAATATTTCAATTATTTCGTTGATCAAATGTCAATTTATCAATTGACAAATTTCACTTATTCGGGCAAATGTAATTAGCTAACTGTCAAAATTTTAAGTATTTCCATTACAATTTAACTGGTTGCTATCAATTTTCAAATGTTTCTATAAAAAGTTCAATTATTTCATTGCTCAATTGCGAAATTGTTAATTATTTCCATGTGAATTCGCAATTGTACTATCAACTATCAACATTTCACTTATTCTGTAAAACGTCATTTTCTAACTGTTAAAATTTGAAGTATTTCCATTAAAATTTCATTGTTTACTATGAATTTTCAAATGTTTCTATAAAAAGTTCAATTATTTCGTTGCTCAACTATCAAATTGTCAATTATTTTTATGTGAAATTGCAATTGTTTTATCAACTATCAAAATTTCACTTATTCTGTCAAATGTCATTGGCCAACTCTTAAAATTTTAAGTATTTTTATTAAAATTTCATTGGTTACAGTGAATTTTCAAATGTTTCTATAAAAATTTCACTTATTTCGTTGATCAAATATCAATTTATCAATTATTTATGTGTGAAATTACAATTGTTCTGTCAAATATCATTGGCTAACTGTTAAAATTTGAAGTATTTCCAAATATCTATATCATCGTTTATATCATATATCATTGTTTACTATGAATTTTGAAATGTTTCTACAAAAAGTTTAATTATTGCGTTGCTCAATTGTCAATTTATAAATTATTTTTATATGAAATTGCAATTGTTCTATCAACTATCAAAATTTCACTTATTCTGTCAAATGTCATCTGCTAATTGACAGAATACGAAGTATTTCCATTAACATTTCATTGTTTACTATGAATTATCAAATGTTTCTATTAAAAGTTCAATTATTTCGTTGCTCAACTATCAAATTGTCAATTATTTCTATGTGAAAGTGCAATTGTTCTATCACCTATCAAAATTTCTCTTATTCTGTCAAATGTCTTTAGCTAACTGTCAAAATTTGAAGTTTTTGCATTACAATTTAACTGGTTACTATGAATTTTCAAATGTTTCTATAAAAAGATCAATTATTTCGTTGCTCAACTATCAAATTGTCCATTATTTCTATGTGAAATTGTAATTGTTCTATCAACTCTCAATATTTCACTTATTCTGTAAAATGTCATTGGCTAACTCTCAAAATATGAAGTATTTCTGTTACAATTTCACTGTTTACTATCAATTTTCAAACATTTCAGTAATAGTTGCAGTTATTCCGTTGATAAACTGTCAATTTATCAATTATTTTGATATAAAATTGCAATTGTTCTTGTTCAGTTGCAATTATTTCGTTGATGAAATGTCAATTTATCAATTATTTTGATATAAAATTGCATTTGTTTTAAATGACTGTTCTCAACTATCAAAATTTCACTTAATCTGTCAAATGTCATTGGCTAACTTAAAATTTGAAGAATTTCCATTAAAATTTAACTGGTTACTATAAATTTTCAAATGTTTCTATAAAAAGTTCAATTATTTCGTTGATTTACTTTCAATTTATCAATTATTTTTTTATGAAATTGCAATTGTTCTATCAACTATAAAAAAACAATTATACTGTCAAATTTTATAGGCTAACAGGTTAAATTTGAAGTATTTCTATTAAATTTTCATTGTTTGCTATGAATTTTCACTTGTTTCTACAAAAAGTTAAATTATTTCGTTGCTCAACTGTCAATTTATCAATTATTTTTTTCTGAAATTATAATTGTTTTATCAACTATCAATATTTCACTTATTCTGTAAAATGTCATAGGCTAACTCTTAAAATTTGAAGTATTTCTATTAAAATTTCATTGTTTACTATGAATGTTAAAATGTTTTTATAAAAAAGTTCAAGTATTTCGTTGCTTAACTATCAAATTGTCAATTATTTCTATGTGAATTAACAACTGTTCTAACAACTATCAAAATTTCACTTATTCTGTCAAATGTCATTAGCCAACTGTTAAAATTTGAAGTATTTCCATTAAAATTTCATTGTTTGCTATGAATTTTCAAATGTTTCTAGAAATATATCAATTCTTTCGTTGATCAAATGTCAATTTATCAATTATTTATTTGTGAAATTGCAATTGTTTTGTCAACTATCAAAATTTCATTTATTCTGTTAAATATCATTGGCTAACTGACAAAATACGAAGTGTTACTATTAAATTTTCATTGTCTACTATTAATTTTCAAATGTGTCTATAAAAAGTTGTATTATTTCAGTGCTCAACTGTCAATTTATCAGTTATTGATGGCATTTACAATTATTTTTTTTGCAAGAGAACTATTCAATTTTGCAATTGCAATGTGATTTCAATCTGGAGACTTATTGCTATGATATTCCCTATTCTCATTCCATATTATCTTCATTAGAGACGTGAAATTTGACTCTAAATTCGATGTACGGTTATTAGTAGAATTGTTAATGAATGATGTTGTTATTTATGGCATCCAATTTTTATTTTTCAAATACTTTTGCAAACTATTCAATTTTGCAATTGCAATGTGATTTCAATCTTGAGACTTATTGCTTTCTTATTCGCACAATGTATGTCTAACAAGATTGAGATATTTGAGCTAACAGAAGGCGAGTGTGAGGTGGTTATTGATGTTTAATGAGCAAACCAATCAGCTGCCTAAATATTAGCCCAAAAACTAATACCCCACTCGATAATTATATTTATCTTGCGGACACCCACGTATTGGCATTAATAATCGAAGCCGGCCCCAGGCTTATCTTTCATTAAACCTTTCAGTGCCGGCATTATTACGCCCTGCAACGAAAATCAAATATTGAAACTGAATCCCCCCGGCCTCGGAGGCGGCGGAGAAAACGAGAAATATCTGCGGCCCCCCGCGGAAATCGGGTCACCGCAGCAATCGATACGGCCAGAAGCCAGCAAGGGGGGTGTGCGTCCGCCCCCCTTGGTAAAAAAACAAAAATAAATCAACCCCATTATCGCCGCCGCCCATTGAAATCGCCGTATTATGTCACTGCCGGCCCCACCCCTTCTGGGTTAACAGTGATGAACATGCGACCTGCGCCGTTAATCACGGCGAAAAAGTGATTAAGCGGCGGTGTAATTACGCGATGATTCGCGACAGATGTTCATCAACAGTCCAACAAAAGGGGCGAAAAGTGCATGCAGACGACATCTGTTGTGCGGCGGCCGAAGCAGCGAGGAGCCGCCCCGCGGTGGAAACCTGAACCGCCGTCTCGGGAAAACTCGATTTCCCGCGGAAAACCGCGGCAGTTCAGGCACCGGCCGTGAGAGGGCGCGCGGCGCGCAGCTCGGGAAAATCGTTAACGATCCCGCGCAAGAGGATCAAAGTTCCGCACGCACACACCGGCAAAAAATAAAAACAAAAACACGGGAAAATGCGGAAAAACTAAATTAAAAAACCGGCGGAGCGTTGGCAGGCGCCGAAAGCCCCGAGTGGCGCACGGGGATGATTGCACGCTCCCGCGGGACCCCCGCATGAATTTCAGCCCCAAGGTTTTTTTTTTAATTTCCCCACGGGCGTTTTAATGGCCGCTTGTTCCTTTTGACATTCAAATTGCGGCGTGTGAGGGCCTAATTTCTGTTTTGATCGCTTAATGCGCCGTGAAGTCGATTAGGCACCGGGAAATCCCGCCAATTGGGGGGCGGCAGAAAATCGGCTCGCCCTAAGGAATTCCCAATTGCAGAATAGATGAGGGAGCGTGGAAATTTGGGGGCGGCATTGATCCTGCCCACGGTCAATTTATCGTAAACAGTATATACTTATATACAGGGTGGATAATTTTTCATTTTCCACCTTATATCTGCTAAAATATCAAAGATACAAAAAAAGATATACTCGTCAGTCGAGAGCTGACAATAACTCATCGCTCCAAATTACGAATTTTCGACATACCTTCTCTTATTTTGATTCCACATTTAACATAGATATAGATTTGACGGATATTTAAACAAGTATCGGCCAAATCTATATCCATGTTAAATGTGATAGAATTCCAGATTATAGATTATAGACTCCATTATTGTGATTGGGTAAATAACGCACAGTTTGAGTGTAAAATTGGGTAAATAAAAAAAAAGTATTTTAAACTCAAACTGTGAGTTACTTACCCAATCATATATCACATTTACGTTAAGCATAGGCTTATTTTTATTATAAGGTACTTACACATAAATCTGGGTTTCAGAGTAATTCAATTATTCACCAAATCTTCGCATTTGCAAGTAGTTTTTCACTCATATGTGTGCTGAATGCCCGGAATCTTGCAGAATTCGCTTACCTAAAAATAAAGATAAAGAAATATTAGTTACAGACTACTTAGCTTAACATATGGCATACAGCAAGAAATTATTTGCATGGTTATTACCTACTTGGTAATACGAAATATAACAAAGATAAGGAGAGTAACGAATATAAACGAACAAAGAAGTGATAAAGGCAAACATACCAAAGAAAATAATGATGAACAAAAATTAGATGAAAATGATCAGAAATATGGGATTAGAAAAGCTTATATCATAGGAATATATGCAATATAGAGAAGGATGTAAATGCAATGAAAGGAGAGTTGCCAATATAATTTTTTTATTAAGATCATGAAGAAGATGATGAAGAAGATTATACCAGAATTATACCTGTAATTTCTGAAAAATATATTGTGATGGTATTTGTATTATTTATTTAGATTAATTAGAATAGATTTATTGTTATTATCATATAGGTTTTAGATAGAATTATAATCTTTAGGGCACAAGCTAACAAAAATTATTGTAAATATTGTAAATGTGAATATGAACAAGTATGCACAAATATACAAAGCAATCCGCGGATGGAGGTTGTTGATCGGTTACCACGGGTGACAGGTGACTTCGTGCATAGACGCTTGGGGAATTGAATAATGGAAAGTCGAAAATAATCAACAAAAAGATTGACGAGTGGGAGAGACGCGTGTGGATCGCGGGTGGAGATGTTGCGATACTAATACGAATACATTACAAAATATTAACGGGGGTTCAACGATTGGACATAGGACTGAAAGAAGGCAGTCAACCAGGAGAGGAGTTCAACAAGATAGGAGCCGTGACGGAGATATTCAAAAATCAGGACTTCAAGCCGCTCAACTTCGCACACAAAAGTAGCTGTTTACTTTTGTGGGAATCAACAAAGGATCAAAAGGAGAACGCAGGGACAAGAGGACGAATTAATCAAGGAACCACAAGAAGAAAACTGCAAGTAGAAAGTTTGCGTAAAGTGCAAGAGTCATATTATCACATAAGTTGGCTTGTGTATATAGGATTTAGTTTGTTAATGTTGGCCATAGTTTATTATTTATTTAATAGTTTTATTTTCTATTGTTTTTGATTTGTTTGTTTAGTTCAGTTTATATTAGACGTTTTAATATTTTTGGTTATTTTCAATTCATTAAAGTATTTGAACAAAACTCTATTTAGTTATGATTGAACCGACTATTGAACCTGAGATAAGAGAAAGAACAAAAAGTTACAAAACAAGTAAATGCTTAAATATTAAACACTAATAAAATAGGCAGAGTAAACAAACGTAACATTTGGCAGCCAAAGTGGAGCAATAAAAACGTAACAATATCTATACCTGAGAAGCAGAAGGACGTATATTCAAAAACTAAACTGTTCAGGAAAGGCAAAAAGGTTGCAGAGTTTTGCAGTGCTTATACAATCTACTGAATTGTAGGTCCCTTAAACAATCATATTTAATTACCTCCCAAGTATTATAAAGTAAATTTAATTATTTTTTATTACTTGTAGCATTAAAGTTTATGTTATACCTTTAAAAATAATAAACCTTTTCACCTTTACCTTATTTAGCATACATGTTTCTGCTTCTCAGGTACAGATATAGATAATCAGTATGTGAATGGGATTAGAATACACATAATTATAAGCTTTGTATAGTGCTTAACTTAAAATTTAAAATTAGTATTATGTAAGGAATCTTTAAAAAGTTATGCAGACAGTATGAATATGAATCAAGGTTGATTTTATTGGTATCCCTGCACGTTTTACGACCTTATATGCAGAATATTTTAGAATAAATAATCCACTAAAGGACTATACTATATTTAAAATTAGTATTATGTAAGGCATCTTTAAAAAGTTATGCAGACAATATGAATATAAATCAAGGTTGATTTTATTGGCAGCCCTGGGCTTTTTACGACCTTACATGCAGAATATTTTGAGGACACTAAAGGACTATACTGAGATATATTCAGATATTTTATGGGAAGAAAATTATAAATTTCGGAAAAATGCACTAATAGAACTAGCCTGAAAATATTCTGAAAAATATTCAATCATTCAGATATTTTGTTTCAAGAAAATTCCAGTTTCTGAACAAATTCACTGAAAGAACTAGTCTAAAAAACAATAAATCGTTCAGATATTTCATTTCAAGAAAATTCCAGCTTCAGAATAAATTTGCTGAAAGAACTTGCCTGAAAAATAGTAAATCATTCAGATATTTTTTGACAAAACATTTCCACATCTCGGAAAATATGCAATAACAAAACTATCCTGAAAAGTTATAGGAAAGTATTACATCATTCAAATATATTATCTGTAGAAAATTCGGCATCAGAACAAATTCACTGAAAGAACCAGTCTGAAAATCAGTAAATCATTCAGATATTTTATGTGAAAACAATTTCAAATATCTGGAATTATCGGAATGAAATCATTCAAATATTTTATGTGAAAACAATTCCAAACATCATGAAATATGGACACACAAAACTAACCTGAAAATTTATTAGAAAATATTCAATCGTTCAGATATTTCGTTTCAAGAAAATTCTAGTTTCTGAACAAATTCACTGAAAGAACTAGCCTGAAAAACAGTAAATCGTCCAGATATTTTATTTCAAGAAAATTCCAGCTTCGGAATAAATTCATTGAAAGAATTTGCCTGAAAAATAGTAAATCAATCAGATATTTTATGACAAAACATTTCCACATTTCGGAAAATATGCACTAACAAAACTAGCCTGAAAATTTATTGGAAAATATTACATCATTTAGATTTTTTAATTCAAGAAAATTCCAGTTTCTAAACGAATTCACTTAAAGAACTAGGCTGAAAAACAGTAAATCGGTCAGATATTTTATTTCAAGTGAATTACAACTTCAAAATAAATTCACTGAAAGAACTAGCCTAAAAAATATGAAATCGTTGAGATATTTTATGTGAAAATGATTCCAAATATCTTGAAATATGGACAAACAAAACTAGCCTGAAAATGTATTGGAAAATATTACATCATTCAGATATTTTAAATCAAGGAAATTCTAGTTTTACAAAAAATTCACTGAAAGAACTAGCCTGTAAAACAGTAAATCGTTCAGATATTATTTCAAGAAAATTCCAGCTTCAGAATAAATTCACTGAAAGAACTTGCCTAAAAATTTTAAATCATTCAGATATTTTATGACAAAACATTTCCACATTTCGGAAAATATGCACTAACAAAACTAGCCTGAAAAGTTATAGGAAAGTATAACATCATTCAAATATATTATATGCAGAAAGTTCAGCATCAGAACAAATTCACTGAAAGAACTAGCCTGAAAAATATGAAACCATTCAGATATTTTATGTGAAAACGATTCCAAATATCGTGAAATATGGACAAACAAAACTAGGATGAAAAGTTATAGGAAAGTATTACATCATTAAAATATATTATCTGTAGAAAATTCATCATCAGAACAAATTCACTGAAAGAACTAGGCTGAAAAACAGTTAATTGTCTAGATATTTTATTTCAAGTAAATTACAACTTCAGAAAAAAGTCACTGAAAGAACTAGCCTGAGCCTGAAAAATATGAAATCATTCAGATATTTTATGTGAAAACAATTCCAAATATCGGGAAATATGGACAAACAAAACTAACCTGAAATTTTATTGGAACATATTTTAATTCAAGGAAATTCCAGTTTCACAAAAAAATCGCTGAAAGAACTAGCCTCAAAAACAACAAATCGTTCAGATATTTTATCTCTAGAAAATTCCAGCTTCAGAATAAATTCACTGAAAGAACTTGCCTGAAAAATAGTAAATCATTCAGATATTTTATGTGAAAACAATTCCAAATATCGTGAAATATGGACAAACAAAACTAGCCTGAAAATTTATTGGAAAATATTACATCATTCAGATATTTTAATTCAAGGAAATTCCAGTTTCACAAAAGATTCACTGAAAGACCTAGCCTGAAAAACAGTAAATCGTTCAGATATTTTATTTCAAGAAAATTCCAGCTTCAGAATAAATTCACTGAAAGAACTTGCTTGAAAAATAGTAAATGATTCAGATATTTTATGGCAAAACATTTCCACATTTCGGAAAATAAGCACTAACAAAAAAACTAGCCAGGAAAATTATAGGAAAGTTTTACGTCATTTAAATATATTATCTGTAGAAAATTCAGCATCAGAACAAATTCACTGAAAGAACTGTGATGAAAAACAGTAAATCGTCTAGATATTTTATTTCAAGTAAATTACAACTTCAGAAAACCCCCTTGAAAGAACAAGCCTGAAAAATATGAAATCATTCTGATATTTTATGTGAAAACAATTCCAACTATCGGGAAATATGGACAAGATTTAGGTTTTTGGGGTTTGTAAGAATTTAGTTATATTCGAATATAGATATCTCATGAACTACTTCATCAATATTGGTGGAATTTATTAGTGATATTAAGTGATGTAAGAATATATGGTATAAGTAATTTAATTTATATTAAATGCACGATTCCTAAGATATCACATATTTAATTGAGATTGTTGTTTTTGGGGCTATTTTAGTTGTTTATCCAACTTGTGCAATATTTAAATTACGATATCTTAAAAACCACCACATCAATATGAATCTTATTACATATTACTATTACCCAATATACCAGCATTACATGTACTTAATTAAATTTAGATCCAATAAGTGATTCATGACAAATTTATATATTTTTATTTATATTAATTTATATAAAAAGGTTTTTAGATGTTTCATAAAATTATGATATGTTGGAGTAGAGATATCTCTTGAACTACTGTATGAATATTGATGCAATTTATTAATGATATTTAGTGATATACTAGTACAAGGTATGTGCAATTTATTTTGTATCCAATGAGCGATTCCTAAGATATCACAAATTTTAATTGAGACTGTATGGTATTAGGGGCCCTAACAGCTAATCACGTTCACGATATCTCAAAAACCACCGCATCAATATGAATCTTATTAAATGTTGATATGACGCGATATAACAGTAAAAATTGCGCGTAATTAAATTTAGATCCAATGAGTGATTTGTGAGAAATTTTTATTCTCGTGAGAATCCATTATTTTTGAAAGTGTATTAGGTGTTTCTTAAAATTATGATATGTTTGAGTAGAGATATCTCTTGAACTACCTTATGAATATTGATCAAATTTATTATTGATATTTAGTAATATACTCGTACAAGGTATGTGCAATTTATTTAATATCCAATGAGTGATTCCTAAGATATCACAATTTTAATTGAGACTGTATGCTATTTGGAGCCATATTAGCTAATCACGATCACGATATCTCAAGAATCACCGCATCAATATGAATCTAATTAAATGTTGATATGGCGCATTATACCAGCATTTAATGTGCTTAATTGAATTCAGATCCAATGACTGGTCCATGAGAAATTTTTATTTTAGTGAGAACTCTTTATATTGAAAGGTTTTTAGATGTTTCTTAAAATTATGATATGTTTGAGTAGGGGTATCTTTTGAACTACCTTATGAATATTGATGCAATTTATTAACGATATTTACTGATATACTGATACAAGGTATGTGCAATTAATTTTATATCCAATGAGCCATTCCTAAGATGTCATAATTCTAATTGAGACTATATGGTACTTGAGGCCGTATTAGCTAATCACGATCACAATATCTCAAAAACCACCGCATCAAAATGAATCTAATTAAATGTTGCTTTGGAAATTTAGATCCAATGAGTGGTTCGTGAGAAATTTTTATTTTCGTGAGAATCCTTTATTCTAGAAAGTTTTTTAGGTGATTGTTAGAATTCTGTTATATTTGAATATAGATATCTCATGATCTACGTTATAAATATTGATGCAATTTAATAATGAAATTTAGTGATATACTGGTACAAGGTATGTGCAATTTATTTTACATCCAATGAGCCATTCCTAAGATATCACAATTTTAATAGAGACTGTATGGTTTTTGGGGTCATATTAGCTGATCACGATCACGATATCTCAAAAACCACCGCATCAATATGAATCTAATTAAATGAAGATATGGCGCGATATACCAGTAGTAATTGTGCGTAATTAAATTTAGGTGCAATTAGTGGTTCGTGAGATATTTTTATTCTCGTGAGAATCTTTAATTTTAGAATTTTTTTAAATGTTTGTTAGAATTCTGTTATATTCGAATATAGATATCTCATGAACTACCTCATCAATATTGGTGCAATTTAATAGTAATATTAAGTGATATACTGATATATGGTATGGGTAATTTAATTTATATCCAATGCACGATTCCGAAGATATCACATATTTAATTGAGACTGTTGTTTTTTGGGCCATTTTAGTTGTTTATCCAACTGGCTCAATATTAAAATTACGATATCTCAAAAACCACCGCACCAATATAAATCGAATTTCATATTGCTATTACGCAATATACCAGCATTAAATGTGCCTAATTAAATTTAGATCCAATGAGTGGTCCATGAAATTTTTTTATTTTAGTGAGAACTCTTTATATTAAAAGGTTTTTAGGTGTTTCTTAAAATTATAATATGTTTGAGTACAGATATCTCATGAACTACCTTATGAATATTGATGAAATTTATTAGTGATATTAAGTGATATACTGGTACAAGGTATGTGCAATTTATTTTGTATCCAATGAGCGATTCCTAAGATATCACAAATTTAATTGAGACTGTATGGTTTTTGGGGCCATATTAGCTGATCACGATTACGATATCTCCAAAACCACCGCATCAATTTGAATCTAATTAAATGATGATATGACGCAATATACCTGTAATAATTTTGCGTAATTAAATTTAGATCCAATGAGTGGTTCGTGAGAAATTTGTATTTTCCTGAGAATCCTTAATTTTAGAAACTTTTTAGGTGTTTGTTAGAATTCTGTTATATTTGAATATAGATATCTCATGAACTACTTTATCAATATTGATAAAATTTATTAGTGATATTAAGTGATATACTGATATATGGTATAGATAATTTAATTTATATCCAATGAACGATTCCCGAGATGTCACATATTTAATTGAGACTGTTGTTTTATGGGCCATTTTAGTTGTTTATCCAACTTACTCACTATTTAAATCACAATATCTCAAAAACCACCGCATCAATATGAATCTAATTTCATATTGCTATTACACAATATACCAGGATTAAATGTACTTAATTAAATTTATATCTAATTAGTGGTCCATGAGAAATTTTTATTTTAGTGAGAACTCTTCATTTTAAAATTATTAGGTATGTGCAATTTATTTTGTATCCAATGAGCGATTCGTAAGATATCACAAATTTTAATTGAGACTGTATGGTATTAGGGGCCATATTAGCTGATCACGATTACAATATCTCAAAAACCACCGCATCAATATGAATCTAATTAAATGTTGATATGGCGTGATATACCAGTAATAATTGTGCGTAATTAAATTTAGCTTCAATAAGTGGTTCGTGGGAAAATATTATTCTCGTGAGAATCCCTTATTTTTGAAAGTGTTTTAGGTGTTTCTTAAAATTATGATATGTTTGAGTAGAGATATCTCTGGAACTACCGTATGAATATTGAAACAATTTATTAGTGATATTTAGTGATATACTGGTACAAGGTATGTGCAATTTATTTTGTATCCAATGAGCTATTCCCAAGATATCACAAATTTCAATTAGGACTGAATGGTTTTTAGCTGTTCACGATCACGTTATCTCAAAAACCACCGCATAAATACGAATCTAATTAAATGTTGATATGGCGCAATATACCAGTATTAATTGTGCATAATTAAATTCAGTTTTTTAGGTTTTTAGGTGTTTGTTAGAATTCTGTTATATTTGAATATAGATATTTCATGATCTACCTTATCAATATTGATAGAATTTATTAGTGATATTAAGTGATATACTGAAATATGGTACGCGCAATTTAATGTATATCCAATGAACGATTCCCGAGATGTCACAAACAGAAACATGTATATACACGTACTTCATGTACACCTGCACATACATAGCATACATAACATAACAAACATAGCATATGTAAGTACACATATACATACATGTCGACGTACACGTATACATAACATATACGTCTACATATACGTACATATGCATGCATAATATACCTACATTAAAATATGCATGAAAATGGATGAAACAATGATAAAAATATGTATAAAAATTTAATTAAATAATTGGCGCAGTCGGTAGGACGAAATTGATAATATTGTACGTATGTGTATATACATGAAAATATACATGCCTGCATACATGTATATGCATATATAGGTCCCCCCCATGAACCCTTTTCCTACCCCGTCCGAGAGGGTGCAATTGTGAGGCGCCAATTAAGATTTATGTGCGCCGAACTTGCGCAAATAATTTTCGGGAAGAAATTCCTGTATCGGAATGTTCGGTTGCCCCGGGCAACTGTAATGATTCAAAGTGCGATACTCGCCGCCCCCGCCTGCCACCGCCCTCCCCCGCGCGCCCAGAAGGACGAACAAACGCGCTCGGATTCCGGGGGCCTCCGGAATTGCCCCCTCCCTTTGGGGGAGGGGGGGCATTTGCATAATCCCCATGTCCCGCATTTATGTAACATTAGATTACGAGACATCCCTCACGTACTTTTTACGCGTGCCGCGGGGATGGCAGGGAAATTTAAGGGGGCCCAACGAAAGGTAATAACTGCCGCCAGGATCTGATGATGGCTCACGTCTCGCCCTTCCTGCAGAATGGCCGGGGGCGGACACGTTTCCGGTTTACGAGCGTCGATGCTGTGCAGGTGAGTGGCGTTACCTGAGAAGTTAATTACTGGCGTTTACATTGTAGTTAAAGTGTACTTGGACACAAAATTGCGGAATTCAAGAATAACAGGGAATCTGCCACAAAGCGTAATTCTAGATGGTTTACTGAAGTCCCTCTGAAACTCGGCACAGTTAGCACAGTTATTGAGGCGAACTGATGGTCAAAGATATCCGAACGGCCAATTTGCTTGCATTGGGATGTATACAAGCGATTTGCAACCTTACGTATTTAGTCTACATTACTAAATGGAAGAACTTCATGAACGACAAACAGTAACAGAAGAAGAAAAGGAGAAAAGAAAACAACACACCTACACTATTGTGGTGTATGAAAGGTGTATGAAAGGTATATGTAGAATATTTAGGGCAACAATTACTTACAAAATTACAAACAGAATGAAATTTCAAAATGTTTATTTTAAAAAAAAAATGTTTAAAAATACACAAACCAAAGTACTGGGATAATAAATCAGGCAATTCTGTTGTATTTATTTCAACTTATTTAAAAATAAAAATAATTTTAAATAAGAACTGTGAAACAAGAGAAAAAGTTGGACTGGTGTTGTTTTTCAGGTGGAATTTTTTAATGCGAATAAATGAAAATAAATATCTGAAAATCAACTCGATTCCTTTTGAGCGAGAATCTTGGGCAAAGAGTTGCAGTTTTTTTTAACGGATCTGCGCTGATAAATCCGCCCTTTCATCTGAAATTAAAAGCACGCCTCTCCCTTGGGGGATGCGAATTTCCAATACCCTCATCGCTGCGTAATTGACGAGATGCAGTCGCTCCAGGAATTTTCAATAACGATACGCCTGGATAATCCCCGACGCAGTTAAGGCCGCGTAAATTTGTAACGCCCCCCCCCCCCCCCCCCGGATTACGCGGGCTGATTTACGCGGCAGTAAAATTTCGGCCGTCCCCGCGGACTTTTTTTTAATAATGCACGCGTCGGATAAAAAAATGTTTAATAGTTTATTGCGGCCGTAAAGCGGGGCATTATTGGACCGCTTTTTAAGGGCCGCAATAAAATCCGCCCGAGCTAACGCATAAAGGGGCCCCGCAGACGTCGGGGATCGTTTGCCGGGCGCGAGACGGATCGCCCCCGGATTGGATCCGCAGTGTTTATGGGGTCCCCCGGATTTGGCCCCCCGCGCGGAGATGGCACGTGCCGATCGGCGCCCCCGCGGGGGCGGATTGTAATCTCCGCCGCCCCCCAATTTTCCCCCCCTTATAGATTTCATTTCTGCGACGGAAATTCGAGACGACGTAAGCCGAAACTTTACATAATCTCGGATCAACGGTATAAGAAAGGAAACGGGACACGCACCGGAAACGATCTCGCCGAAGGGGAGGCAAGCGCCCATTGGGATATGCACAAACAGGGGCGGCGTAATTATGAGCAAACATGTTTCGCACAGTTCGGGAATATTCAATTTCGCCTTTGAATTCCAAATGTATGGACGTGCAAATATAAATTCCTATATTATTTTGATAAAATGTTCTGAATTCGAAACCACATTACGTTTCTGATTCATTTACATTACAAATTCGCGTACACATACACATATACACATATGCACCCATGTACAATAATATCAATTTCGTCGTACCGACTGCGCCAATTATTTCATTGAATTCTACTTGAAACAGTAATACATATACACATATGTACACACGTACAATAATATCAATTTCGTCATACCGACTGCGCCAATTATTTCAATTATTTCTACTTGAAAGAGTAATATATATATATATACATATATATATATATATATATATATATATATATATATACACATGTACAATAATATCAATTTCGTCGTACCGACTGCGCCAATTAGCCAATTATTTCATTTAATTCTACATGAAACAATAATACATGCACACATTACTTTTCTTAAGTTTTCCCTTGCTTAATTTTGATTTTCTGATATACGCGCAAATCTCATCTTAATTCCCAGTGTTATAATTCCTATCATCATAATCCTTTCTCTTATACCTGATGGCTATAATTCCTGTAAGGGAAGAAATGCGTAAGTCTATTGCGCCCACTTCGGGGGCGGTAAACGGGGCTTGGGGGTGGCGGCGAGTGCGGCAACAAATTTCGTGAATGCGGATCGTGAGTGCGCCGTAAATACGCGTGGGGCGGCTAACGGGGGCGGCAGTAAAGTTCGGCAGGATATAATAGTAAAAAGAGGCAGTGATAATAAAAAAAAAGCGCGGGGCTGATGCGGGGGCGGGGTTATCGGCTTGTTATAGAAGTAAGTCGGCGTGTACACAAGGGAGGGATGGCAATTAAATGGGGTGTACACGGGCTAGCAAGTTTGCAGGAAATTAATCAGGAAAATTAAATTGGACGAGCTGCAGTCGAAGATGGCATGCAATTAAGGTAGAAAAAACTTGTAGCTCGTGGAGCAAAATGCTTAGGCAAAAGTTATATGTTCAAAGTTTTAAACTTAATTTCCTAACTATATTTTTTAACAATTAAAAGTCTTGAATTAATGAAGGCAAGACTGAAAATAATAAATAAAAATAAAATAACACATTAAAGGTATTTGATTAATTAGGCCAATTTAATGAATTCGAATTTTTTTGTAAGAGAATTAAAGGAATTATAAGTAGCAGAAGCCTCATTTATACCTATGTAAATAACCATTTACCCCTTATGCACATTTAGTTTATATTTTGTATATGTACCACTGCCCATAATTGTATTTTTAACATAGCCCTATACTGCACGCAATTGTATTTTTAACATGTTTGTATCTGTTTATATATGCCTAATTTTAAGTGTTCCATTGTAATATAATTAATATGTATGAGCTGTGTAAATCTTTTTACAATTAATTCAATGTAACTAATAATGCAATTCAATGCAGCGTGCACACTTCATTTAACGATACACGGGATGTACAGTTTTAGTTCCTCTAAAAAAAAACGTCTGTGTTAAAAAACCTGGGCCCAAATTTTCCTGTTTTTTTTCAAACTGTTCTAATTAGCAGTTATCAATCATTGATCAATAAACCAATTATCGATCAATATTTATTTGTTTCAGCATGCAAACTTGATTTAACAGTACATAGGAACTACAGTTTTAGTTCGTTTTATAAGAAGAGTCACGTATTTAATAAAATTCCATAATCATTGGGAAATATTTAAGAATATTGTTCAACTTTTTATTGTTATTTGAATGTAACTAATAATGCGATTCATTGCAGCGTGCATACTTCATTGAACGATACACGGGACCTGCAGTTTTAGTTCCTCTAAAAAGAAACGTCGGTGTTCAAAAACCAAGGCTCAAAATTTCCTGAGATTTTTTTTAACGGTTCTAATTAGCAGTTATCAATCACTTGTCAATTAATCAATTATCATTCAATATCATTCTGTTTCAGCGTGAAAACTTAATTTAACAGTACATGGGATCTACAGTTTTAGTTCCTTTTATAAGAAAAGTGTGCATATGAAAACTTAGTGTACTTAAAATTTCCCGAAATTATGCTATATTTATTAATCTCCAAATTATTTTCGCAAAGATAACTACTTATTTTTTTTAAATTTTGGTAATATTGCAACAATTTTTTGACAATTTGCACCAATTGGCATATTTACTGTTACTGTTATACTTTGGCATATTTGCTGTTAATTTTTTCATATTTTGATGGAATACCTGTCAATTTTATGAGACAATTTTAAAAATTACTACTGATTTCTAGACATTTTGGAAATATTGCAACAATTTTTTGAAAATTTGCATCAATTGATACCACTTTGACATATTTACTGTTAATTTTTTCATATTTTGATAGAATACCTGTAAATTTTATGAGATGATTTGAGACTTTGACATGTCAATTTTCTTAGATGATTTTAAAGATTAGTACTGATTTCTAGATTTTTGGAAATATTGCAACAATTTTTTGACAAATTGCACCATGTGATACCACTTTGACATATTTACTGTTAATTTTTTCATATTTTGATGGAATACCTGTCAATTTTATGAGATGATTTTAAAGATTACTAGTGATTTTTTGACATTTTGGAAATATTGCTACAATTTTTTGACATTTTGGAAATATTGCAACAATATTTTGACAATTTGTACAAATTTATATTACTTTGGCATATTTACTGTTAATTTTTTCGTGTTTTGATGGAATACCTGTCAATTTTATGAGATGATTTTAAAGATTACTACTGATTTCTAGACATTTTGGAAATATTGCAACAATTTTTAGACAATTTGTACAAATTGATACCACTTGGGCATATTTACTGTTAAGTAGTAAGAACATTTATTCTATATAGCCTTGTACATTGTTTGTTACATTACAGGTATGATGCTAATTAAGTATATGATATGCTATATCGAATGGACTATCGACTTTCGTCTTTCAGCCCCTTACTGTTAATTTTTTCATATTTTGATGGAATACCTGTGAATTTTATGAGACGATTTCAAAGATTACTACTGATTTCTAGACATTTTGGAAATATTGCTACAATTTTTTGACAATTTGCACAAATTGATACCACTTGGGTATATTTACTGTTAAGTAGTAAGAACATTTATTCTATATAGCCTTGTACATTGTTTAATACATTACAGGTATGGTGCTAATAAAGTATATGATATGCTATATGGAATGGGCCATCGACTTTCGTCTTTCAGCCCCTTACTGTTAACTTTTTTATATTTTGATGGAATACCTGTCAATTTTATGAGATGATTTTAAAGATTACTACTGATTTTTTGACATTTTGGAACTATTGCAACAATTTTTTTACAATTTGTACAAATTGATACCACTTGGGCATATTTATTGTTAATATTTTCATATTTTGATGGAAAACCTGTCAATTTTATGAGATGATTTTAAAGATTACTACTGATTTCTAGACATTTTGGAAGTATTGCAACGATTTTATGACAATTTGCACCAATTGATACCACTTTGACATATTTACTGTAATTTTTTCATATTTTTATTTAATACCTGTCAATTTTAGTGACGATTTGCTCAAATTGATACTACTTTGGCATATTTACTGTTAATGTTTTCATATTTTGATGAAAAGACCTGTCAATTTTATGAGATGATTTTAAAGATTACTACTGATTTTTTGACATTTTGGAAATATTGTAACAATTTTTTGACAATTTGCACCACTTGATACCACTTTGACATATGTACTGTTAGTTTTTTCATATTTTGATGGAATACTTGTCAATTTCATGAGATGATTTGAGACTTTGACATATTTACTGTTAATTTTTTCATATTTTGATGGAATACCCGTCAATTTAAGGAGATGATTTTAAGGATTACTACAGATATTTTCACATTTTGGAAATATTGCTACAATTTTTTGACGATTTGCACACACTTTGCCATATTTACTGTTAATTTTATCATATTTTGATGGAATACCTATCAATTTTATGAGACGATTTTAAAGATTACAACTGATTTGTAGAGATTTTGGAAACATTGCAACAATTTTTTGACATTTTGCACCAATTGATACCACTTTAACATATTTTATAAGATGATTTGAGACTTTGGCATATTTACTTCAACCGTTACTATAAAACCATATCCAGGAGGCAACAAAAAACGAAAATTCGACTGGAATAAATGTATTTCGGTGTGTGCTGAAGAAACAAAAATACGTGTTTTTTAAACAAAATGAATGTTTTGTGAAAATAAATATTGAATCATTTTATCGCACACTCTATAAAAACAATAATGCAAAATGCAAGGATCATTCTTGATCCTCATCTAATTGTTAAAATTTACTATTTAGCAATAATCTGTTTCATATGTAGATACAAACATTTTCGCCGCCCTTAGAGAGGCGAAATAGGCTACGTGAGCATTTCATATTATAAGATACAGAAACGTGTAAGGTATAAAACTTGCAAACGGAGGATAAAACGGAGATTAATGCGTTTCTTCCACCGACAGACTTAATCTTAATACGAACGGCGATGAATGCAGAAAAATGAAATAAGAAACTCCCCGCGCTTCAAGTCGATGCTTAATAGTAGTTTCAAGATTTTAATTTAGATATTTTTCCAATTTTATAACCAGTAATAAAACGTTCAGTAAACTACATAATATTTATGTGTAATAAATAATGTTTAGATATAATCTTTTTAAATAGTTTATTATTATCGAATTTATTTATTTATAAATATTTAATTTCTCAATGTTTAGTATGAATTTAAAGGAACTATTGAAATCAGGAAGTTGCTTACAGTAATTTTAATGTTGAACGGAAAACATTTTTGTTTCAAAATATTTCTTATGTTTAAAATTATTATGTTAATAGAGTTAATAGAGTTAATAGAGTTAATGTTAATTATCCAATCAATTATGCGAAAATGTATTTTTTAATACTGAAATACATTGAATTTAAGGTTTTATCCATAAGTTATAAGTTATTCATTTAAGGTATTATTAATGGGTACTTACTGGTAGAATTATTTTTATTTTATTTTATTATTTATTTATTTTATTTTGTCTAACTAGTTTCAATTTCTAACAAACCATCATTAGAGGTATGACATGTCTGCAAAGAATACAATAATTGTTGTATTATAATAAGTTAATATAATTATACAATATAATTCTACCAGAAAGTACCGGTTAATAATACCTTAAATTGAAATAAATATTTAGTTGTATTAGGTTTATTAATATACAGGGTGTTGACAGCGTGCAAACGTACATAACTTAACATAATGTTGGCCAAGTTTTGTGTTAAATATTTCAAATCTGCTTAGAATAATATACTTGGTGCTTCCATTAATTATAGAAGAATATTAATTTTGGTTGTATAATTTCCTAAAAATTTATACCGTGACAGGTTTATGGTATAATTGTTTGCATATCTTATACTAGCAAATTGTTGATATGTGTTTGTTAAAATTGAACATAGGGACGTTGTATTGATTGTGTTCAGAGTTAAAAAAATGTCACGGTATAATAAAGCATAGGTAGTGGTTATGAAGTCTAATTAAAAATTCTGTTTGTGAATTAATTAAATTCGGGTATTTTTAAGCGTTCTTTAATAATGAAGCCCGCCATGGAGGGAATTGCGTTTTGTAATTTCGAGTGCGCCCTCGCCGCAAAACGCGAATGTCGTGTGTGTGAGCGTGTGTGGGTGCACAAGCGAAATTGCCCACTTGCTTGTTCAATTAAACGTTAAGCACCGCGTTCATCGTTTGTACGAGTTGAAACGCAGATTAAGTGTGGAAATTCGTTCGGAAACTCGATTCAGCGGGCGCTCGAAGCGCCCGACTGGAAGCATCTCGGCGAGGACGGGAAAGCGGAAAAGCGCGCAAAAAATACGCGCTTGTGGGGGGAAAGGCAAATTCTCCGACTTCCCCATCGGATAAGCAGGGACGTGCATAAGCCGCACTCGATTTAGCGGAAGCACGCTGATGCCCCCCAGCAGATGCCTATCTTTTATTGCATTGTTTTCCCCGCGTAGGTAAATCGAAGTGGGTCACGGGGCTTATCGCAGTGTGCGGTGCTTTACCGGCAGGACCTAAGAAAACAACCCGCAGGACGTGCAGTTAATAGTCCTGCGGACCGTGCCAACAAATTTGGGGGCCGGTAAATCGTGTGCCCGCGAATCCCTGCAAATATTTGAGGGCCTCTCCTGCGGGACTGGGGGGAATAAATCGCGGGATTAATTTTATGCCCACATAAAATTAAACAATCGCGTAATCACATTACGCGGCACCTAATATTAATCAGCGGGGGCGTCCTGGAAGACGGCGTTTATCCCCTCGCAATTCCCGGCAATATAAAATAATTACGGCGCGTCCCGGCAGATTCCGCGTTATGGCCGCGAGCGCCATTTACATATTTACACCCCCTCCTTTGCATAATAATAGTTTTAACGGCGACGCTAATTCCCCGGGAAACGCTAGTCGAATTTCCTCGCCTGCGGATTAACCGTTTTGATACTCCGATAATGGCAGGCAATCAAAACCTAACCCAAATTGGGCTGCGTTTTGATTGCCTCTTCATTGGGTTGCAGGGCTTGTTTCAGATAATTTAATACCCGGGGGGCATTTCGAAATTTTTTTGGTCGAGTTTTTGGGGGGTGGTCATCTGTACTTATAGATTCAAGTGTAGACCAATTTTATTTAAGAAGGTAAAAAGATAAAACATGTTCAATTTTTTCAATTACATTTTCGCAGTATTCATTCATACCTGCAAATTTTATCCTTGGATCGTCATCATCAATCAGGTACAATTCAGATCTAATGTCCATTATTTTGAATCAATACCTATAAGATCATATCTATAAGAAAGAAATATGCAACCTATTAATTAAAAACGCTTTCTACTCATTTGAAGAATGCATGTCTTATGTATTGTAAAAGTATCTGCTTCTACTCGTATTAAAAACACAGTTTTTTGTTCTGAAATTTGTTATTGTCATGTATAATAATAATAATAATAATATTCTTTATTTCAGATTTTGCAAAATACAAACAAATGAAATGGGATCCTATATGTCTGCAATGTATCGTATAGGTATAACTTACGTTTTAATATGTTTTATGTTGTATTTCGTTTGGCAAATTTTATTGATTGATGTACCAACTGTTTCTTTACAGTTTTATATCTCAGTAGTTTTTATAATTTGAAGTATTTTGTAACAATTTATTAGTAGTTCGTAATTATCTTATTATATTAACATATATATTATGTACTAACTTGTGTAAAACAGATATTTGTTAATGCACCAAAAAATAAATCTAATCCAATCTAAACATTTTTTTTGCAAATCACTATAATTGCATTCACACTGCTTTGCAATATCTTTTAAATGCAACTTGGTAGTAGTAATCAATGGGATGACTTTCACTAAAGTCAAATCTTTCCTGTGCAAAGTATTGCTGAGGTAAGAAAGTTCACTAAGTATTTGGTTCATCAGATGGCAGATGAGGATAATGCTTGCATTTCTTATTTCTAATAAAATACCTCCTGCCAATGATGCAAGGATTCCTCCTTCTTTGTGAATGTGCTGACAAACTATTAAAATTGATTTTATACTCCTGAAGATAGCATTCACGATCCTGTAGAGACAGTAACTTTCTCGTTCAACTTTCTTTCAACTTTCTCATTCCAGCTTTCAATTAAAAAACTAATTATTATGCTACCTTTGCACAGTCAATATATGAGATAACCATCTCACTTCAATGCATTCTGGTATCTTGAAAATGGGATCACTGATTGGTGCTTAAACTTTATGCAAAATATTTTTTTTAGGCGATTTACTAGCTTTAGCATTAGCTTTAGCACTAGCATTCTTAGCTTGTTATATCCTTTGCAATGTGAACGAACAATTTGACTTTCTGATTTCTATTTCTGCAGAAAGCTTCTGCTAGCCATAAGATATGCACTCAACAGTGTATATAAAAAATATCTTTATTTGCCAGAAAGTTTTCTTCCTACACCTCCAATATTTCCAGCCATATTAGAAGCAACATCAAAACTAAAGGTAATAATATTCTCATAATTTAAATCAAGATCAGTTAGCTCCTTATCGAAAACATCTGCAATAGTTTGTGCTTTTCCATTAGGGATTTTTATTATTTCCAAGGACTTTTTCGTGGGCACTCAATTTTCTACAATTCTGAACATTATACTAAGTTCAATTTCATTTCTTAAAGAAGTGCTTTCATCTGCCAAAATAGAGAACTTCTAGTATTTTAACGTTTTCTTCGAAGCACCATCAAATCAAAAGGCAATAATATACTCATAATTTAAATCAAGATCAGTTAGCTCCTTATCGATTGCATCCGCAACAGTTTCTGCGTTTCCCTAAGGGATTTTTATAATTTCCCAGAACTTTTTCTTGGGCACTACATTTTCTACAATTCTGAATATTATACTTAGTTTAATTGCATTTCTTAAAGAAGTGCTTTCATCTGCCTAAATTGAGAACTTCTAGTATTTTAACGTTTTCTTCAAAGCACCATCAAATCAAAAGGCAATAATATTCTCATAATTTAAATCAAGGTCAGATCCTTATCGATAGCATCTGCAACAGTTTCTGCGTTTCCATTAGGGATTTTTATTATTTCCAAGAACTTTTTTTTGGGCACTCCATTTTCTACAATTCTGAACATAATACTAAGTTCAATTTTATTTCTTAAAGAAGTGCTCTCATCTACCAAAATAGAGCACTTCTAGTTTTTTAACGTTTTCTTCGAAGCACCACTAAATCAAAAGGCAATAATATTCTCATAATATAAATCAAGATCAGTTAGCTCCTTATCGAAAACATCTGCAATACTTTGTGCATTTCCATTAGGGATTTTTATTATTTCCAAGAACTTTTTCTTGGGCACTCCATTTTCTACAATTCTGAACATTATACTAAGTTCAATTTCATTTCTTAAAGAAGTGTTTTCATCTGCCAAAATAATGAACTTCTAGTTTGTTAACGTTTTCTTCGAAGCACCATCAAATCAAAAGGCAATAATATTCTCATAATATAAATCAAGATCAGTTAGCTCCTTATCGAAAACATCTGCAATACTTTGTGCATTTCCATTAGGGATTTTTATTATTTCCAAGAACTTTTTCTTGGGCACTCAATTTTCTACAATTCTGAACATTATACTAAGTTCAATTTCATTTCTTAAAGAAGTGCTTTCATCTGCCAAAATTGAGAACTTCTAGTATTTTAACGTTTTCTTCGAAGCACCGTCAAATCAAAAGGCAATAATATTCCCATAATTTAAATCAAGATCAGTTAGCTCTTTATCGAAAGCATCTGCAATAGTTTCTGCGTTTCCATTAGGGATTTTTATTATTTCCAAGAACTTTTTCGTGGGCACTCCATTTTTTACAATTCTGAACATTACACTAAGTAAAATTTCATTTCTTAACGAAGTGCTTTCATCTGCCAAAATTGAGAACTTCTAGTTTGTTAAAGTTTTCTTCGAAGCACCATCAAATCAAAAAGCAATAATATTCTCATAATTTAAATCAAGATCAGTTAGCTCCTTATCGATTGCATCTGCACAGTTTCTGCGTTTCCTTAAGGGATTTTTATAATTTCCCAGAACTTTTTCTTGGGAACTACATTTTCTACAATTCTGAACATAATACTAAGTTCAATTTTATTTCTTAAAAAATTCTTTCATCTACCAAAATAGAGAACTTCTAGTTTTTTAACGTTTTCTTCGAAGCACCATCAAATCAAAAGGCAATAATATTCTCATAATTTAAATCAAGATCAGTTAGCTCCTTATCGAAAACATCTGCAATAGTTTGCGCTGTTCCATTATGGATTTTTATTATTTCCATGAACTTTTTTTTGGGCACTCCATTTTTTACAATTATGAACATTATACTAAGTTAAATTTCATTTCTTAAAGAAGTGCTTTCATCTGCCAAAATTGAGAACTTCTAGTTTGTTAACGTTTTCTTCGAAGCACCATAAAATCAAAAGGCAATAATATTTTCATAATTTAAATCAAGATCAGAATTTCATTTCTTAAAGAAGTGCTTTCATCTGCCAAGATAGAGAACTTCTAGTATTTTAACGTTTTCTTCGAAGCACCATCAATCAAAAGGCAATAATATTCTCATAATTTAAATCAAAATCAGTTAGCTCCTTATCGATAGCATCTGCAACAGTTTCTGCGTTTCCATTAGGGATTTTTATTATTTCCAAGATTTTTTTCTTGGGCACTCCATTTTTTACAATTCTGAACATTATACTAAGTAAAATTTCATTTCTTAAAGAAGTGCTTTCATCTGCCAAAATTGAGAACTTCTAGTTTGTTAATGTTTTCTTCGAAGCACCATCAAATCAAAAGGCAATAATATCCTCATAATTTAAATCAATATCAGTTAGCTCTTTATCCATAGCACCTGCAACAGTTTCTGCGTTTAAATTAGGGATTTTTATTATTTCCAAGAACTTTTTCGTGGGCACTCCAATTTTTACAATTCTGAACATTATACTAAGTTCAATTTCATTTCTTAAAGAAGTGCTCATCTGCCAAAATAGTGAACTTCTAGTATTTTAACGTTTTCTTCGAAGCACCATCAAATCAAAAGGCAATAATATTCTCATAATTTAAATCAAGATCAGTTAGCTTCTTATCGAAAACATCTGCAATAGTTTGTGCTTTTCCATTAGGGATTTTTATTATTTCCAAGAACTTTGTCGTGGGCATTCCATTTTCTACAATTATGAACATTATACTAAGTTCAATTTCATTTCTTAAAGAAGTGCTTTCAACTGCCAAAATAGAGAACTTCTTGATTTTTAACGTTTTCTTCAACTCCTTTCTCAAAACTTCACCCATACATACCTGTGGTACAGATGCAATGTCCTTGCTGTTGTAATTTTTCTCTACAATTTTCTCCGTATTTTAAAATTTTCACTTAACTTATCAAGAAGGCTTTCAACCAGTTTTTCATAAGTTTATATTATAAGTTTTCTTCATAGTTTAGTTGTATGGGCTACTTCTTCCTTTATCAAAAAGTGCCAGCCCCGCAGAAGTGTTTTTAAACATTTTCTGTTTAGATTCCTTTCATGTTCATTCTGCTGAAATATTTGAGCATGTATGGGTTCTTTCAAAGCTTGTCTTCTGAGGGTTTCCATTTGGACATTTACCATGTGAGCTGACAAATGTTCATGTTTTTCTAACTTGCTTTTTTTCCAAAGCATTTTTAAATCATGTAAATGGAACGGTTGTGAACACCTCACTAGTCTTTTTCAATACTTTCGCATCACATTTCATAAAATTTTGGACTAGTCTACAAAATGCATCTCCACTTTCTTTGCTATATTATAGCTATAGCCAAGCATACTTCTGTTCCCACCATAATGTAGTTGCGTTTTTGTTTTTCGAATGATTTAACATTTTTAAATTCTGTAGGTTGAATTGTTGATGACACAAGCAATTCATCCCTAGGCTTTTTAATAGCAACTACACTGTGAGACCAAAATTATTGTCAAATGTCCTTTTCATTTTAATATTATGGAAAAAAAATTGCATGTTTGTTTCTAACATTAAAAAATAAATAAATGATCATATGGTGTTTCTTAAATATATAACTTGTTAGTTCAAAATCAAGATGTTCATATGTTGGAGAGAGAGATATAGTTGTCAAATATCCTTTTCATTTTAATTTTATAGAAAAAAAAATTGCATGTTTGTTTCTAACATTAAAAAAAATAATGATAATAAGGTGATTCTTAAATATATAACATGTCAGTTCAAAATCAAGATCTTCATATGTTGGAGAGGTACTGTCCCTAATACAAAAATCTAATGTGGGGCAGCATATGACTTTCTCTATATTAACATGAATAATAATAACAATTAAATATCAACGTAATTTTGTCCGCAAAGCAAGAGTGTTACGAAATTTTGTTTCTCTAAATGCAGTTTAGGATTTATCTTTTGTTAAAATATTTTTTAAGTATCTGCAATATTTTCAAAAAAAATGACAAAAACAAATAAATTTTCAGGAATTTCAGTGACAGATAACCGATACTTGGCTATTTGGAAAGTTAATAACTCTATTTTCTGACTTATTTAATACATGCTCTCTGTCAAATTTTCGGAGGAATTATCTTCAGATATACTGTATATAAATCAAAAATAAAATTTTCAAAATATCTATTACGAAATTTTCAGGAATTTCAGTGACAAATTAACTATTTGTATATCTATTTTCTGACTTATTTAATACATGCTTTCTGTCAAATTGGCGGAGAAATTATCTTTAGGTATAGTGTATAGAAATCCAGAATAAAATTTTCAAAAGATCTATTACGTAATTTTCAGGAATTTCAGTGACAAATAAACGATACTTGCCAATATGGAAAGTTAATAACTCGATTTTCTGACTAAATTAAGACGTGCTCTCTGTCAAATTTTCAGAGGATTTATGTTCAGGCATATTGTATGCAAATCTACCATTAAATTTTCAAAATATCTATTATGTAAATTTTCAAGAATTTCAGTGTCAGATAACCGAAACGTGCCAATTTGGAAAGTTACTAACTCGATTTTCTGACTTATTTAAGACATGCTCTCTGTCAAATTGCCGGAGGAATTATCTTCAGTTATACTGTATAAAAATCTAGAATAAAATTTTCAAAATATCTAATACGAAATTTTCAGGAATTTCAGTGACTAATAACCGATACTTGCCCATTTGGAAAGTTAATAACTCGATTTTCTGACTTATTTAAGACATACTCTCTGTCAAATTTTCAACTCTGATATTTTTCAAAAATAGTATTAATGGACCCAGTGGCTCTCAATACGGATATTTCCGTTGAATTCTGGAGTTCGAAAATTTTCACGAAATCAAAACCTCCCCATATACTTAGGTATATGGAGAAATCTAAAACAGCATTCCGAAATTAATGACGGAATTATAAAGAAACAAAAAATATTTCAATTTTGCCGAATCGCTATAAAAAGTCCATAAAGAAAGATTCTATTGGAAGCTAATTGGAGATAATTTTTTTCCTGAATAATTCTAGGTAAACTATGAAATATATATATACAGGGTGGTGACTTCCTCAACGTAGCATATACATAGATTTGCATAGTTAATTGGTTATGTTCAATTATTTGATTTCCTTATTAATTTAGGGTTGGAGTGCATTATAATTTATTGCAGAAAATAAAAAGTGCATCCAGATGTACTGTCGATTTTCAATGTTCCATATTTTCAATCCAGGAAAACAGGAGAAATCGAAACTGCCGCTTTACAAAATTAGTGGAAACTATAAAAATAAATATCGTAAGAGCATTTGCATTGCTCTGTCATTAAACTTCACGTGTTATAAGGCATAAAACGACTAACAAAAAACATCATAAAATCACTTTACCATTTCTAAATTTTCTAGTCTTGAACACTTTTGATCAAGAACAGAATAATAAGTATAAATGATTGTAATCGTCAAATGGCATTTGCAAATATAAGCACGCATATTTGTTATTCAGTTAATTCCAATGCACCACTGAGTTTTCGGAAAATGGAATTTTCATTTTAATCGTTTCTTACTATTCTAGAAAATAGAAAATTGTAAACAGTTTCGCGTAAAACTGTTGTCTCTAATTACGTTACGGCTGACAGTGGCAATACTGATTTACTGACACGCAGACACATTTTTCCAAAATTGTCAATTGATGGATTTTCTCTGGGGGCGGGGGGGGGGGGGATACATTTTCTCCGGTGGGGAAAAGCCCTCCCGAAGATATGCCTGAAATAAACACTGTTGGGTTGCCCAATGCAAGAACTAAACAAGATTTAAATCTGCAGATTGAAATTGTGCCCAGTTCATTTAATTTCATTCCAATATTTAAATTAAACAAATTTGTTATTAAATTAAATCCAATTGTTATAAACTTCAGATACAGTATTAGTTTGTGTTAAAGGTATTATAACGTCATTATTTCGGAAATTAATTCTTGCCACCAGATTGTGTATTTGCTATGTAACGGGGCGAAATTGATAATGAAAACGGAATTATACACGCTTTTCGACAAACGTTTTGAAATTTAAATTAGCAAATCTGTCCTGAGCCTGTGCCAATAGCGGCGAAATTTAATTAAACTCGACGCTCACTTTCTGCCCCCCCGCTCAGAAATACGCACGCCAATTTCCCGCGGCCTTGGCGTATCCGCGGGAAATGACGGCGGCGGAAAAACCGGGAACAATGGGAGGCGGCCGCGATTTTTCGCCGCCCCCAGCCGGATACTCCTAAGCCGGGCAAGATTAATCGTTTCCCTACGCAAGGATTATTGTATGCATGGAGATGTCATTAATTACGCGCGTTTTTTTTTTGTTCGGCGAACATCTGGACGCCCTAATTGATTTTTCCACGGTTCCGATTGTTTAGACGGCGCCCGGGAAATTGCCCCGGGCGGGCCCTTAAAAGGGAAAGCGCGCGCCTTTGAGGCGGATTAGGGGAGGGCGCTTTTTTCTTATTTATGTGTTTACTCGTCTCCGTCGCGCCACAAAGAAAAAAAAGTAATGAGAAGCAAATGTGTATTGTTCTGGCGTTATTTATTTTTCGAGACCGGAAGAATGAGGTAAGAAAAGTGGCCGGATGGATAATCATAAATACTCCGGATCTGGGTCGGATTAAAATTTAAAAAGAAAATGTAGCACACAGAAAAATCCGTACATATTCAGAAAACAGTCGAATGTTATAATAATAATATTATATATTGTATACTGTATACTGTATACTGTATACTGTAAGCAACTTCCTGATTTTAATAGTTCTTTTTACATATTGTCTCTATACAATCTGTACTAGCTGATCTAATACTGTATACAGTAATAAATACATTTTCGCATAATTTATTGGATGTAGCTCTATTAACATAAGAATCTTAAACATAAGAAAAAAATTGAAACAAAAAAGTATGATGGTTTTATGATTTCAAATGTATGATTTTAATGCTTCCTTTTTAAAATTTTCTCTGTACGATCTGTAAATATTGTGATAGATTACATAGATTACATAAGAATAATTTAAAGACAATTTTTTTTATGTTATAAAATTGATTGGATGTAGCTCTATTAACATAAGAATCTTAAACATAAGAAAAAATTTGAAACAAAAAAGTATTATTGATTTATGATTTGAAATGTATGATGTATGTATGATGACAAATGTATGATTTTAATGCTGCCTTTTTAAAATTTTCTCTGTACGATCTGTAAATATTGTGATAGATTACATAAGAATAATTTGAAGACAATTTTTTTACGTCATAAAATTAACATCAACATTACTGTAAGCAACTTTCTCATTTCAACAGTTCTTATCTATAATAATAATAAAGCAGTAACAACAGAATCCCGGAGGGCTGCGACATCCTGCATGCATGTGTGTATGTGTGTGTATGTTGTAAGATAACTTTTGGTTGCGCTTAAGGGGGAAAAAGCAAGGCATAAACAGTTTTCGCCGTCGATATTCCTGCGGGTCTCGTGCCAAACGGCCTCAGGATTTGGGTCACGTGCGCTGCCGCCAACGCAAATACGTTTTCTATCAGAGTGAGGGCATGGCGAAATAAAAATGCGGGCGGATGCAAGAAAAGCCCAAAAGAAATGCACGAGACTCGGCTTTATTGGCGAACGAAATGTGGCAGAGAGAAATGCTGAGCGAAGTGAATTTTATAAATTTAAACGTAACATGCAGCGTAATTTTCACGTAAGTTACAATGTACAGCTCTATTTTATGATTGCAATAAAAAGAAAGCATATATTTGTAAAAAAAAAAGTTGACATATCATTACTTAAATATGAGGTTAATTGGGGAAACATTGAAAATAGTGCAAGAATATAGGATTTCAAATGAAAATTAAATTATATTAAAAATCGCTCATTGGATATCAATTTAATTATAGACATTCGATACTAGTATATCACTTAATATCTGTAATAAATTGCATCAATATTGATACGGTCGTTTTCAAGATATTGTCACATAAATATGAGGTTATTTGGAGAAACATTTAAAATAGTGCAAAAATATAGGATTTTTAATGAAAATTGAAATAGCTTAAAAATCGCTTATTGGATATCAATTTAATTACACACCTTAGATAACAGTATATCACTTAATATCAGTAATAAATTGCATTCATATTGATACGGTGGTTTTCAATATATCGTCAGTTAAATATGAAGTTAATTGGGGAAACATTAAAAATAGTGCAAAAATTTATGATTTCAAATGAAAATTGAAATATCTTAAAAATCGTTTATTGGATATCAATTTATTTACGTACCTTAGATACAAGTATATCACTTAATAGCAGTAATAAATTGCATTAATATTGATACGGTGGATCTGAAGAAATCGTCACTTAAATATGAGGATAATTATAGAAACACTTAAAATAGTGCCAAAATATAGGATTTTTAATGAAAATCTAAATATATTAAAAATCGCTCATTGGATATTAATTTAATTACACACCAGTATATCACTTAATATCAGTAATAAATTGCATTAATATTGATACAGTGGTTTTCTAGATATTGTCACTTAAATATGAGGTTGATTGGGGAAACATTTAAAATAGTGCAAAAATATAGAATTTCAAATGAAAATTAAAATATCTTAAAACTCGCTTATTGGATATCAATCTAATTACGCACCCTAGATACTTGTATATCACTTAACATCAGTAATAAATTTCATTAATATTGATACGGTGGTTTTCAAGATATCGTCACATAAATATGAGGTTAAGTGGGGAAACACTAAAATAGTGCAAAAATATACGATTTCAAATGAAAATTGAAATATCTTAAAAATCGCTCATTGGATATCAATTTAAATACACACCTTAAATAGTAGCATATCACTTAATATCAGTAATAAATTGCATTGTTATTGATATGGTGGTTTTTAAGATAACGTCAGTTAAATATGAGGTTAATTGGAGAAACACTTAATATAGTGCAAAAATATAGGATTTCAATTAAAAATTGAAATATCTTAAAAATGGCTCATTGGATATCAATTTAATTACACACCTTATATACCAGTATATCACCTGGTATCAGTAATAAATTTCAATAATATTGTTACGATGTTTTTCAAGATATTGTCACCTAAATAAGAGGTTAACTGGGGAAACATTTAAAATAGTGCAAAATGTAGGATTTCAAAATGAAAATTGAAATATCTTAAAAATGGCTCATTCGATATTAATTTAATTACACACCTTAGATACCAGTATATCACCTAATATCGGTAATAAATTACATTAATATTGATACGGTGATTTTTAAGCTATCGTTAGGTAAATATGAGGTTAATTGGGAAAACATTTAAAATTGTGCAAATATATAGGATTTCAAATAAAAATTGAAATATCTTTAAAATCGTTCATTGGATATCAATTTAATTACATACCTTAAACATTATTATATCACTTAATATCAGAAATAAATTGGATTAATATTGATACAGTGGTTTTCAAGATATTGTTACATAAATATGAGATAAATTGTGGAAACATTTAAAGTAGTGCAAAAATATAGGATTTCAAATGAAAATTGAAATATCTTAAAAATCGCTCATTGGATATCAATTTAATTACACCCATTAGATACTAGTATATCACTTAGTATCAGTAATAAATTCCATTAATATTGATACGGTGTTAATCAAGATATTGTCTCATAAATATGAGGTTAATTGCTGAAACATTTAAAATAGTGCAAAAATACAGGATTTCAAATGAAAATTGAAATATCTTAGAAATCGCTTATTGGATATCAATTTAATTAGATACCTTACATACTAGTATATCACTTAATATAATTTATAAATTGCATTAATATTGATACGGTGGTTTTAGAGATATCATTACATAAATATGAGGTTATTTGGAGAATCATTTAAAATAGTGCAAAAATATAGGATTTTAAATGAAAATTGAAAAATCTTCAGCATCGCTCATTGAAAATAAATATGATTTTATATATTATATTTTAATATCTCATTTAATATCTGTAATAAATTGCATTGATATTTATAGGCTAGTTATTGATATATCAATATTTTAGTATAAAAAAATGGAGGTACAGTTATTTGTTTGCACAAATATTGAAATATCTATAGATCCGCCCATTGCATACATATTTACTTTAACTAATATAATGGTAATGTATTCTGCAAAATCAATAATAAATAATATTTATATTGATACGGTGGTTTTCGAGATATCGTTAGTTAAATATGAGGATAATTGGAGAAACACTTAAAATAGTTTCAAAATATAGGATTTTTAATGAAAATTGAAATATCTGAAAAATCGCTCATTGGATATCAATTTAATTACACACCTTACATACTAGTATATCACTTAATATCAGTAATAAATTGCATTAATATTGATACGGTGGTTTCCAAGATATTGTCACATAAAAATGAGGTTAATTGGGGAAACATTTAAAATAGTGCAAAAATATAGGATTTCAAATGAAAATGGCAATATCTTAAAAATCGCTCATAAGATATAAATTTAATTGCACACCTTAGATACTAGTGTATCACTTACTATCAATAATAAATTGCATTAATATTAATTCGCTGGTTTTCAAGATATTGTCACATAAATATGAGATCAATAAGGGAAACATTAGGATTTCAAATGAAAATTGAAATATCCTAAATATCGCTCATTGGATATTAATTTAATTACACACCATGAATACTGGTATATCACTTAATATCAGTAATAAGTTGGATTAATATTGATGCGGTGGTTTTCAAGATATTGTCAGTTAAATATGAGGTTAATTGGGGAAACATTTAAATTAGGGCAAAAATAAAGAATTTCAAATGAAAATTGAAATATCTGTAAAATCGCTTATTGGATATCAATTTAATTACACACCTTAGATACTAGTATATCACCTAATATCAGTAATAAATTGTATTAATATTGATACGGTGGTTCTCAAGAAATCGTCACTTAAATATGAGAATAATTGGAGAAACACTTAAAATAGTTTCAAAATATAGGATTTTTAATGAAAATTGAAATATCTGAAAAATCGCTCATTGGATATCAATTTAATTACACACCTTACATACTAGTATACCACTTAATATCAGTAATAAATTGCATTAATATTGATACGGTGGTTTTCAAGATATTGTCACATAAATATGAGGTTAATTGGGGAAACATTTAAAATAGTGCAAAAATATAAGAATTGAATTAAAAATTTAAATGGCTTAAAAATCGCTCATTGGATATCAATTTAATTACACACCTGAGATAGTAGTATATCACCTAATATTAGAAATAAATTACATTAATATTGATACGGTGGCTTCTAAGTAATTGTCACATAAATATGAGGTTAATTGGGGAAACATTTAAAATAGTGCAAAAATATAGGATTTCAAATGAAAATTGGAATATTTTAAAAATTGCTTATTGGATATCAATTTAGTTACACACCTTAGATACTAGTATATCACTTAATATTAGTAATAAATTGCATTAATATTGATACGGTGGTTTTCAAGATATTGTCACATAAATATGAGGTTAATTGGGGAAACATTTCAAATAGTGCAAAAATATAGGATTTTAACTGAAAATTGAAATATCTTAAAAATCGCTCATTGGATATCAATTTAATTACACACCTTAGATAGTAGTATATCACTTAATATCAGTAATAAATTGCATTAATATTGATACGGAGGTTTTCAAGATATTGTCACATAAATTGTCTTCCTGGGATTTGATTTATGGGGACGGCCGCGAGTCGGAAAATAAAACATAATTATAAAGGACGTGATAAATTCTATAGTTAGAATTTACATACGAATAAATACAAAGTTTCACACGATAATTTAAGGAATTTTGCACAAAATAATAAGAAATTATCTGGTATTTACATTTATGCTAAAAAAAATGCAACCTGAAGAAAATAGCATGTCATTATGTAGCAAGGCACCAGAGACCTTAATAATTAATATTTTGAACTTACTTACGAATAACTCCGTAGTTTCGCAAGATATTTTAACAAATTTTGGACAGCAAAATAATCAGTTATCTGGTATTTAAATTCCGGAAGCGGATGTAAAAAAATCGCAACTTGAACTAAATGACATGCAATTTTGTACCATAGCGCCGGAGACCCTACGCTGGATCTGCTGCGTTAAGCGACGAACCCAGACTCATATTTACGAATATCATCAGTAAAAGCAGAAATTGAAAAATTAAAGAAATTGGGACAGAAAGACCCTTTATAGGGTCGATAGCCTTACTAAAGATCGTTATATATATAAAGAAATTATTACCTAAATTGTGTTATATCTGTTTTATATTTATATTTAAAATTTATTGATATTTATTCATGTTATATTATTTATACAAAAACTAAAAACGAAAATAAATTTAGAAAATTTGATATAGAATTCGTATAATTCCACATAATTCAAAATATGTGTGTTTGTATATATGTAGTATCAATGTGTGTATGGCTTGTGTTGTACATTATGAGCACACAATTGCTATATTTTGGTGTATAATGTGTGATTCTGGCAGTCCGACTGAAAATTGTCCAATAAATTTCCGACAGCCCAGTATTTCATGGCTACATTATTGGCACGGAATTGCGTATTTTATCAGTGTTAACTGTGAGGGCTTAAAAGTTGTAATTCTTGCTCTCCTTGTGCGAGCCCCTTTTTATCGCATTGGAAGAGAATTCCGAGTCGTTCGGGGGGTTGATTTATGGGGACGGCCGCGAGTCGGAAAATAAGAAAAATAATTATAATGGACGTGATAAATTGCCGCCTAGGTGGTGTAAGCTTTGTGTAGGCGCCGCGACGCTCATCCCCTCAAGGGGGCGAGGAAATTAGCCGCCCCCGCGACGAAAAATTGCCTAATTGACGCAGCTGCGGTCCAATTAGGGTGCGATGATTGCCCCCCTGCCCTGATTAAAATTCCCGATGCGAATTTATGGCTTCGAGCCCGGGTGGACGACAAAGGGCGAGTTTTAATTGAACAATGGCCCGCGGGGGCGAGTCGAAATAAAGGCGCCCCGGGGGCGGAAAATTGGGGGGAAGGGGCTCCGGGAGCTCGGGTCGGACTGTGAGAAACCGACCATCTTGTTAAACCGCACACTCCCTTCGTGCTGCCCCTTTGTCTGCGGGGCAGCGGCCGCCCCCCCGGGACACCCTCGGCTGCACGAACGCAAATAATAAACAGCCCCCGGCCCGCTTTTTGCCGCCGTTAATTGTCATTGAATGGGGCGGCCCTTTGTGCGGCGCCACGTAAAGTTGGCGCTCCGGTGTGCTCCGGATTGTGAATTAATAAGCGCCTTCGCTCCGGGTAAGAATACGCCCGCCGATTAATTCGTCCTGAATTTCGTGGATGGCATCCTTTGAGGGGGCCCCGGATTTGCCTTAATTAGACGTGTGTATTCGGAATATTTAATTAAATTATGAGGCTCCTCCATATTAACCCGTGAGCAATTAGAGACAGTGCCCTATTTCGCGATACACATGCAGGTACGCCCCGGAGACTCCGGGGGGGCCCTAATTAACCCGCCTCCGTATTCTCTCATGCAACACGAAATCACCGGCAAGGAACAGAAAAATTCGCAAACTTGGAGGCGAGTCGAAAGTTTATTAGATTTTAAGCATCGCTTAATGGAATTGTGTTGCTCGTGGTACGGCCGGCCCGGAAAGCCGTGCAGCCCTTTGATATTATAATTCGGCCTTTCTTGCGCCCTATAAATATTTAAGCTGACCAGTGCGCCCCCCATTGTTGCCCGAAAAATACACGCTCGTGCCTCTGACGGCTTTATGCGCCCCCCATCCCATCCGGCATTCCACCGTGATTAATGGTCACAAGCAATAAAGCAAGGTTAAACGCCAACACTCACCCCCAAGAAAAAAAAAACAATACCCACTTTGCATCCCTCTAACTGACCCGAATACTCTAATTAACCGAAAATAGGAGGCCCGGCAAATATACTCAGCGCAGTTCCATATTATTAACAGTATGCAAACGTATGATTCAAAGTAATTGCAGAAACTAACTGTGAACTTAGTTCTTGCTTGAATATTGCCAACCGGAAGAGGGAATTCACTCTTGTAAGTAGAAAAGTAGATTGGTAACAATGGTTCTAGCGAGTAATTAGGATAGGTACGTGAAAAATATTTTACGACCAAATCATGAAAACTGAATACTGAAATCTAAACATTTCCCATAATAAAATTTAGTAGTTGAACTTGTGTTTGCAGATCTGAAATTTTTCCGAAGAATGTATGAATTCATTTGAAATAATAATTCGAATTATTTTTGAATTTATTGGTTTGAAAATTTTGAAAATTTAGTTAGCGTTCGTTATCTTGCCATATCATATCTTAATATTATAATCTATATCTACATATATCTCGTTGACGTATTCATATTCCTCGGTTATCGCCTCGTGCTAAAAATTATGTCTTACGCCTTTAAAAGTCTCTTTACGCCCTTAATACACAAAACACTGTTAAACCATTGCCAGTTTTATAATATATTTTGCTCATTATATTGGGGTATACATTATTGTCAGATATAATTCACTAATTTTAAAATATACTTACATTATTATATTCATTAATGTTAGATATAATTTTTTTACTGCCCAGCTTTCTGACTGCGTACTTTCAGCGGGAAAATTGAGCGCGCAGAGCTCGTAACAAACTTTTTTTTCTCATTTTTAACTGCAAAACATTTCTGAAATTAAAATTAAAACGTCCGCATAGGAACTCGCGTTACATTTACATAAAACTGCTGCTGCTTTAATTACACGCGCTTTCGCATGAAATTTACAGTCGTGCAACAACGAATTTTAAAATGTTTATAGAAGGAATTCAGCATACCGCATTCACAGCTCATGCAATAAAATTGAAAATTCTTACATATTTTTTTAACGGTGTGGAAGTTGGTTTAAATTTGCACACTTAATTGTCTGCAAAATAATGTGCTTGTTGCAGATTTCGTGCAGAAATAAGAAATTCTTGGTATTCACAGATAAAAAATTATTAAAAAAAGCGCCAGTAAAACTTGCACAGTCATGCACATATAAATCTAGTACTGCAATGCAATTTGAATATAGTAGTACTGACTGTATTTGTTAGTAATATTATCCCTAACTGCCTATCGACTAACGTGGGTCCTTCTGCCGTTGAAAATAATTTCCCAAAATTTAAACATTTTTATTGTAGTATCACGAAAACTATAAAACAACATACGGCCGATATGAATATAATAGACTCAGTTAATTATAAAACCTCAACCTCGTCTGTTATATAACCCATATCGGCCTAATACCGTTATATACTATAGAATTACAAAAATAATTGTTAATAATAAAAAAATATATATCCTCTCGTCAAGCATCATAAATAAAATGATTGATTATAACCGATTATTCCCATGGAGCAGCCGAAAATAAAATGATTGATTTCTTCGTGAATTAATTACAGGAAGCTCCCGTGCAACTAAGGAACATTGTAGCACCTGAGCGTTTAAGGTAGTAGTTTATTGCTCCATAAACGTGGATTAAAACTACTAACAGAGCTCCAATTTCAATTATTCGAGTTACACACAAGTGAATCGTTAAGTGCGTCGTTAATTTGCGCGAAACTATGCCCCAAGGATAAACTCAACAGAGAACAAATAATAATTCACTGCTGATGAGAATTTCCTTTAAGGTGCCATAAATTACGCACCCATCAAGCATTCTTACACATTTTCTTTTAATTTCAAGTATTGTGCAAATTCAAACAGTTTAACTTTCAACGCCAAAATTTGAATAATTTTGAAGTATTTTATTATATTTTTGATACACATTTACACAGTTTCGAAAAATATATGGAATTTTGAAGATTTTTTAGTTGTGTGCAGAAAATTGCTTAGGGGTTTTTCGTGAAAAACTGTGGAATTTGCCTCGAACGTAATTTTTCGAAAAATACATGGATGAGGACTGAGGATAAACTCAGCAGAGAACAAAAAAAAATCACTGCTGATGAGAATTTCCTTTAAGTTGCCATAAATTACGCACCCATCAAGCATTCTTACACATTTTCTTACGATTTCAAGTATCGTGCAAATTCAAACAGTTTAACTTTCAACGCCAAAATTTGAATAATTTTGAAGTATTTTATCATATTTTTGATACACATTTACACAGTTTCGAAAAATATATGGAACCCTACGAAATTTTGGAAAATTTTGTAATTGTGTGCAGAAAATTGCTTAGGGTTTTTTCGTGAAAAACTGTGGAATTTGCCTAGAACGTAATTTTTCGAAAAATACATGGATGAGGACAGAGGATAAACTCAGCAGAGAACAAAAAAAAATTCACTGCTGATGAGAATTTCCTTTAAGGTGCCATAAATTACGCACCCATCAAGCATTCATACACATTTTCTTATAATTTCAAGTATTGTGCAAATTCAACCAGTTTAACTTTCAAAATTTGAATATTTTTGATGTATTTTATTATATTTTTGATACACATTTACACAGTTTCGAAAAATATATGGAACCCTATGAAATTTGGAAAATTTTGTAATTGTGGGCAGAAAATTGCTAGGGTATTTTCGTGAAAAACTGTGGAATTTGCCTAGAACGTAATTTTTCGAAAAATACATGGATGAGAACTGAGGATAAACTCAGCAGAGAACAGAAAAAAATTCACTGCTGATGAGAATTTCCTTTAAGTTGCCATAAATTACGCACCCATCAAGCATTCTTACACATTTTCTTATAATTTCAGTTATTGTGCAAATTCAGCCAGGTTAGCTTTCTACGCCAAAATTTGAATTATTTTGAAGTATTTTATTATATTTTTGATATACATTTACACAGTTTCGAAAAATATATGGAATTTGGAAAATTTTGTAAATGTGTGCAGAAAATTGCTTAGGGTTTTTTCATGAAAAACTGTGGAATTTGCCTAGAACGTAATTTTTCGAAAAATACATGGATGAGGACTGAAGATAAACTCAGCAGAGAACAAAAAATAATGTACTGCTGATGAGAATTTCCTTTAAAGTGCCATAAATTACGCACCCATCAAGCATTCTTGCACATTTTCTTATAATTTCAAGTATTGTGCAAATTAAAACAGTTTAATTTTAAACGCCAAAATTTGAATAATTTTGAAGTATGTTATTATATTTTTGATACACATTTACACAGTTCCGAAAAATATATGGAATTTGGAAAATTTTGTAAATGTGTGCAGAAAATTGCTTAGGGTTCTTTCGTGAAAAACTGCGGAATTTGCCTAGAACGTAATTTTCCGAAAAATACATGGATGAGGACTGAGGATAAACTCAGCAAAGAACAAATAATAATTCACTGCTGATGAGAATTTCCTTTAAGTGGCTATAAATTACGCACCCATCAAGCATTCTTACACACTTTCTTATAATTTCATGTATTGTGCAAATTCAAACAGTTCAACTTTCAACGACAAAATTTGAATAATTTTGAAGTATTTTATTATATATTTGATACACATTTACACAGTTTCGAAAAATATATGGAATTTTGAAGATTTTGTAGTTGTGTGCAGAAAATTGCTTAGGGGTTTTTCGTGAAAAACTGTGGAATTTGCCTAGAACGTAATTTTTCGAAAAATACATGGATGAGGACTGAGGATAAACTCAGCAGAGAACAAAAAAAAATCACTGCTGATGAGAATTTCCTTTAAGGTGCCATAAATTACGCACCCATCAAGCATTCTTACACATTTTCTTAGGATTTCAAGTATCGTGCAAATTCAAACAGTTTAACTTTCAACGCCAAAATTTGAATAATTTTGAAGTATGTTATTATATTTTTGATACACATTTACACAGTTTCGAAAAATATATGGAATTTGGAAAATTTTGTAAATGTGTGCAGAAAATTGCTTAGGGTTCTTTCGTGAAAAACTGCGGAATTTGCCTAGAACGTAATTTTTCGAAAAATACATGGATGAGGACTGAGCATAAACTCAGCAGAGAACAAAAAAAAATCACTGCTGATGAGAATTTCCTTTAAGGTGCCATAAATTACGCACCCATCAAGCATTCTTACACATTTTCTTAGGATTTCAAGTGTCGTGCAAATTCAAACAGTTTAACTTTCAACGCCAAAATTTGAATAATTTTGAAGTATTTTATCATATTTTTGATACACATTTACACAGTTTCGAAAAATATATGGAACCCTACGAAATTTTGGAAAATTTTGTAATTGTGTGCAGAAAATTGCTTAGGGTTTTTTCGTGAAAAACTGTGGAATTTGCCTAGAACGTAATTTTTCGAAAAATACATGGATGAGGACTGAGGATAAACTCAGCAGAGAACAAAAAAAAAATCACTGCTGATGAGAATTTCCTTTAAGGTGCCATAAATTACGCACCCATCAAGCATTCATACACATTTTCTTATAATTTCAAGTATTGTGCAAATTCAACCAGTTTAACTTTCAAAATTTGAATATTTTTGATGTATTTTATTATATTTTTGATACACATTTACACAGTTTCGAAAAATATATGGAACCCTATGAAATTTGGAAAATTTTGTAATTGTGGGCAGAAAATTGCTAGGGTATTTTCGTGAAAAACTGTGGAATTTGCCTAGAACGTAATTTTTCGAAAAATACATGGATGAGGACTGAGGATAAACTCAGCAGAGAACAAAAAAAAATTCACTGCTGATGAGAATTTCCTTTAAGGTGCCATAAATTACGCACCCATCAAGCATTCATACACATTTTCTTATAATTTCAAGTATTGTGCAAATTCAACCAGTTTAACTTTCAAAATTTGAATATTTTTGATGTATTTTATTATATTTTTGATACACATTTACACAGTTTCGAAAAATATATGGAACCCTATGAAATTTGGAAAATTTTGTAATTGTGGGCAGAAAATTGCTAGGGTATTTTCGTGAAAAACTGTGGAATTTGCCTAGAACGTAATTTTTCGAAAAATACATGGATGAGGACTGAGGATAAACTCAGCAGAGAACAGAAAAAAAATCACTGCTGATGAGAATTTCCTTTAAGTTGCCATAAATTACGCACCCATCAAGCATTCTTACACATTTTCTTATAATTTCAGTTATTGTGCAAATTCAGCCAGGTTAGCTTTCTACGCCAAAATTTGAATAATTTTGAAGTATTTTATTATATTTTTGATACACATTTACAGTTTCGAAAAATATATGGAAATTGGAAAATTTTGTAATTGTGTGCAGAAAATTGCTTACGGTTTTTTCGTGAAAAACTGTGGAATTTGCCTAGAACGTAATTTTTCGAAAAATACATGGACGAGGACTGAGGATAAACTCAGCAGAGAACAAAACAAATTCACTGCTGATGAGAATTTCCTTTAAGTAACCATAAATTACGCACCCATCAAGCATTCTTACACATTTTCTTATAATTTCAGTTATTGTGCAAATTCAGCCAGGTTAGCTTTCTACGCCAAAATTTGAATAATTTTGAAGTATTTTATTATATTTTTGATACACATTTACACAGTTTCGAAAAATATATGGAATTTGGAAAATTTTGTAATTGTGTGCAGAAAATTACTTAGGGTTTTTTCGTGAAAAACTGCGGAATTTGCCTCGAACGTAATTTTTCCAAAAATACATGGAACCCTATGAAATGATTTGTGCAGGTTATTTAGGGTTTATCATGAAAAACAGTGTTTGGTCAAATTCAAACAGTTTTTCATTCTAAGACACAATTTGAATAATTTTATTTACTTGGCCATAATTTTAAGGTCTTTTAATATATGTTTGCCAAACATTCGCATAGTGTCGAAAAATACATGGAACATGAAAAATAGTTTTTTGTCAAATTCAAACAGTTTCATTCTACGACACAATTTAAATAATTTTATTTATTTGACAAAATTTTGAGGTCTTTTAATAAATGTTTGCCGAACATTGGCATAGTTTCGAAAAATACATGGAACCCTACGAAATTTTAGTTGGAAAATTTCGTAATTGTGTGCAGAAAATTGTTTAGTTTTTTTTTTTAAAACTGAGGAATTTTTGCCATAATTATTATACGCCAGTATATGTTTGCCACACATTTGCATAATTTTACAATGTACAAGTATAAGTACAAAATGGGGCGTCTTTGAAAAAATCTGCAGCGTAATAGTGAGCCCGCAGAAGCCATCGCCATAACGACGTCTTGTAGATCAAGCCACAAGTTGATGCCTGCTTGCCATGGCCTTAATGGGGCGGAATGTACGCGGCAATTAATGGCATGGCATTATGCGACGACAATTTAAGTTAATAAACCCTTCGATGGTTGTTTCCCGTCGCATCTGGAGCGTTTAGATTAGATGTAAAGAGGGTCGACTCCCCCCAACCCCCAAGCGTCACGGCCTTAATGGGGTGGATGCGCGGCGTTCCGCGGGGCGACTTTGCCAGAAGGATAAGTGGAGTGCCCCTCTGGCAGGATGTCCTTGTGCAGGATCGTTACAGGATGCTCCTTGCTTCCTGCGAGGTGGGCGGTTTCAAGCCTACGCAGGCATTCGTTTGCCAAACTGCTAATGGCACATGGAACGTACAGAAATTTATTGCCAGCAGGGAATAAAAAGACGTACATATAGAGCACAAAAATGGAATGGTAATAACTCCGCAATTAGTGCAACAAAAGGTGACGTCTGTTTATACAAAATTAATTTTATTCTGCATACGTTTTGCACAATTGCGCAAGGATTTTGCAATGATCTCATTACATCCGCTGTCTGAAAATTGCTGCATTTTAATTACGCGATATGTGTCTGCGAACCTGGAATTAAAATAATTAATTATAAATGAAATTAATTAAAATGCACAACTGCTAATTGCACTTTTATATTAGATTGTTTTTATGAAACCGTACAAAGCTATGAAGTAGTTTTTTAACGTAAAACTGTATTTGACGTTTAATTACGTAATAAACGTACCTAATTACTTATTTTTATTAGCAGTATAAAAAATGCGTTGAATATCAAGTGAATAATTATAACATAAAATCTGCAGTAAAAATATTATGGCATATTTTATGGCGTAATTATGATTCTAAGTTTCTGATTTTCTCTGGATAATAAATAGTTTAAGGTCCTTATCTTAAGTCCGTTCTATAGTCCGAACTATAGTCCGTATCTATAGTCGAATTCTAAAGGTATGTCCACACCAAAAGCAACACATAGGAACATTGTATTTATGTTGATTGTTTCTGGAACTTGTTTCTGAATGTTTCTGGAAGTTTCTTTATGTTCAGAAGAAACTTTCAGAAACATTCCGAAACAAGTTCCAGGAACATGCAACATATATGCAAGCTTGTTCCTGAAACTTGTTTCTGGCTGTTTCAGGAAGTTTCTTTATGTTCAGAGGAAACTTTCAGAAACATTAAGAAAAAAGTTCCAGGAACAAGCAACATATTTGCAAGCTTGTTCCTGGAACTTATTTCTGACTGTTTCTGGAGGTTTTTTGATGTCCAGAAGAAACTTTCAGAAATATTTAGAAACAAGTTCCAATAACACGCAACATACACGCAAGCTTATTCCTGGAATTTGTTTCTGATTATTTCTGGAAGTTTCTTGATGTTCACAGGAAACTTTCAGAAACATTCAAAAACAAGTTCCAGGAACAAGCAACTGTTCTTGATGTCTTGATGTTCAGCAAGCTTGTTCCTGGAACTTATTTCTGACTGTTTCTGGAAGTTTCTTGATGTTCACAAGAAACTTTCAGAAACATTTAGAAACAAGTTCCAGGAACAAGCAATATACACGCAAGCTTATTCCTGATATTTGTTTCTGACTATTTCTGGAAGTGTCTTGATGTTCAGCGGAAACTTTTAGAAACATTAAGAAACAAGTTCCAGGAATAAGCAACATATATGCAAGCTTGTTCCTGGAATTTGTTTCTGATTGTTGCTGGAAGTTTCTTGATATCCAGAAAAAACTTTCAGAAACATTCAGAAACAAGTTCCAGGAACAAGCAACATCTATGCAAGCTTATTCCTGGAACTTGTTTCTGACTGTTTCTGGAAGTTTCTTGATGTCCAGGAGAAACTTTCAGAAATATTTAGAAACAAGTTCCAGGAACAAGCAACATACAGGTAAGCTTATTCCTGGAATTTGTTACTGACTGTTTCACGAAGTTTCTTGATGTTCAGCGGAAACTTTCAGAAACATTAAGAAACATGTTCCAGGAACAAGAAAAATATATGCAAGCTTGTTCCTGGAACTTATTTCTGACTATTTCTGGAGGTTTTTTGATGTCCAGAAAAAAACTTTCAGAAACATTTAGAAACAAGTTCCAGGAACAAGCAACATACACGTAAGCTTATTCCTGGAATTTGTTTCTGACTGTTTCTATAAGTTTCTTGATGTTCAGAAGAAACTTTCAGAAACATTCAAAAACAAGTTCGAGGAACAAGCAACATATATGCAAGCTTGTTTCTAGAACTTGTTTCTGACTGTTTCTGGAACTTTCTTGATGTCCAGAAGAAAATTTCAGAAACATTTATAAACAAATTCCAGGAACAAGCAACATATACGCAAGCTTGTTCCTGAAACTTGTTTCTGGCTGTTTCAGGAAGTTTCTTGATGCCCAGAAGAAAGTTTCAGAAACATTTAGAAACAAGTTCGAGGAACAAGCAACATATACGTAAGCTTATTCCTGGAATTTGTTACTGGCTGTTTCTGGAAGTTTCTTGATGTTCAGCGGAAACTTTCAGAAACATTCAGAAACAAGTTCCAGGAACAAGCAACATATATGCAAGCTTGTTTCTGGAATTTGTTTCTGACTGTTTCTAGAAGTTTCTTCATGTTCAGAAGAAACTTTCAGAAACATTCAGTAACAAGTTCCAGGAACAAGCAACATACAGGCAATGTTCCTATATGTTGCTTTCGGTGTGGACGTAGCTTTTCTTAATTACATACCATAGATAGGGGCTATAATTATTTATTAATATTAATATTTCAATTATTTATCAAAACAACTTATAGTTGTGCAATAATGTTAATTTAAACGCAGAAAGACGGCAGCGCAATAAATATTGTTACTACTCTACAATTTTTTTAAGACATTGAATGTAAATATTAATCTGACTTGCTAAGGCAAGATAATTATGATGAGAGATTATGCAAGATTGGAATTATTAAATCTGAATAATTCATGATTGTATTATTCAGGTTGATTTGTATACGTATTAAAATTTTGTTACGGCTACGTTACATCCATTAAATTTTAGATGCGGAATTTAATCACCAAACACAAGTCACTGTTAATTTATCAACTCTAAATAATGCAGGCCAAAAGTTAGATACTCTCGCGAATGTATAACTCCTGCTAATAATAACGTATTAAGGGGATTCCGGCGAACTTTATATCAGGCATTTTACATAATCCCAACTTTGAACTATCAAAACATCGGAATAAGCTTGAACGCAGACATCGGGACCATTGGGTAAGGCAAATACCACGAGAAGAAGCTTTCGCAGTGAAGCCTTAATCTATATTGCTCAAAACATTAGCGAACTACATGAAATTATGCCCTCGCTTGCGTCTTATTAATTATGGAAGCTTTTGCCATATTGAAAAGCTCCAAATTCTATACATATATGTATAATTGAGTATATGTATGTAATGTAGGACGTGTTTCATAATTGGTGTAACATAGTAACACAGCAATAAGTACAAAACAATTTTTGAATTTCCGATATTACAGTTTGCATAAAAAGTTTCATTCTATATTGCAAAGTTATGACACCAGCATGTAAAATAATCATTTTTCATATACATCTATATAATTTAACTTATAAAATTATGCGATTATTTGTTAAAAAAATCGGGATTTTTCTGTTTGCTTTAGTTTTATTTTTTTATGGTAGAAGTTCAGAATTGTGTGAACTCTGTGATTTTTCTGTATTGCCATACTTTTATTCTTTTTTTGATGGAAGTTTACAACTATGTGAACTGTGTTTACTACAATTTTACACAGTTTTAGTCGAAGCCCTAACTCTTTATCTGAACTCTGTGAACTCTGTGATTTTTCTGTATTGCCATGCTTTTATTATTTTTTTGATAGAAGTTTACAACTATGTGACCAGTGTTTACTACAATTTTACACAGTTTTAGTCGAAGACCTAACTCTTTATCTGAACTCTGTGAACTCTGTGATTTTTCTGTATTGCCCTGCTTTTATTATTTTTTTGATAAACATTTACAACTATGTGAACTGTGTTTAGTACAATTTTACACAGTTTTAGTAGAAGCCCTAACTCCTTATCTGAACTCTGTGAACTCTGTGATTTTTCTGTATTGCCATGCTTTTATTATTTTTTTGATAAAAGTTTACAACTATGTGAACTGTGTTTAGTACAATTTTACACAGTTTTAGTCAAAACCCTAACTCTTTACGCAGTAAGTAACTGGATGGCTATTGCAGAAGACTATTATGTGACTCAAAAAATATTGTGGCACTGATATATACAAATCCAGCATCTGAATATTTCAGGATTCAGAATCTTGACGAGCATCCAAGTTGACACAACCGGTGCACACGGTTCGTGGGTGTTTGGGGGGGGGGGGGGGGGGATTAAATTTTCAGCGCGTTTTCAGCTGGCGTACGTCCGCAACGATCACGCCCGAGAAGAGAGAGAAATGTGAAATCATTCGAATTGGAAATTGCGGAGGAGCGAAACGCCGGCGATTAGAGACACATTTGTAATTCACGAGCATGGAAATTCGGAAAAATATGATACTAGAGATTGGGCCCAGTTGTGATTCCACGCCGCAAAATCCGACGATGAAGGTACCAGGAGGAAATTAGCAATAGCCTAAGAGCGAGTCATGCAATCATGCAAGTAAGCAGTTGAGAGTGCTGAGTATAGAAATAATCAGATTATGGAATTCCTTTAGGAATTACAGCCATTTATGGGTAAACTAACCATTAACTAACATAACAATAACAATAACAATGAACTAATTAATTACGAATATATATAACAATTGTAGGTCAAAATCAAGAAAAATTCAATTTTCTGTACTAACATTTCGAAGATATAAAGGGTGTCTCAAAAGTGATGCCTGAAGTATTGGGATTCGATTCAGGGGACTAAAACAAGCTGAAAATTAAGAGTGGAAAATTTTCCGTTTGTCCCTCGTTATAGAGTTATTGATAAAAATGTAAACAATAAGTTTTTCGACCAGTACGCAAAACACGACTTTTATTTATGCATTTTGTCAAATCTGTCAGCTGTCAACTGTCAGATTTGACAATTAGTTTGACAGATGTGGACAATATCTTGTTTTTCTAATTTTTGTTATAGTTTCATCCATTTGTTTTTAATATTATTAGTTTCTAATGAAATTTAAAGTTGAAATGTTATTTTTTTGTATTTTTATCAGTAACTCTATAATGAAACCAGCTATATTTTATTTTATATTTTTGCCCCCTGAATCAAATCCCAAAAGTGCGGGCCTTACTTTTGAGACACCCTGTATAATTATTAGAAAATATCAAAGGTATGTGCAGTTATGCTCACATAAATCTAATACAAGGAATTAGTTTACAATAGCAATTTTATATAGCAATGTAAATATATTTGTACTAAGTTTATTTGAGCAGTACTGTACTTATAAAGTGTTTTCTAACGTAAATGAATTAATGGCATCATACCACGTGATCACCCTATTTCAGTTTTATCAATTATTATCAATTATTATCATTTATTATCATTAATAATTTAATCCAGTATTATTATTCTCTGCGAAAAGATGCGTGGATAAGTAGAGCTGAAATTTAAATGATCACTTGGTATGACTATACTTGCAAAGTGTTTTTTAATGTAAATGAATTAATGGCATCATACCACGTGATCATATAATTTCAGTTTTATCATTTATTATCATTAATCATATAATCCAGTATTATTATTGTCTGGGAAAAAAAATGTATAGACAACTAGAGCTGATATTTAATTTATCACTCTGTAAGACTCAATTCGAAAGTCTATACATTTTCTGTCCCAGTATTGTGTTAAATCTGTCAACTGTCAACTGTCAGATTTGACAATTAGTTTGACAGATGTGGACAATATCCTGTTTTTTAATTGTTGTTACAGTTTTATCCATTTGTTTTTTAATATTATTAGCTTCTAATGAAGTTTAAAGTTGAAATGTATTTTTTTTTGTTTTTTATCAATAACTCTATAATGAAGAACAAACGAAAAATGATCACTTGGTATGACTATACTTGTAAAGTTTTTTTGAACGTAAATAAATTAATGGCATCATGCCACGTGATCATTTAATTTCAGTTTTATCATGTATTATCATTAATCATTTAATCCAGTATTATTATTGTCAGAAAAAAAAAATGTATGGACAACTAGAGCTGATATTTAATTTATCACTCTGTAAGACTCAATTCGAAAGTCTATACATTTTCTGTAACCGTATCAGGCGTAATAAAATATTTTGCACAATAAATGCGAATTTAAAGGATCGGGTGAAATATATGATGCCGTTAACAGTGAATAAGTATTCCGTTTTAGTGTCGCATAAATGGTAATAAAACTTATAAATAAGCAATTTTAGCAAACTGGCCACAGTAATGTATTGTGTGTGCATAAAATGGATACCGAATTTAATGGATGTGTCACATGTATTATTTGCCAGTACAAGTAATGTAGGTACTAGTTTTCTGCATAAAAATGTCTATGATTGTTTTTATGTAGAAATAAAAGAAAACTTATTGAATAAGTATTATAATCGTAGTATAGACGCAATTTATGTTTGTTACATTGTTTGTAAGAAGAACAGGCGAAGCTACCTAGGAACAATAATAGAAGAAAAGGGAAGATTGACCACGAAGTAGAAGAACGATAGGAACAGCAGGAAGGATCTACAACATGACAAAAAACACGTTTCTAGAGAAAAAAGAAATTACCAACGAAATAAATACTGTGATGAAAATGTGATTGTAAAATGTATTTAAATGTAATTGAGCAGGGAAAAGGACGAAGGATAAATAAAAAATATATTGTTTGTTGTTTTGCTTATTCTTTATTTTTTTAGAGAATAGAATAACAAAAAGAATACATGAAGTAAAAATACAAAGTAAAAATAGAGTAGGAACACCGAGAAATAAGAAGAAGAAGAAGAAGCGGAAAGAAGAGGAATAGAATGGAATGAAATAAGAAAGTTGGCACAAGAAGAGTGAAGGAATTAATTAGCGAAGACATGTGATTGTAAAGTGTATTATAAATGAAATTGAGCAGTCCGACACCCGAAAGGGTAAAAGGACGAAGGATAAATAAAAAATATATTGTTTGTTGTTTTGTTTATTCTTTATTTTTTTAGAGAATAGAATGAGAAAAAGACTACATGACGTAAAAATACAAGGCAAAAATAAAGTAGGAAGACCGAGGAAGGAGAAGAAGCAGAAAGAAGAGGAATAGAATGGAATGAAATAAGAAAATTGGCACAAGACAGGGACTACTGGAAAAGAAGAGTGAAGGAAATAATTAGCGAAAACATTTGATTGTAAAATGTATTATAAATGTAATTGAGCAGTCCGATACCCGAAAGGGTAAAAGGACGAAGGATACATAAAAAATACATTGTTTGTTGTTTTGTTTATTCTTTATTTTTTTAGAGAATAGAATAATAAAAAGAATACATGACGTAAAAATACAAGGCAAAAATAAAGTAGGAAGACCGAGGAAGAAGAAGAAGCAGAAAGAAGAGGAATAGAATGGAATGAAATAAGAAAATTGGCACAAGACAGGGACTACTGGAAAAGGAAAGTGAAGGAAATAATTTGCGAAAACATGTGATTGTAAAATGTATTATAAATGTAATTGAGCAGTCCGACACCCGAAAGGGTAAAAGGACGAAGGATAAATAAAAATTACATTGTTTGTTGTTTTGTTTATTCTTTATTATTTTTTTATAAATAAACTTATATATAAGAGAGCGTTATTCAAAATCACATATCTTTACAAGTTATTCCAAAAATTTGTACGCAAAATCGTGTTATTAAACAAATTTCGATATATGATGAAAACTGAAAATTTTCATTTCTTTTTCCATGATAAAAAACGCAAATAACTACGTCTACAAGTGAACCCGAGGACCTGTGAGCTTTAGGAAGAGCGCTTAATGATAGACTGGTGAAACCGGCAGTACAATAATTAAATATTCTGAAATTCATAAATATGGGTTTGGGTTCGTCGCTTGACGCAGCAGATCCAGCATAGGGTCTCCGGCGCTATGTTACATAATTGTACGTGGTTTCGTTCAGGTTACGATTTTTTTACATCCGCTTCCGGAATTTGAATACCAGATCATTGTTTATTGTGCTCTAAAAAAATTGTTAACATATCTTATGAAACCACGGAGTTATTCGTAAGTGAATTCAAAATATCAATTATAAGGGTCTCCAGTGCCTTGCTACATAATGACATGCTTTTTTAGGTTGTTTTTTTTTTAATTTAAATGTAAATGCCAGTTATTTTGTACAAAATTCGTTAAATTATCTTGTGAAACTTTGTATTTATTTGTAAGTAAATTCAAAATATTGACTTATAAAATATTACTCCACAATTGACGAGTGAAAAAGGAAAATTAGGTTAAGTGCCTACTGTTAGTTTTAAGATGATTTAATTGAGACTAAACTACGTTTAGAGTAATGGAGCAGTGAATTTCGGTAAAAACGCTACCCTTTCTATGTGTGTGTGTGTATATATTATGTATATGTATGTATATGTGTATGCCTAGGTGTGTATGTGTGGGTATGTATGTAAGTGAAATGGTGTTATAAGTGTTAAATATCTAATCGATTTAATGAATGATCGCAGATTAGCCGATTGTGTATCTCTAATTTAGCCGCCCCCGTCTCGGCTGTTAGTGCATCGTTTGGATGAGATAGTTTTCGGGCGGCGGCGGGTAATTAATCATCCCTCAGGGACGTTTTCGGGGTGCGATCGATGGGGCCCCGATAGCGGCCCCCCGCCGACGTGGGTCTTGAATAATTCCGGGCCGAGGGCCTGGGGGCGGCGTAATTGAGTGATGTACGACTGGCCGGGGCGGCCGGCGATGTGTGCAACAACGCTCGAGGGCCGGCCCTTGCCCGTGGGTCATTTATCAGGAGGGCTCGTGGGGTGTTTATCCGCCGGTATGTGTGCGCGTTACGGCCACTAAAAACCGACAAGTTCGCGGGTAATTACGTCCCTCGCCGTTCCGGGGCCGGGCCCCCCTAATTCAGCGATACCGGCTTTATTTACGGCGCGATTTAATGGGGGCCGCTCCCGGGGGGCGGTCGATATCTGGTTCTTTTGATTACTTCAAAATTTCATTTCGGGGGGCGATGCGGTCCGGCGATAAAGCGCGCGCGGGGCCCTGACTTATCGCCGCTCCCACGGGGGCGGCAATCTGACCGCGGAGCCGCTCGCCCCCGCGGAAAATCGATGCCGCCGTAAATCTAATAATATTCAATTTGGGTCGCCCGCCCGGAATTTATCGCACGGCGACAGGCGACGCCTCGCACGGCGATGCGTATCGCCGTTAATCTCCCCCGTACAGGGCCCCATTGTGCTCTGCATGCCAGGGGGCGCCGAACTGGTGGGCGCGGGTGCGGTAATTTCGGCTCTCCCGGAGTCGCGATAAACAATGCCCCCCGAACCGCGCACTTGTATCTGTCACTACCAGTTCGGCTGGCCGAGATAGCGGCGCATTCTTGCGGCATTCCGGGCCACGGGAATTGGATCGCGTTATTGTCGGCCCCCTGCAGTAAGTAATGCCCCGTTTAGTGCAGGCAGCTACGAGAAATGTTGCAGCAATCAGAGGAACGGAAACGGCCACTTTCAACTGAATGCGAAAATTGCAGGAAAATGTTATTTTTCATGACTAATCCATTCTCTACGAATTGCTTGCAAACGAAACAGATTATGTTAAACTTGTTTTCAGGTTAACTTATAATAAACCCACCATGACATTGTGACATACACAATTACAATGTTTTCAACTTAATTTTTAATGAAATAGAAATAGAAACAGAAATAAAAACCATGACATTGTCACATACACAATTACATTGTTTTCAACTTATTTTTTAATAAAATAGAAATAGAAGTAGAAATAGAAATAGAAATGGAAATAGAAATAGAAATAGAAACCATGACATTGTGACATACACAATTACATTGTTTTCAACTTAATTTTTAATGAAATAGAAATAGAAACAGAAATAAAAACCATGACATTGTCACATACACAATTACATTGTTTTCAACTTAATTTTTAATGAAATAGAAATAGAAGTCGAAATAGAAATCGAAATAGAAATTTAAATAGAAACAGACATAGAAATAGAAATAGAAACCATGACATTGTGACATACACAATTACATTGTTTTTTAACGTAATTTTTAATGAAATAGAAATAGAAATAGAAACCATGACATTGTCACATACACAATTATATTGTTTTCAACTTAATTTTTAATGAAATAGAAATAGAAGTAGAAACAGAAATAGAAATAGAAATGGAAATAGAAACAGACATAGACATAGAAATAAAATCCATGACATTGTGACATACACAATTACATTGTTTTCAACTTAATTTTGAATGAATAGCAATACAAATAGAAGTAGAAAGAAGTAGAATAGAAATGGAAATAGAAATAGATATAAAAATTGAAATTGATATAGAAATTGTTGTTATTTATAGTAGTACCACAATAGTTATACACACATCAAGATGTACTCGTAATAGACATTATTGTTTCCTATTGTTATTAGCTTAATCCGGTAATCAATTCCCCTATCCTATTCTTAATTTCAAGTATCATTTCAACCTGTATGTTATACATATAATTAATCTAAAATTAATCTTCAGAATATATCTGGTAATAAAATTATTACCAACAGTTTGGTCGAATCATTCGCAGTTCGAGTCTATACGCAGCTTAGTCTTCCGATTGAATTGGAAATAAGAGTTTGATATTTGTTGTTATTGGAAATTTTACTCCAGATTTACATACAGTATGCTTTACGATAATTCCTCTGAGAATTTGACAACAGGTATGTGTAAATTAAGTGAGAAAATCGAGTAATTTACTTTCCAAGTTGAGAAGTTATCTGTCACTGAAATTCCTGAAAATTTAAATAATAGATTTTTAAAAAAATTACACCAGATTTGCATAGACTATGATTTACGATAATTCCTCTGAGAATTTGACTACAGATATGTGTAAATTAAGTGAGAAAATCGAGTAATTAACTTTCCGAGTTAACCAGTATAAGTTATCTGTCACTGAAATTCCTGAAAATGTATCTAAAGGATATTTCAAAAAATTTACGCCAGATTTGCATAGACTATGACTTACGATAGTTCCTCTGAGAATTTGAGAACAGATATGGGTAAATTAAGTGAGAAAATCGAGTAGTTAACTTTCCAAGTTGACCAGTATAAGTTATCTGTCACTGAAATTCCTGAAAATTTATCTAAAGTATATTTGAAAAATTTTATGCCAGATTTGCATAGACTATGACTTACGATAATTCCTCTGAAAATCTGACAACGGGCATGTGTAAATTAGGTGAGAACATTGAGTTATTAACTTTTTGAGTTAACCAGTATAAATTATCTGTCACTGAAATTCCTGAAAATTTATCTAATCGATATTTTAAATATTTTATGCCTGATTTGCATACAGTATACCTGAAAATGATTTCTCTGAGAATTTGACACCGGGTATGTGTAAATTAAGTGAAACAATTTGGTTATTAACTATCTAAGTTGATCATTATAAGTTATCTGTCTCTGAAATTCCTGAAAATTTATCTAAAGGATATTTAAAAAAAATTATGCCAGATTTGCATAGACTATGACTTACCATAATTCTTCTGAGAATTTGACAACAGATATGTGTTAATTAAGTGAGAAAATCGAGTATCTTTCCAAGTTGACCAGTATAAGTTATATGTCACTGAATCCCACTGAATTTCCTGAAAATTTATCTAAAAGATATTATGAAAATTTTATGCCAGAGTTGTATACAGTATGCCTGAGTGTAATTCCTCTGAAAATTTTACAACAAACAAGTGTAAATTAAGTGAGAAAAACGAGTTATTAACTTTCCAAGTTTACCAGTATAAGTTATCTGTCACTGAGTTCCAGAAAATTTATTTAATGGATCTTATGAAAATATTATGCCTGATTTGCATACAGTATGCCTAAAGATAATTCCTCTAAGTATTTGTTATTAATTATTATTATAAGTTATTAACTTTCTAAGTTGATCATTATAAGTTATCTGTCACTGAAATTCCTGAAAATTTAACTACAAGATATTATGTAAATTTTAAGCCAGATTTTTATATAGTATGCCTGAATATATTTCGTTTGAAAATTTGACAATAGGCATGTGTAAATTAAATGAGAAAAATGAGTTATTAACATTCCGAGTTTACCAGTATAAGTATCTCTTACTAAAATTCCTGAAAATTTATCCGAAGGATATTTAAAAAATTTTACGCCAGATTTGCATAGACTATGACTTACGATAATTCCTCTGCAAATTTGACAACGGGCATGTGGAAATCAAGTGAGAAAATCGAGTTATTAACTTTCCAAGTTGACCAGTATAAGTTATCTATCACTGAAAGTCCTGAAAATTTATCTAATCAATATTTTAAAAAATTTATGCCTGATTTGCATACAGTATGCCCGAATATAATTCCTCTGAGTATTTTACACAGGGTATGTGTAAATTGAGTAAAAAAATTGAGTTATGAACTTTCCAAGTTGATCATTATAAGTCATTATAAATTAATCCACAGGATATTTTGAAAATTTTATGCCTGATTTGCTTACAGTGTGCCATAATAACAATATAATGAATATTCACACTTACAGTTGAAAATATGAAAAGTAAATTTTGACAGTTGCAGTTAAAATAACAAATTTTGAGTTACAGCTGAAAATATGATAAATATAAACAGTGACAGTTGAAAATATTGAAGGTTATAGTTGAAAATAAATAACAACAAATATACCACTTACAGTTAAAACTACGACATTTTTTGACAGTTACAGTTGAAAACATGACGAATATAGCCATTTGCAAGTGAAAGTATAAAGAATGTGACAACTGATGTGTGGAAATCTACATTTTTACAACTTTAACTGCTCAAATACAATATTTTGACAGTTACAGCTGAAAATATAATAAATGTAAACGTGATAGTTGAAAATATGGAAAATATTGAAGGTTATAGTGGAAAATACAACAAATATACCACTTACAGTTAAAAATACGACAATTTTTGACAGTTACAGTTGAAAACATGACGAGTTTGGCAACTTTCAAGTCAATGTATGAAGAATGTGACAACTTATGTGTGGAAATCTACATTTTTACAACTGCAACTGCTGAAATAAAATATTTTGACAGTTACAGCTGAAAATACAATAAATATAAACAGTGACAGTTAAAAATATGGAAAATATTGAAGGTTATAGTTGAAAATACAACAAATATACCACTTACAGTTGAAAATACGACAATTTTTGACAGTTACAGTTGAAAACATGACGAATATAGCCAGTTGCAAGTAAAAGTATGAAGAATGTGACAACTGATGTGTGAAAATCTTCATTTTTACAACTGAAACTGTTGATATAATACCCTACCCACCCTTTAAGTCACAGCCACCTCCATCTAAAAAAATTAAATGGCACCCCCCTACTTGTGATAAATCGTTGGAAAGCTCTTGAAAAATGCTATTCAGTAATTATTAATACAATATCATTTAGTAGACTAGTTTTGGAATTAAGTGCAAATAAAGTGCAAAAGTGTTCAATGTATTAAATTCAAATAAGATGTTAAAGTAAATCATGGAAATGGCTTCCTTTGTTTTCTAAACATAAATATAGCTTCCTTTCAAACTCTTCGCGAACGTTTTGAAGGTGAAGTTACATCGGTAGCTGTTTTGATGTTCTTGTTATTATTATTACATCGTCTGCAATGCTCCTTTCAATATTGCATTTTTCCATGGTTTTGTAGCCTACTATCCATTTCTTGTTGCTCTCTGGTATGCATTTCTTGATTATATCGTCCATGTAAGTAATGAATAGTGTGGGACTTAGACTCCCTCCCTGTCTTAGCCCATTTTTGGTTTTAAATGTTTCCGATTGTATGTTGTTGCATATTACTGTGTTGGTGTTATTTTCGTATATATTTTTTATTATCCTAATCATTTTGTCATTTACCTTTTTTTTGAAAAATTAATGCGGAAAATGATTTATTATATATCTATCTGATATATATATATATATATATATATATATATATATATATATATATATATATAATGGTCTTATATCGATTTATACTGATTATGATATCGATTTGCATTTAGGATTCACGACATATATCTTCTGAGCATAGATTTTTATATTGTTCTGACTTTATGATACTTAATTATTGAATAAATTCAATATTTTCAAATGTAACTTTATGTTTTGCACTTTATGCACTTAAAACTGCATCACACATTGTAGGTATCAATTATACTTGCTTTGCACCCGGCGCCTCCACCATCTACTTACGCAATCCTGAATCGTGAAAAACGTCCCTTTGTGGCCGGCGATGCAATTTCCCCTTGCGTAATCAGCTCCTTTCAGCCTGCGCCGTCACAGAAACTCCACGGTATCATCCAGGAGACACCCCAGACGTAATCAAGCCGCGTTATTTATACTTTCCATGCGGCGAATTGTGCGGCGTTCAGAATGCCATCCGGCGGGGCACATTCTGGTCGCGTAGGATCTTTAGACAGGCACATACACACGAACACGCGATTTCGCAGAAGCTTCTATACATACACACATACACGCAGGAATACACTCGTCCAGATACACATAAGCATACACACGTTCGCATTTACATATCGCGCGTAGGACGGGAATGTTAATGCCGCGCGACTACTTATACTAATGTGGCACGTATATTTATACAGAAATATACCTGGTTAATATTTATACCTCAGCGTTTATGTATAAATATAAATTAAGTTTAAATTAAGTTTGTGGCCCCAATAAATTTAGCCAATATGAATTCCATCTTTATATGTATGTATTAATTTATGGGCAGGGGAGGCCGCGAGACGAAATATGTCCCTGCGCTCCTGCGGGATCCTGGCTTTGATTTATTCCCGTATTTACTTGCACGCGCGGGGGAGCGAATATGTATTGGGGAATGTCTTCGTCGCGCGAGCTTGGGGGTATTAGGGATCCATCTGCGCTTCCGCCTGGGGTACTCAAAACCCGAAGCAGTTTGCGTAAAAACCGAAGTTTCTGCACTGCCGGCGGTGACGGAGCGCACCATTAGTTCTGCATTGTTATCAATGACTGACGTAAATGACTGAGGCATGCCAATGCAGGCTTACATTTATTTTGTTACGATTTACGCGATTTCATCCAATGCACGGTTTTATTAATACCTCAGTCGTACATATTATTTAGATATTAAGTTGAAGGCGCCCATGAATGCATATGTGGTGGTATTTGAATGCTTTTGGAGACCAAGACTGTCAAGTAGTTATGTGGTGGTGCAGACATTTTCTGTGTTAACGCAGAAACGGTGGACGTAAGATTTGCATATAATCATTTAAACTGCGATGTTTTCTGTGCTGCGCGAAGAATGGAGATGAGAAATTGCCTGCTCTTGCAGCGCGGCCCCCATAAATTCCTCTTGCCAAGTTTCGGTTTTTATACGCCCCGCGGCGTAATCAGTTGCGGCATTAGGCATTGCGACTTCAGTTTGTCGCAGTAAATTTTGAATAAGTCTTGGCACACGCCGCCGCAGGGGGTGGGCGGGGGGCAAATAAAACGCACACGCCGCTCGATATCTGGGTCACCTTGGTCGGACAGCACACGCGGGGCTAAACGCTTTGTGCAACTTTTACAACTTCCCCGACTGGAACTTGTGTGCGTATAAATTTGCCGCCTCCGGCGACCCCCGCCCCCCGCGCGTTATTAAAATCCCGGCATGGAAATGAAACCGGGGGAAAATTACAGTTTGCGGAACTGTTGCAGTTCGAGTTTAGGATTCGCGCGCGCCGCCCCCAACCCCCACGACGTTTCGACCCGGGCGCTATTTCACGTGCCCCCGGAATTACGCGCGCCAGGATAACCGTCTATCTGGCCGATCCCGGCTGAGTAACTGCCTGCAGGGGGGCGGCAATTGAAAGCCGGCAGGAAGACGGATGCCGGTCTTAGCGGGGCTCCGGATCGTCGGCGGCTGCAAATGGAGACGAATGCCAGTCCGCGCCCCCTCGATGGAGAGATATGATCCGCCCCCGCAGGAGGCTGTCGCCTCTCGTTTCTCACCTGCTGCATGAGGACATATGGATCCACTCGCGTGCTCCGATCTCCTGCAGATCCCCACTTGATGTGTACTTACGACCCGCGCCCGGGGGCGGCTCTAACGCCGAGTGCCGGCAGTATTTCAATGCGTGGTTAACGATGCCGTCGCACAATGGAAAGAAATTGCTTCGCATGGCGGAAGAGATGCCCCGACAATCGGCTGATAGCTTGTGGCACGGAATGGATTTTTATCGTGCGCAGGAAACGCCGAGGGAATTGCAATGAAGCGTCCTATATCTGTCACGAAAAGTAACCCAAATGTGGGCGCATCCTGGGAAAGACCGGTTTATCAACTGCATCTCGTGTATTGTTTTTGCTGCTTTACGAACGTTTCCTGCGGTTAACGATGCGGAATAACACTTTACTACACCGCAAATGCAATTACATCCAGCAGTTACTTCCATCATCAATTTAGAATTACTTAAAATATGTATGTACATCTCCACTATGTAACCACGCGAACAATTCCAACATATTTCGAACATTTCCAACATATGAATTGTACACGTTTCAAATACAATTCAACATATCCTAAAGGCGAAAAGACCGAGCGCCAATAGCCTAACAAAGATTGTTATATCTCTGTCTTTCTCCAACATATACAACAATACCCATAACCCATAACCATACCCATAACCATACCCATACACATACCCATACAAATACCCATACCCATACCCATGCTCATACCCATACCCATACCCATACCCATTCCCATGTCCATACTCATACCCATACGCATACCCATACCTGTATCAAATACTCATACCCATACAAATACCCATACCCCCACCCATACTCATACCCATACACATACCCATACCCTTTTCCCATTCCCATACCCATACTCATGCCCATACGCATACCCATAGCTGTATCCAATACTCATACCCATTCAAATACTCATATCCCTACCCATACTCATACCCATACTCATACCCATACACATACCCATACCCGTTTCCCATTTCCATTCCCATACCCATGCCCATACGCATACCCATAGCTGTATCCAATACTCATACCCATTTAAATACCCATACCCCTACCCATACTCATACTCATACTCATATCCATACACATACCCATACCCTTTTCCCATTCCCATTCCCATACCCATACCCATGCCCATACGCATACCCATAGCTGTATCCAATACTCATACCCATACAAATACCCATACTCATACCCATACTCATACCCATACACATACCCATACCCTTTTCCAATTCCCATACCCTACCTATATCTGTATCCAATACGAATACTCATACCGATACCCAAAATTTGTAGGTTGTAATTTTTTGTTGAACATTTCAAAATATTATTACACACAGCAGTTACTTCCATCATAAATTTAGAATTACTTAAAATATTTCCAACATATGAAATGAACACGTTTCTAATACAATCCAACATATCCTAAAGGCGAAAAGACTGAGCGCCAATAGCCTAACAAAGATTGTTATCTCTCTGTCTATCTCCAACATATACAACAATACCCATAACATATAACCATACCCATAACCATACCCATACCCATACCCATATAAATACCTATACACCTACCCATGCTCATACCCATTCCCATAACCATACACATTCCCATACCCATTCCCATTCCCATACCCATACCCATATCTGTATCCAATACTCATACCCATACAAATACCCATAGCCCTTCCCATATCCATACCCATACTCATACCCATACCCATAGCCATACCCATAGCCATACCCATACCCATACCCATATCTATATCCAATACTAATACTCATACTGATACCCAAAATGTGTAGGTTGTAATTTTTTGCTGAACATTTCCAAATATTATTACGCATACGCATACCCATATCTGTATCCAATACTCATACCAATACAAATACCCATACCCCTACCCATGCCAATACTCATACCCATACCCATACCCATTCCCATACCCATGTCCACACCAATACCCATACACATACCCATATCTATATCCAATACCAATACTCATACCGATACCCAAAATTTGTAGGTTGTAACTTTTTGTTAAACATTTCAAAATATTATTAAACACAGCAGTTACTTCCATCATCAATTTAGAATTTCTTAAATATGTCCAACATATGAACACGTTTCTAATACAATCCAACATATCCCAAAGGCGAAAAGACCGAGCGCCAATAGCCTAACAAAGATTGTTATCCCTCTGTCTGTCTCCAACATATACAACAATACCCATAACCCATAATCATACCCATATACATACCCATATAAATTCCCATACCCCCTACCCATGCTCATACCCATACCCATAACCATACACATTCACATTCACATTCCCATTCCCATACCCATACCCATACGCATGCCCATATCTATATCCAATAGTCATACCCAGACAAATACCCGTACCCCTACCCATACCCATACCCATACCCATACCCATACCTATTCCCATACCTTAACCCATATGCATACCCATATCTATATCCAATACCAATACTCATACCGATATCCATAATTTGTAAGTTGTAATTTTTTGTTGAACATTTCAAAATATTATAATTATGTATTCAGAATAATTCAGAATTAGATACTTTCATCTTAGCTTCTAGTTGGTGAAAATACTTTCTTAAACACCTTCATTTATTTGTTGTGAAGTCACTGACATTTTTTTTTTAAATAGCTCAGTATAATTTTTTTGGTGCATTCTTGTAGGGCATTTTAAGTTCTTTTCATCAACCTCAATTTTTACTATTGTTACACTATAATATTTTTGCAAACAGTGTGAAAAACTGATTTTAGCTAGTAGGCTGTTAAATAATAAATTCTCTGGAATAAACAATTGGTGATCGATTTTATTAAATCCGCATAATACCCATTCCCATAGCCATACCCATACCCATACGCATACCCATATCTATATCCAATACCAATACTCATACCGATACCCAAAATTTGTAGGTTGTAATTTTTTGTTGAACATTTCAAAATATTATTATTTTGTATTCAGAATAATTCAGAATTAGATACTTTCATCTTAGCTTCTAGTTGGTGAAAATACTTTCTTAAACACCTTCATTTATTTGTTGTGAAGTCACTGACATTTTTTTTTTAAATAGCTCAGTATTATTTTTTGTGCATTCTTGTGGAACATTTTAAGTATTTTTCATCGACCTCAATATTTACTATTGTTATACTATAATATTTTTGCAATATGTGTGAAAAGCTAGTAGGCTTTTAAATAATAAATTCTCTGGAATAAACAATTGGTGATCGATTTTATTAAATCCGCATAATTCCTGAAAATATCTCTTAATAATAACTTCATTCCGGTGACGAATGTCGATCCGATCAATAAATATGGGGAGCGTCAAATACGGCATATCAATACTTAAATAATTGATTGATTCGGGAGCGGTATATTCACGATAGTAAATATTAAATGACTGCCAATAACATCGAGATTGACGCGCAGAAATAATTGAGAAGATAGTCCCATCCCATCATATTCGGTCATATAATTTCTTGCGCTCAGATCATGCATAAATATTAATAGAATTTTCCGGAGTTTTTAATAAAAATCTAAAGCAGTAAATTATTTATTTTTAATCAAATAGGGATCAGATCGTACATAAATATTAATCGAATTTTCCGGAGTTTTTAATAAAAATGTAAACCATTAAATTATGCATTTTTAATCATATAAATTTAGAGAATAAAATATGTTTTAATAAAATTAATATGAAAGGTAAAATTGTTTGCATACCCTATGAAGTTTTTTAAATCATATCTTCTTCTTTGACTCCCATTCGGGATATTAGCGATCACATATGTCATTTTATCCTTAAATTAGTATAAAATTCAGGGTTGGAATAATCATGATTTAAAAAAAATCAAAAATCAATGTTTTCAAAACAAAATCAAATAAATCATGATTAAGATTTAAAGTTTTAACCATATTTAGTATGGGTCGTATCGAAATTTTGTACAGGGCACGAACCTGTGACCTTTGGCATAGTCACTTGTACCTGCAGCTGAATTCCGATGTACCTACTTACATGTTATGATTGATCACTGGTCACGTATCCAGAATTGTTTCCCGGAAAAAATCGCACTGTAGATGCAGGATGTGGAAACTCACCTGTAACAAAAAAAATACATTGAAGTTACAACACTGCAATAAAAATTTAGTTGGATGAAAGAGAACCGACGAAAACGTTAACGTTTATAAAATTGTATATATTATTGTATTGTATTACATATTGTTCTGTAATATACATATTATATTGAAAATGCTAAATTACTACTAGTGAAAATTGCTGAAATAATCCAAAACAAATTTGAAATTTAATTGAAATATTAAACAGTCTGGGGGACCCCAAAAGAAATTAACATATTTGGATATTGATAACTAAATATTTTCTGAAAATTTTGATTGTAAGTAATGAATTTCTAAGGATTTGTTTTTTACTAAATTCAATTTGGAAACTTTTACAGTTTTCATGAATTCAGCTTCAGCTTTCGTAAAAAAAGTTACATCAAGCTTTAAACTTTTTTTTACGAATTGAATGGGAAATCTTTAAAACATCCACGAGGAAATTCGAATACAAATCCTCAAATTTTTCACGTTTCTTACGCATTTAGTGGGAAATGTTTTAATGTTTTACGAATTTTACAAGATCACTAAATTACTGAAAAAATATACTGTTTCAGTGAAGTTTACACTTTTACACACAAGTTTTGGAACACTTAAAAAAAACTTCAGCTGGATGAAAACGAAGAAATGAAAACATTGACGTTTATAATACTTTATATGTTAACTAAATTACTAATATGAAAATTGCAGAAAAAATCCCAAAAAAATAGAAATTTAGTTGAAACATTAAAGACTCTACAAGACCCCAAAGAAATTAGCATGTATTTGTATAATTAAATATTTTCTGCAAAATATGATTACAAGTCATGCATTTCCAAGGATTTTTTTTTACGAATTCAATTTAGAAATCTTTACATTTTTAATGAAAGCATGAATGCAGCTTGAAGCTTGATGAAACTTTTTTTTACGAATTGAATGGGAAATCTTTAAAACATTCACGAGGAAATTCGAATACAAATCCTCACATTTTTCACGTTTCTTATAAATTCAATGGGAAATATTTTAATGTTTTACGAATTTTGCAAGAAAAATCACGAAAACATAGAAATATATTTAGTGAAAATTTAAATTTGTTTAGTAAGTATTATATTTCATGGCTGTTGTTAATCTTTAAATTTTAGCAAAATCATATTATCAAATTAAATATTATTTCTTTTAAATCACTATCAATCGTTTCATTGAATTTATTGAAAATTCATTGGTGTTTCAAAAATTCTATGGATATTCTTATATTCTAATATAGGTCTAAGCAATATCACGAGGAAATACGTTTTTCATTAATTCTATGAGGAAATTTTTTTTTCACACATTGAATTGGAAATCGACAAATATATTTTCAATTTTACGATGGAATTTAAAAGTAAGAGTAAGAGTAAGAGTAACAGAAAGGTTAAAATTTCTCGAGGAAATCGACAAATATATTTTCAATTTTACGATGGAATTTAGAAGTAAGAGTAAGAGTAAGAGAAACAGAAAGGTTAAAATTTCTCGAGGAAATCGACAAATATATTATCAATTTTACGATAGAATTTGAGAGTAAGAATAAGAGTAAGCGTAACAGAAAGGTTAAAATTTCTTGGAAAATTGTATTAATTATTAATCATCATTTTATTGTAGTTTATCACCCTCAAATATTTCTGAAATTTTACAATTTCAATAATATTACGAATTAAAGCAATGATTTTATTGGAATTATTTTACAAATTGAATTGCAAATTCTGAAAATTTTCATTCATTGTGAAAATAAGAAACTTCTGAAGCCATATTTTAACCTTTTTTGGGATTTGTTGAGACATATGATCAAAAAATCCTGAATTTTTGGAGGATTATTTTATGAATTAATTTGAAATCCTAAAACTTTTCATGTAAGGTAAAAACAGGAAGCCTTTGCAGTCATATTTTAATCTTCTAACTGATTATTTTGTTAAATTTTACAATTTTAAACAATTTTAGGAAAAAGGCATCAGACAATTTATTTACAAATTTACTTAGAAAACCTAAAATTTGTATGTATTGTAAAAACATTACACTTCTTTTAAGTCATATTTTAATCTTTTAAGTGATTTTTTGTCAAATTTTACAATTTTAAGAAATTTTATGAAAAAATCATGATTTCTCTGACGATAATTTACAAATTTATTTAGAAAACCTAACATTTTCATGAATTGTATAAATATGAAGCTTCTCAAGTAATGTAATCAAGTAATTTCTCTGACGATAATTTATAAATTTATTTAGAAAACCTAACATTTTCATGTATGGTAAAAACATGAAGCTTCTCAAGTAATGTTTTAATCTCGAAGTAATTTTTTGTTAAATTTTACAATTTTAAGAAATTTTAAGAAAAAGTAACGCTTAGATATTAACTTCCTTTGTTTTTGCCATATTTCATTCTTAAAAATTCACTCGAATTTCGACTTATGACAGTAATTTTCAAGTGACAAATTACTTTTTTCATTAAATAAAAAAGTCATGATTTCTCTGACAATACATTTACAAATATAATTAGAAAACCTAAAATTTGCATGTATGGTAAAAGAATGAAGCTCCTGAAGTCATATTTTATTCTTTTCAAAGAATTTTTGTAAAAGTTTACAATTTTAAAATATTTTATGTACAGTCATGATTTCTCTGACGATAATTTTCCAAAATTAATTGAAAATTCTAAAATTTTCCATGTACAGGTATGATCAAAACATAAAGCTTCTGAAGCTTCGGTCACATTTTAGTCTTTTTAGGGAATTACATGAGTTTCCTTATTTTCTTGTAGATTTGATGAAATTTATAAAAAAAAAACATTAAACACAATTTGTCATTCAAGTGACAAATTACTTTTGTCATTAAATAAAAAAGTCATGATTTCTCTGACAATTAATTTTCATATATAATTAGAAAACCTAAAATTTGCATGTATGGTAAAAGAATGAAGCTGCTGAGGTCATATTTTAATCTTGTTAGTGAATTTTTGTAAAATTTTACAATTTTAAGATATTTTATGTAGTCATGATTTCTCTGAGGATTTTTTTCCAAAATTAATTGAAAATTCTAAGATTTTACATGTACAGGTATGATAAAAATATAAAGCTTCTGAAGCTTCGGCCACATTTGAATATTTTTGGAGAATTACATCAGTATTCCTCATTTTTTGGTAGATTTGATGAAATTTATTAAAAAAATCATTAATGTAAGACAAAATTTGATTAATTGATTCAATCTTATTCTTTTCAGTGAATTTTTGCAAAATTTTATAATTTTAACATGTTTTATGTACAGTCATGATTTCTCTGAGGATTTTTTTTCAAAACTAATTGAAAATTCTAAAATTTTCCATGTATGATGGAAACATAAAGCTTCTGCTTCGGTCATATTTCAATCTTTTTATGAAATTGCATAAGTATTCCTTATTTTTTGTAGATTTGATGAAATTTATAAAACAATTCACTAATCTCGAACGAAATTTTATCATTTTTATAAATACAATGAGGCAAATAATTTTTTTGTCACGAATTCATGAGAAATCTTAAACTTTATAATTTTAATCATATGTTTTTAGAAATATCTAAAAAATTAGTGCATCAATAATTTTAATTTACTAAAACAATTGAAGGATACGTTATCATGTATTACATCAAATGGTAATTATATCCAATGTTTAATACTTGAGATTTTTATGATATACTGACATTATGACATATTCCCAAATTTTACTCACACTTTATCAGTGATATCTTACAAACTGGCGTATAAACATTGTCAAAATTTATTGCTGACGTTTAGTAATATTTTTTTTAGATCAAATGTTTAATTTCATGAATATCCAATGTGAGATTATAGAGATATTTGCTTTATATTGTGATCATGCGACTTTAAATTCTATATCTCAAGTTTTAAGCATATGTTTTTAGAAATACCTTAAAAACTAGCGCATCAATAATATTACAATTTTTTAAAACAATGGAAGGATATGTTATCATGTATTACATCAAATGGTAATTATATCCAATGTTTAATACTTGAGATTTTTATGATATATTGATATTATGAGGTATTCCCAAATTTTACTCACACTTTATCAGTGATATCTCACAAACTGGCGTATAAATATTGCTAAAATTTATTGCTGAGATTAAGTAATATTCCTTTATATTATCTGTTTAATTTCATAAATATCCAATGTGAGATTATAGAGATGTTTGCTTTATATTGTGGTCATGCGACTTTAAATTCTATATCTCAAATTTTAAGCATATGTTTTTAGAAATACCTTAACAACTAGCGCATCAATAATATTACATTTTTTTAATAATTGAAAAGATGTGTTATCATGTATTACATCAAATGGTAATTATATCCAATGTTTAATACTTGAGATTTTTATGATATACTGACATTATGACATATTCCCAAATTTTAATCACACTTTATCAGTGATATCTCACAAACTGGCGTATAAATATTGCTAAAATTTATTGCTGATGTTAAGTAATATTCCCTTATATCAAATGTTTAATTTCATGAATATCCAATGTAAGATTATACAGATATTTGTTTAATATTGTGATCATGCGACTTTAAATGCTAAATCTCAAATTTTAGTCATATGTTTTTAGAAATATCTCAAAAATTAGCGCACCATTAGTACATTATATTACATATGTAATTATAATTATATTTACATTAGTAAATCATATTATAATTTACTAAAACAATTGCAGGATATGTTATTATGAGTTACATAAAGTGTTACAGTTTTAGTATGACAATATGGAATAGTTCAATACTCTTATAGGAATTAGTAATTATGTGTATAAGTTGAATTCTCGCGATAATTATGGTTGAATACTCTAATTAGAATTAAGTAATTACGTAAGTTGAATTCTCGCAATACTTACTGCAGAGTAATTATTAATAAAGTTTAGAGATAATAATAATAATATTTATTTCGCCTCATATGTAGAGACAGATTGATACAAAGAAATAGTTATAGTCATACGCAAAAAAATATATTTAGAGATAATAGAGACACAGAGAAAAAATAATAAGTTCATATTAAGTCTAATTTAAAAAAAATATTATGAATAAATATTCATAATAATAAAAATGATTAGTATGTTTATTCAAATAAAAACCATTAATCTCATGATTTTTCATGAGGAAAATAGTCTACATAATTATCTACACTTAAACTCAAGTATCTACCCTCAAATTGCTTCAAAACTACTTCAACCCTCTGCCTCGTGCTCACGCACGATATTTCCGGTGAATTCCTGCAGGACTTTCGTGCGAAAACAGACGGGTTTGTTCCAGAAATTGTGCCGATCTTAATGAGTTGTTCCAGCGGAAAAGCCGGCCCACCCTTCCAGGCCCACCGCAAGCCCATCGCACCCCATGAGTTTCGCCCTCGCGCCAACTGAAGATTATTATTGTTTCCCCAAACAGTGGCTTCTTCGGATCCAGAAGTTTAAAACTCAATTAATGTAAGTTTCGCGTGGCGGAAGTAAGCGGCGTCCTCCGCCCCCACCCCTCGCATGGGGGGTGGGCGAGCGACATACGGGGCGGCGGTGGAGGCGGCGGGAGCACAATGAAAATTCGTTACGCGCCGGGGTTCTTGGGGGAGGAAAACTTGAGAGGATTTATATTAAAAGTAATAATGTGTGGAAAGTAATTTCGCAAGGGGTGGTGTGCGGGGGGCGGCAATTTGTAATATTGTTAAGGGTAAATGAAGTGGTGTGTGCGTGTTGATGGGGTGGTTTTGCTTCATTGCTCTCTAAAGTGGCGAAAATACATTTTTATATGCAAGCACATTGAAGTGTGGGATGGTTCTTCTTTATTGCTCTTAAATGTTCCGCAAACGTACATGTAAATATGTTATCTTGCGGATATTTTAAATTTGTAGGTAGGTGTACTCGCAACGTTATCAGTGGATTGAAAGACTATCCATTAAATGGATTTTTTTTAGATCCACGTCAAAATATGGATTTAGGCACTTATATATATATATATATATCTGGATTCTCTCTGGATTAAAAAAATAAAGATTTACACCACTCTTATTAGAGGTTTTCAGAACAACTGGCATAACTGTTGCACGAAAATTTTTTGCTGGACCAAAATAATAAACGTTCTCAAAAGACTTAACAGAACATAATTTAACACTTAATACATTAATGTATGAAATAAAGTTACGCACTTTTTAAAATTTTCAAAATTGTTTTTTATTGTTCACGCCAATTGTTTCGCCACACTGTGGCTTCCTCAGGTGAAAACATGATCATTTCTTCACCTGAAGAAGCCACAGTGTGGCAAAACAATTGTCGTGAACAATAAAAAACAATTTTGAAAATTTTAAAAAGTGCGTAACTTTATTTCATACATTAGTAATTATGCATTTTCAACAAATAAAAGTCACATCGATCAATCTACTTAAGACTTAACTGAAAGATTTTCGGGGTAACTGAAAAAACATGGCTTTCAAAGTATTTGCAGTATTCTGAGTATTCCTTGCTAAATTTCCGTGAATATCTGAATTGAAATCCAATACGTGGAATTATTGCATGAAACCAATTACTCTAATACTGAAGGGCTCGCGGCTAAACTCTTTCGCCGTGCAATTCACATGTCCGCCCTTGAAACATCCACTAGTTCACGCTTCTGGCAAACGAGCACCTTGTCGAGATATTCCAATCAACACGCGCGCAGTAATTAGTCCAATTAAATCTCCGAGTGACCGTGGACATAGCATACCGCAGATGCTTGTACTGTCCTGTATTGCCATATCAATTTAATGATGTAATCCAGTTTCATGTATGTGATATATTAGTTAATAGTTGATGATATGGTTTCATATAAGTGATTAAGGTAAAATAAAATCAAAAATAGCAATAGGAACATGGAACATTACAGGATACATGGGAAAAGAAGCAGAACTGGTGAGGTTTGATTAATAAATTGCTAGATTATAAATTATATAAATTTTCACAGTTTCAGATGCATCCAACTAACCCATTTAACATTAGGCATATTTCATCGTACAGTGCTTTTCCATTCAAGCTATCCATAAGTAGTTAATAAAAGTGCAATTATTCAATAGCACACTACTGATTTTTTTCAGATTGTTCTGAACAAAACAAAATTTCACGAAATTTCAAGGTATGGGAAAACGTCGATTTTTGGCGAAAACTCAAAAATCGCCAAATAACTTTACCTTACACCAAAATGTTCCCAATGAATGGGAGAATAAGCTGCGTAAATTTGAGCGCTATAAAAAAAATATTTTTGTGACAATGCGCTCGCAAAGTGAAAATTGCATTTTGAGCCTTCTGTACTCGCCCAAATTTAGAACGACGCTGACGGGTTATCTGCTTATGGATTTTCTTCAAATTTGGACGCAATATTGCTACATTATTCCTGAGTAGAATGGCGTGAGCAAAAATTATCTGACACCTCTGAGAGTTGAGATATCGGTGATAAACTGAGCGCACGTCCGAAAGAGGCGGCCGGGACAGCTGGCATTATTCCGCTCCCATAAGAGCCTGTGTAAAGGAATCGGTGCTCTTTGAAGCGACCTAAAGTGGGAGAAATTCTATTATTCTTTTAAAACAAACCATCCCACGCGTTTTGGACGGTCATAAATAGTCTGTGTGATTTTTTCAGATTTTTCTGAACAAAACAAAATTTCACGCAATTTCAAGGTATGGAAAAAACAGGTTCAACAGGTTTGATAAAAGTACAGTCAATTTTCATTCATTTTACCAAACTACCGGCAATTTTAAACACAGATTATCATTATTAATGCAAATTTTGAGACAATTTCCTATAATATTGGCAAGGTTTGATGACAAAAATATATCTGTTGTTGAAAATCAATTATTTACATTTAGGCGAAATGATTGTCAATTTTAAAACATTTTGGCATTATTATTCCCAATGCTCTGATATTTTAGTAAAATTTGTCACAATTTTCAGACATTTTGCTAAATTCACTGCAAATTTGAAGACAAATTATTATAACTGTTATTAATATTCGATATATTGCTAATATCACTGCTGATTTCTAAAAAGTCCTAAATTTGCAATAATCATTGCACTAAAATACATATTTATCTTTTAATTACCAGTTTTTCTTGCAAAAATACTTAGAATTGTTAGATATTTTGCAACACTTAGTTAGAATTTTCAGATGCAACAGGTTTGATGAAAGTACAGTCAATTTTCATTCAATTTACCAAACCACCGGCAATTTTAAACACATATTATCATTATTAATGCAAATTTTGAAACAATTTCCAATAATATTGGCAATGTTTGATGACAAAAATATATCTGTTGTTGAAAATCAATTATTTACATTTAGGCGAAATGACTGTCAATTTTAAAACATTTTGGCATTATTATTCGCAATGCTCTGATATTTTAGTAAAATTCGTCACTATTTTCAGACATTTTGCTAAATTCACTGCAAATTTGAAAACAAATTATTATAACTGTTATTAATTTTCGATATATTACTAATATCACTGCTGATTTCTAAAAAGTCCTAAATTTGCAATAATCATTGCACTAAAATACATATTTATCTTTTAATTAGCAGTTTTTCTTTCAAAAATACTTAGAATTGTTAGATATTTTGCAAAACTTAGTTAGAATTTTCAGATGCAACAGGTTTGATAAAAGTACGTCAATTTTCATTTTACCAAACCACCGGCAATTTTAAACACAAATTAGCATTATTAATACAAATTTTGAAACAATTTCCAATAATATTGGCAAGGTTTGATGACAAAAATATATCTGTTGTTGAAAATCAATTATTTACATTTAGGCGAAATGACTGTCAATTTTAAAACATTTTGGCATTATTATTCCCAATGCTCTGATATTTTAGTAAAATTCGTCACAATTTTCAGACATTTTGCTAAATTCACTGCAAATTTGAAGACAAATTATTACAACTGTTATTAATTTTCGACATATTGCTAATATCACAGCTGATTTCTAAAAAGTCCTAAATTTGCATTAATCATTGCACTAAAATACATATTTATCTTTTAATTGGCAGTTTTTCTTGCAAAAATATTTAGAATTGTTCGATATTTTGCTAAACTTAGTTAGAATTTTCAGATTCAACAGGTTTGATAAAAGTACAGTTAATTTTCATCCATTTTACCAAACCACCGGCAATTTTTAACACATTTTATCATTATTAATGCAAATTTTGAAACAATTTCCAATAATATTGGCAATGTTTGATGACAAAAATAAATTTGTTGTTAAAAATCAATTATTTACACGTAGGCGAAATGACTGTCAATTTTAAAACATTTTGGCATTATTATTCGCAATGCTCTGATATTTTAGTAAAATTCGTCACTATTTTCAGACATTTTGCTAAATTCACTGCAAATTTGAAGACAAATTATTATAACTGTTATTAATTTTCGATATATTACTAATATCACTGCTGATTTCTAAAAAGTCCTAAATTTGCAATAATCATTGCACTAAAATACATATTTATCTTTTAATTAGCAGTTTTTCTTGCAAAAATACTTAGAATTGTTAGATATTTTGCAACACTTAGTTAGAATTTTCAGATTCAACAGGTTTGATAAAAGTACAGTTCATTTTCATTCATTTTATCAAACCACCGGCAATTTTAAACACATATTATCATTATTAATGCCAATTTTGACACAATTTGCCAATAGTATTGGCAATATTTGATGACAAAAATAAATTTGTTGTTAAAAATCAATTATTTACACGTAGGCGAAATGACTGTCAATTTTAAAACATTTAGGCATTATTATTTGCAATGCTGTCATATTTTGGTAAAATATGTCACAATTTCCCGACATTTTGCTAAATTTACTGCAAATATGAAGACAGATTATTATAACTGTTATTAATTTTCGATATATTGCTAATATCACTGCTGATTTCTAAAAAGTCCTAAATTTGCAATAATCATTGCACTAAAATACATATTTATCTTTTAATTAGCAGTTTTTCTTGCAAAAATACTTAGAATTGTTAGATATTTTGCAAAACTTAGTTAGAATTTTCAGATTCAACAGGTTTGATAAAAGTACAGTTAATTTTCATCTATGTTACCAAACCACCGGCAATTTTTAACACAAATTATCTTTATTAATGCCAATTTTGAGCAAATTAATGCCAATTTGCCTAAAGTATTGGCAATATTCTGTGTAAGTGTGATTTTTTTCAGAGTTTTCAGAACCAAAATTTTGCGAAATTTAAAGGTAAATTGAGCCTTATTCTGAGCTTGATTCCGCGGCGGATTTTCTTCGGGACACATAAATTATGAATTACCATTACGTTCAACTAATTATTTTTATTTCCTTTTTTGCATGCACATTTGAATGAAAAATGTGTTCGGCATTAACGTCAAAGCCTCGCGTTTCCCATGTCTACCTCTCAACTTCAGGTGAGCCGATTTGAATACTTTTGACTCGGCAATTAAAACGCGCTTCCATCAGTAATTAATAGCGGAATCGAGGCGGATTGTCTGGACCCTGCCAGGAAGGGCTCGGCTTTCAGGGGATTTGTGTAATCCTGTGCCTCTTTCACTGGTAATTGTGCGAGCGCTTAGGGCTTAGCACATTCGATTTTTTCACAAAACGCCGCCGCCGTGACAATGGGGCACGTCGATGGCTGAAAGAAGTGGCGGCGTGAAAGGGCGCGATTATGTGTGTGCGTAGGGAGGTACAAACGAGCCAAGCGAAGGGATTGTACCTGTGATAAACGTTCGTTAATTGAAAATGTTTCGTTAAAGTCATGTACGTGAATTCATTGTGATAGGCTTGAATCTTGTTGTGAATAATTTTAAACAAAATTCTATGAAAATAACAACATATTCAAGCAATTTTTTCTCACTTATTGGAGGGGATAATTGGAATGCTTCTTCGGTAATCTTCGGTAATCGCTCCAATATTTTGTAATACGTTTTGCAAAGCTTATCTATTTGTAACGGTTACATTTTTACACGATGGTTTATTTCGATTAAAAATCTCTAAGCGCTTTACGACGGAGTTTCCGCCCATTTTTTAATTTATGGCCGGCAATAACTTTTTTTTTATTGAAATTTCGCAGCCGTCCCCTGCTCGTTTATTGTCGCCGATGCGGGCGACTCCTGACAAATGGCCTCCTCCGATGCATCAGCCGATAATCTTGATTGATAGTTGCAATCACGGTGCCCGTGATAAAACACCGCCCCATCACCTGCCATTATCGGGGCGCTTCTTGCACGCCAATCACCTGCCGCCCCCGCAATTTAAAATCTGCACCCAACACGAAATTAATGGGCAGCATAAATTACGCCGCGTAATTTCAGCGGAATTTATTATATTAGGATAAATATTTATCACCGGAAACGCCCCCCACCCCACAATCCTCCGGGGGAGGGGGGGAGTCGATCATCGAGCGCCCCACATATCCGGAAGTCGATAAATAAAATCGGGCGATTAAATCAGTCAGCTGTTGCACACGCGGACGCATCTCGCTCGCATCAATTTACCGGAAGCGGCAATTAAAATTTAATAAATAATTGCCTCTGGTGAAGCACCAAAAACAGGTTTTTTGCGCGGCAATTTTTCGATCAGCAATTGCTAACGAAAAATCTCGCTAACGCAAACTATGATTAATGCTTCGATACGAGTTATTTTCGTAGCACAGATCTAATAAAACACACAGGAACTGTTTTGATATTGCATCTACAACTGATTCGTAAACGCATTATCATTGAACCAGACGATGACTGCAGATGCCAATCCTGTGGGGAGGAAGCAGGAAAACACCATACCCTGACTTGCAGAGAAAGGACAGGGAAATCCTCAGCAGAAGCCGTAGCACACCTGAAGAAGATCTCAACTTAAGTAAGTTGTACAAATACTCTTGTAAAAACAATAATAATTTTAAATTCATCAAAGTACATTAAGTTTTTCTGTAACTGTACATTAAGTTTTTCTGTAACTATTGTTGCGAATAAAGAGATATATTATCATTGCACCATTGAGTGCTTTTGATACTATTTCAGTTGAATAATATAGTTTAGTACATCACTAGAGGTAATAAATATAACCACCAAACCAAGCAAAATCATTTTAACGCTTCGCGTCGTACTCTTAAACAACTTGTGCTTTAAAATCTCTCTTATGCACTTGTATAATAATGTGCTATCTCCTACAAAAACAACTATTTCGGTTGAATAATGAAACTTAGTACACCAATAGAGGTGATAAATATAACCACCAAACCAAGCAAAATCATTTTAACGCTTCGCGTCGTACTCTTAAACAACTTGTGGTTTAAAATCTCTCTTATGCACTTGTATAATAATGTGCTATCTTCTACAAAAACAACAATTTCAGTTGAATAATGAAACTTAGTACACCAATAGAGGTGATAAATATAACCACCAAATTAAACAAAATTAACGCTTCGCGTCGTACTCTAAAACTTATGTAAGTAACGAAATCTTAAGAACTCTATCAATATAATTGCAATTTATTTTTGCTATTAAGTGACATATCAGTATAGCCTATATGCAATTTCGTTAAGATCCAATGAGAGATATAAGAATTATAATTTTTATTTGAATATTCGATATTTTATGCACTTTATAGGTATGCCTCCAATTAAGCTCATATTAAAACAACGATATCTCAAAAACCACCTTATAAATACGATTCACATTTATTCCTGATATTTAGTGATATACTGGTAGTTATGCTGTAGAATTCAATTCCAATGCTATGGGAGATTCTGAATTTATATACAATTTTGTGGAGATTTTAAGTATATCTCCATAAGTCTGGCAGTTAAATACCGATATCTCAAAAATCACCGTATTAATATGAATGAAATTTAATACTTGTATTGAGTGATATACCAGTTTCAAACGTGTACAAATAAATGTATCTCCAATAAATAATTCAGAGGATAGTTTATTTTTAGTGTAATTAGTACATTTTTAAGGCAATTCCTTTAATTTGTCTCATATTTAAGTAACGAAATCTTACGAACTACCGTATTAATATCAATGAAATTTATTTTTGATATTAAGTGATATATCAGTATATCATGTGTGCAATTTCGTTAATATGCAATAAGAGATTTAAGAATTTGAATTTTTATTTGAAAATTCGATATTTTATGCATATTATAAGTATGCATTCCATATTAAAATAACGATATCTCAAAAATCACCGCATCAATATGATTCATTTTTATTGCTGATATTGCATGATATACTAGTAGATATGCTGTAAAATTTAATTCTAATGCAATGGGAGATTCTAGAAATATTCGATTTTGTGTGGATTTTAAGTATTTCTCCATAAGTCTCGCAGTTAAATAACGATATCTCAAAACTTACGGTATTAATATGAATGAAATTTAGTACTTCTATTGGATGATATACCTGTTTTGAATGTGTACAAATAAATTTATATCCAATAAATAATTCTAAGGATATTTTATTTTTACTGTAATTAATACATTTTTAAGGCAATTCCTTCAATTTGTCTCATATTTAAGTAACGAAATCATAAGAACTGCGGTATCAATATCAATGCAATTTATTTTTGTTATTAAGTGATATATCAGTACATCATATGTGCAATTTCGTTAACATTCAATGAGAGATTTAAAAATTTTACTTTTAATTTGAATATTCTATATTTTATGCATATTATAAGTATGCCTTCCATATTAAAAACAATATCTCAAAAATCACCTTATAAATATGATTCATATTTATTGCTGATATTGTATGATTCATTAGTAGTTATTCCGTAGAATTTAATTCCAATGCAATGGCAGATTCTAGAGATTCATTTTAAGTATTATTCCATAAGTCTCGCAGTTGAATAGCGATAACTCAAAAATCACGGTATTAATATGATTGAAATTTAATATTCCTATTGAGTGATATACTAGTTTCTAAGGTGTACAAATAAATTTTTATCCTATAAATAAATCTGAGGATATTTTATTATTATTGTGATTAATACATTTTTAAGACAATTCCCTTATTTTGTCTCATATTTAAGTAACAAAATCTAAAGAACTGCCGTATCAATATCAATGCAATTTATTTTTGTTATTAAGTGATGAATCAGTATATCATACGTGTAATTTCGTTAACATTCAATGAGAGATTCAAGAATTTCAATTTTTATTTGAATATTCGATATTTTGTGCATATTATAAGTATGCCTCCCATATTAAAATAACGATATCTTAAAGACCACCGTATCAATACGATTCACATTTAATGCTGATATTCCGTGATATACTGGTAGTTATGTTGTACAGTTTTATTTCAATGCAATGGCAGATTCTAGAGATATTTAATATTGTGTGGATTTTAAGTATTTCTCCATTAGTCTCGCAGTTAAATAACGATGTCTCAAAAATCACTGTATTATAATGAATGAAATTGAATTCTCCTATTGAGTGATATAAGTTACTGACATTTATGAAAACTTATCCGATAGATATTTTGCAAATTTTATAAAAGATTTGCATACAGTATACTTTAAGATAATTGCCTTGAAATAGTATAATAGTATAAAATTGTATTTTGTGCATTGTTCTTAGAAATTTGAACAAATTTTTAGTCGTATTATCATATGCTTTAGGTTTAATACGATAATTTATCTGATGCACATTTTGAAAATCTTATGCCATATATGTATACAGTATGCCTAAAACTAATTCCTCTTAAAATTTGACGAGGAGAATGCCTTAACTAAGTAAGAAAATAAAATGTTGAATTTTCCGAGTATCAGTTATTAGTTACTGACATTTGTGAAAACTTATCTGATGGATATTTTGCAAATTTTATGGAAGATTTGCATACAGTATACCTTAAGATAATTGCTTTGAAATAATATTCTATAAATATTGTATTGTGTGCATTGTTCTTAGAAATTTGAACAAATATTGAGTCGTATTATCTTATGCTTTAGGTTTAATCCGGAAATTTATCTGAAGGAAATTTTGAAAACCTATGCCCTATGTGTATACAGTATGCCTTAAGCTAATTCCTCTGAAAATTTGACGAGGAGAAAGCCTTAACTAAGTAAGAAAATCAAATGTTGAACTTTCCAAGTATCAGTTATTAGATACTGATATTTGTGAAAACTTATCTGATGGAGATTTTGCAAATTTTATGAAATATTTGCATACAGTATACCTTAAGATAATTGCTTGGAAATAATATAACATAAAAATTGTATTTTGTGCATTGTTCTTAGAAATTTGAACAAATTTTGAGTCGTATTATCTTATGCTTTAGGTTTAATCCGAAAATTTATCTGAAGGAAATTTTGAAAATATAATGCCCTATATGTATACAGTATGCCTTAAGCTAATTCTTCTGAAAATTTGACGAGGAGAACGCCTTAGCTAAGTAAGAAAATCAAATGTTGAACTTTCCGAGTATCAGTTACTAGTTACTGACATTTGTGACAACTTATTTGATGAATATTTTGCAAATTTTATGGAAGATTTGCATACAGAATACCTCAAGATAATTGCTTTGAAATAATATAACATAAAAATTGTATTTTGTGCATTGTCCTTAGGAATTTGAACAAATTTTGAGTTGTATTATCATATACTTTAGGTTTAATCCGAAAATTTATCTGAAGGATATTTTGAAAATCTAATGCCATGTGTGTATACAGTATGCCAAGCTAATTCCTCTGAAAATGTAATATTAATAATAATAATAATTGCATTTATTGTATTTGGATTCACAGAGAATATTACAGAGTCAAAATACACAGGAACAGTATACAAAAATGTTACACTGTCAAACAATAAGACATACATACATACATATACATACATACCTAATTATGATACAATACTAATTGCATAGCTAAATAATATTACAGTAATTTCTAATTAATACAACAATCGAAGAATTTGACGAATTTGACGAAGAATATGGTTTAACTTGGTGAGAAAATCGAATCAACTTTCAAGTTTCAAGTTTTCAAGTTTAACTTTCTGAGTTGACCAGTATCAGTTATGAGTTACTGACATTTCTGAAAACTTATCTGATGGATATTTTGCAGATTTTATGAAAGATTTGCATACAGTATAAGATAATTGCTTCGATATAATATAACATAAATATTGTAGTTTGTGCATTGTTCTTAGAAATTTGAACAAATTTTCAGTCGCATTATTATTGTATTTTTTAGGTTTAATCCGAAAATTTATTATATTTTTAGGTGTAATCCGAAAATTTATCTGATAGATATTTTGAAAATGTAATGCCATATGTATATACACTATGCCAAAGCTAATTCCTGTGAAATTTTGACGATGAAAATGGCATAGCTTAGTGAGAAAATCGAATGTTTAACTTTCAGTATTAATTATAAGTTACTGAGATTTCTGAAAACTTTTATAAAAATTTATGGATATTTTGCAAATTTTATAAAATATTTGCATACAGTATACCTTAAGATAATTGCTTTGAAAATTTTATATTGTTTTTGTTACGATAACGCGCGCCATGTGAAAAAATATAAACGTCTGGACACAAAAGCCATTCAAGCTAATATTCCTGGACATCGCCGGAACGGCCCAAAAAAACCTCTCCGCTCCATTTCCTCGGCGAGTAATACACCCATCAAAGACAACAATGCCAATACACTCTCTATTACGGCGCTGAAAAAGGGGGCCACTTTTTGGTCTCCTCCGGACGATTAATTCGGGCACGGTCGAGGGCGCCCCCCGGCGTTTTAGCAAATTGCGCCCCCGCTTCATCTCGGTGCGCCCCCACGCCGCCGTCGGACAGTCGGGGGGTAATTGATCGCCCCTTCCCCCCATTGGGGGGAGGGGGTCCGTCTGGCCCCGTTTTAATGGAAACATAACGACCCGCGTCGTTAGTGGCCGTGAATAATGGACCGGACCGTGTTTCCACGGCGCGATTACTGAATAATAGTCGTCGATATTCGGAACTTTGTAAGTGACGCCCCGTCGGGTTTATACAATGCGACAGATGCATCTCTCGTGGTGTGAAAATGTGAAATTTATACGCTATGTCATCCGACTGGGCGAGAATTGTAAGAGGTGTACACGGAAAAGTTGCCAGTAATTATAGTAAAAAGTTTTAAATAAATTATCAAAAGAGTAAACATTCTACGCCCAACGAAAGTTCAAAATAGGCCTTAAAAATCATGTTGCTATCAGTAAAACTGAAAAAAATAACGGAAACGTGATAACTATTTTATTTTCAGAAAATTTTCAAAAAATTTCATAAACCTTTCAGTATACGTAGTATACGTATAAGTAGTACACAATAGCGTAATTAAAAAAACATTTGCTACACTCTTTTCGTCGGAATTTTGTAATTGCCTTTTCCTTGTATTAATACCCAATCGCGTGGATAAAATAAGCGGAATTGGAGAATGGGAAATGAAGCGGTTCACTTTTCGCTCGTACACAAACAAACGTAGCTGTTCGGCTAAATGCATCCTGCTAGCACGTGCGGCATTCCCTGGAAACTCCATTATAATCGAATCCCGGAAAACCCCACGCAAAAAAAAATGTCCGGGAACACGCCAGTCGCTTGTTATTGCAGAGGGGCGATTCCCTGCGAGCTCCCGCAGGGAATAGCCTGGAGCGCAGGTGAGCGCAGGTTTTTCCGGCAAGCATGTATGCATATCCCAAGCGCGCTCCTTAAGGGGGAACGCATTTTATTTTTGCTGGCGACTTTTCAATTATTGAATAATGTTTCCAACACATCCGGACGTGCATCGGACGTAGTACAAAATTTAAAATATAATATTTTTCATCTCTACCTCACTTGTGCACAGTGCATATCAATTACTTGCTTTAGATATCCTATAGTAAGTCAGATGAATAATAATTCGCTTAGAACGAAGTTATGTTTACACTTTATTGGGAATGTTGTAATAGCTATGACACTCGGACGGCATCGTATTTTTCGGTAAATACCGCCTCTTACTTTTTTTACTAAATCAGGGGGGTGGGGGGACTCCGAAGGCGGCGGCATTTCACCGACAAACGGATGCGACGGCCGCATTATCCACAAAGGAATTATCACCGCGCCGCACACTGTGGCGGATGGGAAATCTGACTTTACTAAATTAATAACTAAGTAATGTGAAAATGTGAATTAAATAATCAATTCTTATATTCGATTTTCGGCTCTGATATTACCCACTCCTGCCTAGCCACCCCCACTTTGAAGTTTCAAAAGGCACCACCACCTTGCGATACCTCATTTTAAAGCTTAAAATAACAAATGTAGAGGCGTGATAAACATAGATTTTTGTCCATAACATTGGGAAAAACATTATATCGAACGAATGTATCGAATGTATTATGTATTATGTATTCAATGAAACAAAAAAAAAAAGGCGAATCAGTTTTCGAGGTAGATGTTAAAAACCATGTTACTTGAATTTTAAATATCTGAAAATATATGTTTTTTTTGTTGCATAGAAAAGAACTTCGTTCAATGTAATTGTTTTGGAATTTTTCAGGTTCATATTTTTTCGAAAACGTGTGGACGAACATATTTTATTTCACCTCTCTAGATTAGCTTTTTTCAGCTTTAAAATGAGGTTTGCAAGGTGTCGGTGCCATTTGAAATTTTAAAGTGGTGGTGGCTATGGAGGAGGGGGTGACACTCAAAATTTATTTGACTTTAAAAAGTTGTTTTTAAATTTCCCCCTCGAAAAATCAATCGATGTGTTTTTTTTTAAGTTTAAACTAATGTTTAAAATTGGCTTGTTTTGAAATATACACCCGGTATGTACAGGGTGTCCCACACAAAGGATATTTGCTAGCAGGCCATATGCTCTGCTTTAGGTGAACTGCTGACGTGGTCCGGTGGTGTACCGTGGAGCCTTCATATGAGCGAGTTACATAACTCCCTGGCGCACTATTTGCAGAATTGTGTTACTTGAGAATTGTGATTTATTGTGTAGTGAATATGGGAAAGATATCCAAATTATCTCTGTGTTCTTGGAGACGAAGCAGAAAAGTATTGCTTGCGAAAATATGGTAGAGATATTATAAATATATTTTTTCCATTTACATTTTGAATACTAACAACCAGTGTTGGTGTATCAATTGATTTTTTTATATAAATCATTGATTTAAATAAAAAATATTATTTTTTAAATTAATCATTGCTTTTACACTGTTTATGCATTCCAATAGGTGAATAATTCAAAATATAATGTAACTATAGAGTCCATCACATTTTTTGTCCATCACATGGTACATGGAATGGTTTTGAATCATCAATTCTTGTTCATGGGATGCCAAAACAGGTCCCTTTTTTTCGCATGATTACAAAATTTGACCACGCTTCAATGTGACAAAACAAAATCAATCGATTTATTAATATATATATATATATATATATATATATATATATATATGATTATAATCGTAATTATAATGATTTATATCGTGAAGCAAATGAATTGATTTAAATCACAGTTATCCTGGTAAAAACTCACTGATGATTTTTGTTTAAATAATTGATTTTAGATTTATTTTAAAAAAATCTTGATTTATTCCAACCCTACTCACTTACACCTTTTTCAATTGTAATTCGGAAAGCATCAAATGTAATACAGATTGGTCAATTGTATTTCAGAAAGCATCAAATGTAATTCAAATCAGTCAATTGTAATTCAGAAAACACCATTTTTTGTGGATAAAATCCACAAATGAAAAATAAACGCATTTTATCTCGAGAAGGAAATGCTATTTTTTTCTACGATATTGCAGTTTATAAAATATTAGATATTAGAGTACTTTCAAGTTGAAAACTTTCAAGTTCAATTTAATTCAAAATCAACTGTCACAGTCACAATGCAAATTACTGAAATTAATGTTTGTAAAGTCGTTTCCATCGAAATGAATGTATGTTTCCATTTAATTTTACGTGTTAATTTTCTTCTCTAGATGTAAAAATATTTTCACATCTACACTAAAAAAGTATCACTTTCATGAAATTCAATTTACGTTTTCTGAAATATATTTGACGCTACCTGAAATACATTTCACGCTATCTGAATTACAATTAACTAATCTGAATTACACTTGACACTTTCTGAATTACATTTGACTGTTTCTGAATTACAATAGACTAATCAAAAATACATTTTACGGTTTTTTGAATTACAATTAGAAAAGGTATAGCTGGGTATCCTACAGTATAGGATCTCATTTTTTGAGCAGATACGAAATTGGTAAAATTAGACCAACATTCTATAATGTAATTTATACTTTTACAAAATGTTCTGCACAGAATAAAAATAAAAATAAAAATTCTGAATACAAAACATTTGATCGGCCAGAATCAGAAAATGTGTGTGGAGAAAATATTCAGTTGGAGGATCTGAGTCATTCCGAATCAAGCAATTTATATTTGTAATAATACATTTCACAATTCAATAACAATTTTTCAATAACATTGATAATTTTAGGAGAATTGAGAAATTGGAAGGACACCGAATTATGAATGTGGCGCATTTTGTAGAACAAATGCAAGCTTTTGAACATTGTGGCCTTTTCTCATGTAATTTTAAAGACATCATGATTATTAAAGAAGTAAAATAAAGACGACATTTTAAAAATATGTAGTTCTACAACAGACCAATCAGCCTGCGCGTTATGGATTGAGGAACGAAGAAAACGGATCACTGCGTCATCATTTGGAAAAATTTGCAAATTACGCAAAAATACAAATAGATAAAATACAATAAAATCGCTCCTCGGTAATAATTTTTATGCGAAAAGTACGCAACATAGAATTGATAATGAACCCATTGCTCGACACGAATTTGAAAATTTCATTGGAAAAAAAAATCAAACGTTGCGGACTATACATTCACATAAATGATTTTTATTTGGGAGTAATCCCGGATGGATTAATTGAGGAAGACAATATAGTTGAAATAAAATGTCCTTACAATGCAAGAAATTTAACTCCTTCTGAGGCAATTAATGAAAAAATTATTAATTTCGCGATTTTAAAAGATGGCAAATTGATGCTGAAAACTCGGCACAACTACTACTATCAAGTTCAGGGACAGTTACATGTAACTGAAAAACTGTTTTGTTACTTTGTAGTTTGGACTCCGTAAGGAATTTTGTTTCCGAAAATTTGCAGAAACAGTGATTTCTTTAAAGAACATATGCACGCTAAATTAAAAGACCTTTATTTTATGCATTACTTGCCAGAACTATTAAAAATCGAGTATAAAGCTATACAATGGACAAATCGGTGTTTCAGTAAATTGTAATTATTGTAAAAATGTTATTGGAAATATTATACATAATATAGATTTTAATAATAAAATGTTACTTCTTCGTTTTCGTATTGTTTTTGTGAATAATTTAGAGCAATGCCGATTTTAAATGAGGTTCAATGTGTATATTGTTTCAGAACACTTTTATACGCACTATTATAGCTTATATCATTAACTATTTTCTTCATTTTTTGAAACAAATATAATTTATAACATAATTAAATAAATTATTTTTATTACGATTTCACTAAATGAAATAAGATAAAATAATATATACGTGTTAACTGCAGCATAGTTATGTGTTTTATTCATTTCTCTAAAATTTAATTAATACTCCATCATAATAAATTATTTTAATAAAGTAATCTTACACATATATACATGTACAATAACTCTTTGTTGAAATAATAATCTTAAACTGCATTTTTTTACCGTATGAAATTCGTTTTTACATATAATTATTTTTAATAAATAATAATTATAATTTTCTGAAATATGAGTTAATAATAATAATTATAAAACGAACAAGTAACTTAAATTTATGATATGTTAATTTATTTTAAAATTTAGTAGAAATTTCTAAAAAGAAAATGATCGATGAAATAGATTTATTAACATTTGTTTTAATGGTGGTAGCGTTAATATCGCGATACATTTTTATTAATTATAAATTAAATTAAACTATTTAAACAATTACTTCGCTACTATCACATACGATATATTAATTTGTGTAGTAGTTTCGAATGGCAACTAGTATAACTACCAATCTATAGTAAGTAATTATTTGCTTTATTTTTTATAAGTAATATATTGTAGTCATGCGCAGTCCTTATCCGATTTTTTATTCGGTTCAGTATACAAGTATATCCGGTTACATCTGAATATCCCTACACTATATGCTATATGATTTCAGCAATGTCACAAAAAATGTTTAACCGCAATAGTACCGCTGCCAGGCCATAATATTGTAATGAAAGTTCGAGGTAAGTGTGTTCAAGAGCCGATCGTTGTCGATTGTAGTGCGAACCGTGCGAGAGGGACAATTGTAGGCGCGTCTTCCGAATGCCTAGAAACGCGACTTCAAATTACCGAGATTTTTCATGAGATATTACAGGAAAATGGCATTGTCAATTTTGCTGTTAATTATATGTATTTGTAGATAATAGATCTGCGGTGTTCCCTATAGAGCGTTTTTTGTTAATTTAATAGTTTGAAACGTTGAAATAGCATGTAGAAATACAGTTAATAATTCACAATTTTCAACATTTTTTTTCATGCTAAAATATTTTTTTTTTCAAAAATCGGCTTCAATAGGGAACTTCTCAGATACTTTAGGTTGGTCATGGATATTTTTAATTTATTAAATCGAGCCTCATTGCCGCTCAATGTCTCATGAAAAATCGTTAAAAACTCCATAAGAAATGAGTAGGTGCGTTCCCCCTTAAATTACGCGAATATTGAATACGTGCGCGCACAAATGTGCATATGCAGAATAATTTTGCCAGGATTTGAGCGGACGTTATGTTCTTCAGTCGTGAGCGGAATGAGAATTTGTATTCGCAAGTATAAGCGATAATAATCGAGCGAACTGAATAACGTAATTGTTACCGCAGGACGTTTCTCGAATAAAATTGGGCCTAGGCAAGAGTATTTAAGCATGTCCTGCTGCCGGATTAAATTGGTTGTAAACGTGCCGAAACGGCCTGTAAGAACTTCGTTATGAATAGGGCGACAAGACGTACAAGTAGTCGCAAGTAAGCCGCCGAAATTTTCGCTGCTTGGGATTCTGTGTTTGCCTGCGGACATTTCCTGCAGGCGAAACTTTGTACGTGTGTTACTTATTCTGTGCGTCACGTGTGACCCGGGAAGTAGTGGTAATGTGCTTTGCAAACGTCACGGCGTGAAAGTTAATAAGTCGCGTATAATTCGCAAAGTTGCAGCACTCGAGTAGTTAAAGCGCAAACTGCGGAATAATATCAGAGAAAATAATAAAATTATGCGAGTTGTTTTTGTAAGAATCATTATATTATTATACGAGTGCATAAGAGAGCATTTCCACTACACTACTAGTATATCATGCCATTTCTACAACAAATATGAATCATATTGATACGGTGGTTTTTGAGAAAACGATATTTTCATATAAGCTTAATTGGAGGCATACTTACAAAATGCATAAAATATCGAATATTCAAATAAAAATTTAAATTCTTAAATCTTATTGAATGATAACCAAATTGATACAGTAACTGATACTGGTCAACTCGGAAAGTTAAACATTCGATTTTCTCACTAACTTAAGGCATTTTCTTGGTCAAAGTTTTAGAAAGAATTAGCTTTGGCATACTGTATAGACATATGGCATTACATTTTCAAAGCATCTATCACATACATTTTCGGACAAAACCTAAAAAATATAATAATATGACTCAAAATTTGTTCAAATTTCTAAGAACAATGCACAAAGTACTATATGAATTCATGATATATGATATGATACCGAGTGATCATTTAAATTTTAGCTCTAGTTATCGTTGGACATCTTCACAGCCAATAAGAAACGCAATCTCAAAAATGTCGTCTTTCTTATTGGCTGCGAAAATTTTCGTGGATAATTTTGAAAGAATTAAATGAAATTTGACAGTATTCATTGACATTACGATAATATTATTGAAATTTTTGCAAATTTATTGAAATTTTGGTTTACAAAATTGAGAAATTGGTATTGACATTTTAGTAATACTAATTGAAATTTTGACAGAATTAAATTGAAATGAAATTTGTCAGTAATCATTAACATTGCAACAAAATAATTGCAATTTTGGCAAAATCATTGTAATTTTTGAGCAAAACCATTGAGAATATGGCAGAAATCATTAATATTTTCACAGAATTGAGTAAAGTTATTGAAATTTGACAGTAATCTCTGACTTTGCGATAAAGTAATTGAAAAATTGACAGGAATCGTGATATTTTGCAACAACATAATTGAATTTTTGCAAAATCATTGAAATTTTAGAGAAAACCACTGAGAAATCATTAATATTATCACAGAATTGAATAAATTAATTGAAATTTCACTGCAATCACTGACAGTGGAGCAAATTAATGGAAAATTTGACAGGAATCATTGATATTTTGACAGGAATCAATAATATTTTGACAGGAATCATTGATAATTTGACAGAACAATTAAAAAAATTATAGAAATAACTGAAAATTTGACAGTAATCATTGACATTGCGATAATATCATTGAAATTTTGGCAGGTTTACTAGGTTTATTGAAACTTTACTTTAAACAACTGAGAATTTCACATTGATATTTTGGTAAAACTAATTGAAATTTTTACAGAATTTAATTAAAATGAAATTGTACAGTAATCATTCACATTGCATCAAAATAATTGCAATTTTCGCAAAATCATTGAAATTTTAGAGAAAACCATTGAGAATATGACAGAAATCATTAGTATGTTCACAGAATTAAATAAATTTATTGAAATTTGACAGTAATCACTGACTTTGCGATAAATTAATTGAAAAATTGACAGGAATCATGATATTTTAACAGAATAATTGAAATTTTTATTGAGTTAATTGAAATTTGACAGTATATATTAACATTGCGTTAATATTATTGAAATTTTGGATTAAACAATTGAGAATATGACATTGATGTTTTGGTAAAACTAATTGAAATTTTTACAGAATTAAATTGAAATGAACTTTAACAGTAATCATTGACATTGCCACAAAATAATTTCAATTTTGACAAAATCATTGAAATTTTAGAGGAAACCACTGAGAAATCATTAATAATTTTACAGAATTGAATAAATTAATTGAAATTTGACTCTAATCACTGACATTGCAACAAAATAAATGAAAATTTGACAGGAATTGTTGATATTATGACAGAATAAATGATTTTTTTATAGAATTTATTGAAATTTTACAGTAATTATTAACATTGCGATAATATTATTGAAATTTTAGCAAGTTTATTGAAATTTTGGCAGGTTTATTGAAATTTTAGTTTAAACAATTGAGAATTTGACATTAATATTTTGGTAAAACTAGTTGAAATTTTTACAGAATTCAATTGAAATAAAATTTGTCAATAATCATTGACTTTGCAACATAATACCTACAGTTTTGGCAAAATCAAATTAATTAAAATTTGACTGTAATCATTGACATTGCAACAAAATAATTAAAAACTTGACAGGAATTATTGATATTATGACAGAACAATTGAAATTTTTATAGAATGAATTTAAATTTCACAGTAATTATTAACATTGCGATAATATTATTGAAATTTCAGCAAATTAATTGAAATTTTTGCAAATTTATAAAAAAAATTGATTAAACAATTGTGTAATTGACATTGATATTTTGGTAAAACTAATTTATTTTTTTACAGAATTAAATTGAAATGAAATTTAATAGTAATCATTGACATTGCAACAAAATAAATGCAATTTTGGCAAAATCATAGAAATTTTAGAGAGAACCATTGAGAATATGACAGAAATCACTAATATTTTGACAGAATTGAATAAATTAGTTGAAATTTAATAGTAATTATTGACATTGCGACCAAATAATTGAACATTTGACAGGAATTATTGATATTTTGACAGAATAATTGATTTTTTTATAGAATTAATTGAAATTTGACTGTTATTATTAACATTACGATAATATTATTGCATTTTTTTGGTATAACTAATTGACATTTTTACAGAATTAAATTGAAATGAAATTTGACAGTAATCATTGACATTGCAACAAAATAAATGCAATTTTGGCAAAATCATTGAAATATTAGAGGAAACCATTGAGAAGTCATTATTATTATCATAGAATTGAACAAATTAATTGAAATTTGATAGTAATCACTGACTTTACGACAAATTAATTGAAAATTTGACAGGAATCATTGATATTTTGACAGAATAATTGAAAGTGTTATAGAATTTAATCGAAATTTGACAGTTATCATTTACATGGCGACAAATATATTGAAATTGAGAAGAATCGAACAAATTAATTGAAATTTGATAGAAATCACTGACTTAACGTTAAAGTAATTGAAAATTTAACAGGAATCATTGATATTTTGACAGAATAATTGAAATTGTTATAGAATTTAATCGAAATTTGACAGTAATTATTAACATGGCGACAAAATTATTGAAATTTTGGCAAAATTATTGAAATGTTAGCAAATTTATTAAAATATTGAAGGAAACAATTGAGAATTTGACAGGAACCATTAATATTTTGACAGAATTGAATAAATTAATTGATGTTTGGCAGTAATCCCTGACATTGCGACAAAATAATTAAAAATTTGGCGTGAATCGTTGATAATTTCATAAAACAATTGAAATTTTTACAGAATGAATTAAAATTTGACAGTACAAGCTGCATATTTATTTGAGGTAAATTTAGGATTTTTGAAGCACTGAGTATTGAAATTTATATCTTCGTCTTCGATTTTTTCTTAATTTTGGTAAAATTTTTGTAATGAGAACTACAATACTAATTGAACAAATTTCTGAAGTTCTGAAGTTTCTTCAACTTCAGAAATAAACTCAGAGCAGTTTTGAAGTTATCAGTACTTTCAATTCAAATTGAACCAAAATTCGACGAAATCTAGAAGTATTAAAAGATGTCAATACTTGCTATACATTTTTTTTACAAAATTGGACGAAAAACGACAGGAATGAGTAGTCAAAAATTTCCAAATTTAGCTGAAACCAATATTGAGCTTACTCATTCTAAAACTTCAAAATGAACTCAGAATAGTTTTAAATTTTTCATTAATTTTTATTTACTTTGTGCCAAAATTTAACGAAAACTAGAAGTTTTAAAAAATGTCATTACTTGTAATATTTTTTTTAAGAAATTGGACCACAAAAGACAGAAATCAGAGTGAGTAACTTTGAAACTTCAAAATAAACTGAGAGTACTTTTGAAGTTATCATTACTTTCAATTTAAATTGTACCGAAATTCGACAAAATCTAGAAGTATTAAAACATGTAATTACTTCCTATACATTATTTTTTTACAAATTGGACGAAAAACGACAGAAATGAGTACTCCAAAATTTCTAAATTTAGCTGAAACCAATATTGAGCTTACTCAATCTGAAACTTCAAAATAAAGTCAGAATCCTTTTGAATTTTTCATTGATTTCAATTCAATTTGTGCCAAAATTTAACGAAAACTAGAAGTTTTAAAACATATCATTACTTGCAATATTTTTTTTAAGAAATTGGGCAAAAAAATACTGAAATCAGAGTGAGTAACTCTGAAACTTCAAAATAAACTCGGAATTGTTTTGATTTTTTAATTAATTTCAATTCAATTTGTACCGAAATTCAACAAAAACTAGAAGTTTTAAAAAATGTCTTTACTTGCAAAGTTTTTTTAAGAAATTGGACATAAAACAACAGAAATCAGAGTGCGTAACTTTGAAACTGCAAAATAAACTCGGAATAGTTTTAAATTTTTCATTAATTTCAATTCAATTTGCGCCAAAATTCAACGAAAACTAGAAGTTTTAAACAATGTCATCACTTGCATTTTTTTTAAAGAAATTGAACCAAAAACGACTGAAATCAGTTCTCCAAAATCCCCAAATTTACCTGAAATCAATATGGAGCTTACAGGAAATATTTATATTTTGAGAGAACAATTGAAATTTTGTCAAAAATAATACAAATGTTTTCAAACAATTCTAATTTTAATATTAAAAATTTAACTGAATTCAGAATAATTTTCCCAAAATACTTTTTGTTTCCATGTTTCGGTAAATGTTCGTATTTCCATTTCAGATTTGAGGATTTTCTGTTTTTCAGATATGTATTGGATTTTGTATTTTATACTTTTGTACCTATTTTATGACCTGTGTAAGACTTGTTTGTCAATAGCACCAATAAAGATATTATTATTATTAATAATTTTAGTGCCAATAATCAAAATTTTTCAAATTGTTTCACCTATTACACCAGTTAATGTTTATATTTTTCTTTTAAGCTTTAGGTCTAGTTATCCTTGTATATTATCACGACAAATAAGAAAGGTAATCCCGCAAATCTCGCCTTTCTTATTGGCTGCAAAAATTTTCATCGATAACTAGAATTGAAATTTAAATGATCACTTGGTATATGGAATGGGCTATCGACTATCGCCGATATTGCTGCGATGTTATTTTTGGTATTGCTTCAATTAGGGACAACATTTTAAAAAAGTGTATTAAAATTTGTAAAAACAATAAAATAGCCAATAATTTTTTAAATTTTGATTCTGCATTAATATTCGAATTCTTTAATGGTTTTTTAAGCAATTTTGATGCCTGTATATGTGCCCCATTTTGCATATTTTTAAACCAAATTTTTCCGGTCTGTAATTACAACGTGATGGCACGGATTGCGAATATATTAATTACGTTTTCACGTCAGAAGTGGGATTCGCTTCGGGTACTTCGGCGGAACGCGACCTCTGCGGATCCATTCGCGTCAATGTAACATAAAGCAAGGGCGCGAATTAACGAGAGTTAACACCCCCGGATCCGAAAAACCCCAAGGCGGGCAATTACAACCGGCGCGCATAACGCCCGCGTTAATCACCGCTTAATTAGAAATTACCGCCCTCTCCATCATTATACGTCTCCATTCGGGTTATCCGCGCCAGAATTGCCGGCCCTTTAATTAAACCGCGGCAGGGCGAAATCGCCCCCGTAATCGCCGCGACATTTACATTCGTGGAGAAGGGGGCACCTGCAAAAATCCGCCGCCGATTACGGGCCGCCCCATTTATTTACCTCGTTAGCCCTGCGGTTTATCCTGCAGCACTTACAGGAGTAATCAAGGGATTAGGGCCGCGGCCGCGGGTATAAATTCACCGCGAAATCCCGGACCGCAGGTGGACTTTGGGCCCAATTCGCCGCCGCCCCCCACCTCTCGCGGTGAATTTATGGCCCAAGTTTCGCGTCTCCGATAGCCGTTATCTTGGCTTGGCACGCGGACGCGGTGATCTTCGCCGGGGGCGGCCAAAGGGGGCCCCGAAGTTGGTCGAAAACAAAAATTGATAGCGCTTCCGGGAGGCGGAGGCAAGCGTTTTACTGCCGCAGAAGTTATGGCCCCAGTGTCTGCGCGGGTGTGTATAATGTGTGTCCGTAAAAAGGCACGATATGCTCGTAAAATTAGCGAAAATATAACCGAATCGGGGGCGGCGCAATAAAAAGCCGCAGAGATAAGCGCGTTTTTCCCCCGAGGGCCACTTTTGTCTATCTCATGTGATCAAACTTAACTCGAGAGTTATTGAGGTACATAATATTAAACCTTAGTAGGATCTAACTGAATAACTCTCGAGTTAGTTATTAAACCGCAGTAACAGCGCAAACACAACAAAAGCTCATAAATAAAAAATAAATAAAAACCTTCATTGTGCTTATGAACGTCTTTATAACCCATCTAGTACTAAGCATAAATCGGTTCTTATGGGCTCATTCCAAGTTGAGACACGATTTATAGAGGTACGTACTGATAATATTTATGTTATAAAATAGTATTACAAAACAAATCATAAAATTGATATCATTATTACTATCCTTTACTACCGTCTTAAAATCATGCAATTAAGGCAACCTAATCGTGCAATTTATAATAATGATACCAATAAGCTTATTATTAATATTATTAAATTTAAGCTTCTATCCATATACATTACAAGTTATTTATATTTAAGGTTGTTGTATTAAGTACTTACTGGTATTGATTTTTATTTATTATATTATTACAAAATTACTAACAAATAATAACATAAATATAAATAAATACCAGTAACTTTGACATAAACCTTAAATTAATATCATTATAACTGTCAATAAATTAACATACTTAAAAGTAATATGGAAAAAATATGCAATAAAAACAAATGAAACGATTTTTGAAAAAAAAATCAAATAGTTTTTATTATTAAAAATTATTTTTGTGTTGAATTTTATTACAAAAGATAAATTACAATAAATAAATGTAACAAAATGGAAAAGAAATGTTTTCGTAAGTAAGAATTTCGTAACATACAAAAAGTAATATGGAACAAATATGAAATAAAAACATATGATGAAAACAAAAATACAAATATTTTTCAATATTCAAAATAATTTTTGTGTTGAATTTTATTACAAAAGATAAATTACAACAAATAAATGCAACAAAATGGAAACGTAATGTTTTTGTAAGAAAGAATTAACATACTAAAAGTAATATGGAAAAAATATGAAATAAAAACATATGGACTGATGAAAAAATAAATCCATATAGTTTTCATTATTCAAAAGTATTTTTGTATTTTTTATATTTATATTCTTATACATTTTATATTTTTTATAATTTTATTACACAAGATAAATCACAATAATTAAAAGAAACAAAATGGAAAAGTAATGTTTTTGTAAGTAAGAATTAACATACTGAGAGGAATATGGAAAAAATATGAAATAAAAACATATGAACTAATGCAAAAAAAAAATACAAATAGTTTGTATTATAAAAAAATATTTTTGTGTTGAATTGTATTACAAAAGATATATTACAATAAATAAATGAAACAAAATGGAATAGTAATGTTTTCGTGAAAAACATTCGTTTAGCGAGTTCAGAAACACTACTTTTATGTTTTGCATGGCTGTTTTTACATACAAAATATAAGTTTGAAACCTTTAAAATTTGCACCCAACGTCCTTGTATAATATGCCAATCAGGCAATTAACGCATTTTTAACTTGGGATACACCGCTTTTAAATCTGCTCACTTATAAGCCACAGAAATCCGATTTTATATATGGTGGAGGCGCCGGGTAAAAATTTAAAATTTAATTTTTTTACATCACGTGTAATTATTTATTGTTCTCTTGCATGTAACATAATCATTATGCACTAATGTTGCGTTTTATAATTTATTATAATTTTTTTCTATTTTTATAAACTCCATGGGGCCGATTTACATTATGGTGGAGGCGCCGGGCTTGGACATTGCCATACATTTTATGACCTATAATTAAATACTTTATGCATCAAATACGTACAACCTAGAATCATCTAGATATGTTTAGTTGTAAGTCATTGTTTTATACTTAATATATATTTTTTTCGGGTCCATATTAACTACATAAAAATAACGTAAAAGAAATTATGTCTCAATACGTAAATAATATTTGCTTTAAAATTATTCCAATATATTACGTACTATCGATCTATAAACTTTCTAAATCACTCCTACATTAATAATAATAACGTAAAATTAAAAAAAACGGGTCCATATTAACCACATTAAGAATAACGTAAATATTTACATATCAATACGTAAGTGATATTTACTTTAAAATTGTTCCAATGTATTACATATTAACGATACATCAATGCTGTAAATCACTTCCGCAATAATAATAATAACGTAAAATTTAAATAAAATGCATTCACATTGACCACATTAAAATTAATGTAAAAATTAACGTATAAATACGTAAATGATATTTGTTTTAAAATTATTCCAATATATTATACAGTAATCATTGACAGTGCAACAAAATAATTGAAATTTTGGCAGCATCAATGAATTATTTGAAGAAACCTTTGAGAAATCATTAATATTATCATAGAATTGAATAAATTAATTGAAATCTGATTGTTATCACTAACATTGCAACAAAATAATTGAAAATTTCACAGGAATTATTGATATTGTGACAGAACAATTGAATAGTTTGTAACGGTACAATACCGGGGTATCATTATAAATTGTAATTAATTTATAAACGTAGAGTGGCTCGTAATCTAAGTGGCTGTACTTCACCTGTGTTTGATTCATGGAATCGTTATAGTGACAAGATCGATGGTTCGTTGTTCAAGTATTGTGTCTGTTACGGGGAAAATATCAAATAACAAATGCATACACAAATATCATCATACAGTAATTTATTCATTCAGTAATTCATATGGTTTTACATTTTAATTTAGCAAGTAAGGTTTGGTTCATTTGGTTATGGTAAATAATACGCTTTACATTTATGTGGTGACTAAGGGTTTATTTAATAAGTAATGACACACAAATAATGGAGAATGACGATTTATTCTCAATTAAAGTTTTGAAATGAGTAATGATTTTTACGTGGTTTCTGATTATTTCATTTGGTTATGGTAAAATAATACGCTTTACATTTATGTGGTGACTAAGGGTTTATTTAATAAGTAATAACACACAAATAATGAAGAATGACGATTTATTTTGAATTATAGTTTTGAAATGAATTTATCTATTTTTACGTGGTTTCTGATTATATTTCGTGGTATTCTGGCGTGAATTAACGTTATAATTCAAATTCTACTGGTTACTAGTACATGCGATTTGTCCCTGCTAATTACCGTGTTTTAGTTATGTCATTCATTCCACATGCGTGCGTTCATCCATATTTTTATCTTTTATTTATTTGATTTGATTTATCCTCAGATAAAGTTTAGCAGTGCATTTCCCAGCAAATAACATGCCAGTATCAAGGGTGACGATTTACCCTTAATAACAGTTTCGCAATGCATTTACCAAGCAATAACACCCAAATTGCAAATTTGGATCGGTGATTTGTGCACGATGGTCAGTTGTGTCTGGCTAAAGTACATATATCTGATCTCATAGCGAGTCTCATACCCTAACCCTACTAATCTGACGTGTATGAGACATAAGCCCTTTTGTTGGTGATTAACTCTTTTTATTGTTTGCATTATCTTTTCTTTTGCTTTGATTTGGTCTCAGATGCATCTTTTTGACTCTTTTTATTTTTATTTTCTTTTGTTTTTGTTTTGATTTGGTCTGAGATGCATCTAATTGTGAGGTAAATTACGATCGGTGATTTGTGCACGATGGTCAGTTGTGTCTGGCTAAAGTACATATATCTGATCTCATAGCGAGTCTCATACCCTAACCCTACTAGTCTGACGTGTATGAAACATAAGCCCCTCGTTTGTTTTTGACTCTTTTTATTTATTTATTTTTTTTATATTTTCTTTTGCTTTGATTTGGTCTCAGGTGCATCTTTTTGACTCTTTTTATTTTTATTTTCTTTTGTTTTTGTTTTGATTTGGTCTGAGATGCATCTAATTGTGAGGTAAATTACGATCGTTGATTTGTGCACGATGGTTAGTTGTGTCTGGCTAAAGTACATATATCGGATCTCATAGCGAGTCTCATACCCTAACCCTACTAGTCTGACGTGTATGAAACATAAGCCCCTCGTTTGTTTTTGACTCTTTTTATTTATTTATTTTTTTATATTTTCTTTTGCTTTGATTTGGTCTCAGGTGCATCTTTTTGACTCTTTTTATTTTTATTTTCTTTTGTTTTTGTTTTGATTTGGTCTGAGATGCATCTAATTGTGAGGTAAATTACGATCGGTGATTTGTGCACGATGGTCAGTTGTGTCTGGCTAAAGTACATATATCTGATCTCATAGCGAGTCTCATACCCTAACCCTACTAGTCTGACGTGTATGAGACATAAGCCCCTCATTTGTTTTTGACTCTTTTTATTTTTATTTAATTAATATATTTTTTTTTTATGTCTTCTTTTGTTTTTAATATTTTCATTTATTTTTAGTTTGTTTTTACTTGGTTTTTGTGATAATTGAATTCACCTAGCGGATGTGATTCTGCATAATTTTGATTTTGATTCATTCACGGATTTATATACCTTCCTTACGCATGCTCATGCATGAATTCCCTTGATTCGCATTCATTCTTAGCTGCCGTTATGTTTCGTATTTATTAACTTTATTTCTCGTCCGATCATGACTTAGGAGTTTGATTCATTCAATGATTTTTCTATAATATTCACATGCTCGTGCTACAGGAATATACTGACTCGCATTCATTCATTTATTTCTTACCCGATCATGACTTAGGAGTTTGATTCATTCAATGATTTTTCTATAATATTCACATGCTCGTGCTACAGGAATATACTGACTCGCATTCATTCATTTCTCAATCGCTCAAGAATTCAAATATGCAAATACTGAACACATGCATTATCGATGCTGAGGGCTGTTTTATTTTTACCGTCATGCAATTACGACCTATTAGTTCGATCACTCACTCGGCTGATGTATTAGTGATATTAACTACGCAACGTTAATTACAAGGATTTAGTGATTTGGTATGACATGATGATATTTGCTGATTTTTGTAATAATTATTGACCTTCACGGATACCGGTCTTTAGTTCCCGTTGCGATCGCTACCTGGGAAATCCCTTGAGTTTATATCTGTTTAAATACCTTCCTGACCTATCTCTTTCCCGAATCCCTGGCTAATGAAATATAAATAATAATTAAAACGCATGATAATCGAGTATGTTGATTCGGAGGAAGGATCTCATCACTTCGCACGTTTGTTTGAAGTTTCGTGGCAATGAAAGCGGTTGGTAAAATAGTCCCGTTATGGTAACTAGATTACAAGGACGAAATTAACATACAGTTGACGGAGCTTCTAAATGCGCCCTTCTTTTGGAGATTAACTCCTCAAAGGGCGTCACGAAACCTGTATATCGCTTTCAAGGTAGTCACATTTCTCTACGCCTTCGGCGCTAAGACTTGCTAGAGTGATAATTAGGTGAGGTAATTGATGGTGGTTTGTTTGGGGTTGTCAGACTTATCATACGTGACAATATTACGAAGAGAACCATGCATGCTGTGGTATTAGATTACGGGACTGAATTTAACATACAGTTGAAGGAGCTTCTAAATGCGCCCTTCTTTTGGAGATTAACTCCTCAAAGGGCGTCACGAAACCTGTATATCGCTTTCAAGGTAGTCACATTTCTCTACGCCTTCGGCGCTAAGACTTGCTAGAGTGATAATTAGGTGAGGTAATTGATGGTGGTTTGTTTGGGGTTGTTTTGTTCTTTCGTAATTTTGTCACCGGATATTCTTCCGGCGGGTTGCCGAATTAATTTACTTTACACGCGTAATGACTTTTCTGCTGAATATTTCGCAGTGCCCTTCGAAATTGGCGTTTTGATTCGCGTTACTCGATTATCAATTGCGTCAGTACTCACTCATTAACCCTTCCTATCTCTCGCCGATTGGATAGCCGTACCGATGTCTTGGTGGCCCCTGCTTTGTGTTGTTTGAATTACTTCGCGGTCTCCCCGAAAATATCTAACTGGTTCAATACTGCCCTAAGTGAATTATCAATTTCCCTGATTGTGAATTCTAATTGCGCCCCCGTTATACTCTCGCGATTTCTCTCCTGCCCTTGGCCGTCGAGAATCAAGTGTCGTCCCCCCCTGCTTTCGCATATTCTTATATGTTTTACTTCCCCCTTTTCCCCGCGCCCTCTGGGTCCACACACTCTGGTTATCCCGTGCCCTTCTCTTGCTCTCTCTCTAAGTGTATTCTCGCTCGACGTCTGCGCAATAATTTCTCCCACATGTGTAAGACATTCGATATTTTGTTGGTGGATTTGCGTTTACTCGCAATACAAATCATGTCCCCTCGTGGTGTGAGTTATCCAGCCCAAATGGGCTCTGTTCTAAGAATTTCGGTGCGCGTGCATGTAGCCGGCGCTGTTTTTATGGTACTTAAGTGAATGATTCTATGGGCAGTAATATTAAACTTTCGGTTTTGGAACCCCCCGGCATTGGTCAATGTCGGCCAGTGGCACATCCCCTGTCTGGTTTCGAGTAATTTATACTTCCATGAACTGTTGATATTTCCGCCCGACTAGTAAAATCGTGTTACCCTCAAGTTAATGGCTTTTATTGTCCCCATTGTTGATAGAATTCTCCCGGCCGGGTCTGCCGCCTCCCACGAATCTGTTTATGCAATTCTACGCCGTTATGCGATACTTATTTAATTATTAATACGAACGATTTTCTCAGCAAATAACACCTGTCTCACCTATCCGCTGTTTATCCAAATAAAACATGGTGTGTCGTGGGTCATTGATATTGTGACAGAACAATTGAATAGTTTATAGAATGAATTGAAATATGACAATAATTATTAACATTGCGATAATATTATTCAAATTTTAACAAATTTATTGAAATTTTGGCAAATTTATTGAAATTTTAGATTAAACAGTTGTGAAATTGACATTGATATTTTAGTAAAACTAATTTTTACAGAATTAAATTAGAATAAAATTTGTAATGATTGACATTGCAACAAAATAATTGAAATTTTGGAAAAATCATAGAAATTTTAGAGGAAACCATTGAAAATATGGCAGAAATCAATAATATTATCACGTAATGATTGACATTGCAACAAAATAATTGCAATTTTGGAAAAATCATAGAAATTTTAGAGGAAACCATTGAGAATATGGCAGAAATCAATAATATTATCACGGAATTGAATAAATTAATTCAAATTTGACTGTAATAATTGACATTGCAACAAAATACTTAAAAAAATTACAAGAACCATTGATATTTTAATAAATATTTAAAAAATGCATTCATATTGACCATATTAAAAATAATGTAAAAATTTACGTATAAATACGTAAATGATATTTGCTTTAAAATTATTCCAATATATTAAACAGTAATCATTGACAGTGCAACAAAATAATTGAAATTTTAGCAGAATCATTGAAATTTTTGAAGGAACCAATCGGAAATAATTAATATTATCACAGAATTGAATAAATTAATTGAAATTAGATTGTTATCATTGACATTGCAACAAAATAATTGAAAATTTGACAGCAATTATTGATATTATGACGGAACAATTGAAATTTTTATAGAATGAATTGAAATATGACAATAATTATTAACATTGCGATAATATTATTGCAATTTTAGCAAATTTATTGAAATTTTTGCAAATTTATTGAAATTTTTGCAAATTTATTGAAATTTTAGATTAAACAATTGTGAAATTGACATTGATATTTTGGTAAAACTAATTGAAATTTTTACAGAATTAAATTAAAATAAAATTTGTCAGTAATGCTTGACATTGCAACAAAATAATTGCAAGTTTGTCAAAATCATAGAAATTTTAGAGAAAACCATTGAGAATATGGCAGAAATCATTAATATTATCACGGAATTGAATAAATTAATTGAAATTTGACTGTAATAACTGACATTGCAACAAAATACTTGAAAATTTCACAGGAACCATTGATATTTTAACAAATAAAAAAAATTCGTTCATATGGACCCCATAAAAAATAATGTAAAAATTAACGTATGAATACGTAAATAATATTTGCTTTAAAATTATTCCAATATATTACATACTATTGATCTACCTATGCTCTAAATCACTCCTACAGTAATAAAAATAACGTAAAATAAAAAAAAATCGGGTCCATATTAACCACATTAAAAACAGCATATATAGCATAAAAAATAGCATTTAATATATTCACATGTCTTAAAATTTTTAAATTAAATTAAATTAATTTAATTAAATTTTTCTTATGATAGTCTTTTCAATGATGCCACTAATATATTTTTGAATGTAAATGACAATTTATTGTTTCATCATTTAAAATATTTTCTTGAAAGACATCGACTCGGTGGTTACGATTTTTCAAATGGTACCGTAAATTTTATTTGGTTTTTTAAATACATTTTTATGATACATTTTATTTACATTTTATGACAGTCATTTCAATGATGCCACCAATATATTTTTGCATGTAAATGACAATTTATTGTTTCAGTCTATCATTGAAAATATTTTCTTCAGAGACATCGATTCAGTGGTTACGATTTTTCAAATGCCATCGTAAATTTTATTTGGTTTTTTAAATAATTTTTTTTTATGATAGTCATTTCAATGATGCCACCAATATATTTTTGCATGTAAGTGACAATTTATTGTTTCAGTCTCTTATTGAAAATATTTTCTTCAGAGACATCGATTCGGTGGTTATGATTTTTCAAATGGCATCGTAAATTTTATTTGGTTTTTTAATACATTTTTTTTATGATAGTCATTTCAATGATGCCACCAATATATTTTTGCATGTAAGTGACAATTTATTGTTTCAGTCTATCATTGAAAATATTTTATTGAGAGACATCGATTCAGTGGTTATGATTTTTCAAATGCCATCGTAAATTTTATTTGGTATTGAATAGGGAAGTGCAGCGTTTACGTTTATATAGTAGGACGTACATCATCGTTTATATTTAATTGGCAGAGATCGATGTGAAATTTATATCTTTTCACGGATTTTTCCATTCATAAGTGAAAATAAATCACTGTAAAAATTTTTAGTTTAAACAAAAACTATTATAAATGTATTATTAATTTACTCTGAACTCGTGTTATGTTAAAAAAAAATCTGAAAAAATATATATGAAAGAAAAGGAGAGACATAAATTTATAATACATTTATAATAATAATAAAAAATGTTTCATAACAAAATTGTTCATTAAACAAAAACTATTATAAATGTATTTTTCATTTATTCTGAACTCGTGTTATGTTAAGAATTTTTTCAGAAAAAATATATATGAAACAAGAGAAGAGTTCAACATACGTTTATAATACATTTATAATAATAATAAATAAAGTTTCATAACAAAATTGTTCATTAAAAAATAAACTATTATAAATGTATTACTTATTTATTCTGAACTTTTGTTATGTTAAAAAAAAATCTGAAAAAATATATATGAAAGAAAAGAAAAGACATAAATTTATAATACATTTATAATAATAATAAACAATGTTTCATAACAAAATTGTTTATTAAACAAAAACTATTATAAATGTATTATTAATTTATTCTGAACTCTTATTATGTTAAGAAAATTTTCTGAAAAAATATATATGAAAGAAAAGAAGAGTTCAACATAGATTTATAATACATTTATATTAATAATAAACAATGTTTCATAACAAAATTGTCCATTAAACAAAAACTATTATAAATGTATTATTCATTTATTCTGAACTCATGTTATGTTAAGAAATTTTTCTGAAAAAATATATATGAAAGAAAAGAAGAGTTCAACATAGATTTATAATACATTTATAGTAATAATAAACAATGTTTCATAACAAAATGGTTCATTAAACAAAAACTATTAAAAATGTATTATTAATTTATTCTGAACTCTTGTTATGTTAAGAAATTTTACTGAAAAAATATATATGAAAGAAAAGAAGAGTTCAACATAGATTTATAATACATTTATAATAATAATAAACAATTTTTCATAACAAAATTGTTCATTAAACAAAAACTATTATACATGTTTTATTAATTTATTCTGAACTCTTGTTATGTTAAGAAATTTTTCTGAAAAAATATATATGAAACAAGAGAAGAGTTCAGCATAGATTTATAATACATTTATAATAATAATATACAATGTTAATATAAAAAATTGTTCATTAAACAAAAACTATTATAAATGTATAATTAATTTATTCTGAACTCTTTTATAACATTTATAATAATAATAAATAAAGTTTCATAACAAAATTGTTCATTAAAAAATAAACTATTATAAATGTATTACTTATTTATTTTGAACTTTTGTTATGTTAAAAAAAAATCTGAAAAAATATATATGAAAGAAAAGAAAAGACATAAATTTATAATACATTTATAATAATAATAAACAATGTTTCATAACAAAATTGTTTAATAAACAAAAACTATTATAAATGTATTATTAATTTATTCTGAACTCTTATTATGTTAAGAAAATTTTCTGAAAAAATATATATGAAAGAAAAGAAGAGTTCAACATAGATTTATAATACATTTATAATAATAATAAACAATGTTTCATAACAAAATTGTTCATTAAACAAAAACTATAATAAATGTATTATTAATTTATTCTGAACTCTTGTTATGTTAAGAAATTTTTCTGAAAAAATATATATGAAACAAGAGAAGAGTTCAGCATAGATTTATAATACATTTATAATAATAATATACAATGTTAATATAAAAAATTGTTCATTAAACAAAAACTATTATAAATGTATAATTAATTTATTCTGAACTCTTGTTATGTTAAGAAATTTTTCTGAAAAAATATATATGAAAGAAAAGAAGAGTTCAACATAGATTTATAATACATTTATAATAATAATAAACAATGTTTTATAACAAAATTGTTTATTAAACAAAAACTATTATAAATATATTATTAATTTATTCTGAACTCTTGTTATGTTAAGAAAATTTTCTGAAAATATATATATGAAAGAAAAGAAGAGTTCAACATAGATTTATAATACATTTATAATAATAATAAACAATGTTTCATAACAAAATTGTTTATTAAACAAAAACTATTATAAATGTATTATTAATTTATTCTGAATTCTTGTTATGTTAAGAAATGTTTCTGAAAAAATATATATGAAACAAATGAAGAGTTCAACATAGATTTATAATACATTTATAATAATAATAATAAACAATGTTTCATAACAAAATTGTTTATTAAAAAAAACTATTATAAATGTATTAATAATTTATTCTGAACTCTTGTTATGTTAAGAAATTCTTCTGAAAAATTATATATGAAAGAAAAGAATAGTTCAACATAGATTTATAATACATTTATAATAATAATAATAAACAATGTTTCATAACAAAGTTGTTTATTAAACAAAAACTATTATAAATGTATTATTAATTTATTCTGAACTCTTGTTATGTTAAGAAAATTTTCTGAAAAAATATATATGAAACAAAAGAAGAGTTCAATATAGATCTATAATACATTTATAATAATAATGAACAATGTGTCATAACAAATTTGTTTATTAAACAAAAACTATTATAAATGAATTATTAATTTATTCTGAACTCTTGTTATGTTAAGAATTTTTTCTGAAAAAATATATATGAAACAAAAGAATAGTTCAACATAGATTTATAATACATTTATAATAATAATAAACAAGGTTTCATAACAAAATTGTTAATTAAATAAAAACTATTATAAATGTATTATTAATTTATTCTGAACTCTTGTTACGTTAAAAAAAATCTGAAAAAATATATATGAAAGAAATGAGGAGTTCAACATAGATTTATAATACATTTATAATAATAATAAACAATGTTTCATAACAACATTGTTCATTAAACAAAAACTATTATAAATGTATTATTAATTTATTCTGAAGTCTTGTCATGTTAAGATTTTTTTCTGAAAAAATATATATGAAAGAAAAGAAGAGTTCAACATAGATTTATAATACATTTATAATAATAATAAACAATGTTTCATAACAAAATTTTTCATTAAACAAAAACTATTATAAATGTATTAATAATTTACTCTGAACTCTTGTTATGTTAAGAAATTTTTCTGAAAAAATATATATGAAAGAAAAGATGAGTTCAACATAGATTTATAATACATTTATAATAATAAATAACAATGTTTCATAACAAAATTGTTCATTAAACAAAAACCGTTATAAATGAATTATTAATTTATTCTGCACTCTTGTTAAGACATTTTTCTGAAAAAATATATATGAAACAAAAGAAGAGTTCAACATAGATTTATAATACATTTATAATAATAATAATAAACAATGTTTCATAACAAAATTGTTTATTAAACAAAAACTATTATAAATGTATTATTAATTTATTCTAAACTCTTGTGATGTTAAGATATTTTTCTGAAAAAATATTTATGAAACATAAGAAGAGTTCCACATAAATTGATAATACATTTATAATACATTTATTTAATTATCTATACACTTTGCTTTTTTATATTTGTATTTACATGTAATTTGTCGGTCTTCTGACAATATTTGTAATACAAAATCATACATTTGCCTATTGAATATGTTTATGTTTATATCGAAGGGGCAGTTTTGCTTCAGGCAACTTGTTAATGTAATTAATTGTCTTTTGTTTATTTTGACTTATGTAAAACTGTCAAGTTATAGCATAAATAAAGTATTATTATTATTATTACTATTATAATAAACAATGTTTCATAGAAACCAAGTTTAAATTTGATTAAAAAAAACTAATTTTAATGTTTTAATAATAATAATTTAAAGAATAATGTTAATATTTAATATTAACATTTTAAAAAAAGTAATCCCAATTCGTGCGTACACAAATAACAATAGTAATACCAATGTTTGCATTTAACAAGCGCAATAATATTTCTGTACGTGCACTAGTTATCTGTAATACATAAAACACTTAAACAATGGGCATTTATTGTGATGCTCGCGTGTTGTACAACGTGATTTCATTAGCTTTTGTGCTGCATTTTATATGTAATTATTGAGCTGGGCCTTCATTAATTCACGGATTATATTCTGCTGCAAAGCCATCCATTTATATGCGGATTTTTATTATGCACTGATAACCGTCGTTTTATGGATTCCCATGTACATTACCGCATCGTAATTACGTTAATCCGCGCATTCAGAGATTATTCTGTATTGGCGAATTAATAATTAACCACAAAGAGATTATTAATGAAAGTAATAATAGCTGATAGGCACTAAATGCAGCCCTACAGAGGAGCACATAATTCATTGGTATGACCATTGTTCTACTCTCACAAATAATTCGAACACTTTGGATCTGGAAAATAACATATTTCTACTATCGTTTATTTTCTGATTCATTTAAAAATATACTGTATTATTCTATCATTAAAAATTCCATCAGAATATTTTGGATCAGGAAAATTACTTATTTTTACTGTTGTTTATTGCTGATACATTAAAAAATATACTATATTCTACTATCACTAAATATTGAAACAGAATACTTTGGATCAGGAAAATTACAAATTTCGACTATCAGTGACAGCCATTATTCGAAATAATTCGAACACTTTGGATCAGGAAAATTACATATTTTTACTGTCGTTTATTGCTGACACATTTAAAAATATATTATATTCATCTATCACTGAAAATTCAAACAGAATATTTTGGATCAGGAAAATTACAAATTTCGACTGTTTGTGACAGCCATTAATCTAAATAATTCGAAAACTTTGGATCTGGAAAATTACATATTTTTAGTATCATTTATTGCTGATGCATCTAAAAATATACCAAGAGTCTTTTACTATGTCTAAAATTTTTAACAGAACACTTTAGATCAGGAAAATCACAAATTTCGGCTATCAGTGATAGCCATTATTCGAAATAATTCGAACACTTAGAATCAGGAAAATTACATATTTCTACTGTCGTTTATTGCTGATACATTAAAAAATATACTATATTCTACTACCAATAAAAATTCAAACAGAATACTTTGGATCAGGAAAATTACAAATTTCGACTGTTTATGACAGCCATTAATCTAAATAATTCGAACACTTTGGATCTGGAAAATTACATATTTTTAGTATAATTTATTGCTGATGCATCTAAAAAGATACCAAGTGTCTTTTACTATGTCTAAAATTTTAAACAGAACACTTTAGATCAGGAAAATCACAAATTTCGGCTATCAGTGACAGCCATTATTCGAAATAATTCGAACACTTAGAATCAGGAAAATTACATATTTCTACCGTCGTTTATTGCTGATACAATTAAAAATATACTATATTCTACTACCAATAAAAATTCAAACAGAATACTTTGGATCAGGAAAATTACAAATTTCGACTGTTTGTGACAGCCATTATTCTAAATAATTCGAACACTTTGGATCTGGAAAATTACATATTTTTAGTATCATTTATTGCTGATGCATCTAAAAATATACCAAGTGTCTTTTACTATGTCTAAAATTTTAAACAGAACACTTTAGATCAGGAAAATCACGAATTTCGACTATCAGTGACAGCCATTATTCGAAATAATTCGATCACTTTGAATCAGGAAAATTACATATTTCTATTGTCGTTTATTGCTGATACATTTAAAAATGTACAATATTCTACTAACAATAAAAATTCAAACAGAATACTTTGGATCAGGAAAATTACAAATTTCGACTGTTTATGACAGCCATTATTCTAAATAATTCGAACACTTTGGATCTGGAAAATTACATATTTTTAGTATAATTTATTGCTGATGCATCTAAAAATATACCAAGTGTCTTTTACTATGTCTAAAATTTTAAACAGAACACTTTAAATCAGGAAAATCACGAATTTCGACTATCAGTGACCGCCATTATTCGAAATAATTCGAACACTTTGAATCAGGAAAATTACATATTTCTACTGTCGTTTATTGCTGATACATTTAAAAATGTACAATATTCTACTAACAATAAAAATTCAAACAGAATACTTTGGATCAGGAAAATTACAAATTTCGACTGTGTGTGACAGCCATTATTCTAAATAATTCGAACACTTTGGATCTGGAAAATTACATATTTGTAGTATAATTTATTGCTGATGCATCTAAAAAGATACCAAGTGTATTTTACTATGTCTAAAATTTTAAACAGAACACTTTAGTTCAGGAAAATCACGAATTTCGACTATAAGTGACAGCCATTATTCGAAATAATTCGAACACTTTGAATCAGGAAAATTACATATTTCTATTGTCGTTTATTGCTGATACATTTAAAAATTTACAATATTCTACTAACAATAAAAATTCAAACAGAATACTTTGGATCAGGAAAATTACAAATTTCGACTGTTTATGACAGCCATTAATCTAAATAATTCGAACACTTTGGATCTGGAAAATTACATATTTTTAGTATAATTTATTGCTAATGCATCTAAAAAGATACCAAGTGTCTTTTACTATGCCTAAAATTTTAAACAGAACACTTTAGTTCAGGAAAATCACGAATTTCGACTATCAGTGACAGCCATTATTCGAAATAATTCGAACACTTTGAATCAGGAAAATTACATATTTCTATTGTCGTTTATTGCTGATACATTTAAAAATGTACTATATTCTACTACCAAGAAAAAATCAAACAGAATACTTTGGATCAGGAAAATTACAAATTTCGACTGTTTGTGACAGCCATTAATCTAAATAATTCGAACACTTTGGATCTGGAAAATTACATATTTTTAGTATAATTTATTGCTGATGCATCTAAAAAGATACCAAGTGTGTTTTACTATGTCTAAAATTTTAAACAGAACACTTTAGATCAGGAAAATCACGAATTTTGACTATCAGTGACAGCCATTATTCGAAATAATTTGAACACTTTGAATCAGGAAAATTACATATTTCTACTGTCGTTTATTGCTGATACATTTAAAAATGTACAATATTCTACTAACAATAAAAATTCAAACAGAATACTTTGGATCAGGAAAATTACAAATTTCGACTATCAGTGACAGCCATTATTCTAAATAGTTCGAACACTTTGGATCAGGAAAATTACATATTTTTAGTCTCGTTTAATGCTGATGCATCTAAAAAGATACCTACTGTATTTTGCTATCACTAAAAATTCAAATAGAATACTTTGGATCAAGAAAATAAAAAAAATCGGCTGTTGGTTATAGCAGCGAAGATGTGTCATCTTCTAAAAATATACTATATTCTACTGTTACGAAAAATTCAAACTGAATACTTGAGATCAGGAAAATTACATATTTCTACTGTCATTTATTGCTGATACATTAAAAAATGTACTATATTCTACTATCACTAAAAATTCAAACAGAATACTTTGGATCTGGAAAATCACAAATTTTGACTGTCAGTGATAGCTATTATTCTAAATAATTCGAACACTTTGGATCAGAAAAATTCCATATTTTTAGTGCCTTTTATTGCTGATGCATCTTAAAATATACCTAATGTATTTTACTATTACTGAAAATTCAAATAGAATACTTTGGATCAGGAAAATAAAAAATAAGCAGTAGCTTATTGCAGCGAAGATGTGTCATCTCCTAAAAATATACTATATTCTACTGGTGAAAAATTCAAACTGAATACTTGGGATCAAGAAAATTACATATTTCTGCTGTCGTTTATTACTGTGACGCATCTGAAAATACACTGAATTCTACTCTCACTAAAAATTCAAATAAAATACATTGTATTTGAAAAATTACAAATTTTGACTATCGATTATTGCTGATGCATCTTCTTCTGTCATATATCGTTGACGCAATATCTGCTGTTGTTTATTGCTGCAATATTTCCACTATAATTTGTTGAAATTTTTACTGTTGTTTATCGCTAAAACGACTTTTACTGTAATTTGTCATTTATCGTTATATTTGTTTATTGTTTTATTGATATTATTTTTGTTAGTGATGCGTTTTCTACTATTCTTCTATTATTGCTTGATGATGGCATGGCGACAATTATCGATTATTGATATAATTTAAAATGTCGTTTGCAGTTATACGTTGTACACGTATACTTTGTATACTTGTACCAGTGTACTTGTAAAGTTGATAAAATTAATGCCACCGTTTGTCCTTGCAGGAGACTCCGCAATGTCCACCAGGACTCATAACTTACAATTTGACCAAATAATCGTCAGTTTCGCCTTTTATGCTGTGGCCATTTTACATGAAGCGCAGTGATAAAAGGCCCCATGGGAATGCTGCGTTTGCTATTTTAGTCGTTTAATTAAATTATTGGAGGTCATTTAATTCCATTGCCATTATACTGGACATAAAAATTGGTATCGTATTGGTGTAATAAATTCCAGCTTACGTGCAAACATTGCGAGCTGTGCAAATAGTGCGGTTCGTTTCGCGACGAGAATGCAATTTGGTGTGTGTCGACATGGCCCTAATTTCCGCGTTGCTGCTGCAGCATCGCAAATTTTATTGCCTCCGATAATTCAGTTTCGCCTTATTGCCCATGGTTATGAATATCGAATGTGGGAGGCAGTAAGACGCGATCACCTTCAAATGGTAGTTAAAATTACGTGGAGTACTTTTTTCACCCACCCTACTCTCCGACACTGAGAGCCAGGCTCACCGCGTTCTCTTATGCAGCTAAAGCCGTAAACAGTGGTCGTGTGCAGCCGCCAAATGGTACTGCCATGGTAGTATGGCTGTAGTTTGGTTCCCGCCGGGAATTTTTGGTAGTTCCCGCCGAACTGCCGTGGCAGCGGTGAATACCTATTGACTTGAAAACCGTGATACATATACAATTATACCTGCTATATTACTAGCATACTCTTTACTAATAGGGAATGCCAAAAACAAGAGATACCCTATCTCTAGTTTTTCCCGAATTTTCAACTGAAATTGATAACATTATACAAGTTTGCATTTTACAGATTTTTTTTATAATTTTTGTAGTACTGTTAAAATTAACTAACAACCATAACATTTTACATAACATATTATGGGTAATCTGTACTATTAGAAAATTCCAGAAACAAAATATACCCCATGTCTAGTTTTTTTCGGAATTAACTTTCTAGTAATATTAAAAATATAAAATTTTGCAGATTTTTTTAATAATGTTCTAGTACTCTTCGAGTGGACTGACCACCATAAAATTTTACGAAAATGTATAATAAGTACGCCAAAATGCCAGAAACAAAATATACCCGAAGTCCAGGTTATATTATTTCTAGAAATTACTAGTACTATTAAAAAGATTAGATTTTTTAATAATTGTCTATAGTACTCTTCTAGTTGACTGACGACCATAAAACTTTACTTTTAAAGATGTGTAATGAGTACGCTATAATATTAGAAAATGCCAAAAATAAAATATCCCCCATCTCTAGTTTTTGCGGAATTTTCACCTGAAATATTTTGAAATGTCTTGATATTTGTTTAATTTTTGACAAGTTTGGAGGTTAAACAATGCAAGTAATAAGCATGTCTGCTTTATATGATCTTGAAATTTTTGAGTAATCTCTCCGAATGTTAAGAATCATTGAGATATCTCTAGAAATCTTGATAATTATTGGGATACCTTCAGAATTTTTAAAATATCGCTGGATTTTTTTACATTTATTGGGAAACTGTACAAATCTCAACAGTTATTGAAAAATTTTAGGAATTATTGATATATGTCAACCAATTTGCATTTTTTTATCTCTGGAATTAGAACATATTTATGAGAAAATCTGTTCAAATCTCGAAAAATATTGAGAAATTTTAGAAATATTTGACAAATGTCAACGAACTTAATCTCTCTAAATCTTAAGAATCATTGAGATATCTCTAGAAATCTTGAGAATTATTGGGATATCTTGAGAATTATTAAAAAATTGCTGGAATTTTTTATATTTATTGGGAAACTGTACAAATCTCAAAAGTTATTGAAAAATCTTAGGAATTATTGATATATGTCAACCAATTTGCATTTTTTTATCTCGAAATTATTGAAAAATCTCCAGAAATCATGATGGTTACAGGAAAATTTGTAGAAATCTCGAAAATGATAATAATAACAATAATAAGAATGTTTATTAGCATAAAGCTACACAAATGATGGAGAAATCATGGAAATTATTCAAACATCTCGCGAAACCATGATAAGACTTGAAACTGTTTTGAAATGTTTGGATATTTGTTTAATTTTTGACAAGTTTGGAGGTTGAAAAATGTAAGTAATAAGCATGTCTGCTTTATATGATCTTGAAATTTTTTAGGTAATCTCTCCGAATGTTAAGAATCATTGAGATATCTCTAGAAATCTTGAGAATTATTGGGATACCTTCAGAATTATTAAAAAATCGCTGGAATTTTTTACATTTATTGGGAAACTGTACAAATCTCAAAAGTTATTGAAATATCTTTGGAATTATTGGTATATGTCAACCAATTTGCATTTTTTTATCTCGAAATTATTGAAAAATCTTCAGAAATCATGATAGTTATAGGAAAATCTGCAGAAATCTAGGAAAATTATTGGTAATCGTGGAAATTATTAGAAAATCTCTCGAAATCTTGATGAAATTAGAAAATATCTTGATATTTGATTTATTTTCGTCATATTTGGAGGTTCAAAAAATGTGAGAAATATTAATGCAATAATTTCTGGTTTATATGATCTTGAAATTATTGAGTCCTCTTTCTAAATCTTAAGAATCATTGAGATATCTCTAGAAATTAATAGAAAATAATTTTAAGCAAACTACACAAGGATTAACCTTAACTGTAATTTTAGGTATTTATTTTTCTTCTCTTTATTAATCTCGGAAATTATTAGAAAATCTTGAGACTTAATAAAAAATCTCTGGAATTAGAAGATATTTATGGGAAAATCTGTGCAAGTCTTGAAAATTATTGAGAATATTTAGGAATTTTTGAAATATGTCAACGAACTTAATCTCTCCAAATCTTAAGAATCATTGAGATATCTCTAGAAATCTTGATAATTATTGGGATACCTTCAGAATTATTAAAAAATCGCTGGAATTTTTTACATTTATTGGGAAACTGTACAAATCTCAACAGTTATTGAAAAATCTTAAGAATTTTTGATATGTGTCAACCAATTTGCATTTTTTAATTTCGATATTATTGAAAAATCTTCAGAAATCATGATAGTTATAGGAAAATCTGCAGAAATCTTGGAAAATTATTGGTAATCGTGGAAATTATTAGAAAATCTCTCGAAATCTTGATGAAATTAGAAAATATCTTGATATTTGTTTTATTTTCGTCATATTTGGAGGTTCAAAAAATGTGAGTAATATTCATGTCAATAATTTCTGGTTTATATGATCTTGAAATTATTGAGTAGTCTCTCTAAATCTTAAGACTCATTGAGATAGCTCTAGAAATCTCGAAAATTTTTGGAAAATCTTGGGACTTAATCAAAAATCTCTGGAATTAGAAGATATTTATGGGAAAGTCTGTGCAAATCTTGAAAATTATTGAGAATTTTTAGGAATTTTTGAAAAGTGTCAACCAACATGCATTTTTGTTTCTCAAAATTATAGAAATATCTCCAGAAATCACTATAATTATAGGGAAATCTGTAAAAATCTCGAAAATTATTGGTAATCGTGGAAATTATTCTTTCTTATCTCTTTAAGTTTTAAGAATCATTGAGATATCTCTATAAATCTCGAAAATTAATGAAAAATCTTGGGACTTAATCAATATCAGGAATTAGAAGATATTTATGGGAAAATCTGTGCAAATCTCGAAAATTATTGAGAAATTTTAGTAATTTTAGAAAAATGTCAACGAAGTTAATCTCTTCAAATCTTAAGAATCGTTGAGATATCTCTAGAAATCTTGATAATTATAGGGATATCTTGAGAATTATTAAAAAATTGCTAGAATTTTTTATATTTATTGGGAAACTGTACAAATCTCCAAAGTTATTGAAAAATCTTAGGAATTATTGATATATGTCAACCAATTTGCATCTTTGTATCTCAAAATTATTGAAATATCTCCAGAAATCACTGTAATTACAGGGAAATCTGTAGAAATCTCGGAAAATATTGAGAAATCGTGGAAATTCGTGGATGTTGTGATATTAATTATCTCGAAATTGATGATAAATCTTTTGAAATTTCGATAATTAATGAGAAATCTGTATAAATCTCGAAATCGTCGAAACCTCGACAATAAATAAGTTGGACACCCCACCTGAATCTGCCCCCGGAATCTTTTGGGATAAATAATTTCCATGCTGTATTCCCGGGGCTTTGCGATTCCCGTTTTATTCCCGTGAAGTTACGTCACACATCAGGCCCTAACGCGATCTTTACGGGGCGATAAAAGGCGGGAGCGAACTGTTGATTTCCGCCCCCGGGGGTGGATTTCTGCCCGTCTCTTGTTGCACTCGTCATCCCGGTTTAATTAAGGGAAGCCCGAACTCGGGGGTGAGTGTGTGTGACAACTGCACCCCCGGGAGCGGTCCTGGAGGGGCAGTAATTACGCCGCAGGATAACGAGGCTCCCCGCGGCTCGTTATTTGACAAAACGGAGTCCTTGTTGCGAAAAAATCGCGCCAATTACAGGGGAACTGAATTAATCCCGCGGGAAGTGCAATTAATAACGATTCCCGGGGCGCACCTGGGCTCCTTTTTCAGGACGCCGACGCCCGCATCCATCATCCTGGATGGTCGGGATACGACGCCACTCACGCCGATAACAACAAGGCTATGGGCATTTCTAATGGGCATTAAGCTGAGTGCTGCAGTTATGTTGTACCCACCAACACTAGGTTATTGTATGTACATCATAAAAAGTAGGAATTACAGTTGTTATGATCACTTATTCCTCAACATTCAATATTTTGCTTTTACGTTATAATATAATTTGGACCTTTTTTGACACCTCGACACCCAATGGGTAAAAGAGGGATGGATTATGTATGCATGTATAATTTTGAATTTAAGGTTGTTATATTATTATTTGGTAGGTACTTACTGGTAAACAATTATTTTCATTTTATTTTATTATTGATTTATTTTATTTCGCCTGACTGGTTTCGGTTTTTTTCAAAAACCATTATCAGAGGCATGATATCTACAAAGAATGCAATAATTAGGTTAAATATAAATTAGAGTTAAGTCTGTTATAAAAATGTTTAAATATATGTATATATATATATATATATATATATATATATATATATATATATATGTAATCAGTTATTGTTTAATGACGGGTAAAATAAAACACACGCGGTGGAATAACCTAACAATCTTTATTTGCATCACGTTACACTCGCAACATCTACTCGCCTGTCTCCACTCTGACTCTCTCCGCCCGCGTGCGCAGCTCGGCCTGGCTCAATTCGCCTTCCCTCTCCGCTTCCACTCACGGTCATCGCCGCTCCACGGGCGGCCACCAAATCGCGGCCAAAAAATCAGGTGATAACATATATTATAATAATATTTGTTATGTGTGGTTAAAACATTATACTTAATATTGTTTTTCCTGCGACGCATTGTATTCAAGAGATTGCTTCTGGTTGGCAGCCAGCAATTAATATTCGGCAAATTTTAAACCGCCTCGGGAGTGCAAAGTTTGCTTGTTGCGCTTTAATAAGCGGCGAGCTGAGAATTCCCATCGTTAGTACCAATCAATACATCAACGCAGGAAAATTTCGCAGCCGGAAAACTCCCGCGCTCCACTTTTGACCCGCGACAAAGTCCCAAGCCGGAGCGGAAAATGCGATTCTTGTGTAATTTCCCGCGATCCCGCTGCCCCGGATGAAAACTTAATAACGAGCGGGGGCCTAAAAGCAAAACCTCGTCGGCCGGGGCGGCTGCAGTTCGCAGGACTGCTGATCGATATACCGCCTCCTGGGGGCAGCAGCGGACTGCTCCGTCGGTCACTGGGACGAGGAGGCGGCAGGAATTACCTGATTGGGATTTGCGCCGGAATGCGGGAAACGTTTTCCAGTTCTCGCGTGGAAATATAACGCCAAGTTTTCCGGCGTCTGGATCAACTCTGGAGGGAAATTTACCTTATGGTATTAGAAAAAGTGGTTGGTGTCCACGTGAGTTATAAGTTTTAGAAATGTTCAGTAACTTACAGCGTATCAATCTCTGTCTGGGGTTTGATTTTATTTTTGTTTCGTTTTTCGTGTGCCGTACTCCATATATTCATTCATATGAAATGAATTTCTGAATACATTATTTGTATCAGAAAAATTTAAAATTTTATGTGGCTTCTCCTGCTAATAAATATCAGAGTATATCATTAATATTTCAAAATATGCCTGTAAAAAGTGTTGAGCTTAAAAAATCCAATTCACTATATTTACTGTATAAAACAATATTGCATAGTTTAAATTATTTTAAGTTTTTTAAGCTATAATTTATAGCATAATTGCCAAAGTGCATATCTTGCAATGAATTTTTTTTTTTTGTAGGGTCTTGGAGTCCCGCCTCCAAGCCATTGGGCTTGGCTGCGAGCTCCAACCCTGGCATAAGGTACGAGCCTACAGCCAGATTTTATGTTTTTAAGATACAAAAACTTATTATTAGTGAAGCGTAAGAGAAGCCACCTCTTTTTGAAATCAATTACTAAAGAGAAGTAACGAGAAGGATTGATGAGACCCAGTAGGTCGAAACCGGTCTCCAGTTGTCCGCGGATATAATGTACAAATATTTAAAATTTCATAATTAACTTCACATTAAGTATGTCTCTGATGATTTTAATTATCCTGAAATACTCATTATGTCGCGGTTCACATTTTCAGATTAAATGGCAGAATATATAACATAATATAATTACAATTTACGTTATTAAAGCCGGCAAGCAAATCCCCCAGGAGGCCGTTATCTCCGTCCGACTCGATTATCTCACTAATCCTATAGGTGAGGCTCGGTAATTGAAAAACGCTCAGGATTTTTAGCCCCCCACCCACAGCAGGCACCCTGCAGCTGAAGGGATGATTAAGCGTCGCGCTCCGCATCCTCCCCCGGCTGCAGGGGTGCAAAAATTCAGGTTTTCCAGCACATCGCTCAATCAGCATGGACACATTTATTATCAATTCCGGAGGTAGAGAACTGGAAATCAACCGGCATGGGCTCGACGAATTTCCTCTTTGAGAAAGCCCTCGGCTTCCAGAAAAGTCGTAATGACATCTTTAACACCTACAAAATCTATCTCGTCAGCTTGGATGAAAATTGTATAATATTGCATGAAAATTGCCCGGAAATGGCATATATTTTAAGAAAGTTAAATAAATTAAATCTAAAATAAAATAAAATTTATTAAATTCTAAAATATAATTAAATAATTATGAACTATGGTGATAATTTATAATTAAAAACAGAAATAATATCAAAATATTCATAAACATGTAATAGATTTCTTTAAAGTTTTGGTCATTTAAACGATAAGCTAAAGTATGTTTTAAATAAAATCTATTTTTGGTTTTAGTTTATAGATATATTTGTTTATTTTGATTCATTTTCATTAAATTTTGCAGTCATTATATTTTTTTGTGTGTAAATAGGTAGTTTTAATAATGCCCTATACAATTTGGGATAAAATAAATTAGTACAATAAGTATAAATTAGTTATAATAATAATTACAAGAGTATTATAATTTTTATCTGAAATTGCATTATTTTATACTAAATTGTATATAACATTATTAAACTACGTAATTACAAAAATAATGCCTTATACAATTTAGTATAAAATAAGTATAATAACTAATAATTACAAGAGTGTTATAATTTTTATCTGAAATTGCATTATTTTATACTAAATTGTATATAACATTATTAAAACTACGTATTTACAAAAATTATGCCATATACAATTTAGTATAAAATAAATAAGTATAATAAGTATAAATAAGTTATAATGATAATTACAAGAGTATTAAAATTTTTCTCTGAAATTGCATTATTTTATACTAAATTGTATATAACATTATTAAAACTACGTATTTACAAAAATAATGCCTTATACAATTTAGTATACAATAAGTAAGTATAATAAGTATAAATAAGTTATACTAACAATTACAAGAGTATTAAAATTTTTATCTGAAATTGCATTATTTTATACTAAATTGTATATAGCATTATTAAAACTACGTATTTATAAAACAAAATTATAATTATTGCAAAAATTAATGAAAATGAATCAAAATAAACAAAAATATCAATAAACCAAAACAATTTTTTTTTTATTTTAATTTTTTTTAAAGGTTTTTTTAAAAAGTACATTAGCTTATCGTGCAAATGACCAAAAATTAAAACAAACATCTTTATGAATATTTTGACATTATTTCTGTTTTAAATTATAAATGATTACGATAATTCATAATTACTTAATGTTATATAATGTTATATAATTAAAAATCTTGTCAGTTTAGTGAATGCATACGTTCATTATTATTTATGCATAAATAAAAGGCTTCTGCATGAGGAAATCGTGGAGTGAAAATTGGTGTAACGGATCGTGTAGTAATCGTCATTATTAAAACGTTACAAGAGAAAAATGTGCCACGAATCGATAACTAAAGCCGGTTATGTCTTTTCAATTGAAATTAATGATTAAAGTTTTGAGATCGCTGCCTATTAAATTGAAACTGGGAAAGTTTTCAGACACGCTGCAGATTTAAATATCTAGTTCCCGTATTATTAATTGAATGTGCTTGAAAACCGTGAAAACCACAATTCAGGATTAATAGTCTTATTCTTAGGTAAACATTTAATTAAAATTAATGATTAATAATTAGTTCCTTAAAAACGTTAGTTAACTTTTTAAATCATATTTTTCATTTAATAAATATTACAAAATGTTTTAAATCCTTTACAAGGAAAGTGTATAGATTAACTTTAAGACTTTAAATTAAAAAATATCATTGTACATTTCAAACTAATGACAAAAATGTATATTGAAAAATGTTTTAAATCCTTTACAAGAAAAGTGTATATATTTACTTTAAGACTTTAAATTAAAAAATATCATTGTACATTTCAAACTAATAACAAAAATGTATAGTGAAAAATGTGTTAAATCCTTTACAAGGAGACAGATTTTCTTTAAGACAGTAAATAAAAAAATATCATTGTACATTTTAAACTAATAAAAACAATGTATATTGAAAAATGTTTTAAATCCTTTACAAAGAAAGTGAATATATTTACTTTCAGACTTTAAATTAAAAAATATCATTGTTCATTTCAAACTAATAACACAAATGTATATTGAAAAATGTTTTAAATCCTTTACTAGGAAAGTGAATATATTTACTTTCAGACTTTAAATTAAAAAATATCATTGTATATTTCAAACTAATAACAAAAATGTATATTGAAAAAATGTTTTAAATCCTTTACAAGGAAGGTGTATAGATTTACTTTAAGACTTTAAATTAAAAAAATATTGTACATTTCAAACTTATAACAAAAAAGTATTTAGAAAAATACTTTAAATCCTTTACAAGGAAAGTGTACGTATTTACATAAAGACTTTTTAGATATTTTAGTAACAGCTAACTAATACTTGTCAATGCAGAAAGTTAAGTGTTTGATTTTCTCCCCTATTTCATACTGACACTTTGTCAAATTTTTAGGAGAATTAGTTTCAGGTGTACTGTACACGAATCTAATATCAAATTTGAAAATTATAACTTTTCCGAAATTTAAGTAACAGCTAGCCAATACTTGTCAATGCAGAAAGTTAAGTTTTGATTTTCTCCCTTATTTAATACTCAAACTTTGTCAAATTTTCAGGAGAATTAGTTTTAAGTGTACTGTACACGAATCTATTATCAAATTTGCAAATTATAAATTTTCAGAAATTTGAGTAACAGCTAACCAATACGTGTCAATGCAGAAAGTTAAGTTTTGATTTTTTCCCTTATTTAATACTGAAAGTTTGTCAAATTTTCAAGAGAATTAGTTTTAGGTGTACAGTACACGAATCTAATATCAAATTTGCAAATTATAACTATTCAGAAATTTCAGTAACAGCTAACCAATACTTGTCAATGCAGAAAGTTAGGTGGTTCATTTTCTCCCCTATTTAATACTGAAACGTTGTCAAGTTTTCAGGAGAATTAGTTTCAGGTGTACTGTACACGAATCTAATATCGAATTTGCAAATTATAACTTTTCAGAAATTTCAGTAACAGCTAACCAATACTTGTCAATCCAGAAAGTTAACGTTTGATTTTCTCCCCTATTTAATACTGAAACTTTGTCAAATTTTCAGGAGAATTAGTTTCAGGTATACTGTACACGAATCTAATATCAAATTTGCAAATTTGAACTTTTCCGAAATTTCAGTAACAGCTAGCCAATAATTGTCAATGCAGAAAGTTAAGTTTTGATTTTCTCCCTTATTTAATACTGAAACTTTGTCAAATTTTTAGGAGAATTATTTTCAGGTATACTGTACACGAATCTAATATCAAATTTGCAAATTATAACTTTTCAGAAATTTCAGTAACAGCTAGCCAATACTTGTCAATGCAGAAAGTTAAGTTTTGATTTTCTCCCTTATTTAATACTGAAAGTTTGTCCAATTTTCAGGAGAATTAGTTTCAGGTGTACTTTACACGAATCTATTATTAAATTTGAAAATTATAAATTTTCTGAAATTTGAGTAACAGCTAACCAATACTTGTCAATGCAGAAAGTTAAGTTTTGATTTTCTCCCCTATTTAATACAGAAACTTTGTCAAATTTTTAGGAGAATGAGTTTTAGGTATACTGTATACGAATGTAATAGTAAATTTGCATATTATAAATTTTCATAAATTTCAGTAACAGCTAACCAATACTTGTCAATGCAGAAAGTTAAGTTTCGATTTTCTCCCTTATTTAATACTTAAAGTTTGTCAAATTTTAAGGAGAAATAGTCTTAGGTGTACTATACACGAATCTATTATCAAATTTGCAAATTATAAATTTTCAGAAATTTCAGTAACAGCCAGCCACTAATTGTCAATGCAGAAAGTTAAGTTTTGATTTTCTCCCTTATTTAATACTGAAAGTTTGTCAAAATTTCAGGAGAATTAGTTTTAGGTGTACTGTACACGAATCTAATATCTAATTTGAAAATTATAAATTTTCAGAAATTTCAGTAACAGGTAACCAATACTTGTCAATGCAGAAAGTTAAGTTTTGATTTTCTCCCTTATTTAATACTTAAAGTTTGTCAAATTTTAAGGAGAAATAGTCTTAGGTGTACTATATACGAATCTAATATCAAATTTGCAAATTATAACTTTTCAGAAATTTCAGTAACAGCTAACCAATACTTGACAATGCAGAAAGTTAAGTTTTGATTTTCTCCCCTATTTAATACTGAAACTTTGTCAAATTTTTAGGAGAATGAGTTTTAGGTATACTGTATACGAATCTAATAGTAAATTTGCAAATTATAACGTTTCAGAAATATCAGTAACAGCTAGCCAATACTTGTCAACGCAGAAAGTTAAGTTTTGATTTTCTCCCTTATTTAATACTGAAAGTTTGTCAAATTTTCAGGAGAATTAGTTTCAGGTGTACTGTATACGAATCTAATAGTAAATTTGCAAATGATAAATTTTCAGATATTTTAGTAACAGCTAACCAATACTTGTCAATGCAGAAAGTTAAGTTTTGATTTTCTTCCCTATTTAATACTTAAAGTTTGTCAAATTTTAAGGAAAATTAGTCTTAGGTATACTATACACGAATCTATTATCGAATTTGCAAATTATAAATTTTCAGAAATTTCAGTAACAGCTAACCTATACTTGTCAATTCAGAAAGTTAAGTTTTGATTTTTTCCCTTATTTAATACTTAAAGTTTGTCAAATTTTAAGGAGAAATAGTCTTAGGTGTACTATACACGAATCTATTATCAAATTTGCAAATTATAAATTTTCTGAAATTTGAGTAACAGCTAACCAATACTTGTCAATGCAGAAAGTTAAGTTTTGATTTTCTCACTTATTTAATACTGAAAGTTTGTCCAATTTTCAGGAGAATTAGTTTCAGGTGTACTGTATATGAATCTTATATCAAATTTGCAAATTTTAAATATTCTGAAATTTGAGTAACAGCTAACCAATAATTGTCAGTACAGAAAGTTAAGTTTTGATTTTCTCCCCTATTTAATACTGAAACTTTGTCAAATTTTTAGGAGAATGAGTTTTAGGTATACTGTATACTAATCTAATAGTAAATTTGCATATTATAAATTTTCAGAAATTTCAGTGACAGCTAACCAATACTTGTCAATGCAGAAAGTTAAGTTTTGATTTTCTCCCCTATTTAATACTGAAACTTTGTCAAATTTTTAGGAGAATTAGTTGCAGGTGTACAGTACACGAATCTAATATCAAATTTGCCAATTATTACTTTTCAGAAATATCAGTAACAGCTAGCCAATACTTGTCAATGCAGAAAGTTAAGTTTTGATTTTCTCCCCTATTTAATACTGAAACTTTGTCAAATTTTTAGGAGAATTAGTTTCTGGTACACGAATCTAATATCAAATTTCTTTTGCGGTTTGGAAAAAAGTTGAGGCATGAAGTTGTGTTAGCAATCGAATGGTGCATTGAAATTCCAGCACGACTTCCTCAACTAAATCCTTATTAGTGCGCCGATTTATAACTTCTTAATGAGGACGTCTCGGCAAAAAGGAAACGGCGCCCCAGATCCATTCACATCCAGAGAAATTAAGCGCCGATTCCTCGGTTTAATCCCGGCCAAAGACGTCTGCTCGGGGCCCGGAGGAAACTGTCGGGAACCGGAGGCATTGATATTAAAATTCCCGAGTCCTGTAAAAAGCCGCTAATTTATTCGGCGCGCAATTAAAGCGGGCGTCCTCGAGAATAGTTGCCGTCAAACTATGCGACCGACATAAATTACAACTGCGACTTTCCATATTAAATTTCCCCGCCCGGAAAACTGCGACGGGGGAAATCGAAGCGCCAGGTCGCCCGAAGAATTCATTAGCGTGTCACGTTGGAGCGCTTTTCCGACTGCGAGGACCTCGAAGGCTTAATATTTGCTTCGGGGGCTCAGGCAGTTTTTAAGTAATTTAGTAAAGTATGTTTCAGTGAAGATTTCATAAAGGCATTACTTAATTTAGAATAATAATAATATAGTTTGTACTGTATGCATATTTGCTGTGCGAAAATTTTATAAAATATGTAAAAGCCCTACTATTTTGGCACAAGTAAGATTACATTGCGTCAAGATATAATTTTCTACAAACACAAATATCAGAAGTTACAAACGTTCCATGTTGGAATTTAAAAAAAATACGCTTCATAACAGTCACCCTCCAGCGAGTCTCCGGCAACCTTAATTTCATTATGCTCGCCGTATCTTAATAGTTTTCATAAAACTGAGTCCCCGTCGCAAAAGGCGCTCCCTGCCCATTAATCCTTCCCTTCCCGTCGCGCCGCGGCGGGCGGAATTAATTTTAAGCCGTGCTAAATTCGTCCTGGCAAAAAATCCTTGCAGAGCTGGAGAATACTCTCCTCCTCCTTCTGGATTCATTAAAACGGCGCCGTTTTAACGTCCTCGAACCCCTGGGGCATCTTGGGCACGTCGCGTGTGTGAAAAACCCCATCAGAATTGTGCAGACGGACTTCGAACGAGCTGTGCGCTGCAATTGGGGATGTGGAAACTCCAGTTTTTCCGAAATGAAAGCCGTTATTAATTTTCCGCGCCTTCTGCCGATTCCATCAAGCCAAAGTTTTTCCCAGACCCATTCTCATTCCACCCCACAATCAGCAACCATGAATCATGTCTAACTACAATATAGAAACTATTTTCATTAATCTAAGGAAAATCCATATGGGATTTTTCACCTATGAGTACTAATTTTATAGAAAGATATGAATAAACTCTTTAAACACATGAAGGATTTATTAAAAAATTATAAGTCGATCAATATTTTCTTCATTGGTTAAATCAGGGGTCCCTAAACCTTCAGGGCTCCCCATTTTTAATGGGTAAGAACTGGTTATGAAGCCCAATTTTTGTTTAAGATTGTAGCCTGAGACAACACGAATCCAGGGAGAGCAATACCTTAAAATAAAAAATAAAATAGTCGTATGGCTGCTTTTGCAACTGGACGACTCAATTTCAGATTACAGTCCATATACAGACATATCATCATGTCTTGTCGCTAATGCAATTTTGATCGTTTTTACATATTTTCCTAACGTCTAATAAACTAAAGCAAGTACACCAGAAGCGTATGATTCTCAAGCCTGTGCACTACTTTGATGGCAAGTTAACTGCCACGTTTTACTATCACAGCAACAAACTATCTAATTAACAACGTGCTACAAGGCTGACATAAAACATTACAGGGCTTCGTGGGACGTTTAATTTTCTTTAATAAATCGTAAATTCGGCCCTCTGCAGGACCCGGAATTTTATTATCATTAAAGCGGGACCGCCGCTCGCGTAAATTCATTCCGATGTTTTCCGCCCCCGGCGTTTGATTGCCTCGGGCCCCCTTGATTGCCGCCCCCGCACCCGGTCTATTTCGCGCGGGGGCCTGCGCCACGTAAATCGAACGCAATTAGGGTTGTTTTTTAACACTCCGCCGCCTCCGTTTCCAGGTCCCTCGTTAGCGAAATTCTCGAAATTAACGGAATAATGGCGGAGGAAACTGGGGGCATCCCACCCGGGGGTGGAGGGAAGATGGCCTGGGCACTGATAATTGAGGCGAAATTTTGATGAGATCGACGGAAATCTTCACGGAAATTATGCAATTTTCCTAATTATCGCTCACGAAGGAACATTTACAGGTAAATTTACGAGGAAAATTCAAGTCAATCTGAAGGTTTTTTGCAGAAAATACAAATTTACTCCTTGGGCATACAGGCTTGTTTTGAATTAGGCAGTTTAATGGGCATACATTTACCTCAATAGTAGTGCCAATAGGGATCGCACAAGTTCAGTACAATGATGTTAAACCTTATACCATAAAGATTTTAGAAATTGCCAAAAAGCTTGATTGAATTCCAAAATATGAAATTGAGTGAGTGTAATTTCAAAATTCTCATTTCCAACGAAAATCTTTCATTTTTCAAAAATACAGACAAAAGAGTTAAAATGTCCAGAAAGTTAATCAGAGTATAAGAAGTTTAAGAAACTGTGACAACAATTATATACGAAAATTGCTAGGAAATTTTTTTTTAAAAGATTTTTATTAGTAGAAATTGAAAAAAAGTTTTATTGAATTCCAAAATATGAAATTGAGTGAGAGTAATTTCAAAATTCTCATTTCCAATGAAAATCTTTCATTTTTCAAAAATACAAACAAAAAAGTTAAAATGTCCAGAATTTTAATCAGAGTATGAGAAGTTTAAGGAACTGTGACAATAATTATATAAATAATTTTTACGAAAATTGCTAGGAAATTATTTTTGTTGAAGATTTTTATCAGTATTAATCAGCTTCATTCCATGTTTTCCATATTTCTTCTATTATTGTATTCATTCTGTCATCCCATGTCTTTCTCGGTCTTCCATTCCTTTCCTTTTGTTTGGCTTTGCTTCCCACACTTTTTCCACTATTATTTGGTTGTCTATTCTTTGCATATGTCCCCATCAGCCGAGCTTCTTTACATGTTTTCCCTCTTTCTTCTATTATTGTCTTCATTCTGTCATCCCATGTCTCTCTCGGTTTCCCTTTCATTTTCTTTTTGTTTATCTTTGCTTGCCACACTTTTTCACTGTTCTTTAGTTGTGCATTTTTTGCATATATCCCCACCATCCGATCTGTCGTTTTTCCATTTCCCATTTATCTCAATAGTAGTGCCAATAGGGATCGTACAAGTTCAGTATAATGATGTTAAATCGTATGCCATAAAGATTTTAGAAATTGCCAAAAAGTTTTATTGAATTCCAAAATATGAAATTGAGGGAGTGTAATTTCAAAATTCTCATTTCCAATGAAAATCTTTCATTTATCAAAAATACAAACAAAACAGTTAAAATGTCCAGAATTTTAATCAGAGTATGAGAAGTTTAAGGAACTGTGACAATAATTATATAAATATTTTTTACGAAAATTGCTAGGAAATTATTTTTGTTGAAGATTTTTATCGGTATTAATCAGCTTCATTCCATTTTTTCCATATTTCTTCTATTATTGTATTCATTCTGTCATCCCATGTCTTTCTCGGTCTTCCTTTCCTTTCCTTTTGTTTGGCTTTGCTTCCCACACTTTTCCCACTATTATTTTGTTGTCTATTTTTTGTATATGTCCCCATCAGCCGAGCTTCTTTACATGTTTTCCCTCTTTCTTCTATTCTTGTTTTCATTCTGTCATCCCATGTCTTTCTCGGTTTTCCGTTCCTTTTCTTTTTGTTTAGTTTTGCTTCCCACACTTTTTTCACTGTTCTTTGGTTATCCGTTCATTGCATATGTCCCCACCATCCGAGCTGTCGTTTTTCCATTTCCCATTTATCTCAATAGTAGTGCCAATAGGGATCGTACAAGTTCAGTATAATGATGTTAAAACGTATGCCATAAAGATTTTAGAAATTACCAAAAAGTTTTATTGAATTCCAAAATATGAAATTGAGGGAGTGAATTTCAAAATTCTCATTTCCAATGAAAATCTTTCATTTATCAAAAATACAAACAAAACAGTTAAAATGTCCAGAATTTTAATCAGAGTATGAGAAGTTTAAGGAACTGTGACAATAATTATATGAATAATTTTTACGAAAATTGCTAGGAAATTATTTTTTTTAAAGATTTTGATCCACCTTCTGCCACAATGGTGTATGTAGGTGTATTGTTTTATTTTCTCCTTTTCTTTTCCGGTTACTGTTTTTCGTTCATGAAGTTCTTCTATTTAGTCCTGTCCTTCGCTAGTTCTTTCGCTTCTTTCCATGTTATCCTTCTTTCGTCTATTATTGTTTTCATTCTGTCATCCCATGTCTTTCTCGCTTTTCCTTTCATTTTCTTTTTGTTTAGCTTTGCTTCCCACACTTTTTTCACTGTTCTTTAGTTGTGCATTCTTTGCATATATCCCCACCATCCGATCTGTCGTTTTTCCATTTCCCATTTATCTCAATAGTAGTGCCAATAGGGATCGCACAAGTTCAGTATAATGATGTTAAAACGTATGCCATAAAGATTTTAGAAATTGCCAAAAAGTTTTATTGAATTCCAAAATATGAAATTGAGTGAATGTAATTTCAAAATTCTCATTTCCAATGACAATCTTTCATTTTTCATAAATACAAACAAAAAAGTTAAAATGTCCAGAATGTTAATCAGAGTATGAGAAGTTTAAGAAACTGTGACAATAATTATATAAATCATTATTACGAAAATTGCTAGGAAATTATTTTTTTAAAGATTTTTATCAGTAGAAATTGAAAAAAAGTTTTATTGAATTCCAAATTATGAAATTGAGTGAGTGTAATTTCAAAATTCTAGTTTCCAATGAAAATCTTTCATTTTTCAAAAATTCAAACAAAAAAGTTAAAATCTCCAGAATGTTAATCAGAGTATGCGAAGTTTAAGGAACTGTGACAATAATTATATAAATAATTTTTACGAAAATTGCTAGGAAATTATTTTTGATGAAGATTTTTATCAGTATTAATCAGCTTCATTCCATGTTTTCCATATTTCTTCTATTATTGTATTCATTCTGTCATCCCATGTCTTTCTCGGTCTTTCTTTCCTTTCATATTTGTTTGGCTTTGCTTCCCACACTTTTTCCACTATTATTTGGTTGTCTATTCTTTGCATATGTCCCCATTAGCCGAGTTTCTTTACAGGTTTTCCCTCTTTCTTCTATTATTGCTTTATTTCTATCATCCCATGTCTTTCTCTGTTTCCCTTTCCTTTTCTCTTTGTTCGGCTTTGCTTCCCACACTTTTTTCACTATTCTTTGGTTGTCCGTTCTATGCATATGTCCCCACCATTTATCGTTTTTCCATGTATTGTTGTTGTGATATACAGGCAACTTAATATACACAATTTACACAGACAATATACACAGATATTACAGCTGTATGTCTAATTCTTCTCTTATTTTTGTGCTTCTTATTTTGTTTATTTTCTATACTCTTTGATTCTTCTTAGGACTTTAATTTCGTCTGATTGTGTTTTATTTTTTCCCGTTCTGCCCAGCTTCCACGTTTCGCATCCCCATATTAGTAAGGGTTGGTATATGGTTTTGTACACATTTATCTTTGTTTCTTTACTTATTTCTTATTTTTTGATGATTGTGTTTTTGATTGCCTGGTATAGTTTTTGAGTTTTTCTTATTCTGCTGTTTATTTCCGTCTCTTCATTTCCGTCTGCATTCAGTTCTATTCCCAGTTATTTGTATGTGTCTGCTTGTTGAAGTTTTTTGTTCTCAATTTCTATTTGTATCTGCCCCTGTTTCCCTACTACCATCAGTTTTGTTTATGTTCAGCTTCATTCCTTTTGCCTTTAGTTCTATGCTCCATAAGTTTACTCTTTCTTGTAGATGTTCTGATGTTCTTGTTATTATTATTACATCGTCTGCAAATGCTCCTTCCAATATTCCTATTTTTTCTATGTTTGTGCAGCCTACTATCCATTTTTTAATGCTCTCTGGTGTGCATTTCTTTATTATGTAGTCCATGTAAGTACTGAATAGTGTGGGACTTAGATCCTGTCTTACCCTTACCATTTTTACCTTTGCCAAATTGAAACCAACCCTCAATCTTATAAGAGAAGCGAGCCCCCGATGGTGTGGGTCCAATTTTAACTACCCTAGACGTCTCCACTTCCCTACTTAGCGAACTCCCTATTTACCTTGGTGGTTTCGCAGAACCTTCGTTTCTTAGGCGCAGGAGTTTAGGAGGGCTTTAATTTACATCAATAACGCTTCCTCGCCAATAGGGCCCATTGATATGGGCCGAAGTTACTCAACCGCCCGTCTCATTACGAACGTTATCCCTTTGTCGGGCTCGCGTGGCCGTGCTTAAGGGACGATAACTTATCCGTCCAATTTCGCCCCCTTTGCGAATTAATCCTGCACGCGCGCGCCAACCCCCAACCGCCCACGCTCACTCGCGAAAGCCGATTATGTACTTTTTCCCGCCCCCGCCATGTACGTGTCGCTCCCGCGGCAATCTTGATTATGAAGTCCCCACCGAAAAATACGTCGAGCACGTAATTTATTGCAGAAATGAAAATGGAATTCGCACAGATGCAATAATTTAGGGAGGATTTAACACTCGGCTCAGTGGTAAAAATATTCGAATTACAGCCAAGAGAATTCGGATTTTGAATCATAATAAGTTATGTTTACAAGATAGGTCAACTTTTGTTTCAAATTGTATGTTATACAGCATCACACACACACACATATTTCAATAAACAGGACTCTGTCTGTCCACGCAATGGTAAAGTTGCAAATACTTATTTCAAACCGCCCCCCAAACCAAATCTGGCAGCTGAAAATGGCTTTGAGGAGGTTAGGTTAGGTTAGATTAGGTAGGAAATCAAACTATGGAGACACAACTACCATAGATGTGTAAGTAAGGCTTTGAGGAGGTTAGGTTAGGTTAGATTAGGTAGGAAATCAAACTATGGAGACACAACTACCATAGATCTGTAAGTAAGTTATGTAAATACATTTCTAATCCACTTAGGCAAATCAAATTATGGAGACACAACTACCATAGATCTGTAAGTAAGTTAAGTAAATACATTTCTAATCCACTTAGGCCATTATCTATAATCTGTACTTGAGCCTAACTTCGACTCAAGTCATATATTTGCGTATATTTGGTTGCTTTAGGCGCATACAGGTTTATAGAAAATACGCAACCAAATATACGTCTAGAGTCGAACTCATATTCAAATACGTACTATAGATATGGGCTTCGTTGTATAACGCCTTCATCCTTTATTCACCCCTACACAAAATTGATACTGACGGGCATTAAAATTTCACCCTGATTTTAATGCTACATTTGAATTTCTGATCTTAATTACCCTTTAATACCCGCGAATCTCGTAAATTACTTATCAGTCCCTAGGGCAATAAATATCGCTCCGTTCTTTTTGCAAACATTGAACCAATAACTTTAGTTTAATTAATACAGAACGAAAACCGCTTTCGGTATTGAAGCGGGGAATCGCGCGAAGATGATGGTGCTTGTGACTCAATAGAGAGTTGGAGGGCGAGCATCTCTCGCGATTGATCTCGCAACGGGGCCATTTATTGACTCTTTTATGATTAAACGCTGCCTAGTGCTTTTTAATGCACCCCTCTCGGGGGGACGAAATTAATTCATTAGCGTAAGAAGATAAGCCCCCGGCGGAAAGTACGTTCCGCGCAAATTTAAACTCCGGGGAATCGCATAATTAACCTAGAAAGGGTGATGTATAATGAAAATTTAATATTGCTTATTAATTATTAATTAATTACATGTGCCGCGTTCGAATCCCAGAATGATTAATTTCGATATGTATTAACACACGCCGCTCCGTTAAGCAGAATTACATTAATAATTATTTAGTAAAGATGCACAGTTAAAAATCAGCAAAGAATTATTATTATTAAAAATGAAATATAATCTATTTTTAACACTATAACTATCCTCTACTTATACCGAACCGCAATTTAATCATTGCTTTATTGGTACCAAATAATAGTTTCGTTCATTAAGTATTTTGGAGTCGAATTAAGTTAGTTCATAGTTATAGTGGAAAGTTTGTAATTATACTTGAATGGCCCCAATAATCACCAAACAAAGTTATATTAACATTAACATTAACAAAATATTTCACTAATCTCTCATTGGATCTGAATTCAAGTATCCAAATTGAGATCCAATGAGACATATTTTGGGTTTTTTTTAAATTTTGCAACAATTTTTGAAGGCTTTAGAGATCATTCAAGTGTTTATCTAATTAACCTAATATTTAAACTACAATATCCCGAAAACCACTGTATCAATATTAATGTCATTTATTTCTCCTATTGTTTGATAAACTATTATTTATTATGCAAACTTAAATTTTGATCCAATTAGTGATTCATGAGAAACTTTTATTTTAATGAGAACATATGATTTTAAAACCTACTTTTTATGTGTCTCTCACAGTTTTCTCATATATAATTAATGATATTACAAGAACCATCGCATCAATATCAATAATAATTATTACAGATATTAAGTGATATTCTGATATTTGACATGCTTAATTTAGTTTATATCCAATGAGCGGTTTTTGAGATACTATAATTTTTATTTGAGACTATGAATTTTAGGTCCATATAAGTGTCTGTCCTATTAAACTAATATTTAAATCATAATATCTCAAAAATCATCGTATCAATATAAATGTAATTTATGTCCCCTATTGTGTGATAAACTATTATTTATTATACAAACTTAAATTTAGATCCAATGAGCGATTCATGAGAAACTTTTATTTTCATGAGAACATATGATTTTGAAAGCTAGTTTATATGTGTTTCTCACAGTATTATCATCTTTAATTAATGATATTACAAGAACTGTCACACCAATATCAATGATAATTACTACAGATGTTAAGTGGTATTCTGATATTTGACGTGCTTAATCTAGTTTATATCCAATGAGCGGTTTTTGAGATACTATAATTTTTATTTGAGACTATGAATTTTAGGCCCATTTAAGTGTCTATCCTATTAAACTAATATTTAAATCATAATATCTCAAAAACCACCCTATCAATATAAATGTAATTTATGTCGCCTATTGTGTGATAAACTGTTATTCATCATGCAAACTTAAATTTAGATCCAATGAGTGATTCATGAGAAACTTTTATTTTAATGAGAACATATGATTTTAAAAGCAAGTTTTTATGTGTTTCTCACAGTATTCTCATCTTTAATTAATGATATTAAAAGAACCATCGCACCAATATCAATTATATTTATTACAGACATCAAGTGGTATTCTGATACTTGACATGTTTAATTTAGTTTATATCCAATAAGCGGTTTATGAGATACTATAATTTTTATTAGAGATCACGAATTTTAGGCCCATTTAAGTCCCTCTCCTATTAAACTATTATTTAAATCAAATTATTTCAAAAACCACCGCATCAATTTAAATATAATTTATGTCCCCTATAGTGTGATAAAGTATTATTTATTATGCAAACTTAAATTTAGATCCAATTAGTGATTCATGAGAAACTTTTATTTTCATGAGAACATATGATTTTAAAAGCTACTTTTTATGTGTTTCTCACAGTATTCTCATATTTAATTAATGATATTACAAGAACTGTCGCACCAATATCAATGATATTTATTACAGATGTTAAGTAGTATTCTGATACATGACATGCCTAATTTAGTTTATATCCAATGAGCGGTTTTTGAGATACTATAATTTTTATTTGAGACTATGTATTTTAGGCCCATTTAAGTGTCTGTCCTATTAAACTAATATTTAAATCATAATATCTCAAAAATCACCGTATCAATATAAATGTAATTTATTTCCCTTGTTGTGTGATAAACAGTTATTTATTTTGCAAACCTAAATTTAGATACAATGAGTGATTCATGAGAAACTTTTATATTAATGAGAACATATGATTTTAAAAGCTACTTTTTATGTGTTTCTCACAGTATTCTCATATTTAATTAATGATATTACAAGAACTGTCGCACCAATATCAATGATATTTATTACAGATGTTGAGTGCTATTCTAGTATTTGACATGCTTAATTTAGTTTATATCCAATACGCGGTTATTGAGATACTATAATTTTTATTTGAGACTATGAATTTTAGGCCCATTTAAGTGTCTGTCCTATTAAACTAATATTTAAATCATAATATCTCAAAAATCACCGTATCAATATAAATGTAATTTATTTCCCTTGTTGTGTGATAAACAGTTATTTATTTTGCAAACCTAAATTTACATACAATGAGTGATTCATGAGAAACTATTATTTTAATGAGAACACATGAAATTAATGATATTACAAAAACTGTCGCACCAATATCAATGATATTTATTACAGATGTTGAATGGTATTCTGATATTTGACATGTTTAATTTAGTTTATATCCAATGAGCGGTTATTGAGATACTATATTTTTTAATTGAGACTAGGAATTTTAGGCCCATTTAAGTGTGTGTCCTATTAAACTAATATTTCAATCATAATATCTCAAAAATGACCGTATCAATATAAATGTAATTTATTTCCCTTGTTATGTGATAAACTGTTATTTAGTTTGCAGACCTAAATTAAGATCCAATAAGTGATTCATGAGAAACTTTTATTTTCATGAGAACATATGATTTTAAAAGCTACGTTTTATGTGTTTCTCACAGTATTCTCATATTTAATTAATGATATTACAAGAACTGTCACACCAATATCAATGATAATTACTACAGATGTTAAGTGGTTTTCTGATATTTGACGTGCTTAATCTAGTTTATATCCAATGAGCGGTTTTTGAGATACTATAATTTTTATTTAAGACTATGAATTTTAGGCCCATTTAAGTGTCTGTCCTATTAAACTAATATTTAAATCATAATATCTCAAAAATCACCGTATCAATATAAATGTAATTTATTTCCCTTGTTGTGTGATAAACAGTTATTTATTTTGCAAACCTAAATTTAGATACAATGAGTGATTCATGAGAAACTTTTATATTAATGAGAACATATGATTTTAAAAGCTACTTTTTATGTGTTTCTCACAGTATTCTCATATTTAATTAATGATATTACAAGAACTGTCGCACCAATATCAATGATATTTATTACAGATGTTAAGTAGTATTCTGATACGTGACATGCCTAATTTAGTTTATATCCAATGAGCGGTTTTTGAGATACTATAATTTTTATTTGAGACTATGAATTTTAGGCCCATTTAAGTGTCTCTCCTATTAAACTAATATTTAAATCATAATATCTCAAAAATCACCGTATCAATATAAATGTAATTTATTTCCCCTATTGTGTGATAAACTATTATTTATTATGCAAACTTAAATTTAGATCCAATGAGCGATTCATGAGAAACTTTCATTTTAATGAGAACATATGATTTTAAAAGCTAGTTTTTATGTGTTTCTCACAGTTTTTTTTAAATTTAATTAATGATATTACAAGAACCATCGCACCAATATCAATTATATTTATTACAGACATCAAGTGATATTCTGATACTTGATATGTTTAATTTAGTTTATATCCAATGAGCGGTTTATGAGATACTATAATTTATAAGTGTCTGTCCTATTAAACTAATATTTAAATTAAAATACCTCAAAAATCGCCGCATCATTATAAATGTAATTTATTTCTCCTGTTGTGTGATAAACTATTATTTATTAAGCAAACTTAAATTTAGATCCAGTGAGCGATTCATGAGAAACTTTTATTTTCATGAGAACATATGATTTTAAAAGCTAGTTTTTATGTTTCTCACAGTATTCTCATCTTTAATTAATGATATTACAAGAACTGTCGCACGAATATCAATGATATTTATTACAGATGTTAAATGGTATTCTGATATTTGACATGCTTAATTTAGTTTATTTTAAACTGTTATTAACTATGCAAACTTAAATTTAGATCCAATGAGTGATTCATGAGAAATTTTTATTTTAATGGGATAATATTATTTTAGCTAGTTTTTATGTGTTTCTCACAGTTTTTTCTTATTTAATTAATGATATTACAAGAACCATCGCACCAATATCGATTATATTTATTACAGACATCAAGTGGTATTCTGATACTTGACATGTTTAATTTAGTTTATATCCAATGAGCGGTTTATGAGATACTATAATTTTTATTAGAGATCTTGAATTTTAGGCCCATTTAAGTCTCTCTCCTATTAAACTATTATTTAAATCAAAATATTTCAAACACCACCGCATCAATTTAAATGTAAATTATTTCCCTTATTGTACGATAAACTATTATTTTCTTTGCAAACTTAAATTTAGATCCAATGAGTGATTCCTGAGAAACTTTTATTTTAATGAGAACACATGAATTTAAAAGCTAGTTTTCATGTGTTTCTCACAGTTTTCTCAGATTTAATTAACGATATTACAAGAACTGTCGCATCAATATCAATTATATTTATTACTGATATTAAGTGATATTTTGATATTTGACATGCGTAATTTAATTTATATCTAATGTACGGTTTTCGAGGTACTATAATTTTTATTTGAGACTATGATTGCTGGGGCCATTTATCCAATTAAAATTATATTTAAATTACGATATCTCAAAATCCACAGCATCGATATGATTAAAATTCATTATACCTATTGCATGATAAACCAGTATTTATTATGCATGATTAAATCGCGATTTAATGAGTGATTTATGAGTTATTTTAATTTTAAGAGATATTTAATGCTAAGTGAAAACATTTTATTTTAAGTGCTATTTCGAAGTTTTCTCAAATCGTTTTCATATTAAAATAATGATATTGCAAAAACTGCCGCATCCATATCAATTAAATTTATTACTGATATTAAGTGATATTTAACATGTGTAATTTAATTCATATCCAATAAGCGAATTTTGAAATAGTATAACTTTTATTTGAGACTATGATTGTTGAGGCCATTCACGGTGTTTCTCCCATTAAACTAATATTTAAATTACAATATCTCAAAAACCACCGTATCAATATTAATAAAATTTATTAGTGATATTACGCAATATACTGATATTTAACTTGCGAAATTTAATGCATATTCAACGTACGATTTTTGAGATACTATAATTTTTATTTCAGACTATGAATTTTGGGGCCATTCAAGGCATTTTTCCAATTAAAATAATTTTTAATTTACGAAATCTCGAAAACCACCGCATTAATATAATTGCAATTTATTACTAATATTGCGTGATAGACCTGTATATATTGTATATTCAGAAATTTAAATTCAATGAGAGATTTATAAGATATTTAGACTTTAGTGAGAACATTTGCGCTATTTTTTAGGTGTTCTTAATAGTTTTTTCCAATTAAAGATACCATATTACAAAATCTGCCACATCAATTATAATTAAATTTAATAGTGATATTAAGTAATATACTGATATTTAATATGTACAATTTAATTTATATCCATTGTGCAATTTTTGAGATACTATAATTTTTATTTGAGACCATGATTTTTGGGGCATTTTTCCAATTAAGGAAATATTTAATTTACGATAACTCAAAAACCACTGCATCAATCTGATTACAATTTATTATTGATATTGCGTGATAGACCAGTATTTATTGTGCATTCGGAAATCTAGATTCAATGAGAGATTTATAAGATATTTTGACTTTAATGATAACATTTTATTTTAAGCGCTATTTTGTAGATGTTTTTCAAAGTTTGTTCCAATTCAAATAACTATATTGCAAAATCTGCCGCATTAATATTTGTTAAACTGAATAGTGATATTAAATGATATACTGATATATAATCTGTATTATTTAATTTATATCCAATGTGCGATTCATAAGATACTATAAGTTTTATTTGGGACTATGATGTTTGATGAAAATGAGTGATGCATGAGACTTGCTTATTTACAGTTTTACGTGTTTCTCATTTTTCTCGTATCTTAAGATCTAATGTATTAATATCAATGCAATTTATTATTGATATATTGATATATCAATATCCAATTAGTGATTCTCAAGAGACCAAATTTCATTTAAAGAACATAATTTTTTTGAGTTATATTGGGGTTTCTCCAGTTTGTCATATTTAAATAATGAAACCTCAATAATTAACCTATCAATGCATGCAACTTATTTAGTACTATAACTTATTTAGATATATAACTAATATATAACTTATTTAGATATATAGTAAGGCACGAGTATACATTATCTCAAATCAAATTACTATCCGATAAGAGATTCTTAAGATATTTCATGAGTAGCAAACATTATTAATACAGATACAATATTCGTCAGGCTATTGACTCCTCCTGGGGTCTATTTGTCCTTACAATTGATAATTATTATTATCATGATAAAACTTAGAATCTATACTAAGCTGATTTCAAGGATATTATGTCCGTACGTCCAAAACTATTTGAATATTCCTTATCGCTTTGTCCTTTGGCATGCATTCGCGAAAGTTTATGTGAAGACGCACCCTTCACACGAGCCTTCGCGAACGATCGAGATGAAACGCGCAAATGTATGCGCTCTTAAATCGAAGTGTTTGCATGCTCTGCACCCTTTGTATGCCCTTTTGCACAAACGGCACGGATGCACGCGCTCATATATTGATTATAAATTTCCACGGCGAGCCGTGTTTTCCGGCGTCGCGACGCCGTACATAATAAATATTTATCGCACGTGGAGCGGTGATCCCGCCGGCGTCGGGACAAATCCCGGGACGTCCGAGGGCGGCGACAATGGGGACGTCGCGTCCAGGACTCCATAAATCACGGTCGCCCCCATCTACATATTCATGGCCCTTCGCGAGGGGCCCCTTGATGTAGAGGGTGTGTGTGGGCGCGCGCGGGGGCGGTCAGGTGGCGCGCTCCCGTCGGGCGATGCGGCCTTGGCGGGGGCGGTTTTTTGGTGGCCTCGAGGAGTCTTTTGTGCCTCTTGGCTTCCGCCTGTAATAAGTTCCCGGATTTGTATGCATGAATATGGGGCGTGCAAATTGTGTTCTCAGATACGGAAGTTATGCGAGGAGGACGGCGTTGCGAAGATTTGCGTAGTTGGTACTCCTTTGTGAAAAAGTGCTTTGTGAAATTCACCTGCTTTTCTTTGGCGTCTTATGCAACATAAATTTCCGTTGTTGGTAAATCACTGGAAAAAACAGCGATATCACCACTCGGTTGTACTTCTACACCACATTGAATGAAGAGCGAAGAGAATTAACTGATTCAGCGAATTCACCTTAATAAGAAAATAATTACTTACTTTCATATTCATAAATGACGTACAAATAAAGGAACTTTAAATAATAATAAAAAAATATAGTCTATATGTAAAGGCTACATCCTTTACAGCCCTTGCAAATAAACGATTATGGTACTCATTTCATATTATGGAACGATTCCATTAGAAGAATGTCAGATGGCCGAATCATCAAAATCCCGAGAAATAAATCAGCATCACAAAAAATTAGCACTGGAAGATTTCGAAAACAGTGAAGCTACAACCTCCCCATTTCAAAAAACAACAGAAAATCTAAACAGGCAAAATCGACAAAGAACAGGTGACTCGCCTATATAGAAGAAGATATAGAAGGACGAAGAAGAATCTTTAATACGTATGATCAAGCAATAATGGTTGAACAATAATCCCTGGACTGGTATAAGTGTCCAGAAACTACTAATCATCAGCACAGGACAGAAGCATTTGATAATGTTATCGCAAACATCCAGTAGGATGAAAAACAAAAAGAGATAGAAGAGATGCAAAGATAGAATTATTTGAAAAATTGACAATAAGCAAAAATTTTGAAAGCTATTTTTGAAATGTTAGCAGAATGATAAAAATTTTTACTAACAAATGAACATTTGATTGTAAAAAATGACAGTAATCTTTAGAACTGGTGAAATAATGATCACATTTTAATAAATAATTAAATATTTGATAGTAATCATTGAAATTTTGATGGAAGAGCGACATATTGACAGTTATCTTGGAATTTTAACAAAGTTATTGAAAAGTTGATTGATATTATTGAAACGTTTAGAAGAATGATTAAATTTCTACAAATAAATGAATTTTTGATTGCAATCATGAGATTTTGACATAATTGATAGGAATTCTTAAAATTTCTACAGAATAATAAACATTTTGGTAGAAATAATTGTAAATTTTCACAGTAATCATTTAATTTGTATCAAGAATAATTGAAATATTGATAGTAATCTTTAGAATTGGTGACATAATGATTAAATTTTAATTAATACTCAAATATTTGATAGTATCATTGAAATATTGACGAATAATGACATATAAACAGTTATCCTTGAAATTTTGACGAATAACTGAAATTTTGATAGATATTATTGAAATGTTTTGCAGAATGATTCATGTTTTTACTAATAAATGAATATTTGATTAAAATCAACAAAATTTCATATATCAAAATTTCTACAGAATAATAAAAATTTAAGTAACTATAATTGCAATTTTTCAAGTAATCATTGAATTTTTATTAAGAATAATTGAAAAACTGATAGTAATCTTTAGAATTGGTGGTATAATGATTAAATTTTAATAAACCATTGATAATTTGATAGTAATCATCGAAAATTTTGATGGAATAGCGACATATTGACAATTATCTTTGAAAATTTGACAAATTATTGAAAAATTTGATAGATATTAATGAAACGTTTAGCAGAGTGATTAAATTTCTACTAATAAATGAATATTTTATTGTATTCAATACAATTATGACATAATTGAGCGGAACTATCAAAATTTCTACAGAATAATAAAAATTTAGGTAACAATAATTGCAAATTTTCAAGTAATCATTAAATTTTTATTAGGAATAATTGAAAAAATTGATAGTAAACTTAGAATTGGTGATATAATGATTAAATTTTAATAAATCTTTGATAATTTGATAGTAATCATCGAAATTTTTATGGCTTAGCGACATATTGACAATTATCTTTGAAATTTTGACAAAATTATTGAGAAATTTGATAAATAATATTGAAACGTTTAGCAGAATGATTAATTTCTACTAATAAATGAATATTTGATTGTAAAAAATGAAATTATGACAAGATTGACAGAATATTTAAAATTTCTGCAGAATAACCAAATGTTTGGTAAAAATAATTGCAAATTTTCCAGTAATCATTGAATTTTATTATGGATAATGACAGTAACCTTTAGAAATGGTGACTAATGATTAAATTCTAATATACATAAGTAAATATTTGATAGTAATCATCGAAATTTTGTACGGAATAGCAACATATTGACAGTTATCTTTGAAATTTTGACAAAATAATTGAAAATTTTTGATAGATATTATTGAAATATATTCAGAATATTATATTTTACTAATAAACGAACATTTGATTGTAATCAATACAATTTTGACATAATTGACAGAATTTATCAAAATTTCTACAGAATAATCAACATTTTGGAATATAATTGCAAATTTTCCAGTAATCATTGAATTTTTATTAAGAATAATGGAATAATTAACAGTAATTTTAGAATTGGTGACATAATCATTCAATTTTAATAAACTATTGAATATCTTGTAGTAATCATCGAAATTTTATGACGTAGTGACATATTGACAATTATCTTAGAAATTTTTGACAAAATAATTAAAAAAAAAATAATTAAAAAAATGATAGATATTAGTGAAACGTTTGGCAAAATGATAAAATTTCTACTAATAAATAAATACTTGATCGTATTTAATAAAATTATGACATAATTGACCGGAATTATCAAAATTTCTGCAGGATAACAAAAATGTAGGTAACAATAATTGCAAATTTCCAAGTAATCATACAATTTTTATTGAGAATAATTAAAAAACTGATAGTAATATTTAGAATTGGTGATACAATGATTAAATTTTAATAAACCATTGATAATTTGGTAGTAATCGTTGAAATTTTGAAGGAATAGCAACATATTGACAATTATCTTTGAAATTTTGACAAAATTATTGAAAAATTTGATAGATAGATTATTAAAACGTTTAGCATAGTGATTAAATTTCTACTAATAAATGAATGTTTGATTGAAATCAATGAAATTGTGACTTGATTTACAGGAACTATTAAAATTCTGCAGAATAACAAAATGTTTGGTAAATATAATGCAAATTTTTCAATAATAATTGAATTTTTATAAAGAATAATTGAAAAACTGACAGTAATCTTAAGAATTGGTCACATAATGATTAAATTTTATTACATAATTAAATATTTGATAGTAATGATCGACATTTTGACGGAATAGCAACATAATGACAGTTATCTTTAAAATTTTAACAAAATTAACTGAATTTATATATACATATATATATATATATATATAAGTATATATTATTGAAATGATCAGCAGAATGATTAAATTTTTACTAACAAATGAATATTTGATTATATTCAATGAAATTCATTGAATTCTCATTAAAAATAATTAAAAAAGAAAAATAATAAATAATTGATAGTAATTTGTAGAATTAGTGACATAATGATTAAATTATAATAAATAATTAGATATTTGATAGAAATCATTGAAATTTTGACTGAATAGCGACATATTGACATTTGATATTTGAAATGTTGACAAAATTATTAAAAAAAATGATGAAAATTATTGAAATGTTTGGTAGAATGATTAAATTTTTACTGATAAATGAACACTTAATAATAATCTCCGAAATTTTGACAAAATCATTGATATTTTCATGGAATAACGATAGACTGATAGAAATAATTGAAATTTAGAAAAAATAATTGAATATTTTGTGGAACACAATTACAAATTTTGGTAGATAATTATATTTTTACTAATAATTGAATAGCTTTTTACTGAATCGTTGATATATTTATGGTATAATGGACAAATTCACCATATTCATTAAAATTTTGATAAAAATAATTGCAAAATTTTCTTGTATTCATTGATTTTGTATTAAGAATAATTGAAAAATTGACAGAAATCTTTAGAATTACTCACAAGATAATTACATTTTAATAAACAATTGAATATTTGATAGTAATCATTGAACTGTTGAGAGAATAGCGAGATATTGACAGATATAATTGAAATTTTGACAAAATTATTGCAAAATTTGATGGAAATTATTGAAATATTTGGCAGAATGATTAAATTTTTACTTATAAATGAATAATTAATAGTAATCATTGAAATGATGACACATTTATTGAAATTATGATAGAATTATGATAAACCGACAGAAAGCATTGAAATTTTGACAGAATAAGTGAAAATTTTGGTGGAAATCATTATAAATTTTGGGAGTCTGATTAAATTTTTACTAATAATTCAGTATCTATTCACTGAATCATTGACATTTTTAAGAAATAATTGATAAATTTGTCATAATCATTGAAATGTTGATAAATATAATTGCAAAGTTGAAAGTATTGATAAACTGACAGAAATCATTGAAAATTTTCGAGTAATCATTGAATTTTTATTAAGAATAATGGAATAATTAACAGTAATCTTTAGAATTGGTGACATAATCATTCAATTTAAAAAAATTATTGAATATCTGATAGTAATCATCGAAATTGTGATTGTGAAAATTTTTAAGGAATAATTGACAAATTTACCATTGTAACCAACTATTTACAAACAAAAATATACCATCATTGAAATATTGATAAATATAATTGCAAAGTTGATAGTTTGACCGAATAATTTAAATGTTGAGAGAAGTAATTATCAATTTAAGAGTGTACACACTGTGCCATTAATATTGAGACGACTCTAGTTAAAAATGATACAATTTGAGACTGTACACTGAAATTTTGACAGAAATACTGATATTTTCAAAACTAAAAAATATGATTGAATATTTGAAAAGTGAACGAGTACAAGTTACAAAACAGGTTTAACAAGAAACACAAAGAGAATTTTATTTAGAATCTGATTCTGTAAAAATATATAGGGTATTTCATTAAAAAAAATTAGTTAGATATTTTTCCGGAAAAAGCCTATGGAAAATAAATATTTTCGTAATTTTGTTGGGTTGGGTTGGGTTTGACAAAATTCTAATTAATTTTTTTTTCATCTTTAATATTTTAGCAGGTATAAGGTGGACATTGCAAAACCAATACCCTGTACAGTTAGTATAGTTAATCAATGTTACAAAAATATTTTTAGGGAATAATTTGGTTTTATGTGATATAGGGGATCTAATCCCTATATTACTATATAAGTATAAGTGGCAACTTTGAATCCGTTTAGAACCGAAAGGAGGCTCCAGCAGATTTGCATTCTCCATCACATAATGCTTATATCGCCGCTGCCTATACAGGAAGAAGTTTTTTCCCATCATTATGAAATGCCCTTTTTATATATTTATACACACTCATCTTACGTATACATACATACATACTTGTGTATCCAATTTCTGAAGTAACTTTGAAATGGAGTTTTGAAAGTCGTTTTTTTTTAATGTAATCACTGTTTTAGGTATTATCCCATTTCATTCCTGGGGAAAATCCTGGAACTCTGATTTCGGACGGCCCCCCTCGCGCCGCCGCCGGCTTATAAATCATCCGGATTATCCCGGATTACACCCGGGGCTAATGCAATTCGGCCGCGAAGAAGTTAAAAATACCTTAAACCACTTACGCCCAAAGCCACGTCCATCGGCGGGGGTAATTAGGGCGAAGAATCGAATTAGGGGGCGCCGCGTCGTCTCCGTGAGCCGCCTCCGATTCGATTAGGGGCGCGCACGGGAGCCCTCTTCGCCGCCCCCCGGGGGAAAACAAATTACACCCTGATAAGGGCCGCGCCTAATCCGAGCCGAGCGGTGCGCCACCCCTTTTTTGTATCGTTGCGGGCAAAAAAGTTTTAAGTGCGTATTTATGGGGGGGGGCGTCGGCGGAGGGGGCGAGCACAAGGGTTTTCCACTCCGGGAGGCGCGTGCTTTGCGCGATACCTGTGGGGGCGGCGGCTTTTTTAATTAGGGTGATGTAATAAGGGTCTCTGCGGCAAGCCCTTTGACGCGAGGCGCCCTCGAGGGTGTCGGTGAGTGAAGAGGCTCTCCAGGGCACCTTGTTTTCGTGGAAAACAAAGAATTGTTTTGGTGAATGTTTTTCCAAGCAACGAGCAGCTAATCGATGAAACATGCGAGTTTTCCATTACATAAGTACAGTCTGCATATAATATAGTGTTGACAATTTCTGACTACAAGACAGCAGATTTGTAGTCAGTTAAAAGTGCACAAATTACAGTGGATTTAACTGGAATGTAGTAAACGTGTAAGGTACAACGATAATTGAAATAGGGGTAGAAAAAAAATTAGTGGAAAGTTTTCAGAGGAATTTCAACACGTATGACACATTTTTAAACTTGCATAATCTTGTAAATTGAGAAACTCCAGCTTATACGTCTGCCCTATTCTATAAAGTTATTACCGAGTTTGAGCCACGCCATCGGTTTTTCTCATAATCCGAGCACATGAGGGCCTCGGTAGCCAGACACTCTCATTTCAGTTATCTATAAAGTTAGTTTAATTACGCCGCATCTGAAACTTCCCTGACTGATTTAGGGCTAATCCCAACACCCAGCAGACACGCCGACACGACACGTAACTCCCAGCCGAAATTTCATTAATTCCCCGCCCCAGGCCGACGGCGGCGCACTAAGAAAAAAACAAATTACAATAAAATCAGCCCTAACTTCCAGGGTCGCGCATTTCTGAATTATTAATGAGCCTAATGCCCTCCGCCCCGTATCAATGTCAATTACGAGGATTCAGCACGCCGCAACTTTTTTCCAAAAGCGTACCCGAACGGAATTGGAGGCCATCCCCGGCGCAACATCCCCGTTACGAGCGCAGAGGGTCGATAATTTTCCCGGGGGCGGAAAAAAGGGGCGATGATCGGCGATCGGATCCCATAAAGGCGCACGTCGCTTCCCCCGGCTCTGATCAAACGCGAGTGGAAATGGGGCAGGCTTGCGGGGGTGGAGGCGATAAATAAGGGAGGCGTTTAAATTGAAGCTGAGGTGTTTGATGCACCAGTCGGCGAACGTAGCGCAGGCAGTAATCTCGAATAATATTAATTTCCAATCTCAAAATACTAAAAAAAATCCATTTTAAACGCCAAATTTGGCCAAATTTGGCTAACTTATTCATTTGCGTGCATTCATAATTTAAAGTTTCATGTGTCGGGCACTAAAATACGGTACAAGAAAACCGATATTGTTGATAATATCCAACAATCTACATAGGATAACACCCCACGAACAAAACGCAACACTACCCAACTACCCCTAAGAAATTCGAACTCTTATTTCCGAAAATAGTAAAATTGACTCAGAAGAATCTGGCATCAATCTAAAATTTTCTTAAAATGTCACAGATTACTTGAAAATTTTCCAGGAATACTGTCAATTGTATAATTTTATATATCAAAATTTCAATGAATAGTCAACGATTCATTAATTCTATCAGAATTTCAGTTATCATATTAAAATTATGAACTATTTATTGGCAAAAACTCAAAAATCACCAATCAACTTTACCTTATACCAAAATGTTCCCAATGAATGGGAGAATAATCTGCGAAAATTTGAGCGCTAGAAAAGTATTAATTTTTTCACAATACGCTCGCAAAGTGAACATTTAATTTTCAGCCTCCAGAACTCGCCCAACTTTGAAGCGAGGCTGACGCGCTATCCGTTTATGGATTTTCTTCAAATTTAGAGGTAATAATCCTACATTATTCCTGAGTCGAATGGTGTAAGCATAAAGTATCTGACACCTCAGAGAGCTGAGATATTGGTGATAAACTGAGCGCACCTCCTAAACCTGCGGCAGGGACAGCTGGCACTATTCCGATCCCATAAGAGCCTGTGTAAAGGAATCGGTGCTCTTTGGAACGACCTAAAGTGGGAGAAATAATATTTTCTCACGAAACAAACCACTCCAAGCGCTTTATTTGGTCATAAATAGTCTGTGTGATTTTTTTCAGATTTTTCTGTACAAAAAAAAATTCACGAAATTTCAATGCATATGTATGGAAAAACGTCGATTTTTGGCGAAAACTCAAACATCGCCAAATAACTTCACCTTATACCAAAATGTTCACAATGAATGGGAGAACAAGCTGCGTAAATTTGAGCGCTATAAAAACATTATATTTTTGATAATACGCTCGCAAAGTGAACATTTCATTTTGAGCCTTCTGTACTCGTCTAACTTTGAAGCGACGCTGACAGGCTATCTGTTTACGAATTTTCTTCAAATTTTGAGGTAATAATCCTACATTGTTTCTGAGTAGAATGGTGTAAGGAACAATTATCTGACACCTCTCAGAGCTGAGATATTGGTGATAAACTGAGCGCACCACCGAAACCTGCGGCAGGGACAGATGGCACTATTCCGATCCCATAAGAGCCTGTGTAAAAGAATCGGTGCTCTTTGGAACGACCTAAAGTGGGAGAAATAATATTTTCTCTCAAAAAAAACCACTCCAAGCGCTTTGTTTGGTCATAAATAGTCTGTGTGATTTTTTTCAGATTTTTCTGTACAAAAAATAAATTCACGAAATTTCAAGGCATATGTATGGAAAAACGTCGATTTTTGGCGAAAACTCAAAAATCGCCAAATAACTTCACCTTATACCAAAATGTTTGCAATGAATGGGAGAATAAGCTGCGTAAATTTGAGCGCTATAATAAACTAATTTTTCTGACAATACGCTCGCAAAGTGAACATTTCATTTTGAGCCTCCGAAACTCGTCGGACTTTTGAGCGACGCTGACGGGCTATCTCTTTATGGATTTTCTTCAAATTTTTAGGCAAGAATCCTACATTATTCTTGAGTAGAATGGTGTAAGGAACATTTATCTGACACCTCTGAGAGCTGAGATATTGGTGATAAACTGAGTGCACCTCCGAAACCTGCGGCAGGGACAGCTGGCACTATTCCGATCCCATAAGAGCCTGTGTAAAGGAATCGGTGCTCTTTGGAACGACCTAAAATGGGAGAAATATTTTTTTTCTCTCAAAAGAAACCACTCCACGCGTTTTGCTTGGTCATAAATAGTCTGTGTGATTTTTTTCAGATTTTTCTGAACAAAAAAAGTTTCACGAAATTTCAAGGCATGGAAAAACGTCGATTTTTGGCGAAAACTCAAAAATCGCCAAATAACTTCACCTTATACCAAAATGTTCACAATGAATGGGAGAATAAGCTGCGTAAATTTGAGCGCTATAAAAACATTATATTTTTGATAATACGCTCGCAAAGTGAACATTTCATTTTGAGCCTTCTGCACTCGTCTAACTTTGAAGCGACGCTGACGGGCTATCTGTTTACGAATTTTCTTCAAATTTTGAGGTAATAATCCTACATTATTTCTGAGTAGAATGGTGTAAGCAAAAAAAAGCAATGAGTATGCCCTTAGCATTAAACCTTCATTTAGTAATTTAAGTTGGCATAACATTACTCATTGATCCATCTTTGATCAGATTGTAATAATTATGGTAAAATGCTAAAATAATATAAAAATGTTTAAAAAAAAATGTGTCGCGCATACGATTTTCTTCCGCCCATTGTTGGTTCAGTGCAAATTTGGTATAACTCCTTCGTGCAATGAATCACGCCGCGGGCATAACGCCGGGCTAATAGTGCCCGCTGTGTCCCGTGGAATTACCTTTTCCCCCGTGATTTATCATGCATTGTGCGATATTGCGGCACGGCCCCGGAATATTTATCGTCCGGGGGCCGCCGTAAACAGCAAGAAAAACACACATTCGAGGCGCGCAACTTATGAGATATATACGGGGGCCCTGTCGGCCCCAACGCAGATTTATCGCCAGGTATTAAATCAGGCCGCATATCGCCCCGCGCTCTTCATAAACTAACGACAGCGCCCGGATTACCCCCGAAAAGTCAACAGGGAGAATATAGTTGGGAAGTTTGGGCACGTTAACAGCCAAATTCGCAGTCTAAAAACGTGCAAATATTGACACTGCAGATTATTCACAACAGCAACAACTTATTTTTGTGCCCAAACATAACAGTATTGAAGATATTCAAATTTGCAGCAGTACATTCCTTCAGCCTCAGATCGTTCAATAAGATCATAAGAAATAGAGACGAAACAAGCATAACAAACGACATGTCTGGACCAAAGCAGCATTAGAATGTATGCTTCACATTGTCAAATTGGTCTCAAAAGTGGCTCACACTTAAATAACACTGGTCGATAAATTGTGACGAATGTATTTTCCCTATAATATAAATTCACTTTTTAGAAAGTATTCCAATGCACATGCACAAAATGCAAAAAAAGTGTAGGTCTTTTTTTAAAGATTTCTTACATAGTTTGCTTTCAACTTTTCTGTTCTGCTTTCAACTATTTACTTTCAAAAACACGTTCTCGGTTAAAGAGAGGCAGAAAAGTGATATAGAAAACTGCCAAACTGTAATTTGATTCCAGTATTGCCAAAAAAAATCATCGGGATCCGCCTTGCATCCTAAAAAAATTAAGTTACACATTTTTCAAAAATTTTGAATCCAGTATTGCCATAAAAAAATCATCGGGATCGGCCTTGCATCCAGAAAAAAATTAAGTTACATATTTGGAAAGATTGAAATATCACAAAAATGTAGCGTGCTAGAAATAATGTTTTTACGTTTCTGAAATCAGCACAAAATTTTCTATAGTTCTATAGTTCTTATAAATTACATATTTGGCAAAAATTGAAATATCACAAAAGCCTAGCGTGCTAGAAATAATTTTTTGACGTTTCTGAAATCAGCACAAAATTATCAGTATTGGCTTATTACGTCTAAGAGACAAAAATTGTATTGACCAGTGTAATCATACCTTAAAAACCAACGTATCAATACTAATCAAATTTATTGCTGACATTAAATGATATGTTGTTATTTGTTTGGTGCAATTAAGATAATATCCAATGCATAATTCGTGAGATATTTGTGATTTAGTGTGATCATATGATATCTGATGATATTTTAAGTACTATCAAGTCATTCCTCAAAAACTAGAGTACCAATATCAATTAAATTTTGTGCAGATATTCAGTATTATGTTCCTATTAAGTATATGTTATATGATTATTATACATTGAGTGATACTTATGATGTTCTGTATGTAATGTGACCAAGTTTTTTTTTAAATGTTACTGGAACTGTTTTCGAAATTGCCTCACACTTAAATAATCATACCTCAAAAACCAACGTATCAATACTAATAAAATTTATTACTGATATTAAGTGATATGTTGTAATTTCTTTGATTTAACGAAGTTGATATCCAATGTATACTTCGTCAGATATTTGTGGTTTAGTGTGAAATTATGATTTTTTGTGATATAAGAAATTTTTAAATGATATATCAAAAACTAGTGCATAAATATCTATGAAATTTATTGATTATATTCAGTATTACGTTTGTATTAAATACATACAATTTGATTGATATCCAATGCGTATGCGTGATACTTGTGATATTCCGATTTGAATCTGACCATGTGTTTTTTATATGCTTGGAATTGTTTTCGAAATTGGCTCACACTAAAATAATCATACCTCAAAAACTAACGTATCAATACTAATAAAATTTAATACTGATATTAAGTGATATGTTGTCATCTATTAAGTACAATTAAATTAGTATCCAATACATAGTTCACGAGATATTCGTGTTATAGTGTGATAAACTATGTTTTTTTGAGATATTTGAAGTTATCAAATAATATATCAAAAACTAGCGTATCAATATCAATAAAATTTAATGCTGATATTTAGTATTATGTTCGTACTAAATGCACGCAATGTGATTATTATCCAATGCGTGATACTTGTGATATTCTGTTTTTAATGTGACCATATTTTTTTAAATGCTACCGGAATTGTTCTCGAAATTAGTTCACACTTAAATAATCTTGTCTCAAAAACTAACGTATCAATACTAATGAAATTTATTTCTGATATTAAGTGATATGTTGTCATTTGTTTGATGCAATAAAGTTAACATCCAATGCATAATTCGTGAGATATTTGTATTTTATTGTAATAATAAGAGTTTTTGTGATATTTTAAGTTAGCAAATGATATATCAAAAACGAGCGCATCAATATCAATGGAATATGTGTACTGATATTCAGCATTATAGTTATATTGAATACATACAATGTGATTAATATCCAATGCGTGGTATTTGTGATATTCCGTTTTTAATGTGACCATGTGTTTTTTACATGCTATTGGAATTGTTATCGAAATTGGCTCACACTTCATTAATCATACCTCAAAAACTAACGTATCAATACTAACGAAATTTAGTACTGATATTAAGTGATATGTTGTCATCTGTTTAGTACAATTATGTTAATATCCAATGCATAGTTCATAAAATATTTGTGTTATAGTGCAAAAAAAATATTTTTTGTAATATTTGAAGTACTATCAAATTATACTTCAAAAACTAGCGTATCAAAATCAATGAAATTTAACGCTGATATTTAGTATTATATCGGTACTGAATGCACGTATTGTGATCGACATCCAATGCGTTATACTTGTGATATCTTGTTCCTAATGTGACCACGTGTTTTTTAAATGCTACTGGAATTATTCTCGAATATAGCCCCTACTGGAACCATCATGCTTCCAAAACTAACGTATCAATACTAATGAAATTTATTTATGATATTAAGTGATATTTTGTCATTTGTTTTATGCAATAAAGTTAATATCCAATGCATATTTCTTGAGATATTCGTATATGAGTGTGATAATATTATTTTTTGTGCTATTTGAAGTTATCAAATGATATATCAAAAACTAGCGCATTAATATCAATGAAATTTAACGCTGATATTCAGTATTATGTTCTTATTGAATGCACGTAATGTGATTAATATCCAATACGTGATACTTGTGATATTCTCTTTTTAAGGTGACCATATGTTTTTTAAATGCTACTGGAAATGTTCTCGCAAGTAGTCTCTACTTAAACCATCATACTTCCAAAACTAACGTATCACTACTAATGAAATTTATTACTGATATTAAGTGATAAGTTTTCATTTGTTTAATCCAATAAAGTTAATATCCAATGCATATTTCTTGAGATATTCGTATTTGAGTGTGATAATATGATTTTTTGTGATATTTGAAGTTACCATATGATATATAAAAAACCAGCGCATAAATATCAATGAAATTTAATTGTGATATTCAGAATTATGTCCGAACTGAACGCACGTAATGTAATCAAGATCCAATGCGTTATACTTGTGATATTGTGTTGTTAATGTGACCACGTGTTTTTTAAATGCTACTGGAATTATTCTCGAATATAGCCCCTACTTAAACCATCATACTTCCAAAACTGACGTATCAATACTAATGAAATTTATTGCTGATATTAAGTGATATATTGTCATTCGTTTGGTGCAATAAAGTTAATATCCAATACATAATTCTTGAGATATTCGTATTTGAGTGTGGTAATATGAGTTTTTGTGATATTTGAAGTTATCAAATGATATATCAAAAACTAGCGCATCAATATCAATCATATTTAATACTAATATTCAGTATTATACTTGTATTATATGTATATAATATGATTAAAATGCAATGCGTAATACTTGTGATATTCTGTTTTTAATCCAATGTGTTTTTTAAATGCTACTGGAATTGTTCTCGAAAGTAACCCGTACTTAACCATCATACTTCAAAAACTGACGTCTGCATACTAATGAAATTTAGTACTGATATTAAGTGATATGGTGTCATTTTTTTAGTAGAATTAGGTTAATATCCAATGCATAGTTCGTGAGATATTCGTGTTTGAATATGATTTTTTGTCATATTTGAAGTTATCAAATAATATGTCAAAAACTAAATTATTTCTCTAGCAAAGTAGGGATTATTATTAATATCAATGACGAAATAATGCGTCCTTGAGTACTGATATTTATAATTCATACAGGATTGAGATTGTAAATTATTATTATTAAAGCCAAATACCTGCCAGATGAATCTCATAATACTGATGCTTTATTTAGTTTTTATTTCGCTCTCTATTTTGCTATATATGTTTTTATTATTACCATTATTATCATATTATTATCATTATAATCAAGCCAACGTTTCATAAGTGCTGAATATCCCGCCCTTGCAATCAGTCTTGCTTCTCTGTGCAACATCAAAGTTAACAGCTAATGCATAAATCCGACCTCCTTATGCCTCAATCCGGCGCGTTTAAACCTGCACCTGTTCTTGGAGCGATTGCGGGATAAGTCTCGGCGTAATGCACGAATTAGTAGCTGCTCCAGGAACATCCCGGGCCAAGTGCACCGCCCTGTGTCTGTTGATTATCGGATTAACCGACGTAATCCCGCGGGATCCGCGAATTGCATCTGGGTCGCCCCTTTTTGCCCTGCCCGGATTGCAGCACATGCAAAAAGGGGTGAATAAATTACTTCCGGACGGTCGTTAGGCATCCGCTGCATCGGCGATTAAATCTTGGCCGAACGTGTCCTGGCGAGATGGGTTTTGTTAAATCAAGGATTCTTAAGTCCTTGAATGCGTAATGAGGACTGAGGAGTGCGGATTTATTATTAAATGCATAATCAACTAAGAACTAAGCGGCCATGCTTGCTTTGCTATTTCTACTACTGCATCAGGTGCAGTCCTTCCATCCAACGATAAAGTTGCTAATATGTATCCACCACAAAACGTGCTACATTACTACTTGTATCTAATTACTAATTACTACATTACTACTTGCATCTAAATCAGTGCACGAAACGAACAATTCCAGTAGCACTTAAGAAACACATGTTCACAGTAAAAACAGAATATTACAAGTATCACGCATTAGATAATTGTCACATTACGTGAATTCAATACGAACATAATACATTTTGTATGCATTATGCCAATATTGTAAGTGATTGTATCGAAAAAAATAAGATTTTTATGGAGCTTTCACAAAATTGAAGACAAACTTTGAATTTTTATAAAAAGCTACGCAATTTACATAGGATTAAATAGAAAAATATTTTGAATTCGTTTTTTTAGTTAAGATTTTTATGTACTAAAATAATGTTATAATTGTATTGCATTAAAGCTTCTACAATATACATTTAAATTTAAAAAATAAATCTTAAAGAATAAAATTATTAAGATTTTGATAATATTTTATGTACGAATGAGATTTCCCGTACAAGTGGAGGAATCCGTGTTACCTGTTTATAAGAAGTTGCGGCGGAGTAATGGTCGGCACTCACCTGAAACAAAAAGAATGGGGAAGATAAGTATGACGTACGGCGGACTGGGGATGTGGGATTGCAATTTATTTGGGCAATTTCCCGAAAGTGTGGAGCAGTTGTGAACTTCAACCGGCGGCATAGTAAAATTTATACGTACAAGTATTGCCGATTCAGCTGCTCCAGTATAAACTCGAGTCACTTAGCGAGACACAAAAAATAATTTACTGCCATCACATATTAACTTTTTGTCAAAAATTTTGAACAAGCACGAATAATTACCATTTTTTTCATAGTTTTTGCACAAATTTGCACAAAGTTTGATTGAAATTGTAGCACACTTCTATTTCGTGTCAATAGTTTGGACACGAATTCAATTAATACGACACGATTAATTTGACACGAATCGATTAATACGATTTTTTCATAATTTTTGCCGAGATTTCACAAATTTCATGTGTATTTTTTCCATTTGTAGCACATTTTTACATAATTTGTACATCTACCAAACATTTGTTATCAAATGATCCAAATGCTATACGTTTTATTGTTCTGTAGCACATTTCCATTTTGTGTCAATAATTTTGAACACGTCCAAATAATTACCATTTTTTTATAGTTTTTGCACAAATTTGGACAAAGTTTGTTTGAAATTGTAGCACACTTCTATTTCGTGTCAATAGTTTGGACACGAATTCAATTAATACGACACGATTAATTTGACACGAATCGATTAATACGATTTTTTCATAATATTTGCAGAGATTTGCACAAATTTCATGTATTTTTTTCCATTTGTAGCATATTTATACATAATTTGTACATCTACCAAACATTTGTAATTAAATGATCCAAATGCTATACGTTTTATTATTCTGTAGCACATTTCCATTTTGTGTCAAAAATTTTGAACACGTCCAAATAATTACCATTTTTTCATAGTTTTTGCACAAATTTGCACAAAGTTTGTTTGAAATTGTAGCACACTTCGATTTCGTGTCAATAGTTTAGACACGAATTCAATTAATACGACACGATTAATTTGACACTAATAGATTAATACAATTTTTTCATAATTGTTGCAGAGATTTGCACAAATTTCATGTATTTTTTTCCATTTGTAGTACTTATTTACATAATTTGTACATCTACCAAACATTTGCTATCAAATGATCCAACTTCTATACGTTTTATTAATCTGTCGCACATTTCCATTTTGTGTCAATAATTTTGAACACGTCCAAATAATTACCTTTTTTTCATAGTTTTTGCACAAATTTGCACAAAGTTTGATTGAAATTGTAGCACACTTCTATTTCGTGTCAATAGTTTGGACACGAATTCAATTAATACGACACGATTAATTTGACACCAATCGATTAATACGATTTTGTCATAATATTTGCAGAGATTTGCACAAATTTCATGTATTTTTTTTTCATTTGTAGCATATGTTTACATAATTTGTACATCTACCAAACATTTGTTATCAAATGATCCAAATGCTATACGTTTTATTATTCTGTAGCACATTTCCATTTTGTGTCAATAATTTTGAACACGTCCAAATAATTACCATTTTTTCATAGTTTTTTCACAAATTTGCACAAAGTTTGTTTGAAATTGTAGCACACTTCTATTTCGTGTCAATAAAACTATTGACACGAATTCAATTAATACGACACAATTAATTTGACACGAATCGATTAATACGATGTTTTCATAATTTCTGCAGAGATTTCACAAATTTCATGTGTATTTTTTCCATTTGCAGCATATTTTTACATAATTTGTACATCTACCAAACATTTGTTATCAAATAATCAAAATGCTATACGTTTTATTATTCTGTAGCACATTTCCATTTTGTGTCAATAATTTTGAACACGTCCAAATAATTACCATTTTTTCATAGTTTTTGCACAAATTTGCACAAAGTTTGTTTGAAATTGTAGCACACTTCTATTTCGTGTCAATAGTTTAGACACGAATTCGATTAATACGACACGATTAATTTGACACGAATCGATTAATACGATTTTTTCATAATTTTTGCAGATTTCACAAATTTCATGTGTATTTTTTCCATTTGTAGCATATTTTTACATAATTTGTACATCTACCAAACATTTGTTATCAATTGATCCAAATGCTATACGTTTTATTATTCTGTAGCACATTTCCATTTTGTGTCAATAATTTTGAACACGTCCAAATAATTACAATTTTTTCATAGTTTTTGCACAAATTTGCACAAAGTTTGTTTGAAATTGTAGCTCACTTCTATTTTGTGTCAATAGTTTGGACACGATTTCAATTAATACGACACGATTAATTTGACACGAATCGATTAATACGATTTTTTCATAATTTTTGCAGAGATTTCACAAATTTCATGTATCTTTTATCCATTTGTAGCATATTTTTACATAATTTGTACATCTACCAAACATTTGTTATCAAATAATCCAACTGCTATACGTTTTATTATTCTGTAGCACATTTCCATTTTGTGTCTATAATTTTGAACACGTCCCAATAATTACCATTTTTTCATAGTTTTTTCACAAATTTGCACAAAGTTTTTTTGAAATTGTAGTACACTTCTATTTCGTGTCAATAGTTTGGACACGAATTCAATTAATACGACACGAATAATTTGACACGAATCGATTAATACGATTTTTTCATAATTTTTGCAGAGATTTCACAAATTTCATGTGTCTTTTTTCCATTTGTAGCATATTTTTACATAATTTGTACATCTACCAAACATTTGTTATCAAATGCTATACGTTTTATAATTCTGTAGCACATTTCCATTTTGTGTCAATAATTTTGAACACGTCCAAATAATTATCATTTTTTCATAGTTTTTGCACAAATTTGCACAAAGTTTTTTTGAAATTGTAGTACACTTCTATTTCGTGTCAATAGTTTGGACACGAATTCAATTAATACGACACGATTAATTTGACACGAATCGATTAATACGATTTTTTCATAATTTTTGCAGAGATTTGCACAAATTTCATGTATTTTTCCATTTGTAGTACTTATTTACATAATTTGTACATCTACCAAACATTTGCTATCAAATAATCCAACTTCTATACGTTTCATTATTCTGTAGCACATTTCTATTTCGTGTCAATAGTTTTGACACGTTTTCCATTAATTTGACACGATCAATTTGACAATTTATTTGACATGAATCGAAGAATGCCATTTTTTCATAATTTTTGCAGAGATTTGCACAAATTTCATGTATTTTTTCCATTTGTAGTACTTATTTGCATAATTTGTACATCTACCAAACATTTGCTATCAAATGATCCAACTTCTATACGTTTCATTATTCTGTAGCACATTTCTATTTCGTGTCAATAGTTATGACACGTATTCGATTAATTTGACAAGATCAATTTGACACGATTAATTTGACACGAATCGAAGAATGCCATTTTTTCATAATTTTTGCAGAGATTTGCACAAATTTCATGTATTTTTTGCATTTGTAATACTTATTTACATAATTTGTACATCTACCAAACATTTGCTATCAAATGATCCAACTTCTATACGTTTCATTATTCTGTAGCACATTTCTATTTCGTGTCAATAGTTTTGACACGTTTTCCATTAATTTGACACGATCAATTTGACACAATTTATTTGACATGAATCGAAGAATGCCATTTTTTCATAATTTTTGCAGAGATTTGCACAAATTTCATGTATTTGTTTCCATTTGTAGTACTTATTTACATAATTTGTACATCTACCAAACATTTGCTATCAAATGATCCAACTTCTATACGTTTCATTATTCTGTAGCACATTTCTATTTCGTGTCAATAGTTTTGACACGTTTTCCATTAATTTGACACGATCAATTTGACACAATTTATTTGACATGAATCGAAGAATGCCATTTTTTCATAATTTTTGCAGAGATTTGCACAAATTTCATGTATTTGTTTCCATTTGTAGTACTTATTTACATAATTTGTACATCTACCAAACATTTGCTATCAAATGATCCAACTTCTATACGTTTCATTATTCTGTAGCACATTTCTATTTCGTGTCAATAGTTTTGACACGTTTTCCATTAATTTGACACGATCAATTTGACACAATTTATTTGACATGAATCGAAGAATGCCATTTTTTCATAATTTTTGCAGAGATTTGCACAAATTTCATGTATTTGTTTCCATTTGTAGTACTTATTTACATAATTTGTACATCTACCAAACATTTGCTATCAAATGATCCAACTTCTATACGTTTCATTATTCTGTAGCACATTTCTATTTCGTGTCAATAGTTTTACACGTATTCCATTAATTTGACACGATCAATTTGACACAATTTATTTGACATGAATCGAAGAATGCCATTTTTTCATAATTTTTGCAGAGATTTGCACAAATTTCATGTATTTTTTCCATTTGTAGTACATATTTACATAATTTGTACATCTACCAAACATTTGCTATCAAATGATCCAACTTCTATACGTTTCATTATTCTGTAGCACATTTCTATTTCGTGTCAATAGTTTTGACACGTTTTCCATTAATTTGACACGATCAATTTGACACAATTTATTTGACATGAATCGAAGAATGCCATTTTTTCATAATTTTTGCAGAGATTTGCACAAATTTCATGTATTTGTTTCCATTTGTAGTACTTATTTACATAATTTGTACATCTACCAAACATTTGCTATCAAATGATCCAACTTCTATACGTTTCATTATTCTGTAGCACATTTCTATTTCGTGTCAATAGTTTTGACACGTTTTCCATTAATTTGACACGATCAATTTGACACAATTTATTTGACATGAATCGAAGAATGCCATTTTTTCATAATTTTTGCAGAGATTTGCACAAATTTCATGTATTTGTTTCCATTTGTAGTACTTATTTACATAATTTGTACATCTACCAAACATTTGCTATCAAATGATCCAACTTCTATACGTTTCATTATTCTGTAGCACATTTCTATTTCGTGTCAATAGTTTTGACACGTTTTCCATTAATTTGACACGATCAATTTGACACAATTTATTTGACATGAATCGAAGAATGCCATTTTTTCATAATTTTTGCAGAGATTTGCACAAATTTCATGTATTTGTTTCCATTTGTAGTACTTATTTACATAATTTGTACATCTACCAAACATTTGCTATCAAATGATCCAACTTCTATACGTTTCATTATTCTGTAGCACATTTCTATTTCGTGTCAATAGTTTTGACACGTTTTCCATTAATTTGACACGATCAATTTGACACAATTTATTTGACATGAATCGAAGAATGCCATTTTTTCATAATTTTTGCAGAGATTTGCACAAATTTCATGTATTTGTTTCCATTTGTAGTACTTATTTACATAATTTGTACATCTACCAAACATTTGCTATCAAATGATCCAACTTCTATACGTTTCATTATTCTGTAGCACATTTCTATTTCGTGTCAATAGTTTTGACACGTTTTCCATTAATTTGACACGATCAATTTGACACAATTTATTTGACATGAATCGAAGAATGCCATTTTTTCATAATTTTTGCAGAGATTTGCACAAATTTCATGTATTTTTTCCATTTGTAGTACATATTTACATAATTTGTACATCTACCAAACATTTGCTATCAAATGATCCAACTTCTATACGTTTCATTATTCTGTAGCACATTTCTATTTCGTGTCAATAGTTTTGACACGTATTCGATTAATTTGACACGATCAATTTGACACGATTAATTTGACAAGAATCGAAGAATCCCTTTTTTTCATAATTTTTGCAGAGATTTGCACAAATTTCATGTATTTTTTCCATTTGTAGTACTTATTTACATAATTTGTACATCTACCAAACATTTGCTATCAAATGATCCAACTTCTATACGTTTCATTATTCTGTAGCACATTTCTATTTCGTGTCAATAGTTTTGACACGTTTTCCATTAATTTGACACGATCAATTTGACACAATTTATTTGACATGAATCGAAGAATGCCATTTTTTCATAATTTTTGCAGAGATTTGCACAAATTTCATGTATTTTTTCTCTTTGTAGTACTTATTTACATAATTTGTACATCTACCAAACATTTGCTATCAAATGATCCAACTTCTATACGTTTCATTATTCTGTAGCACATTTCTATTTCGTGTCAATAGTTTTGACACGTTTTCCATTAATTTGACACGATAAATTTGACACAACTTATTTGACATGAATCGAAGAATACCATTTTTTCATAATTTTTGCAGAGATTTGCACATATGTCATGTATTTTTTCCATTTGTAGTACTTATTTACATAATTTGTACATCTACCAAACATTTGCTATCAAATGATCCAACTTCTATACGTTTCATTATTCTGTAGCACATTTCTATTTCATGTCAATAGTTTTGACACGTTTTCCATTAATTTGACACGATCAATTTGACACAACTTATTTGACATGAATCGAAGAATACCATTTTTTCATAATTTTTGCAGAGATTTGCACAAATTTCATGTAGTTTTTCCATTTGTAGTACTTATTTACATAATTTGTACATCTACCAAACATTTGCTATCAAATGATCCAACTTCTATACGTTTCATTATTCTGTAGCACATTTCTATTTCGTGTCAATAGTTTTGACACGTTTTCCATTAATTTGACACGATCAATTTGACATGAATCGAAGAATGCCATTTTTTCATAATTTTTGCAGAGATTTGCACAAATTTCATGTATTTTTTCCATTTGTAGTACTTATTTACATAATTTGTACATCTACCAAACATTTGCTATCAAATGATCCAACTTCTATACGTTTCATTATTCTGTAGCACATTTCTATTTCGTGTCAATAGTTTTGACACGTATTCGATTAATTTGACACGATCAATTTGACACGATTAATTTGACAAGAATCGAAGAATACCATTTTTTCATAATTTTTGCAGAGATTTGCACAAATTTCATGTATTTTTTTCCATTTGTGGCACATTTTTTCACACAATTTGTACATCTACCTTTTTTTTTTCTAACTGCTGTGCTTTTTATTATTCTGTCTTTAATTGTCATGCGTATTTGTGTTTTGATGTTGCAAATTCTGCTTCCTATTTTTCAATATTCACGCCTGAATGTATTGATTTCATGTGAAGCTGCCTCCCAACTAATAAATAATTGAGGCGTCAGCGCGTTGGTCAATCAATAATGCGCGTGCAATTAATAATTATGATCAGACACAATGCTAATAACGCAGTCAAAATTGCTTCCGTGCTAATTGGCAGTGCGCTCGATGGCACTTTTTGTTTCAAATTATGCGCGTTGCATTGTCAATGTAGACCGCGAGTACATTAATTTAATGGATTTTAATAGATGTGCTAATGATATGTTTGCATTATTACACTTGTATTGGTTTCAATGCATTTATAATTACGTGATATTCTTATTAAAGGTACTGTAACAAAATAATAATAATTATTGATTCACTCAATAATTATTACTAAAATTGAAACAAAATTACTGCATAATGTATTGAACACTTGTAATGTGTAACATGTATAACATGAACATGTTGTAATGATATTTAATTATTATATGCCATTGATGTTGACATTGACATACAGAATTTAAAAATGTGCTCATAAACCTTTGCCATATGTAGTTCTTTCGCCAATTTATACACACCCTGTATAACATTAAGTATGGACATTAGACATGTGGTTTTGGAAACTTTGTCAGGTATTTTCATTTTGAATTTCGTTCAAAATATCAAGTTTTAAAACGTCTTTATACTTAACCCTTATTTTTTATGTATCCAAAAAAGGCATTCATTAATTTCAACTTATTTGTAGAAATTTTCTACTTCGCCACTATTTCATATTGATATTCATATTAATCATAATCATATAAATTCATAATTATATTGATTTCATATTTATGATTTTCGTTTCATAATATATTTTAAACAGGACAAATAAATAAATGAGGCAGACAATTTATGGTATTCAATTATACTCGAAACTACGTAATGTTTGTTTAAAAATCGCATCAATGAATAAATCATGCAAAAATTGCCACTATTAAATTATATCTGAAACAGCGTAATTATTTGCCTAAAATTTATTTTTATTCATATCGCTTCATTAATTGGTCAAATTAATTCATTTGCATTACAATCAAATTGAAATTAACTCTCATAGAAATAATACAACCAACAAGCAGCACTATATAACTTTATTAAAATATCATGCGAAACAAAACGCCCAATATGAATTCATAAAGGCAAAAATGAGGTCAATTGTTTCTTGTTGATGTTAATTAGCCATAGTAGCGTAAGAAATTCTTTCGTTAAATAAACAAACTGAAATAATAAGTTGGAAAAATTCGCAAACAAAATGCTTTACGAAATTCAATGGGATAAAATCTGTAGGTGACATTTTAAGTTCTGTTATTAGAGCGGAATGCAATTCAAGAAGTATTTTATTCTTTTTAATAAAGTGCGCAACAGTTTTTATGTTTCACGAACCAAAAGGTAGTTTCAAGAAGTATTTCATTCCCTTTGATAATGTAGAAATCTACAGACTGCCTTTTATTACATGAACCAAATGGCAGACGGAAAAACCCTCGCCTCTTCAGATCCATTTCTTAATGAGCCCCCAATCTCCTCGCGAGACTCCATCCCGGTTATGTAATCCTACCCCATTGTTTGCGTTTTTACCCCGTCTCGAACTCGGCAACTTGCCTGCGAGAGCATTCGGCTTCCGGATCGCGCAAGTTTTCCTCCCCATTGTGTGCAACCCTGCGAGCCGAAATCCATATCGGCCGCCCCCCGGCCGCCCCGCGCCGCCGCCGCGACACGGAAAACCGGGGAAAGTCGAGAGCCGCCCCCGCAAAAGCACCCCCCTTGCGCCGGCAAACAAAAACAATTACACTGGCTAAGTGGAATCATTGTTTCCACTCTCGGGCTGCGAGTTTTCCGCGGACACTCCCGGAAAATCCGCGCGATTTTCCGCGACGACGGGCTGCGAGGAACCCACGGGCGTGAGTAATGAGCGCCGGCAGGCACACGGGCGCGAAAACGCAGTGAAATTAAAAATGTTTCACTGAATGCTCGCCAAATTAAAAGGCAATAAAATGCGCGATGTAAATGTACATTACACGCTGAAAAACACGTCAGCTGCCCTTTGAGTGGCTTAAAGAGAAACGTTCGTTATTCATAGTTAAATTTCCAAGATATAAAGTACAGTTTTTTGAAATTTGTTGTTAGTAGATAAGATATGCTGCTTCTGGGCCAATTTCCCATAAGGATTTACATAGCGGTCAAAATTTACTTCCTTCACCAAACCCAAAATAACGTTTGCTGTGGATACCATTTTTAAATTCTCATATTATTTAAGATGTTTCGTTACCTGCTACGGTTAACTTCAAACTTCATCCCTAAATTATCCGCAAAGAAGCCTCTTGCCCATCCACCCCCTTGTAAACATATTTCATTAACAATTTTTGAATTTTCATATTATTTAAGATGTTTCGTTACCTGCTACGGTTAACTTCAAACTTCATCCCTAAATTATCCGCAAAGCAGCCTCTTGCCCATCCACCCCCTTGTAAACATATTTCATTAGCAATTTTTGAATTTTCATATTATTTAAGATGTTTCGTTACCTGCTATGGTTAACTTCAAATTTCATCCCTAAATTATCCCCAAAGCAGCCTCTTGCCCATCCACCCCCTTGTAAACATATTTCATTAGCAATTTTTGAATTTTCAATTACGCCTGCCTACGCGCGGCGCCTTCGTAATTGAGTAATTTGTTAGTATCACTACGTGTCTGTCCCCTCCCCCGACGGGGGCGGCTAAAGGGGGGGGGCGTCCTGTGCCGTCGTGACAGCCGGACCCGTCCTCACTCGGAACGCAGGAAATTCGTTTCGGCGACAGATGTCTGTGAGCGGTATTAATAACGTAATTAAATGGGGGCCCTCGAGGTGGATTGCGGGGGCGGCGAGGGGGCGTCTTTCCGGGAGGGGCCCGAAAAGTGAATTCGTTTTAATAAATCGCCGGCGGCTTTTAAAACGCGACCTCGTTTTCTGAAGGGGCTCTTAAAGATTTTTCCATGAGTATGAATGGGCTGTAATTTTCAAATTTGTAGTTTTGACAGTTATTATTGATAATAAAACAAATTTTGTCAATACAGTTTAAAATATTACAAATTTAGAACTTTTCCCTGGGTATGAATGGGCTGTAATTTTCCATTTTGTAGTTTTGAGAATTATCATTGAAAATAATACAAATTTTGTAAATACAGTTTAAAATGTAACAAATTTTTGGCGCATATTGATAGTGGGGTACAAAAGTTGACAAATTTTGTTTGTTACAGTTACATACTTGACAAATTTTCACAATTGCAGCTACAAATTTTGCGGCTACACAGATTTTGTCACAGTTAAAAATATGAGCAATATTGGCAGTTAGCGTTAAAAATGTTACAAATTTTATCAGTTACAGTTGAAATTTTTCCAAATTTTGACAATTACCGTTGAAAATATGACAGTTACATTTGAAAATATGAAAATATAAAAAAATCCAGTTATATCCTTGACAAATTTTCACAAGTGCAACTACAAATTTGGCAATTTTACAGATTTTAACAGCCCCAGATGAAAATATGAGCAATGTTGGCAGTTACAGATGAAAATATCAGAAATATCGACAGCTACAGTTGAAAATATGCTTAATTTTGTTAGTTACAGTAAAATATTTGACAAAATTTAACCGTTACCAATAAAAATATTACAAACGTTGTCAGTTATAGTAAAAAAAATAAACAAAATATAACAATTTTGACTGAAATTTTGAAGGATTTTGATAGTGGAGTATAAAATTTGGCAAATTATGACAGTTACCGTTAAAAATGTTACAAATTTTATCAGTAACAGTTGAAATATTTCCAAATTTTGACAATTACCATTGAAAATATGACACTTACATTTGAAAATATTAAAATATAAAAAAATACAGTTATATACTTGACAGATTTTCACAAGTGCAGCTATATATTTAGCAGTTTCACAGATTTTGACAGTCTCAGATGAAAATATGAGCAATATTGGCAGTTACAGTTGAAAATATCAGAAATATCGACAGCTACAGTTGAAAATAAGCTTAATTTTGTTAGTTACAGTAACATATTTGACGAAATTTAACCGTTACCAAAGAAAATATTGCAAATGTTGTCAGTTAAAGTAAAAAAATTAACAAAATATAACGATATTTACCGAAATGTTGGAGGATTCTGATAGTGGGTACAAAATTTTGAAAATTATGACAGTTAGCGTTAAAAATGTTACAAATTTTATCAGTTACAGTTGAAAAATTTCCAAATTTTAACAATTACCGTTGAAAATATGACAGTTACATTTGAAAATATTAAAATATAAAAAAATCCAGTTATATCCTTGACAAATTTTCACAAGTGCAACTATAAATTTGGCAATTTCACAGATTTTGACAGTCCCAGATGAAAATATGAGCATTATTGGCAGTTACAGTTGAAAATATCAGAAATATCGACAGCTACAATTGAAAATATGCCTTATTTTGTTAGTTACAGTAAAATATTTGACGAAATTTAACCGTCACCAATGACAATGTTGTCAGTTATAGTAAAAAAATTAACAAAATATAACAATTTTTACTGAAATTTTGGAGGATTTTGATAGTGGGGTATAAAATTTGGCAAATTATGACAGTTACCGTTAAAAATGTTACAAATTTTGTCAATTACAGTAGAAAATTTTCCAAATTTTGACAATTACCATTGAAAATATGACAGTTGCACTTGAAAATATTAAAATATAAAAAAATACAGTTATATACTTGACAAATTTTCACAAGTGCAACTATAAATTTGGCAATTTCACAGATTTTGACAGTCCCAGATGAAAATATGAGCAATATTGGCAGTTAGAGTTGAAAATATCAGTAATATCGACAGCTACAGTTGAAAATATGCCTAATTTTATTAGTTACAGTAAATTTTTTGACAAAACTTAACCGTTACCAATGAAAATATTGCAAATGTTGTCGGTTATAGTAACAAAATTAACAAAATATAACAATTTTTACTGAAATTTTTGAGGATTTTGATAGTGGGGTACAAAATTTGGCAAATTATGACAGTTAGCGTTAAAAGTGTTACAAATTTTATCAGTTACAGTTGAAAATTTTTCAAATTTTGACAATTACCGTTGAAAATATGACAGTTACATTTGAAAATATGAAAATATAAAAAATTACAGTTATATCCTTGACAAATTTTCACAAGTGCAACTATAAATTTGGCAATTTCACAGATTTTCATAGTCCCAGATGAAAATATGAGCAATATTGGCAGTAACAGTTGAAATTATCAGAAATATCAAGAGCTACAGTTGAAAATATGCTTAATTTTGTTAGTTACAGTAAAATATTTGACAAAATTTAACCCTTACGATTGAAAATACTACAAATGTTGTTAGTTACAGTTACAGTTTCAACTGTAACTGACAATATTAGTCATATTTCAAACAATGACTGTCCAACTCTGTAAACTTGCCAAATTTGTAGCTAGGTGAAAATATTTGTCAAGTATATAACAGTAACGTTCAAAATCTAACAAATAATAACTTATAATTTGATATGTATAAAGTGAAAAATTGAAAAATGTCAAACTTAGTAGATATAAAATCAAAATATTATGATTTACGAATTGAACTATTGTAAATTTACAGCTTAACAGTTTTCAAGCTTTCAGAGACATCTTTCACGTATTCTAGAAAACCAAATAAACGACGTTTGAAAGGTTTTCACGTTTTGAGAGACGTTTTTTACGTTTTCTAAGAGATTTTCACATATGTATAAAGTGAATAAATGAAAAGTGTCACATTTAGTATATAAAAAATCAAAATACTATGATTTACGTACTGATCTACTGTAAATTTTGCAGCTTATTACAACTTGAGCACAGTACTTGACGGTTTATTACTATGTTCACTGGATTTTTTTGTGAATTTTTTAGTGGGAGTCAAAATGTAACAAATTTTGATCGTTACATTGATTGTTTAGGATTTTTACAACATGAGTACAGTACGTAACAGTTTATTTGCAGTTTTTACCGAAATTTCGGAGGATTTTGATAGTGGGGTATAAAATTTGACAAATTATGACAATTACCGTAAAGAATGTTACAAATTTTGTAATAGGTTTGTGTAAATTAGGCGAGAAAATCGAGTTCTTAACTTTTCGAGTTTACCTGTGGAAGTTATCTGTCACTGAAATTTCTGAAAATTTATCTAATGGATATTTTGAAATTTATATGCCAGATTTGCATACAGTATGTCTGCAGATAATTGTTTTAAAAATTTGATAACAGCTACGTGTAAATTAGGTGAGAAAATTGAGTTATTAACTTTCCGAGTTGACCAGTATAAGTTATCTGTCACTGAATTTACTGAAAATTTATCTAATGGCTATTTTGAAAATTTTATGCCAGATTTGCATACACTATGCCTGCAGATAATTCACCTGAAAATTTGATAACATGTATGTGTACATTAGGTGAGAAAATCAAGTTATTAACATTTGGAGTTGACCGGTAAAAGTTATCTGTCCCTGAAAATCCTGAAAATTCATCCAATGGATATTTTGAAAATGTTATGCCTGATTTGTATACAGTATGCCAGAAGATAATTCCTCTGAGAAGTGGACAGCGGGTATGTGTAAATTAAGTGAGAAAATCGAGATATTAACTTTCCTAGTTGACCAGTATAAGTTAGCTGTCACTGAAATTCCTGAAAAATTATCTAATGGATATTTTGAAAATTTTGTGCTAGAATTGCATAGAGTGTGCCTGCAGATAATTCCTCTAAAAATTTGATAACAGGTTTGTGTAAATTAAGTGGGAAAATCGAGTTATTAACTTTCCTAGTTGACCAGTATAAGTTATCTGCCACTGAAATTCCTGAAAATTCATCTATTGGAAATTTTGAAAATTTTATGCCAGATTTGTATACAGTATGCCTGCAGATAATTCCTTTGGAAATTTGATAACATGTTTGTGTAAATTAGGTGAGAAAATCAAATTATTAACTTTCCGAGTTGAGCAGTATAAGTTATCTGTCACTGAAATTCCTGAAAATTTATCTAAGTGATATTTTTTGCATACTGTATGCAAATGGGAAAAACCACCACAGAAATGCAGACCCAGAGTCGAACTCGAGACCTTGGGGTCTTGAAGCGAACGCGTTTACGCTCACTTCACCGCAGCCTCGTGATTCACTGCCCCCTTTTTCCCACCCGCGCGAAGAATTTTAAATCCGCGAAGTCCGCCCTAATTATTCTCTTAATTGGCCATCGGGGGGTGGGGGGCTAATTTAAGGGCAGGCGGTGGGATTATCGCCTCATAATTCGATCTTCAAGAATGGGGGGCGAGTTAAGAATGCGGACACGTTTTCGGCGAAATTAGGGATGCAAGAAGGGAGGGATGATTAATTAGCGTACTTGAGTTAACGATTCGTGGATGGCCCGGTTCTGTCGTTTTTTTTCTGTTTGAAACTTTTCTTCTAATAAATTCTTCATCGTTGAGAAATAGAGCTAACCAAAATACATATTCAGTAGATAATTATTCTGGAGATGAAATGGTATTTTTTTAGCTGGCAGTTTTATGGTTGTTATCATTATTAAAAAATATGCCCACACGGACAAATACTCACACCGATAAATGTTTACACGAATAAACGCTTGCATAGACAAATGCTCACACCTACAAATTCTCACACTGCTTGAAAAGCCGTATACTTACACGAACAAATGCTCACACCGCAAATTCTCACATGGCCAAATGCTTACACAGACAATTACTCACACGGACAAATGCTCACACCTACAAGTGGTCACACTGCTTGTGAGCAGTAGGCTTACACGGACAAATGCTCACACTAACTAATGCTCGCACGAATAAATGCTTACATAGACAAATGCTCACACCTACAAATGCTCACACTGCTTGAAAAGCAGTAGGCTTACACAGACAAATGCTCACACAAACTAATGCTCACATGGCCAAATGGTTACACAGACTAATTCCCACACCGACAAATGCTCACACCTACAAATGCTCACACTGCTTGAAAAGCACACTGCTCTTACACAGACAAATGCTCACACCGCAAATGCTCACATGGCCAAATGCTTACACAGACAAATGCTCACACCGACAAATGCTCACACAGACAAAAGCTCACACCTACAAATGCTCACATGGCCAAATGCTTACACAGACAGATGCTCACAACGACAAATGCTTGCATGGTAAAATGCTTACATAGACTAATGCTCACACCGACAAATACCCACACGAACAAAAGCTCCTATCGATTAATTAATCTCCAGTGGTACATTTTATGGTGGTCATAGTACTGTCCATCTACATTTGAAACACTACCAAATCAGGTGAGAGTTTTTGATATATAATGATTGAATGAAGAAGATTTTTAAATCGACTTTTCATCTACATTTAAAAGACTAACAAAATCAGGCGAGAGTGTTTCATGAATGATGATTGAAAGAAGAAGCTTTTAAACGATTTCCACAATAACTAAGAAATTTAAAATAAATCAAGATGACGTTTCTGATTTCTTTGATTGTTTATATTGCAATTATTTGTTGTGTATTATATTTTTATAATGAACCCATCTGCTGTAGAACTATTCATTGCAAAAGCTGAAAGACTGTAAAACGAAATTGAAATAATAAAAAAAGTGCGATTTCAAGCTAATATTTTTCTGTGTATGAGCAGGGGAATTGTTCGTTAGCGTAAACACGAAACAATGCTCAATGCATCACTTAAATATCATTCAGCATGACAACTCGCTTCCACCAAGCGTAATTATTTCCTCTTTTGCCGGCTTAATTAAAACTGCGGGAATTCCGCAACACTGCAACGAACTGCGGAAAGCCCCCAACATTGCAATCCGCTTTTAAAACTAAATGCAATTTCCCGGCGGCAACAAGCGAGCCGTCTATTTGCATGCCGCAAAGATTAATTCTCATATCAGGGCGGGAAAATATCGGCCCTATTTTGGCCCGCCTAACTCGATTTATCGCCGGTTTATTGCGGGGCCGCGTTAAATTTTCATTTCGCGCGCGAAGTTGCGCGTTTTACGGCATGCAAAGAGCACTTCCGCACACCTGTGAGGTGAGGCGTGGGCGGTATTTTCGGAGTTAATGGCGAACAACTCGCCGTGATTTGTGTATCGGTTGCTCGCTTGCTCAGGCTGGGCACGTTTCCGGGAAGCTGGGCGATCAAAATATCCGAGAAGTTTCGTGGGAAACACGAAAGTTGCCCGATAATCAATTACACAATTAATAAGGCGCGATTAATGTGTTGTAGCACATTTATTGCCACATAGAAATCCATTCTAGTGGATTTAGAAGTTGAAAATGATTACCACTTAACGGCGAATATTATTTTATTTAACGAAAAGTAATAATAATAAGTATTATTATGTACAAGTGCCAGAAAAAATAAGGTCAAATTTTCAATACTACTATAACAATTACAAATTTCAATAAACAAATCGATGACAACAACAATTTTTAATAAATAGTTCTGCTTCGGAAACATTTTGTCACACCTCAACAACAGATAGATAGATAGATAGATAGATAGAAGATAGATAGATAGATAGATAGATAGATATATAAATAATTCTATTTCGTGCAAAAACAGTTAACTTAATAAATTACAAGCAAATGAATAAATTAACAATTACAATGTGTACATTCAATCATCATTCATCTAAACCTCTCGCCTGATTTTGTTAGTTTTTTAAATGTAGATGAAAAATCGATTTAAAAATCTTCTTCATTCAATCATCATACATCAAAACTGCAATAAAGTGGTTGCCAGCTCAGAGCTCTTAATTATTCTTACAACTTACTTCTACTCTTAATAATGTGATACTTGGGGGGCAAACAACAGGAAAGACAGAAAGGAAACACGCAGAAAACGCGTATTCAAGGCTGTGTAAGAAATTTCTCCCACGAGAAATAGGCATTTGTTAGCAGATGTTGTTTAGCAGATGTCATTAGTAGTCAAACAGCGTTGGTTCTGGCCCACCTGATGAAATCTAGTTCTGGTCCTGGTCATCCCGGTGAAATACAGCGCTGGTTCTGGCCCACCTCTCTCATAAACGTGAAAACCTTCCAGAGAACGTGAAAAACGTCTGCCTAAACATGAAAACCTCTCAAACGTCATTCATTTGGTTTTCTAGAAAACGTGAAAAACGTCTGACGAAATATGAAAACCTCTCAAACGTCATTCATTTGGTTTTCCAGAAAACGTGAAAAATGTCTCTCAAAACGTGAAAACCACTCAGACGTCGTTCGTATGGGTTTCCAGAAAACGTGTGAAACGTCTCTCAAAACGTGAACACCTCTCAGACGTCGTTTATTTGATTTTCCGGAAAACGTGAAAAATTTCTCTCAAAACGTGAAAACCTCTCAGGCGTCGTTCGTATGGTTTTCCAGAAAACGTGTAAAACGTCTCTCAAAACGTGAACACCTCTCAGACGTCGTTTATTTGATTTTCCGGAAACCGTGAAAAATTTCTCTCAAAACGTGAAAACCACTCAGACGTCGTTCGTATGGGTTTCCAGAAAACGTGTAAAACGTCTCTCAAAACGTGAACACCTCTCAGACATCGTTTATTTGATTTTCCGGAAAACGTGAAAAATGTCTCTCAAAACGTGAAAACCTCTCAGGCGTCGTTCGTATGGTTTTCCAGAAAACGTGTAAAACGTCTCTCAAAACATGAACACCTCTCAGACGTCGTTTATTTGATTTTCCGGAAAACGTGAAAAATGTCTCTCAAAACGTGAAAACCTCTCAGGCGTCGTTCGTATGGTTTTCCAGAAAACGTGAAAAATGTTTCTCATAAATGTGAAAACTTCTCAGAAAACGTGAAAAACGTCTGCCTAAACGTGAAAACCTTTCAAACGTCGTTCATTTGGTTTTCCAGAAAACGTGAAAAACGTCTCTCATAAACGCAAAAACCTCTCACAAAACGTGAAAAACGTCTCTCGAAACGTAGTAACCTCTCAAACGACGTTTTTCACGTTTTCTGAGAGGTTTCAACGTTTTCGAAAGACGTTTTTCACGTTTTGTGGAAAAGCAAATAAATGACGTTTGAGAGGTTTTTAAGTTTTGAGAGACATTTTTCACGTAATCTAGAAAACAAAATAATCGACGTTTGACAACATTTGTAATATTTTCAATGGCGTTTTTGAGAGACGTTTTTCACATTTTCTGCAAAACCATATAAACGACGTTTGAGAGGTTTTTACATTTTGAGAGACATTTTTCACGTTTTCTAGAAAAAAAAATCAACGTTTGACAACATTTGTAATATTTTCAATGGTAACGGTTAAATTTTGTCAAATATTTGTGTATAGCTAACCAAATTAGGTATATTTTCAACTGTAGCTGTCGATATTTCTGATATTTTCAACTGTAACTACCAATATTGCTTATTTCATCAACTGCGACTGTCAAAATCTGTTGAAGTTGAAAACGTAAAAAACCTCACTCGAAACGTGAAACCTCTTACAGGTCGTTGATTTGGTTTTCCAGAAAACGTTAAAAACGTGTTTCATAAACGCGAATAACTCTTAGAAAACGTGAAAAACGTGTTTCATAAACGTGAAAACCTCTCAGAAAACGTGAAAAACGTCTCTCGAAACGTGGCAACCTCGCGAGCGACGTTTTTCACATTTTCTGAGAGGTTTTCACGTTTTTCAGAGACGTTTTTCACATTTTATGGAAAACCATATAAAAGACATCTTTCACGTTTTCTGAAAATCCACATCATCGACGCTTGATCATTTGTAATATTTTCAATGGTAACTGTTAAATTTTGTCAAATATTTTTCTGTAGCTAACAAAATTAGGCATATTTTCAACTGTAGCTGTCGGTATTTCTGATGTATTCAACTGCAACTGCTCATATTGCTCATTTTTTCAACTGCCACTGTTAAAATCTGTTCAAGTTGAAAACGTGAAAACGTTCTCGAAACTTGAAACCTATTAAACGTCGTTCATTTAGTTTTCCAGAAAACGTGAAAAACGTGTTTCATAAACGCGAAAAACTCTTAGAAAACGTGAAAAACGTGTCTCATAAACGTGAAAAACTCTCAGAAAACGTGAAAAACGTTTTTCGCGTTTTCTGAGAGGTTACCATGTTTTTGAGAGACGTTTTTTCAAATTTTCTGGAAAACCATATAAACGACGTTTGACAGGTTTTCAAGATTGGAGAAACATTTTTCACGTTTTCTAGAAAACCAAGTAATTGACGTTTGACAACATTTGTAATAAGGTAACGGTTAAATTTTGTCAAATATTTCACTGTAACTAACAAAATTAGGCTTATTTTCAACTGTAGCTGTCGATATCTCTGATATTTTCAACTGTAACTGCCAATATTGCTCATATTTTCATCTGGGACTGTCAAAGTCAAAATTTGTCAAGGATAAAACTGGATTTTTTATATTTTCATATTTTCAAATGTAACTGTCATATTTTCAAAGGTAATACAAAATTTGGAAAAATTTAAAGTGTAACTGATAAAATTTGTAACATTTTTAACGCTAACTGTCATAATTTGCCAAATTTTATACCCCACTATCAAAATCCTTCCAAATTTCAGTAAAAATTGTTATATTTAGTTAATTTTTTTACTATAACTGACAACATTCGCAATATTTTCATTAGTAACGGTTAAATTTTGTCAAATAGTTTACTGTAACTAACAAAATTAGGCATATTTTCAACTGTACCTATCGATATTTCTGATATTTTCAACTGTAACTGCCAATATTGCTCATATTTTCATCTGAGACTCTCAAAATCTTTGAAATTGTCAAATTTATAGTTACACTTGTGAAAATTTATCAAGGATAAAACTGGATTTTTTTATATTTTCATATTTTCATATGTAACTCATTTTTTCAACGGTAATTGTCAAAATTTGGAAAATTTTCAACTGTAACTGACAAAATTTGTAACATTTTTAACGGTAACTGTTATAATTTGCCAAATTTTATACCCCACTATCGAAATCCTCCAAAATTTCGGAAAAAAACTATAAATAAAGTGTTAGTTTCAACTGTAGCTGTCGATATTTCTGATATTTTCAACTGTAACTGCCAATATTGCTTATATTTTCATCTGGTACTATAAAAAACTGTGAAATTGCCAAATTTATAGTTGCACTCATGAAAATTTGTTAAGGATATAACTGGAATTTTTTATATGTTCATATTTACGAATGTAACTGTCATATTTTCAAAGGTAATTGTCAAAATTTGGAAAAATTTAAAGTGTAACTGATCAAATTTGTAATATTTTTAACGGTAACTGTCATAATTTGCCAAATTTTGTACCCCACCATCAAAATCCTCAAAAAATTCGGTAAAAATTGTTATATTTTGTTAATTTTTTTACTATAACTGACAACATTTGCAATATTTTCATTAGTAACGGTTAAATTTTGTCAAATAGTTTACTGTAACTAACAAAATTAAGTATATTTTCAACTGTACCTATCGATATTTCTGATATTTCAACTGTAACTGCCAATATTGCTCATATTTTCATCTGGGACTCTCAAAATCTTTGAAATTGTCAAATTTATAGTTGCACTTGTGAAAATTTATCAAGGATAAAACTGGATTTTTTTATATTTTCATATTTTCAAATGTAAGTCATATTTTCAACGGTAATTGTCAAAATTTGGAAAATTTTCAACTGTAGCTGACAAAATTTGTAACATTTTTAACGGTAACTATTATAATTTGCCAAATTTTATACCCCACTATCGAAATCCTCTAAAATTTCGGAAAAAAATATAAATAAAGTGTTAGTTTCAACTGTAGCTGTCGATATTTCTGATATTTTCAACTGTAACTGCCAATATTGCTTATATTTTTATCTGGAACTATAAAAAACTGTGAAATTGCCAAATTTATAGTTGCACTCATGAAAATTTGTTAAGGATATAACTGGATTTTTTTATATTTTCATATTTTCAACTGTAACTGTCATATTTTCAACGGTAATTGTCAAAATTTGGAAAAATTTAAAGTGTAACTGATCAAATTTGTAATATTTTTAACGGTAACTGTCATAATTTGCCAAATTTTGTACCCCACCATCAAAATCCTCAAAAAATTCGGTAAAAATTCTTATATTTTGTTAATTTTTTTACTATAACTGACAACATTTGCAATATTTTCATTGGTAACGGTTAAATTTTGTCAAATATTTTACTGTAACTAACAAAATTAAGTATATTTTCAACTGTACCTATCGATATTTCTGATATTTTCAACTGTAACTGCCAATATTGCTCATATTTTCATCTGGGACTCTCAAAATCTTTGAAATTGTCAAATTTATAGTTGCACTTGTGAAAATTTATCAAGGATAAAACTGGATTTTTTTATATTTTCATTTTTTCAAATGTAAATCATATTTTCAACGGTAATTGTCAAAATTTGGAAAATTTTCAACTGTAACTGACAAAATTTGTAACATTTTTAACGGTAACTGTTATAATTTGCCAAATTTTATACCCCACTATCGAAATCCTCTAAAATTTCGGAAAAAAATTATAAATAAAGTGTTAGTTTCAACTGTAGCTGTCGATATTTCTGATATTTTCAACTGTAACTGCCAGCTTATATTTTCATCTGGAACTATAAAAAACTGTGAAATTGCCAAATTTATAGTTGCACTCATGAAAATTTGTTAAGGATATAACTGGAATTTTTTATATGTTCATATTTACAAATGTAACTGTCATATTTTCAAAGGTAATTGTCAAAATTTGGAAAAATTTAAAGTGTAACTGATCAAATTTGTAATATTTTTAACGGTAACTGTCATAATTTGCCAAATTTTGTACCCCACCATCAAAATCCTCAAAAAATTCGGTAAAAATTGTTATATTTTGTTAATTTTTTTACTATAACTGACAACATTTGCAATATTTTCATTGGTAACGGTTAAATTTTGTCAAATATTTTACTGTAACTAACAAAATTAAGTATATTTTCAACTGTACCTATCGATATTTCTGATATTTTCAACTGTAACTGCCAATATTGCTCATATTTTCATCTGGGACTCTCAAAATCTTTGAAATTGTCAAATTTATAGTTGCACTCATGAAAATTTGTTAAGGATATAACTGGATTTTTTTATATTTTCATATTTTCAACTGTAACTGTCATATTTTCAACGGTAATTGTCAATATTTGGAAAAATTTCAACTGTAACTGACCAAATTTTCAGAGAAATTATCTTCAGGCACACTATACAATTCAGGCATAACATTTTAAATATATTCATTAGATAAATATTCAGGAATTTCAATGACAGATAACTTATACTGGTCAACAAGGAAAGTTAACTACTCGATTTTCTCACTTAATTTACACAAACCTGTAATCAAATTTTCAGAAGAATTATTTTCAGGCATACTGTATACAAATCTGGCATAAAATTATCAAAATATCCAATGGATAAAATTTCAGAAATTTCAGTGACAGACAACTTATACTGGTCATATCGAAAAGTTAATAACCCGATTTTCTCACCTAATTTACACATACCTGTTATCAAATTTTCAGAGGGAATTATCTGCACGAATACTGTATGCAAATCTGGCATGAAATTTTCAAAATATCCATTAGATGAATTTTCAGGAATTTCGGTGGTAGATAACTTATACTGGTCAACTAGGAAAGTTAACTACTCGATTTTCTCCCTTAATTTACACAAACCTGTTATCAAATTTTTAGATGAATTATCTGCAGGCATACTGTATGCAATGCTGGCATAAAATTTTCAAAATATCTTTTAGAACAATTTTCAGGAATATCAGTGACAGACAACTTATACTGGTCAATTCAGGAAGATAATATCTCGATTTTCTCACTTAATACACACATACCTATTATCAAATTTTTAGATGAATTAGCTGCAGGCATAGTGTCTGCAAATCTGGCATAAAATGTTCAAAAAAGCCATTAAATAAATTTTCAGGAATTTCAGTGACAGATAACTTATACTGGTCAACTTGTTATAACTATTAGAAGTAAATAAAAAAAATAAAAAATAAGAAAATGCTCCGTGAAACATGATATCTCATAAACAGAATTTTTATATTTTATTTTTAATTATAATATTTATTTTACGTGAATGCATAACTAATTAATACATTTGCATTCATCCCCATGCATAATCAATGAAGACCTCGTTTTTCTCGTCGAATTTCTTTATGCCCTATAAAACAAAGTTCTTGCAGAATGCCTTTTGGGGCTAATTTATACAATATCCACGTACCAATATTATTTTGATAGCCCCATCAAGTTTCCTTCCGTAATTCATGCAGTATAATTCAATGTGCCCCATCAAAAGTTGATGCCGCCACAAATTTTTGTCCGACATTGCACCCCGTTCCGGCGGCAATTTCCGGGGGATGCACCGTAAACTCCCCCGGCGCGGCCGAGGCCTCCACAATGAGATTACGCCCCGGGGGTGGCGAAATTCCTCGCGCAACTTCCATCCCTTAAAGTAGCTCCGGCGCGGTAATTGGGTTAATGGCGGGCCGGGCGAAGCCACCCCCGGCGATGCACTTCCTCCGGCTCCTTATTCTTCATCCCTTGCAACACGCCATTAGCGCTGCACTTTCAAAGAGTCACAATCTCGCAGAGTGTTTTCGTTTGCCGCCCCCGTGGGTGATTTAATTGCTTGCGTGCGTGCCGGGGGTGGAAACCGGAGGGCCGAAGGGCCCACGGGAATTTATGGGGATGTTTGCGCTGCCATATTTGCCATGTGATGTACTCGCGCCGCTTTGATGACGCACATTAAACATTAATTGCATATGGGCCATATTATATGCATGAGCGTGTGTGATTAAATCTGCTCCGGATTGATTACACTGAATTATTATATTAAAATATCAAGCAGGGCATTTAAACTGCACGCGGCTCGCTTCATAGCTCCACTAAATTTTATAATTATAATTTTACTGCTGCCATAAGCCAAAAAGGTATAAAAAATATAAACTTTTTGATTTTTCTCCAAAAACTCCAATTTATCAATTAAATGAGGACAATTTTTCTGCATCCACTTTCAGGTAATGACAATTTTTGAAAATTCATATTAGCATAATTAAGAATATAAAACACAGAACAGCACGTGTTTTTCAATTATTTTCTATTCTATTCTATTTTATTTTTTATTTTTTAAATATTTCATACAGTCTTATACAAGAAAATTGCAGCAGGGCGGCACGAAAATGGAATTTAAATAAATTTCAAATCTCACGCCGACGCAACGACTCAATTACAATTTTCTGATAACTTTCCGCTTTTCACCACCTTCAAGTGCGAATTTTCCATGCATTTCCACCCCCTTATTTCGTGGGCGTCCTTCCTCCGCCGTGCGGAACGACCCCATAACAAACAGATTCGCGCCCTTCAGCGCTCGTACCGCTTTTTTCCCTCCCCCTCGACACCTGAAAAACGCTCCCCGAGTTTCGAGATTTATTTATTTCACTGAGTTAAGGCGTTGACTTGCACATAGAGGCGTTATAATGGTTATTTTTTTTGTACGTAGCAAGGGTGATTTGTACCTTATTTGAGTGTAACCAAGAGGAATTCAGAAAATTTTCAAGATTTTGTTATTATTTCTATTTATTTATTTATGTTTACAAATTTCGTGAAACGACAAGTCGAACTCTATTTGAAAATTATCGATTATGAGTAGAATGCAATACTCATTACATTATTGATTAAATTAAAAATTATTGATATTAGTTTTGAATGTGAACATTTTTGGTAAAACATAGATGTATGATGATGCATTGAATTCAAAGATCATAGATAGAAGATAAATAATAGATGAATAAAAACTTTGCATATACAGAACGTAACTGATGATCAGTATCAACTACTAGTAGACTTTATTCATAAATTTCGGAACGAAAATTAATGTCGAACTCAATTTGAAAATTATCAATTTTCGATCAATTTTCAAAGTCGAATCCAATAATCATTACAGTATTGATTGATTGACTCATTATTGATATTAGTTTTGAATGTGAACATTGTTGGTCAAAGATGGGTATGATGATGCACTGAATTCAACGTCCATAGATAGAAGACAGATGATAGATAAATGATAGATGAATAAAAACTTTGCATATACAGAACGTAACTGATGATCAGTATCAACTACTAGTAGACTTTGTTCATAAATTTCGGAACGAAAATTAATGTCGAACTCAATTTAAAAATTATCAATATTCGATCAATTTTCAAAGTCGAATCAAATAACCATTACATTATTGATTGATTGATTCATAATTGATATTAGTTTTGAATGTGAACATTGTTGGTCAAACATGGGTATGATGATGCACCGAATTTAAAGATTATAGATAGATATAGATGATAGATAAATGATAGATGAATAAAAACTTTACCTGTACAGAACGTAACTGATGATCAGCATAAACTACTTGTAGACTTTGTTTACAAGTTTCGAAACGAGAATTAACGTCGTACTTGATTTGCAAAATCATCGATTATAAGTCGAATCCGATAATCATTACATTATTGATTGATTGATTCATTATTGAAATTAGTATTGAATATGCTCACTGATGGTAAAACAGGGATGTATGATGATATCGTCATAAATCCACGTTTTATCAACAATGTATATATTTCATACTATGTAATATCACTAATGAATCAATCCATCAAAGGTAAAAGATTGTATAGGTTTAATTTTATGCAAAAATGCAAATATTAAAAAAGTATTGACTTCTACATTCAAAATTTTCTTCAAATTTATTATTTATTTCAAGGCAATTCCCTTGTAAAAATTTCGTATCTTCTGTTCTTTTGTATTTTTTTATGTGAAATACTTATTTCTCTTACTACTACTACTTAATACTCTTTTGTGTGTTATGTGTTTCTATTATGAATATTAATATAATTAATAATAATTATCTTACAAAATGACATCATTACAATTTTTTAATATTAATTTTTATTTTTGTTATAGTTTTAGCAAATTTCCATGTAGTGTTCAAACTTTACATACGAGTGTAGTGCAAATATATTTGCAGGTACCGCAGAATTGCGAATTAAATAAATCGAACTCGAATTGATTAAACATTGGAATGCAATATTCATTGGAGTGGAAATAAATTGCAGTTTTATGTGAATCGCAGAAGCTTCAAAATTCCCAGCCGTGGAATTTCCAATCATGCACAGAATTCATCGCGCTGATTTGATTTTGAGTGTATAATTGGCAAGGATTTAACACGGTTTTAATTATTTCATTAATGCTCGAAAGTTATTATATTTATTGTCATTTTTAGTATACAAATTATGTTTTTATTGAAGTTTTGTTGTAAATATTATTATTAATTTCATTTATGATTATTTTAACGATTAAAATATGCTTCAATACCAGTAAAACCTTATTGCTGATAATAATAATAATCATATTTATGATTTATTTTAATATAGAATAAACTTTTACATGCCATGCTTCCAGAATCGAAAACACATTAACGTGGATGATCTCTGTGATTAGAGATATTTTTTCAATTAATATTTATTTAATCAATTGTCATTTTACCTTGCGGCGTTGGCGATTATCAATTGATATATAATTTAAAAAATTAACTAACTTTAAGGTTCTATTCATAATTACCAGTTATATATATATATATATATATATATATATATATATATATATATATATATATATATATATATATATATATTTAAAGTTGTTTTAATAAGTACTTACTGGTATTTATTTTAATTTTATTTTATTATTTATTTTCATCGCCTGACTGGTTTCGGTTTATATAAAAACATCTTCAGAGGCATATCTACCAAGAATACATTAAATTATGTTAAATATAAAATTAGAGTTAAGTTTGTTAACAACGTAAATATGCCTCTGAAGATGTTTTTTTATAAACCGAAACTAGTCAGGCGATAAAAACAAATAATTATATAAAATAAAAATCTATACCTGTAAGTACTTATTAAGTTACTTATTTCTTCCTTCCTTAATGGAGAAGTTACTGGTAGTTTATATAAACCAGTACTGGTACTGGTAGTATATAAACTACCAGTAAGTACTCCGATAAAAAAGGAAGAAAACAATAAAAAATATGATAATAACAGGTATTCAAAATAGATGAAACTATTACAAAAAATATATTATTAGCATAAAAAAATAATAATATTAATAAGTAGTTCAATTTTCATGGAACACTGTTGTTTTTGCTTGACTGTCATTCTCTGCTAATATACAAATTGACATTAAAATTGTATAATTTACATGGAAAACTGTATTTCTCTTTGCTGACGATCTTTGTCAATGACTTATTCAAATTGATTGATAAATTAAAATTGTATTTGACAATTAATATAAAGTGAAATAGTGACATTAAATTTGTTAAATATTCATGGAAAGCTCTTGTCCTTTACGCTGACGTCTTTGTCAAATATATACACGTAAAATATAGGTAATAAAATTGTTCAATTCACATGGAAAACTGTTTTTTTTTGCTGACTGTCTTTGTCAATTACATATTCAAATTGATTGATAAATTAAAATTGTATTTGGAAATTAATATAAAGAGACATTTTGACATTAAGTTTGTTAAATTTTCAAGGAAAACTGTTTTCCTTTAGGCTGACAGTCTTTGTCAAATATGTACAAGTAAAATATTGACGATGAAATAGTTCAATTTACATGGAAAACTGTTTTCATTTACGCTGACTGTCTTTGTCAATTATGTACCAGCATAATATTGACATTAAAATTGTTCCATTTACATGGAAAACTGTTTTTCTCTTTGCTGACTGTATTTTTCAATTACTTATTCAAATTGATTGACAAATTTAAATTGTATTTGACAATAAATATTAAGTGAAATTTGATATTGAGTTTCTTAAATTTTCATGGAAAACTGTTTTAATTTAAGCTGACTGTCTTTGTCAATTATGTACAAGTAAAATATTGATATTAAAATCTTTTAGTTTACATGGAAAACTGCTTTTCTTTTTGTTGACTGTATTTGTCAATTATTTATTCAAATCGATTGACAAATTAAAATTTTATTTGACAATTAATATACAGAGAAATATTGATATTAAGTTTCCTAAATTTTCATGGAAAACTGTTTTCTTTTCGCATGACTGTTTTTGTCTACTAATATACAAGTTAAATATTGACCTTAAAGTTATTAAATGTACATGGAAAACTGTTTTTCTTTTTGCTGACTGTCTATACCTGTAATTTTTTCAAATCGATTGACAAATTAAAAAATATATATATATAAACAATCTTTATAAGTCTATCGACCCCATGGGGTCTTTCCGCCTTCAAATTAAAATATTATTTGACAATTAATATAAAGTAAAAAAATGATATTAATTTTGTTAAGTTTTCATGGAAAAGTGTATTACTTTACGCTGACTGTCGTTGCCAATTACTGTTTACAAGAAAACTATTGACATTAAAATTGTTCAATTTACATGAAAATCAATGTTTCTCTTTGCTGACTGTCTTTGTCAAATACTTATTCAAATTGATTAACAAATTAAAATTGTATTTGACAATTAATATAAAGTGAAATATTTATATTACGATTCTTAAATTTTCATGAAAAACTGTTTTCATTTAAGCTGACTGTCTTTGTCAATTATATACAAGTAAAATATTGACATGAAAATTGTTCAATTCACATGGAAAACTGTTTATTTTTTGCTGACTGTCTTTGTCAATTACTTATTCAAATTGATTAATAAATTAAACTTGTATTTGGAAATTAATATAAAGAGAAATTGCGACATTAAGTTTGTTAAATTTTCAAGGAAAACTGTTTTCCTTTACGCTGACTGTCTGTCAAATATGTACGCGTAAAATATTGACGATAAAATAGTTCAATTTACATGGAAAACTGTTTTTCTCTTTGCTGACTGTATTTGTCAATTACTTATTCAAATTGGTTGACAAAAAAAATTGTATTTAACAATTAATATTGATATTAAATATGTTAAATTTGTTAAATTTTCATGGATAACTGTTTTCATTTACGCTGACTGTCTTTGTCAATTATGTACCAGCAAAATATTGACATTAAAATTGTTCCATTTGCATGGAAAACTGTTTTTCTCTTTGCTGACTGTCTTTTTCAATTACTTATTTAAATTGATTGACAGACTAAAATTGATTTGACAATTAGAATAAAGTGAAATATTGATATTAAGTTTGTTAATTTTCATGAAAAACTTTTTTCGTTTACGCTGAGTGTCTTTGTCAAATATGTACAAGTAAAATATTGACGATAAAATAGTTCAATTTACATGGAAAACTGTTTTTCTCTTTGCTGACTGTATTTGTCAATTACTTATTCAAATTGGTTGACAAAATAAAATTGTATTTGACAATTATTATTGATATTAATTATGTTAAATTTGTTAAATTTTCATGGATAACTGTTTTCATTTACGCTGACTGTCTTTGTCAATTATGTACCAGCAAAATATTGACATTAAGATTGTTCCATTTACATGGAAAACTGTTTTTCTCTTTGCTGACTGTCTTTTTCAATTACTTATTCAAATTGATTGACAAGTTTAAATTGTATTTGACAATAAATATTAAGTAAAATGTGATATTGAGTTTGTTAAATTTTCATGGAAAACTGTATTTCTTTACGCTAACTGTCTTTGTCAATTATGTACAGGTAAAATATTGAAATTTAAATTGTTCCATTTACCTGGAAAACTGCTTTTCTTTTTGTGGACTGTCTTTGTCAATTATTTATTTAAATCGATTAACAAATTAAAATTGTATTTGACAATTAATATACAGTGAAATATTAATATTAGGTTTCTTAAATTTTCATGGAAAACTGTTTTTCCTTTCGCATGACTGTTTTTGTCTACTAATATACACGTTAAATATTGACCATAAAGTTATTAAATGTACATGGAAAACTGTTTTTCTTTTTGCTGACTGTCTTTGTCAGTAATTTATTCAAATCGATTGACAAATTAAAATATTATTTGACAATTAATATAAAGTAAAAAATTGATATTAAATTTGTTAAGTTTTACATGGAAAAGTGTATTACTTTACGCTGACTGTTGTTGCCAATTATGTACAAGTAAAATATTGACATAAAAATTGTTCAATTTACATGGAAAACTGTTTTTCTCTTTGCTGACTGTCTTTGTCAATTACTTATTCAAATTGATTGACAAATTAAAATTGTATTTGACAATTAATTATAAAGTGAAATATTTATATTATGATTTTTAAATTTTCATGAAAAACTGTTTTCATTTAAGCTGACTGTCTTTGTCAATTATATACAAGTAAAATATTGACATTAAAATTGTTCAATTTACATGGAAAACGGTTTTTCTCTTTGTTGACTGTCGTTGCCAATTACTTATTCAAATTGATTGACAAATTAAAATTGTATTTGCTAATTAATATAAAGTGAAATATTGATATTACATTTGTTAAGTTTTCATGGAAAACTGTTTTCCTTTACGCTGACTTTCTTTGTGAATTATGTACAAGTAAAGTATTTACGTTAAAATTGTTCAATTTTCACGAAAAACTGTTTTACTGTTCGCTGACTGTCTTTGTCAATTACTGATTCAAATTGATTGACAAACTTAAATTGTATTTGACAATTAATATAAAGTGAATTATTGCTATTAAATTTGTTAAATTTTCATGGAAGACTCTTTCTCTTGTTCGCTGACTATATTTGTAAATTATGGTAGAATTGATTTACTAGTACATTAATTGCTCACTTTTGGAAAACTGTTTTTCTTTGTCGGCTCACTATCAGTACAATCGTATTACCTTAATGCAGATGCAGAATTACGTAATAATGCAGAATTATTAATAATAGTAATAATGCTGAATACCTGTAAGCGGTAATCAACGCACGATCTGCTGTACTAACAGATTGATAATACGTGCAGATAACGTGTGTTGATGACAGCTACGAGGCTCAATAACAAAGGGCAACTCTAATTGAATAATTAACGAAATCATCATGACCCGCTGAAGAAGCCATCGAGCGCATCTATAATCGAAATCTGCTATCGCCCCATAAATCACCGGTTTAATTCCATTCAAAGCGCTGCCTGCGCCGCCCCCGGCTGGCCTTCACGCTCACCTGACTGCATCCATTCATTACCTGCAGGTCGTATCCGCCGCCCCCGTCGAGCGCACCGGGGGCGGCTCCTGGAAACTTCTAATTGCGCCGCGGGGCGGCCTGTCAAAAACGCCGCCAATCTGCCATCAAAGCGGAAATTACGTCCGGGCAACAAGGCGAGCTGTGAGTTTAGGCTCAGACTTTCAAAGTTATGCAAATTTGAAGAACTCTATTTAGTTTTTATGTAACCTATACTAACCTAGCCAAAGAATCAAAAGAGAAATGTCTAGTTTTAACCTGACGTAATTATCAAAATAGACATGTCTAGTTTTAATGTAACATAACCTAACCTAAGTATCAAAAGAGAACTGTCTAGTTTTAATGTAACATAACCTAACCTAAGTATCAAAAGAGAACTGTCTAGTTTTAATGTAACATAACCTAACCTAAGTATCAAAAGAGAACTGTCTAGTTTTAATGTAACATAACCTAGCCTAAGTATCAAAAGAGAACTGTCTAGTTTTAATGTAACATAACCTAACCTAAGTATCAAAAGAGAACTGTCTAGTTTTAATGTAACATAACCTAACCTAAGTATCAAAAGAGAACTGCCTAGTTTTAATGTAACATAACCTAACCTAAGTATCAAAAGAGAACTGTCTAGTTTTAATGTAACATAACCTAACCTAAGTATCAAAAGAGAACTGTCTAGTTTTAATGTAACATAACCTAACCTAAGTATCAAAAGATAAATGTTACCTTACCTAACCAAAGTATCAAAATAGAAATGTCCAGTTTTAATGTAACCTAACCTAACTAGACAATTGGGTGGAGTTTGTGAAAGTATTGTAGAAAAAAAAATACGGAACACCTTTTTCACAAAAAAATTAACATTTATTGGATAAATTTACATTTAGGCCGTAATGCAGCCATCTTCAGTAGCAGATAAGTACTGGCTTGCTACTGAAACAGCTGCATTACGGCCGAAATGTCTGTTTAGCAATTTTTTTTGTAAAAAGGTGTTTCGTATTTTATTTTTAACGTAACCTAGTTTAAAAAAATTAAATTTTTTTGGTTTAGGGATTTATGCAAGTTATGGGCCATTTCTGGCACAGTTTGCGTTTATTGGTAAAATAATACATTGATACTACTTTAAATAACACAGTATTATTATTAATCGTATGTTATTGTATTAATAATAAATCATGAATAATCGGTAGTTTATATTGTGTGGGATGATAGGTAATCCATTCATTCGATGGACCACAGCTAGGCTTTCAATAAACGGCAAAGCGATGGCATTTATTCAGCAGTTTCACTGCAAATATTTTGTTACCGTAGCAAGGGGAATGTTAATGATTAATTTGGACGAGCAAATTTGCTTTGCAGGAAAAACCAATAGAGTCCATTTCGCGTTTTGCAGAATTACAGAGTGGCATCCAATGGTAACAGCTTGTGCGATTTTTGATGAGAATTATAAGTGTTTTTTTAATTGCACTAACTGACAAGAATATCGAGCATATAATATTCCAAATAGGATATCCAAAATTCGTCAATTTTGATTCGCTTCAACGGCATACTCTTATTTGCAAATCTCATCTTTTATTACTACAATAATTTAACTGCAGCTATAAGCCAAAAAATGCATGAATAATGAATAAATAAGGCAAATCAAACACTTGGTTGAAGTTTCACTATATTCACACTATAATATAGTGAAACTTCAACCAAGTGTTTGATTTACCTTAATTATCATGTTTCACCAAGTGGTATCCACACATACTTCCAACTTACATGAATAAATATCCACTTTAAGATATTGACAATTTTGTAAAATTCATACGTATTAGTATAATTAAGAAAATTAGAGTATAACTGTATTTTACAGCATTTTCTACGACATTATTTTTAAAAAAATAGTTTGCTACCATTTTTGTAATAATATTATTATTGCTAAAAATATCCTCAAGTACCTACAATTGAAGCAACTTAGTAGATCTTTTACAAAATTTTCAATACATATTTACATACTTCAATTTATCAAACTCATCTCTTATTCCTTGGAAACCCCAATATTTCAATATGTAATTGCGTATTGGCGCCTCCAGGACCAGAGACTTCGCCCAGAGACAAAGAGATATCGTCTGCCAGGCTTTGTAAATAAAACTTCAATAAAGGAGCACTGCAAATATTTGGCACGGATTCGGGAGCACCTTAGACGAGCTGCCCGCTTTAATTATAGTTTTTTTTGCCTGCCCCTCGAACCGCAAATATTTGCAGGAGCTGCGCAAAATTTGGGGCCAAAGTCTGGGAGCCGATTGAAATCGTAGTTCGGAATGGGATATTTAACATGTCGGTTCAAAATTGGATCGGATCAAGAATCGGATTTTAATTATTTGCCAATGATATGATGAAAGTGCTAAAATAAACTAGTGAAATGTTATTTGTTTATGTAATATTGATGTTATTATATTTTTGTATGTAATAATGTAATGTAAGTGCTTAAATGAACTAGTGTAATGTTATTTGTTCATATAATATTGATATTATTATAGTTTTGTATGTAATAATAGAAGTACTAATAGTAATACTAATAATAGCTGCGATAAAGTTTAACATCAAAGTGACATTCCTATGGAATAATATAAGATACAGGTTTGTCCAATTCTCAGACTTACAGATTTTTTTTTAAAGTGAAACGTTATTTGTAAATTTTCTAAAAGTTAAAAGTTATTTGCAAATCTTCTGAAATTTAATAATTATCATATTTTTTAAAACTATTTTATTAAATGAGAAGATTGAGTTCATAATTTATAATACAGAATGCAGAAGATGCTGCAAGAAAACCGTCAAACAGTATTCTCATAATAATTCTCAGAAGATGTAAAGTTTTTAGCACCAGATGTGAAAAACTGCAAAATATTCGACTCCAACTATAAGATTTTTAATAGGAACTGCTCAATTATATCAATATCAGTAAATCTTTTAAATGTAAGTGTGAAATTGCCAAATCTTTAAATTTGTACAATTCTCAGACTTACAGAAATTATCTAAAAGTTAAACGTGATTTGTAAATTTTCTAAAAGTTAAAAGTTATTTGTAAATCTTCTGAAATTTAATAATTATCATATTTTTTAAAACTATTTTATTAAATGAGTAGATTGAGTTCGTAATTTATAATACAGAATGCAGAAGATGCTTCAAGAAAATCGTCAAACAGTATTCTCATAAAAATTCTCAAAAGATGTAAAGTTTTTAGAACCAGATGTGAAAAACTGCAAAATATTCAACTCCAACTATAAGATTTTTAATAGGACCTGCTCAATTATATCAATATCAGTAAATCTTTTAAATGTAAGTGTAAAATTGCCAAATCTTTAAATTTGTACAATTCTCAGACTTACAGAAATTATCTAAAAGTTAAACGTGATTTGTAAATTTTCTAAAAGTTAAAAGTTATTTGTAAATCTTCTGAAATTCAATAATTATCTTTTTTTTAAACTATTTTATTAAATGAGAAGATTGAGTTCATAATTTATAATACAGAATGCAGAAGATGCTGCAAAAAAATCGTCAAACAGTATTCTCATAATAATTCTCAAAATATGTAAAGTTTTTAGCACCAGATGTGAAAAACTGCAAAATATTCGACTCCAACTACAAGATTTTTAATAGAACCTGCTCAATTATATCAATATCAGTAAATATTTTAAATGTAAGTGTAAAATTGCCAAATCTTTAAAAACATTTATTCTATTGTCCAAATCTCTGGAATTTCTAATTGCAAATAACTAAATTCATATTTTTTAGCCGAAATTGTCAAAATACGTCAACATTTTAATTGCAATTATTTAAGTCTGCTAAGTACTAAGCTCAAGCAGTAAAAATCGATTAATTTATAATGATCACTATTATAATTGTAATATTAGTAACAGTAACTGTCAAAATCTGTGAAATTTTTAACATCAGCTGTGAAAATTAATTATGTTTTTGACTTGAAGACTCAAATATTCATCAGCACTTGCTTCATTTTGGCAATATCTGTAAATATTTTAAATCAAAGTGTGTAACTCAGTCAAATTTGTAATTGCAACTGTCAGATTTTTCAAATTTTCACTTTCAAATGTCTAAATGTGTCCAATTCTTCACTAAGGCAGTCAAAATATATAAAAATTTGAACTGCAATTGGCCGAATCTGTCTAATACTAAGCTCCAGCAGAAAATATCGGCCTATTTTAAACTGCTACAAGAAAATCGTTCTATTACTAATAATAACTCTGAAAAGATGTAAAGTTTCTAGCACCAGATGTGAAAAATTGCAAATGTTTGACTCCAACTATAAGATTTTTAATAGAAACTGCTCAATGATATCAATATCTGTAAAACTTTTAAATGTAAGCGAAAAATTGCCAAAATCTTTAAAAAAATTTATGCTATTGTCCAAATCTTTGGAATTTTCAATTGAAAATAACTAAATCTATAATTTTTTTTGCCGAAATTGTCAAAATATGTCAACATTTTAATTGCAAGAGGTTAAGTCTGCTAAGTACTAAGCTCAAGCAGTAAAAATCGACTAATTTAAAACTGTCACTATTATAATTGTAATATTAATAACAGTAACTGTCAAAATCTGTGAAATTTTTAACATCACCTGTGAAAATTAGTTATGTTTTCGACTTGAAGAGTCTAATATTCATCAGCATCTGCTTCATTTTGGCAATATCTGTAAATATTGTAGATCAAAGTGTGGAACTCAGTCAAATTTGCAATTGCAACTGTCAGATTTTCTCAATTTTTATTTTCACATGTCTATATGTGTCCAATTCTTCACTAAGGCAGTCAAAATATATAAACATTTGAACTGCAATTGGCCAAATCTGTCTAATACTAAGCTCCAGCAGAAAATATCGGCCTATTTTAAACTGCTACAAGAAAATCGTTCTATTACTAATAATAACTCTCAAAAAATGTAAAGTTTTTAACACCAGATGTGATGAACTGCAAAATTTTCGACTCCAACTATAAAATATTTAATAGCAACTGTTCAATTATATTAATTATAATGTTCTCTTAGATTATAATTATAATCTTTAAATCCCTTAAATGTAAGTGCAAAATTTCGAAAATCTGTCAGTTTTTTTATGTTTACTGTCCAATTCTTTATAAATTTCAATTGAAAATGGCTAAATCCTTTATTATTTGCCAAAACTGTCAAACTATGTCAATTTTTTTTACTGCAGCTGGTTAAATCTGTCAAGTATTAAGCTCAAGTAGTAAAACTCTGCCAGTGTTTAACAGTCACTACTAAAAAATTTAATATTAATAACAGTAACTATCAAAATTTGTAAAAAAATTAACATCTCATGTGAAAATTTGTTAAATTTTCGACTTGATGAGAGAAATTTTCATCAGCACCTGCTTCATTTTGGCAATATCTGCAAATATTGTAGATCAAAGTGTGGAACTCAGTCAAATTTGCAATTGCAACTATCAGATTTTTCAAATCTTTATTTTCAAATGTCTAAATGTGTCCAATTCTTCACTAAGGCAGTAAAAATATATATATATATAAATTTGAACTGCAATTGGCAAAATATGTCTAATATTATGCTGCAGCAGAAAATATCAGCCTATTTTAAACTGCTACAAGAAATATAATACAGAATGCAGAAGATTGAGTTCATACTTTATAATACAGAATGCAGAAGATGAGTTCATACTTTATAATACAGAATGCAGAAGATGAGTTCATACTTTATAATACAGAATGCAGAATGCACAACTATTGAACTTTGAGAAGATTTGAAAAGTTTTTTGTATATTCTTTGAAATTGTGATTATTTTAATACATCGTGTCTGTAAATATGTGTTTTCAAAATTATCACAAAAAAATCTGTTGTGACTCGATATGGATATAAATCATTAGTGGATGAAAAGGCATGCCTTTATAATTTTTAAACTTTTGTTACTACTTCTGAAAATATTTCTGTTACTTTTTTTATGTTGAAAACAAACCGAGTATACAAGATTCAATACGGAATGCAAAATATTGAGTTCATACAGAATGCACAACTCTTGAACTTTGAGAAGATTTCAAAAATTGTTTGTATAATGTTCTATGAAATTGTGAATAATTTAATACATCGTGTCTGTAAATATTTTTTTGTAAATTAAAAAAAAAAAATTATTTGTGACTCGATATGGATATAAATTATTAGTGGATGGAAAGGCATGCCTTTATAATTTTGAAACTTTTGTTACTACTTCTAAAAATATTTATATATTTTTTTATTGTTTTCTTCCTTCTTTATTGGAGTACTTGCCGGTAGTTTAATAGAGAATAAATTATAATATTACAATAAAAAAGAAAACAATAAATATATAAATGGTTTCAAAATGGATGTAACTATAAAAGCAATCTTTTTATGTTGAAGACATAGCGAGTATTCAAGAATTTTTTTATTTTCAGTGCTTTACAATAAAACGTTTTGGCGCTTTTACTGGGCTGCCTTCAGTACAAACAATTCATGCTGGCATACCGTAGCTATCAGACAAACGCCCTTCCTCTCATTTGCGCCTCATCACTGTTTTCGCAGTACGCGAAGTAACTAATTACCGCCTCGTGGGCGTCGAAATTGCCGCCGCCGGGCTGACCGCGGCGGGCGTCGCGCATGAATAATTCAGGGGCGGGCGTCGCCGTCCCCCCGGGGGCGTTCGTTTTCGCTTTCGCGTCGGGGGGCGAATATTTTAATCGCGCCCCTGTCGCTACCCCCGTCGCGGGGGCGGAAACCGGGACCTCGTGAATAATTCAGGGAGCGCAATTATCCCCGTATCGGGATGTGTTCCCGCGTCCGTTATATTAACGATCCGTGCGGACGTTAAGGTTTTTCCGGCCGCTTGCGTTATTGAAAGCGGACCGGAAGCAGGGGGATGCTAAATTACTTACCTCCAAAAGAAACGTCCGGATTGATACATTATTACGATCACCGGAATTCTATAAGGTAAACTGGTTCCTTATAGAATTCCAGAATTCCTGAGAATTCCTTATAGGATTAAAGTTTTTATATTGCTACCTCAATTATGAAAGTCACTTGTGAAAATTTGTACAAAACGTACTAATACGTTACGAATTTAAACGTACGTAATTTAAACGTACGTAATGTATAATTAATAACGTGTGTCCAGCAATTATTGCAGTCATAGGTGGCTGTGGAATAAAACACAAATGTCGATTCTTACTTCACATTGTTGAAATGACTTCTCAAATATTGCATGTTAACAACAAGTGCAGCACAAATGTCAGGATGGATAAATATGTGTGGAGTAAGAAACGGCAATCATGTTTGATTCCACAGTAACAAAAAGTTTGTGTAAACTAAAAAACGACATTCATGTTTGATTCCACAGCCACGATAAGTTTGTGTGAAGTAATAAACGACAATCAAGTTTGATTCCACAGCCACGATAAATTTGTATGAGTCAAGAAACGACAATCATGTTTGTTTCCACAGCCACGACAAGTTTGTGTGAAGTAAGAAACGACAATCATGTTTGATTCCATAGCCACCCACGACTACAATAATTGTTGCACACACGTTATTTTTAATTATCAATTACTTATAAATGTTGCGATCAAATTTGCAATCAAGTTCAGAAAATAATTAACACACAATGCAATAAAGTCGGTTCTATTGCGAACCTGCATGTCACCTAATTGCATTTTATATTCCCTGCAGAATGTTAAAAATAGTGTATGTCTGAAGCCTGCAACTTCAATCGCTCACTGATTGCCTACATAAAATGTAACGACTCGCAGCTTTACGATGCAGTTTCCTGCAGCGAGCGCAAAGTTCGGCGTTCATTATAATCGAGTAATGCCTAAGATCGTTTGGAGGCTTTGAGGAACAATTGCCGGTGTCTCAGGAAGGTGTCAATTAATTATTATAATAATAATAAACTTTATTTGGTATGTAGCCATCACAATGATGGATATAAGTATAAGGATATAATAGTAAAGTTTGTAAGAAGTATGGGAAATTGAAGTTTGTTTAAACCCTCCATCTGTTAAAAAAAATGTGGTAAGCACATCTAAATAAGTTTCAAAATGTATTAGAAATATAAATTAAAATCTAAAGAAACTTCCAAAATAACATAATTTTCGGAAAAAAACATCCTACATTGTAAATGTGCCGAAACCCTTTATTTGTTCACAAAATGTTTAAAAAGAACACATCGAAGAATTTGCGTAACGTTGCGCCGCCTAAAAAATCTATGAATCGGCCTTAAGGATTCTTAAAATAACGAGCCGGACGTAACTAATAAAACGTACTACCATTGATTACAATTTGATCAAAAATGCAATGAATTATGCACACAATAATATACGTAACACATTTTATATATCCCACATATCGTATGTTCGAATTCTTTCAATTATACGTACATCTAAAAGTGCACAATTTTCTTATAATTATCGTGCCAAGAGTCAGGACTTGGCACAATTAATTCCTCACTAAACGCGTTTTTATGTCACAAATAATGTATTTATATCGAACAAATGCATACGTATTTTTTTGCCCCCACTTAATCGCTGCACACAATCGCAAACGAACAATAGGCATTTTTTATTAGTGTTAATAACTTCGCCGGGCTTCGAATAAATTATCTCAAGGAGTTTGTGCAAATCACCAGCTCCATCCCCGTCTTGCATATGCTTCAGAAGAGGAGAGGGTCATCAGAAGGTCAGTAATTGTTGCGCATCGATTGTCGGAGTCGAGTAATTTATGCATATTTTTTGCCCCACTTTAATCTTGTCCATACCTGCTTAGATAAATTTATTTTTAGATTTCTTCATCTCCATCTTTCGCATGCAGCGCTTTGGCGTCGTCTCTCTTCGCGCGCCGCTCTCATTGGCCCGCGCCTTGGAGCCGTGGCGGGGATGCTGATTTAGCTCTGTGTGAGTGTTTGGCCATACCAGAAGATGCACGCATTTTTCTACGTAAGAATTTTTAATGCAGAAGCTGAAGAGATACGCGCCTTATCTTCGGTCCAGGTGGAGGCTGCGGAGTCCCAGGGCTTTGGTGAGAATATGGGGGCCCTCCAGCAACGCGCCGAAGCAGTCGGAGGTCCAAAAGTAAGAGGCAAGACGAAGTCGCAGAGACGAAACCCCAAACGCTGGGAGTTGTAACCAAGCGGACTTGAGGCGACGCGCCTGCGTCCATCTAAGGTACATTACAATTTACTGGGCATTTGGTTGTTGGATGCCTATTTCCATTAAATGTGAGAGCATTTAACAGGCAATCAGGCACCTGATTAATAAGTTAATCACCACGTATACAATCACGTTAATAAATTACAAATGCGCAGTATAGTTCTTCACTATATGGTTAGAAATGTATTGAATTTAAATGTGTACTGCAGCTATTTTCTTCGGGAGGGCTTGTGGCAAACCACAGCGTTCTTAACTGGGCACACACCTCCAATTAATACCTGCAATTATACATTTGTGCAATCATTTCTAATCATTTGTAACGATTAGCCATAAGATCTAACATACTGAATTCTGGTGTACAAACTGCGACTGCGCAGCTAATATTGATTATTTTGGGAGAATTACCAATCCTAAATTGCTTTAAACAAATAAAGTATCAAAATTCTCTTCAAAACAAAATATACTGCTATAAGCAAAACGAAACAAAAATAAGCAAATTAAATAAAACAACTTTGTTATTTCCACTAACACTTTAATTTTTGAAAAATATTTAGTGAGTGCAGTTTCGACTAAGGTCTAGTCATCATCAAACTAAGTGACAAGGTAATGCCAAGACCTTAGTCGAAACTGCAGTCACTCAATATTGTTCAAAAATAATAGTGTGAGAAATAACAAGGTTGTTTTATTTAATTTACTTATTTACAATGTTCCACAAAGTAACGGCCACCAGTATACAATATTTGAAACAAAAATAACTGTTTTTCTTTATAACTCATAATACAGATTATTGAAAAATGTATTTAAATTTTAGTCCATACAATGTGGGGCACCTTCTTTTATGCTATTGCTGGTTTGTTAAGTTTCTGTACCCTCTGGCACTCATAATAAACCCACAAATTTTCGTAATATACAGGGTGTCCAAGATAAAAATAAACAGCATGGGGATCTCGGAAACTGTAAAAGTTACAAAGGCGGTTATTTGTTGAAAAAAACTAGCAATAGCATAAAAGAAGGTGCCCCACATTATATGGACTAAAATTTAAATACATTTTTCAATAATCTGTATATGAGTTATAAAGAAAAGCAGTTATTTTTGTTTCAAATATTGTATACTGGTAGCTGTTAGCTGTTGTAAATAAGTAAATTAAATAAAACAACGTTGTTATTTCCACTCACACTTTTATTTTTGAACAATATTTAGTGACTGCCGTTTCGACTAAGGTCTAGGCATTACCTAGACTTAGTTTGGTAATGACTAGACCTTGGTCGAAACTGCACTCACTAAATATTTTTCAAAAATAAAAGTGTGAGTGGAAATAACAAAGTTTGTGTATTTAATTTAGAAAAAAGAAAAAAAATTCAGTATAATATTTCGTTTCGAATAAATCATCACCAACTTTATATTCTTATATGGCTCGTAAATAAAGTACACCCTATATTAAATAGCATTTCCTATTACATATTCCTATTCATATTTTTATTGCATATTCCTATTATAGCATTCAACGATTTATATCAGAGTATGGTTTTGTCATGTTTTTATTCAGAAAAAAAGGCTTGTTAATACATTTCGAACATTTTGGCGTTGAAATGTTTTCCGATTGCTTTTCACCATGTATCAGTTGTGTTTCACTTGATCTCAAATGCTTTTCCCTCTTGTCAATACTTATCAATATTGTTTCAAATGTATTACCCATATGTCAAAGTGTTTTCACTATTTATCAAATGCTTTTCTCTCTGGTCGAGATGGATTAAATATTAGATCAGGGAAAAACATTTGATAAATAGTGAAAACCATTTAACATATGAGGAATACATTTGATACAATATTGACAAGTGTTGACAAGAGGGAAAAGCATTTGAGATTAAAGTGAAACACAACTGTTTGTATGAAAAAACTGATCAAAGTGAAAAGCAATCGGAAAACTCTGTAAAACCTTATTAGAGCTTGGGACAGCATAAAAGAAAATGAAAATAATTTTCCTTATGGGAGTCCTTGAGTCCCTTGAAAAATAGAAAACTTAATCACTTTATCTCAAATGTTTTTCCCTCTTGTCACCACTTGTCAATATTGTTTCAAATGTATTCCCCATATGTCAAAATGTTTTCACTATTTATCAAATGCTTTTCCATCTGGTCGAGATGGATTAAATATTAGATCAGGAAAAAGCATTTGAAAAATAGTGAAAACTATTTGATATATGAGGGAAAAACATTTGAGATAAAGTGGTAAAGTTCTTTATTTTTCAAGGGACTCAAGGGACTCATCCCATAAAGCAATTTATTTGCATTTTCTTTTATGCTGTCCCAAGCTCTAATAACGTTTTACAGAGTTTTGAGTAACGTCTAACTATTCTGAATTTGATTGATCTTTGTTAATTCTATAGATTTTCAATGGTGTCTTATAGTTTTTTTTTATATTAATTTTTAGCAATTGTTATGTTTTATAAATATTTTATAAAAAAATTGCGTCAAAATTACTGAAAATTTATACAGTTATCATGAAGATTCCAAATTTTGAAGGAAATCTTTATTTTTGTGCATTTTTTTTTTCAAGGCTATTTTGTGTATTTGCAATAAAACTTCAGCAATTGCTATCTGCAATATCTTTATTTTATATTAGAAATTTTGCAGAAAATTAATATATTTTGTACATTTTTTTTGTATATCAGTAACTTCAGTAATTGCTAGGCATATTCAACGTTTAATAAGAGATTGTATAAACTTTGAAAATTTATTAAAAAAATTAATGAAGATCCAAAATTTTGTCAAAATTTGATATATTTAGAAATGGTCAATAATTGCCTTTCATTTTGTTGAAATGTTATCGTATTTTATACAAAGTTTTTGGTACTTTTATAAACATTGAATAATTATTCTGAACATTATAGAAACTTTAAGTACTGGCACATAACTGTCGATTAATAATCTGAAAAATTTGGGATCGACAAAAAAATTCTCCAAAATATATTAGTTCTTTGCAAAACTTGGAATGTATCATGAACATTCCAAATGTTGCAGTGGAACGTTCATGATACATTCCAAGTTTTGCAAAAAAATAATATATTTAGGAGATTTTTTTTGTTATTTCATGGCAATCTTGTGTATTTTCAATAAAACTTCAGCAATTGCTAGATATCTTCCAAAGTTTAATAAGAAATTGTATAAATTATGAAAATTTATAAAAAAATGAATGAAGATCCAAATTTTTATTAAAAAATTGATATATTTATAAATCGTCAGCAATTGCCTTTCATGTTATCGAAATTTTACGGCATTTTATGGTAAGTTTTTGGTATTTTTATAAATACTGAATGATAATTCTGAACATTATAGAAACTTTAAGTACTTTTGGCACATGATCGTCGATTAATTATTTGAAAAATTTGGGATCTACATAATATGTTGCAAATTTTGCAGATAATGAACATATTTTGTAGAATTGTTTTGTTATTTCGTGGCAATTTTGTGCATTTTCAATAAAACTTCAGCAATTGCTAGACTTTTCCAAAGTTTAATTAGAGATTGTATAAAGAATTTTGAAATTTTATAGAAAATGGAATGAATATCTAAAAATTTGTAAAAATTTGATATATTTATAAATCGTCAGCAATTGCCTTTCATTTTGTTGAAATGTTATCGTATTTTATACAAAGTTGTTGGGACTTTTATAAACATTGAATGATTATTCTAAACATTGTAGAAACCTTAAGTACTTTTAGCACATGACTGTCGATTAATTATCTGAAAAATTTGGAATCTACATGATATATTGCAAATTTTGCAGAAAATACACATACTTTGTAGAATTGTTTTGTTATTTCGTGGCAATTTTGTGCGTTTTCAATAAAACTTCAGCAATTGCTAGATATCTTCCAAAGTTTAATAGGAGATTGTATAAAGTATTTTGAATATTAATAGAAAATTGAATGAATATCAAATTTTTTGTAAAAATTTGATAATTTATAAATCGTCAGCAATTGCCTTTCATTTGATCGAAATTTTAAGGTATTTTATGGAAGGTTTTTGGTATTTTTATAAATACTGAATGATAATTCTGAACATTATAGAAACTTTAAGTACTTTTGGCAGATGACTGTCGATGAATTATTTGAAAAATTTGGGATCTACATGATATATTGCAAATTTTTCAGAAAATGAACATATTTTGTAGAATTGTTTTGTAATTTCGTGGCAATTTTGTGCATTTTCAATAAAACTTCAGTAATTGCTAGACTTTTCCAAAGTTCAATTAGAAATTGTATAAAGAATTTTGAAAATTTATAGAAAATTGAATGAAAAACCAAACTTTTGGAAAAATTTGATATATTTATAAATCGGCAGCAATTGCCTTTCATTTTATTGAAATTTTATGGTATTTTATGGAAAGTTTTTGGTATTTTTATAAATACTGAATGATTATTCTGAACATTATAAAAACTTTAAGTACTTTTGGCACATGACTGTCCATTAATTACCTGAAATATTTGGGATCTACATGATATATTGCAAATTTTGCAGATTATGAACATATTTTGTAGAATTGTTTTGTTATTTCGTGGCAATTTTGTGCATTTTCAATAAAACTTTAGCAATTGCTAGACATCTTCCAAAGTCTAATAAGAGATAGTATCAAGAAATTTGAAAATTAGTAGAAAATTGAATGAAGATCCAAAATTTTAGAGATCTTCAGCAATTGTCTTTCATTTTATCGAAATGTTATGGTATTTTGTGGAAGGTTTTTGGTATTTTTATAAATACTGAATAATTATTCTGAATATAATAGAAACTTTATGTACTTTTGGCAAATGAGTGTTGATTAATTATCTGAAAAATTTGGAAACTCCATGGTATATTTCAAATTTTGCAGAAAATTAATAAATTTCGGAAAATTTGTAATGGCAATTTCGTGTATTTTACTAAATTTGGTAAAAAATTGATATATTTATAAATCGTCAACAATTGCCTTTCCTTTTATCGAAATTTTATGTTATTTTATGGGCAGTTTTTTGTATTTTTATAAATTGTGAATAATTGTTCTGAATATTATTGATACTTTTGGCAAATGACAGTCGATTAATTATCTGCAAACTTTTGAATCTTTATGGTATGATTATAGATATACTAAATTAATTAAAAAAATAATTAACAACATATTGACGGGGATGAATTTTTAAATTCATTTACAATATTTTTATCCATGAAGCAAACATTATTTAATAATCTCATGTGTTTTTAGAAACGCTTCCTGCTATGGTTGCAGACCTCCACTACCTCCAGCCTAAGAGGATCGCAGACATTCTGTTCCTGGTCATTAACTAATCATGACTCTTTCTTGCATTCATTATCGGAAGTAAGTGTGTGCGATCCTCTTTCTAAAGGCATTGAGAAGACATCATAGCCCAGAGAAAAATAAGGTAAGCTTCAACTTAATAATACCTTGTTGTATGAATGGCTATCAATTTTGAAATCCTGCAAATTTTCGATTACTGTGTGAAATTGTAGTACCTACTACAAAATATGAGGTTGATTATTAAAAATAAATCAATTAATTGCACGCATTACTAACTACGAATTACTTCAATTTTGTTAACGCCCTCATTAATTAACTGTATCTTGCAAACAATTGGGTGTTCTAACGCCCTCATTAATAACATTACTTAATTAATTAATTTGCAAGATTAAAAATATCCTGCAATCAATTGGGTGTTCATTTACGCAATGATTTAGTGATTCTATTGAATACAAGTTTTTGAACTAATTCACCAGAAATCAACGTTTAAATTTTACGTGGAAAAGATTTAAATTTTTCCCCCAATGTTTCAGGTCAACGAGACTTTCCCAAGGTGAATCGTGTGAGGACGATCTTATATCTGTTTTTCATCCTAATTTCGTACATGCCACCGCTTCTGGGCCAACCTGGGTTTGGTTCAAGGTTGGCATATGTTTATATATTGGCGTAATAACTAACGTGTAATTTCTTCCAGCAAGTGTTCAATTCGCGATAATACTTTGGGATTACCTTCCCTAGCCAAACGTATACTTTTTAGTGTTTGCTTTGTCTTGTCTTCAACAAATAATTAGTGAGAGTATCTTGAGCAGTTCAGATTACCTTCTGACGGTAAATGTCATTTTAGAGCCAGTGCGTAGTAGTGTCGAAAGTTCGGGTATGGTTGAGCCTGGGGATTGTTGCGTTTGTTTCGTGCTTTCCCCGCCCGCGCCACACCGTCAAATTCCGAACTCCGATCTGTTTTCGGAGTTCGGAGTTGCAGGGTACTGGATCTTCGCCAAACAACTTTAAAAGTCAATTTCAAGGTAGGTCTTTTTTTGAGAAGAGCTCCAAGACGTCTCAAAGTGAGTACTGTTTTATTACTTCCCCCCGATGTTAGGGTTTTTCTCCACAGTTGCGCCAACACTTATACCGCGAATCTATTCTTTTAGTTGCAACACGTTTGCTTTAGAGTCACACAGTACGCCGCCTGGGTGAGCAGGGTTTTTCTTACAGTTGCGCCATATATATTTGTGTACTGTCGGCGTATATTCTCGCTCTGGGCGACGTACTTATTTATATATATTGCGCTGCGTATATGTACGATCAGGGTTTTTTTCCTTACAGGTGCGCACACATCATTGCGCTAGTACGTCGAAACAGTAACGAGTAGGGGTATTCTTGTACACTTGTATTCTTTGTATGTACCTATTCATTACTTGCTGGTTGGAAGTAGTATGTATACAGAGTACTTGTTTGTTGCAAGTACTCTGTATACAGTAGGTACATGCTTGTTGCAGGTAGTACGCATACAGTACTTGCTTGTTGCAAGTACTGTGAATACAGCAGGTACTTGTTTGTTGCAAGTACTATGTATACAGTATATACTTGTTTGTTGCAAGTACTATATATATACTGTAACCCTAGGGGTATTCTTGTACACTTGTATTCTTTGTATGTAACCTATTCATTACTTGCTGGTTGGAAGTAGTATGTATACAGAGTACTTGTTTATTGCAAGTACTCTGTATACAGTAGGTACATATTTGTTGCAGGTAGTACGTATATGAATACAGCAGGTACTTGTTTGTTGCAAGTACTATGTATACAGTATATACTTGTTTGTTGCAAGTACTATATATACTGTAATGAGTAGGGGTATTCTTGTACGCTTGTATTCTTTGTATGTACCTATTCATTACTTCCTGGTTGGAAGTAGTATGTATACTAAGTACTTGTTTATTGCAAGTACTCTGTATACAGTAGGTACATATTTGTTGCAGGTAGTACGTATACAGTACTTGCTTGTTGCAAGTACTGTGAATACAGCAGGTACTTGTTTGTTGCAAGTAGTATGTATACAGTATATACGTGTTTGTTGCAAGTGCTATATATACTGTAACGAGTAGGGGTATTCTTGTACACTTGTATTCTTTGTATGTACCTATTCATTACTTGCTGGTTGGAAGTAGTATGTATACAGAGTACTTGTTTTTTGCAAGTACTCTGTATACAGTAGGTACATATTTGTTGCAGGTAGTACGTATATGAATACTGCAGGTACTTGTTTGTTGCAAGTACTATGTATACAGTGTATACTTGTTTGTTGCAAGTACTAGATATACTGTAACGAGTAGGGGTATTCTTGTACGCTTGTATTCTTTGTATGTAACCTATTCATTACTTGCTGGTTGGAAGTAGTATGTACACAGAGTACTTGTTTGTTGCAAGTACTCTGTATACAGTAGGTACATATTTGTTGCAGGTAGTACGTATATGAATACAGCAGGTACTTGTTTGTTGCAAGTACTATGTATACAGTATATACTTGTTTGTTGCAAGTACTATATATATACTGTAACGAGTAGGGGTATTCTTGTACGCTTGTATTCTTTGTATGTAACCTATTCATTACTTGCTGGTTGGAAGTAGTATGTATACAGAGTACTTGTTTATTGCAAGTACTCTGTATACAGTAGGTACATATTTGTTGCAGGTAGTACATATATGAATACATTAGGTACTTGTTTGTTGCAAGTACTATGTATACAGTATATACTTGTTTGTTGCAAGTACTATATATACTGTAACGAGTAGGGGTATTCTTGTACACTTGTATTCTTTGTATGTACCTATTCATTACTTGCTGGTTGGAAGTAGTATGTATACAGAGTACTTGTTTTTTGCAAGTACTCTGTATACAGTAGGTACATATTTGTTGCAGGTAGTACGTATACAGTAGGTACTTGTTTGTTGCAAGTACTATATATACTGTAGGTACTTGTTTGTTGCAAGTACTATATATACTGTAGGTACTTGTTTGTTGCAAGTACAACGTTTACAGATGGTACTTGTGTGTTTCAACTACTATGTATACAGTACTTGTGTGTTGCAAGTACTATGTATATAGTAGGCACTTGTTTATTGCAAGCACTAAGTATGCAGTACTTGTGTGTTGCAAGTACTGTATATACAGTACTTGTTTGTTGCAAGCACGAACAACGCATTTATCTTAGCGCTGCGCCTCTCATATTTAAGTGCTGTCGGCGCATATTCTCGTTCTGTAAGACGTACTTATTCGATGTGCATATAATTAGTACCGCGATGTTGCGCCCATGCATTGAACAGGGTTTTACTTCTCAGGTACAATCTCTTAGCCTCACTAAAAGTAGATGCATGTAAAACTGCGCCTTGCCAGGGTTCCTCTAAGCAGGTTCTCTGAAATTACTATGTACACAGTACTTGCTTGTTGCAGGTACGAACAATAGCATTTTATCTTTCAGGTACTATACAAACTGCGCCTATTTTGGGTTCCTTTAAACAGGTTCTCTAAAATTACTATGTACACAGTGCTTGCTTGTGCAGGTACTAACAATAGCATTTTCTCTTTTGAGTACTATACAAACTGCGCCTATATTGGGTTCCTTTAAAGAGGTTCTCTAAAATTACTATGTACACAGTACCTGCTTGTTGCAGGTACGAACAATAGCATTTTCTCTTTGAGGTACTATATAAACTGCGCCTATGTTGGGTTCCTGTAAACAGGTTCTCTTAAATTAGTATTTAAGACCAATAGCTTATTAAAAGGTAAATAAAACACTTAGTAAAAGTTTCATGAATTTATACATAGATAAACTTCACAATTGTTTCGGAGAGTACATATTAGTCTAATTTGCGCTCTTGAAAATGGTCGGTTATTAGTCTAATTGTGCTCTTGAAAATGGTCGATAGACTGAAACACTTGTAGAGTTTCTCTATAAATTCGTGAAGCTTTAATTAAGTGTTTTATTAACCCTTTGATTCACCATGGTTTACCAAGTGGTGACCACACATACATATAAATAACTTACTATTACAATGTATGGTACTTGTTTCTTGCAAGTACCTACATAAAAACTATAGCATTTATATCACATGGTCCCACATGAGTAAAATAGGGCTCCAGGCGAGATCTCTCATGTATAAAATAAAAAGATAGCGGCATCAGTGAATCGGGCAGCTTTATTTACAGATCAATTAGAGGAATCGTTGTAAACCAAGAGCTATTGTAATCTTCATCAATTCAGTTGTATTGTAAATCAGGCTCTTCGTTCACAGACAGTACCTCTTACGTGCAGCACTTTTCAGAACATTCTAGGAGTGCTGCAATTTTAGGTGATGCTTGGAAATCTGTCATATGCATATTTTATTGAGCAAGATCTAATGTGCACTTCATTTTAATGCTAATGCTAATTAGTTACCACTTACTCATTAAAACATGTATCATTATTTTTGTTTATTAGTACGTCTAGTAGGTCTTAGTACGTCTTAGAACGTCTTAGTACGTATATAGATTAGCTCCTAAGCCATATAATTTTTAGATGTTGATTTGTGATTTCAGATATGTATTAGATTTTGTATGTCATACTTTTATATGTTATACTTTTGTACGTATTCTATGACCTGTGTAAGATTTATTTGTCAATTGCACCAATAAAGATATTATTATTATTCGTCTTTTATCACGTATGGTGGTTCTTCATTGTCTTTGCTTTAATTGAAATGTCCTTTAATGAATTACAATCTTGAATAATAACCAAGAATTTGAGTATACCAAGATTATTGGCCATTGCATGGCTCATGAATTGCGCCATGTAATCCTACTTATTCCAGGTTAACCTCTAAAATGCATGAAATGGAAGTGTGCGGAAGCGTCCAATTGCTCAGGTAAGCTGCTACAACTATATATTTACAAAATCCTGCAAAACTGCCGCCTGCAAACTGTTACTCACACTAAAACCTCCCCGGCAATAACAAATTGCCTCCGCGCAACTTTGCAGCCCCCAAGCAACATAGTAAATTCAGTTACCGCTGCTTCTGGAGGAACGACGTGAAGACATCGTCTTGGACATCGGCTGCATTTCAATCGCGGATTCTTCGGGCTTGCCGCCCCCGACTTGCACCGGTGTTTATGCTGTACTTCTTCTCGGGGGCGGCGGAGGATTAGCGGCGACAGGCGAAAACCCACGTCCTGCTGGAGAACGGGGGCGGAACGGTGGATAGTGAGAGGGTGGTTAATGCGGGGGCGGCGGGCGAGAATTTATGTGGTCGGCAGTTTTTCATGCGGCCGGAAAGTACGCAGATGGGTCGCGAATTTGTCGACTTGAGCCCGTCGCCTCAGGATAGTTACAGATGATTTATAGGGTTTGACTGGGTACTATGTGAATATGTCGAGGATTCCTCGAAATTTATTAGGCATACTGTATACAAATCCGGTATAAAATTTTCAAAATATCCTTTAGAAAAAATTTCAGAAGTTTCAGTGTCACATAACTTATACTGGTCAAATCAGAAAGTTAACACCTCGATTTTCTCACTTTATTTGCATAAACCTATTCTCAAATATTCTGAAGAATTATCTTCAGGTATACTGTATACAAATCTGGCATAACATATTTAAAATATCCATTAGATATTTTTCAGGAATTTCAGTAACTTATTCTGGTCAACACGGAAAGTTAATAACTCGATTTTTTCACTTATTTTACACATAACCGCTGTCAAATTCTCAGTGGAATTATCTGCAAATCTGGCATAAAGTTTTCAAAATATCCATTAGATAAATTTTCAGGAATTTCAGTGATAGATAACTTCTACTGGTCAACTCGGAAAGTTAATAACTCAATTTTATCATTTATTTGAGATTTTCTGGTAGTCATATTTACAAAGGATATGTCTTCAAGCATACTGTATATAAATCTGGCATAAAATTTTCAAAATATCCATGAGATAAATTTTCAGAAATTTCAGTGACAGATAACTTATACTGGTCAACTCGGAAAGTTAATTATAGATTTTCTCACTTAAGTGAGACATACGCGTGGTCAGATTTACGGAGGATTTATCTTAAGGCATACTGTATACAAATATGGTATGAAATTTTCAAAATATTCATCAGATAAATTTTCAAAAATTTCAGTGTCAGCTAAGTTATACTGGTCAAGTCGGAAAGTTAATAACACGATTTTCACACTTATTTGAGACATTCGCGTGGTCAAATATTCAGAGGATTTAACTTCAGGCATACTGTATACATATCTGGAATAAAATTTGCAAAATATACATCGGATAAATTTTCAGAAATTTCAGTGACTGATAACTTGTACTGGTCAGCCCAGAAATTTAATAACTCGATTTTCTCAGTTATTTGAGACATACACGTTGTCAAATTTTCAGATGATTTGTCTTAAGGCATACTGTATATAAATCTGGCATAAGAAATTTCAAAATATCCATGAGATAAATTTTCAGAAATTTCAGTGACAGAAAACTAATACTAGTAGTAACAATATTTTATTGGCTATCGACCTGCGGTCTTTCCGCCTAACTAATACTATTAGTAGTATTATTAATAGTTACATGTAAACTGCTTGTGAGTATTAGCGTTATTAAACTATTATTGACTATAGTTTCACAGCTATATAATTGGTTATTGATCAGGGTACAGCATGAGAAATTATTGAGAAACTTCTCAAAACCTTGCGAAATTTTGGGAATTATTGAATAATCTCCAGAAAGCTGAATAACATTTCAAAAATTAACGTGACGTAAAAAATTTATGAAAATCTCAAGAAAACTTGACAATTATTAAGAAATCCTTTAAAATCTAGAAAAATTTTGAGACAATTTAGGGATTATTTAGAAAACTATAGAAATCTTAAGATTTATTAAGAAATCTGTGAAGTCTCGAATAAAATTGAGAAATCATGGAAATTATTCAGAAACTTCCATGATAAATATTGAAAATTGTTTAGATCCTTCAAGAATTATCAAGAAATTTCGAGAAAAATGACATGTTGTGTGTACATGTGTGTATTATAGTACTAGTTACTATACTAATATTATAGTACTAGTTAGTATACTAGTATTATAGTACTACTTACTATATTATACTAATACGGAAAATTGTTAAGATGATTTAAGAATTATCAAGAAATTTCTGGAAAAATGTATATAATAATCATATCCATTTAGCATTTTCAGATTTTAATGACCTCGAAATTATTGAGATATCTTTCACAATCTTAAGATTTAGAGGGATATCTCTAGAAATCTCGATAAATTGTTGATAACCCTGGAAAATATTGATGAATCTCTGGAAATCTTGATAATTACTGGGAAATCCGTGAAAATCTCTAAACATTATGAGAAACCATGGACATTATTCAGGAAGTTCTAGAAATCTTGATAGATATTGAAACCTTGATAGATATTGATATAGATATTACTTGATAGAAATCTAGATATTTTTATAATTATCGGAAAATTTTATATTTGCAAAAATGTAGGTAGGTTACGGCAGGGTAGGCATAAGAAATTGTTGAGAAATCTCTCAAAACTTGGAGAATATTTGAGGAATTTTAGGAATTATTGATAAATCTCCAGATATCTCAATAATTATTGAGAAATCTGTGGAAATTTCAAAAATTATCGTTAAATCGTGGATAGTAATTAAAAATCTCAAGAAATATTGACAATTATTGAAAGAATTGTATTGAAGAAAACAATATTAAAGAAACCCTTTAAAATCATAAAATAATCTGAAAATAAATTTTCAGAAATTTCAGTGTTAGCTATCTTATACTGTTCATCTTGTAAAGTTAATAACTCGATTTTCTTACTTATTTGAGATATACTTGTGGTTAAAGTTTCAGAGCATTTGTCTTCAGGTATACTGTATACAAATCTCTCATAAAATTTTCAAAATATCCATCAGATAAATTTTTGAAATATTTCAGTGTCAGATAACTTATACTGGTCAACTTGAAAAGTTAATAACTCGATTTTCTCACTTATTTGAAACATTTTCGTGGTCAAATTTTCAGAGGATTTATGTTTAGGTATATTGTATACAAATCTAGCATAAAATTTTCAAAATATCCTCAGATAAATTTTCAGAAATTTCAGTGACTGATAACTTGTACTGGTCAGCCCAGAAATTTAATAACTCGATTTTCTCAGTTATTTGAGACATACACGTTGTCAAATTTTCAGATGATTTGTCTTAAGGCATACTGTATATAAATCTGGTATAAGAAATTTCAAAATATCCATGAGATAAATTTTCAGAAATTTCAGTGACAGAAAACTAATACTATTAGTAGTATTATTAATAGTTACATGTAAACTGCTTGTGAGTATTAGCGTTATTAAACTATTATTGACTATAGTTTCACAGCTATATAATTGGTTATTGATCAGGGTACAGCATGAGAAATTATTGAGAAACTTCTCAAAACCTTGCGAAATTTTGGGAATTATTGAATAATCTCCAGAAAGCTGAATAACATTTCAAAAATTAACGTGACGTAAAAAAATTATGAAAATCTCAAGAAAACTTGACAATTATTAAGAAATCCTTTAAAATCTAGAAAAATTTTGAGACAATTTAGGGATTATTTAGAAATCTATAGAAATCTTAAGATTTATTAAGAAATCTGTGAAGTCTCGAATAAAATTGAGAAATCATGGAAATTATTCAGAAACTTCCATGATAAATGTTGAAAATTGTTTAGATCCTTCAAGAATTATCAAGAAATTTCGAGATAAATGACATGTTGTGTGTACATGTGTGTATTATAGTACTAGTTACTATACTAATATTATAGTATTAGTTAGTATACTAGTATTATAGTACTACTTACTATATTATACTAATATGGAAAATTGTTAAGATGATTTAAGAATTATCAAGAAATTTCTAGAAAAATGTATATAATAATCATATCCATTTAGCATTTTCAGATTTTAATGACCTCGAAATTATTGAGATATCTTTCACAATCTAAAGATTAAGAGGGATATCTCTAGAAATCTCGATAAATTGTTGATAACCCTGGAAAATATTGATGAATCTCTGGAAATCTTGATAATTACTGGGAAATCCGTGAAAATCTCTAAACATTATGTGAAACCATGGACATTATTCAGGAAGTTCTAGAAATCTTGATAGATATTGAAACATATCTAGATATTTTTATAATTATCGGAAAATTTTATATATGCAAAAATGTAGGTAGGTTACGGCAGGGTAGGCATAAGAAATTGTTGAGAAATCTCTCAAAACTTGGAGAATTTTTGAGGAATTTTAGGAATTATTGATAAATCTCCAGATATCTCAATAATTATTGAGAAATCTGTGGAAATTTCAAAAATTATCGTTAAATCGTGGATATTAATTAAAAATCTCAAGAAATATTGACAATTATTGAAAGAATTGTATTGAAGAAAACAATATTAAAGAAACCCTTTAAAATCATAAAATAATCTGAAAATAAATTTTCAGAAATTTCAGTGTTAGCTATCTTATACTGTTCAACTTGTAAAGTTAATAACTCGATTTTCTCACTTATTTGAGATATACTTGTGGTTAAAGTTTCAGAGCATTTGTCTTCAGGTATACTGTATACAAATCTCTCATAAAATTTTCAAAATAACCATCAGATAAATTTTTTAAATATTTCAGTGTCTGATAACTTATACTGGTCAACTTGAAAAGTTAATAACTCGATTTTCACACTTATTTGAAACATTTTCGTGGTCAAATTTTCAGAGGATTTATGCTTAGGTGTATTGTATACAGATCTAGCATAAAATTTTCAAAATATCCGTCAGATAAATTTTCAGAAATTTCAGTGTCAGATAACTTATACTGGTCAACTGGGAAAGTTAATAACTCGATAGTCTCACTTATTTAACACATTCTTGTATTCAAATTTTCAGAGGATTTATCTTTAGACATCATGTATAGAGATCATGTATAAAATTTTCAAAATATCTATCAGATAAATTTTCAATTGTCAGATAACTTATACTATTCAACTCGGAGAGTTCATAACTCGATTTTCTCACTTATTTGAGACTTTCGCGTGGTCAAATTTTCGGAGGATTTATCTTCAGGCATACTGTATACAAATCTAACATAATTTTTTTTTTAATATTTGTGTGATAAATATTCAGAAATTTCAGTGTCAGATAACTTATACTGGTTAACTCGGAAAGTAAATAACTCGATTTTCTCACTTATTTGAGACCTTCTCGTAGTCAAATTTTCAGAGGATTTATCTATAGACATACTGTATATAGATCTGGCATAGAATTTTTATAATATAAATCAGATAAATTTTCAGATATTTCATTGAGAGATAACTTATACTGGTCAACTCGGAAAGATAACAATTGGATTTTCTCAGTTATTTGAGATATCCATGTGATCAAACTTTCTGAGGATGTATCTTCAGGCATACTGAATACAGATAATTTATAATATTTTCAAAATATCCATCATATAAATTTTCAGAAATTTCAGTGACTGATAAGTTATACTGTTCAACTCGAAAAGTTAATTACTCGATATTCTCACTTATTTGAGACATGCTCGTGCTGAAATATTCTGAAGATTTACCATCACGCATACTGAATGCAGATTTGGCATAAAATTTTCAAAATATCAATCAGTTAATTTTTCAAAAATACTGGTCAACTCGGAGAGTTAATAACTCGATTTTCTCACTTATTTGAAATATTCTCGTAGTCAAATCTTGTGTAGGATTTATCGTTAGAGATACTGTATACAAATCTGGTATAAAATTTTCAAAATATCCATTAGATAAATTTTTGAAATATTTCAGTGTCCGATAACTTATACTGCTCAACTCAGAAAGTTAATAACTCGAATTTCTCACTTATTTGAAATATTCTCAAGGTCAAATTTTCTGAGAATTTATCTTTAGGTATACTGTATATATATCCGGCATGAAATATTAAAAATATCTATCAGATAAATTTTCAGAAATTTCAGTGTCAGATAACTTATACAGGTTAATTCTGAAAGTTATTAACTCGATTTTTTTACTTATTTGAGACATTCTCGTGGTCAAACTTTTAGAAGATTTATCTTTAGGCATACTGTATACATATCTGGTATAAAATTTTCAAAATATCTGTGAGATAAATTTTCAGAAATTTCAATGTCAGATAACTTATACTGGTCAACTCAGAAATTTAATACCTCGATTTTCTCAGTTATTGGAGACATACACCTGATCAAATTTTGAGAAGATTTATCTTCAGGTATACTGTATGCAAATCCGGCATAAAATATTTAAAACATTTACCTGATAAATTTTTAGAAATTTCAGTGACGGATAACTTACACTGGTCAATTCGGAAAGTTATTAACTCCATTTTCTCACTTATTTGAGACATCCTCGTGATCAAATTTTCTGAGGATTTATCTTCAGGTATACTGTATACAAATCCGGCATAAAATTTTCAAAATATCTGTGAGATAAATTTTTAGAAATTTCAATCTCAGATAACTTATACTGGTTAACTCAGAAATTTAATACCTCGATTTTCTCAGTTATTGGAGACATACACGTGATCAAATTTTGAGAGATTTATCTTCAGGTATACTGTATAAAAATCCGGCATAAAATATTTAAAATATCCATCAGATAAATTTTCAGAAATTTCAGTGTCAGATTACTTATACTGGTCAACTTAGAAAGTTAATAACTGGATTTTCTTACTTATTTGAGACATCCTCAAGATCAAATTTTCAGAGGATTTAACTTCAGGCATGCTGTATACAAATCAGGTATAAAATTTTCAAAATATCCATGAGATAAATTTTCAAAAATTTCAGTGACTGATAACTTATACTGATCAATTTGGAAAGTTAATAACTTGTTTTTTTTTACTTATTTGAGACATTCTCGTAATCAAACTTATAGAGCATTTAAGTTCAGGCATACTGTATACAAATCAAGTATAAAATTTCAAAAATATCCATCAGATAATTTTTTTAAAACTTTAGTGTTATATAACTTATACTGGTCAATTCGGAAACTTAGTAACTCGATTTTCTCACTTAATTAAGACATCCTTGTGATCAACTTTTCAGAGGATTTATCTTTAGGCATACTGTATACAAATCAGGCATCATTTTTTTACAATATCCATCAGATAAATTTTCAGAAGTTTCAGTGACTGATAACTTACACTAGTCAATTCGGAAAGTTAATAACTCGAATTTCTCACTTACTTGAGACATTCTCGGAGTCAAATTTGCAGAGAATTTATCATTGGACATACTGTATAGAGATCTGGCATAATATATTTAAAATATCTATCAGATAAATTTTCAGAAATTTCATTGTCAGATTACTTTTACTGTTCAACTCGAAAATTTAATGACTCGATTTTCTCACTTATTTGAGACTTTCATGTGATGAAATTTTCAGAGGATTTATCTTTAGACATACTGCATACAAATCTGAAATAAAATTTTCAAAATATCCATCAGATAAATTTTCAGAAATTTCAGTGTCAGATAACTTATACTGTTCAACTCGAAAATTTAATGACTCGATTTTCTCACTTATTTGAGACTTTCATGTGATGAAATTTTCAGAGGATTTATCTTTAGACATACTGCATACAAATCTGGAATAAAATTTTCAAAATATCCATCAGATGAATTTTCAGAAATTTCAGTGTCAGATAACTTATACTGGTCAACTCGGAAGGTTAATAACTCGATTTTCTCACTTATTTGAGACATCCTCGTGATGAAATTTTTAGAGGATTTATCTTTAGACATACTGTACACGAATCTGGCATAAAATTTTCAAAATATCCATCAGATAAATTTTCTGAAATTTCAGTGACTGATAACTTACACTGGTCAACCCGAAAAGTTAATAACTCGATTTTTTTACTTAATTGACTCATTCTCGTGGTCAAATTTGCAGAGAATTTATGTTTGGAAATACTGTATAGAGATCTGGCATAAAATATTCAAAATATCTATCAGATAAATTTTCAGAAATTTCATTGTCAGATTACTTATACTGTTCAACTCGAAAATTTAATGACTCGATTATCTCACTTATTTGAGACTTTCATGTGATGAAATTTTTAGAGGATTTATCTTTAGACATACTGTATACAAATCTGGCATACAATTTTAAAGTATCCATTAGATAAATTTTCAGAAATTTCAGTATCAGATAACTTATACTGGTCAACTCGGAAAGTTAATAACTCGATTTTCTCATATATTTGAGACATTCGCGTCGTCAAATTTCCAGAGGATTTATCTTTGGACATACTGTATAGAGACCTGGCATAAAATATTTAAAATATGTATCAGATAAATTTCAGAAATTTAATTGTCAGATTACTTATACTGTTCAACTCGAAAATTTAATGACTCGATTTTCTCACTTATATGAGACTTTCATAAAGTTTTCAAAATATCCATTAGATAAATTTTCAGGAATTTCAGTGACTTATACTGGTCAACTTAGAAAGTTAACAGCTCGATTTTCTCACTTAATATACATATACTCGTGGTCAAATTTTCAGATGATTTATATTTAGACATACTGTATATAGATCTAGCATTCAATATTTTAAATATCCATCAGATATATATTCAGAAATTTCAGTTTTAGATACTGGTCAACTCGAAAAGTTAATAACTCGAATTTCTCACTTAATTGAGACATTCTCGTGATCAAATTTTCAGAGGATTTATCTTTAGGCATACTGTACAAATCAGGCATCAAAGTTTCAAAACATCCATGAGATAAATTTTCAGAAGTGACTGATAACTTACACTGGTCAACTCGGAAAGTTAATAACTCGAATTTCTCACTTATTTGAGACATTCTGGTATTCTAATGTGTATACAAATCTGGAATAAAATTTTCAAAATGTCCTTTAGATAAATTTTCAGAAATTTCAGTGTCAGATAAATTATACTGGTAAACTTAGAATGTCAATAGCTTGATTTTCTCACTTATTTTAGACATTCTCGTAATCAAATTTTCAGAGGATTTATCTTTAGGCATACTGTATACAAATCTGGCATTAAATATTTAAAACATCCATAAAAAAATTCAGTGACAGATAACTTATACTGGTCAACCCAGAAAGTTAATAACTCAATCTTCTAACTTATTTGAGACATTATAGTGGTCAAGTTTTCAGAGGATTTATCTTCAGGCATACTGTATACAAATCAGGTACGAAATTTTCAAAATATCCTTCAGATAAATTTTCTGAAATTTCGGTGACTGATAACCGGTTATTATTAGCTTTCAGTAAAGTACAATAAATGTAACAATATTCTCCCTCGCTGATGTAGTCGCTATTCTGTAATCATTTAGGTTGGGCTTGTTGTTGGTGAAGCGTAATTGTTGAAGGCAAGCTGAATTTGAAATTACATCCCATGATTTAATTAGCGGATGCCTGTTTATGTTGACAATAGATGCCTGGTGCTGCACAAAGCGCTGAAATAATATGGGCAAAAAAAACAACTACACGGTGCAACTCGGCATGTTAAAGCCTGTTGGAGTGTAATAAAAATCCTGCCATTAATTTGAAAATACACCACGAATTAGAATTATATTTAAAATATGATGTATATCAGCATAAATTAAATTTGAAAATACACCACGAATTAGAGTTATCTTTAAAATATGATGTATATCAGCATAAATAAAATTTGAAAAGACACCACGAAATAGAGTTATCTTTAAAATATGATGATAAAATATCAGCATAAATTAAATTTGAAAATACACCACGAATTAGAGTTATCTTTAAAATATGCTGTGTATATCAGCTTAAATTAAATTTGAAAATACACCACGAATTAGAGTTATCTTTAAAATATGATGTATATCAGCATTAATTAAATTTGAAAATACACCACGAATTAGAGTTATCATTAAAATATGATGTATATCAGCATTAATTAAATTTGAAAATACACTACGAATTAGAGTTATTTTTAAAATATGATGTATATCAACATAATTATATGATTGTAAAAATATATAGATGTTGAAAAAACACAATATTAGAGGATTTTCTTCGTATGTTTAGGAACATTTCTGTTTGTTTTTTAAATTCGTTAAAAATTTCGAAAATTGAGTTTGTAATAAATGTAACGTACATTCACTGAAGTAATCAGAATCAATTTACTGGATTCAATTTGCTGAAAATAAGTTGAAATTGTACTAAAAGTATAGCAAAATGTTATAAAAAAATGAAAATTGCATTTATAACGCAAAAATTAGTGTATCAATATTAGTAGGGGGAGGGCTATGATTATTTTTTTTAAATCATTGACAATATCAAAAAATGTGATCAATATTAGTGGGGGGGGGGGGGGCTATGATTAAATATTTTATATTATTGACAATATAAAAGAATTGACAATTCTTCTAAAAATTTGGTATGTTTTAAATACGTGAGAAAATCGAGTACAAAACTTTCTAAATTGACTTTGGAAATATTTTCATCTATCAATTTAATAGAGTTAACATTCAATGCACAATTCTTATGATATTCGTTTCATGGTGTGATAATACGATTTGCTATAATTTGTTGTTTGGCTTAGTAGGTCAAACGCGAAACTTATCTTATTTTCGCGAAAGTTAAATTACGTAGCCATGACTCCGTGCATTTCATCCCCCAGGACTGTTTCTGGGCCATAGGGGGGTGGATGCGTGGGGGAGACGGCGATCATCCCCAATCCTGACCGACTGCATCGTTACCCCGAACGCCGATCGATAGGGATGTGCCCCCCTCGTGATGAATGAAAGTGTCCCCGGGGGGCGCAGTGCTCCCCGATTGTGATTCATTTCGCTAATCCAATCATCGCGGAGAGTGGGGGGGGGACGTCGATTCCTCGCCTATTAAAATTTAATTAAGCAAAGTGATTTTTCCTACTCCCTTAATGGCGCCCTAATGGATCGCCGCTTAATTAAGCCCCCCGGCGGCTTGAGGGGGGCCATCGTGAATAATTCCAACGGAGAAGCTCCGCAAGGTGAATGATGCCGGTATGTGTGTGTGCAGGGGGGGCGACTGTTGCTCGGGATTATCCCGGGGGCCCCCCACAAACGACCCCCTTTGATTGGGGCGCAAAAACAACGGATGCGTTTCTGATGGTGGTTTCGGGGATAACGAGCCCCGGGACTTATGGATTTATGCAAATTATCCTCGCCGCCGACCATTTAAATATCAGCCCCCCGTTTTTGCCCCCAGACCGCAGCAACTTCATTAATATTCAAACTCCGAGTTGTTTCAAATTAGAGGCGATGTCAATTCGGACGGGGAGTAATTTAAGGAGGTCCCGATTCCTCGGCCGATATTTTCCTCTCTCAGACTCTCGTTAAGGGGGCCTTTACATCCGGGAGCCGTGGAAATTATACGGTATCGAGTTATTACCGGTCCCATTTAGACTTTCCAACTCGTTACGGCGGGCAGGATATTCCCTACACAATTCATGAAATTCGGGGGCCACTCTTTGAGGCTCGAGTTACCGCCCTTGGTTTTGATTTGAACAACATTTTCAGCCACGTACATAACTTTGGCAGATTCACAATTAACTTGTAAAACAAAAAATCAAACAATGAAACGAAAACATATCTCAAGAAAACCATGGAATTGCAGTAAAACCAGAGAATACATATATTTCTGATAGATTTCTTTCACATCATCTGTACAAATTAAATCCTACAAATATAATAAGTCTTTCACAAACGTTTGTACTACACGATTACAGTAATTTATACCATTTTTACTTCATCATATTATGTACTGCAGACAAAATTATTCCTCCCCAATTAAAATTTATTTTGGCTTTGTCTACATAATTGAGAACACAATTCGGCGCCTTAAATTAAACAATAGACCCATAGAAGTACAATTTTGCCTTAGCAGCGTGTTTTGTTGATAATTAATGCATAATTACACCTATCTAAGTGGCACTACATAAGTACAAGTTTAAACAGTTAAATTGATGTTAAATATCCGTAATATCGTTACAAATTCATAAAAACATGTTAAATTATCACTTCCCTTGCACGTATAAAGTGATGTTTTAACATGTTTTTACAAATTTGTGGCGCTATTACGGTTATTTAACAATAATTAAACACTTCATACTTGTACTTACGTACTGCGACTTAGATAGGGTAATTATGCATTAATTATCAACAAAACTTTCTTTTGGCTTTGTCTACAAAACTGGAAACGTAAATCGGCATCTTATATGAAACAATAGACTCACAGAAGTACTAACTATTGCCTCAGCAGCATGTTTTGTTGATAATTAATGCATAATTACACCTATCTAAGGGGCAGTACACAAGTACAAGTTTAAACAATTAAATTTATGTTAAATATCCATAATATCGTTACAAATTCGTAAAAACATGTTAAAATATCACTTCCCCTGCACGTATGCACGTTAAATCGCCTAATTAGCGCCGATAAATGCATTAAAACCGATAATTACAATTACATTTGAATTATTTTTACGTCGGGGCGACACCTGGCGGCAATTGATCGAAACAGCGGTCCCCAGATTGTCGCGCTATTATTTTAATTAAACATCCAATCAAAATTATTTTCAGATAAAATCGATAGCCCCCATCCTCCTGAATCCGAATCTGTACCGGTTTGCTCTGTAGCTCCATAAACAACCGAGAAAATGGCGATACAAAATCGCCATTTTTGAACTTGTTTTCGAAATTGTGCGAAAAGTAATTTTTTTTTCGACGAACTTTTCGGACCAGAAATTTGCATTAACGTTACGAATCGAATGCAGCAAAAATTTTGCCGAAATTCGAAAGTTGGTGTTTCTGTCCCAAAATTTCTGAAGGTTAACCCCTTTGGATTTTTAAGGAAATTTTGAGGTAAAAAATTTTGAGCTGAGATAGCAGTTCGATAGATTTTTGCCTCCTGAGTCCGAATCTGCAAGCAAAAATTGGCGCAGACGCCTAATAACGCCAAAAATAATTATTTTCGAAATCGCAAAATTTTTGAAAATGCGTTTTTGGGCAAAACTAAATTACTAAACCAATAGATTTTTGCCTTCTGAATCCGAATCTGCAATTATTTTTGCTCTCATTTAAGTATTAACGTCAAAAACAGCAAAATACGGAGCTGCGATTTTTTCGAACCCAACACTGTTGGGACCGTTGCGGATAATTTATACCACTGGGTTAATAGAATAAGTGCTGCTGAGTCCGAATCTGCCGTTTGTTTTGCTGCACGTTGAATAATAACTTAATAAACTGCAAATTACAAAATAATTCAAATTTTGCGCCATCTTGCGGCCATTGCCTGAACTCGTTAGTCAGCCACCTCGATAAATTTTTAATTACTGTTCAGGGGTACTTAAAATCAATGTTAATGAACACTACACTCATAATCATGGCTTATTTATGTATTTAGTAGAGAATTTAATGCGTATTTCAATTAATAGCAAGTTATACTAACTGTAGCCATCTAACGGATATAGACCAAAGTTCCAGCCAAAGTGACAGTAGCTGTCACTTAGACGCCTTGTATTCCTGCAACCCAATATACTTGTTGTTATTTTCTACATTAAAATAGTATCTGGAGGTTATTTTTTAATTGAAATAACGCCAATAGGACAGTGATTACACTCTAAATACAGTCTGATAAATATGCTAAGTAATTTTTTTAAACTGGACAGTGTCCAGCACTTTACATTCCATATAAAACAGGCTAAACAAGGCGAGATGATGGTGATCATTGGTGTCCACTTCGCTGTGTGCAGGTTATTTTTTAATTGTAATTACTGGTAATTACACCAAGAGGATAATGATTAGGACTGTGACAGGACACGTTGAATAAGACATAATTAGTAATTTAACTTTTTAAACAGGAGAGGGACCACACATGGCGTACCACATGAATCGGTCTAAACAAGCCTGAACGAAGCAGACCAAACGATGACAACTAGTGGTATGCCACACAGAAGATGCTGGATGTAGCTTAAATTATCACATCTTATACCCTTCGTTAACAAATATTAAATGACAAATGATATATGAGGGAGAGAAATTGGATTGGCAACAATTTTAAGTGTACTACATACCAAGTACAACAGAACTCATAATTTGTGCAATTGTGTAAAGCTAAGTACACACGGTGACACTTATGTCGACACCAAGTGTTGAAGGCGTCCACACGAGACGCAATTTCTAGTGTCTAGACCAGTGTCCTGATGCGGTGTCGCGATGTGTGTGTCTGTTGTGTCCACACGGGAACTGTATTGTCGCGACACTATCGTGTCGCCTTCATATTAATAGTATTGATTTGCACGTGTGGTTTGGTCCACGCTACCATATTGAATTATGGACAAATGTGGAGCAGCAGCAGTTGTTGCATCAAGCATATTAATTAATAAATCCAGAAGGAAAAGCAGATCAGTTTGGTTTAAAGACCCGATAAGAAGGAGCGAAGAAAATGGAATTTACAGATAATTATTAATGGAACTTATGCTAAGTACACACGGTGACACTTTAGTGTCGACACCGAGTGTATACATCGAGTGTCCTCGTGTATACGGCAGTATATCTGGTTGCGACATTAGGTTGCGACACTAGTGTAAGTGTCACAGTGTACCCCATGTGTACAGGTTGTGCCTTGTATCCCGACGGACGAATTGAGTGTCTCGCAGTCGCGACACTTTTAGCTAGAGCAGAGCGGTTGTTCAGATATGATTGCAATTAAAATCTCGAAAACTGCAGCACGTGTTTGGACAAGAGATGCGATAAAATCATTAACTAGTTACTTAGAGGAATTGCAATTGTAATTATTGGAGAAACTTTGTGCAAAATAAATTCGAAGTCTTCGAGTTTCATACGAATACATTTTTTGAAGATTTCGGGGTCTTTCGGGGGGACACAAGACACTACCCGCACACAAAGTACACTGCGACACTTACAGTAGTGTCGCAGCCTAATGTTGCAACCATATACATTGCCGTACATTGCCGTACACGAGGACACTCAGGTGTATACACTCAGTGTGGACACTTAAGTGTCACCGTGTGTACTTAGCGTAATAGCACATATCTCTTAAATTGTGCCAAATATTATATTCTCGTATTTTCTGCTCCGACTCCAGCTCCTTCAGCCCTGTTTTGCATATCTGCTGCACGAATTAAAACGGATTAAACATATGCTTGTGCGTTGGACACCAATGATCACCATCATCTCGCCTCGTTTGGTCTGTTTTATATGGAATGCAAAGTGCTGGTCACTCTCCAGTTCAAAAAACTTACTTAGCATATTTATCAAACTGTATTTAGAGTGTAATCACTGTCCTATTAGCGTTATTTCAATTAAAAAATAACCTCAGCGACACTACAATATTCAGTGTGGACACACCAGACACTCGTATCGCGACACTGCATCAGGACACTGGCCTAGACACTAGATATTGCGTCTCGTGTGGACGCCATCGACACTTAGTGTCGACATAAGTGTCACCGTGTGTACTTAGCTTTAGGAACGAAGACCCTGTAATCTACAAAAGAAATATTCGTATGAAACACGAAGACTTTGAATTTATTTTGCACAAAGTTTCTCCAATAATTACAATTGCAATTCCTCTAGGTAACTAATTAATGATTTCATCTCATCTATTGTTCAAACACGTGCTGTAGTTTTCGACATTTTAATTGCAATAATATCTGAACAACCGCTCTCCTCCAGTTAAAGTGTCGCGACTGTGAGACACTCAATTCAACCGTGGGGACACAAGACACTACCCGTACACACGAGGTACACTGCGACACTTACAGTAGTGTCGCAGCCTAATGTTGTAACCAGATACACTGCCGTATACACGAGGACACTCAAGTGTATACAATCGGTGTCGACACTAAAGTGGTACCGTGTGTAATTAGCATAATAGCACATATCTCTTAAATTGTGCCTAATATTATATTCTGGTATTTTCTGCTCCGACTCCAGCTCCTTCAGCCCTGTTTTGCATATCTGCTGCACGAATTGAAACGGATTAAACATATGCTTGTGCGTTGGACACCAATGATCACCATCATCTCGCCTCGTTTAGCCTGTTGTATACGGAATGCAAAGTGCTGGTCACTCTCCAGTTTGAAAAACTTACTTAGCATATTTATCAAACCGTATTTAGAGTGTAATCACTGTGATATTGGCGTTATTTCAATTAAAATATAACCTCCAGATAATATTTGAACGTAGAAAATAACAACAAGTATATTGGGTTGCAGGAATATAAGGGGTCTAAGTGACAGCTACTGTCACTTTGGCTGGAACTTTGGTCTATATCCGTTAGATGGCTACCGTTAGTATAACTTGCTATTAATTGAAATACGCATTAAATTCTCTACTAAATACATAAATAAGCCATGATTATGAGTGTAGTGTTCATTAACATTGATTTTGAGTACCTCTGAACAGTAATTAAAAAAATATCGAGGTGACTGACTAACGAGTTCAGGCAATGGCCGCAAGATGACGCAAAATTTGAATTATTTTGTAATTTGCAGTTTATTAAGTTATTATTCAACGTGCAGCAAAATAAACGGCAGATTCGGACTCAGCAGCACTTATTCTATCGACCCAGTGGTATAAATTATCCGCAACGGTCCCAACAGTGTCGGGTTCGAAAAAATCGCAGCACTGTATTTAGCTGTTTTTGACGTTAATACTTAACTGAGAGCAAAAATAATTGCAGATTCGGATTCAGAAGGCTAAAATCTATCGATCCCCTAATTTAGTTTTGCCAAAAAACGCATTTTCAAAAATTTTGCGATTTCGAAAATAATTATTTCTGGCGTTATTAGGCGTCTGCGCCAATTTTTGCTTGCAGATTCGGACTCAGGAGGCAGAAATCTATCGAACTGCTATCTCAGCTCAAAAATTTTTACCTCAAAATTTCCTTAAAAATCCAAAGGGGTTAACCTTCAGAAATTTTTGGACATGAACACCAACTTTCGAATTTCGGCAAAATTTTTGCGGCATTCGATTCGTAACGTTAATGCAAATTTCGGGTCCGAAAAGTTCGTCGAAAAAAAAATTACTTTTCGCACAATTTCGAAAACAAGTTCAAAAATGGCGATTTTGTTTCGCCATTTTCTCCGTTGTTTATGGAGCTACAGAGCAAACCGGTACAGATTCGGATTCAGGAGGACGAGGGCTATCGATTTTATTTGAAGATAATTTTGATTGGATGCTTAATTAAAATAATAGCGCGACATTCAGAGGACCGCTGTTTCAATCAATTGCCGCTAGGTGTCGCCCCGACGTAAAAATAATTCAAATATAATTGTAATTATCGTTTTTAATGCATTTATCGGCGCCAATTAGGCGATTTAACATGCAGACGTGCAAGGGAAGTGATATTTTAACATGTTTTTACGAATTTGTAACGATATTACGGGTATTTAACATCAATTTAGCTATTTAAACTTGTTCTTATGTACTGCCACTTACGATAGGTGTAATTAAGCATTAATTATCAACAAATGATGCTGCTAAGGCAATATTGGTACTTCTATGGGTTTATTGTTTCATTTGAGACACCGAGTTACGTTTCCAATTTTGTAGACAAAGCCAAATGAATTTTATTCGAGGTGGAATAATGATGTCTGCAGTACGTATGATAATGTAAAAAATGGTACAAATTACCGTAATCGCGTAGTGCAAACGCGTGTAAAAGACTTATTATTTTCGCAGTATTCAATCTGTATGGATAATGTGAAAGAATATATACACAATCTCTGGTTTTTCCGCAATTCCAATTTGAAGTTAGGGCAGCTATATTATACGAAATGCATCTCACATTTTTTAATTAAAAATTGTAAGAATCGTTTTTGTTTCTCAAAAATAGTAAAAAGTTACTTGTTGCCTTTCTGAAAACAAAAAAAAATCGTAAATTATTTACGCCATCTCGACGGTATCGACAGGAAATTTCCCACAGAGCCTCCCCCAGGCGGCCATAAAACCTTCAGCTCCCTAATAGACTTACTTACCAACTAAGTAATAATCCTTTCCGTACATAAACGGCGCCCCAGTTTTTCCCTGTCCGGTTTTTTGCTCGTTAAACTTAACATAAGCCGCCTCCGCTTCCTCCTCATAAATCCCCGAAGTTGTCGCCCGTCTTCGTGCAATAATTAACCGGTGTGCAGGCCCTGAAAAATGACGTGGTGAATTATCGCGGGGGTGTATTATTAAGGCCTTGGCTCGCGTCCAGACGGGGGCACACTTAGGGAGATTGAATCCCCCGGGGGGCGACCTGGATGCGGCCCCTGGACGGAATTCACGGGATCTTTCAATTTGGGACGGGCGTCTTCGGCGGATTTATCGACGAAACCGAGCCCCGAAATGAGGGATGATTTCCTCGGCGTTTACATCCCCCCGTGCATTTGTAACGGCGGATCTGGATAAGTCATTTCATCGCGGGGGCATAAATTTCATTGAAAGAATTCCATTTTCAGGAGGGAATATTGTAACGTGGTTTTACTGCTTTCACAGCTTCATAATATCGAAGAAGTTTGTGCGCTAAAGCTAGTTCGAGTCATAAGTTCTGGAATACCGGACAATTTATGAAGACAAGAACCGAACTGTAATGCTAATAGTAAATCCCTAATTCAATTTTGTGGTCTTACAAATATTTCTTTAATAACAGCTAAAACTTTAATAGTTATTTGTATACCAAGGCCACGAAATCATTCTTTAACGTATCGAAGGAGAAATATCAAAGCAGCTACCTGCAAATATTATTTATATTAATAAAACTAATTGCAATACATAGACGTGTATCAGTAAAAAAAAATCATAAATATTGATACGCTAGTTTTTGAGATACAAGGTGATAAAACTTGAAGTATTACTAAAAATCAAAATATCCCACTAAAAAATTAATATCTCAAGAAATATATGTTGCATATCAACTCAATGAAACTCAATTATTGGCGACATCTTATATAATATCACAAGTAAATTTTATTAGTATTGGCACATTGGTTTTTAAAATAGCATCAGCCTTGTTCGAGAATATTTCAAGCATAAAAAATCACACCCTCGCATTAAAAATAGAATATCTCAAGAGTCACTTGATGCATAGCATTTAAATCAAATTTGTATTAAACCAATACATTCATGAGTATCAGCAAGAAATTGCAATAATATTGATATGCTAGTTTGTGAGATATTATTCATAATACTGAAAATATTAGAAAAATTTACGTTATCATACTAACAAACGAATATCTCAGGAATTATTCATTGGATGTTAACGCAATTTAAAATGGTAAATAATACTAGATTACTGAGAGCAAGTTATAAATTTCATTAGTATTGATACGCTGGTTTTTCAGATATCATGATTAGAATATGGGCCACTTTCCAGAATATTTCAATCATCAAAAATCACACCCTCGCATTAAAAATAGAATATCTTAAGAGTTAGGCATTGCACAGCATTTATATCAAATTTGTTGTATACCAATATGTTACTGTGTATCAGCAATAAATCTCATTAATATTGACATGCTAGTTTGTAAAATTTAATTTATAATACTGAAAATATTACAAAAATTTACATTGCAATACTAACAAACGATTATCTCTACAATTATTCATTGCAAATTAGCTCGATTTAATAAAATAAATAACATGAGACTACTAAAAGCAAATTATAAATATCATTAGTATTGGCACGCTAGTTTTTGAGATATCATGATTTGAGTATGAGCCACATTCTAGAATATCTCATGCATAAAAAATCACACCTTCGCATTAAAAATAGAATATCTCAAGAGTCACTTATTGCATAGTATTTATACCAAATTCATTTCATACCAATACATTCCTGAATATCAGCAATCAATTACATTAATATTAACAAGCTAGTTTATGAGATATAATTTTTAATACTGAAAAAAATACCAAAATTAACATTATCATACTTGAATATCTCACGTATTCTGCATTGGATTAATAACGCGATTTAAAAAATTAAATAACAGCAGACTAATCAATGCAAGTAATATATTTCATTAGTATTGGCATGCTAGTTTTTGAGATATCATGATTTTAGTATGAGCCACTTTCGAGTACATACATAGTTCAACTAAAACTATAAGCACGGCCATACTAAAAACAGCATATCTCACGAATCTCTCATTAAATATTAATTACATTACGTACATTAAATAATAACATATTTGTTAGTATGGGCAATAAATTTCATTCATATTAATACGCTAGTTTCAGAAATATTTTGATAATACTTAATATTTTACAAGGAATTTAAATGTTCACACTATGAAATAAATATCTCAAGAATTATACATTGCATATTTATTTAGTTCCACAAAATATTTGATACTATATTGCTTAATATCAATAATAAATTGCATTAGTATTAATACGTTAGTTTTAGAGATTTCACTCTTTAAGTATGAGCTACTTTCAAGAATATTTCAAGCATAATAAATCACACCCTCACATTAAAAATAGAATATCTCAATAGTCACTTATTACATAGTATTTATATAAAACTTGTTTCTTGCTAATATATTCCTCCAATATCTCCAATATCAGCAATAAATTGCATTAATATCGATAAGCTAGTTTGTAAGATATAATTTATAATACTGAAAATATTACCAACATTTGCATTATCATACTAACAAACGATTTTCTCAAGAATTATTTATTGGATATTAATTCTATTTATCAAAGTAAATGCCAGCAGATTACTGAATGTAAGTTATAAATTTGAGTATCAGCCACTTTCGAGAATAAGCATAGGTCATCTAAAACCACAAGCACGGCCATATTAAAAGCAGTATATCTCATGAATTACACAATAAATATTAATTGCATCAATTACATTAAATAACAACATTTTGATTAGTATGAGCAGTAAATTATACTAATATCAATATGGTAGTTTTAGAAATATTTTGATAATACTTAGTATTAGTAGTATTAAGTCTTGAGCATTGTAAATGTTAATAATGGTACACTGAGAAAAATTAGGGCAAAACAAACTATTTCAACTGTGATTCTCTTGACTTTTTGATAATTAGAGCTCTGATTCAATTGTGATCTTGGATCTCGAAAATACCTTTTTGCAAATTTCGAAATTTAAGATATATTTTTGTAATGTTGTGATTCTCAACAAATCTCAAGAATTTAAGATTCTCGAGTTCATCAAAACGTTACTATCGTTAATAATACTGTAAGCCATATGTCTCTTAGGGAGATAATTGCAGAATCTCGAGAAATCCTTGAAAATTATCAAAGATTCCCGAGAAGTCTTGATCATTTTAAATGGTTGTGATGGTATATTGAGAAAAATTACAGCAAAACAAACTATTTCGACTGTGGTTACCTTGATTTTTGAAAATGTAAGCATCTCGCGAAAACTTGTGTGCAAATTTCGAATATTTAGATATCTTTTTGTAATGTTGCGATTCTCAACAGATCTCGAGAATTTTAGATTCTTGAGATCTTGATAAGGCGTGACAATCATTAACAGCACTGTAAGTCATATGTCTGTTGGTAAGAGAATTGCAAAATCTCGAGAAATCCTGAAAATTATCATAGATTCTTGAGAAGTCTTGTGCATTTTAAATGCTTATGATTGTGCATTGAGAAAAAATAGGGCAAAATAAACTGTTTTGACTGTTCTCTTGACTTATTGATAATTTAAAAATCATGATAACATCTTTTTGAAAATTTCGAAAATAAAGATATAGTTTTGTAATGTTGAGATTCTCAACGGATCTCGAGCATTTAAGATTTTCGACAACACGTGACAATTGTTAATAACACTGCAAGCCATACGTCTCCTAGCGAGATAATTGCAGAATTTCTAGAAATCTTAAGAATAATCACAGATTTTCAAGAAATTCTAAGCATCTGAGATTGTCTATAAATATTAGGATTACGAAACACATTGACACAATATAACATTTTGAAAAAAACTTGATAATTTTAGTTTTACTAGAAATTTTGCCCATTTGACTTTCTTGTGGCATCTTGCCATCGAGAAATTTTGAGAAAAATGTCAGATTTCGAAAATATTCTGAGCATTGAGGGTGGTTTCTCAATATATTATGTATTACGAAAAACATTGACAATATTACATTTTGAAAAACTTGATAAGTTTAGTTTCAATAAAAAATTTGCTAATTTGACTTTCTTGTGGCATCTTGGCGTCGAAAAAATTTGAGAATAATCACAGATTTTCAAGAAATTCTAAGCACTTGAGGTTGTTTTAAAATATGAGGATTACGAAAAGCATAGACAATACAACATTTAAAAAAAAACTTGATAAGTTTAGTTTCCCTACAAATTCTGACAATTTGATTTTCTTGTGGCATCTTGGCATCGAGAAATCTTGAGAATAATCATAGATTTTCAAGAAATTCTGAGCATTAGGGATTGTCTCGTAATATGATGATTACAAAAAACAATGACAATATAACATTTAAAAAAAACTTTATAAGTTTAGTTTCACTAGAAATTTTGACAATTTGAGTTTCTTGATGCATTTTGGCATCGAGAAATCTTGAGAATAATTACAGAATTCCAAGAAATTTTAAGCATTTGAGACTGTCTATAAATATGAGGATTATGTAAAACATTGATAGAATACAACATTTTGAAAAAACTTAATAATTTTAGTTTCACTAGAAATTTTGACAATTTGACTTTCTAGTGGCATCTTGGCATGGAGAAATCTTGAGACTACTCATAGATTTTCAAAAAATTCTTTATAAAATTATATGATATATAAAAATTCAAAAATTAGAGCATTGTTTCTAAATATGATGACTACAACAATCATTGGCAATATAGCATTTTGAAAAACTTGATAATTTTAGTTTCACTAAAATCTTGAGAGGCATAAATCTTGAGAATATTTACAGATTTTCAAGAAATTTTGTGCATTTGAGGTTGTTTCTAAATATGAGGATTATAAGAAACATTGACAAATGTAAAACCTTTTAAAAAGACTTATAATTTTAGTTTTACTAGAAATTCTGATAAATTGACATTCTTGTGGTATATTGGTATCAAGAAATCTTGAGAATAATCACAGATATTCCAGAAATTCTAAGCATTTGAGGTTGTTTCGAAATATGATGATTAGGAAAAACAATGGCAATATAACATTTTGAAAAAACTTGATAATTTTAGTTTCCTAAGAAATTTTGACAATTTGTCTTTCTTGGGGCATCTTGGCATCGAAAAATCTTGAGAATAATCACAGATTTTCAAGAAATTCTCAGCATTTGAGGTTGTCTCTAAATATGATGATTACGAAAAATATTGACAATATGTATAACATTTTAAAAACTAGATAACTTTAGTTTTACTACAAATTTTGATAATTTGACTTTGTTGTAGCATCTTGGTATCGAGAAATCTTGAGAATAATCATAAATTTTCAAGAAATTCTGAGCATTTGAGGTTGTTTTAAAATATGAGGATTACGAAAAGCATTGACAATATTACATTGTAACAAACTTGTTAATTTTAGTTTAACTAGAAATTCTGACAATTTGACTTTCTAGTGGCATCTTGGTATCGAGAAATCTTGAGAACAATCACAGATTTTTAAGAAATTTTAAGCACTTAAGATTATTTCTGTATATGAGGATTACGAAAAACATTGGCAATACATTATTTTGATAAAACTTGACAATTTTAGTTTCCCTTGAAATTCTGACAATTTGACTTTCTTGTGGGATCTTGGCATTGAGAAATCTTGAGAATAATCACAGATTTCCAAGAAATTCTAAACATTTCATATAGTGTCTAAATATGACGATTTCGAAAAACATTGACAATACAACATTTTGAAAAAACTTGATAATTTTAGTTTTACCAGAAATTTTGACAATTTGACTTTCTAGTGGCATCTTGGCATGGAGAAATCTTGAGAACAATCACAGATTTTTAAGAAATTTTAAGCACTTGAGGTTATTTCTGAATATAAGGATTACGAAAAACATTAGCAATTCATTATTTTGATAAAACTTGATAATTTTAGTTTCTCTCAAAATTCTGACAATTTGACTTTCTTGTGGCATCTTGGCATCAAGATATCTTGAGAATAATCATAAATTTTCAAGAAATTCTGAGCATATGAGATTATCTCCAAATATGATGATTACGAAAAACATAACATTGACAATAACATTTTGAAAAAACTTGATAATTTTAGTTTCAATAGAAATTTTGACAATTTGACAATCTTATGGTATCTAAGCATTAAGAAATCTTGAGAATAATCACAGATTTCCAATAAATTCTAAGCATTTGAGATTGTCTATAAATATGAGGATTATGTAAAACATTGATACAATACAACATTTTGAAAAAACTTGATAAGTCTAGTTTCACAAGAAATTTTGACAACTTGACTTTCTTGTGGTAACTTGGCATCGAGAAATTTTGAGAATAATCGTCGATTTTCAAGAAATTCTGAGCATATGAGATTATCTCCAAATATGATAAATTACAAAAAACATTGATAATAACATTTTGAACAAACTTGGTAATCTTAGTTTCACTAGAAATTTTGATAATTTGAGGTCCTAGTGGTATCTTGGCATCAAGAAATCTTGAGAATAATCACAGATTTTCAAGAAATGCTAAGAATTTGAGATTGTCTCTAAATAAGACTATTACGAAAAACATTGACAATATTATATTTAAAAAAACTCGGTAATTTTAGTTTCCCTAGAAATTCTGACAATTTGACTTTCTTGTGGTGTCTTGGCATCGAGAAATTTTGAGAATAATCATAAATTTTCAAGAAATTCTGAGTACTTGAGCTTGTTTTAAAATATGAGGATTACGAAAAGCATTGACAATACAACATATTAAAAAAACTTGATAAGTTCAGTTTCACTAGAAATTTTGACAATTTGACTTTCTTGTGGCATCTTGGCATCTAGATATCTTGAGTATAATGTCAGATTTCCAAGATATTCGAAGCATTTGAAGTTAGTGGTCTCTAAATATGAGGATTACGAAAAACATTAGCAATATTACATTTTGAAAACCTAGATCATTTTAGTTTCCTAAGAAATTTTGACAATTTGACGTTCTTGGGTCGTCTTGGCATCTAGAAATCTTGAGAATAGTCACAGATTTTTAAGAAATTTTGAGCATTTCAGGTTTTTGTCTAAATATGAAGATTACGAAAAGCATTGTCAATACAACATTTTGAAAGAACTTGATAATTTTAGTTTCAGTAGAAATTTTGACTTTCTTGTGGCATCGTATAGAATCGTAGACGTTGAGATTCTAAAGAAATGTCGGTCAATTTTCTGTTTCATGTCTTTTTCATGAAATGGTTTTATTTTAGTTTTAATTTAATAAATTCAATTGTTATAGGTACTATATACTTGATAATTTAACATTATCTAAATTAATTTAGTAATTTTTGATTAAAAAGAAATCTTAAAAATTTGCTTTCTTATAAAATCTCAACATTTTGGGATAACTTATGAGATGAACAGATTCTGAAAATATCTTGATATATCTACGTAAATAATTTAGAGACAAGTTCTGTATGTGGTCAGAAGGTGAAGCTGGCTGATACAATATTGGTATCAGCACTTCCAAATGTGTAACAACTTGAAGCCAGCTTTTCCAACTTTGGGATAAGTTATATGACGGGTTTTGTGTTAACACTTTCTAATGCAAAACAACTTCAAGCCAGTCTTTTTAACTTAAGGATAAATAAATATTCCTACATACATATAGATATGGATATGCTGGATATACGTACCAAAAACAATTGCATTTATGTGCATTACATTAGAATTGCGTTTATGTGTATCATATTCATTTTCATTGAGTCATAAATATGCGAATAATTATCTGAATGTTTCAATACTCATATTGGGAAAAAACTTGCCATCTAACCTTGCTGAGGGTATGTTTATCCGGTAGATAACATTTTCTACAATTGGGCCATAAGGAACAATAGCATTTATGTGTATCATATTCATTTTCATCGAGTCACAAATATGCGAATAATTATCTGAAGGTTTCAATACTCATATTGGGAAAAAACTTTGCCATCTAACCTTGCTGTGGGTATGTTTATCCGGTAGATAAAATTTTCTACAATTGGGATTATTTACTGAAGATATGTTAACATCTCATTGTGACTATTTTAAACCTTGCGATAATTACTTCCAACTTTATCTCTGGATTAAAAGACACGTTATCGGTATATAGTAATTTCGTTAATGTAGCCTAAAGGAGATCAATTGGGACTATCTACTGAAAATATGTTAACCTTTCATTGTGACCACTTTAAATCTTACGATAATTAGTTTCAACTTTATCACTGGACTATCTACAAAAACATGATTTCATTATCAGCATTTCAAAGCTAAAGGAGGTCAATTGGGACTATCTACTGAAAATATGTAAACCTTTCATTGTGACCATTATCTTGCGATAATTACTTTCAACTTTATCACTGGATGGAAAGACACTTTGGCAGTATGTAGTAATTCCGTGAGGATAGCCAAAAGGAGGTCAATTGCGACCATCTACCGAAAATGTTTTCATTATGAGCATTTCAAAGCTTAAGGTAATTACTCTCAGATTTATCACTGGATGGAAAGACACATTGGCGCTCGTACAGACATCAATTGAAATTACGCGCGAGCTGAAGTCGAAAGAGTCGCGATTGCGGTTTCATTACTTGCCTACAAACAGTAATTCCAATTTCAATTCCTGAATTACATATTTACTGGCCGCATTATACGTCGAGATAATGGCGCAGCTGCCTCGAATCGATAAATAATCCCGTCCAAAACGCGGACGCAATTTCGCGAGTATCTAAACGGATTTCGGCGTGATTAAAGTTTAATCAGGGGGGGACGAACCCCCTTTTGTGCACGCGAATTCAAATAATCCCGCATAATGAGAGGGCCAATATATTACACACGGCCCACACAGTTTGCCTATTAGTCATCGGTTTAGGGGGCAATTAAAACATTTAGATGCACAGCGATTAAACGCAGATTATGAACGCTGGGGATGATCAAAACTACGATATGCAAATTTTAAAATTGCTGAAACTGGAGGTCGCAGGTTCGAGTTGTACAGCAGCTTAATCAATGGTGCAATGTTTCAATCTGGAGGTCGCAGCTTCGATTTGTACAGAAGCTTCATCAATGGTGCATCATCAACGGTGTATAAATCTGAATGAAGCAATCTATAAATGAAGCTTCATCAATGGTGTATAAATCTGGAGGTCACCGGCTTAATCAATTTTAAAACTTATAATTACTCTCAGATTTATAACTGAATTGAAGACACATACATGTTTCTCCGGATTCAGACATTCAAAACAAATGTTTGAATCTGGAGGTCATGGGTTCGATTTTTACAGTGATTTTGCTTCATCTGATTTGGTACCATGAGCATTTAAGGCGCAGGATTATCTTACATACTTACATTTTATGCTCGTTCAATAATCACTTTGGCAGAGTCGTTCCACACGAAAAATTCGGAATGTAGATGCAGAATGTGAAAACTCACCTGTAACAAAGAAAATACATTGAAGTTGATAAAAAAAATGTTTGGAGCACGGAATTATTGTATTCTTATCTCGTGCAGGCGAAAGGTAAAAAACTTTTATATCCGCTCTTTTACGGGAAGATCGAAGGGCAGCTGTCTTCTCCCCGTCACTCATTCGTCCTTAATTTAAGGCCCAATATTTCCGCCGACAGCTCCGATCGTTAATCAATAAAACCCTAATCCACCGGGACGTAATTTTTCACCCTCCCATCGCTCACCCTCGCGGCAAATGCACCCCTCCGACACTTCACGCGCCGCCCCCATTATTTCGCCGCCCCCGCGCCCGCACGCCGGAAATGAGCGATCGCGAAGGTGGGGGCGCGCGTCGCGGAGCCCGCAGCCCCTAATGGGGGGGCGGTTATGGCCTCGCCGTAATGGCTCGCCCCCGGGATGGAAATTCTGCGTAGGGGCAGATCGTAATGATCGGCCGGGACGAGGGCCCTGATGAAATGTAACGGGCCAAGTTTTTTTCTTCCACCCCCAAGAGTTGGCAACTCGGGAGATAAAAATTTAGGTGCAAATGATCGTTACGTTGATGCTCCCCTGGTAGCCAGGCACGCTGCAAAGCGTGAAATTCACCCTCTTCAAATGGCGATGTTTCTGGATGAACTGGGAATATTTTGGGAGCTGGTGGAGAGCTAAATAGTCGATAATTTGTGGACGGATTGGGAATTTCTGAAGCTATTGGCTAAGCTTTATAGCTACACACTCAACAGATATCTTCACAACTTCTCGAACAATTGGGAATTTTTAAAGAACGATTTAGAACATGGACTATTTCTGGATACAGTGGGAAGTCTTAAAGTTCCCAATTCCCAATTCAGAAATAGTACATATTTTAAATCCCAGTGCTTTTAAAATTCCCAATTATTCCAGAAGTGTGTATTGTAAGTTATCTGAATGACTTAGGATTTTTTGAATATGGAATGATTTCGAATTTGGACTATTTCTGTATACATTGGGAAGTCTTAAATTTCCCAATTCCCAATTCATCCAGAAATAGTCCATATTCCAAAACGTGCTTTAAAAATTTCCAATTGTTCTAGAAGTGTATAACTCCTAAAGTTGAGCTTTATAAGTTACACAGTTAATTGGATGACTACATGTATGTCTATTGTTGCATTTAACGTTCGCAAACTCCTATAAGTAGATATTTGTTATACAAAACGATAACTTTATGGACGAGTGAATTTATTTCACTAGCCGATAATGATTATTATGCCATTGGCAGTGGCAGTGACGTCAATGGCAATGGCAGTGACGTCAATGGCAATGGCAGTGACGTGAATTGCAGTGGCAGTGGCAGAAAACGTCAAGTTTTCGATCGGGCAGCACATTACTTTCTCGATATATTCATTAATATGAAAAAAAAAAAATGAGTAGCACATAACCCTCCATACATTTATTAACATGCAAAATGTTATGTGAACACCACATGGGTCCTTGTATATTTTTTATGTATAAGTTCCGGTAAATAAGTTTCCATAACAGATATTTTATGTATTTACTACAATACTCACTCCATATATTCATTAAATAGTCTGCATCAAGTTTTGGAGTTCCATGAATAATCCCTACATAAGTGTGTAAAACAAAATTTGTATGTGTTCAACACATGACTCATTCCATGTACTCATTAAATAGTACACGTAAAGTTTTCGAGTGGGCAGCACATGGCTTTCTCGATATATTTATTAATTTAAAAAACGTAATTTGAGTAGCACATGACTCTCCATACATTTATTAATACACAATAAGTGATTTGAGAAGCACATGGGTCATTATATATATATTCTGTGTATAAGTTCCCTGAATAATCCTTACATAAATTTTAATTTTAAATTTTATGTGTTCAACACATGACTCATTCCATATATTCATTAAATAGTCTACGCCAAGTTTTGGTATAGGCAGCACATGACTTTCTCGATTTATTTATTAATTTAAAAAAGTAATATGAGTGGCAGATGACTCCCTATACATTTATTAATTTATAAAATGTGATATGCGAAGTACATGGGTCCTTGTATATATTATGTGTATAAGTTCTGTGAATAAACCCTACATAAGTGTGCATAACAAAAAAATTATGTGTAGAACACATGACTCATTCCATATATTCATTAAATTATGTACGTCAAGTTTTGGTATAGGCAGCACATGACTTTCTCGATTTATTTATTTATTTATTTAAAAAAGTAATATGAGTGGCACATGACTCCCTATACATTTATTAATTTACAAAATGTGATGTGCGAAGTACATGGGTCCTTGTATATATTATGTGTATAAGTTATGTGAATAAACCCTACATAAGTGTGTATAACAAAAATTTTATGTGTAGAACACATGACTCATTCCATATATTCATCAAATAGTGTACGCCAAGTTTTGGTATAGGCAGCACATGACTTTCTCGATTTATTTATTAATTCAAAAAAGTAATGAGTGACACATGACTCTCCATACATTTATTAATTCACAAAATGTGATGTGCGAAGTACATGGGTTCTTGTATATATTATGTGTATAAGTTCTGTGAATAATCCCTACATAAGTGTGCAAAACAAAAATTGTATGTGTTCAACACATGACTCGTTTCATGAATTCATTAAATAGTATACGTTTAGTTTTCGAGTGGGCAGCAATGGCTTTCTCGATGTATTTATTCATTTAAGAAAAGTAATATGAGTAGCACATGACTCTCCATACATTTATTAATACACAAAAAAGTGATGTGAAAAGCACATGGGTCATTGTATATATTCTGTGTCTAAGTTCCCTGAATAATCCTTACATAAGTGTGGATAACAAAAATTTTATGTGTTCAACACATGACTCATTCCATATATTCATTAAATAGTCTACGCCAAGTTTTTGAATGGGCAGCACATGACTTTCTCGATTTATATATTAATTTAAAAAAGTAATATGAGTAGCACATGACTCTCCGTCCATTTATTAATTCACAAAATGGGATTTGCAAAGTATATGGGTCCTTGTATATATTATGTGTATAAGTTCTGTGAATAAACCCTACATAAGTGAGTATAACAAAAAAATTATGTGCAGAACACATGACTCATTCCATATATTCATTAAATAGTGTACGCCAAGTTTTGGTATAGGTAGCACTTGCCTTTCTCGATTTATTTATTAATTTAAAAAAGTAATATGAGTGGCACATGACTCCCTATACATTTATTAATTCACAAAATGTGATGTGCGGAGTACATGAGTCCTTGTATATATTATGTGTATAAGTTCTGTGAATAAACCCTACATAAGTGTGCATAACAAAATTTTTATGTGTAGAACACATAACTCATTCCATATATTTACTAAATAGTCTACGCCAAGTGTTTGAATAGGCAGCACATGACTTTCTCGATTTATTTATTAATTTAAAGAAATAATATGAGTGGCACATGACTCCCTATACATTTATTAATTTACAAAATGTGATGTGCGAAGTACATGGGTCCTTGTATATATTATGTGTATACGATGTGCATAACAAAATTTTTATTTTGTTATGTTTTTGTTTATTTTATGTGTAGAACACATGACTCATTTGATAAATTTATTAAATAGTCTACGCCAAGTGTTGGAATAGGCAGCACATGACTTTCTCGATTTATTTATTAATTTAAAAGAGTAATATGAGTGGCACATGATTCTCCATACATTTATTAATACACAATAAGTGATATGAGAAATACATTGGTCCTTGTATATATTCTGTGTATAAGTTTTCAGAAAAATCCGTACATAAGTGTGCATAACAAAAATTGTATGTGTAGAACACATGATTCATTCCATATATTCATTAAATAGTCTACGCCAAGTTTTGGAATAGGTAGCACATGACTTTCTCGATTTATTTATTAATTTGAAAAAGTAATATGAGTGGCACATGACTCTCCATACTTTTACTAATACACAATAAGTGATATGAAAAGCACATGGATCCTTGTATATATTATGTGTATAAGTTCTGTGAATAATCCCTACATAAGTGTGCATAACAAAAAAATTATGTATACGGGTACAACACATGACTCATTCCATATATTCATTATATAGTCCACGTCATGTTTTGGAGTAGGCAGCACATGATTTTCTCGATATATTTGTTAATATGAAAACCAATAATGATTAGCACATGACTCTCCATACATTTCATAATATCAAAATGTGATGTAAGCAGTACATCTGGTCAACCATATATTTATTCAATAAAGTACGGAAAATATAAATTAAGTTGGCTGCACATGGCTTGCTCCTTGTAATTATTAATACAAAAAATATTATGCATATGACTCTCCATATAACTATTAATAAACAAAAAGTTGCGTGAGCACCACATGACTCTCTCTACATGTTAATTAATATGATAAATATGAAACACTTCATATAAATGCACATGACACCCTTCATACAGTTATTTGACAAACAAATATAGTGATGAGCACATGACTTCTCTACAGGTATATTAATTTATACATGGATTTTTCTTTGTAATTATTGATACAAAAAATATTATGCATATGACTCTCCATATAACTATTAATAAACAAAAAGTTGCGTGAGTACCACATGACTCTCTCTACATGTTAATTAATATGAAAAATATGATGTGAACACTTCATATAAATGCACATGACACTCTTCATACAGTTATTTGACAAACAAATATAGTGATGAACACATGACTTCTCTATAGGTATATTAATTTATACATGGCTTTCTCTTTGTAATTCACATGACACTCTTCATACAGTTATTTCACAAACAAATATAGTGATGAACACATGACTTCTCTATAGGTATATTAATTTATACATGTCTTTTTCTTTGTAATTATTAATACAAAAATATTATGCATATGACTCTCCATATAACTATTAATAAACAAAAAGTTGCGTGAGCACCACATGACTCTCTCTACATGTTAATTAATATGAAAAATATGATGTGAACACTTCATATAAATGCACATGACAGTCTTCATACAGTTATTTGACAAACAAATATAGTGATGAACACATGACTTCTCTATAGGTATATTAATTTATACATGGCTTTCTCTTTGTAATTATTAATACAAAAAATATTATGCATATGACTCTCCATATAACTATTAATAAACAAAAAGTTGCGTGAGTACCACATGACTCTCTCTACATGTTAATTAATATGAAAAATATGATGTGAACACTTCATATAAATGCACATGACACTCTTCATACAGTTATTTGACAAACAAATATAGTGATGAACACATGACTTCTCTATAGGTATATTAATTTATACATGGCTTTCTCTTTGTAATTCACATGACACTCTTCATACAGTTATTTCACAAACAAATATAGTGATGAACACATGACTTCTCTATAGATATATTAATTTATACATGGCTTTCTCTTTGTAATTCACATGACACTCTTCATACAGTTATTTCACAAACAAATATAGTAATGAACACATGACTTCTCTATAGGTATATTAATTTATACATGGCTTTCTCTTTGTAATTATTAATACAAAAAATATTATGCACATGACTCTCCATATAACTATTAATAAACAAAAAGTTGCGTGAGCACCACATGACTCTCTCTACATGTTAATTAATATGAAAAATATGATGTGAACACTTCGTATAAATGCACATGACCCTCTTCATGCAGTTATTTGACAAACAAATATAGTGATGAACACATGACTTCTCTATAGGTTTATTAATTTATACATGGCTTTCTCTTTGTAATTCACATGACACTCTTTATACAGTTATTTCACAAACAAATATAGTGATGAACACATGACTTCTCTATAGGTTTATTAATTTATACATGGCTTTCTCTTTGTAATTATTAATACAAAAAATATTATGCACATGACTCTCTCTACATGTTAATTAATATGATAAATATGATGTGAACACTTCACATAAATGCACATGACACTATTCATACAGTTATTTGACAAACAAATATAATGATAAACACATGACTTCTCTGTAGATATAATAATTTATATGAAACTTTAGTGTTGAAAGTAAGCTTAAAAAAATTAGCAATACAGGGACACTATAACTATTGAAAACGTGAATAACTTAAAAAAAATGCGTAAATTCGTACTATCCATGAATTTTTTATTCTCATCTGACAATGTGACACGCAATTTTTTTAATTTTGATAACGGATTGGAAAAAAATTGTATGATACATATGAATAAAGCAATTTTGTCCACAACGAATTGGAAAAAAATTGTATGATACATGCAAATAAAGCAATTTTGTCCACTCGAAAACATTATCTGAGCTAAACTGTTTTTTCTCAGATAAAATTCGACTTTATTTACTTATACCATAAATAGCTATTATCTGCTCCCATCTCATAATTTGATGATAATAGTTCCGAAACCCATTGCATTGCAACGAACCGTTTGACGAATCAGAATTCAAGTTTCATCATACGTCAATATCAAATATTGCCCTGAGCATCTGACAGAACAAAAATGAATCACTTTTGACAGTGTTACTGTCAGTAGTTACTGTTAACCAAGAGAGAGATTATAAGGAATTTTTAAAACTATTGGTAGAATCTATAGGTTAAGCTTGGAAAACACAGTCAAAACTTCACAAATACTCAAATAAATGCGATTTTTTTATGCACGTTGTGATTGTGTATATGTGGACGAATTTTTTAAACTATTGGCTAAGGTTCATACAAACACAGGTAATAATTTCACAATTTCTGTAATAATTAATGCAAGATGAATTGGGAATTGGTAAATTTAAGGCTTCCCAATGCATCCAGAAAGAGTCCAAATTCTAAATCATTCCATATTCAAAAAATCCTAAGTGGGATTGGGAAAAACACTGGGACAATTGAGAATTGGGAACTTTAAGACTTCCCAATTCATAGAGAAATTGTCCACATTCTAAATCATTCCATATTCAAAAAATCCTATCATCCAGTTAACTGTATAGCTTATAAAGCTATATAACTCGTCCTCATTCATCAAAAGTCCAAAAATAACAGTTTATTTTTACATCAAGCCTGCCACGTATGACCTTGCATAACCAAAGGGGTAGAAATTCCTGCCGCCCGCAGCCGGTCTGTTATTCCACCCCCAGTGGCGGTTATTTAAAGCACTTTGAAACGCGACGCCCGCCGAAGTCCGGCCCGGGGGTGTTATTGGAGCGGAAGCTCCGAAACAGACGCCGATACCCGAGCGGCCGGGGGCGGTTCCGGGGGCTGCCGGCCGCGAAGCCGAACTTCCAGGCCGGCAAGACGTCGGGATTCGCGTAACTTGCGGGGGAAGGTCTGCAGGACGGTGGCAGCTTCCGGTTGACGGAGGTGCGGCGCGATTGGGATCGGGTGCGGAAGTCGGGGGTGTCTGCGTGGGCCAACGGGGCCGGAATGCCGCGCCCGAGATGAGATAATGCGCGGGGGCGGCGGAGGTAAAGTTTGGACTGAAAGGGGTGGCTGGGGGTTGATTAATCGTATGCCGCACCACGCAGCTTCAAGTTGCCGCGAGGAGTTCATTAGCATTGATCAGTTTCCGGATCAAAATATAAGCAAGACAAATTAAGTATCGTGTATACGTATGCCAGGGGCTCTTAATCAATGAGATACACCCCTCTAAACCAGGTGATATGGGTATTCCTGGGTGATGAGGAAGCCACAAAGAACAATAAATCACTAAAAAGTATTAATTTTTATCAAAAACTCAGACTTTCAACAGAACTATCTTCAGACTTTTTGGCAGAATTACTAACGATTTGTAACGATACTAACGATTTTTCTTAACATTGTAAGTAATATTTAGATTGATTTTGCAAAATTTGTAGTACTAGTACTAGTACTTGTCTAAGTGAGACTACGAGTCGTGCATAAATGTATTTATTATTATTATCTTATTCTTCAAACTGCATAGTCATCGTTATGCAATAATCTCTTGTTTCAAGCTTGGCAAGATGCGACACGTTTGGTCCCGATGCACCGCGCCATCGGAACGACGTTAAGACGGGACCGGAAGTGCCGCGCGTTATTTATGCCCCCAAAAAATATGGCATGCACAAGCGGTTTTCCCCCGGAAACGTGCAATAAATAACCATAATAACACCGTAAGCCGCACGAGCCGCGTTTTGTGATTCAAATCGATGGTCGTAGGAGTAAATAAAACCGTCGTAGATCACCCGCAGGAGCAAAAAAATATACAAGAATTGCTAAAAAGGTGATTGCCGGCGAGCGAGCAAGCTTGTTGACGACAGGTGAGAATTTTACTGGGGAGCGCTGAAAAGATATATAGGACAGAAATGGGGCGTTCCTAAGGGGTGCTCCTAAAGTATAAATTACGAATTTGGGGGTGCAATCCTTTCGGCAAACGTAAACCACCACCGTACACATTTCCCCCAAATACATGCATCCACCACATTCTATTCTCGATTGCCGTAAACGGAAAATAATCACGCGATGGGAGCAGATCAGTACTCATAAGAGCGAAATTTGATTATGGTTTTTCAGAAATTTTGATTTCTCTAGTAATTTTGCCAAAACGTCTAAAATATGGCAGAGATAATTGTCACCACGTGCCAATTGCCACGTGCTACGTGAAAATTCCCAGTAATAATTTGCGCAAATGTCAGAATTTTTTTGAGTCAGTGTACTAAAATATTTAAAACTAAACAGAAATTCCACAATAACATCTAAAAATTGTCAAAATGTCTAAAATTGTCCAGTAACGATGCTAAAATGTCCATAGATAACAGATCCATAGATAACAGATCCATAGATAACGGATCCATAGATAACAGATCCATAGATCTATAGCTACACTGATCCATATATCTATAGATACACATATCCATAGATAACTGATCAATAGATAACAGATCCATAGATAACAGATCCATAGATCCACAGAGCCAGAGATACACAGATCCATAGATAACAGATCAATAGATAACAGATCCATAGATACCAGATCCATAGATAATAGATCCATTGATAACATATCCATAGACAACAGATTCATAGAAAACAGATCCATAGATAACACATCCATAAATAATAGATCCATAGATCCATAGATACACAGATCTATAGATAACAGAACAATATATAAGATATCCATAGATAACAGATCCATAGAAAACATATCCATAGACAACATTGATAACAAATCCATAGAAATCAGATCCAGAGATAATAAATCTATAGATCCATAGATAACAGATCAATAGATTAGATATCCATAGACAACAGATCCATAGATAACAAAACCATAGATAACAGATTCACAGATAATAGATTCACAGATAACACATCCATAGATAATAGATCCCATGCAGATCCATAAAAATCCATACCATAAGAAATTCACCTAATTAAATCAAATCATATCAAATCTTTCTTTATTTTAGAGTAAAGTAATTTAGGATTTCTTTTTGTATCTCACATTGTATATTATTTTTTTGGCGTTGGTGAAATAGTTGTCATAATTACAGAAAAATAAAGAACCCAGAATTCCTCACTTATGGATATATTTATGAAATTATTTGAAGCAACGTACTCGAAGAGACTTTGAGTAAAACTCAAAAAGTTACTGGAAATATTACATACAGTTACTAATAACATAATTGTTGTTACATTTTCAGATAATTACATAAAGTCACTGATAACTTCAGAGTTACATTTTCAGTATGTGGCATACAGTTACTAATAACTTCAGAATTGTAGTTACATTTTCGGAAAATGATCACTACAGGTTTTAGAAAATTAAAAAAAAACGAACGAGTATTTTATAATTTAAGTTTCAGAAACTTCCAGTAAAACTGAAAAAGTTAGGTACTGAAAATGTTACATACAATAAATTCAGAATTGTTGTTACATTTTCGAAAGTTATATACAGTTACTAATAAGTTCAGAATTGTTGTTAGTTTTTCAGAAAATTACCTACAATTACAAATAACTTCAGAATTGTTATTAGATTTTCGAAAAATGATCACTATAGCTTTTAGAACATTTTGAAAAAGGGAACGAATATTTTACACCTATAGTTTCATAAACTTCCCAGTGAAACTCAAAAAGTTACTGGAAATGTTACATAGAATAACTAATAACTTCAGAATTGTTGTTACATTTTCCGAAAGTTGCATACCGTTACTAATGACTTCAGAATTGTTGATACATTTTCAGAAAGTTGCATACAGTTACTAATAATTTCAGAATTGTTGTTACATTTTCAGAAAATTACATACAGTTACTAATCACTTAACAATTGTTGTTACATTTTTAGAAAGTTGCATACAGTTGCTAATAACTCCAGAATTGTTGTTACATTTTCATAAAATTACATATAGTTACTAATAACTTCAGAATTGCAATTACATTTTCGGAAAATGGTCACTATAATTTTAATTTGACATACATAAATCCTCCTGGATATTGACATGTATAAATTTATTATTACTATAGCTTTTAATAATGTTTAAAAAAAACTAACGAATATTTTCTACCCATAGTTTCAGAAACTTTAAGTAAAACACAAAAAGTTACTGGAAATGTTATATACAATTACTAATAACTTCAGAATTGTTGTTACATTTTCAGAAAGTTGCATACAGTTACTAATAACTTTAGAATTGTTGTTACATTTTCAGAAAATTACATACAGTTACTAATAACTTCAGAATTGTAGTTACATTTTTGGAAAATGATCACTATAATTTAAATTTGACATATGTAAATCCTCCTGGATATTGACGTGAATAAATTTATTAGTACTATAGCTTTTAATAACATTTAAAAATAACGAACGAATATTTTCTACCCATAGTTTCAGAAAGTTTCAGTAAAACACAAAAAGTTACTGGAAATGTTACATAAAATTACTAATAACTTCAGAATTGTTGTTATATTTTCATAAAGTTGCATACAGTTACTTATAACTTCAGAATTGTTGTTAAGTTTTCAGAAAATTACATATAGTTACTAATAACTTCAAAATTGTGGTTACATTTTCTGAAAATAATCACTAAAGCTTTTAGAAAATTTAGATAAAAATCCAACGAATATTTTATAACCATAGTTTCAGAGACGTCTTTATATTTTTAGAAAATTTTATATAGTTTTCAGTATAGCTCTAAAAGTTTTCGAAAATGTGGACTGTTTACTGTTTACTATGTTTACTAATGTTGGAAAATGTTTAATAAATTGTAAAAAACGAAAAGTCCAGCAGATCTTTGAATTTCAGTATTATCTGTTAATCGGTATAATTCCCAAACATTGCTGATACCTAATCATTCTATGTAGATCATTCTAAGAATATGTAGCTTTTCTGCTAATAAACATGCTTTATTATTATTCATATTATTATTCTTGTAAGCAATAATGGAAATTTTAGAAAATTTAAAAAAAAAACGAAAGAATATTTTATACCTATAGTTTCAGAAACGTCTTTATGTTTTCAGAAAATTTCATGTAGCTTTCAGTATAGCTGTAAAAGTCTTGAAAATTATGTTTACTAATGTTGGAAAGTTTTTAATAGATTGTGAAAAACGAAAAAAACAGTCCAACAGATATTTTAATTTCAGTATTATCTCAGTCAATGGTATAATTCTCAAACATTGCTGATACCTTATCATACTTGTAAATGATGTGTATTAATGTTGGAAAATCTTAAATAAATTGTCAGAAACGAAAAAAGTCCAGCAGATATTTCAATTTCAGGAGCTAGAGTGAAAATTTTAGAATATAAACAAAACACATTTTAATTTCAGTATTATCTCAGTCAATCAGTATAATTCTCTAACATTGCTGATACCATATCATTCTTGTGAGCAATAATGAAAATTTTAGAAAATTGAAAAAGCGAACGTATATTTGATACCTATAGTTTCAGGAACTTCTTTATATTTAAAAAAAATATGTAGCTTTCAGTATAGCATGTAAAAGTCTTCAAAAATTATGTTTACTACTGTTAGAAAATCTTAATAAACTGTCAAACAAAAAATAAGTCCAGGGGAAATTTTCATTTCAGTATTACTCAGTCACTCGGTATAATTCTCAAATATTGGTGATATCTTATCATTCTTGTAAATTATGTTTATTAATGTTGGAAAATCTTAATTAAATTGTCAAAAACAAACAAAAAAACATTTCAATTTTAGTATTATCTCAGTCAATCGGTATAATTCTCAAACATTGCTGATCCCATATCATTCTTGTGAGAAATAATAAAAACATTAGAAAATTAACAAAGAGTAACGAATATTTTAAATCTATAAAGACGTTTCTGAAACTATATTTTCAGAAAATATCATGTAGCTTTCAGTACAGCTGTAAAAGTCTTCAAAAATTATGTTTGCTTATGTTGGAAAATTTTAAATAAACTGTCAACTACGAAACTAAAAGTCCAGCGGATATTTTAATTTCAGTATTATCTCAATCAATTGGCATGATTCTCAAACATTGCTGATAACTTATCATTATTGTAAATTATGTTTATTAATGCTGAAAAATCTTAAATAAATTGGCAAAGACGAAAAAAAAACCCGTTTTAATATCAGTATTTTCTCACTCAATCTGTATAATTCTCAAACATTGCTGATACCTTATCATTCTTGTAAGCAATAATGAAAATTTTATATATTTAAAAAAAAACGAACGAATATTATACACCTAGAGTTTCAGAACGTCTTTATATTTTCAGAAAATTTCATGCAGCTTTCAGTATAGGTGTAAAAGTTTTGGATACAAATGTTGGAAAATTTTAATGAAATTGTCAAAAAATAAACAAAGTCCAATGGATACTTTAATTTTAGTATATTTTAATTCTAGTATACTAAAATATCAGATGAACTTTGTTTCTTTTTTGACAATTTATGTCAAATTTTCTAACATTGGTCAATTTTTTCAGCTCTTACAGCTATACTGAAAGTGCATGAATTTTCTTTTCAACGAAGAATGAACTTTTAAATTAATTTTTAGCGTCATTTTTTTCAGAAAATAAGACATTCTGTTTACATTTTTAATTGCGTGCAAATTAAAAGTACGTACATAGATCTGATTCTGATAAATATATATTCAGAATTGGAATGAGTTCAAATTTAAGCATGTTTTCCGATACATATATTCAAAAGTTAACAATTAACATTAACAATTTATGTTAGCAAGTTTAAGCATGTTGTGGTGCTATAATTTCAATTTGCAATTTAGCATGATATGACTTTTAATCCAACTATGAATGCCCGGGGATGGAAAGTGCACATCTGCTGCTCACATATTCTGCAAACTCCGCGAACTCGCCGCGTCCATAATGCAGGGACCCACGTCAATGTAAAATACGGCCCTCGGAGTTCTGGCGGGTAATTATAGCTACATTTTTCATGCCCCCTGCGGCCTCGGGAGTCACGACAACTACCCTAACTACTGCGCATTGTCCTGGTAACGTAGGAAACACGCACAATCTGCTCCGCAGGATTAATTAGCCGAATTTTATCTGCTGCGACTTTCGACTGGAGCATGATACTCGTTATAAATTATTTGGGGCAGGGTATTTGGGGCGTGGTTCCTTAATTAACCGCATTCCCTGCAATGCATCGGATCCTGCGGGATGCACGCGCCGCCTGCAGCCTGCACCTGTTGATCGTGCGGTTTCGTTTGTTTCATCCAGAATCGATGGGCGAGGAATGCACGCGAAGAAATCGAGTAATGAGGGGAGCGATCCGTGTTAGGATTCCTGGAGTTCCCGCAGGTTCGAGATGATATAAATAACCGGGAACGTGGGTGTCTTCGCCTTCACCAGCAGGATCTAATTACTGGTGTTTGCGCATCGTTTCGGCGTGATCCTGCTGCTGTCGGTGATTGGGGGCTTGCCTGCAGCCTGTTTAATCAATCAATTGGGATTCGGGGGCGGCCAGGTGGAGGATTAAGCCGTACACGAATTGCCGTAAACATCGCTGCCGTATGGGATAACGTAATTCGTCGCTGCGCTAATCTAATGCAATGTTGGGGGGTGTGAGAATTGACCACCCCCGCGCCATGCAGGGGCGCAAAACGCCGCCGCCTCTCGCATCCTCACTCTAATGGAAATGGAAATCTCTGGGGCGGGTTTACAAATTGCAGAGCGGCGCCAAACTTTTCCAGTTTCACCTGATTTCGTTTACATGAGCGGAGGCGAAACGCCCGGGATGATGTAGATGAGTTCAACTTCGCGTTCCTTCAGGACGGGGCGTTTAAAACGCTTCATAGCAAATCCTCGCCTGCACAAATAACGATTAACTCCGATAGTTTTGAACCGTATAAACGCAGACTTGTTTGAGATTCAGCTCTGTGTAGAGCCAAAGCCCTAGTCGGCCTCCAGCACATCTCCCAGGAGAATTTGCTTGAATTAAATAAATGCCCAGTAACTGGTTAAAGGGGTTTCATGCAATGCAAAAACTGCACAGTATAAGAACCAGTATATCTATTGACAAAGCTGCGAGTTAAGTAGCTTGAATTGTTGAGTTAAGTAATGATGCCTTTTATATCAAAAAAAAGGACAGATGGCAGATTGTAAACTGTTCACTCGATGCCACCTTGAATGAAACTATGAGACTTACTGCGAACATAATATTGTTTCACCATTGCAAATGGTTAAACGTGGGATGGTTTGTTTCGAAGAAAAAACATTTTTTTTTTCGCGCCGATGCACTTACATAGGGTCTTATGGGAACGGAATAGTGCAAGCTGTCCCTGCAGCTTGTTTTGGAGGTGCTATCAGTTTATTACCGATATCTCAGCTCTCAGAGGTGTCAGATAATTTTTTCTTACACCATTCTACTCAGGAATAATGTAGGTTTATTACCTCGGAATTTGAAGAAAATCCATAAAGAGATAACCCGTCAGCTTTGCTTCAAAGTTGGGGGAGTTCCGGAGGCTCAAAATTAAATGTTCACTTTGCAAGCGTATTGTGAAAAAACTAAAATTTTTATAGCGCTCAAATTTACGCAGCTTATTCTCCCATTCATTGCGAACATTTTGGTATAAGGTGAAGTTATTTGGCGATTTTTGAGTTTTCGCCAAAAATCGACGTTTTTCCATACATTTGCCTTGAAATTTCGTGAATTTTTTTTTGTAGAGGAAAATTTGAAAAAAATCACACAGACTATTTATGACCAAACAAAACGCGTGGAATCGTTTGTTTTGACATAAAAAACATATTTCTCCCTGTTTACATCGTTCCAAAGAGCACCGATTCCGTTACACAGGTTCTTATGGGATCGGAATAGTGCCAGCTGTCCCTGCCGCAGGTTTCGGAGGTGCGCTCAGTTTATCACCAATATCTCAGCTCTCAGACATGTCAGATTATTTTTGCTTACACCATTCTACGCAAGAATAATGTAGGATTATTACCTCCAAATTTGAAGAAAATCCATAAACGGATAGCCCGTCAGCCTCGCTTCAAAGTTGGGCGAGTTCCGGAGGCTCAAATTAAATGTTCACTTTGCGAGCGTATTGCCCAAAACATAATTTTTTTATAGCGCTGAAATTTACGCAGCTTATTCTCCCATTCATAGGGAACATTTTGGTATAAGGTGAAGTTATTAGGCGATTTTTGAGTTTACGCCAAAAATCAGCGTTTTTCCATAATTTTCTTGAAATTTCATGAAAATTTGTTTTGTTCAGAAAAATCTGAAAAAAATCACACAGACTATTTATGTCCAAACAAAACGCGTGGAGTGGTTTGTTTTAAGAGCAAAAATTATTTCTCACACTTTGGGCCGCTCCAAAGAGCGCCCATGCACTTACATAGGGTCTTATGGGATCGGAATAGTGTCAGCTGTCCCTGCCGCAGGTTTCGGAGGTGCGCTCAGTTTATTGCCGATATCTCTGCCCTCAGAGGTGTCAGATAATTTTTGCTTACACCATTCTACTCAGGAATAATGTCGCATTATTACCTCCAAATTTGAAGAAAATCCATAAACGGATAGCCCGTCAGCCACGCTTCAAAGTTGGGCGAATTCCGGAGGCTCAAAATTAAATGTTCACTTTGCGAGCGTATTGCCCAAAACATAATTTTTTTATAGCGCTGAAATTTACGCAAGTTATTCTCCCATTCATTGGGAACATTTTGGTATAAGGTGAAGTTATTTGTCGATTTTTGAGTTTTCGCCAAAAATCGACGTTTTTCCATACGGAAATTATGGGATCAGAATAGTGTGAGCTATCCCTGCCGCAACATTATTCCATATTTATAGATGATTTATACTTATTACAATTACATATTTATACATCTGTTTTGGAAAAAAAAAGGTAAAATAATTGTGTATTAATTAAGTTGAGAACGTTTTGTTTTGCACGGCTTTTCTTTATGCTTTTATTTTTAAAGCATTGTATTATTGCCCAAGGGATTCCTCATAACTGATAAACCGTATTTAGTTTGAGAATTAATTGCTCGGTACAGCACTAAATTTAATGAAGTTACAAAGTCCCCATCTGTGGATTACGGCTCAGAAAAATATATAAATCCCCTGCGCTCCGGCTGCTCCGGTTAAAAAAAAGTACTCCGCTGCTAAAATAAAATCCCGCCGCTCCCACGGCACACACGGCCGCTTGAAAGGGACGCCGCCCCCGCGTGGTCCCCCGGGGGCGCGCCTTTAATCTCGGCCAAACGGGGTCAGATGATATTTTTTGCGCCGCCCCCGGGGACACGGCATCGTCGTGCTCATCTGCATCCGTGTCCCAGGTGCGGCCGCCCGCAATCACACTTATAATTACATGCATTCATGCGGGGGGCCGGCGGCCCCGTCCTCGCGCGCCGCCCCCGCCACTTAATCTATTATGCATTCATCCCGCGCGCACACCCCATTATGACGGTTCGCCTGAATGGGGCGGCAAAGCCCGGCGAAATCATCAGCGCTGGTTAGGCCGGGACCGGCAGGGTCTGCAGGGCTACCGTGTTTCCTGTTAAGTGTATTAAAAGCCGGATTAGTAACCAGATGATGAACGGGGGAGGCGGAATAATTTTCAGTGGGAACGGTCTTTGAAGGTGGCGCAGGGCTACTTCGCAACACACTCTATTGCGGAGACTTGAATATCGACTGACCACAAAGCATTTCGTGCTTAGCAAGTTTTTCGATAAATATTTGTAATTTTCAATGAAAATTTGTCATTTTCAATGAAAATTGTGTATAATCTACTGAAACCTATATACTATGATAATTTGCATATGAGAAGTTTTAAAACTTCGTGTTTCACATGATTTGCAGACAAAACCCTTATAATTTGCACCCAAGATTTGCAATTGAGAAAGAAAGTGTTCTCATTTTGTACTTTAGAATGATTCTCTTATATTTTCGTTGAAAATTTAGGTATTGTCATGACATTTCGTATTTCCACGCAAATTTTATAATTTTTGAAGAAAATATTTCCATTTCCTTTGATATTTTGTAATGTATTGTAAATTTGTAATTTTCAATAAAAATTTATAATTTTCGATGAAAATTGTGTATAATCCAGTGAAACCTACAAAGTGTGATAATTTGCATATGATAAGTTTTAAAACTTCGTGTTTCACATGATTTGCAGACAAAACCTTCATAATTTGCATCCTAGATTTGCAATATTGAGAAAAAAAGTGTTCTCATTTTATAATTTAGATTGATTCTCTTTTATTTTCGGTAAAAATGTAGGTATTGTCATGAGATTACGTATTTCCACGCAAATTTTATAATTTTTGAAGGAAATAATTCCATTTTCTTTGATATTTTGTAATGTATTGTTCAAATTTATTAAATTCCAGTGATATTTCGTAAATAGCAACAAAAATTTCGTGATTTCGTCATGGAATTTTAAAAATAACGCTTGCTCTTTCATTAAAATTTTGTAATTTTTAATGAAACTTTGTAATTTTCGAGAAAAATTTGCAATTTTCAATGAAAATTTATAATTTTCAATGAAAATTGTGTAAAATCCAGTGAAACCTACAAATTGTGGTAATTTGCATATGATAAGTTGTAAAGCTTCGTGTTTCAAGTGATTTGCAGACAAAACCATCATAATTTGCACCCTAGATTTGCAATAATGAGAAAGAAAGTGTTCTCATTTTGTAACTTAGAATGATTCTCTTCTATTTCCGGTGAAAATTTAGGTATTGTCATGACATATCGTATTTTCACCAAATTTTATTATTTTTGAAGAAAATATTTCCATTTTCTTTGATACTTTGTAATGTATTGTTCAAATTTATTAAGTTCCAGTGATATTTCGTAAATAGCAAAAACAATTTCGTGATTTCGTCATGAAATTTTAAAATTTGCGCTTGGCTTTTAATTAAAATTTTGTAATTTTCAATGAAACTTTGTAATTTTCGATAAAAATTTGTAATTTTCGATAAAAATTTGTAATATTCAAAGAAAATTTGTAATTTTTAATGAAAATTTGTAATTTTTTAATTGGTAGAAGGTGTAATGATAAATATACATATGTAGCTTTTCGGCTAATAAATATTTTTTATTATTATTATTATCCAGAAATTGTATTATATTTCTAATGGTAATAAAATAATTATTTTAATTCAACTGCAATGAAATGTTTGTAATTTCCTTTAATAATATAACAATAATAATAAAGAATATCTATTAGCAGAAAAGCTACATATATTCCATAAATTCCAATGAAACTTTCGTGATTTCACTGCGAAATTTCACAATTTATAATTCTTGCATTTTTTTTTTCAATTACAATTCGTTATTTTCTGTGTACATTTTGCGAATTCCAATGAAACTTTTGTTTTTTCATGCTTTTATAAATTTTACTAAAAAAAGTCAAATTCACATTGTTGCATTCTTTTGAATTAAAATTTTGTAATTTTCTGAAAACGATTTTGTGAATTCCATTGAAAATTTCTTTTGCATACAATACTCATTTACAAAACCTCCTATCCGAATAGTTTGTGAACTAAGCTCTCATTAAGTCCACTAACATTTTGTAATATAGGAAAACAATGTTACTATTTTGTAATTTATAATTAAAATTGTGTAAATTCAATTGAAAATTTAGGCACTGACAATGCAATTTCATAACTGTAAAACCAATTATGTAATTAACAATTCGTGTTGTAACAATGACAATAAAATTTCCATTGATTTTTCTTTTATTTCTAATGGGAATTTAATCATTTCTATTGTGATTTCGTATATTCTGACTTATGTGACACTATCTCGTGATGGCTTCAATAAATATATTATTATTATTGTAATGACAATATTGCAAAAACAAAATAAAAACCATGGTGTCTAAAGAAAAATTTCAATAACTGTGTTGTAACAGTAACAATAAAATTTCCATTGTTTTTTTTAAATTTCTAATGGGAACTTAATCATTTCTATTGTGATTTCGTAAATTCTAACTTATGTGACACTATCTCGTGATGGCTTCAATAAATATATTATTATTATTGTAATGACAATATTGCAAATACAAAAAAAATCACGGTGTCTAAAGGAAAATTTCAATAACTGTGTTGTAACAATAACAATAAAATTTCCATTGATTTTTTTTTATTTCTAATGGGAATTTAATCATTTCTATTGTGATTTTGTAAATTCTGACTTATGTGACACTATCTCGTGATGGCTTCAATAAATATATTATTATTATTGTAATGACAATAATGCAAATACAAAAAAAAAAATCATAGTGTCTAAAGGAAAATTTCAATAACTGTGTTGTAACAATAACAGTAAAATTTCCATAGATTTTTTTTTAAGTTTCTAACTGTAATTTAATCATTTGTATTGTGATTTTGTAAATTCTGACTTATGTGACACTATCTCGTGATGGCTTCAATAAATATATCGTTATTATTGTAATGAAAATATTGCAAATACAAAAAAGCATGGTGCCTAAAGAAAAATTTCAATAATTGTGTTGTAACAATAACAATAAAATTTCCATTGATTTTTTTTTTATTTCTAATGGGAATTTAATCATTTCTATTGTGATTTTGTAAATTCTGACTTATGTGACACTATCTCGTGATGGCTTCAATAAATATATTATTATTATTGTAATGACAATAATGCAAATACAAAAAAAAAATCATAGTGTCTAAAGGAAAATTTCAATAACTGTGTTGTAACAATAACAATAAAATTTCCATAGATTTTTTTTAAGTTTCTAAATGGAATTTAATCATTTGTATTGTGATTTTGTAAATTCTGACTTATGTGACACTATCTCGTGATGGCTTCAATAAATATATTATTATTATTGTAATGACAATATTGCAAATACAAAAATATCATGGTGTCTAAAGAAAAATTTCAATAATTGTGTTGTAACAATAACAATAAAATTTCCATTGATTTTTTTTTTATTTCTAATGGGAATTTAATCATTTCTATTGTGATTTTGTAAATTCTGACTTATGTCACACTATTTCGCGATGGCTTCAATAAATATATTATTATTATTGTAATGACAATATTGCAAATACAAAAAAAAATCATGGCGTCTAAAGAAAAATTCCGGAAATTTTGTGCCTGATATGATTTTTTAAATATAGCCTTTATCCACGCAAAATTTACTATTTAGAAACAAAATGAATCGAAATCCTGTTATTTGTACATTGTGATTTTAGTACATTTCGTAATGTATTATTAATGTTTTTAGATTTAAATACCAATAAAACTTTCGTGATTTTGTCATAATATCTCAACATTAATATCATTATACTATTGTCATTGTTGTATCATTGTAATTGTTGATCATTGTTGTCATAATTGATCTATTATCATTGTCATTTGTTGCATAATTGTCATTGTATTAATAATAGTAATAATAATAATAATTTATTTACCTGCTATTACATAAAGTTTACACATGTCATATAAATTAGAACACACAAAATGTGGACACAATTAACATTAAGTCACAATACATCAATAAAGGTTTGATACTAACACAGAGAGACAAAAATATTGCTATACATGTTAAATGAATATTGCCATGTTATTGGCATTAATTTTCGTTACATTATCATGGATTATATTATAATAGCAGATAAGCTACGAGAGTTCTGGTGCAATTTCCTGTAACGTACATAGGTACAATCATGCTCACATAAATCTAATACAAGAAATTAAGATACAATAGCAATTTTGACACTGACATTGCTATAGTCAAATTGTTTGTACTAGATCTATGTGAGCATAACTGTACAGTCATAAATCTAATACAAACAAATTGACATTGTTACATAAAATTGCTATTGTTACCTAATTTTTTCTACTAGATTTATGTGAACATGACTGTACATAGGGGTTGAAAAAACATTTTTCCATTCTTCCAAAAGAAGGGGGGGACGGTACAGTCATAAATCTAATACAAACAAATTGACATTGTTACATAAAATTGCTATTGTAACCTAATTTCTTGCACTAGATTTATGTGAACATGACTGTACATAGGGAGTAAAAAAACATTTGTCCTTTCCTCCAAAAGGGGGGGGGGGGGGTTGTACAGTCATAAATATAATACAAACAAATTGACATTGTTACATAAAATTGCTATTGTAACCTAATTTCTTGTACTAGATTTATGTGAACATGACTGTATATAGGGGGTAAAAAAAATATTATTCCATTCCTCCAAAGGGGGGCGGGGGGATATTTGTACCCATACCCTCTCAATACACTCCCAATGTAGGTGTGAGACATACATGTTACATGTGTGAGACATCTGTGAGACAAGTGTAGGGTGGGCACCTGCTAGGTACATGGTACCTAGCAGGTGCATATTGCACACCCCCACGATCTATACCCCTAGATACCCCCACCGATATTAGCTGTCTTACAGACACCTGTAAGACAGTTTTACATTGAATATATACATAGGTGTGACACAGGTGCCCCACGTTGTCTCACAGATGTCTCACACCTGTCACATACATGTCTCACACCTATCACATACATGTCTCACACCTGTATTGCGTGGGTGTCTGGAGTATGGGGAGGTATTCGGGGGGTCTTGGGGGGAGGGTATAGGAGGGTATTCGGAGGGTCTTGGGACGGTATGAGAAGGTATTGCGATGGTATGGGAGGGTTTGGGTGGTGGGGGGTATTGGAGGGTGGTCGGAAAGTCTTGGGACGGTATGGGAGGGTATTTGAAGGGTCTTAAGAAGGTATGGGAGGGTGTTGGTATGGCATGGGAGAGTATTGGAAGGTTATTGGGAGGGTATTAAGAGGGTACGGGTAAAAATATTGCCCCCTCTCAATTCGATGACCGGAAATAAGTAACTTTTTACCTCCCATGTAAACTTTATGAAAAATTGCGGCAGAACCCTCATAGCATATCTACTTATAGTCGATACTTTCTACATATTCAGTAAATTTGAATGCTGAATTGAAGTTTGAATTTAATTTAATTTGATTGAATCTCGTAATGAATTTCGTTGTATTCGCAATGAACACATTTTTACCGTGCAACTAGTTACTACATCATTTTTACGGCGAATATTTTTCGTGCCATTATGTAGCCCGCAGACTGAGTGCTGCACTGCGGAATTTAATTTCTCCATAAATATTGATGAGACGCGCTTACGAAAGATCGGCAGCGATTGATTCGCGCGACATGAAAGGATCGTAACAGGACGTCGCAGGAAAAGTGGGATGTGCATGAAACGCGAAGCGTCGTAATTACTGCACTCTCCCGTCTCTGTGAATCGCTGTGAATCGGCGCTTTCTGAAAAGCGCCTGACGGATTTGCCTCGCCTAGGCAACACTAGACAGTGCATTTGTGTCACTCACTTCAACAAAATCCCAGTTCGTCGCATCTCATTAAAAAATAATGCCGAAAACCGTGGGCTTTGCAGGGGCGCCCTTTCAAACCCTGACGATGGACCCAACGGACGAGATCACGCACGTGCAGGACCACATCACGAAGGACCTGCAGGTGCTCCTGCGGAAGGCGCGCGCCAAAATACTGCAGCTGGAATCCGAAAACGTACGTCTGCACCAACTGACCGAAGGTGATCAGTTTGCATTGAGCCCCAAAAATCCATCCAGCGCCACATCGTCTGTTACCAATAAACCATTAACACCAAACGACACCAAACGCAAGCCCCCGAAAAGCACTGGCATACCAGTAGCTATTACCGCACCCATTAAAACCAAAATTATCAACAAGAACATCTCTATTGATAATTCGGCGGAGCACAAGAAAATTGTGGTCCAGCGCCGAAACAAACTGAAGAGCGAGATCGAATTGTTCCAAAACCAGCTGAACGTCGACGTCCAGAAGCTCTTGGCGAAGGCCAAGAAAGACACCCCGGAGATGACGGAGCTGTGGAAGAACTTCAACAGAGTCGGGAACCTCGTGGCCATGCTCAGGAACGAGATGGAAACGGGCATGCATGCCTCGCCTAAAGACGATGATAGCTCCAAATGCCTGAAGGATGAGGAAGCCGGTGAGGAATCATCGGTTTGCATACGCAAAAGATTAAAGAGTGTCTGCTTTGATGATACGGTGGTAGCTGAATTGCTTTGATTTGATCGAGAAACGGACATGAAGAATATTCGTCGAATGCGAGGAATCATTTCTTTTGAATCGTAACAATGTGGTTAATTATCGGTAGTCACTTAGTTTTGGGCACTGTTGGAGAAGTCAAAGTTTGAAAATACGAGGAATCATTTCTTATGAATAGCAACATTGTGGTTAATTATCGGCAATTGCTTAGTTTTAGGCTCTGTTGACAAAGTCAAAGGATGATAATATCTTTTATATTATAATATCTCTCTACAGATAGATACATTTGTTGGCCGAATATTTTGCTGAAAACTGAAAATTTGCATTACTTTGCCCATAAACAAAACTTTAATAACTACCTCTACAAGTAAACTCGGGACCTGTGAGCTTTAGGGAGAGCGCTTAATGATACCCAAGCAAAGCCAGCAGTATAATAATGACATTCAGGAATTCGTAAATCATCGGCGGGGTTCGTCGCTTGACCTAGCAAACCCAGCATAGGGTCTCCAGCGCCATGTTACATAATTGCACGTCATTTCCTTGAAGTTGCGAATTTTTGTAAACCGCTTCTGGAATTTAAATACCAGATAGTTTATTATTATGCTGTTTAAAAATTATTAAAATATATATTGAAACTGCGGAGTTATTCGTAATCAAATTCAAAATATTATAAACATGCAAAATATGCGTTAAATATCTAGTACAGGTCTGTTGGAGAAGTCTAAGGATGATAATCTTTTAGAATTGCTTTTATAATATATCTTCAGATCTTCTTCTAAGCGTTGTAACTTAATTCCAAAAACATAAAAGTTATTCCCCAAGAAATTATGTACAATATCTTTATTACTTTTGCAGACCAATGTGTTAATTTTGTGAATAATTGATCAAAATCTGGGCAAATATATTATTTGAAATTTTCTCGTTTTTATTGCATCGCCTGCAATCTTCAATAGCAGTTTAATTGCAATTCAATTAAATTTACAATTTACAATTACAATTTAATTGAATTGCAATTAAACTGCTATTGAAGATTGCAGGTGATGCAATAAAAACGAGAAAATTTCAAATGATACATTTGCCCAGATTTTGATCAATTATTCATAAAATTAGCACATTGGTCTGCAAAAGTAATAAAGAAATTGTAGGATTGAGATTCTGGACCAAATAATTTCCTGCATGTATATAATAAAGCCATATATTTTCCACCAGTTGGAAATACTCTAATTGTAAACATTGTAAGGTCGTGACTTATAGCGGACTATGAAAACATTCCGAGCTAGTCCAGCCCATAGATTATGGATTAAAATTGAAAAGCCTCGGCCGTAACGTGCGAAACCGCCAGCGGTTTTGCGGCGATTAAAACTTTTTATGGATTAATAAAAATTGCCTCACAATCACGTTTATTGCGCGCGCTACGACCTCGCATCGTTCATAAATCGGCCCTTTTTTGTTCGCCAGGATTACAACAGGTTAACCCGTAGCCCCCGGCGCTTATGCACCTCCATCGTTCCCACAATAGGGGCGAAGCAGGTCGCATATTTTAGTGCCCAAACTGAAAACAGGTCAGCTAAAATTTACACTAAGTTTCAAACGCTTGCAAAAATCATAGATTTACTGACTGAATCAGCTGTGGAAAATGTGGAAAATTGGGCAAATTTTCTTAATTGTTTGATACCTAAGCACCAACGAAGTTACATAACAATGTTGCAATAATTGAAAAATTCTTGAAATTTTAACGTATCTACATAATTCAGGAAAACTGAAACTTTCACAGTGAGTGAAAGTCTCAATTTTCCTGAATTCTTTAGATACATTAAAATTTCATGAATTTAGCAATTATATTTTATGGAAAACTCCAGAAGTTACATAAGAATTTTTAGATTTTGTAAATGAGTGAACGTTCAGTTTTCCTGAATTCTTCAGATACATAAAAATTTCTTTAATTTTGCTATTATATTTTATAGAAAAGTGACACAAGCATTTTTAAATTTTCTCAATGAGTGGAAGTTTCAATGGTCACTATGTTTTCCTAATTTCTTCAAATACATTAAAATTTCATGAATGTTGCTGTTACAACATTTACACAAGAGTTCTTTAATTTTCTCGATGAGTGGAATTTTCAATGGTCATTTTGTTCCATCAAATTACAATCATCGTAGATTTAATGACAGAATCAGCTTTTGGTGCTAATGAAGTTTTTGAAGATTTTTTTCAGATACATTAAAATTTCATGAATGTTGCTGTTATATTTTATAGAACGTTCCAAGAGACACAAGAGTTTTTAAATTTTCTCGATGAGTGGAAGTTCCATTGATCATTTTGTTACATCATATTTCAATCATCGTAGATTTAATGACTGAATCAGCTTTTGGTTCTATTCAAGTTTCTTAAGATTTTGGCTTGAAATTGCTGCAAAATTACACCAATTTTTCGATATTTTACTTTCGCTTTTCCGTTGCAAACGCCTCATTATAATTCTTACCACTGAAATATTAGAGAAATAAATTCGCAGCCTTTACTATTACTCTTGAATTTTTACTCAAATCAAAAATTCGTGAAATTTTAACGTATCCACAGAATTCAGGAAAATTGAAATTTTCACAGTAAGTGAAAGTTTCAATTTTCCTGAATTCTTTAGATACATTAAAATTTCATGAACTTTGCAATTATATTTTATGGAAAACTCTAGGAGTTACATAAGAAGTTTTAGGTTTTGTAAATGAGTGAATGTTTAATTTTTCCTGAATTTTTCAGATACATTAAAATTTCATAAATGTTGCTGTTATATTTTATAGAAAATTCTAAGAGACACAAGAGTTTTTAAATTTTCTCGACGGGTGTAAGTTTCAATGGTCATTTTGTTACATCAAATTACAATAATCGTAGATTTACTGACTGAATCAGCTTTTGGTGCTATCCAAGTTTTTGAAGATTTTGGCTTGAATTTGCTGCAAAATTACACAAATTTTTCGATATTTTACTTTTGCTTTTCCGTTGCAAACGCCACATTATAAATCTTACCACTGAAAGATTAGAGAATTAAGGATCGCAGGCTTTACTATTAGTCTTCAATTTTTAATCAAATCATAAATTCGTGAAATTTTAACGTATCTACAGAATTCAGGAAAATTGAAACTTTCACAGCAAGTGAAAGTTTCAATTTTTCTGAATTCTTTAGATACATAAATATTTCATGAACTTTGCAATTATATTTTATGGAAAACTCCAGGAGTTACATAAGAATTTTTAGATTTTGTAAATGAGTCAATGTTTTGTTTTCCTGAATTCTTCAGGTACATTAAAATTTCATGAATATTGCAGTTATATTTTATAGAAAATTCCAAGAGACACAAGCATTTTAATTTTTTTTTTTATGAGTGGAAGTTTCAATGGTAATTTTGTTACATCAAATTACAATCATCGTAGATTTAATGACTGAATCAGCTGTAGGTGCTAATGAGGTTTAGAAGTTTTTGATTTAACTTGAATTTGCTGCAAATTACACAAAATTTTCGATATTTTGCTCGAAATTTTCGCTTTTACATTGCAAACGCCACATTATAAATCTTACCACTAAAATATTAGAGAATTAAAAATCACAGCCTTTACTATTACTCTTCAATTTTTAATAAACTAACAAATGAATTAATTTCTAAAATTTCTAGTGAAACTTTCAAAATTAACTTTCATGAAAATTCAAGTTTTTTACTTACTATTTAGGATTTAACAATATTTCGTAAATTAACCGTACCTGTTAATTGATTAAAAAATCTTGATATTTTCATCAAAACTATACTCAAAGTTTCTAGATTTTATTTTTATGTTGTAAACTCCAAATTGTTAAACTTATTTGCACTTCTTCATGTGAAATCAATCACATATTGAAAATAAATAATAATTTCAAAATGCCTGAATAAGCCGAAACACGTCTCAGGAAACTGATACAATATACATATGAAACAAGACAAGACTAATTATACATAATATACATTTATAATATTAAATAATTTTTGATGTTTGGGCAAAACATAGATTTCATGAAAATTGAAAAATCTTTTAAAGATAAAATATCACATTACATTATCTCAACAATCTGGAAAATGTGGAAATATTACTTAATTGTTTCATACCTAAGTACCAATGAAGTTACATAACAATTTTGCAATGAAATATTATTAAAAAAATCCTGAAATTTTAACGTATCTACAGATTTCATGAAAATTGAAAATTACACAGTGAGTGAAAGTCTCAATTTTCCTAAATTCTTTAGATACAATAAAATTTCGTGAATTTTGCAATTATAATATCATATTACGTTATCTCAACAATGTGGAAGATGCGGATAATGTGGGAAAAATTCTTAGTTGTTTGATACCTAAGTAGCAATGAAGTTACAAAACAATTTTGCAATAAAATATAATTGAAAAATTCGTGAAATTTTAACGTATCCACAGAATTCAGGAAAATTGAAACTTTCACAGTGAGCGACAGTTTCAATTTTCCTGAATTCTTTAGATACATTAAAATTTCGTGAATTTTTCAATTATATTTTATGGAAAACTCCAGGAGATACATAAGAATTTTTAGATTTTGTAAATGAGTCAATGTTTCATTTTCCTGAATTCTTTAGATACATTAAAATTTCATGAACTTTGCAATTATATTTTATGGAAAACTCTAGGAGTTACATAAGAAGTTTTAGGTTTTGTAAATGAGCGAATGTTTAATTTTCCTGAATTTTTCAGATACATTAAAATTTCATGAATATTGCTGTTATATTTTATAGAAAATTCCAAGAGACACAAGAGTTTTGAAAATTTCTCGATGAGTGGAAGTTTCAATGGTCACTTTGTTACATCAAATTACAATGATCGTATATTTAATGATTGAATCAGCTTTTGGTGCTTATGAAGTTTTTGAATATTTTGACTTGAATTTGCTGCAAAATTACCCAAAATTTTTACCTAGACAATCTGGAAAATGTAGAAATATTTCTTAATTGTTTCATACCTAAGTACCAATGAAGTTACATAACAATTTTGCAATGAAATATTATTTAAAAAATCCTGAAATTTTAACCTATCTACAGATTTCAGAAAAATTGAAACTTCCACAGTGAGTGAAAGTCTCAATTTTCCTAAATTCTTTAGATACAATAAAATTTCGTGAATTTTGCAATTATAATATCATATTACGTTATCTCAACAATGTGGAAGATGCGGAAAATGCAGGAAAAATTCTTAGTTGTTTGATACCTAAGTAGCAATGAAGTTACACAACAATTTTGCAATAAAATATAATTGAAAAATTCGTGAAATTTTAACGTACCTACAGAATTCAGGAAAATTGAAACTTTCACAGTGAGTGACAGTTTCAATTTTCCTGAATTCTTTAGATACATTAAAATTTCTTGAATTTTGCAATTATATTTTATGAAACACTCTAGGAGTTACATAAGAATTTTAAAATTTTATAAATTAGTCAATGTTTCATTTTCCTGAATGCTTTAGATACATTAAAATTTCATGAACTTTGCAATTATATTTTATGGAAAACTCTAGGAGTTACATAAGAAGTTTTAGGTTTTGTAAATGAGTGAATGTTTAATTTTTCCTGAATTTTTCAGATACATTAAAATTTTAAGAATGTTGCTGTTATATTTTATAGAAAATTCCAAGAGACACAAGAGTTTTTAAATTTTCTCGACGAGTGGAAGTTTCAATTGTCATTTTGTTACATCAAATTACAATAATCATAGATTTACTGACTGAATCAGCTTTTGGTGCTATCCAAGTTTCTTAAGATTTTGGCTTGAATTTGCTGCAAAATTACACAAATTTTTCGATATTTTACTTTTGTTTTTCCGTTGCAAGCGCTACATTATAAATGTTATCACTGAAAGATTAGAAATTTAAGGATCGCAGGCTTTACTATTAGTCTTCAATTTTTAATCAAATCATAAATTCGTGAAATGTTAACGTATCTACAGAATTCAGGAAAATTGAAACTTTCACAGTAAGTGAAAGTTCAAATTTTCCTAAATTCTTTAGATACATTAAAATTTCATGAATTTTGCAATTATATTTTATGGAAAACTCCAGGAGTTACATAAGAATTTTTAGATTTTGTCAAATTTGAGTCATTGTCACATTTGAGTCAATGTTTAATTTTCCTGAATTCTTGAGGTACATTAAAATTTCATTAATTTTGCTGTTATATTTTATAGAAAATTCCAAGAGACAAGAATTTTTAAGTTTTCTCGACGAGTGGAAGTTTGAATGGTCATTTTGTTTTCCTGAATTCTTCAGATACATTAAAATTTCATGAATGTTTCTGTTCTATTTTATAGAAAATTCCAAGATACACAAGCATTTTTAAATTTTCTCGATCAGTGAAAGTTTCAATGGTCATTTTGTTACATCAAATTACAATCATCGTAGATTTAATGACTGAATCAGCTTTTGGTGCTAAAGAAGTTTTTGAAGATTTTGACTTGAATTTGCTGCAAAATTACACAACATTTTTGATATTTTACTCGAAAATTTTGTTTTCATGTTGCAAACGCCACATTATAAATCTTGCCACTGAAAGATTAGAGAATTAAAAATCGCAGCCTTTACTATTGCTCTTCATTTTTTAATCAAATCACAAATTCATTAATTTCTAAAATTTCTGGCAAAACTTTCAAAATTAGCTTTCATGAAAATTAAAGTTTTTTACTTGCTATTTGGGATTTAACAATATTTCGTACATTAACCGTAACTGTTAATCTATTTAAAAATCTTGATATTTTTATCAAAGCTATTTTTTTTGTCTCTTGGGTAGGTTCCCTAAAGCCCCTCAGGACTTTAGCCTCTGTAGTCCTTTTGTGCTTTCCCCTGAGGACTCAGCTTTCATCCATGAGTTCTATTCCTTTAAAAAAGTCCAGAATCACTTTGGGTGTAAAGTTATAGTGTATGCTATATGGTGCTATTCAAGTTTTTTTAAGATTTTGGCTTGAACTTGGCTGCAAAATTTGCGAATTACTTCCTCGGACAGCTGTTTGTGAAAATTTAAATCGCTTCATTCTGAGAGTGCATAAATTCTCTACTTATTAAATTTATAGTGATGTCCAGAAAGCTGTCTATAATGATGTAGATTATACATGGGTGTACGCCTGTACGTACCTAACTTCTTAATTAATTAAATTATAAATTGGATCGGCGAAAGTGGGATAATCCTCTATTATTGTGTGTATTGTTAGCGAACTGACGCTGTATTTACGTGAATAATTACTCGGCCAGGATTCATTTATAAAACATCGGCCCGTCCGTAGTAATACAAATATCAATTCAATGCGTTTCAATCACGACGGGCTATCGATTTTCTGGTCTGAATAGGTGTATTGGGCGTTTAAAAATTCATGCTACACTAATTGGTTCGCATAAATAACCATCGAAAAACATCCATTATTTCTGAAACTATTTTGCATTTGCATGTGTCCGGGGGCCATAAATTTCGCCACGTCAGCCCCGAGTTTGATTAGTTCCAGCTTCAAGTGTTGGGAAAAAAATGTTATGGTGATTGCGCCTGTAACAGACTGGATGGATTATTTTAATGGGGTAGTGCTATAAGCGTGTCACCTGCACGGGTTATCAGTGTTTTTATTTCTGGTGTAAAACGGCGGTATTTGTATACAGGCGTAATATGTTAGGCTGGGGGAGTTATACGACTGAAAAATACGCAGCATGATTCTGCGTGGCAGTAAAACCCACATGGAATTGCAGACGTGACGAGTACTCAGGAGGGTAAAATTATATCAGGGCGCAAACAGCGATGAGTGCTCGGATTAGTAAAATCTCTGTACGCAAAAACAAATTTAATAAATGCAAGCAATTAGGGCCGTAAAAAAATACTCTCAATTGAGTGCGTTTGTTGGGGTGGTGACCTCAAGCTTCGACCTGAGCACGGAGATGTCAACCTCGAGCTTGTCCACGCGCTCCTCCAGCAGCTCGCCCTCCAGCTCGTCCTTGAAATCCTCGTCGTCTGCAGGCGAGTCGGGCGCGTCTAAGGAGCCGCGCAGCTTGGATTTAACATCCTTAAGCTGCCTCTTCAGGTTGTAGTTGTCTTTGGTGGCGGGCGTGGGGCACCTGGGGGGCGCCTCCTCGGAGGTGCGCGCCGCCTCCACGCCGGCGCCGGCCTCGGCGAGCCACTTCTTGTACACCTCCACCTGCTGGCGCAGCTCCTCGTTCTCGGAGCACACATCGGCCACCCCCGGGTTGGTCCTCCTGAGCTGCTCGTGGCACCTCTTCAGGCGCGCGTTCTGCTGCATGGCGACGTTCAGGTCGGCCTTCATGCGGCGCTCGCACTCCGCCAGCAGCCGCCTCCTCGCCCTTAGGGCCTCTATCTCCTCCCGCGACGAACGCACCTCCTCAATCAACTGCAGCACCTCCTTCTCCCTGGAGGCGGCGTCGCCGGAGTCGCCGCCGCTGGAGGAGGCGTCGGCCAGCTTGCACTTCACGCGCGCGATCTCCACCTCCAGGAGCCTGACCAGCTCGCTGCCCACGCTATGGGCCAAGTCCATTCCGTAATTTTGCTGGACCAACAGGATTTTTCACATGACAATTTGAGAGAGACCTTTTGATAGTCGTCTGCGTTGACGTATGCAAAGCACGCTCGATTCAATTTGAAGCACGTCCTCGTCAAACCTAGTGGATGTCCGAATATAATAACAGTTTATTTACAGCTCTATCGATTAGACCCCAAAAGTCCAATGGGGTCAAATTTTCCCTCGAAAATTAGACTGACAACTGACTGACTACCTCGCACAAGGAAAAAAGGTGAAGTGGTTCCAAAACAAACCTCTGACTGATGCTGAATTAGAGGAAACAGCAAACTGCATATTATCAAAAGATTTGCCACATTCAAAAATATCATTCATAATCGTTACTCCTTCCGGTAATAATTAATAAAAACGTTGAAAATCAGTGCTTACAAGATGGTAGTTATGGAAACTCACCTTCGTCTAAACTTAATCAGAGACTGTAAGACTAAGTTCAAAACTCAACACCTAAACAGTCACAAACTTTTGTTTATGCATAGATTTTTACTGATTTTTACAAAATATTCAAAATTATATAAAAACATCAATTTATAGAAGAAAAAATATCATTCATAATCGTTACTCTTTCAGGTAAACATTAATAAAAACTTTGAAAAACAGTGCTGACATGATGGTAGTCATTGAAACTAACCTTCGTCTAAAGTTAGTCACCGACTGTAAGACTAAGTTCAAAAATCAACACCTATTCACTCACAAACTTTTGTTTGTGCATAGATTTTTACTGATTTGTACAAAATTCCATTTATAGAAAAAAAATCATTCATAATTGTTCTAATCTCTTTCTGATAAAAATTAATAAAATCCAACAGCATTCCATTAGAAGATGTGAAAAATATTATCAAATTTTCGTCCATAAGTTATACCATTTTTAATATTTCATTAAGAATTTAATAGAATTTTTGACATTTTCAATGATTTATAATAAATAATTTGGCAACTCCTGAGGATTGTGGAACGACCACAATTTAAATGGCATTTTTTGGAGCTACAAGTATGCAGAACTCATTGAATATTACCAGAATTTTCATGAAAATTGTTTGCATTACTTGGGTTCCATTTAGATATTGTTTTGTTTTTGATATATTTTTCATTTTTCTATTATGTTTTGTGTGTATAATATGTAGCTTTATGCTTATACATATTCTTATTACTATTATTATTACTAAAATTGGATATGAAAAGTCGAAAAATAATTCAATTTTCATAAATTCTTGAGAATTTTTTGCATTTGTGACATTTTCAGCAAAATTATAATACATATTTTGAGATTTTCGGTGAATTTGAACAGAAACATTGCCTTTTTCGCCGATTTGCAAGCATAAGTCCTAGCGTTTTGACATTTTCTGCGATTCTAAAAGAATTAGAAGACTTTCTATGTGTTTTTTTGGCTTTTATTAAATTTTAAGTTTTTTATTTGCAAATATTTTGTAATCACTTTTGGTTTTGATTAATTTTCTTGGGAATTTTAGGTACTTTTTGAAAATTTTATAAGTAGTTCTGAATATAATGATTATTATTTCATACATTTGTGAGGACATTTTTAAGAATTAAATAGATTTTTTGATATTTCAGGTGATATTTAATAGAAAGTTTTACATTTTCTGACATTTTCCTACATTATCGGCAATTTAGTGTTTTTTTTAATTTCCTGCGATTTTAAAAGAACTAAAATAGTTTGATTACGTCAATAATCAATTCATACCGATAATCAATGACTACGGCGTGAAATGCTATGAAATTTAACCAATCAGAACATAAATCGCAAATTGTCAGTGCATGAACTAGGCTTCAGGCTTCGTGAAAGTTAGATTAGTGAATAGTTAATCCAAATTGTGAAACATTTCTAGCTTAGACTAAAGTTTTTCAAAAAAACAACCCTCTCTGAACGCTGATTTGTGGTAATACTGCTTTCAAATGTAACCAAGAAGAACATAAATCGCAAATCGCAAATCGCCAGTGCATGAACTAGGCTTCAGACTTGTGAAAGTTAGATTAGTGAATATTAGTCCAAATTGTGAAAAATTTCTAACTTCTAACGAAATCTGCTGCTAAATTTAAAAAAAAAAAAATGAATTCTGATTCTTGGTAACACTGTATATATGAAACTTGGTATTAAATAACGCCAAACGGATCCATCCCAGCTCATCCCCCCGGGGCCACCCTGACCGCAAAATATTTCCAATTAATCCTGGAAACTTTCCAGCCGCCTCCAACCCCCGAACCGCCCCCGCCTGGGCCAGGCCAAACTGGTTTACATTTGCGAGGCGTCTTCGGGGGCGGGCGAGGACGGATGCGCCGATTCGAGTGCACTACGTCTGTTTACCCCCGGGAGGGGGCGGGAATCGATCAATGCGGATCGCCCGCCGATGGGGGCGGCGCACTTCAAGTTTTAATGAAGTTTTCGCAGGCGATGCATAGAGGTAATTTAATTGCGCGGAAGACTTTAAGTGCGGCACGGAATGGCATGAGCGCGAAGCGGATTACGTTTTTTTTTTTCGTGTTTACTTTAAATTGCAGACTAGAATAGGGAAATGGTGATGGAGGTTTACCTTTACGATTACAGTTGGTGTTTGATGGCTGCTTTATAATTTTCACTAATATTTTCTTTGCGACAGCGAGGATTTATACATCTAGAACCAGTGAATCTGATGTGAATTATTTGGTGAATCTTTAGAAAAAAGTGAAAAAAGTTAGAATCTAGTACAATTGTAGAACATGTATAATTATGCATAAAGCCTATGGATCTTTGGTGGATCAAAAAAAAACAGGGTTGATGTATAATTTTATAAGTTGTACAATTAAATTTGACTTATACATGAAAAACTCTATTAGTCTAGAGATTCAAAGATCCACCAAAAGACCCACCTAAGATCCATTGGTGGATCTTAAAAAAATAGGCTTCATGTATAATCTTATAAGTTGTACAATTTTATTGTACCAAAAACTTTACTAGCCTGAAGATTCAGTGATCCACCAAAAGATTCACCAACAATCTATTGGTGAATCTTAAAAAAAAACAGGTTAAATGTATAATTTTATAAGTTGTACAATTGTATTTGACTATTGCATCAAAAACTTTATTTAAGATCGAGCTTGGATCTTTGGTGAATCTTAAAAAAACAGGTTTGATGTGTAATTTTATAAGTTGTACAATTAAATTTATCTCGTGCATCAAAAACTCTACTAGCCTAGAGATTCAGAGATTTACCAAAAGATCCACCGAAGATCCATTGGTGGATGTTAAAAAATAGGCTCTATGTATAATTTTATAAGTTGTACAATTTTATTGCACCAAAATCTTTACAAGTCTAAAGATTTACAGATCAACCAAAAGATTCACCAACAATCCATTGGTGGATCTTAAAAAAAACAGGTTAAATGTATAATTTTATAAGTTGTACAATTGAATTTGACTATTACATCAGAAACTCTACTTGCCTAAAGATTCAGTGATCTACCAAAAGATCAACCAAAGATCCTCTACCAAAGATCCATTGGTGTGGAACTTAAAATAGTAGGCTTTATCTATAATTTTATAAGTTGTACAATAGTATTGCATCAAAAACTCTACCAGCCTAGAGATTTAGAGAGCCACCAAAAGATTCATCAACGATCTATTAGTGGATCTTAAAAAACAGGACTCTTGCATAATTGTATACGTTGTACAATTGTAGTGGGCTATTACATCAAAAACTCTACTAGCCTAAAGATTCAGAGATCCACCAAAAGATCCACCAAAGATCCATTGGTGTGGAACTTAAAAAAGTAGGCTTCATGTATAATTTTATAAGTTGTACAATAGTATTGCATCAAAAACTCTACCAGCCTAGAGATTCAGAGATTCACCAAAAGATCCACTAACGATCCATTAGTGGAAAAAAACATTCTTCATCTATAATTTTATAAGTTGTACAACTGTATTGGACCATAAAGGTTCTGACCATAGAAATTTGCAGGAATTCTCTGAGGTTATGAAACAATAATTTTGTATTCTACAGGCACAAGCTTCTACAGGCACTACCTTCTACAGGCACTAGCTTCTACAGGCACTAGCTGAAGAATACAAAAAATTACTAAGTTTAGTGACTAGTAGCCTGGTAATTTAGGCCATTGGCATTGATATGCGCTCGAATTCTCTTAGTTTTTTATTCTTTTTACTGATGACCATTTGTATTATACAGCTAGTGCCTAGTAGCCTAGTGATTGAGGTCCTTGAGATACGCTTGAATTCTTTGCGTTTCGTCTTCTTATAACTGATGACTATTTGTGTTCTACAGCTAGTGCCTAGTAGCCAAGTGATTCAGACTATTGAGATTGACTCAAGTTCTCTAAGATTCTGTTTCTTAAGGCACGTTCATACGAATCAAGTATAATTGATCGATATTAGTTGAGCAACAAAAGTTGATTGAAATTTATCGTTTAAAGTTGATAAACTCCATTGAAACAAATGTTCTTACTATAGTTTTCATTCATCGTTTTTGTGTGATTTATTATTAATATTTTTTTCAAGATTAATTTTTGTATTTGTTGATTAACTAATATTGATCAATTAAACTTGATTCGTGAGAACGCACTTTTATTACTGATGGCCCTATGAACACTGACATAAGAGATTCGATACCAATAATTATTTAATATTAATGTCTCTAAGCTTCTGATTCTTATTACTGATGCCCCATGGATACTGATATAAAAGATTCAACCCCAATAATGCTTTAATTTTAATGTATTTCTGTGTTCTGGCCAAAATTCGGTACAGATTATGTATGGAATTTTGGCCTGCAAATGAGAAATAAATGAAAATTAATGAATTGGTGTCGAATCAGTTATATCAGGATCCGTAGGACAATCAGTCGTATTTTTTTATGATTTAAATTAAAAACATTAAAAAAACAATTAAATATAGCACTTCTCTCATTATTGTCCAAGAGAAGATTAAAAAAGTCTGTGAGTTGGTGATCTAATGTTGGTGATTCACTGATAAAATGTTTGTGATATGGTGATCAAATGTTTGTGATATGGTGATCCAATATTTGTAATTTGGTGATCAAATGTTTGTGATTCAGTGATCAAATGATTGTGATTTGGTGATCAAATGTTTGTGATTTGATGATCAAATGATTGTGATTTGGTTATATTTATATTTATATTATTTTTTTTTATTAAACTTTAATGAAAATACCAATGTTGTTTGTGATTTGATGATCAAATGTTTGTGATTTGGTGATCAAACGTTTGTGATTTGGTGATCAAATGTTTGTGATTGGGTATTCAAATGTTTGTGATTTGCTGATCAAATTATGCATAATTTTTGGACATTTGAAAACCAAAGTACAAGCTTTTTTATCTTCGAGGTGATGATTACTTGTTGTGGTAGAAATGGGGTGATTTGGTGATCAAATGTGTGTGATTTCGTGAATAAATGTTTGTGATTTGGTAATCAAATGTGTGTGATTTCGTGATCAAATGTTTGTGACTTGGTTATATTTATATTTATATTATTTTTCTTTATTAAACTTTAATGAAAATACCAATGTTGTTTGTGATTTGGTGATCAAATGTTTGTGATTTGGTGATCATATGTTTGTGATTTGGTGATCAAATGTTTGTGGTTTAAAGATCAAATTTTTGTGATTTGGTGATCAAATGTTTGTGATTTGGTGATCAAATGTTTGTGATTTGGTTATATTTATATCTATATTATTTTTTTTATTAAACTTCAATGAAAATACCAATGTTGCTTGTGATTTGGTGATCAAATGTTTGTGATTTGGTGATCAAATGTTTGTGATTTGGTGATCAAATGTTTGTTATTTGGAGAACAAATGTTTGTGATTTGGTGATCAAATGTTTGTTATTTGGTGATCAAATGTTTGTGATTTGGTAATATTTATATTTATATATATTTTTTTATTAAACTTTAATGAAAATACCGATGTTGTTTGGTGATTTGGTGATCAAATGTTTGTGATTTGGTGATCAAATGTTTGTGATTTCCTGATCAAATTATGCATAATTTTGCAAGTTGGACATTTGAAACCCAAATTACAAGCTTTTTTATCTTCGAGGTGATGATTACTTGTTGTGGTGGAAATGGGGTAATTTAGTGATCAAATGTTTGTGATTTGGTGAACAAATGTTTGTCATTTGGTTATCAAATGTTTGTGATTTGGTTATATTTATATTTATATTATTATTTTTCTATTAAACTTTAATGAAAATACCAATCTTGTTTGTGATTTGGTGATCAAATGTTTGTGATTCGGTGATCAAATGTTTGTGATTTACTGATCAAATTATGCATAATTTTGCAAGTTGGAAATTTGAAAACCAAATAACAAGCTTTTTTACCTTCGAGGTGATGATTACTTGTTGTGGTGGAAATGGGGTGATTTGGTGATCAAGTGTTTGTGATTTGGTGAACAAATGTTTGTGATTTGGTGATCAAATGATTGTGATTTTGTTATATTTATATTTATATAATTTTTTTTATTAAACTTTAATGAAAATACCAATGTTGTTTGTGATTTGGTGATCAAATGTTTGTGATTTGGCGAACAAATGTTTGTGATATGGTGATCAAATGTTTGTGATTTGGTGATCACATGTGTGTGATATGCTGATCAAATTATGCATAAGTTTGCAAGTTGGACATTTGAGCACCAAATTACAAGCTTTTTTATCTTCGAGGTGATGATTACTTGTTATGGTGGAAATGGGGCGATGTTGGGTGATTTGGTGAACAAATGTTTGTGATTTGGTGATCAAATGTTTGTGATTTGTTTATATTTATATTATTTTTTTTATTAAACTTTAATGAAAATACCAATGTTGTTTGTGATTTGGTAATCAAATGTTTGTGATTTGGAGAACAAATGTTTGTGATTTGGTGATCAAAAGTTTGTGATTTGCTGATCAAATGTTTGTGATTTGCTTATCAAATGTTTGTGATTTGCTGATCAAATATGCATAATTTTGCAAGTTGGACATTTGAACACCAAATCACAACCTTTTTTATCTTCGAGGTGATGATTACTTATTGTGGTGGAAATGGGGCGATGTTGTATAAATAAACCAAAAACCACCCTCACTGCACTTCCACTCTTCATGAAGCATGCACAACAACCCTAACCGACGATTCCAAATGCTGCACTCCCATCTCGTTTTACGGCTCATTTTACGGCCTGCCCCATCCATCACCTAATCCACTCGCCCCCGCTTTGAGAGGGCCCACCACCTGCACCGTGCGGCGGCCACTGCCTTCAGCCGCCCCCGGCAGACATCCAATCCAATCCGGCAGTCCGGGGGCAACCTGAAGCCCCGAAAACGGCGCGGTAAGTGTTTAATTCGGCCGTAAATTCCCATCGGATCGCAGTACACCGGTTCGGATGTCGCACTCGATTCAAGGGGGCTGGGGGCAGTAAAACGGGGCGGGGGCGGCTGTTAAGGGTGCACCTTTTAAATCGGTTGAGGGTGGAAGTCTCTTATCGCGAATTGGGACGATGAGGAGGAGGAAGAGTGAGTTTGGACGACTTTGGACAAATTTAGAATTTGGACGACTTTGAACGAATTTAGAGTTTGGACGACTTTGGACGAATTTTGAGTTTGGACGGATTTGAACGAATTTAGTTATTTCAGGAATTTCTTTTGAGTTTCGAACGTTTACAGTAATATCAAAATATTGGCATTTTATGATCACAGTTTCATGTACTTTATAATATCACGAGGAACCAAAAGCTATGTAGGTGAATATTGTTGCATCAATTGCGGATTGGAGGGTGCATTAGATGAGCCCTTTGTGCCTTTCAACCTTACAGATACCGTGCAGTCAGTGTGTACTAAGTCAATCAATATTCTCGATTAGTTGTGTTAAGTTAAGTTGTGTTGTGTTAAATGTATTTCCCTGTGAAATACTTAAGGTGCCCTTTAACTATTTATAATGTTTATTTCCCTGTGAATTCTAAGTCAATCAATATTTTCGATTAGTTTAGGTGTATTTCTCTGTGAAGTACTTAAGGTGCCCTTTAACTATTTATAATGTTTATTTCCCTGTGAATTCTAAGTCAATCAATATTTTCGATTAGTTTAGGTGTATTTCCCTGTGAAGTACTTAAGGTGCACTTCAACTATTTATAATGTTTATTTCCCTGTGAAATATTTAAGGTGTACTTCAACCATTTATAATGTTATAAGTCTTATTAACTGATTTACGTTTGAAGCATCGAACTTTGTAACTTCTTGAATGTGCATAAAAATTAAACTTAAACTGCTTTTTTGTCCTTATGAAATTGAGAATTGAAACTTGCCCAATTAAAATTGTAAGTAGGGAAAGTTGGCTCGCTGCGGATCCAAATATCGGAACGCAGATGTATAAACCGTTCCACATAAATGAGGGTTTCGTGCGGAAATCGCTTCCTTAAAATGCAATTAAATCCTTAATTAACAATTTGTGAACTGTACACGACACTGCGACTTTTTGTCCTGGCGTGCTCCCCTAAAGGCAGCATTAAACTTCATAACGGTATGAAATGCTTGGCACACAAAAGGGGCTAAATTGGGGGTGTTTTTCTGCGAGTTAATGCACTCGTTCAGCACTCAAAGAGCGCACTGAATATGTTTCAAGAGCGCACTAAATGCGTTCAATGCAGGATCTTGTGCAACCAAGAATTAGGTGTAGAAATTTTTCTTCAGTACACGTAAAACAATAATTTTATCATATAAGTTTTAATAACTGCACGGCGTGGTCGAATGTTCCGTACATTATCAATAGTAATTAGTTATAGCAGTAGGAAGAATTTTCTTGTGGTTTTTAAAAAGGAACTTCGTGAATAGGTTTATAACTTGTGTACTTCGAGTAACTGCTAGTTTTTGCTGCTGCATAGCTAATTTCCACGCTGATCTGTGGCTTGGGCCACAGAGCTCGTCGGTGGCGTGCAGAAATTGAATTTCAGATAGCCCATTAAAGTTTGATAATTGTTCTCACCTCGGCCAAACAGTGCTGCCTGTGCTCTCGCAGATCCCATTATACTCACATTAATATTATAAATAAGAGCGGGAATAGGGCGGTCCTATGCGAGTGGGCCTCCTCAGTATTCAGTATTCAGTTCATAACTTAGATGGAAATCAATACATTTCCTATTTATGTTTCGCTGCAGGGTTGCGCAAGGAAATGAGGAAAAATTGCATTCGCTCCGCCGTAAAATTAGGAAAAATCCTACCCAATGAAAAAAAACTTAAAAATTGCTGCAAACAATAATTTTCAATTTTAATGAATGTCTGTAGAAAATTATGTGCCTACATCTGATATTTGAAGAATAAAAGTGGCAAGTTTAAATAATACATAAAAGTTTATGACGGTCTGAAAAGTGTTTCTGGTATAAAGTAAATCGAATATGAACTAGATAACTTTCAAATTCCATAAGCTACTTAGATTTTCCTCGTGGCGAAGTAAACCGTAGAAAATAACAACTTGTTTGGCCTAGAGCATCGGTATACATGACAAAATATCTTGGCATGCAATAGCACCCTCGTCATTGATTCTTCACCGGTAACCTCATAGCCTGGAAGCCCGCGAGTTCCCCGTAAATATTTACGTTCAAAATGGATCTTCAGTCCACTTGACACCTCCAGGGGTCTAGTTTATGCATGGGGCGGCGCCGGAGGACGTTATTATCCCCTTTTCCGTACTCTTTGTTGGCACATGTGCACCGGCGATGCGTGCAGAAACATCCAGTTTCATCAGCAGTAAACATAACAGGCATTCTGGGGTCTGGTGTATATTACCGCGGGGGTGGCATTCTCGGCGTGCGAGCCGTTTCTAGGATGCCGGAGCGCATTTACCGTCCACACATAACTCAAGGGTGCGATTAAACGTGGCAAAAATTAACCGAGGCCGATCCCGGTGAATAATAATAGCTGCACGAAGGGGTTGCACACAGCGGGTTATAATGGGATATTTGGACACCTCAGTATCATTGAAATAAAACATAACGTCCCCTTTTTATCTATAGAATTTTGAAATAAGACCACAGCATTCTTGTAACAATAATAATTTTCTAAGTAGATAGGCTAGGACAGTTCTAGACCAATTTCCCATAAAGGTTTACATGCGGGTATACATGAACTTTTTTCACGGTGGAGTGACAGGTGTGAGACACATGTGAGGTACGTGTAAGACATATGTGAGACAGTCGTGAGATAGGTGTGAGACATCTATAAAATATTATTGGACATTTTAAAAGGAAAAGTAATATTCAGAAAAATAAGAGATATATACAACCATTTTGTAGCCTACATGTACGGTCGAGGCCATAAAAAAGTGGGACAGGTTTTTGCCTAGTGTGAATTTGGTTTAGCTGAAGATGTCTAAAAATTGTGCAACTTGTCTGATAGACCATCCATTTTCAAATTTTCAGGAGTATTAGCTTCAGGTATACTAAACAGATACCTGATAATAAATATGCAATAAATAAAATTTCAGAAATTTCAGTAGTAGCTAACCGATACTAGTCATTGCAGAAAGTTAAGTGTTTGATTTTCTCACATATTTAATTCTGACACTTTGTCAAATTTTCAGGAGTATTAACTTAAGGTATACTAAACATATATCTGATAATAAATATGCTATAAATAAATTTTTAGAAATTTCAGTAGTAGCTAACCGATACTTGTCATTGCAGAAAGTTAAGTGTTTGATTTTATCACTTATTTAATACTGAAACTTTGTCAAATTTTCAGAAGTATTAGCTTCAGGGATACTAAACAGATACCTGATAATAAATATGCAATAAATAATTTTTTAGAAAATACAGTAGTAGCTAACCGATACTTGTCATTGTAGAAAGTTAAGTGTTTGATTTTCTCACTTATTTAGTACTGAACCTTTGTCAAATTTTCAGGAGTATTAGCTTCATGTATACTAAACAGATATCTGATAATAAATATGCAATATATAAATTTTCAGAAATTTCAGTAGTAGCTAACCGATACTTGTCATTGTAGAAAGTTAAGTGTTTGATTTCTCACTTATTTAATACTGAAACTTTGTCAAATTTTCAGGAGTATTAGCTTCAGGTATACTAAACAGATACCTGATAATAAGTATGCAATAAATATTTTTTTAGAAAATTCAGTAGTAGCTAACCGATACTTGTCATAGCAGAAAGTTAAGTGTTTCATTTTCTCACTTATTTAAAACTGAAACTTTGTCAAATTTTCAGGAGTATTAGCTTCAGGTATACTAAACAGATATCTGATAATAAATATGCAATAAATAAATTTTTAGAAAATTCAGTAGTAGTTAACCGATACTTGTCATTGTAGAAAGTTAAGTGTTTGATTTCTCACTTATTTAATACTGAAACTTTGTCAAATTTTTAGGCGTATTAACTTTAGGTATACTAAACAGATATCTGATGATAAATATGCAATAAATACATTTTCAGAAATATCAGTAGTAGCTAACCGATACTTGTCATTGCAGAAAGTTAAGTGTTTGATTTTCTCACTTATTTAATACTGAAACTTTGTCAGATTTTCAGGAGTATTAGCATTAGGTATACTAAACAGATATCTGATAATAAAGATGCAATAAATAAATTTTTAGAAAATTCAGTAGTAGCTAACCGATACTTGTCATTGTAGAAAGTTAAGTGTTTGATTTCTCACTTATTTAATACTGAAACCTTGCCAAATTTTCAGGAATATTAACTTTAGGTATACTTAACAGATATCTGATAATAAATATGCAACAAATAAATTTTCAGAAATTTCAGTAGTAGCTAACCGATACTTGTCATTGCAGAAAGTTAAGTGTTTGATTTTCTCTTTATTTAATACTGAAACTTTGTCAAATTTTCAGGAGTATTAGGTGCAGGTATACTTAACAGATACCTGATAGTAAATATGCAATAAATAAATTTTCAGAAGTTTCAGTAGCAGCTAACCGATACTTGTCATTGCAGAAAGTTAAGTGTATGATTTTCTCTTTATTTAATATTGAAACTTTGTCAAATTTTCAGGAGTATTAGCTTCAGGTATACTAAATCGATACCTGATAATAAATATGCAATAAATATTTTTTTAGAAAATTCAGTAGTAGCTAATCGATACTTGTCATTGTAGAAAGTTAAGTGTTTGATTTCTCACTTATTTAATACTGAAACTGTGTCAAATTTTCAGGCGTATTAACTTCAGGTATACTTAACAGATATCTGATAATAAATATGCAATAAATAATTTTTTAGAAAATTCAGTAGTAGCTAACCGATACTTGTCATTGCAGAAAGTTAAGTGTTTGATTTTCTCACTTATTTAATACTGAAACTTTGTCAAATTTTCAGGCGTATTAACTTCAGGTATACTTAACAGATATCTGATAATAAATATGCAATAAATAAATTTTCTGAAATTTCAGTAGCAGCTAACCGATACTTGTCATTGCAGAAAGTTAAGTGTTTGATTTTCTCACTTATTTAATACTGAAACTTTGTCAAATTTTCAGGAGTATTAGCTTCAGGTATACTAAACAGATATCTGATAATAAATATGCAATAAATAAATTTTCAGAAATTTCAGTAGCAGCTAACCGATACTTGTCATTGCAGAAAGTTAAGTGTTTGATTTTCGCACTTATTTAATACTGAAACTTTGTCAAATTTTCAGAAGTATTAGCTTCAGGTATAATAAACAGATATCTGATAATTAATATGCAATAAATAAATTTTCAGAAATTTCAGTAGCAGCTAACCGATACTTGTCATTGCAGAAAGTTAAGTGTTTGATTTTCGCACTTATTTAATACTGAAACTTTGTCAAATTTTCAGAAGTATTAGCTTCAGGTATAATAAACAGATATCTGATAATAAATATGCAATAAATAAATTTTCAGAAATTTCAGTAGCAGCTAACCGATACTTGTCATTGCAGAAAGTTAAGTGTTTGATTTTCGCACTTATTTAATAATGAAACTTTGTCAAATTTTCAGGAGTATTAGATTCAGGTATACTAAACAGTAGTCTGTTAATAAATATGCAATAAATAAATTTTTAGAAAATTCAGTAGTGGCTAACCGATACTTGTCATTGTAGAAAGTTAAGTGTTTGATTTATCACTTATTAAATACTGAAACTTTGTCAAATTTTCAGGAGTATTAGCTTCAGGTATACTAAACAGATACCTGATAATAAATATGCAATAAATAAATTTTGAGAAATTCAGGCTTTATAACTTCAGGTATACTTAACAGATATCTAATAATAAATATGCAATAAATAAATTTTCAGAAATTTCAGTAGCAGCTAATCGATACTTGTCATTGCAGAAAGTTAAGTGTTTGATTTTCTCACTTATTTATTACTGAAACGTTGTCAAATTTTCAGAAGTATTAGCTTTAGGTATACTAAACAGATATCTGATAATAAATATGCAATAAATAAATTTTCAGAAATTACAGTTGCAGCTAACCGATACTTGTCATTGCAGAAAGTTAAGTGTTTGATTTTCTCACTTATTTAACACTGAAACTTTGTCAAATTTTCAGGAGTATTAGCTTCAGGTATACTAAACAGACATCTGATAATAAATATGCATTAAATAAATTTTCAGAAATTTCAGTAGCAGCTAACCGATACTTGTCATTGCAGAAAGTTAAGTGTTTGATTTTCTCACTTATTTAATACTGAAACTTTGTCAAATTTTCAGGCGTTATAACTTTAGGTATACTTAACAGATAAATGATAATAAATATGCAATATATAAATTTTCAGAAATTTCAGTAGTAGCTAACCGATACTTGTCAGTGCAGAAAGCTAAGTGTTTGATTTTCTCTTTATTTAAAACTGAAACTTTGTCAAATTTTCAGGGGTTTTAGCTTCAGGTATACTAAACAGATATCTGATAATAAATATGCAATAAATAAGTTTTTAGTAAAATTCAGTAGTAGCTAACCGATACTTGTCATTGCAGAAAGTTAAGTGTTTGATTTTCTCACTTATTTAATACTGAAACTTTGTCAAATTTTCAGGCGTTATAACTTTAGGTATACTTAACAGATATCTGATAATAAATATGCAATATATAAATTTTCAGAAATTTCAGTAGTAGCTAACCGATACTTGTCAGTGCAGAAAGCTAAGTGTTTGATTTTCTCTTTATTTAAAACTGAAACTTTGTCAAATTTTCAGGGGTTTTAGCTTCAGGTATACTAAACAGATATCTGATAATAAATATGCAATAAATAAGTTTTTAGTAAAATTCAGTAGTAGCTAACCGATACTTGTCATTGCAGAAAGTTAAGTGTTTGATTTTCTCACTTATTTAATACTGAAACTTTGTCAAATTTTCAGGCGTTATAACTTTAGGTATACTTAACAGATATCTGATAATAAATATGCAATATATAAATTTTCAGAAATTTCAGTAGTAGCTAACCGATACTTGTCAGTGCAGAAAGCTAAGTGTTTGATTTTCTCTTTATTTAAAACTGAAACTTTGTCAAATTTTCAGGGGTTTTAGCTTCAGGTATACTAAACAGATATCTGATAATAAATATGCAATAAATAAGTTTTTAGTAAAATTCAGTAGTAGCTAACCGATACTTGTCATTGCAGAAAGTTAAGTGTTTGATTTTCTCACTTATTTAATACTGAAACTATGTCAAATTTTCAGGAGTATTAGCTTTAGGTATACTAAACAGATACCTGATAGTAAATATGCATTAAATAAATTTTCAGAAATTTCAATAGCAGCTAACCGATACTTGTCATTGCAGAAAGTTAAGTGTTTGATTTTCTCACTTATTTAATACTGAAACTTTGTCAAATTTTCAGGAGTATTAGCTTCAGGTATACTAAATATATATCTGATAATACATATGCAATAAAAATTTTTTAATAAAAGTGAGTAGCAACTAACCGATATTTGTCATAGCAGAAAGTTAAGTGTTTGATTTTCTGACTTATTTAATACTGAAACTTTGCAAAATTATCAGGAGTATTAGCTTTATGTATACTAAACAGATATCTGATAATAAATATGCAATAAATATTTTTTTATAAAATTCAGTAGTAGCTAACCTATACTTGTCTTTGTAGAAAGTTAAGTGTTTGATTTTCTCACTTATTCAAAACTGAAACTTTGTTAAATTTTCAGGAACATTAGGTTCAGGTGTACTGTAGACGAATCTAATATCAAATTTTCCCAAATTTCAATAATAGCTAACCCATATTTGTCAACGCTGAAAGTTATATGTTTGATTTTCTTCATAATTTAATACTGAAACTTTATCACATTTTTAGAAGAATTAGTTTCAGGTGTACTGTACACGAATCTGGTATCAAATTTGCAAATAATAAATTTTCAGAAATTTCAGCAATAGCTAACCCATACTTGTCAATGCAAATGCTGCGCATTTCAGTCATCCCCGTGGCACCTGTGTGCCCTAAATTCCGCGCTAATGAGCCCCGCCGCTCCCGTTCATGTCTTCGGCTGATTGCTCGAACCGCGCAGCTTTGTATCGGAAAATCGTTCACGCGCCGCCTCCACCGTAAGTCATCATAGCCGATTGCCGCCCCACATGCGCGCCCCAATGATGATTTACACCCTGCGACACCCCGTCATGCACGCCACGTATGCAAATTACGTAATTACAGGCGCCCGACATTCCGTGACTAATCAGATTCGATTGAAAAACCGTATTCGAGCGTGGCATGCCTCCAATCCGGCTGCATATTAAAACTAAATCCTGTGATGATGCTGCGAGAGATTCGTCGGCAATTTATTTGCATATATTTGAAAAAACTCATATAAACCTAAATTATATATTCTTTAGAGAAACGCCAACTAAAAACAAAGTACAAACTTCATGAGTGATCAGATAGTGGCAATTTTGAGGTCATTCCACACAATCCTCGATTGCGATTCTCGCCATCAACTATTGCGCAGGTGAATAGTTTCAAAGAAAACAAAAATTTCAATGACATTTTTCACATCCTTAAATTAAATAGATTATGTATTTGAATTGAATATAGAATACTAATCACATTAATTTGTTTTTTAATATATTCTGTAAAAATTCCAATTAATTTTGTTAAATGAAAAAGTGTAGAAAAATGTCGAGTTTTAAAAATCTACATCGCTGGATGGGCTTTGGTCAATAGCATTGTGAACAAAATTTAAAACATGACGCCCTGTTTGATGTACAAATTTAGAATTTGCGATAATCACATTATCAACTATCAATGCAGTGGAACGAATCGAGCGACACTTTATCGCCAGCGCCGTGCATACAATATCATTCAATAAGCATAAGCGCATGACGGGCATTGTGCGCCGCATAATTTATTCGATAGATCTGCGTCAATCTAATTCGGACAGATAATTTTGCGGTGCTGCGCATTAATAACCACCCCCGCACCCCTATGTATTCATAAATAAACGCACCTCCGATATCTGCGATGTTTTCAGCTCCGCTCGGATTGCGGCTCCGTCTGCTCGATTAGCTGCCAACTGGGGCGAGCCTGGGGGTGGCGGAGCACCCGCCACCCCCAGGCCGGATCCAATAATTGCGGGGGTGTTTGCCGCCGGGGCCGGCGGCGGCAGGCGCATCGGCGGCCTCCCTAGGTGGATCTTAATTGTGGATTTGCATATTCTTGTAGTGATAATTGGCGGGGGTTTATTTGCCGAAGACTATAATTGCCCCCGTGCTTTATTGGTTCTCTACGAGGTCGAAACGTTGCGGTGTGCAGTTACACGCTCGGAAGTTAAATAACTGGGATTATAGTTGCGAATTGGGCCGAGGAGCCAGAATTCAATTAATACTTTAGATGGAACAATCAGGAAGTTCGCAACTGGGCCTTGTAAATAATTTAAAACATCAATGGCAAAGTTTTCAATCTCTTCGTCATCTTACATGATCTAAGTTATACTCAAACAGCCATAATAATAACACAAAATAGCCAAGTTTACACTGACCATAAATAATGGAAGAATAATTACAACTTAGCTGAATCAAGCATCAACATGATAATACATATAGCGTATAATAATAAAAACACATATAATAGCTGGGTTAAATTTTACAACTGAACTACTTACACGAGCAAGTATGCAAATACCATAAATCTAACATAATAATACTTCACGGTGTCATCCCGACTATTGCAGCCCCCCATGGTGTTCGTGCCCGCCTCCCTTTATTTTGATTAAATTAATCACTCGCTGCGAAAGCGGGGGCGGCGCGACACTGAAAAACCGCCCCCGGGCTCAGGGGTAGGTTTTCGAAGGTGAAATTAGCGGAATTACAGACGAAATAAATTCGTCCGCCTTCTGAACAAACACGGAACTTAATGTTGCCCGCCATGAAACTAAACACCATCTGCTCGCAAAGGGGCGGCGAGCGAGGGGAAGAGGCGGCGGGCGCCGCCCCGATTCAGCGCCGAAGGGTTGAAAATGCTCTTTATTGAAGTGTCGTAAATTAGAAGGGCGAGGCCCAGAGGGATGTGGTGCGAGGATGCAAAGGAAGGGTTTGCTGAACAGTTAAAGGACCATAAGATGTAGATAAAAATAGTGGCAAAAAGTTAGGTTAAGTTCTGTACGACAGGTTTAGTACTCAGCAAGAAGAAAAAACTGGTCACAACAGAATAAAAGCCATCAAAAAGTAGACCAACAAAATCGTCTAAATAAATGAAGCCAAAGTTTCAAAAATGTGAAATAACAAATTTCCAAAATGTCAATGCAATTGGTGAATCGTTGGAGGACCAAACGATATAGATAAAAATCCCGAAGTTATAGAAGGAATATCATAAATAAATTGCTGTACGACAGCTTTAGTACTCAGCAGGAAGAAAAAACTGGCCACAACAGAATAAAAGCCATCAAAAAGTAGACCAAAAAAATGTCGTCTAAATAAATGAAGTCAATGTTTTAAAAATGTAAAATAACAATTTTCCAAAATTTCAATGCAATTGGTGAATTGTTGGAGGACCAAAAGATATAGATAAAAATCCCGAAGTTATAGAAGGAATTTCATGAATAAATTGCTGTACGACAGCTTTAGTACTCAGCAGGAAGAAAAAACTGCCACAACAGAATAAAAGCCATCAAAAAGTAGACCAACAAATTGTAGTTTAAATCCATGAAGTCAATGATTCAAAATTGTGAAATAACAAATTTCCAAAATATCAATGCAATTGGTGAACCATTGGAGGACCAAAATATATAGAAAATAATAGTGTCAAAACAAATTAAGTTCGATGCACCTAATTTTTTTAAGGAACGTGCACAATGTCAATGCCAAAAGTGTTTTGTTAGTATCAAATATGTCAATCACTGAACCCAAGATTGATTTAAAAATATGCCAAGTACCAAAATTTCAATGGCACCTGGTTAATGTCATTGTCAATCATTGAATATGCCAATGACATTGTTTCGCAAATTTTCCAAGTACTAAAATTTCCAATGAATGTATAAAATATGACTGACTATTGTTTTACAGCTGTGCTCAGTGCAAAAACGTTGTTGGTACCTGGTAAATCTCATTGTCAATTGTTTTAAAAATGGTATCAGAGATTTAAAAAAAAGTGATATTGTCAAAGCCAAATTACTTGAATATGCCAATGACATTGTTTCGCAAATTTTCCAAGTACTAAAATTTCCAATGAATGTAAAAAAATGCCCCTGACTATTGTTTTACAGCTGTGCTCAGTGCAAAAATTTTGTTGGTACCTGGTAAATGTCATTGTCAATTGTTTTAAAAATGGTGTCAGAAATTTAAAAAAAGTGATATTGTCAAAGCTAAATGACTTAACAATTGAATATGTCAATGCCATTATTTCAAAAATGTGCCTAATTACATATAATTCATAATGAATATTCCTGTGTCTCAATTTCAAAAATTTTAATCCTAATTTCTTTACAAATACAAATATATTTAATGCCAAAACTTAAAAAAAAGTGTAAATTACTTCACAAATGTGCCAAGCCTCAAAGTTTCTAAGAAATCTAGAAAGTAATATTGCCAATTATTTTAAAAATGTACAAACATTTTCATGGAAAAAGGAAAGTGTCAATTTTAATTTATAATTATGAAAATATTAAACATGCCAAAACCATTGTTTCTAAAGATATTCAAGTACCAAAATTTTCAATTAATGTAAAAAAATGTCACTTCGTAATGTTTTACAATTGTGCTTAGTGTCAAAATGTTCTTGGTACCTGGTAATTGTCAATGTCAATTGTTTAAAAAATGAGCTAATTACAAAAAAAATAATTTACAAATATGCTCAGTGCCCAAATGGTATCAGATAAATGTCAGTGTCAATTATTTCAAAAAAGGGTTAAGTACCAGAAATTAAAAAAAAAATGTGATATTGTCAAAAACAGTACTTAACAATTGTGTATATCAACGCCATTGTTTCAAAAAATGTATCTAATTACTAAAAGTTCGTATTGAATATTCCTATTTCGAGCCATTTTCAAAATGTCAATCCTAATTCCTTTACAAATACAAATATTCTATATGCAAAAACTTCCAAACAAAGTCAATTACTCTACAAAAGTGTGTAGTCTCAAAATTTCTACGAAATGTGGAAAGTGATATTGCCAATGACTTCAAAAATGTACAGACATTTTCATGAAAAAGGGAAAATGTCAATCCAAATTTTTAATTATAAAAATATTGAATATGCAAATGCCACTGTTTCGCAAATTTTACAAGTACCAAAATTTCCAATGAATGTAAAAAAATTTCACTGCCCATTGGTTTACCAATATGCTCAGTGCAATGATAAATGTCATTGTCAATTGTTTCAGAAATGGGATAAATACTAGAAATTTCCAAAAATGTGAATATTGTCAAGTTAAGACAATACTTAAGAATCAAAGCCAGTTACTTAACAATTATGTACGTCAATGCCATTCTTTCGAAATGTGCCCGATTACAAAAAAATCATAATGTATATTCGTATTTCGAGACATTTGGAAAATGTCAATGCTATTTTCTTTACAAATACAAATATGCTTAATGTCAAACCTTCAAAAAAGAAAGTAAGTTACTCCACAAATGTTCCAAATTTCAAATTTTCTAAGAAATCTAGAAAGTGATGTTGCCTAATATTTGAAAAATGTACAGACATTTTCATGAAAAAGGGATAATGTCAATCCAAATTGTTAATTATAAAATTATTGAATATGGCAATGACATTGTTTCGCAAATTTTTCAAGTACCAAAATTCCAATGAATGTAAAAAATGTCACTGCCCATTGGTTTACCAATATGCTCAGTGCAAAAATGGTAACCGATAAATGTCATTGTCAATTGTTTCAGAAATGGGATAAGTACTAGAAATTTCCAAAAATGTGAATATTGTCAAAGCCAGTTACTTAATAATTATGTATGTCAATGCGATTGTTTCGAAAATGTGTCAAATTACCAAAAAATCATTTTGAATATTCCTATTTCGAGACATTTGAACTTTTTCAATCCTAATTTCTTTACAAATACAAATATGCTTAATGCCAAACCTTAAAAAAAGAAAGTAAATTACTCCACAAATGTGCCAAGTTTCAAAATTTCTAAGCAATGTGGAAAGTAATATTACCAATTATTTCAAAAATGTACAGACTATTTCATATAAAAACAAAAATGACAATCTTAATTTATAATTATAAAAATGTGGAATATGCCAATGCCATTGTTTCGCAAATTTGCAAAGTATCAAAATTTCCAAGGTAGAATGTAGAAAATGTTACTACTTATTGCTTTACAAATATGCTCAGTGAAAAAATGGTATCTGATAAATGTCATTGTCAATTATTTCAAAAATGGGCTAAATACAAGCAATTTAAAACAAAATGTGATATTGTCAAAAACAGTTACTTAACAATTATGTATATCAACGCCATTGTTTCGAAAATGTGTCTCATTACCAAAAATTCAAAATGAATATTCCTATTTCGAGCCATTTTCAAAATGTCAATCCTAATTTCTTTACAAATACAAATATTTTATATGCAAAACCTTCCATACAAAGTCAATTACTCTATAAAAGTGCCAAGCGTCAAATTTTCTATAAAATCTGAAAAGCGATATCGTCAATTATTTCAAAAATGTACAGACCTTTTCATATAAAAAGGAAAATGACAATCTTAATTTTTAATTATAAAAATGTGGAATATGCCAATGCCATTATTTTTCAAATTTACTAAGTATCAAAATTTCCCAGGCAGAATGTAAAAAATGTTACTACCTATTGCTTTACAAGTGTGCTCAGTACCAAAATGGTACCTGATAAATGTCATTGTCAATTGCTTCAAAAATAGGCTAAGTACCAGAAATGAAAAAAAATATATAATTTTGTCAAAAACAGTTACTTAACATTTGTGTATATCAACGCCATTGTTTCGAAAATGTGTCTAATTACCAAAAATTCAAATTGAATATTCCCATTTCGAGACATTTGAAAATTGCCAATCCTAATTTCTTTGGGCCTAAGTACCAGAGTTGTTAAACATTGTTAAAGTTAGTTACTTAATAATTATGTGTGTCAATGCTATTGTTTCTAAAATGTGCCTAATTACCAAAAATTCATAATTATATATACTAATTCAAATTCAAATAAGAAAATGGCTCATTGAAATTTTTTTTTTAACAAAAAATTGATAAATATGGTAAAATCTAAGATCTTTTCAGATTTACTAAAGTTCAAAATCATTGCTGCCAACCGAGTAAAATTCAATTGAAAACGAAAATTTTCAATTTTCAAATTCGATTTTCTCGAAAACTACTGAACCGATTTTTACAAAAAATCAACTGGAGACGTATCTCGGTGGGGACCTTCTACAGTATGAGTTTCAACCCCCTACCTCCGCCCCCTTTCATGCACCCCCTAAAACCCGTTTTTGCCACTTTTCACGACTTTCAAAATGCCCAACTCTATGTACCATATTCAGATTTTTTTGTGGAAAAATATGAAAAAAATTCAGCGCCCCGAGTGGGATCCGAATCCGGTCGAAATTTCAAAATCAAATCGTGCAAAAAATTTTTAGGTTAGAATCAATTTTTTCGACTTTCTTAAAAAAAATCGCACGACAACCGCGTTTGCGGCGATCGAAAGAACCACATTTTCTCATCTGAATGCCGTTTTGATGGGGGCCCTGCGATGTCGGGGGCCCCCGTGACGGCCAGTCAAAGATGGCGGTTTTGCACCTTTTTTCGACCGTTTCTTGAAAAAAACATTCTGACGGTAGGGACGGTTGGGGCCACAGTTTTTAACGAATCGAGTCCAGTTTTTTTCAGGAGATGGCCAGATAAATGTTACATGAGACTGCCGCGCGAATTTTTGAATTTTTGCCCCTGAGCCGAGAAAAAAATTGTCAAAAATGACCTTCGAAAATTGCCCATTTAAAACCCATATATTTCGGAAAATTTCGAGGGCCGAAAACGAATACCCACAACTTTCGAACGGATTGTCAGAAATTGACTAAATTTTATCGACGCATAGAACAACTATCGGTCTTTCGTTTCCGCCAAAGCGCACGTCCGTCGGTGGTGGGGGGCGCCCCCCAGACAACTCGCAAAAAAACCCGTTCAAACCGGTCTGCCGTTCGAACGGGGGGGAAATTTGCGAACCTAATCGGGTTTGGTGCAAGCCCAAGGGGTCCCGCACCTGTCACCAAAATTACGCCCCCCACGTTTGATATTTACCCCCTTGCAAATGGCGCCGAAAAATCGGCCGAAATTGATCATATTTGCTGAAATTTTTTTCTCTCCCACGGGGGGGCCTAAAAATACGCCGTGAACGCCAGAGGATGCGCCGTATCGTCCGGAGCATGACAAAAAAAAATTTACCCCCCTGCGCCCCCCACGACCCCCCACCCAGGGAGGAAAGTAAAGCTTATATAACGGGCATTCAGGGGGGAGTGCGGTAGGGGGTCCTGTGGAACAAAACGTTCGGGAGGGGCGGGGCTTTCTTTTAAAAAAAGTTTCAGGGCCGTACCTCCGTTTTTAAGAGGGGCGCGCAATTCGGGGCGCGAAATTTCACAAAAAAATGCTCAACATTTAACAAAACCACAAAAAAAAATTATTACGGCCGAACCGTCCGTCTAAGCGAAAAACACCAAGAGCAGTTTATTTTGCGCCTTCCAAAACCGCATCGGATGAAACAAAATTCACCGCCGCTCATCATCAGGTTTTGAAGATGAGACGTTTTTTCGATTTTTTAAACAGGTAATTTTTCAGATAAATATTTTTTTTCCGCGGCCGTATGATTGCTCGAGTGCGTTTATACACAACCAAAAGATTCGCCTTTCTACGGGCTTTTCAACGCACATGTTGTTTAAGAGCCTAGGCCCTACGTTTCGGAGCTATTGACCTCCAAAGGAAAAACGTCAAAACTGACGATTTTTTATTATTATTTTTTTTCTCTGAAACGGTTCAGAGCACAGTCTTCTCATTTTACAGGGGCTTACTCCAGACATCTTGGTATAACCTCTAATTTTTTCGCGTCCCTGCTGTAAACAGGACCAGAGAAAAAAAAATACGACGCATTACGGGTAAACAATTTTCCGCTAAAATCTGTCAATAAGGTGATCCGCGAACACTTATTAATTTATCACCGCCAAACCGTTGCTCCGAGCGAAAAAGAACTGAAGCACTTATTTTTTTGAATTTTCAAGGCGCGTCTACAAAAAAAGTTTCGGCACCGTGCATCCTCAGGTTTTTGAGATATGACCAGTTTAACGCGCAAAAAATTAAAAATTTAACATTTCATTATTTTTTTTCGGTCACTTTGAATCGTCCTACTGCCGCTTCGGTGATACCACACGAAGCCCCTTGATTTTCTCTACAAGAATACTGCAATGACAATTCTTTGGGGTGGGCGGAAAAACATTAAAAAAAATAAAAACCACGATTATTTCGTTTTTTTACCCTTCAGACGGCCCTGCACCAGAGAGATTTTTTTTTTCCAAAAAACCGATGCAAAATTCGAAATCTCCATGCAAAAATGGACCTGTGATGTAATTTTTGGCCGAATCCGAGTTGTCGAGATTTAAAAAAAAAAATTCCATACCATACCCTTGGAGATTTTAAATTTTTAGAGAAAATATTTAATATTTCAAAAAATATGCGTCGCAGCGAAAAACTTTTTACATCAAATTTATAGGGCTTCAGGCGATCCATCGTTTGTCCTTTTTTTTTTCAAATATCTTTAGCCATTTTTGAGAAAAATCGATTTATATATTTTTTTAGGTGCAGTTGGTAATTATTTTTTTTTGTGCACTTACATGAATTGCATTTCAATGAAATTCACTGTGAGCCTTCTCAGATGTTGTCTTCATATCGTCTAAAAATATAAAGTCGATAGCTCTTCAACAAAAAAATTTGCAGCAGTTTATCTGACGAACTTAATTTTCCAGGTCAATTTTTTCGCTGAAAATGTCGGATAAATTAAACATAATAAATTTATTCATACAAACAATTTTAAAACTCCAAAACCATTAATCTAAGCGAAATTTAACAAGTATGCAAAAATATTTATCTACATTTGAGGCGTACAAAAGAATAAGTTTCGTTATGAGAAAAAAAAATTCAACGCGATACGATTAAATAATTTTCGGGAAAATTTAGTCGGAAAGGCGATCCGCAAACACACATTAATTTATCACCGCCAAACCGTTACTCCGAGCGAAAAACAACTGAGGCACGAACTTTCTTGCCTATTTGTGGCGCGTCTACAAAAAAAGTTTCGGCACTGTGCATCTTCAGGTTTTTGAGATATGACCACTTTAATGCGCACAAATTTATAAATTAAACATTTCAGTATTTTTTTTCGGTCACTATAAATCGTTTCACTACCGCTCCAGTGGTACCACACGAAGCGCCCTGATTTTCTCTACAAGAATATCTAATTGGCGATACTTTGGGTGGGTAGAAAAAAATTAAAAAAATTAAAAACCACGATTTTTTCGTTTCTTTACACTTCAGACGGCCCTGCACCAAAGGGAATTTTTTTTTCAATAAATCGATGAGAAATTTGAAATCTCCATGCTAAAATGGACCTGTGTTGTAATTTTTAGCAAAATCAGAGTTTTCGAGTTTTTTAGAAAATATTTCAATACATACCCCTTGAGATTTTAAATTTTTAGAGAAAATATTTAATATTTCGTAAACCACGAGTCGCAGAGAAAAACTTTCTACATCAAATCTATAGGGCTTTAAGCGATCCATCATTTGTCGTTTGTTTTTTTTAAATATCTTTAGCCATTGTTGAGAAAAATCAAATTATATAATTTTTTAGGTGCAGTTGGTAATTATTTTTTTTGGTGCAGTTACAAGCATTGCATTTCAATGAAATTTACGGTGAGTCTTCTCACATGTTGCCCCCACATCGTCTAAAAATATAAAGTCGATAGCTCTTTAACCAAAAATTTTACAGCAGTTTATGTGACGAACTTAATTTTACAGGTCATTTTTTTCGCTGAAAATGTTGGACAATTTAAAAATAATAAATGTATTCCTACAAACAATTTAAAAACCCCAAAACCATTAATCTAAGCGAAATTTCACAAGTATACACAAATATTTATCTATATTTGAGGCGTACAATAGCATAAGTTTCGTTATGAAAAAAAAAAATTCGACGCGATACGATTGAATAATTTTCCGGAAAATTTAGTTGAAAAGGCGATCCGCGAACACACATTAATTTATCACCGCCAAACCGTTACTCCGGGTAAAAAACAACTGAAGTACGTACTTTTTTGTCTTTTTTATGCGCGTCTACAAAAAAAGTTTCGGCACTGTGCATCTTCAAGTTTTTGATAAACGACCAGTTTAAAGCGCAAAAAAATAAAAATTTAACATCTCAGTTTTTTTTTTTTCACTTTGAATCGTTCTACTACCGCTCCCGTAGTACAAAACGAAGCGTCTCGATTTTTTCTACAAGAATATCTAATTGACGATTCTTCGTGTGGGCAGTATTTCAGTAGGGTTCAGTATTTTTTTTCGGTCACTATAAATCGTTTCACTACCGCTCCAGTGGTACCACACGAAGCGCCCTGATTTTCTCTACAAGAATATCTAATTGGCGATTATTTTTTTTCGGTCACTTTGAATCGTCCTACTGCCGCTTCGGTGATACCACACGAAGCGCCTTGATTTTCTCTAAAATAATACTGCAATGACAATTCTTTGGGGTGGGCGGAAAAACATTAAAAAAAATAAAAACAACGATTATTTCGTTTTTTTACCCTTCAGACGGCCCTGCACCAGAGAGATTTTTTTTTTCCAAAAAACCGATGCAAAATTCGAAATCTCCATGCAAAAATGGACCTGTGATGTAATTTTTGGCCGAATCCGAGTTGTCGAGATTTTAAAAAAAAAATTCCATACCATACCCTTGGAGATTTTAAATTTTTACAGAAAATATTTAATATTTTAAAAACCATGCGTCCCAGAGAAAAACTTTTCACATCAAATCTATAGGGCTTCAGGCGATCCATCGTTTGTCGTTTGTTTTTTTCAAATATCTTTAGCCATTTTTGAGAAAAATCGAATTATATATTTTTTTAGGTGCAGTTGGTAATTATTTTTTTTGGTGCACTTACATGAAATGCATTTCAATGAAATTCACTGTGAGCCTTCTCAGATGTTGTCTTCATATCGTCTAAAATTATAAAGTCGATAGCTCTTCAACAAAAAAATTTACAGCAGTTTATCTGACGAACTTAATTTTCCAGGTCAATTTTTTCGCTGAAAATGTCGGATAAATTAAACATAATGAATTTATTCATACAAACAATTTTAAAACTCCAACACCATTAATCTAAGCGAAATTTAACAAGTATGCAAAAATATTTATCTGTATTAGGGGCGTACAAAAGAATAAGTTTCGTTATGAGAAAAAAAAATCCAACGCGATACGATTAAATAATTTTCGGGAAAATTTAGTCGAAAAGGCGATCCGCAAACACACATTAATTTATCACCGCCAAACCGTTACTCCGAGCGTAAAACAACTGAGGCACGAACTTTTTTGCCTATTTGTGGCGCGTCTACAAAACAAGTTTCGGCAACGTACATGCTCAGGTTTTTGAGATATGACCAGTATAACGAGCAAAAAATTAAAAATTTAACATTTCAGTATTTTTTTTTTGTCATTTTCAATCGTTTTACTACCGCTTCCGTAGTACCACACGAAGCGCCTTGATTTTCTCTACAAGAATATCGCATTGACGATTCTTCGGGTGGCCAGAAAAAAATTAAAAAAATTAAAAACCACGATTTTATTGCTTTTTTTGCACTTCAGACGGCCCTGCACCAGAGGGATTTTTTTTATCAAAAAACCAATGCAAAATTCGAAATCTCCTTGCTAAAATGGACCTGTGTTGTAATTTTTGGCCGAATCCGAGTTGTCGAGATTTTTCGAAAATTATTCCATACATACCCTTTGAGATTTTAAATTTTTAGAGAAAATATTTAATATTTCAAAAAATATGCGTCGCAGCGAAAAACTTTTTACATCAAATCTATAGGGCTTCAGGCGATCCATCGTTTGTCGTTTGTTTTTTTCATATATCTTTAGCCATTTTTGAGAAAAATCGAATTATATATTTTTTTAGGTGCAGTTGGTAATTATTTTTTTTGGTGCACTTACATGAATTGCATTTCAATGAAATTCACTGTGAGCCTTCTCAGATGTTGTTCCCACATCGTCTAAAAATATAAAGTCGATAGCTCTTCAACAAAAAAAATTACAGCAGTTTATCTGACGAACTTAATTTTACAGGTCAATTTTTTCGCTGAAAATGTCGGATAAATTAAACATAATAAATTTATTCATACAAACAATTTTCAAACTCCAAAACCATTAATCTAAGCGAAATTTAACAAGTATGCAAAAATATTTATCTATATTTGAGGGGTACAATAGAATAAGTTTTGTTATAAGAAAAAAAAATCCGACGCGATACGATTAAATAATTTTCTTGAAAATTTAGTCAAAATGGCGATCCGCGAACACACATTAATTTATCACCGCCAAACTGGTCCTCCGAGCAAAAACAACTAAAGCACTTACTTTTTTGCCATTTCCAGGTGCGTCTACAAAAAAAGTTTCGGCAGCGTGCATCTTCAGGTTTTTGAGATATGACCACTTTAATGCGCAAAAATTTATAAATTAAACATTTCAGTATTTTTTTTTCGGGCTCTATAAATCGTTGCACTACCGCTCCAGTGGTACCACACGAAGCGCCCTGATTTTCTCTACAAGAATATCTAATTGGCGATACTTTGGGTGGGTAGAAAAAAATTAAAAAAATTAAAAACCACGATTTTTTCGTTTCTGTACACTTCAGACGGCCCTGCACCAAAGGGTTTTTTTTTTTTCAAAAAATCGATGAGAAATTTGAAATCTCCATGCTAAAATGGACCTGTGTTGTAATTTTTTGCTGAATCCGAGTTGTCGAGATTTTTCGAAAATTATTCAATACATACCCTTTGAGATTTTAAATTTTTACAGAAAATATTTAATATTTTAAAAACCATGCGTCCCAGAGAAAAACTTTTTACATCAAATCTATAGGGCTTCAGGCGATCCATCGTTTGTCGTTTGTTTTTTTCAAATATCTTTAGTAATTGTTGAGAAAAATCAAATTATATAATTTTTTAGGTGCAGTTGGTAATTATTTTTTTTGGTGCAGTTACAAGCATATCATTTCAATAAAATTCACTGGAAGCCTTTTCATATGTTGTCCCCACATCGTCTAAAAATATAAAGTCGAAATCTCATCAAACAAAAAATTTACATCGGTTTATATGACAAAGTAAATTTATCACGTTATATTTCCTCTCCAAAATGGCGGATAACATCAAAATAAAAAATTGATTTTCAAAAAATAATTAATAAGTCTTGAACGATTGATCTGAGCAAAAATATACAAGTATGCAAATTTGTAAACCTCCATTCGACACGTCCAATCAAATAAGTTTCGGCACTCTACGTCTTCAGGTTTTGAAGATATTAATTTTTTTACGGAATAAATTTTTCAACTAAAAATAAATCGACCTAAAATAACAAATTTCCTTACAGAAAATAATTCATAACTCCGAAACCGTTCATCTGAGCAAAAAATGTCAGGTATACAAAATTGTGCAGCCATCTATCGTCCATCCGACAGCATAAGTTTCGACCCTTTACATCATCAGGTTTCCGAGATAATGCACTTTAAAAAAAAACTTTTTTATTTTATTTAAAGCCATGTACTCTTTATATGACCTACTCCTATCTCTATTGTTTCAATAATTTCACTTATTCATAAAACAACACAAGTACTAGTGAATATTTCTATTTTGAAACATTTGAAAAATGTTAATCCGAATTCCTTTACAAATACTAATATGCTTAAAGCCAAAACTTCCGAAAAGAAGTAAAATACTCTACTCCAAGTCTCAAATTTTCTAAGAAATGTAGAAAGTGAAATTGCTAATTATTTTTCAATTTCATTGAAATTTCAGTAAGATAATTAAAATTTTAATAGTAAACAGTAAAACCTTAGTAGGACAGTTATTAATATTACGGTCATTATTGACATTTTGACGAACAATTAAAAATTGATAAAGTGTGAACTTTTTGCTTGAATTCATTGACAAACAGTTTGGTGTTTTTGAAATTTTCATGGAAATAATTGAAAAATTGTCAGCAATCATTGATATTTTCAGTGCATAATAAAATTTTTCAGACTTCCCATTTTGGTTTTCACGTTTAAGAAAACAATTGAAATGTTAACTGTATAGGTACTGTATACAAATCTGGCATAAAAAATACAATACAATACAATACAATATACATATGTATTAAATCAATTTTGAGAAATTTCACTGACCGTCAATGCTTACTGGTCAACTCAGAAGTTATACAGGGTGTTATAAAAAGAGTGTAAACTATTTAAGAGGGTAGTAGTATGAGCCACAATAAAAAAAAGTCTTGATAAACGTGGTTCCTCAAAGTAATTGTTTCGGAGATACTAGTCTGAGTTTCATACTTCTTCTTTCTTTTCTTTTTTAATCCTCTTTACTCCGATCGGAGCATAGGGCTTCTACAAGCTTCTTCCATCTTTCTCTATCTTTCCATCCAACTTCCGAGGCTTGTATAAGTTTCCATAGCACGCTGTACTACTACTCCTTAAATATTTTACAGTCTTTTTTTAACACCCAGTATACTCGATTTTCTCACTTATTTAAAACAGCGTGTTTTCGTCAAAATTTTAGAAGAATTGTCTTAAAGCATACTGTACACAAATCTTCTACCTTCTACATTTGATCTCTGTACAGAACGGTTTATTTGTTGCACGAATATTTTACTGAAAACTGAAAATTTTCAGAACTTTGCCCATAATTTTTTTTAAAATAACTATGTTAACAAGTGAACTCGGAACCTGTCAGCTTTAGGGAGAGTTCTTAATGATATACAAAGCAAAGCTGGCAGTGTAATAGTGATTCTGGAATTCGCAAATCATCGGCTGGGTTCGTCGCTTGACCTAGCAGATCCAGCATAGGGTCTCCAGCGCCATGTTATATAATTGCACGTCATTTCCTTCAAGTTACGAATTTTTATAAACCGCTTCCGTAATTTAAATACCAAGTAATTGATTATTATGCTGTTGAAAAGTTATTAACATATCTTTTGAAACTGCGGAGTTATTCGTAATCAAATTCAAAATATTATAAACGTGCAAGATAAGCATTAAATAACTCGTACAGGTTAATTCGAAAAGTTATGTACTCGATTTTCTCACTTATTTAAAACAGAATCTTCGTCAAATATTTAAAAAAAGCGCCTTGTTATATAAGTGCACGTGACTTCCTTTAAGTTGCGAATAGTTTTAAAATCGATTCCAGAATTTAATTACCACGTGATTGATTATTATGCTGTTAAAAAAATTCTGGCATTTGGTTTTTATTATTAAAGGCCTGTATTTAAAATTAAAAGATAAGTAAACTACCTAAGAAATAAACCAACAACGTATTAAGAAAACTATTTTGGGGATATTGCGAATATTTTTATGTATCGATTATGTACATATGTGTTTATTTTTATGTATCTATGAATAAATTTGGGTGTCCTAATTGGCGGGTGGGTTAAGGGCTGGCGAGTTACGTGATCAACGCGAGCAATGAATTTTCCGTAATACATTGTTAAATTTAGGGCCTTGAATGTGTGTCATGCCTAATAATGGTTGAAACAGGGACCGTCCCGGCTATTGCATTTGATTTTCAAGCTAATGGTCTCTGTGTGGACGATATAATTCAAACCCTCCGCGTTCCTCGGTGACACATAGCGGGGGTTCCCCGGACAATTCCCAGTGGCGGCGCCGCAGTTTTTGCGTAAATCACGGGCTGGGCAATAACGCGCGCGCCTTAAATTTGGCGCTGCTCCGTAACTATCCCAGTGTAATTTTCGCGACGGAATTACTATCGCACGAAATTATTTACGACCTTAATAAAACCCGGCGGGGAATCCGGGGGATGTCCGTGAGGGTGGGTGTTAGGGGGAAGGTTTTTAATGAAATAGTTGCCGAAATTTAATCCCGGGCCAGCGCGCTAATCCGCCGCCGTGGAGTTAATTAGGAATGCAAAAATCCGGAAAAAGTTGTAATTGGAGTTCTCCTTTTATACGCGTTTAGCCACTGATTTATCGCGCCCGCGGATTCCCCGGGAATATCAAAACCGGGGCGGAAGGGATGGGGGTGTAATTTAAATGGGCGATTGCGCCCAGGAGAAATCCCGGCAAACAGGAAGCGATTGATGCCCACCCTCGCACGCATTTGTAGCAATAATTATTAAGCCCACGGTTTTTTTTTTGTGGGCCGCCCCTGCGTTTAATTGCCCGGGCGGCGGACGCCGCTGCATAATTAAAACCTAATCTGTCTCTCTGTCCCTCGCACGTTAACGAACCAAATTATGGCGCTCGCAAACAACTCGCCGGGAGATAGTTGAATCAATTTTGCACGTCTGGAATGAAACCCTGCATAATTCACCTCGGGCGCGTAATGGACAAAGTTTTTTGCCGCCCCCGCTATTCCGGCGCGATCAAATTGCAGAGAAACGTTCGTCTCCGCGTTCGGCTTAATTAAAGCGATTTTTTTGTATCCACTCGAAGGGGTTCAAGTTTCAACTGTGCCTGGATGCAAGTAATACAAGCCAGGCATTGTGCAACGGGAACAGGAAATGGAAAAAAACGCCGCCTAGCGCCTGTGTCGGAGTTTAATTCTGTGCTCGAAAGTTTTTATTTGAAGGAGGTGGATCGCCCGAAATCTCCCGGATGGCTCGTTAATGCGAGGATGGAGGACTCTCAGGGTTTCCAGGCACAATGCCGAAGAGGCACAAATACTACTCGCAAATGCAATGGTGCAAATGGTGAAACTCAAATTTGAGTGATGCAAGAATCGTCTACCTACATGTGTATGACTTTGAGCTAAAACTATTCTCGTGATACATTTTTAAGGAAATTGATGCAGGTCAACTTCAGGAGTATTAACTTCAGGAATACTAAACAGATATCTGATAATAAATATGCTATAAATAAATTTTCAGAAATTTCCGTAGTAGCTAACCAATACTTGTCATTGCAGAAAGTTATTTATTTGATTTTCTCACTTATTTAATACTGAAACTTTGTAAAATTTTTAGGAGTATTAACTTCAGGTATACTAAACAGATATCTGATAATAAATATGCATTAAATAAATTTTCAGATATTTCAGTAGTAGCTAACCAATACTTGTCATTGCAGAAAGTTATTTATTTGATTTTCTCACTTATTTAATACTGAAACTTTGTAAAATTTTCAGGAGTATTAGCTTCAAGTATACTAAACAGATATCTGATAATAAATATGCAATAAATAATTTTTTTAGAAATTTCAGTAGTAGCTAACCGATACTTGTCATTGCAGAAAGTTAAGTGTTTGATTTTCTCACTTATTTAATACTGAAACTTTGTCAAATTTTCAGGAGTATTAACTTCAGGTATATTAAACAGATATCTGATAATAAATATACAATAAATACATTTTCAGAAATTTCAGTAGTAACTAACCGATACTTGTCATTGCAGAAAGTTATTTATTTGATTTTCTCACTTATTTAATACTGAAACTTTGTCAAATTTTTAGGAGTATTAACTTCAGGTATACTAAACAGATATCTGATAATAAATATGCATTAAATAAATTTTCAGATATTTCAGTAGTAGCTAACCAATACTTGTCATTGCAGAAAGTTATATATTTGATTTGCTCACTTATTAATTACTGAAACTTTGTCAAATTTTCAGGAGTATTAACTTTAGGTATACTAAACAGATATCTGATAATAAATATGCAATAAATAAATTTTCAGAACTTTCAGTAGTAGCTAACCGATACTTGTCATGGCAGAAAGTTAAGTGTTTGATTTTCTCACTTATTTAATACTGAAACTATGTTAAATTTTCAGGAGTATTAACTTCAGGTATACTATACAGATATCTGATATTAAATATGCAATAAATAAATGTTCACAAATTTCAGTAGTAGCTAACCGATACTTGTCATTGCAGAAAGTTAAGTGTTGATTTTCTCACATATTTAATACTGAAACTTTGTCAAATTTTAAGGAGTATTAGCTTCAGGCATACCAAACAGATATCTGATAATAAATATGCAATAAACAAATTTTCAGAAATTTCAGTAGTAGCTAACCGATACTTGTCATTGCTGAAAGTTAAGTGTTGATTTTCTCACTTAATTAATACCCAAACTTTGTTAAATTTTCAGGAGTATTAGCTTCAGGTATACTAAACAGATATCTGATAATAAATATGCAATAAATAAATTTTCAGAAATTTCGGTAGTAGCTAACCGATACTTGTCATTGCAAAAAAGTTAAGTTTGATTTTCTCACCTTTTTAACACTGAAACTTTATCAAATTTTCAAGCATATTAACATCAGGTATACTAAATAGATATCTGATAATAAATATGCAAACAATACATTTTCAGAAATTTCAGTAGTAGCTAACCGATACTTGTCATTGCAGAAAGTTATATATTTGATTTTCTCACTTATTTAATACTGAAACTTTGTCAAATTTTCAGGAGTTTTAACTTCAGGTATACTAAACAGATATCTGATAATAAATATGCAATCAATAAATCTTCAGAAATTTCAGTAGTAGCTAACCGATACTTGTTATTGCTGAAAGTTAAGTGTTGATTTTCTCACTTAATTAATACTCAAATTTTGTTAAATTTTCAGGAGTATTAGCTTCAGGTATACTAAACAGATATCTGATAATAAATATGCAATAAATAAATTTTCAGAAATTTCAGTAGTAGCTAACCGATACTTGTCATTGCAAAAAAGTTAAGTTTGATTTTCTCACCTTTTTAACACTGAAACTTTATCAAATTTTCAAGCATATTAACATCAGGTATACTAAATAGATATCTGATAATAAATATGCAATTAATACATTTTCAGAAATTTCAGTAGTAGCTAACCGATACTTGTCATTGCAGAAAGTTATATATTTGATTTTCTCACTTATTTAATACTGAAACTTTGTCAAATTTTCAGGAGTATTAACTTCAGGTATACTTAACAAATATCTGATAATAAATATGCAATAAATAAATTTTCAGAAATTTCAGTAGTAGCTAACCGATACTTGTCATTGCAGAAAGTTAAGTGTTTGATTTTATAACTTATTTAATACTGAAACTTTGTCAAATTTTCAGGAGTATTGACTTCAGGTATACTAAACAAATATCTGATAATAAATAAGCAATAAATAAATTTTCAGATATTTCAGTAGTAGCTAACCGATACTTGTCATTGCAGAAAGTTAAGTGTTTGATTTTCTCACTTATTTAATACTGAAACTTTGTCAAATTTTCAGGAGTTTTAACTTCAGGTATAGTAAACAGATATCTGATAATAAATATGCAATAAATAAATTTTCAAAAATTTCAGTAGTAGCTAACCGATACTTGTCATTGCTGAAAGTTACGTGTTGATTTTCTCACTTAATTAATACTCAAACTTTGTTAAATTTTCAGGAGTATTAGCTTCAGGTATACTAAACAGATATCTGATAATAAATATGCAATAAATAAATTTTCAGAAATTTCAGTAGTAGCTAACCGATACTTGTCATTGCAGAAAGTTAAGTGTTGATTTTCTCACTTATTTAATACTGAAACTCTGTCAAATTTTCAGGCGTATTAACTTCAGGTATATAAAACAGATATCTGATAATAAATATGCAATAAATAAATTTTCAGAAATTTCAGTAGTAGCTAACCGATACTTATCATTGCAGAAAGTTATTTATTTGAATTTCTCACTTATTAATTACTGAAACTTTGTCAAATTTTCAGGACTATTAACTTCAGGTATGCTAAATAGATATCTGATAATAAATATGCAATAAATAAATTTTCAAAAATTTCAGTAGTAGCTAACCGATACTTGTCATTGCTGAAAGTTAAGTGTTGATTTTCTCACTTAATTAATACTCAAACTTTGTTAAATTTTCAGGAGTATTATCTTCAGGTATACTAAACAGATATCTGATAATAAATATGCAATAAATAAATTTTCAGAAATTTCAGCAGTAGCTAACCGATACTTGTCATTGCAGAAAGTTATATATTTGATTTGCTCACTTATTAATAACTGAAACTTTGTCAAATTTTTAGGAGTATTAACTACAGGTATACTAAACATATATCTTATAATAAATATGCAATAAATAAATTTTCAGAAATTTCAGTAGTAGCTAACCGATACTTGTCATTGCAGAAAGTTAAGTGTTTGATTTTCTCACTTATTTAATACTGAAACTTTGTCAAATTTTCAGGAGTATTGACTTCAGGTATACTAAACAGATATCTGATAATAAATATGCAATAAATACATTTTCAGAAATTTCAGTAGTAGCTAACCAATACTTGTCATTGCAGAAAGTTAAATGTTTGGTTTTCTCACTTATTTAATGCTGAAACTTTGTCAAATTACACTTAAATTTTCATTGGCATTTACAATTTTTCACTGATTATCAGTGGCCGGGAAAAAAAATTGGTAAAAAATATATACCTGTTTCAATTAAATGTGTATCAAACAGGTGACAGAGAACAACTTGAAATTAATTTGTAATAATATTCAGTGCCTTTCCATCGTCACGAGTTCCTTCTTCAGGTCAGAAATTTGCTTCTCCAGTCTCTCGTAGCTCCTGAGCAGCGCCGCGACCTGCGGCACGTCCTGGTGCAGCACCTGGTGGACGTCCTTCTGGAGCCGATCCTTGAACTGCTGGCACCTGCGGTTGATGTCCTGCGTCTTCTCCGTTAGGGACGCGCCGCTCCCAATCCCATTGCAGGACCCATTGGTATTCTGGAAGACGTATTCGACCTTCTTGTAGGAATTTCCGCGTTCTACGCCGTCGCCGTCGGCGTAGTAATGCTGGTTGATGAAGTCCACCGTCTTGTCGACAATAGCTCCCTGCTTGGAGAACTGCATGCTGCAGTTGGACGGATCCAGGTCGAGGAACTGCTGCTTCAGCAGGCTGCTGACGAAGTTCGTCGTCTTGTTGACGATGCAGCCTTCTGTCGATATCTTGCAGGTGCCATCCAGCTTGCTAGCTTGCCCGTTCAGCCGCTGCAGCTTGTTCTTGGAGATGAAGCGCTGGATGTCGTCGCCGCTCTGGTTGAAGTAAGCTCCTGCCATGCTCGGAGTGGCCACCCTGTTGAGGTATATCAGGCGGATGCTGTTGCTGCAGTAAGCCTCCTCCTGCTCCCGAGTCTTGCTCGGTTTCTTGCTGCTCTTCACGTGCTTACTCTTGCTGCTGGGCTTCCTCGCGAGCTTCTCGCACTCGTTGTACGCGCTGATCAGCTGCTCATTCTTGGCCTGTAGGTGGGATATCTGCTTCTTGATCTTCTTCAGGTTGGTGGTCAGCGTGTGGGTGTCCGTCACTGGAGCTTGCCCGCTCTTGCAGCACTTGCCTCCTATTGCCATTCGTGTTGCGATGGAAGGGACTCACAGAAAATTTATCACAAGCGGAATTTTACCCTAAAACCGCGGCGAGAAGTTTGAAAACGACACAATTGAATGATTACGTCCGAATTTTTAATTGACAAACATTTGATTACTGTCACGTTCTTAGATTTATTCCACGAATTACTGGATTTACGATCAAAATCGCCAAACAATTTTTATGACAAAAAGTCATTTAGAACATATGTACGAAATATTACAAAAATATATAGGGTGGTTCGTAAGTTATGATTAATTGAAAAATGGGCAATATTAATGAATCACTCTGTATATTAGTTATAACGGACGATAGACCCATAAGATATAGTTCATTTTGAATCACCTTGGTGTGCCGCATCTACCATTACTGTATGTTTTTTTTTCAATGAATCAATTTGTATGATGGTATCAATTTGGCCCGTCATATCCCCGATCTCGTGATTTGATCGCGCTGATTAAAAATCGGGAGTTTATTTGGATGAATCAATCTGAGTGAGAACATTCATAGTTTACCTTACTAGTAAATCAGAACTCTCATAGTTTATCCTACTAGTAAATCAGAACTCTCATAGTTTACCCTACTAGCAGATCTTAGCCAGGCTTTTACCGCAGACTTGCTCGGGTTTGAATCAGATTTGCAGTTTCTTTGCTAAACACCATTGTTTCCACGTGAATTGGCGAAGCAACTGGGGCGTAATCAATTCGATTTCGGCGACGTTTGCTGTAATCTCCCGCACGTAACAAAAACCAGGGGCAAGTTTTTGTTGCTAATAAAAAAAAACTGAAACATGGATGTCCCGGATCCGACGACGTGAGCCGGTGGCACAAAGGGGCCCCGCCACGTTCACGTGGGGGAATTAATTACGGGGCCCGGGACGTGGACGTGGGGGCCGATCCCGGATTGATCGCAATTTTTCACCGTTTCGCCGCCGAAAAAAGGGCCGCATGATGGATGGCCGCCGCGTGGGAGCGCAGCCGGAGCCGGCGATCGATTCCTTCGCCGCCCCCGGAGGGTTTTGACGTCTGCACAATGCACGGCGGCGATGTCATCCACGGCGGCAATCAATACGGGCCCCCAGGTCGCTTATAAATCAAGCGGCTTGCTCAATAAGCGTCCGCCGAATCCACGCAATTGTATCGATTAAGCACACAGAAACGCCCTTATTATTACACCCGCGCTCGCGACTTTTATCCCTCATAAAACCGCCGCGGGGACGGCCATAAATTCCCTGGGGTGCTGTTTTTATTGAAACACCCCTCGCGCCTCGTATTGCGCCCCTAAAATTAGCGGCCGTAAACGCACATTAGGTAATAAAACTGTTTACGCATTAAAAATCGCTCTCCGGACGCTGGCTCGCATTAATCATCGTTAAAACCCTTGGGGGTGGGGGGATTTACTTACGAGCTTGTGCTGTGTCAAAGTTTGTCCATTAAGGCTTACCTGAAACAACAAATAAATTCATTAGTGTTTACAGTGAGCGTACGTTTGTGCGGGGATAACAACAAACATTAGGCCCTACGAATTCATCAGGCGAGTGTGTGCATAGGCCCTTCCTCGATCAGTGGCCAACGTAATGAATAAGTTATGGCCAGAGTTTGGGTTTATCACAAGATACAGGCTAATCTATAGACGGAACCTTGTAGGGGAATAGTCGTAAACTTTAAAGCATCGTTTAACTGAATGGCCCCAGTCAATTTTTTTTTTAATGTATTACCAAATAATCTCCCTCAAGTCAAATGCAAGAACGTTTAATATAAATATGGTTAGAGGAAGTATCTTCAGGCATATTGTGTGCAAATCCGGCATAAAATTTTGAAAATATTCGCTAGATAAATTTTCAGAAATTTCAGTGACAGATACTTGCTAATATGGAAAGTTAATAGCTCGATTTTCACACTTATTTAAGATGTGCTCTGTATCATATTTTTAGAAGAAGTATCTTCAGGCATACTGTATGCAAAACTGGCATAAAATTTTCAAAATATCCGCTAGATAAATTTTCAGGGATTTCAGTGACAGATAACCGATAGTTGCAAATTTTTAAAGTTAATAGCTTGATTTTCTCACTTATTTAAGATGTGCTTACTATCAACTTTTCAGAGGTAATATCTTCAGGCATACTGTATGTAAATCTGGCATAAAACTTTGAAAATATTAGCTAGATAAATTTTCATGAATTTCAGTGACAGATAACCGATACTTGAAAATTTAGAAAGTTAATTGCTCGATTTTCTCACTTATTTTGGATGTGCTACATGTAATAAATATTTGTTTTAACACTGCCAATTTTTCATTAGTTTTCGCACACAAAATACATTTCGGCGAATTCGTCGTCTACCAATATGTCATTAGTTTTTAGTTCAATACGTTTCTGTGTGCATTCGGCGTTTAATTAGTTGCGTTATTTTCTTATTAATTCTTTCTCCTTTCATTAGATTCATTGCAAATACTTGCAGTATGTTCCATTACCAAAGTTGCAGGACAGGTAAGTATCCATTAAGGGTCCTATCAGGAATGTATCCTGAAGTTTTCACGACAAATCCTGCCGACCTTAGTTACGACTGGCCATCTTAATTGGTTTACTCAAAGTTCATAATATTTCTTGTGCAAAAACCCTTTGTCTCTAATGGGTAGCGAAAGGTGAAAAAGTAAAATTTAAGTAACTTGCACAATTGTGTTATTTAATTTGAAGGCAAAAATACCTTTGACAACATTTAAAATTAATCTAATTTTAATTAATTAATTTTTAATTAATTTTTGCTTTAAAGTGAGCAACAAGATCAAGAAACAACAAGAAGAAACTTTTAAGTTCATACAAAAAACAGCCCTATGAGCAATAACTAGTTGTAACTAGTTGTACTGTAACGAAATGTACGAGAATCAAAGAGAAATAAATAAATATGCAATTAAATTAGTTTTGCCTGATGCTAGTCTGGGTCCAGACTGAAACCGGTGGCAAATAATTATTATATAATTAATTAAGGAGGTACATTTATTGTTTTATTTATTTTACAAAAAATGCTGCAGATATTTCAAGCCAATATCAGTCCAGATGAAAATCTTTCACTTCATTCTTTGAGAATCTCTGAGCTCCAGAACAACTCCTCATATCATCATATACATGGTATATATCATCATTATACATTGATCATCATATGTTGCTATGATATGTTGTTGTTGATGTTATCATATGTTATGAAGAAAATTTGCAAAACTCATCACAAAGTGGTCGAAATTTCGTTTTTATAGGTATAGTTTTGCAGGATGAAATCGGACAAAAATTGTCCTTTTTCATCCTGCAAAACCACACCTACAAAATCTTAATGTCAATCGCCAAATTTCCAATACAAATAAAAAAATTTCGTTATGAGCCGCACAATTTATTAAGAACATTGCAAAGTTATAAGTGTTCATAAGTCATGAAGTTCTTAGTGTTCATAAGTCATAGTGTTCAAGTGTTCAAAAATTATAGAATTTTAATTTCACATTTTTTTCTGGATATTATGTAATTTAAACTTTTTATTCAATATATCATTGACAGTTGAAAATTCACACTGCAAATTATAAATTCGTAAATTCTCATTGTAAATTACAAATTTTCAATGATAATTTTGAAACTCTTATTACACATTGAAAAAATTCAGTGAAAATGATGAAATTTATACAAAATCCTAATGTCAAATGTTAAATTTCCAATACACATAATAACATTTCTTTGTCAGCTGCACAATATATTCAGAAAATTGCACGGTTATATGTGTTCATTGAAATTTCTAAATATTCAGTAAAAATTGTGGAATTTTAATTTTACTTTGCACATATTTTTTTCTGGATATAATGTAATTTAAACTTTTTATTCAATATTTCATTGGCAAAATTCTCACTGGAAAACACAAATTCGTAAATTCTCATTGTAAATAACAAATGTTCAATGATAATTCTGAAACTCTTATTACACATTGAAAAAATTCAGTGAAAATGATGAAATTTATACAAAATCCTAATGTCAATTGCTAAATTTCCAATACATATAATGAAATTTCTTTGTTAGCTGCACAATATGTTTTAGAATATTGCAAGGTTATATGTGTTCATTGAAATTTCTAAATTTACAGTAAAAATTGTGGAATTTTAATTTTACTTTGCACTTTTTTTTTCTGCATATTATGTAATTTAAACTTTTTATTCAATATTTCGTTGGCAGTTGCAAAATTCACACTGCAAATCACAAATTCGTAAATTCTCGTTGTAAATTACAAATTTTCAATGATAATTTTGAAACTCTTATTACACATTGAAAAAATTCTGTGAAAATGATGAAATTTATACAAAATCCTAATGTCAATTGTTAAATTTCCAATACACATAATTACATTTCTTTGTCAGCTGCACAATATATTCAGAAAATTGCACGGTTATATATGTTCATTGAAATTTCTAAATTTTCAGTAAAAATTGTGGAATTTTAATTTTACTTTGCACATTTTTTCTGCATATTATGTAATTTAAACTTTTTGTTCAATATTTCATTGGCAGTTGCAAAATTCACACTGCAAATTACAAATTCGTAAATTCTCATTGTAAATTACAAATTTTCAATGATAATTCTGAAACTTTTAATACACATTGAAAAAATTCAGTGAAAATGATGAAATTTATGCAAAATCCTAATGTCAATTGCTAAATTTCCAATACATATAATGAAATTTCTTTGTTAGCTGCACAATATGTTTTAGAATATTGCAAGGTTATATGTGTTCATTGAAATTTCTAAATTTACAGTAAAAATTGTGGAATTTTAATTTTACTTTGCACATATTTTTTTCTGGATATAATGTAATTTAAACTTTTTATTCAATATTTCATTGGCAAAATTCTCAGTAATAATATAACAAGAGAGTGAGAATAAATTGAAAATAATTTGACAGATTGTCGAAAACTTGTTGCCAGGCAATAGTCACGAGAGCCCGAAGGGCTCGAGTGACTATTGCCAAATGGCAACAAGTTTGAGACATAATCTGTCAAATTATTTTCTAATTTATCGAACTCTCGAGTTATATTTGATTAGATTATTTTTTGACGTTTTTTGCTTTCTAGTATTTCTTTATCAATTTCAGTATGCGAAACGCAGCTAAAGCGACTTTTATTCATTTTGTATGACACTTTAATATGATTGATAAATTAATAATTTGACAAATATTTTGATTGACAAGAGTGAACCTAGCTACCGAGATTATTCCCACTATAATAATCTCTAGAGAATATTCCCAGTATAATAATGACGGGATTGGTCCAGAAGTATCAATATGACAAAAATCGAAATATATCATTGGTTTTGAGAAACGTCAAAAAATAATCACTGGAAAACACAAATTCGTAAATTCTCATTGTAAATAACAAATGTTCAATGATAATTCTGAAACTCTTATTACACATTGAAAAAATTCAGTGAAAATGATGAAATTTATACAAAATCCTAATGTCAATTGTTAAATTTCCAATACACATAATAACATTTCTTTGTCAGCTGCACAATATATTCAGAAAATTGCACGGTTATATGTGTTCATTGAAATTTCTAAATATTCAGTAAAAATTGTGGAATTTTAATTTTACTTTGCACATTTTTTTTTCTGGATATTATGTAATTTAAACTTTTTATTCAATATTTCATTGGCAGTTGCAAAATTTACACTACAAATTACAAATTCGTAAATTCTCGTTGTAAATTACAAATTTTCAATGATAATTCTGAAACTTTTAATAAACATTGAAAAAATTCAGTGAAAATGATGAAATTTATGCAAAATCCTAATGTCAATTGCTAAATTTCCAATACATATAATGAAATTTCTTTGTCAGCTGCACAATATGTTTTAGAATATTGCAAGGTTATATGTGTTCATGAAATTTCTAAATTTACAGTAAAAATTGTGGAATTTTAATTTTGCTTTGCACATTTTTTTTATATTATGTAAATTAAACTTTTTATGCAATATTTCATTGGCAGTTGCAAAATTCACACTACAAATTACAAATTCGTAAATTCTCGTTGTAAATTACAAATTTTCAATGATAATTCTGAAACTCTTATTACACATTGAAAAAATTCAGTGACAATGATGAAATTTATGCAAAATCCTAATGTAAAATAAAATTTTCAAAATATCAGCCGGATAAATTTTCAGAAATTTCAGTAACAGATAACCGATACTTACAAATTAGGAAAGTTAATAGCTCGATATTCTCACTAATTTAAGATGTGCTCTCTATCAAATTCTTAAAGGGGGTATCATAAGGTATACTGTATGCGAATCTGGCATAAAATTTACAAAATATCCGCGAGATAAATTTTCCGAAATTTCACTGACAGATAACCGATACTTCCTAATTTGAAAAGTTAAGAGCTCGATTTTCTCACTTATTTAAAATGTGTACTCTTTAAAATTTTTAGAGGAAGTATCTTAAGGCATATTGTATGCAAATCTTTCATAAAATTTTCAAAATATCCGCTAAATAAATTTTCAGAATTTTCAGTAACAGATAATCGATACTTGCCAATTTGGTACCGATTTTCTCACTTATTTAAGATGTGCTCTCTGTAAAATTTTTAGAGGAAATATCTTCAGGTATACTGTATACAAATCTGGTATAAAATTTTCAAAATATCCGCTAGATAAAATTTCAGAATTTTCAGTGACAGATAACCGATACTTGCTAATTTGGAAAGTTAACAGCCCAATTTTCTCACTAATTCAAGTAATTCATTTATTCTCATTATCAAATTTTCAGAGGAAGTATCTTTAGGCATATTGTATGCAAATCAGGCATAAAATCTTCAAAATATCTGCTAGATCAATTTTCAGAAATTTTAGTGACAGTTACTTTCCAATTTGGAAAGTTAATAGCTCGATTTTCTCACTTATTTAAGATATGCTGTTTATCAAATTTTCAAAGGAAGTACCTATAGGCATACTGTATGCAAATCTGGCATGAAATTTTCAAAATATCCGCTGGATAAATTTTCAGAAATTTCATTGACTGATGAGCGATACTTTTTAATTTGGAAAGTTAATAGCTCGATTTTCTCACTTATTTTTGACGTGCGCACTATCACATTTTCAGAGGAAATATCTTCAGGCATACTGTATGCAAATCTGGCATACATTTTTTAAAATATCCGCTAGATAAATTTTCAGAAATTTCAGTGACAGATAACCGATACTTGCCAATTTGGAAAGTTAATAGCTCGATTTTCTCACTTATTTAAGATGTGCTATCTATCAAATTTTCAGAGGAAGTATCTTCAGGAATACTGTGTGCAAATCTAGCATGAAATTTTCAAAATATCCGCTGGATGAATTTTCAGAAATATCAGTAACAAATAACCGATACTTGCCAATTTGGAAAGTTAATAGCTCGATTATCTCACTTATTTAAGATGTGCTTTCTATCAAATTCTCAGAAGAAGTATCTTCAGGCATACTGTATGCAAATCTGGCACAATATTTTCAAAATATGCGCAATATAAATTTTCAGAAATTTCAGTGAAATTTCAGAAAATTTATCTAGCGGATATGTTGAAAATGTTATGCAATATTTGCATACAGTATACCTGGAGACACTTCTTCTGAAAATTTGTACAGCTGGGTTGTAAATATAATTTTTCATTTTACTTGCACCGTTCTAATATATCTTGGATAATATTTTTCGTTATTGCGTACACGAACACAATAAACATGAACACAATAAATCATTCATGCAAGGGAGCATCATTCATAACATTCATAATGCCGTTTTTTATAATTCCCTCGCGTCAGAAAAACGCAATCAGTATTTATTGCAAATACATACAGCAGCATCTCCATTTATTCCTCGGCAGCCACTGCCATCATTCATTCGCAACTGCGACGTGTTCGCTGCCAGTAACCCGTGCCAGTGCCTCAAGACGCCCTCGTATATGTGTTTACGTGCGCGATTTATATCTGCCGCCCCCGTCAAAAACGCTGGTCTGATTTCAAATCCATCCCCCATAAATTCTTCGTTTTTTGCCGCCGCCTCCGTCCCGAAGTTATTAGCCGCCCCCCGAAAAGCGCAGACATATCAAATCACGTATTTACATTCCCCGTTTCTCCGACATCAAAGGCCGGAACCTTCCCTGGGAACATCGCAGATTTACCAGCGGGATTATGGAAGTTTTAATTATTGCCCAATCCCGCAGGATTACTCGGATTGAGTTCGTGCATTATTCATGGTTTTTTTTTGCGGATGCACCGCTTTAATTATGCAAGGAGATTTCGCGCCTTGTGGCCGTAATTACCCCCCACGTCCGGAATCCCGCCCGTCCCTTTGCCGCCCCCGGATCGGGGCGCATCCCTAAATCGCCCTTCGGATTTTAATTAATTCATCGAGGGGGGCGGCGAGGGAGGAAAAGGGGCGTTTATTAAAAAAAAAAATTAATTACCCCCGGCCGGTTCGATGTTTGGCCATTGAGCCGCCCCCCGAGCTGCCAGCCCCACTTCTGCCGAGTCGGCGAATACTTTGTGAAGGTATGCGCGAGGGTTTAGCGGAGCGTTTTTTTTTTGTTATGCTTTAATTTTTCAAGGAAATTGATTGAAATTTACCTTTGCGCCCGATGAAAGCCGGCCGTATAATTTCGCTCAATGAAAAGCGGCTGTATGGTTTCAGTAACAGGTTTGAACGCGGGCTTACAAAATAATACGGATCAGTACGTTTTCAATAAAGTTTTCGCGTTTAATATAAAGAATTTAATCAGACTGCCAAACAGCACGAACGAAGTTATTTTAGTAAATATGATGACGGAGAGCTGATTAATTTCAATGGGCCTCCCTTAAACGATGATATTAGAAATTGAAAGGGAGACCGAGAAACACATGGGATGCCAGGATGAAAACAATAATAGAAGAAAGGGGGAAAACATGAAACGAAGCCAAAGAACTAGCGAAGGACAGAACTAAATGGAAGAACTTCATGAACGAAAAACAGTAACAGAAGAAGAACAGGAGGAACGAAAACAACACACCTACACCATTGTAGGTGTAGGTGTCCATACTTTTAACATTTCGAAAGAGTACTTATAATAATCCCTACTACTCCTCCACCTATGGCGTAATTGTTCATAATTTGACAGAGAACTTTGACCCAATTACATTTCATTTTACTTCCACAACTGATGAAATCAGCACATAACAATAATATTACTTGGCTATAGGGATTTGCCCCCAAAATTTTATCATCATCACCTTCCATTCCTAATACATCCAAGTGGGTGATCCATTTATGTTAAGTGCCTAATTCTCTTAAACGCCCTTATGAATTAATTGCCGTTATTTACCTCCCGAGCATTATAATTTAACACCCACAGACTAACGCCTCCTCGTAATCACTTGGAGCTCACACGACCATCGTCATAATCGCAATCAAGTGCTCCCTCTCCCCGGAGGCATCCCCCTGCACGGCAATCCTGGTGGGGGCGGCGGCGATCAATTTCGGGATTCACCCCCATTGTGGCCGCCGCCGGGGGTGGGGTGCATTCCGCGCGCCGGGCGATTAATTAAGGTAATTCGCGGCGGGCGCAATCAAATGGGGCTGTCCGAGCCGTCTCCTTGGCGTCCGTGCAGAGTCCATCAAGTTGTTTTATTATCTGCCCCGTTTAATTATCGGTTATTAAAGTTCCGCCGAAGAACTATTCCGCAGGCATTTGCGCAAAGTATATATAGTTTATGATTAATGCCAGGTGGAGGATTTATGGGCGGGTGATAAGGAAGGCGTGTTAATTAAACGCGAGATGCATAGAGGATTTATCGGGGGGTGGTTTTTAAATTGTCCCTGCTATAAATCTCGCGAATTGGTTAGGGTAATTCCTGGAGCAACTTGAGTGTGAAGTTTCCGGGAGTAATGGATGGGTATGAAATTCAAAGCACGAGTCCTAAAATTGTCATAACTGAAGCATTTTATTGAGCACACTGTTTTGTGCATTTGTGTCAGCTACAGCACTTTTGGATATAGTTTACCTTGAGGGTAAAAAAATGGATGAATTTTCATATAATACGAAACTTTTAGTCCTGTAAGAAGAATTAGACATTTTTAGACGCCTTTGCACTTCCTATTTTATTGCAACTGAATTTTTGTTGATGCATTTGTCACCCAGAAAAAACAAATGCACGTTTTCCACAATACATAAATGCGTTTGCTACAATGTGAATACTTAATGGGCTTCTGGCAGTTTGTATAACTCTTTTGATTGATATTATCATTCAGCAATTAAAATTAATGTAGGAATTTTATGAATAATTGTGTCCAGGACTGTAAAATTCCGTTTTAAGTCATTTTTATGATGGTTTTATTTGTGCACATTCATTTTTGCGTGTGCACGTAAAAACAGGAAATGATTTATGCGGCCTACAAGTTTTGAGTTTTAATGCAGCATTATTTAAAAGAGCGCACTTTCTGGTACAGATAAATTCCTGTTCCGCGGAATAACGAGCCAGTTTAAACATTCACGTCTCAGAATCGCTGCGGACCGGCCCGGATTCGGGCATTAAAATTAACCCTGGTCCCAGCCGGGGGTGCAGCGCAATTTAAATTTTAAATAGACCCGGGCCCCGGGAACTTTTTCCGCCCCCCGTTCCCGGGGCCCGAAAGTGGCGGCGAGGATCGTTGCTGTTCAACTTCTCCTCGAAGGCCGTCCGGCTCTTCGCCGCGGCGCCTCCTGCCCGGGCGCGATTAAGCCGCCCCCGGCCACCCCCGGGCGCGGCGCGCGCGCGTGGGGCTGCTGCAGTGCGCAGGGCCGCCCCGGTGACCCAGATCCGGGGGCCCCGGCGGGGTTTTCAAGGGTGGACCGCCGCCACACTGCGGGCCTAGGCGCGCCGCCCCCGAACCCGTCACGTCCGTGTTTCCCGGCGCGGTGGTAGTTCGCCACCCCCAGCGAACGCAATTTGTACGTATTTGCGTGGGGGGCGGGCGGCCGCGCCTCATCCGGCGGACGTGAAAAATTGGGGGAGGCCTAGTCGAGAATTTTGGGGCCGTTACGTGGCGCTCGGAAAGTTTTCGTTATCCTGGACCATTATTCCGGAAAATAATCCGCGCAGATTTATGTGTAGAGAATATTAAATTGTATTCATATTAATATATATATATATTAATATATTAATATAATTAATAATATTAATTAAACTTATATTATATATAAGATATAATGATATTGATATATTATTGATATATTAATTAAACCCAAAATATTTTTCTACTTACACTGATATATACTTTACTTGAATTTTTTTAGCAATTTCCGCATTAATTTTTTCGCGATATATTAATTATTTTAGTTTTGGCAAAAATTTTAGATTTCTTTTCAATATTTCGAAAAAGTATGTAGATATACCCAAATACCTACGAGTATTGTGTAAATATAGGAAAATTCTAGAAAAAAATTAGACAATATAGACATTTATTTTCAGATTCCTATAGTTTCTGGAATTATTGTAAGCACAAGGCAGACTACCGTAAAAATCCTTTCAGAACAAGCGTTGTTCTGGACACTTTTAAAAGTTTTTCTGAATATATTTTATAAAATTTCAGGCATTCGATTATATACCTACAAAACAAAACAAAAATGACAAGAGATTAATATTTTCATATATTCGGGTTTGTAGTTTTCGTAACTATAAGGGAAAGTTCCTCAAATATTCAAGAAATTTTCATAAGCATTGTTCAATTTTCGAAAATATTATATTGCTATTATTCTGGTTATTCTTATAAATGCAACCAAATTAGGAGTAGATTTTATTTGATTGTGTAATATCAGTAAATAGCGCAATCGGAGTACAATTTAGATATTACGAAAGAGTATGTTAATGTGCCGCATGTGTAACTATTGCAAAATTTTTTTGCAAGCTTCCAGAATAATTGTAATAAGAAAATGAAATAACATCAATTGCAATATCCAGAAATTTTCTTCGTCTTTCAAGTTTCAGTATATTTTTGTAAAAATCTTGAAGTTGCTGTAGATTTTTGCAAAAATCTATGAAGTTTCTGTAGATATGTATAAAAATCTTGAAATTTCTATAGATTTTTGTACAAATCTTTTAAGTTTTTGTAGATTTTTATAAAAATCTTGAAGTTTCTGTAGATTTTTGTAAAAATCTTGTAGTTTATATAGATATTTATTAAAATATTGAAGTTTCTATAGTTATTTGTACAAAAAATCAAAGTTTCTGAAGATTTTTGTACAAATCTTTGAAGTTTCTGTAGAATGTTATAAAAATCTTGGAAGTTTCTGTAGATATTTGTAAAAATCCAGTATATTCGGGAAATTTTAACAAATATTCCGGAAAATTTCATAAACATTGTCAAATTTTTCGAAAATATTCTGGCTGTTTTTATAAATACAACATAATCATAAGTAGATTTTTATATAATTTGTAATATCTGTACATCGTGCAGCCTGAAAACATTTTATATATTACGAAACAGTTTGTTAATGTGTCTAACTATTGTGATAATATTCTGCAAGCGTCCAATATAATTGTACTTAGAAAATGAAATAACATATACTGCAATATCCAGAAATTTTCTTCGTCTTTGAAGTCTGTAGATATGTGTAAAAATATTGAAGTTTCTATAGATATTTATAAAAAGTTCGAAGTTTCTGAAGACTTTTGTAAAAATCTTTGAAGTTTCAGGAGAATTTTGTAAAAATCTTGGAAGTTTCTGTAGATTTTTGTAAAAATCTTTGAAGTTTCTGTAGATTTTTGCAAAAATCTATGAAGTTTCTGAAGATATATGTACAAATCTTGAAGTTTCTATAGATTTTTGCAAAAATCTTTGAAGATTCTGCCGATTTTTGTAAAAATCTTGAAGTTTCTGTAATTTTTTGTAAAAATCTTGAAATTTCTATAGATGTTTGTAAAAATGTTTGAGGTTTCTCTAAACATTTGTAAAAATCTTCAAGTTTTCATACATTTTTGTAAAAATATTGAAGTTTCTATAGATTTTTGGAAATATCTTTGATTTCTGTAGATATTTGTAAATATTCAGTAAAATAACGACTCATTGCGGCGTAAAAACATCTTCATGAATGTTGATGACTTCTACCTAGCTTGAAACTATTACAGTTATAATAGTTAGTAATGATAATAGCTGATATTTTCTTACAAAATGAAATGTATATTAGTTTATTATTGTTATTCTTTGAATTTTCTGTAAATTTTTATATATGTGTAAAAATCTGTGAAGAATCAACATATTTTTGAAAAAATATTTGAAGTTTCTGTAGATTTTTGTACAAATCTTGAAATTTCTATATCCACCATCTCCCTTGGCTGTCTGCCCAGCATAAATCAAATAAGTCTATAGATTTTTGTAAAAATCTTTGAAGTTTCTCCTGATATTTGTAAAAATCTTGCATGTTTCAATTGATTTTTGTAAAAATCTTTGAAGCTTCTGTAGATTTTTGTAAAAATTTTAAAGTTTCTATATCTTCTATCTCCCTTGGGTGTCTGCCCAGCATAGATCAAATAAGTCTATAGATTTTTGTAAAATTATTTGAAGTTCCTCCAGATATTTGTAAAAATCTTGCATGTTTCAATTGATTTTTGTAAAAATCTTTGAAGTTTGTATAGATATTTGAAAAAATCTTGAAGTTTATATATCCTCCATCGCCCTTGGGTATCTCCTCAGCATAAATCAAATAAGTCTATAGATTTTTGTAAAAATATTTGAAGTTACTCCAGATATTTGTAAAAATCTTGCATGTTTTTATTGATTTTTGTAAAAATCTTTGAAGTTTCTATAGATCTTTGTAAAAATCTTGAAGTTTCTATATCCTCCATCCCCCTCGAGTATTTCCCCAGCATAAATCAAATAAGTCTCTAGATTTTTTTTTAAATCTTTGAAGTTTCTCCAGATATTTGTAAAAATCTTGCATGGTTCTAGTGACTTTTATAAACATCTTTAAAGTTTCAATAGATTTTTGTAAAAATCTTGAAGTTTCTATATCCTCCAACCCCCTTGGGTATCTCTCCAGCATAAATCAAATAAGTCTATAGATTTTTGTAAAAATATTTGAAATTTCTCCGGATATTTGTAAAAATCTTGCATGTTTCTATTGATTTTTGTAAAAATCTTTGAAATTTCTACAGATTTTTGTAAAAATCTTGAAGTTTCTGTATCCTCCACCCCCCAAGGGTATGTCCCAAGCATAAATCAAAAAAGTTAATAGATTTGTGTAAAAATCTTTGAAGTTTCTCCAGATATTTGTAAAAATCTTGCATGTTTCTATTGATGTTTGTAAATATCTTTGAAGTTTCTATACATTTTTGTACAAATCTTAAAGTTTCTATATCCTCCATCCCCCTTGGGTATTTTCCCAGCATAAATCAAATAAGTCTATAGATATTTGTAAAAATCTTGAATGTTTCAATTGATTTTTGTAAAAATCTTTGAAGATTCTATATCCTCCAACCCCCTTGGGTATCTCCCCAGCATAAATCAAATAAGTCTATAGATTTTTGTAAAAATCTTTGAAGTTTCAACAGATATTTGTATAAATCTTGCATGCTTCAAATGATTTTTGTAAAAATCTTTGAAGTTTCTATAGATTTTTGGAAAAATCTTGAAGTTTCTATACCCTCCATCCCCCTTGGGTATCTCCCCAGCATAAATCAAATAAGTCTACAGAGTTTTGTAAAAATATTTGAAGTTTCTCCAGATATTTGTAAAAATCTTAAATGTTCCTATAGATTTTTGTAAAACTCTGGAAGTTTCTATATCCTCCATCCCCCTTGAGTATCTCCCCAGCATAAATCAAATAAGTCTACGGATTTTTGTAAATATATTTGAAGTTTCTCCAGATATTTGTAAAAATCTTGCATGATTCAATTGATTTTTGCTAAAATCTTTGATGTTTCTATAGATTTTTGTAAAAATCTAGAAGTTTCTATACCTTCCATCCCTCTTGGGTATCTCCGCAGCATAAATCAAATAAGTTTATAGATTTTTTTTAAATCTTTGAAGTTTCTCCAGATATTTGTAAAAATCTTGCATGTTTCTATTGAGTTTTGTAAAAATCTTTAAAGTTTCTATAGATTGTTGTAAAAATCTTAAATTTTCTATATCCTCCATTCCTCTTGGGTTTCTCCCCAGCTTAAATCAAATAAGTCTATAGATTTTTGTAAAAATCTTTGAAGTTTGTATAGATTTTTTGTGAAAATCTTTGAAGTTTCTATAGATTTTCGTAAAAATCTTTGAAGTTTCTGTAGATATTTGTAAATATCCAGTAAAATAACGACTCGTTACGGCGCAAATCTCTTAATGACGGTTGATGATTTCCACCGAGCTTAAAGCTATTATCATTATTATAATTATTAATAATAATAACTGATATGTTCTTACTAAATAAAATGTATATTAGTTTACTATTGTTATTCTTTGAAGTTTTTGTAAATTTTGGTAAAAATCTATGAAGTTTCTGTAAATATGTGTAAAAATCTTGTAGTTTCTAAAGTTTTTTGTAAAAAAATAAGAAGTTTCTGTAGATTTATGTAAAAATCTTGAAGTTTCTGGAGATTTTTATAAAAATCTTTGAAGTTTCTCTAGATATTTGTAAAACTATTGAAGTTTCTCTAGATATTTGTAAAAATATTGAAGTTTCTATAGACTTTTTGTAAAAATCTTTGAAGTTTCTGTAGATACTGGTAAATATCGAGTAAAATAACGACTCATTACGACATAAAAACGTCTTCATGATTGTTGACGACTTCTACAAACCTTAAAACTGTTGTAATTACAATAGCTAATAATGATAATAGCTGATATTTTCTTACTAAATGAAATGTATATTATTGTTATTCTTAAAACTACTCGTGTAGGTAGAGAATCTTACACATGATAACATGAAATGTCTCTATGTCTGAAATGTGTGTATGTATTATAATTATTATTATTTTAAGCTTAGTTTCACAAATTTGATGATGTTCCTCCTGAAAGTAAGCTTTTATTTCTAAAAAAATTGCAAAAAAATCAAATTTACAACAAAAATTAAATAATTTCTGTTATCGTTTTAAATTTGTCAATTTATCAGTAAACATTTATTTCGCGTTTGAAAGAGTTTCAATTATTTTTGTTAACGTCAGCTCACATTACCTGGCAAAACATATATTGATCAGTTTCAGTAATATATTTGAATACTTTTGTACGTACTGGCGAGTAATATATTTGATGGTTCGATCCATTATGCGCCATCACGAATATAAACAGATTCGGCGTTTGATGTTTATAATAAATACGTGGATTTGCGAATTCGGGCGTAGCAATTAATCACGGCATTATGGCAAAAAACGATTAATTGTTATTATTGAAATTCAATCCAATTACGGCTGAACTATAGCGCTTACATTTTAATAACATTAACGGCAAAATCATCACCGCACGTGGACGGCGTTTTAATGCGAATTCAATTATTTCCGTATCAATTAGCGCGAATGAGGTGAGGCGCTCATTAATGGAATATTAAATTCGGATTAAATTCAGGGGCCGATACACGTTCGCAGAGAATTTTTGTCACATGTTGCGTCCATCACCAACACCCTCCCACGCACATTAATTACACGTGCCAGGCTCAGGTCGTTTATCATTATGGATAAAATGCTCTTAAAAATAATAGATGAAATGGTCAAATATGCCCAAAAAGTGTGTAAATATTTTTTAAATTACAGAAATACTAAAAAACAAACAATTCCACTAAACAGATGTGTATAGTTTTTAAATTTTTATGAATATTCGAAAAAACCTTTCAAAATATCCTATAAAAAGCCTGTAAATATTCTGGAAAATAAGTGAATATGGTTTAAACGTATAAAACAAACAAATTGCACTATCCTGACAGCTATGTTTTATTGAAATTTACCGGAAAATATTCAGAAAAATACTATATATTGTAAATATTGTAAAAAATGTGAAACAGACAACTGCACTGAACAGATTTGTTAAGTTGTTGCTATATCTGTAAAAATTCTCGAACATCTGGTAAATATGCCCTAAATATTCGAAATAATAGTTTAAAATGCCGAAAAGTGTGTAAATATTCTGGAAATTACAGAAATCCTAAAGAACATATAAAAGCACTAACCTGATATCTATAGTTTTTGAAATTTTCATGAATATTCAAAAAAACCTTTCAAAATTTTCTACAAAAAGTTAGTAAATATTTTGAAAAATATGCAAATATTATGAAAAGGCAGAAATACAAAAAAATGTACGAACCTGATATCTATAGTTTTTGAAATTTCCATGAGTATTCCAAAAAACCCTTTAAAATTTTCTGTAAAACGTCTGAAAATATTTTGAAAAATATGCAAGTATTATGAAAAGGCAAAAAAACAAACCATTCCACTGTCATAACGACTATAGTTTTTGAAATTTACCTAAATATTCGGAGAAATACTGTAAATATTTCGAAAAACTTTGTAAACATTCTGAAAATTCTGCAAATATTATAGAAAAACTAAAAATCTAAAAAAATATAAAAAAAATAAAACAATAGAAATTATAGAAAAATAAAAACCTAAAAAAATAACTGAAAATTCAGGAACATCCGATGTAAAGTCTGTTCATATTCTGGAAAATATGAAACTTATATAGAAAGGCAAAAAAAGAATCTGCACTGTCATGTCATCTATAGTTTTTGAAATATAACTAAACATACAGAAAAATACTATAAATATATCGAAAAACTATGTAAATATTATGAAAACTTTGTCTATGTAGAACAAAAACTAAAGAAAGACAATTGTACTGAATAGATTTGTATAGTTTTTGTTATTTCAGTAAAAATTCAAAAACACAAATAATATAAATATAAATATATTTATAAATATTCTGGATAAATTCGAAACTATATCCGAATGTATTAAAAATGAACCAGAAAGTGTATTTCGTTGTATGAAATTTGTCAAAAAAGTCTGGAAATATTCTGAAAACTAAAGAAGAATGAACAAACAGTGGCATTACCCAGAGATATATATATATATATATATATATATATATATATATATATATATATATACATATATATCTATTGTTTTTGAAATCGCCCAATTTTATATGTACAATAGTTTGTTTTTTTTTAATTAAACAAAAACCTTTAACATTAAAAAATGTTTGCAGTGATTTATTTTCACTTATGAAAGGAAAAATCCGTGAAAAGATATAAATTTCACGTCGATCTCTGCCAATTAAATATAAACGATGATGTACGTCGTACCGTATAAACGTAAACGCTGCACTTCCCAATTCAATACCAAATAAAATTTACGATGGCATTTGAAAAATCGTATCCACCAAATCGATGTCTTTCAAGAAAATATTTGCAGTGATAGACTGAAACAATAAATTGTGATTTACATGCAAACATATATTGGTGGCATCATTGAAATGACTATCATAAAAAAATTAATTAAATTAATTTAATTTAATTAAATTTAATTTAAAAATTTAAAGACATGTGCATATATTAAATGCTGTTTTTAATGTGGTTGATATGAACCTGTTTTTTTTTAAATTTTACTTTGGTTTTATTACTGTACTTACTATCAAATTAATTTAATTTAATTAAACAAAATTAAAGACATGTGAATATATTAGCTGCTATTTTTATGCTATATATGCTGTTTCAAATGTGGCTAATATGAACCTGATTTTTTAGAAATGACTATCATAAATAATTTAATCATATTAATTTAATTTAATTAAAAAAATTAAAGTCATGTGAATATATTAAAGCAATTTTTTATGCTATATATGCTGTTTTTAATGTGTTTAAAATGAACATGATTTTTTTAAATTTTATGTTGTTTTTATTATTGTAGGAGTGATTTTGAGCATTGGTAGATCAATAGTATGTAATATATTGGATTAATTTTAAAGCAAATATCGCTTACGTATTTATATGTAATTTTTTACATTATTTTTAATGTTGTCAATATGAACGTTTTTTTTTTTATATTTTACGTTATTATTATTACTGCGGAAGTGTTTTACATCGTTTATATATCGATAATATGTAATACATTGGAACAATTTTAAAGTAAATATCACTTACGTATTGATATGTAAATATTTACGTTATTCTTAATGTGGTTAATATGGACCTGATTTTTTTTAATTTTTCGTTTTATTATTAATATAGAAGTGATTTAGAAAGTTGATAGATCGATAGTATGTAATATATTGGAATAGTTTTAAAGCAAATATCATTTACGTATTTATACGTAATTTTTTTCATTATTTTTAATGTAATGAATATGAACGCCTTTTTTTTAATTTTACGTTATTATTATTACTGCGGAAGTGATTTACAGCGTTTATATATCGATAGTATGTAATACATTGGAACAATTTTAAAGTAAATATCACTTACTATTGATATGTAAATATTTACGTGGTTAATATGGTTACCCAATTTTTTTCATTTTACGTTATTATTATTAATGTAGGAGTGATTTAGAAAGTTGATAGATCGATAGCATGTAATATATTGGAATAATTTTAAAGCAAAAATCATTACGTATTTATACGTAATTTTTTACATTATTTTTATTGTGGTGAATATGAACGCATTTTTTTTATTTTGCGTTATTATTATTACTGCTGAAGTGATTTACAGCGTTGATATATTGATAATATGTAATACATTGGAACAATTTTAAAGTAAATATCACTTACGTATTGATATGTAAATATTTGCGTTATTCTTAATGTGGTTAATATGGACCCGATTTTTTTTTATTTTACGTTATTATTATTAATGTAGTGATTTAGAAAGTTGATAGATCGATAGTATGTAATATATTGGAGTAATTTTGAAGCAAATATCATTTACGTTTAAGGCAATCACGACAAACATAACATGCATGGGTACTTAAATAATAATAATTATTATTCAATAACCGATCTAAAACAATGATTTGCAATTAAACATTATCTAGATAATTCTAGGTTATACATATTTGATGCATAAAGCAATTAATTATAGGTCATAAAATGAATGGCAATGTCCAAGCCCGGCGCCTCCACCATAATGTAAATCGGCTGTAAAGACTTTATTAAAACAAAAAAAAATTATAATAAATTATAAAACGCAACATTAGTGCATATTGATTATGTTACATGCAACAGAACAAAAAATTATTGCACGTAATATGAAAAAAATTAATGCAAAGTTTTTACCCGGCGCCTCCACCATATATAAAATAGGATTTCTGTGGCTTATAAGTGAACAGATTTAAAAGCGGTGTATCCCAAATTGAAACTGCGTTAATTGCCTGATTGGCATATTATACAAGAACGTTGGGTGCAAATTTTAGAGGTTTCAAACTTATATTTTGTATGTAAAAACAGCCATAAAATAGGATTTGTGTGGCTTATAAGTGAACAGATTTAAAAGCGGTGTATTCAAAATTGAAAATGCGTTAATTTCCTGATTGGCATATTATAGAAGAACGTTGGCTGAAAATTTTAGAGGTTTCAAACTTATATTTTCTATGTAAAAACAGCCATGCAAAAATATAAAAGTAGTGTTTGTGGACTCGAATATTTTTTACGAAAACATTACTTTTGTGCTAGGCTGAGGTCGTTTATCATTATGGATAAAATGTTCTACAAAATAATAGATGAAATGGTCCAGAGGTAGTACACAATTTTGGCATATTATGCCAATACAACATAATAATCACAATAATCACACAATATAATAATCATAGGGGATGATTCTTAATAGAAAAGATAATCAATGAAATAGTTTCGGTCAATTAATTTATCTGTGCGCATTTTTTTTACAATTTCGTCCCTTATTGTGAGAAAAATAATAAGCAGTTCTTATCGCAAGCAATGTAAACTTTACGGGGCATAAAACTCGCATAGGAGAAATTTCTGTGAATTGCCCCTTTGAGAACTGCACACAGCTTAAATGTACATGAACCACACGTACAAAGTATCACTTCACAAATGACTGCCCTTCACAAATCATCTCTTCTCAAATCATCTCTTCACAAATGACTGCCCTTCTTGAAGATACGTAATAACCGGAACATTACAAGCCCTATAACAACTTATAAGTATTAACAAGCCACAAACTATTAACCGGAAGAGTTGTAAAGCTGTTCCGGAAGTTGAAAAAAAAAACGTGTAAGAGTGGAGTGGATCGTGCAGTTCTGTAACCAACTTAAACTGTGCTCAGAATTAATGACCGGCCTGTTAGCCCGACAAACTGCGACGGAAAATGAAAAATGCTGCACACCAGCGACATCCCTCACGGAAAACGGGCTGGCCTCAGTCCGGTCGGAAAAAAATTCCGGCACTAATCACGGCGATTTGTATTTCTGCGTCATGATGCTGAAATTAGGTCAATCGAAAAGCGACTTCCTGAAAACGTGCCTGATAATTTTCTATTTTTATTCGGCTTTCGGGGTGCTTTGGGGATTGATGGGTTCCCGTAGGTGCGCCGTAATTCTTCAATTTTCCCCCCCTGGAAGACGGGATGAGCGGGAGGAGGCGCCACGAGGGGGGAGACAAAACGTTTTCATATCCATTATAGTCGCTCGCAAAGGGCGGGTGTCGGAAACTTGTGATCGGATTTGATCTGAATTATTTTCAGGGGATATTGTTCCACATAAATTTCTCGCACTGCGGGTAGAATATCGCCGGATCTGTTTTGCCACAAGCGGCATTACAAATGTGGGTCATGAGAACGTATCAATTGAATTACTCTGGAGGAAGGCGCGAGCAAAATCCACAACACATATTATATAAATATATATATATATATATATATATATATATATATATATATATATATATATATATATATATATATATATATATATATACTTTGTAGGTATACATACATACATACACATGTTATACATGCACATGCATTCGATATGAAAAATGTAAAAGCTTTTTTATGTAAGTGCTAGCTGGTACATTTGGAATAAATATCCTTTGTAGGCAAGATTCTCTAACGTGGCCACGAATATTTCAAAAGTATAACACACAACCTGTAGAATAATATTATGTCTGAAACTACAAAAAGGCGTTTTTTTTAATTAGAACTGCCCAAACCTTATAAATTTTCAAATGCAAACTTTCATTTGGTATGTGCGTCATTTTTTTTACCACAATACTTCTCTAATTACTATAATATGCTACTGTAATATTTCTGTAATACTTCAATACTGTAATATTTCATATTACTGCTTTAATATTTCAATTGCCAATGAGTCAAATTTTTAATTGGCAATATTTTCAACTAAAATGTGCATAATTTGACAAACTTTTTTCTTGACTTCGCCAAATCTGTCAGACCCAAAGCTTGGACAACGAAATAGAACTGTAGGTGTCAAAATGTGTGGATTCGAACACCTTTGATAGTCAAAATCTATCAAAGTTGAAGGACCCACGAGTGTAGATTATCCATTTCCAGCCTTATGTTGGTTGTCTAAGTTCATAAATTTTGACACCTTTAGTCCGATTTTCCTAGATAAAGTTTAGTGTTTGTCAGATCTGGGGAAATATAGGAAATATATGTAGGAGATTGATAGATTTTGCGTACATTAGTGGAAAATATTTCGAACTAAAAATTCGTCTGATTTAGACAAATGCAATTGAAACTTTTGACTGTAATATTTAAATATTTCACAGATTTTAAGATTTTCAATCAACCCAATACTGAAATTTGAACATTTGACAGCTTTTCAGCAGTTTTATCAGTTCGTTTCCAACATCAAACGGTAAAAGACTTAACAAATGACTTAACAAATAAATAAAATAATCAACCCAATCCTGATTTTCTGCAACACAAACTTGATAGCAACCTTAATAGTCATTTTTTTTAAAAGTAAAATAATCAGAACGTGACAAACTTTTGATTTGTCAAATCTGCAAGACACTAAAATTTCACATTGTATGATTTTCGATCAACCCAATGCTGGAATTTGAACATATGACAGCTTTTCAGAAGTTTTATCAAACTGATTCCAACACAAAAAGGTAGAAGGGAAAATTACTTAACAAATAAATCAAATAATCAACCCTATGCTGATTTTCTGCAACACAAACTTGATAGCAACCCTAATACCCAATTTTTTTAAGTAAAATAATCAGAATGTGAAAAACTTTTGATTTGTCAAATCTGCAAGACACTCAAATTTGACATTGTAAGTAGACTGTAGATTATCCAGTCCAAGCCTTAACTCCACCACTTCCGGTACTTCAATGCCTATTTTCCAAAGTTCATAGATTTTGACAGCTACAGTCTGATTTTCTTAGACGAAGATAAGTGTTTGACAGATTTTATGAATTATACGAAAGAGTTTGTCAGATTTTACATATTTTAGTGGAACATTTTTCTAAATAAAGATTCTACCGATGTGACAAACGCAATTGAAAATTTTGACACTGGCATTAGAACATTTGACAGCTTTTCAGATGGAAAAATGACTAAATAAATAATTGAAATAGGTTTTCTGCACCACAAACATGGTAGTCACCCTAATTGTCAATTTTTTCTAGTAAAACAATCAATGCCAACACTGTCAAACATTAAACTTTGATAATGTATGTGGACTGTACCTACCTGTCAAAATTTGTTGGTACATCCACGAGTATAGATTATCTAGATTTGTCCAACAGTCAAAGCTGTAGACACTAAACTTTGACGTTGAAGTGGTCTGTACCTGTCAAAATTTGTTGGTACGTCTACGAGTGTAGACTATTTAGATTTGTCTGATAGTCAAATCTGTCAGACACTAAATTTTGTAAGTAGACTGTACCTATCAAAAATTATTGATACATCCACGAGAGCAGATTATTTAGATTTGTTTGACAGTCGAATCTGTGAGACACTAAACTTTGACAATGTAAGTGGACTGTAGCTGTCAAAATTTGTTGATATATACATGAGTGTAAATAATCCATATTTGTCAAAGTCAAATCTGTCAGACACTAAACTTTGACAATTTAAGTGGACTGTACCTATAAAAATTTGTTGATACATCCACAAGAGTAGATTGTTAGATTTGTTTGACCGTAGAATCTGTGAGACACTAAACTTTGACAATGTAAGTGGACTGTAGCTGTCAAAATTTGTTGACACATACATGAGTGTTAATAATCCATATTTGTTAAAGTCAAATCTGTCAGACACTAAACTTTGACACTATAAGTGGATTGTACCTGTCAAAATTTGTTTATACATCCCCGATAGTAGAATATTTAGATTTGTTTGACAGTCAAATCTGTGTGCCACTAAACTTTGACAATTTAAGTGGACTGTACCTATCAAAATTTGTTGATACATCCACGAGAGCGGATTATTGAGATTTGTTTGACAGTCGAATCTGTGAAAGACTAAACTTTGACAATGTAAGTGGACTGTAGCTGTCAAAATTTGTTGATACATACATGAGTGTTAATAATCCATATTTGTTAAAGTCAAATCTGTCAGACACTAAACTTTGACAATTTAAGTGGACTGTACCTATCAAAATTTGTTGATACATCCGTGAGAGTAGATGATTTAGATTAGTCTGACAGTCAAATTTGTGAGACACTAAACTTTGACAATGTAAGTGGACTGTAGCTGTCAAAATTTACACTCGTACATCCACGAGTGTAGATTATCCAGTCCCAGCCATAACTCCATCACTTCAACGTTGCTCAAGGGTCTTAAGCTCATAGATTCTCATTACTACTGCCTGATTTTCATTGTTAAACTTAGCGTTTGACAGATCTTACGAATTATAGTAAAAGTTTGACAAAATTTACATACTGTAGATATAAAATATTTTTAATTTCGACCGATTTGGACAATTGCAATTGAAATGTTCTGCTTTAGAATTTATATATTTGGCAGATTTTGAAATTTTCAATCAATCCATTGCTGGTTTTCTCTGACACAAACTTCAAACCGATTCTAATCATTTTTTTTTTACAAAAACTATTCATAATATGCCAAACGTTTTCCTAGAATTCATCAAAATCATTCAAATTCACCTGGCATCAAATTTATCAAATTCATTCATCATATTCATGTGTCAGACACTTCAATAAATTCAATTCCATTCAATACAAAATTTGGCTGACACTTTGGATATCTTCATATTGTCGGTTTGGTGAGAATTGGTCGAAAACAATTGCTCGAAAGAAAATTGCTCGAAAACAATTGCTCGAAAAAAAATTGCTCAAAAACAATCACTCAAAAACAATTGCTCGAAAGAAAATTGCTCGAAAACAATTGCTCGAAAGTAAATTGCTCGATAACAATTGCTCGTAAAGTAGTTCCTCGAATGGAAAATTGCGCGAAAGCAGAGTTGCTCGGATAACACTTGCTCGAAAGCCGACTTTCTTACATAACAATTGCCCGAATAACAATTGCTCGAATGGGAAATTGCTCGAATAGAAAATTGCTTAAATGGAAAATGCCCGAATAACAATTGCTCGAATAGGAAATTGCTCGAATAGAAAATTGCTTAAATGGAAAATTGCTCGAATGGAAAAGTTCCCAAAATAATGAATTTAGTTAGTAAAAGAATATGTATTAAATCTATATTAATACAACATATGTAACTAAATGCATACTGGAAAGTAGTTGGAAAAGTAGTACATTTATTTACACTTAACCCTTACGAGTACAATGGTAGGATTCTACCTAACCTACCCTAACTTAACCTAAACTAACCTAACCTAACGTAACTTAATATGCTTCATAGAATATGATTCTAGTACATGATAGACTAATAATATTTTTAATGAATAGCATATTCGAGTTTCTCTAAAATCTTAACATACTTCACTTAACTTATATACCTAACTATACTACTACACATATCTCAAGGGAATAATACGATTATTTTTATACTCCTGTAATATTTATAGTTTGTTCTAGTTAGGTTACACTAACATTTTAAAATATTCATGTCCCAATAGAATAACGAGATTACTTGTATAATATTTCGCAAGTATTAATAATACTTATATAATATACGTAATATAATATAATATTATACGTATATAATTCTCCTATAATATTCTTAGAGAACATTCCAGGCGAATCTTGTAATATTTATCTCTTAAGAGAATAATATGTTTATTTTTAAACTCATATAACATTTCTAGACAATATTCCAGTTAAAGTTAAATCTTTGATTCACTTAAGTAATACGTTTGAAGCTAAGAAAAAGATGTGTTGAAACCAAACGAATTATTAAATTCACAAATTTTATGTTTTTATTAGACTTATTCATGTTTTTAAATAATATTTGGAAATATATTTTCATATTAAAATCGAACATCGTTTGTTAGAAATAAAAAAAATATAAATGTATTATATCTATCTTTGACTTTTGTACATAATAATACAGTTATAATAATTACAGTTACAGTTATAGATATATTACTATCTTTAACTTTTGTACATAATAATACAGTTATAATAATTTGAAAAAATCATTAAGATTGTTTCTACCTTAAGTATGTGGTAGTTGCAGTTTTTTTTTTTTTCATTTTAAGCATTTAAATAAAGCCAACTATGACTGCCTTTAAAAAAAATAAGGTTTTATTATACCTCAAAAACAATGGTTTTGTTTCAAAAACCAAAAGCATATCTTGCATAAGCTTTTAAAATGACAACTATTTCCCCATTTCACCGAATCTCTATGTTTTATACTACTTTAAAATTCGCCACTAGTTTCGACTTTTCACGGTCATTTGAAAAAAGTTTCATCAAAAGATCAGCAAAGTATTATTTAAAAAAACATATGTTGGAATCGAATAAATGATGGAATTTGCAAGTTTAATGGGTTCTTTTTTGTTGGAGGGATATTTGTTTTCAGATATTTTATGGAAAGAAATTTTGACTAAATAATAGAAGTACTGACATGTTTTGTTTATGTGCTGAAATATGTTTGAATCACTGATATTCGCAAATTATGTGTTTGTGTTGCAGTGAATTGTTCAGAAAATAATTAAAGGGTTGAAGATGTTTTAATCATATTCAGGAAAATAATATTTAATAAATAACAGAAATACTGACGTGTTTCGTTTATGTGCTGAAATATGTTTGAATCACTGATATTCGCAAATTCTGCGTTTGTGTTGCAGTGAATTGTTCAGAAAATAATTAAAGGGTTGAAGTGTTTTAAACATATTAAGGAAATTATGGTATAGATGTACGGAATTTAAATAGTAATGCATTCATAAATATTCGTAATTTCTGTGTTTGTTGCAGTAAATTGTTCAGAAAATGATTGAAAGGTTGAAAATATTTTAATAATATTAAGAAAAATAATATTTATTATTGTATAGATGTACGGAATTAAAAAAATTATGCATTCATGAATATTCTTAATTTCTCTGTGTGTTGCAGTGAATTTTTCATAAAATGATTAAAGGGTTGAAAACGTTTTAATAATATTAAGGAAAATAATATTTGTTATTATACAGATGTATGGAATTTAAAATAAAATGCATTCATGAAGTGCCTTTAATAATGTATTTTTATTTACTTTGTATTATTAATTAATACAGAGAATAGTCTATAAACATTTGAATTTAGGCAATTAAAGAGAGAATTAATTTGAAAAATAAATCAAAGACAGGAAGAATTTTCTATTTCTGAAGTATTAAAAGACAGACCCTAATTTTTAGTTAGAACATGCTTTCATTATTTCAGTGTGGAGTATATAATACAATACCACTTCGCTTCTATAGGATGGAAAACATTATTTCCCTTATTATTGATAATGTGTCTTCAACCCTTTAATTAACATCCTAATTAATGAAAATATTATGCGATAATAAAACATGATATTTCCATTAATTAGGAATATTATTACACGGTTGATGATGGTTTAACAATAATACCGACAATAATATGTGATTATCTGCTTATCTTATAAAGGACATCTTCAATCCTTTAATTATTTTCCCGGTAATTGTGAAGTTTATAAAACCACTTCACGTCTGTAGGATTGAAAACATTATTTCCCTTATTATTGGTAATGTGTCTTCAACCCTTTAATTAACTTCCTAATTAATGAAAATATTATGCGATAATAAAACATGATATTTCCATTAATTAGGAATATTATTACACGGTTGATGATGGTTTAACAATAATACGAACAATAATATTTGATTATCTTATAAAGAACATCTTCAATCCTTTAATTATTTTCCCGGTAATTGTGAAGTTTATAAAACCACTTCACGTCTGTAGGATTGAAAACATTATTTCCCTTATTATTGATAATGTGTCTTCAACCCTTTAATTAACTTCCTAATTAATGAAAATATTATGCGATAATAAAACTTGATATTTCCATTAATTAGGAATATTATTAAAGGGTTGTTGATGGTTTAACAATAATACCGACAATAATATTTGATTACCTGCTTATCTTACAAAGGACATCTTCAATCCTTTAATTATTTTCCCGGTAATTGTGAAGTTTATAAAACCACTTCACGTCTGTAGGATTGAAAACATTATTTCCCGTATTATTGATAATGTGTCTTCAACCCTTTAATTAACTTCCTAATTAATGAAAATATTATGCGATAATAAAACATGATATTTCCATTAATTAGGAATATTATTAAAGGGTTGATGATGGTTTAACAGTAATACCGACCATAATATTTGATTATCTGATTTTGTTAAATTATTATCTTATAAAGGAAAACGAACAATAAAATACTTGGTTGAGTTTCACTGATTTTTATAGATGTATTTACAATTGTTTCGGCCTCACGACAATTTTCAAGAGTTATACAAATAAACTTGGTTGTATAACTTTTGAAAACGGTCGTGAGGCCGAAATAATTGTAGAGATAAAAGTTTTTTTGTATAACTTTTGAAAATGGTCATGAGGCTGAAACAATTGGTTGAGTTTAATTTATTTTTATAGATTTATCTACAATTGTTTCGGTCTCACGACCATTTTCAAGAGTTGTACAATAAAACTTGTTTAGTATTACTCTTGAAAATGATCGTGAGCTCGAAGTTACACAAAAAAACTTTTTTAGTATAACCATTAAAAATGGTAGTGAGGCTGAAACAATTGTAGAGAAATCAATAAAAATCAGTGAAACTCAGCCAAGTGTTTTATTTTTCGTTTAATTCAAATATGTTTCACCAAGGTGTAACCACCGAGACTTACAATTTAATTATTATCTTATAGCTGTTTGGGTCTTTTTTATATGTACCTCATAAGTGCATAAATGAGGTTAATGTGAGTAATGTATTATTTTATTTAAACCAAAATATATTTACACGTTAAGTTAGTTAAGTTAGTTAAAGAAAAATTTGGTTGTATTGTAAATGTTGTGAAATGTTGTGAAAATAAATGTAAGTAATATATTTTTTATTTAAATTTATTACATTTACTATATAATAATAATATATATACAAGTTAAGTTAGTTAAGTTAGAGAAAAATTTGGTTGTATTGTAAATGTTGTGAACTGTTGGGAAATTAAATGTGAATAATGTATTTTTTGTTTAAAGCAAAATACATTTATATTTATTTATATTTTCAAAATTTAAGTTGTTAGTTAAGTTAGTTAAATTTGGTTGTATTGTAAATGTTGTGAACTGTTGTGAAACTAAATGTGAATAATGTATTTTTTGTTTAAAGCAAAATATATTTGCATTTGTTTATTATTTCAAAATTTAGGTTAAGTTAGTTAAGTTAGTTAAATTTGGTTGTGTTGTGAATGTTGTGAAATAGTTTAATTAGAGTGGACGTTTGCTGGGGGCTGTCCTGTTCGTTTATTATTTTTGCGTTGATTTGTGTGAAAATGGGTCATTGGAGCTGCGTTTTTGGGGGAAGGGAGGGGGGGTCCACTCATGAAAATGCATGAAGAACCTTCTAAATAATGCATTAATGTTCTGGATTCGCCGGGAATCGGCGAGAAGGCGCGCATCTATAATGCACATAAACGGGGGGCCCCCCGATAAATAAACATCGGGGGCGATTAATCTTTTGGGTGGGCGTTGGGTGTGCGTGTGCCGCGTCGTCACCTGGTGATGTGCGTAGTACTCGGGTCCGGGCCCCTGTCCCGGAGCGCCGTTGACGAACCGGAACCGGAAGGGACTGTGCACCGGACAGGTGGCGTGGAAGGGGCTGTCCACCTGTCTGATGGTGGCCCCGACAGGAGTCACAGGGTCCGAGGATCTGCCGGGCCTCTCGAACCAGTGCGACGGAGGTGGTGGACCCCCATGGTGCGGAGCCCATCCGCCGGCACCGTACGGATCCAGGTCGCCACACGCACCCAATGCACCAGGTCACATAACACACCGGGGGTAGGACGCGCACGGGGCAGCACACCGCACAAGAACCTCGCGTTGGTGGGGCGCCTCGTTTGGATGACTCGGCCGAAGGGCTCCTGCCTGGCACATGTGACCGCTAGTTTGGGCGCACCGTCGCATACTGATCCCGATCCCGCCGACGCCGCGGGATGTGCGGGCATCGCGCAACAGCGCCGCGGCGCTCTCCGGTTGCCTGGATACCGGCCGTCGTCTTCCCGCTGGCTTCACACGGTCACCCAGGCCCCTCTTTCGTTTGCACTTTCGCTGGTCTTGGCCCTACATTCGTGACACACAGACACAAGCAGGGGGGCGGCAATAAGGGCTCCCGTGTGCACGCACCGATACATGCGTGCGTGTGCGATGGCGTCGGCGTCGGTCGGCGTCGCCAGGAATCTCATGGTGGAGGCGCCGGGCAGGGGGCTATAATTTAAATCCGGGGGCGACGCAGGAATCCCGATCATAAGCCCTTCGACAAAACGGCCGACGATTAATGCGACACGTCGGTCGGGACCATATCGATTCGCCCCGAATTATGGAAGAGATCGTCTCACCCCCACTTCAGCCAACACGACCCTGAGCCTACTGACCCACCGCGCATCGACGCCCTACATATTTTTCAGCCCTTATCCACGTGGGCACCAAACTGTATATATGACCAGAAATGTAACTACAATAGATGTACACTACATTAAAAGAACTTCCAGTACACAACAGCAATCCCTACATATTTTTTAGCCCTTATCCACGTGGGGACAAAACTGTATATATGACCAGAAATGTAACTACATTAGATGTACACTACATTAGAAGAACGTCCAGAACACAATAACTATCTTCATTCTCCTCATCTACATTGATTATAATGATGATATAGATACGATAAAAAGGCTAGGAATATTTAATAAAGATAGTACAAGACCGATACTAGTGAAAATAGCGAAGGAAAGCCAAAAAGTAAAGATTATCAAGAGCACCAAAAAACTAAAAGACACAAATATATAAATTGATGAGGATTATCCGAGAAATGTTCGGGAAGAAAGAATTAAAAGAAGCTAGAATGAAAGAACAGGATGCAGTCATTAAATATAACAAACTCATAATAAATACAATGCAATAAAAGTCAAATTTCAACGAAAATAATAATGAGGAAAATGTTTACAAACAACAAAGTGACAGCACAAGCCATAAAATGACATATACAGAGAGATCCCAAGAAGGTTTAAAACTAGATGAACAACTTGGAAAAATAACAACCGCAAATCAAAAAAACTAAGAAATGCAGATAAGGAAAACAGAACGTAAATGGACACGAACACTAATAATAAAATGGAAAACTCAAAAAAAAATAAGCCAAAGAATCAAACAAAATACGAAAAATAACAAAACGGAAATGCAGAAAACAGACAAAAGGTAGAATCACACAGACTACTTACGACCAACCAAAACGCGTGGAATAGTTTGTTTTGACAGAAAGAAAATATTTCTCAAACTTTGGGCCGCTTCAAAGAGCGCCAATGTACTTACATAGGGTCTTATGGGAGCGGAATAGTGCCAGCTGTCCCGGCCGCCTGTTTCGGAGGTGCGATCAGTTTATCACCAATATCTCAGCTCTCAGAGGCATCAGATAATTTTTCTTACACCATTCTATTCAGGAATAATGTAGGATTATTTCGTCCAAATTTAAAGAAAATCCATAAACAGATAGTCCATTAGCGTCGCTCTAAAGTCGGACGAGTTTTGGGGGCTCAAAATGAAATGTTGACTTTGCAAGTGTATTGTCAAAAAAATATTTTTTTTATAGCGCTCAAATTTACGCAGCTTATTCTCCCATTCATTGCGAACATTTTGGTATAAGGTGAAGTTATTTGGTGATTTTTGAGTTTTCGCCAAAATTCAACGTTTTTCCATACATATGCTTTGAAATTTCGCGAAATATTTTTTAGTTCAGAAAAATCTGAAAAAAATTACACAGCCTTTCTATGACCTACTAAAACGCGTGCAATGGTTTGTTTTGACAGAAAAAAAATATTTCTCATACTTTAGGCCGCTCCAAAGAGCGCCGATTCCTTTACACAGGCTCTTATGAGAGAGGAATAGTGCAAGCTGTCCCGGCCGCCCGTTTCGGAGGTGCGCTCAGTTTATTGCCGATATCTCAGCTCTCAGAGGTGTCAGATAATTTTTGCTTACACAATTCTACGCAGGAATAATGTAGGATTATTGCCTCCAAATTTAAAGAAAATCCATAAAGAGATAGTCCGTCAGCGTTGCTTCAAAGTTAAGCGAGTTACGGAGGCTCAAAATTAAATGTTCACTTTGCAAGCGTATTGTCAAAAAAATATTTTTTTATAGCGCTGAAATTTACACAGCTTATTCTCCCATTCATTGCAAACATTTTGGTATAAGGTGAAGTTATTTGGCGATTTTTGAATTTTCGCCAAAAATCGACGTTTTTCCATACATATGCCTTGAAATTTCGTGAATTTATTTTTGTTCCAAAAAAATCTGAAAAAAATCACACAGGCTATTTATGACCAATTAAAACGCATGGGATGGTTTCTTTTGACAGAAAAAAAATATTTCTCCCACTTTGGGCCGTTCCAAAGAGCACCGATTCCTTTACACAGGCTCTTATGGGATCGGAATAGTGCCAGCTGTCCCTGCCGCCTGTTTCGGAGGTGCGCTCAGTTTATCACCGATTTCTCAGCTCTCAGCGGTGTCAGATAATTGTTGCTTACACCATTCTAGTCAGGAATAATGTAGGATTATTACCTCCAAATTTGAAGAAAATCCATAAAAAGATAGCCCGTCAGCGTCGCTCTAAAGTTGAGCGAGTACAGAAGGCTCAAAATGAAATGTTCACTTTGCGAGTGTATTGTCAAAAATATAATTTTTTTATAGCGCTGAAATTTACCCAGCTTATTCTCCCATTCATTGCGAACATTTTGGTGTAAGGTGAAGTTATTTGGTGATTTTTCAGTTTTTGCCAAAAATCAGCGTTTTTTTCATAACATATGCCTTGAAATTTCGTGAAAATTTGTTTTGTTCAGAAAAATCTGCAAAACATCACACAGACTATTTATGACCAACCAAAACGCGTGGGATCGTTTCTTTTGACAGAAAAAAAATATTTCTCCCACTTTAGGCCGTTCCAAAGAGCACGGATTCCTTTACACAGGCTCTTATGGGAGCGGAATAGTGCCAGCTGTCCCTGCCGCCTGTTTCGGAAGTGCGCTCAGTTTATCACTGATTTCTCAGCTCTCGGAGGTGTCAGATAATTTTTTCTTACACCATTCGACTCAGGAATAATCTAGGATTATTGCCTCCAAATTTTAAGAAAATCCTTAGACAGATAGCCCGTCTGCGTTGCTTTAAAGTTGAGCGAGCACAGAAGGCTTAAAATGAAACTATCACTTTGCGAGCGTATTGTCAAAAAAATATTTTTTTTATAGCGCTTAAATTTATGCAGCGTATTCTCCCATTTATTGCGAACATTTTGGTATAAGGTGAAGTTATTTGGGGATTTTTGAGTTTTCGCCAAAAATCGACGTTTTTCCATACTGCCTTGAAATTTCGTGAACTTTTTTTGTTTTCAGAAAATTCTGAAAAAAATCACACAGACTATTTATGACAAACGAAAATGCGTCGGATGGTTTGTTTTGAGAGAAAAAATTTATTTCTCCCACTTTAGGTCGCTCCAAGAGCGCCGATTTCTTTACACAGGTTCTTATGGGAGCGGAATAGTGCCAGCTGTCCCGGCCGCCTGTTTCGGAGGTGCGCTCAGTTTATCACCGATTTCTCAGCTCTCAGAGGTGTCAGATAATTTTTGCTTACACCATTCGACTCAGGAATAATGTAGGATTATTGCCTCCAAATTTAAAAAAAAATCATGAACAGATAGCCCGTCAGCGTCGCTCCAAAGTTGGGCGAGTACAGAAGGCCTAAAATGAAATGTTCACTTTGCAAGCGTATTATCAAAAAACTTATTTCTTTATAGCGCTCAAATTTACGTAGCTTATTCTCCCATTCATTGCGAACATTTTGGTATAAGGTGAAGTTATTTGGCGATTTTTGAATTTTCGCCAAAACTCGACGTTTTTCCATACATATGCCTTGAAATTTCGTGAAATTTTTTTTGTTCCAAAAAAATCTGAAAAAAATCACACAGACTATTTATTACCAATTAAAACGCATGGGATGGTTTGTTTTGACAGAAAAAAAATATTTCTCCCACTTTAGGTCGTTCCAAAGGGCACCGATTCCTTTACACAAGCTCTTATGGGAGCGGAATAGTGTAAGCTGTCCCTGCCACAGGTTTCGGAGGTGCGTTAAGTTTATCACCGATTACTCAGCTCTTAGAAGTGTTAGATAATTTTTTCTTACACCATTCTACTCAAGAATAATGTAGGATTATTGCCTCCAAATTTGAAGAAAATCCATAAACAAATAGTCCGTCAGCGTCACTCTAAAGTTGGGCGAGTACAGAAGGCTCAAAATGAAATGTTCACTTTGCGAGCGTATTGTCAAAAACATATTTTTTTTATAGCGCTCAAATTCACGCAGCTTATTCTCCCATTCATTGCGAACATTTTGGTATAAGGTGAAGTTATTTGACGATTTTTGAGTTTTCGCAAAAAATCGATCCATACATTTACCTTGAAATTTCGTGAAATTTTGTTTTCTTCAGAAAAATCTGAAAAAAATCACATAGACTCTTTACGGCCAACCAAAACGCGTGGGGTGGTTTGTGTTGACAGAAAAAAAAAATTCCCATACTTTGGGCCGCTCAAAAGAGCGCCGATGCACTTACATAGGGTCTTATGGGAACGGAATAGTACAAGCTGTCCCGACAGCTTCTTTCGGAGGTGCGTTTAGTTTATTACCAATATCTCAGCACTCAGATGTGTCAGATATTTTTTTCATACACCATTCTACTCAGGAATATTGTAGGATTATTACCTCAAAATTTGAAGAATATCCATAAACAGATAGCCCGTCAGCGTTGCTTCAAAATTGGGCGAGTTCCGGAGGCTCAAAATTAAATGTTCACTTTGCGAGCGTATTGTCAAAAATATAATTTTTTTATAGCGCTGAAATTTACGCAGCTTATTCTCCCATTCATTGCAAACATTTTGGTATAAGGTGAAGTTATTTGGCAATTTTTGAGTTTTCGCCAAACATTTACCTTGAAATTTCGATGTTTCCTAAATAACTGAAAAAGTTGCAGCATCACATTCAAATGCCAAATAGAAATATGATATGAAAGCGTTTGTTATTTTAATGTGTTACTGCCAATAACGTACACGTTACTGTTACTACAAATAACGTACACGTTACTGTTACTGAAAATAACGTACACGTTACTGTTACTGCAAATAACGTACACGTTACTGTTAACATTTTTTGAAACGTAATTCATATAAATATCCATATTCATGATAGAAAACTAAATTTTAGTGTCTTGCCAAATAAATAACTATTTTTTGTTATGTTATATATGCCTGATAACCAAATAAGCTGAGGTCAAAAAACGTTCCATTTTTGTACATTACGAATCGTTTAAAATAGAGTAACTTTAGAGTATGTTTGCAAAACCATTTCAGGTAAAAGCGTATTGTCCCCCGCAAATTTCGGCGCACTGGCACATTCCCGCAAACCCCCAGGGCTGCGCATTACTTTTTCAGCCACCCCCACGTCGATTATAATTGAATGATGCCACCCACTGAAATATTAAGCCCCATTGCCCCGAGGGCGGCACACGCGCCGCCACCGACCGCGATTGTTCGCAGCGGGCAGTGAAACCGGAGCCGTGTAGCGCAATTTAGGGCCGCGATGCATTACCCCGTTTCGGAACCGCCACCCTCAACCACCTCCCGCTGCAGCTATTAATTGCGAGCGCTGCCGGCCGATTTATCAGCGTTTTTATGGCGCCCCTCGGAGCCGGCGGGGGCGGCAGGGCTCCCGCGGGATGAAAGGGAGGAGAGAAGGACGCTAAATATTCCCCCGTGCCTCGGCACCCCCGGCGGTCGTGGAAGGAAACGGCCGAGAAAACAGGGTCGGAATGGAGATGGGAAAAATGTACTCTCGATGCTAAGGGGCGGCACTAAATTTTTAGTCAATGAGTTTTGGGATTGCCTACAGGAGGTAAAAGTCCACACGTGAGGGACGATCGAATAAATCGCCATCATTTAATACTGGCCCTAGATAATAGTACAGTGCCTTTCATTTCAAGATATCCTTGAAGATGATAAGAAACAAGTACTTCTTAATAAGAAGTACTTATTGGTCATATATGTGCATCTTTGTCCGATTAGTTTGAACTAACACATTTAACACTGGGCAATTAGCGATGGGATATTCGAATCTATTAAGTGATTCTAATTGTCGTACGTATTTGTCAGATATGTGCATCTTTGTCCGAATAGTTTGAATTAACCCAAATTATCATGCAAAATTTGATATTTTTATTCAATTTGGATACATTTTGTTATTCATTACAGTTGTAGAATTCTAGAATTAATATCATGAATAGATACATGTAAAAGTAGATCAGACCCACATGGAATTTACAAACTTCCAATGTACATTGTCCAAAGAATATTCCTGGTTGGTTAAGAAAAAATCTAATTTGACCCTTGAGGACCCTTAATTTAGAGTAAGTTTAGAGTAAGGGACCCAATAATGATTTTTTTCTTGGCCCCGCTGGCAAAAGTTTGAGAAACCCTGATCGATATAAAACAATCGTGTGAATGACGTGGGATCTAAAAAACAAATCCATATTAGTCCCCCCCAATTCACGTAGGCTTCTACCTACTAATCACTCCAAAACTAACTAAATCCTCCCGCAATCTCTTCCCGGATTAGATCGCAAGGCTCTGTTTTTGTCTTCCCTCATCCGTCCCAATCCCGATCGGTTTCCCGTGTCGCTTTCTGGCGGGGATCGTCGCACAGGACGCAATCCCCGAAAAGTTTCCAATGTTTATCCTTGTCCCGGAGGTGAACACGACGCGAGGAGATTCCGTATCGCTTCTGCAGTCGACTGCCGCTGACAGATTCGATTACCGGGCACATCCGGCCGGCGATATGATCGAACGTGCCTTAGCCTAAATATTAAGGCGTCGCGACGCCCACCGAAGGGCCGGGGGAGTTTGGGGCTCCCGGGGACAAATCGACGATTAGATTGCCTCCCTCGGAATGAAAGGACGAGGGCCGGTAATTGATGGGTCCCAGAAAAGTGTCCACTCGACCCGCATCTCTTAATCTGATGCGGGTCTGTCAGGAGTGGATTACAGTTGTTGGTAATTCCGGGGATAACACTGGGAGGCTGCATACATCGTAATTAGCTGATATGCAAATTGTACGGAGTTGAATAGGTATCACGTGCCACAGCATTTTGATTAATAAATTGCTAGATTATAAATTATATACACTTTCACAGTTTCAGATGCATCCAACTAACACTTTTACATTAGGCATAGATCATCGTATAGTGCTTTTCCCTTCAAGCTATCCATAAGTAGTTAATCAAAGTGCGAGAGCATAGCACTGATTTTTTTTCAGATTTTTCACGAATTCACGAAATTTCAAGGTATAGAAAAACGTCGTTTTTGGCAAAAACTCAAAAATCGCCAAATAACTTCACCTTACATCAAAATGTTCGCAATGAATGGGAGAATAAGCTGCGTAAATTTAAGTGTTGGAAAAAAATTATATTTTTGACAATACGCTTGTAAAGTGAACATTTCATTTTGAGCCTTCTGTACTCGCCCAAATTTACAGCAACGCTGACGGGCTATCTGTTTTTGGTTTTATTTAAAATTTGGAGGCAATAAACCTACATTATTCCTGAGTAGAATGGTGTAAGAAAAACTTATCTGACACCTCTGAGAGCTGAGATATCGGTAATAAACTGAGCGCACCTCCTAAACAAGCTGCCGGGACAGCTTGCACTATTCCGTTCCCATAAGACCCTATGTAAGTGCATCAGAGCTCTTTGCAGCGGCCCAAAGTGGGAGTTTTTTTTTCTGTCAAAACAAACGACGCCACGCATTTCGGTTGGTCATAAATAGTCTGTGTGATTTTTTTCAGATTTTTCTGAACAAAAAAATATTTTGCGAAATTTCGTTTGTATGCAATGAAAAACGTCGATTTTTGGCGAAAACTTAAAAATCGCCAAATAACTTCACCTTATACCAAAATGTTCCCAATGAATGGGAGAATAAGCTGCGTAAATTTGAGCCCTACAAAAAAAATAATTGTTTTGACAGTATGTTCGCAAAGTGAAGATTTCCTTTTGAGCCTTCTGTACTCGCCTAACTTTCGAGCAACGCTGACGGGCTGTCTGTTTATGAATTTTCTTCAAATTTGGAGGCAATAATATTACATTACTCCTGAGTAGAATGCTGTAAGCAAGAATTATCTGACACCTCTGAGAGCTGAGATATTGGGGATAAACTGAGCGCACCTCCGAAACCTGCGGTCGGGACAGCTTGCACTATTCCGTTCCCATAAGACCCTATGTAAGTGCATCGGCGCTCTTTGCAGCGACCCAAAGTGGGAGAAATAATATTTTTCTCTCAAAACAAACCATTCCACGCGTTTTGGTTGGTCATAAATAGTCTGTGTGATTTTTTTCAAATTTTTCTGAACCAAAAGAAAATTCACGAAATTTCAAGGCATATGTATGGAAACACGTCGATTTTTGGCGAAAACTCAAAAATCTCCGAATAACTTCACCTTATACCAAAATGTTCCCAATGAATGGGAGAATAAGCTGCGTAAATTTGAGCGCTATAAAATAAATATATTTCTGACAATACGCTCGCAAAGTGAACATTTCATTTTGAGGCATCTGTACTCGCCCAAGTTTAGAGCGACGCTCACGGGCTATCTGTGCGTGAATTTATTTCAATTTTTGAGGAAATAATCCTACATTATTCAGGAGTAGAATTCTGCAAGCGAAAATTATCTGACACCTCTGAGAGCTGAGATATCGGCAATAAACTGAGCGCACCTCCGAAACAAGCTGGCGGGACAGCTTGTACTATTCCGTTCTCATAAGACCCTGTGTAAGTGCATCAGCGCTCTTTGCAGCGGCCTAAAGTGGGAGAAATAATTTATTTCGCTCAAAACAAACCATCCCACGCGTTTTGGTAGGTCATAAATAGTCTGTGTGATTTTTTTCAGATTTTTCCGAACACAAAAAAATTTCACGAAATTTCAAGGCATATGTATGGAAAAACGTCGATTTTTAGCGAAAACTCAAAATTTGACAAATAACTTTACCTTATACCAAAATGTTCCCAATAAATGGGAGAATAAGCTGCGTAAATTTGAGTGCCATAAAAACATTATGTTTTTGACAATACGCTCGCAAAGTCAGCATTTAATTTTTAGTCTTCGGAACTCGCTCAATTTTGAAGCAACGCTGACGGGCTATCTGTGTATGGATTTTTTTCAAATTTTGAGGCGATAATCCTACATTATTCCTGAGTAGAATGATCTAAGCAAAAATTATCTGACATCTCTGAGAGCTGAGATATCGATGTTAAACTGAGCGCACCTCCGAAATAAGCCGCAGGGACAGCTTGCACTATTCCGTTCCCATAAGACCCTATGTAAGTGCATCAGCGCTCTTTGCAGCGGCCAAAAGTGGAAAAAATATTTTTTTTCTCTCAAAACAAACCACCCCACGAGTTTTAGTTGGTCATATATAGTCTGGGTGATTTTTTTCAGATTTTTTTGAACAAAAAAAATCACAAAATTTCCATAAATTTGATACCAATTATTTTTATTTTTAATGAAATCTAGAGGGTATTTTATCCAGTTTTATATATTTTGAGAACATTACAGGGGAATTTCAAATCACAACGTTCAAATTATGTACACAATTTTTAATTACTATCATGGGGTGTAAAGTTAGTTCGCCTCCTCGTGGTGCACCCTGGATAACGCTAAATGAACTAACACATACTGGATATCATATTTCAAAAACCAGCGCATACATATTGATACAATTTATTCCTGATATTGGGTGATATATTATCGTTTATCATATTGAATTTCTTTAATATACAATGAGTGATTTTTGAGATATTAATATTTTTGTTGCGATCATGTGATTTTCAATAATATTCTCATATCTAGCTATTACATTATTATCGATATTTCAACAACCAGCGCATAAATATTGATAAACTTTATTACTGATATTGGGTGATATATTATCCTTTATCATATTGAATTTATTTAATGTACAATGAGTGATTTTTGAGATATTAATATTTTTGGTGTGATCATGTGATTTTCAATAATATTCTCATATCTAGCTATTACATTATTATCGATATTTCAACAACCAGCGCATAAATATTGATAGACTTTATTACTGATATTGGGTGGTATATTATCCTTTATCATATTGAATTTCTTTAATATACAATGGGTGATTTTTGAGATATTTATAGTTTTAGTGTGATCATGTGATTTTCAATGATATTCTCACATCTAGCTATTACATTATTGCCGATATTTCAAACTGCAGCGTATCAATATTGATCCAATTTATTCCAGATATTAAGTGATATATGGGTCTACAACATGTAGAATTTTTTTAACATCCAATGCGTGATACTTGAGATTTTTGAAATTTTCATATCCAGCTATTACATTATAAACCATATTTTAAAAACCAGCGCATAAATATTGATACAATTGATTCCTGATTTTGACTGATGTATTGGTTTAATTTCCTTAACATTCAATATTAATATTCATTAATTTCATAACATAATGAAAATATTCTATGAAAATTTATCACCGGGACAAATTTGGCAATATATTTTTGTTAGGATTATTATTATGGTAGATATTTGTATTTCACAGAATATCTACTTGCATACCGTTTGTGCGACGAAACGTTTTCCGAAGAAACATTTTCGTCGCCCGCTGTTTGGATCTGGCAGTGCCAGAACACATTGCGAGTTACTCGGAGACAAATTATTTACGGGAATTCCGATATTATTCGCGCAGGAGCACAGTAATGCAGACGAATTCGCGTGTCGAAAACAAATCATCCCGCATTTGTCACGGCTCTCGGATGCTGCCTCACGTTTTTTTTTTTCGGCAGCAGACGGGCGGAATTCCCCCGGATTTCGCGGAGCATATTGAATCCACCTCCGCGACATTCCGCGAGACAAATAGCGGAATTTAATAAAGATCATTCCAATTACGGCTGCGAAATTCGGACCGCCCCCGACGCAGGGGGGTGGCATAATAAATTAAGGGCGCGCCGTGTCCTCACACGCGCGAATTTGAAATTGAAATGAGGCCCGGACCGGAGGTTGGCGCTTTTAAAACTCGATTACAAACGAGTTTTGCGTTTGGCGCCGCGAATTTTTGGCACGAAAGTCGGCCAACGGCGTAATCGCGTAATGGCGATCCGGCGATAATTAGGTGCCGTAATTGGGGATTAATTCGCCCCGCGCGCATTAGCGCAGCGCCTGGCGATCTGTGCATGCATTTTTGGCCGCCTGATACGCCTATAATGCGGTTAATTAGGTTTCTTGCAGGCAGCACGTGCCCCTAATGCGATTACGCACTGGAATGGCGTGGGCGGCGGAAAGCTCTCCGGAATACCAAAGTTGAGAAGAGCCACAGTTGTACGGGAAAATTGGGGATAATGTTGTTAGGAATCTCGCAGCAGGGAGAGGCGCAGGAATCACAATGAAAATATAATATTATTTTGTCTTAAATTTATTGAAATATGTACACTGGCAATCCCAAGGTGACAAAAACTACAACAAATAATATACAAAAAATAATGTTATATGTATAAACAATAACTGTTATTTGCAAGCAGAAGAACTCTTTGCAAAAATATTACTATTACTCTGAGAATACTACACAAACAATTTGAGTCGTCCGTTTCGCCTGATAACTGATGAGCCGTTCGGCGTATGAAAAAAAACCCACCCCCTATAGAGGGGGCGGCGAATTGCTTTCAGATCACAATGGCCTCGCGTGCTCGCAGCAATCACGGAATTGATATGGCCCGCGGCCGTATCAATCAGCGCTGGGCCGTTAATGTGCGCGACGCTTTTTGTGCCCGTGTACAGAATACAGAACATTAACTCCGAAAGTCATCAATTCAATCGGTGGGTCGGGGGCTGAGTTATCACAGCGTGTGCGAATGCTAATTCCGACTGTGTTAGCGCTGAAAACGCGCGCCAATTGCTCGTGACAAGTGGACAGGCCGCTCGCGCCTGTCGGGGCAGCGTTAATTCGGTAATTATGGATGTGGTTGTAAGAGTACGCAGTGTTGGTTAATCGCTGAGTAATTGATGCGCAATGTTTTATTTCCGTTCGAAACGAGGCGACGTGCAGTTCAGCGAGGAACGACGCCATAGTCGGCACGCGCACAAAAAAGTTGAACTGCAACAGTCACCTGGATGCAAAAAGTCATCTGTTACGATTTTGTTTAGACAAAGCAGCATTCTGTTGTTTAATAACATTATACGTCATACAGATGAATCATCGATTCGTAACCCAAATAATTGAACGCGTTTAATAGTTATTTATTCACCAAGGGCGTTATGAAATTAAAAACCCTAAAACTTGTACGCGTATAATAGTTATTTATTCACCAAGGGCATTACGATAATAATAATTCCCGAAAACCGACGATGACGACATTTATTAAAATCCTGAATTATAGTTTTCGTTAACTTTCCGAATAAAGTTAGGCAATCTTAGTTAAGAGGGCAGAATTAAAAATAATAATGAGAAGATTATGAATATTTTTAATACAAATAACATTTCTCGAGATAATGATAATAGCATATAACAAAATTGTTCATGCTTTCACGAAAAAAGTTGTATATTTAATTTTCTACCTTATTTAATACTGAAACTTTGTCCAATTTTCAGGAGAATTAGTTTTAGGTTAACTGTACACGAATTTAATAACAAATTTGCAAATAATAAATTTTCAGAAATTTCAGTTATAGCTAACTCATACTTATCAATGCAGAACGTTATATGGTTGATTTTCTCCCATATTTAATACTATAACATTGTCAAATTTTCATGAGAATTAGTTTAAGATGTACTCTACACGAATATAATATCAAATTTGTACATAATAAATTTTCAGAAATTTCAGTTATAGCTGAATGATACTTGTCAATGCAGAAAGTTATATGTTTGATTTTCTCCCTTATTTTATACTCAAACTTTGACAAATATTCAGGGGAATTAGTTTTAGGTGCACTATATACGAATTTAATATCAAATTTGCAAATAATAAATTTTCAGAAGTCTCAGTAATAGCAAACTCGTACTTGTCAATGCAGAAAGTTATATGTTCGATTTTCTACCTTACTTAATAGTGAAACTTTGTCACATTTTCAGGAGAATTAGTTTTAGGTCTACTGTACAGAAATTTAATACCAAATTTGCAAATAATAAATTTTCAGAAATTTCAGTAACAGCTAACTCATACTTGTCAAAGCAGAAAGTTATATGATTGATTTTATCCCTTATTTCTTACTGCAACTTTGTCAAATTTTCAGGTGAATTAGTTTTAGGAGTGCTGTATACGAATCTTATATCAAATTTGCAAATAATAAATTTTCAGAAATTTCAGGAATAGCTAACTCAAACTTGTCAATGCAGAAAGTTATATGTATGATTTTCGCCATTATTTAATACTGAAACTTTGTCAAATTTTCAGGAGATCTAGTTTCAGGTGTACTGTACACGAAGTTAATATCAAATTTGCAAATAATAAATTTTCAAAAATTTCAATAATAGTTAACTCATACTTGTTAATGCAGAAAGGTATATGTTTGATTTTCTCACTTATTTAATACTGAAACTTTGTTAAATTTTCGGGAGAATTAGTTTCAGGTGTACCGAACACAAATGTAATATTAAATATGCAATTAATAAATTTTCAGAAATTTCAGTAATAGCTAACTCTTATTTGTTAATGCAGAAAGTTATCTGTTTGATTTTCTCCCTTATTTAATACTGAAACTTTGTCAAATTTTCAGGAAAATTAGTTTCAGGTGTGCTGTACATGAATTTAATAGCAAATTTGCAAATAATACATTTTCAGAAATTTCGGTAATAGCTAACTCATACTTATCAATGCAGAACGATATATGGTTGATTTTCTTACTTATTTAATACTGAAACTTTGTCAAATTTTCAGGAGAATTAGTTTCAGGTGTACTGTACATGAATTTAATAGCAAATTTGCAAATAATAAATTTTCAAAAAATTCAGTAATAGCTAACTCATACTTGTCATTGCAGAAAGTTATATGTTAGATTTTCTCACTTATTAATAACTGAAACTTTGTCAAATTTTCAGGAAAATTATTTTTAAGTGTACTGTACACGAATCTAATATCAAATTTGCAAATTATAAATTTTGAGAAATTTCAGTAACAGCTAACCAATACTTGTCAATGCAGAAAGTTAGTTGTTTGATATTCTCCCCTATTTAATACTTAAACTTGGTCAAATTTTAAAGAGAATTAGATTCAGGTGTAGTGTACACGAATTTAATATCAAATTTTCAAATTATTAATTTTCAGAAATTTCAGTAATAGCTAACCAATACTTGTGGATGCAGAAAGTAAAGGTTTGATTTTCTCCATTATTTAATACTAAAAAATTGTCAAATTTTCAGGAGAATTAGTTTTAGGTATACTGTACATGAATCTAGTATCAAATTTGCAAATAATAAATTTTCAGAAATTTCAGTAATAGCTAACTCATACTTGTCAATGCAGAAAGTTATTTGTTTGATTTTCTCCCTTATTAAATATTGAAACTTTGTAAAATTTTCAGGGGAATTACTTTTAGTTGTACTGTATATGAATCTAATATCAAATTTTCAGGTAACAAGTTTTCAGAAATTTCAGTAATATCTAACCCATACTTGTCAATGTTGAAAGTTATATTTTTTATTTTCTCCTATATTTAATACTGAAACATGGTCAAATTATCTGAAGAATTAGTTTTAGATGTACTGTATACGAATCAAGTATCAAATTTGCAAATATTAAATTTTCAGAAATTTCAGTAATAGCTAACTCAACCTGTCAATGTAGAAAGTTATATGTTTGATTTTTTTCCTTATTTAATACTGAAACTTTGTCAAATTATTAGGAGAATTAGTTTTAGATGTACTGTATACGAATCTTATATCAAATTTGCAAATAATAAATTTTCAGGAATTTCAGTAATAGCTAACCCATACTTGGCAATGCAGAAAGTTATGTTTGATTTTCTTCCTTATTTAATACTGAAACTTAGTCAAATTTTCAGGAGAATTAGTTTCAGGTGTACTGCATACGAATTTAATAACAAATTTGCAGATAATGAATTTTTAGAAATTTCAGTAATAGCTAACTCATACTTGTTAATGCAGAAAGTTATATGTATGATTTTCTCTAATATTTAATACTGAAATATTGTCAAATTATCAGGGGAATTAGTTTTAGATGTACTGTAGATCAATCTAATATCAAATTTGCAAATAATAAATTTTTACAAATTTCTGTAATAGCTAACTCATACTTGTCAATGCAGGAAGTTATATGTTTGATATTCTCCCTTATTTAATACTGAAACATTGTCAAATTTTCAGGAGCATTATTTTCAGGTGTACTGTACACGAATTTAATATCAAATTTGCAAATAATAAATTTTCAGAAATTTCAGTAATAGCTAACTCATACTTGTCAATGCAGAAAGTTATATGTTGATTTTCTCCATAATTTAATATTGAAACTTTGTCAAATTTTCAGGACTAATAGTTTCAGGTGTACGGTACACGAATTTAATATCAAATTTGCAAATAATAAATTTTCAGAAATTTCAGTAACAGCTAACCAATACTTGTGAATGCAGAAAGTAAAGTTTTGATTCTCTCCCTTATTTAATACTGAAAAATTGTCAAATTTTCAGGAGAATATGTTTTAGGTGTACTGTACAGAAATATAATAGCAAACTTCGAAATAATAGATTTTTAGAAATTTCAGTAAGAGCTAACCCATACTTGTGAATGCAGAAAGTTATATTTTTGATTTTCTCCCTTATTTAATACTAAAACTTTGTCAAATTTTTAGGAGAATTAGTTTCAGGTGTGCTGTACACGAATCTAATATCAAAGTTGCAAATAATAAATTTTCTGAAATTTCAGTAATAGCTAACTCATACTTGTTAATGCAGAAAGTTATATGTTTGATTTTCTCCCTCATTTAATACTGAATCTTTGTCAAATTTTCAGAATAATTAAGTTTAGGTGTACTATACACGAATCTGATATCGAATTTGCAAATAATAAATTTTCAGAAATTTCAGTAATAGCTAACTCATACTTGTCAATGTAGAAAGTTATATGTTTGATTTTCTTGTAAAATTCGTATAGATTTATTAATTTCGAATTGTATTTGTGACAGGAATTATATTTCTCCACAGAATTCGTGCCTGGTTATAATTTTTTTGGAGTGTTATTGTTAGTAAGCCAGTTCAGTTTTAGTTTCGTGGTAGCTGTATTGCAGATAACCGTATAAATTCACAACTAACCTCGATTAAAGTAATCTCCACTTACAATTGATATATTGCACTAACTGTACGACTGCGGCTTATAAAAACCGGGGCCGCGGGTTATCTATGTAAAACGCTTGGCATTCTAGCAACAGAGTTCCAGTCGTGAAATATTAACCGGGGGAAATCCAGTAAAAACCGCGCCGATAGCCGCCCGTACCTCAACGCGGATAAATACGTTATTATCAAGGATATATGTGACAACAAGGAAGGGCGTAAACGCACATCGGGGGGCGGCAGTAAAACCGCCCGCAGCTTTTTCCGCAGCACGTGGGGCGGTGAAAAAAACATCAGCCGCCCCCCGGGCCTCGAACGCGGATTAAACCCACATTCCCCCGAACACAACACAGCCCAATGTAATTGTATTAGCGGGGGCCCTGGGGGCGGCGGAATCACCGTCGCCAATTTGCGGCCGGGAATTAGTTTCGAGACTACAAACGAGTGTCCCACTATTTAAGCATCGCGCATTACCTAACGGGGGCAGCCTTAATTGCCCCCCGCCCCCGAAATGCAATATCGGAGATTTATTGCAAAAATTAATGCCGCCCCCGGCGGCAAAATTGCCCGGGCCGGGTGTATATGTAGGGTACGAAGTTCATTAATGGAAACCGTTGAGTGTGTGCACGGGGGAAATTGTGTCCTCTAATTAGGACGCACTATCTTAATGATGTCTGGGCGAATTCCGCACACCTGGGATACAGGTTTATTACACTCACACCCAATGTATACAAGATATTACTTCAGTAATTAATTGGGCCTAATTTCTTGTGGATTTTATTATTATATATTATGGCGATATATAGGAAGTAATAAATTATGGCAGACACTTGAGCACACTTCAAGAAGTAGCATTGAGCAGCCACAAACTCACCTGATATATGAGTTTAAAGGGCTTATAATTTATCGTGATCGCCACACTTTTCACTCAAGGCAATATTGAAACTATTCAATTTCCCTCCGAATATAAATTTTCCATAATACAAGACAATTATCCAGGAGTACATCTATTGACCTCTACTGGATTTCTTACAATTTTCCAAATCACTTCTCGTGATAATCCCAAAAATCTGGTGCATTTTTTCTTGACCTAAAGTGGCATTCCCAAAACAAATGTTTTGTAGAATGTACAAGAATGTACAAGAATATAAAACAGTGAGTAGAATTGTTTCAAGCTTGCATTACAAATATATGTTTTGACCCAGTAAGCTATACGTCCATCGCACAATTCTTGGGGTAAAAAATGATGCAGATATTTCTCTCGTCTCCCCTTTAAAGCACATTTATTATACATGTGTCAGTCGTGAGGTCTTATGGTTACGTGACGAGGCAAGCATAATGATAAAAAAATCCCTCAGGAATCAGCATCCTGCTTGATATACAGGAATAATGTTAAGAGACGAAATGCATTGTAAAGTTCCAAATGAAACGTAAATGACTGCAAGTAAAAATATTTTTCAATTGACTATTTAGGTTTTTTTATTATAATATCACTACCATCTGAAATTTCAAAAAAATACATGTGTCTTGTACAATTGCAGACAAGTGCACTCCTTCATGACGATTCATAATATATTATTCAGTTCTACTCAAGTCGTATATTTGGTTGCGTATTTTCTATTGAAAATTATGCACCAAACGCAACCAATTATACCCAAATATTCAACTTGAGTCGTACTCATGCTCAAGTGCGGACTATAGATATGGGCCTTGCTCAATGTGAGCTCATGTTAATGTAATAAATTCAAAATATCATGGAAACAAAATCCAAAAACATATATTTTTTTAAATACATTTTTGGGATACACGTATATTTATTATTGCTTCTCTCTTCTTATTGTTAAACTTCCAGTTCTGCGTTCAATACAAATTATTTCGCATTGTAGCGGAAGACGTGGAGATGGGCTCACTGAAAGAGTATAACCGTGGCATGACGAATCATGAATATATTTTTGTCCCTCCTGTTCGCCCTGTTAACATATTCATGGTGAATTATCCGGCTCCCTTAACGTCAACCTTCTGGCGAAAGACGAACCGCTCCTCGGCGGCTTTCGAGCCGCCCCCGCGCTCGAGCGCGAGGGGGCGGCGGCCGTGTTTTATTGCTGCTAAAATATTTACTCGCACGGTGTCGCTCCTCAAGATTTAAGGGCGGAATTGAAATCCCTAATGGGTTAAGACCGGCGGCCGCGCTTAAAGAGAAATGTAAAAAGCGCGGGCCCCCGTTTAATGGGCGGCAAAGTCGGGGGTGTAATTGCTTTTAGGAAATATTTGCCGTTGGTCGTTGGGGTTGGGGGTGGCAACTGTGCGAGGTGGATCTGCAGCGGTGCCCCGCTTAGGAGGAAGACGGGGAAATATAATTGGGGGATATAATGGGGCCGGTTTTAGATGCTGGTGTTTACACAGTTATTTGCTGCGAAAATAAGAAATTCCCTTTAAAAAATTAATGCTCAAGGACTTCCTAAGTGGGCGAATTTTATGCAGGGTTTTTATGGCAGATGAACTTTAAATCTAACTGATCCATGAACTTCCCACATATTTAAGAAATGTAACTGATCCATGAACTTATATTTAAGAAATATATTTACATTTGCAAAATTCAAGTTTTTGGAAATTCAATTGAAATTCTTATTTCTTTCGTGAAATCAAAGAGATATCTTTTAATTTTTCGTGAAATGAACGATATATATTTTCTTTTATTGTGAAATCGAAGAGGTATCTTTCAATTCTTGTATGAAATCGAAGAGATTCTTTTAATTTTTCATGAAATCGAAGAGATATCTTTTAATTTTCCTTGAAATCGAAGAGATACATTTAATTTTTTTGTAACATTGAAGTGATACTTTTACATCTTAATTTTTCGTGAAATCTAGGGGATATCTTTCAATTTTTGTATGAAATCGAAGAGATATTTATTAATTTTCCGTGAAATCGGAGAGATATCTTTAAATTATAGGTTTTCATTTTAATTTTTCAAGAAATCGAAGAGAAATCTTTTCATTTTTCGTAAAATCAAACATATCTTTTTATTTTTTGTGAAACCGAAAAAATATCTTTCAATTTGTTACGAAATCGACGAAATATCTTTAAATTTTTTATGAAATCGAAGAGATACCTTTTAACTTTCCTTGAAATCGAAGAGATACCTTTAATTTTTTTGTGATATCGAAGTGATACCTTTTTATCCTAATTTTTCGTGAAATCGAAGTGATATCTTTATATTATAGCTTTTCATTTAAATTTTTTATGAAATCGAAGAGAAATCTTTTCATTTTTCGTAAAATCGAACATATCTTTTCATTTTTCGTGAAACCGAAGAGATATCTTTCAATTTTTGTATGAAATCGACGAGATGTCTTTAAATTTTTCATGAAATCGAAGAGAAATCTTTTAATATTTCGTGAAATCAAATATATCTATTCTTTTTTCGCGTAACCGAAGAGATATCTTTCAATTTTAGTATGAAACCGACGAGATATCTTCAAATTTTTCATTAAATCGAAGAGATATATTTTAATTTTCCTTGAAATCGAAGAGATACCTTTAAATTTTTTGTGATATCTAAGTGATATCTTTTAATCTTAATTTTTCATGAAATCTAGGGGATATCTTTCAATTTTTGTATGAAATCGAAGAGATATCTATTAATTTTCTGTGAAATCGAAGTGATATCTTTATATTATAGCTTTTCATTTTAATTTTTAATGAAATCAAAATCTTTTAATTTTTCGTGAAATCAAACATATCTTTTCATTTTTCGTGAAACCGAAGAGATATCTTTCAATTTTTGTGTGAAATCAACGAAATATTTTTAAATTTTTCATGAAATCGAAGAGATATCTTTTAATTTTCCTTGAAATCAAAGTGATACCTTTATTTTTTTTTTGTGATATCGAAGTGATACCTTTTCATCTTAATTTTTCGTGAAATCTAGGGAATATCTTTAAATTTTTGTATGAAATCGAAGAGATATCTATTAATTTTCCCTGAAATCAAAGTGATACCTTTAAATAATAGCTTTACATTTTAATTTCTCATAAAATCGTAGAGAAATCTTCTTAATTCTTGTGAAATAAAACATATCTTTTCTTTTTCCGTGAAACTGAACAGATATCTTTCAATTTTTGTATAAAATCGACGAGATATCTTCAAATTTTTCATGAAATCAAGGAGATATCTTTTAATTTTCCTTGAAATCGAAGAGATAGCTTTAATTTTTTTGTGATATCGAAGTGATACCTTTTCGTCTTAGATTTTCGTGAAATCTAGGGAATATCTTTAAATTTTTGTATAAAATCGAAGAGATATCTATTAATTTCTGGTGAAATCGAAGTGATATTTTTAAATTATAGCTTTTGATTTTAATATTTCATGAAATCGAAGAGAAATCTTTTAATTTTTTGTAAAATCGAACATATCTTTTCATTTTTCGTGAAACCGAAATGATATATTTCAATTTTTGTACGAAATCGACGTGATATCTTTAATTTTTTCATGAAATCGAAGAGATATTTTTTAATTTTCCTTGAAATCGAAGAGATACGTTTAAATTTTTTGTGAAATCGAAGTGATACCTTTTCATCTTAATTTTTCGTGAAATCTAGGGGACATCTTTCAATTTTTGTATGAAATCGAAGATATATCTATTAATTTTCGGTTAAATCGAAGTGATATCTTTAAATTATAGCTTTACATTTTAATTTGTCATGAAATCGTACAGAAATCTTTCCATTTTTCGTGAAATCGTTGTCGTTCAATTTTTGTATAAAATCGAAGACATGTTTTTTAATTTTATCATGAAATCGAAGAAATAATATTTACTTTTTCGTGAAGTCGAAAAGATGTTTTAATTATATCTATTCATTTTAATTTTTCTCGAAATCGTAGAAATATCTTTTCATTTTTCATGTATTGGAAGACATATTTTTCAATTTTCATATAAAATCAATAGATATTTTTAAATGTTTCATGAAATCGAAGAGATATCTCTTAATTTCCCTTGCAATCGAAGACATATCATTAAATTGTTCGTGAAAACAAATTCACATAAAACCGAAGAGATATATTTAATTTTTTTTTTATTTATGTGATATCTTTTTAATTTTTTTATGAAATCGTAGAGATAAATTTTAATATTTAGGAAAATCGAAAAGATGGCTTATCATTTCAATTTTTGTATGAAATTGAATAGATGAAATCGTGAAATCAAAAAGATATATTTTTAATTGTTCGTGAAATTGAAGAGATATGTTTTAATTTTTAGTAAAATCGAAAAGAAGGCTTATCTTTTCAATGTTTGTATGAAATTGAACAGATCTTTTGACTTTTTATGAAATCAGAGATATTTTTTTAATTTTTTATGAAATCGATGAGATATCTGTCAATTATTGTATGAAATCGAAAGGATATCTATTAACTTTTTATAAAATCAAACAAATATCCTTTAATTTTTCGTGAAATTGTAGTGATATCTTTAAATTATATAAATATAAATAAATTTAAATTTAAATTTTTCGTCTTTTTTTCGTGAAATCTAAGACATATCTTCTCATATTTCATAACAGCGTAGGAAATATCTTTCAATTTTTGAATAAAATCGAAGAGATATCTTTAATTTTTCATGATGTCGAAGAAATATATTTTAATTTTCAGTGAAATCGAAGAGATATCTAGTAATTATATCTTATCATTTTAAGTTTTACTTGAAATCAACGAAATATATATTCATGTATCGTGAAATCGAAGTTTTATTTTTCAATTTTTGTATAAAATCGTAGACATATCTTTAAGTTTTTCATGAAATCGAAGAAATGTCTTTTAATTTTACGTTAAATCGAAGAGATATCTATTCATTTACTGTGAAATCGAAGACATTTTTTTCCATTTTTGTATCAAATCGAAGACATATCTTTAAGTTTTTCATGAAATCGAAGAAATGTCTTTTAATTTTACGTGACATTGAAGAGATACCTTTCTATTTGTCATGAAATCGACGAGATATCTATTATTTATCCGTGAAATCGAAGAGATATCTTTTAATATTTCGTGGAATCGCAAGGATACTTTTTCATTTAATTTTTCGTAAAATCGAAGAAATATCTTTAAATTTTTGAATGAAATCGAAGAGATATGTTTTAATTTTTCATGAAATCGAAGAATTGCATAACTACACTGCTTGAAATCGAGGAGATATCTTATATTTCTGAAGAAAACGTACAAATATCTTTAAATTTTCCGTCAAATCGAATTGATATGTTTTAATCTTTCGTGAAATCGAAGAGGTACTTTTTCATTTTAGTTTTTCGTGAAATCAAAGAATTATCTTTCAATTTTTGATTGAAATCGAAGAGATATTTTTTAACTTTTCATGAAATCGAAGAATTGTATAACTATGAACCAGGCACAGAAAAAACATCTATGTGGCACATATCCGATTGGCCACATCACAAACAGGCATAACATTTTATGGTCCTACACTATATAATAAATTGTCATATGAAGTAAGGCATCTAAATTGAAAACAATTCAAGAAAACAATAAAGGACTACCTTACAAAATATGCATTTTATGATATGAGTGAGTGTATGTCTTCACTTATTCTTGTAGTGTAAGTTTGTATTTATGTTTTTTATGTTTTCACCACCCTTTTGGGTTTTTGTATCTACACCATACCTAGTTTTAAGTTTTTATTTATATTCCTCCCATTTTTGGTTTTTATTTATACACTTATTTTATGTTTTATGTGTGTATTATTTGAATGTTTATATTTATGTTTTTTCACCATTTTTATGTATGACGTATGTAAACCTGTGGGTACTTGGCACAAATAAATAAATAAATAAATATATAAATAGATATATTTTAATTTTTCATGCAATCGAAGAGATATCTGTTAATTTTGTATGGAATCGAAGAGATATTTTTTAATTTTGTATGAAATCGAAGACATCTTTTTTTATGAAATGGAATCTTTTAATTTTTACAAATTTGAGAAATATTACAAAAAAGGCATGAGGCGAACATTGTTTTTTCTCTAAAACATTAGAAACACTCTGAAATAAAGTACATACAATCTAAATACACATTTTGGGTGGTCATAACCACTTCCATTGAGTTAGTCAACACCGTATCGGTTTAAAATCTAATTCTGGCTTCACCAACAAGCAAGTGCGTGCTGTTCACGCCCGCTAAGCCTCCGCTTACCCGCGGGGGCGGCGTGGGAGCGGCGCGTCCTGCCGCCCTAAGTGTTCGCCGGATTACGCTCACCTGGGGGCGGCTGCGGCGAACAACGGGCCCCGAAATAAATTAAACTAATTAGCGGCGGGCCCACGGCAGCCCGCCGCCCCCACGTATAACGGCGCTTTAATCTGATGGGGAAACTTGCGCGGGGAAACACGCACCCTCATCCGATCCGCGCCGCCCCCGCGCACAAACACCAATTTAAACCGTGAGTTATCGGGCCAGATAAATATTTGCGGGCGGCTAATCGGAAATTGCTTTCCGTTGGACTCTCGTAGCCGCAATAAAAAATCAGTTAATCAGATGATTTTTTGGGGGCCGACATGTCAAAAATGGGGTTTTCATCGCGATTTTTAATAATTCGCTAGGAGTACATTTAAGCGGAGTTCATACTCTGGCAATTTTTGTTCTTATTCGTTAAATTTGAAAGCATTTAAATTTAACCAATCACAACAAAAATCGCAAATTGCAAATCGCCAGTGCATGAACTAGCCTTTACACATATAAATATTCCCGCTGTAACAAATATGCCCGGAAAAACTTCAAAATATTAAAACTTTATGCAGCATGTTAAAATCTCTTTGAATTTACAGAATTCTTGAATCACTCACAGGAAATTAATTGATATATTCATGACATTCATTATGTTTTTATTTATTATGTCACTTCCTTCTAAAATTCCAAAAAATTTCATGTGTCTTGTAAAATGTTTGGCAATGGGAGTCCTTCTTCGTGACGATTCATAATAAATAATCCGCCTGTGATTACACCGAATGTGAACCCATAGATTGTTCCATGCATACAATCTGTCTTTAACTGAATGACCCTGATGTATAATGCATGCATGCACTCTGCGGAAATGTAATGCCCATGTGAGCCCCATCTGCATTTTTAATGCCCCATCGGATTGCGTGCGTCGTTGACGGTACTGCACCGTATTTGCTTTCACTAATGCAGCACGTCCATGTCCATACAAGCAAATGTGTACAAAGCCCAATTGTGTGTACACATGCCTCTTGAGATCACGAGAGCACCACTCTACACAGAATGGTATTTAGAATTGTATCATGTCAATAGATTTCTTAACTAAAATGTAGCTTGCATGGATTACAAATGTAGCTCACAAATAGCACATTATCAGGCACGTAATGCAAGCTATTTAGAGGACGAAGTTTAAAATAGTACCACTCTTACATATTTGTATTCAAAATATATTTACGAAGATGTGTTTAAAAACTATGAAAATATGCCAGGGTTCGTGCAAAAACACTTCCGGGAGCTTCGGACATTCAGCCGGATTACTTTTGGTTTCCGTGCGATTTCTTTGGTGGAAAGTTGTCCCATATATACTGTTACACACGCACACATGCCCACACACACATGGCCAGTGAAGTTTCCTCCTCGCCGTTCCCTAAGCACTTGAGATATGTTATTGTCCCACACGAAAATGTGGACCACACGAAAACACAATAAAAAAACATGCAGGACTCCCCCGGAAAAACATCCTGCCGAACGCACATTTCCATTCTGCAGAAAGAAACGGCGCCCTGCACACAAATGGTGCCTCAAAAGATTTGTTTTCGCTTGAAAAATGTATTCTTTTAATGTACTTATAGAGTGTCCCGTTGGAGGGACAAAGTGCAAATATTTTCTTATTCATATAATAATAGCAAATTTGCAAACGATATATTTTCAGAATTTTCAGTAATAGCTATCCCATACTTGTCAATGCAAAACGTTATATGTTTGATTTTGTCCCTTATTTAATACTGAAACTTTGTCAACTTTTCAGTAAAATTAGTTTCAGGTGTACTGTATACGAATCTAATATCAAGTTTGCAAATAATAAATTTTCAAAAATTTCAATAATAGCTAACCCATACTTGTCATGGGAGAAAGGTAATGTTTAATTTTGTCCTTCATTTAATACTGAAACTTCGCCAACTTTTCAGGAGAATTACTTTCAGGTGTACTGTGTACGAATCTAGTATCAAATTTGCAAATAATAAGTTTTCAGAAATTTCAGTAATAGCTAACCTATACTTGTCAATGCAGAAAGTTAATTGTTTCATTTTGTCTCTCATTAAAATACTGAACATTTGTCAAATTTTCAGGAGAATTAGTTTCAGATGTACTGTACACGAATCTAATATCATATTTGCAAATAATAAATTTTCAGAAATTTCAGTAATAGCTAACCAATACTTGTCAATGCAGAAAGGTAAATGTTTGATTTTGTCCTTTATTTAATACTGAAACTTAGTCAAATTTTCAGGAGATATAGTTTCAGGTATACTGTAGACGAATATAATATCAACTTTGCGAATTATAAATTTTCAGAAATTTCAGTAAAAGCTAGCCCATACTTGTCAATGCAGAACGTTATATGTTTAATTTGCTCCCTTATTTAATACTGAAACTTTATCTAATTTTTAGAAGAATTAGTTTCAGGTATGCTGTATACGAATATAGTATCAAATTTGCAAATAATATATATTCAGAAATTTCAGTAAAAGTTAACCCATACTTGTCAATGCAGAATGTTATATGGTTGATTTTGTCGCTTAATTAATACTGAAACTTTGTAAAATTTTCAGGAGAATTAGTTTTGGGTGCAGTGTATGTAAATCTAATATCAAATTTGCAAATAATAAATTTTCAGAAATTTCAGTAATAGCTAGCCCATACTTGGCAATGCATAAAGTTAAATGTTTGATTTTGTCCTTTATTTAATACTGAAACTTAGTCAAATTTTCAGGAGATATAGTTTCACGTGTACTGTATACGAATCTTATATCAAATTTGCATATAATAAATTTTCAGAAATTTCAGTAATAGCTAACCCATACGTGTCAATGCAGAAAGTTAAATGTTTGATTTTGTCCCTTATTTGAGACTAAAACTTTGTCAAATTTTCAGGTGTATTAACTTTAGGTATACTAAATAGATATCTGTAAATAAATATGCAATAAATAAATTTTCAGAAATTTCAGTAGTAGCTAACCGATACTTGTCTTTGCAGAAAGTTAAGTGTTTGATTTTCTCACTTATTTAACACTGAAACTTTGTAAACTTTTCAGGAGTATTAACTTCTGGTATAGTAAACAAATATCTGATAATAAATATGCAATGAATAAATTTTCAGAAATTTCAGTAGTAGCTAACCGATACTTGTCATTGCAGAAAGTTAAGTGTTAGATTTTCTCACTTATTTAACACTGAAACTTTGTCAAATTTTCAGGAGTATTAACTACAGGTATAGTAAACAAATATCTGATAATAAATATGCAATGAATAAATTTTCAGAAATTTCAGTAGTAGCTAACCGATACTTGTCATTGCAGAAAGTTAAGTGTTTGATTTTCTCACTTATTTAACACTGAAACTTTGTCAAATTTTCAGGAGTATTAACTTTAGGTATACTAAATAGATATCTGATAATAAATATGCAATGAATAAATTTTCAGAAATTTCAGTAGTAGCTAACCGATACTTGTCATTGCAGAAAGTTAAGAGTTTGATTTTCTCACTTATTTAATACTAAAACTTTGTAAAATTTTTAGGAGTATTAACTACAGGTATAGTAAACAAATATCTGATAATAAATATGCAATGAATAAATTTTCAGAAATTTCAGTAGTAGCTAACCGATACTTGTCATTGCAGAAAGTTAAGTGTTTGATTTTCTCACTTATTTAACACTGAAACTTTGTCAAATTTTCAGGAGTATTAACTACAGGTATAGTAAACAAATATCTGATAATAAATATGCAATGAATAAATTTTCAGAAATTTCAGTAGTAGCTAACCGATACTTGTCATTGCAGAAAGTTAAGTGTTAGATTTTCTCACTTATTTAACACTGAAACTTTGTCAAATTTTCAGGAGTATTAACTACAGGTATAGTAAACAAATATCTGATAATAAATATGCAATGAATAAATTTTCAGAAATTTCAGTAGTAGCTAACCGATACTTGTCATTGCAGAAAGTTAAGTGTTTGATTTTCTCACTTATTTAACACTGAAACTTTGTCAAATTTTCAGGAGTATTACCTTTAGGTATACTAAATAGATATCTGATAATAAATATGCAATAAATAAATTTTCAGAAATTTCAGTAGTAGCTAACCGATACTTGTCATTGCAGAAAGTTAAGTGTTTGATTTTCTCACTTATTTAACACTGAAACTTTGTCAAATTTTCAGAAGTATTAACTACAGGTATAGTAAACAAATATCTGATAATAAATATGCAATGAATAAATTTTCAGAAATTTCAGTAGTAGCTAACCGATACTTGTCATTGCAGAAAGTTAAGTGTTTGATTTTCTCACTTATTTAACACTGAAACTTTGTCAAATTTTCAGGAGTATTAACTTTAGGTATACTAAATAGATATATGTAAATAAATATGCAATAAATAAATTTTCAGAAATTTCAGTAGTAGCTAACCGATACTTGTCAATGCAGAAAGTTAAGAGTTTGATTTTCTCACTTATTTAATACTAAAACTTTGTAAAATTTTTAGGAGTATTAACTTCAGGTATACTAAACAGATATCTAATAATATATATGCAATAAATAAATTTTCAGAAATTTCAGTAGTAGCTAACCGATACTTGTCATTGCAGAAAGTTAAGTGTTTGATTTTCTCACTTATTTAACACTGAAACTTTGTCAAATTTTCAGGAGTATTACCTTTAGGTATACTAAATAGATATCTGATAATAAATATGCAATAAATAAATTTTCAGAAATTTCAGTAGTAGCTAACCGATACTTGTCATTGCAGAAAGTTAAGTGTTTGATTTTCTCACTTATTTAACACTGAAACTTTGTCAAATTTTCAGGAGTATTAACTTTAGGTATAGTAAACAAATATCTGATAATAAATATGCAATAAATAAATTTTCAGAAATTTCAGTAGTAGCTTACCGATACTTGTATTTGCAGAAAGTAAGTGTTTGATTTTCTCACTTATTTTATACTGAAACTTTGTCAAATTTTCAGGAGTATTAACTACAGGTATAGTAAACAAATATCTGATAATAAATATGCAATGAATAAATTTTCAGAAATTTCAGTAGTAGCTAACCGATACTTGTCATTGCAGAAAGTTAAGTGTTTGATTTTCTCACTTATTTAACACTGAAACTTTGTCAAATTTTCAGGAGTATTAACTTTAGGTATACTAAATAGATATCTGATAATAAATATGCAATGAATAAATTTTCAGAAATTTCAGTAGTAGCTAACCGATACTTGTCATTGCAGAAAGTTAAGAGTTTGATTTTCTCACTTATTTAATACTAAAACTTTGTAAAATTTTTAGGAGTATTAACTTCAGGTATACTAAACAGATATCTAATAATAAATATGCAATAAATAAATTTTCAGAAATTTCAGTAGTAGCTAACCGACACTTGTCATTGCAGAAAGTTAAGTGTTTGATTTTCTCACTTATTTAATACTCAAACTTTGTCAAATTTTTAGAGGAATTAGTTTTAGGTGTACTTTATACGATTATCATAGCAAATTTGCAAATACCACATTTTCAGAAATTTTAGTAATAGCTAGCCCATACATGTCAATGAAGAACGTTATATGTTTGATTTAGTTCCGTATTTAATACTGAAACTTTGTCAACTTTTCAGGAGAATTAGTTTTTCGGGTACTGCACACGAATGTATTATCAAATTTGCAAATTATAATTTTTTTGAAACTTCAGTAATAGCTAACCTATACTTGTCAATGCAGAAAGTTAAATGTTTTATTTTGTCCCTCATTTAATACTGAAACTTTATCAAATTTTCAGGAGAATTAGTTTCAGGTGTTCTGTATACGAAAGTAGTATCAAATTTGCAAATAATAAATTTTCAGAAAATTTACTGATAGCTAACCCATACTTGTAAATGCAGTAAGATATATGTTTGATTTTCCCCCTTATTTAATGCTGAAACTTTGTCAAATTTACAGGAGAATTAGTTTTAGGTGTACTGTACACGAATCTAGAATAATATATGCAAACAATAAATTTTCAGAAATTTTAGTAATTGCTAACCAATACTTGTCAATGCAGAAAGTTAAATGTTTGATTTTGTCTCTCATTTAATACTAAAACTTTGTCAAATTTTCAGGAGAATTAGTTTCAGGTGTACTGTATACGAATCTAATTTTAAATTTGCAAATAATAAATTTTCAGAAAATTCAATAATAGCTAAATTATACTTGTCAATGCAGAAAGTTATATGTTTGATCTTCTCCCTTATGTATTACTGAAACTTTGTCAAATTTTCAGGAGAATTAGTTTCAGGTATATTGTACATGAATCTAATATCAAATTTGCAAACAATAAATTTTCAGAAATTTCAGTAATAGCTAACCCATACTTGTCAATGCAGAAAGATAAATGTTGGATTTTCTCCCTTATTTAATACTGAAACTCTGTCAAATTTTCAGGAGAATCTAATATCAAATATGAAACGACCAAAAACCGATATGTATACAAAGAAACATAAACTCCCTATATACTTTGGTCACTTGGCGTGTCAACTGCAATTTCTGCGTGCATTAGCCAACACCTGGTGACAATTTACCACCTCACTATAACTTAAAAATTACGACCCACTTACATTATACTAAATTGCCAGAACTTTCCACCGCTCAATTCAACCGCCTGACAACTCGAGCAGCCCTTCGCGGCTCCTTCCTTTGCGCGCCCTTCCGTCGCACGCTTTTTTTCTCTATTATTTATATTTCGCGTCGGGGCGCATAAATCGCCAACTTCGACGTGCGGAACTTCACGACTGTCGCGCGGGGAAAGAAACCGCGGCCTTAATTGCGGACTCTGAGAGGAAAGTTTCCCTCCTGAGGGATGATTTATAAATGATGCGGCGCGGGCGGCCTTACCTTGCACGTGGGGGTGGTCGGGGGCGGCGGCGGCGGGTTTCCCTTACCTGCAAAGAAAGAGAATGGATTTAGTGCTCAGCGTGAAAAACAGCGGTGATTCAGAATGGAGATTTTAATGGTCTGCAGGTCCCACGAAATACGAAGCCAGTTAGGGCGGGCGATAATAATCTACCTTTATCGACCTCGTGAATTACACATCAATCGGCCGAAATACGGAGTCAGTTAAAAAGAGAGATTGGGAGAGAGATAGAGAGAGAGAGAGAGAGAGAAGGGGGGAGAGAGAGATACGACGACGAATAAATTGAGAAACCTTGGGAAACGGAGATGGAAGAGATGAGATTCCATGACCACGAAGGAAATACACAGATGGAGATGCAGCGAGTAAGAGCCAGAGAGAGAATGAAAAAAAAGTTGAGTTACAGTGGGAAATAGAGATTGCAAAAGATAGAGATACAATGGGAAATTTGGAAATACATAGATATTGGAGGAGCATTTTCCAAAGATTGGGGTTGAAATGAGGGGTATTTTTAAAATCATTATCGATTTTTGAGAACACCCCGAATTATAGATAGATATACGACAGATGGAAATGATAGAATGAAGAATAGAAAAACGAATGATAAAGAGAGAGAGAGAGAGAGAAAAGCGAGGAAACTACATATCACTTCTTCAAGTTTCTCTATATCTCTCTTTCTTCTGCTTTAAGTGCCTTTTCCGCAGCGAAGTTTGGCAATCATCAATGCTATTCTTATTTTTGAAACAGCTGCTCTAAACAATTCGGTAGATGTGTACTGGAACCACTCTCTAAAACTTCGTAGCCTTAAAATCTCTCGTAGCATGCCTCAAAAGAGAGATGAAAAAATATAGATATAATTAACATTAAAAGGATTTTCATTATGCCTTAAAATCTCTTTTACCATGCCTCAAAAGAGAGATGACAAAATATAGACAATCCATTAAAACGATATTCATTATTTTTCTTTTATGGTAGTCATCGCTTATTTATTAAAAAAAATCAATACACACTCTATCGAATTTATTCAACTGCAATAAAATTCGCCATAGTTTGAAATATACAGTGACTCTTTGGATATCAAATTTTGCAAATTTAATTCGATGCACCAGTTTGTTTGCACTAAACCAATACACGTTTTATTTATACGAGTATTTAATTGTACACGCTCGATTCTCGCATATTTTGTTGTAAAACCTAAAAATTCGTGACACAATAAATTTGTCCTGTTTATGGCTGGGCGTATTAACATTCTTGGAGCTCTCGGGGATCATCCGGAGCAGTGAATTTAGTCCTGTTTATTACTGTAGGTATTTCAAGGCTGTGTTCCTGCACGTCCTGGCATCTCCCCTGCACAAGAGAATTTCGCCAGGGGCGCGTTTGTAGACGACACCTTCGAGCAGGAAACGTCTTCCTCTCCCGTCCAAAGTGCTGCAATTATGCGAGATAAGCTCGGCTCGTCATTATCTGAGGGCGAGGAAACTATTATTATGCAGACGGTCTACATGAATCGTGCTGAAGGCGTTTGCGCTGCGAAACTTTAACTACGTGCAAAATATGTGAGAATGAAAGGGGATGGATTATTTAATTTGGAAATAGTTTGGTAATTTAGAAACCCATACATTTCCATATAGTAATTTAGAAACCCATATATTCCCATATGCTAATTTCGAAACCCATACCCCATAATCAGGTGAGCATAATCAGGTGAACATAATCAATTTTATAATATTAAAGAATCAAATTAATAGATGTGGCTGATAATTGTTGTAATAAATGTGGCTGATAATTCTTGTAAGTCGATATCATTTTCATTTACACTTTACATAATAAAACTTTGTTTTCGAAGTTTCAAATAATTGTATTCAAATATTTCAATAGCAATACACATGTGAAAGTGTATTACATAATTTTATTTCAAAAAGTGTAAGTGATAATTAAAGAACTAATTGAAACCGTTTATACAAAATAAACATTTCGTCGCTGCCAATGCCAACAAATTAGTCAATGTACGGAAAACAAATACTAATTCAGATTTAAATTTAGTAAATTTTCAGATTACACAAAATGACATTTTTATTAATGTTTTTAAAACGAATTTTTCTTTTAAAGATATGGAAATGACCTTTTTAATGAAATAAGAGACTTATCGTTATTTAGATTGAGCAGTTTTAAATCCATTACTACCAGAACTGATCACCTTTAAAAATAATAATAAATAAAACAATACAAACACTTAGATGCCAATGCAAATAGTAAAACAGTAACAAAAGTAGTTATAAAAACAATAAACGTCTAACGAAAGTAGCAAAAATTGCAACAATAATAACAGAAATAGCAATCAAAATTAGCATCAATAATAACAAATGTAAAAACAAAAATCAAAAACAGGAACACTATCAAAAGCAGCTGCAATTATACTAACAATAAAGAATAACAACACTCGCAGCAATAATAACAAAATCAGTTAATCAATACCGAAAACCAAGAGTAACAAAACTATACTAAAGCAAGAGTAAGAAAAAAAAAGCAATTACCCTAACAAAACTGCAACAAATACCAAAAGTATAGCAACAATAATAACAGCATATCAATCAAAATTGGCATCAATAATAACAAATGCAACACCGAAAATCTAAAACAGCATCAACAATATCAAAAACAGCTGCAGCTAATCTAACAATAAAATATAACAACACTGACAGCAACAATAACAAAATCACTACTATTACCTCGACACCCAATGGGTAAAAGAGGGATGGATTATGTATGTATGTACTAGTATTAATACCACAAACCAACAATAACAAAACAATACTAAAGTAAGGGTAAAAAGAACAGCAACAAATACCACCAAAATAGTAACAATAACAAAATCAGTAGTAACAATGCTAAAAACCTAGACCAATAAAACAATACTAACGTAATGGTAAGAAAAAACAGTAGTAGCACGAGCAAAACTGCAGAAAAACGGCAGCAACAATAACATAAACCAACAAAAATGTAGCATTGTTGTCTTCAGGTAAGAGCAATAAAAACACAAATTACAGTATGGAAAACCGTAACAAAAATAACAACCTCAACACCCAAAAGGGTAAAAGACAGAAAGATTACGAAAGATAGAAAGAACAACAATAACAGACAGGGCAACAAAAACAAAGAGCTACATCAGAAGCAACAAAAGCAACAGTATCGTTGCTGCTAAAAGAAATAACAAGTGTTAAGTCATATGGCATGCAGACTTTCAGATACATTTTCTTATCACTGTACTTTTGAACAGTCATTGTTACAATTTTGTTATTTATTATTAGTCTTTTTATATTTTCCTAATGGATCAAATGACAATAGAAACTTTAAAAATACTAACGTAAAGGTAAGAAAAAACAGTAGTAGCACGAACAAAACTGCAGAAAAATGGCAGCAACAATAACACAAACCAACAAAAATTTAGCATTGTTGTCTTCTGGTAAGAGCAATAAAAACACCAATTACATTATGAAAAAAAATAACAACAATAACAACCTCAACACCCAAAAGGGCAAAAGAGAGAAAGATTAAGAAAGAAAAAAGAAAAAAAGAACAACAATTACGGACACAGCAACAAAAACAAAGAGCTATATCAAAAGCAACAAAAGCAACAGTATCGTTGCTGCTTAATGAAATAACAAGTGCTAAGTCATATGGCATGCAGACTTTCAGATAATTTTTTTTATCACTGTACTTTTGAACAGTCATTGTTACAATTTTGCTAATTATTATTAGTCCTTTTATAAAATAATAATAATAAAATATTAAAATAATCGGTTGGAGCTTGTGAAATATTAACACTTAAAGAAAATTAACAAGTCTTTTTATTTAGTCTTTAATTTTAGTCATTTCATATTTTCCAAATGAATCAAATGACAATAAAGACTTATTATTATTGTTATTACTGATTCATTTTTTTTGTATTTGCTATTGTTGTTGTTGTTGTTTTTAGTAGTGTTTTGGTATTAATTCTACCGTTGGTGTGTTTTTTGTTTTGGTGTTTGTAATTTTTTCCAAATTATTTTTAATCTTTTCATATTAATTCCAATATTTGCGTTGGTTTTTGCTATTGTTGTTGTTGTTATTAGTAGTCTTTTGATATTGATTCTACTGTTTGGGTTGGTTTTTGATTTGTTTTGGTTGGTCTGCGTTTTGTTTTGGTTGGTTTTTGTTTTGTTTTAATAGTTGTTATTTGTTTTAAATTATTGTTAGTCTTTTCATATTGATTCTAATGTTTGCGTTGGTATTTGATATTGTTGTTGCTGTTTTTGGTATTGATTCTACTGTTTGGATTGGTTTTGTTACTGTTGTTACTGTTACTGATGTGTAAGACTAACATCAGTAACAGTAACAACAGTAACAACTTGTTCATTGTTACAATTTTGTTTTAATTGTTACAATTTTGTTAGTTATTATTAGTCTTTTTATATTTTCCAAATGGATAAAATGACAATAAATATTTATTATTATTATTATTGATTCTAATTTTGTGTTGGTATTTGCTGTTGTTGTTGTTGTGGTTTTTAGTAGTCTTTTAGCAATAATTCTACCGTTGAGGGGTTTTTGTTTTGGTGGTTGTTAATTTTTCCAAGTTATTTTTAATCTTTTCATATTAATTCTAATGTTTGCGTTGTTCTTTTTCTATTGTTGTTATTGTTATTAGTAGTCTTTTGGTATTGATTCTACTGTTTGGGTTGGTTTTTGTTTTGTTTTGGTTGGTTTTTGTTTTGTTTTGGTTGGTTTTTGTTTTGTTTTGGTTGGTTTTTGTTTCGTTTGGGTTGTTGTTATTCTTTAAATTTTGTTAGTCTTTTCATATTGATTCTAATGTTTGCATTGGTATTTGCTATTGGTGTTGCTGTTTTTGGTATTCTTTTGGTATTGATTTTACTGTTTGAGTTGGTTTTGTTGCTGCTGTTCCTGTTACTGATGTTATTCTTACACTTGCTGCTGCTATTTTTGGTATTTTTATTACTATTTCTGTACTATTTCCTATTAGCATTGTTACTACTGTCACTGTTATTTTCGCTTTTTGGTATTTCTGCTACGGTTCCCATCATTGTTACTGTTTTAAGTTTTTGTTGCTGGTTTTATTATTATTGGTAGAATGTTTGATACATTTCTGATATTCTTGTCTTTGCTGCTATTTTTGTTATTGTGGTTACTGGTACTGTTAATGCTGTTTTGCTTACACTTTGCTGCTGCTATTTTTGATATTTTTATTGCTATTTCTGTATGATTTCCTATTAGCATTGTTACTACTGTCACTGTTATTTTCGCTTTTTGGTATTTCTGCTACGGTTTCCATCATTGTTACTGTTTTTAGTTTTTGTTGCTGGTTTTATTATTATTGGTAGAATGTTTGATACATGTTTAATATTCTTGTCTTTGCTGCTGTTTTTGTTATTGTTGTTACTGGTACTGTTACTGCTGTTTTGCTTACAATTGCTGCTGCTATTTTTGGTATTCTTATTGCTATTTCTGTACAATTTCGTTTTAGCATTGTTACTATCGTTAGTGTTATTTTCGATATTTGGTATTGCTGTTGCCGTTCTCATCATTGTTGCTGTTATTAGTTTTTGTTGCTGGTTTTATTATTATTGATAGAATATTTGATACTTTTGTTGCTATTTTTATCTTTGCTGCTGTTTTGGTTAAGGTTGCTTACGTTTTTCTGTTGTTTTTGAAGAAGATATATGTTTATTATAATAATTACGTATAATATCAATTCAGGTTCAAACTTTGTTGTTTTTATTGTTGTACAAAAGCTGCACTAGGAGCAACAACAGCAGCAGCATCGTTGTTGCTAAAAACAATAACAAGAAAAATGTTCGTATTATGTGTTAAGTCATATTTAGAACGCATTTTAGAACTGTATTTTTTACTTTTCTTAAATTATTGTTATTATTTTTGTATAATTCTAATGTTTACGTTGACGTTTGCTATTATTGTTGCTGTTTTCAGTAGTCTTTTGGTTTTCATTCTACTCTTTTCAGTTTAGTTGGTTTTTGTTTTATTTGGGTTTTTGTTTTGTTTTCATATTCATATTAATTCTTGTAGTAGTAAGTAGTAAGTAAGTAATTTATTCATGTTATAACAGCATGTTTTACATTCGTCAAGATACAAATAAATATAATATAAAATAAATATATCTTGTTTGATGTATTTTTATAATTAATAATAATTATTAAAATTCAAACTTTGTTGTTATTATTGCTGATCCCACTGTTTGGGTTAGCCTGTATTATTGTTGTTGATGTTTTTGTGATTGTTGATGATTTTTGTATTATTTTTATTGCTGTTTTCTCTTACAATTGTTGCTGGAGATTTTGAATTATTGTTGGAGTTTTTTATATCATTTTCTTGTCACATTGTTCCTACTGTCTTTGTTACTTTTGCTATTTAGTATTATTGCTGCTATTTTTATTATTGTTATTGCTTATAATTGTGGTTTTCTTATGATTAGTGATATTTTTTATAGTATGTTTTGTATTTGCTGTTACTTTTAACATTATTGCTAATGTTTTCATCATTGGTGCTATTCATTTTTTTATTATTATTAGTGATTTTTTTATATTTTTAATGCTATATTTTGATTTTTGCTGCTACCTTTTACGTTGTTTCTAATGTTTTTAACTTTGGTGTTAGTCTTTTTCATTGCTGTGTTTGCTGCCATTTTTGTTAAGGTTTCTTTCGTTTTTCAAATTTTGATGATTTGTTGTAGCTATTACTATGTTGTTCGCTTTTGTTGATACCGGTGTTATTGTTATTGTTAATTTTTTTTTTATTTGTGTGCTGTTTGTTATTCTTGTTACTATTTCTGTCGTTCTTGCTTGCTTGTTGTTAAATTTTGTCGTTACTATTATTGATTCTACTATTTGGGTAAGCCTGTACTATTGTTGTTGCTGCTTTTGTGATTGTTGATGCTTTTTTTTATTGTTATTGCTGGTTTTTCTTACAATTCCTGCTGGCGTTTTTCGATTCTTGTTGCAGATTTTCATATTCTTTTTGTTTTGTTGCAGTCTTCTTTTTTCGTCTTTTTTCGTCTTTTTTTGTCATATTCTTTTCGTATAATTCTAATGTTTACATTGACTTTTGCTATTATTGTTGCTCTTTTCAGTAGTCTTTTGGTTTTCATTCTACTCTTTTCGGTTTGGTTTATTTTTGTGTTATTTGGCTTTTTGTTTTGTTTTGGTTGTTGTTAATTTTTTTTAAATTATTGTTAGTCCATTCATATTAATTCTTGTTTGATGTTTTTTTTTATAATTACGTATAATAATAATTAAAATTCAAACTTTGTTGTTATTATTGCTGATCCCACTATTTGGGTTAGCCTGTATTATTGTTGTTGATGTTTTTGTGATTGTTGATGATTTTTTTATTATTTTTATTGCTGTTTTCTCTTACAATTGTTGCTGGAGATTTTGAATTATTGTTGGAGTTTTTGATATTCTTTTTTTTGTCACATTGTTCCTACTGTCTTTGTTACTTTTGCATTTTAAATATTTTTGCTGCTGTTTTGAAATTGTTGCTGCATGTAATTGTGAGTTTATTATTATTAGTGGTTTTTTTTATATGTATGTTGCTATACTTTGTCTTTGCTTCTACTTATGACATTGTTTCTAATCGGTGTTGATATTTTTCGTTTTCGTTGCTGTCTTTGCTGCTGTTTTTTGTTAAGCTTGCTTTCGTTTTTCTGTTTTTAATGATTTGGTTGTAGCTGTAACAATGTAATTCGTTGTTGTTGTCGGTGTTATTATTGTTGGTGAAATTTTTCCATTTTGTCACTATTTTGTGTTTTATTTTATTACTATTTGTCGTTTTTGTTACTGTTTTTGTCATTATTGCTAAGGTTTTTGTTATAATTTGCTTTCGTTTTTGTTCTTTTTCAAACTGCCAGTAGTGCTATAATGATCATATATTTATTGTTGGTTTTCAATATTGGTGAAAAATAATTTATTTTATTACAATTTCTTGTTTTTGTTACTGTTTTTGTCATTGTTGCTACTGTTTTTGTTATTATTTACTTTCGTTCTTGTTCTTTTTCAAACTGCCAGTAGTGCTATAATGATCATATTGTTATTGTTGGTTTTCACTATTGGTGACAAAATATTTGTGATAACTGATGCAGTTTTTTTTAAATATTATTACGGTTTTTCATACATATGCTGCCGCTGTGTTTGGCATTCTTGCTGTTATTTTTGACATCCTTTCTATTTGTAATTTTTATTATATTTCTGCCATAGGTACTCTTATTATTATAATAATACTGTTTTGTATCGCCTCTGATGTTTTCATCATTGTTGTTGCTGTTTTTCAGTCGAATTTTGGTTATTTTGGTTAAAATTGAAAGATTTTTTGTAAATTTGTTGGTGCTTTTAAAAATTTGCTGTTTCAGTCATTAGCGATGCTGTATTTTATTATTGTTGCTTCTATTTTATTACTGTTTCTTCTGTTTTATTATTGTTGTTTCTGGTTGTGTGTTTTTTTATGTGGTTGCAATCCAATGGTTTTTGTATAATTAAAACCTGAGACTGGTTTTAATGTAAATAGCATTGTGCACTTAAAATCAATTTTAAAATACACTGTAAATGATGCACTTATATACATTTCAATACTATTTGCATTATCTATATTATGATTTATTTAAATTTGTGTGAGATATATCAGTACCACAATTTTTATTACAAAATTTCGATATTATTGCTATCCTTAATAACAATATGTTTTAGTGATATCATATTTTTTATAATAATAAATGAAATAATAATTATAACTTAATAACAACGATATTAATTATTTTTATTCGTCAGCTCAAGTTCACTTTTTACAAATCATAACCATTAGATGAACATCTACACTCTAAACCCGGTCGAACTACCCTTGAACTCCCAGGATCGGTTAAAAACTTCAAGGGGAGTTCTCATTAAAAAGTTTATCGACTGGCTTTTTGTACAAAGAATAAAAGAAGGAACTTAATGTTTACCCCAGTAAAGAACTGTACAGCTTACTTAAAGGAGAAATTATATCCACTTTAAAAATTAATGCGAAATATGTATACACATGAAATATGTTGTCTTAAATTATATTAGCTTGGATTTACATATCATTTTTAGTCCACACAAAGACGGAATAAAAAATGCATATTTTGAAGAATATTTATTCTTGTGTTGTTTAAATTATATTTCACTGAAAATTGAGTGTTTGAATATTTTTGCGAAAACAGTTTTCTGTTTAATGATTGGTATTTGGAAGTGTTAATTATTTTATGATGGTGGAGGGCTGAACATATAAAAACATGAATATTTTAATATTCTGTAGTATTATTTCTAGTTTAGAAAATATTGAAATGATGAAATCGTCCAAATTTTAATGGTAATACTAATCTTAACACTTCAAGTTTTCAAATATTATCCAATGCGTGTTCAAAATGAAGAAATTGTAACATATATATTTTGGTATACAGGCTGCAATAATCCGTTCCTTACTAGTATTGCAACTGGCGATTATTTTCCACATTGGTCCCCTCGCTAAATCCGAACGTGCCTGGTTTTGATGGGAAACTTTGAGGGGCGGCTTGGTGGAAAATCCCGGCCCCATCTGGAGGGTCAATTAGAATTGAGCGCAATAAATAATCCGCAATGCCCCGAGGCCGCTCCATAACGCACGGAACGCAATTTCCAAAATTGCGCCCAGGGAGGCGGCCGCCTCCGCCGCCTCCACCGCCTCCACCGCCGCGGAAATCCATTTAATCAACACGTTTTGATTAATTAAAAGCCGGAAACAATCGGAACATCTGTTCATATTTTAATTATCAGCCGCCTCTTGCCGCACACGAGCATATTTCATCATCGAGCAGCGCACTTTCCCTCGCAGCGATGGCCACATACAAAGCACCAAAGGGCAGAAAACTGATTTGTAATTTTCCTCGTCGCTTTGCAAACGTAGCTTCTATTGCTGTTTATGTGAAATTAGCTATGGGCTGGTCGGTTTCCAAGCACAAAATCAAAATACTTTGTTACACGTAACCAAACGCAATGATTATGAATACCGAATTCATATAATAGCTTACTTAAAACAACCCTGAGAATTATTTATGAAATTTTGGGACAAGAAAAACAAAAACGTACCTGCACCAGTAAACTTGAATAACATTATATTGAATATCAAAAAGGGATTGACTTACAAATTGGCTTACAAAAAATTTTAATTAAGAAATGTGACATTCATTTTGTATTATATCGCTGCCCTAACTTGAAATTTGAATTACAATAAAACCAGAGATTGTGTATATTTCCGACAAATTTCTTCCACATTATCTGTACAAACTGAATACTGAGAGAGCAATAAGTCTTTCACACGCGTTTGCACTACACGTTTACAGTAATTTGTACTATTTTTACTTAATCTCATTATGTACAACAGGCAAAATTACTCCTCCTTAATTAAAACTTATTTTGGCTTGCATACAAAATTCGTAACATAATTCGGCATCTTAAATAAAGCAATAAACCCTTAGAAACACTAATATAGCCTTAGCAGTGTGATTTGTTGATAATTAAAGCTTAATTACCCTATCTGAGTGGCAGTACATAAGTACAAGTTTAAACCGTTAAATTATTGTTAAATAACCTCAATATCGCCACAAATTCTTAAAAACAGGTTGAAATATCACTTCCCGTGCACGTATGTACGTGTAATCGCCTAATTAGCGCCGATAAATGCATTAAAACCGATAATTACAATTATATTTGAATTATTTTCACTCAGGGCGACACCTAGCGGCCATTGATCGAAACAGCCGTCCCCTGATTGTCGCGCTATTATTTTAATTAAGCATCCAATCAAAATTATCTTCAAATAAAATCGATAGCCCTCGCCCTCCTGAATCCGAATCTGTACCGGTTTGCTCTGTGGCTCCATAAACAACCGAGAAAATGGCGAAACAAAATCGCCATTTTTGAACTTGTTTTCGAAATTGTGCGAAAAGTAATTTTTTTTTCGACGAACTTTTCGCACCCGAAATTTGCATTCACATTACGAATCGAATGCCGCAAAAATTTTGCCGAAATTCGAAAGTTGGTGTTTATGTCCCAAAATTTCTGAAGGTTAACCCCTTGGGATTTTTAAGGAAATTTTGAGGTAAAAATTTTTGAGCTGAGATAGCAGTTCGATAGCTTTTTGCCTCCTGAGTCCGAATCTGCAAGCAAAAATTGGCGTAGACGCCTAATAACGCCAAAAATAATTTTTTTCGAAATCGCAAAATTTTTGAAATTGCGTTTTTTGGCAAAACTAAATTAGGGGATCGATAGATTTTTGCCTTCTGAATCCGAATCTGCAATTATTTTTGCTCTCAGTTTAGTATTAACGTCAAAAACAGCAAAATACAGTGCTGCGATTTTTTCGAACCCGACACTGTTGGGGCCGTTGCGGATAATTTATACCACTGGGTTAATAGAATAAGTGCTGCTGAGTCCGAATCTGCCGTTTGTTTTGCTGCACGTTGAATAATAACTTAATAAACTGCAAATTACAAAATAATTCAAATTTTGCGTCATCTTGCGGCCATTGCCTGAACTCGTTAGTCAGCCACCTCGATAATTTTTTAATTACTGTTCAGAGGTACGTAAAATCAATGTTAATGAATACTACACTCATAATCGTGGCTTATTTATGTATTTGGTAGAGAATTTAATGCGTATTTCAATTAATAGCAAGTTATACTAACTGTAGCCATCTAACGGATATAGCCCAAAGTTCCTGCCAAAGTGACAGTAGCTGTCACTTAGACGCCTTATATTCCTGCAACCCAATATACTTGTTGTTATTTTCTTCGTTCAAATATTATCTGGAGGTTATTTTTTAATTGAAATAACGCCAATATTACAGTGATTACACTCTAAATACGGTTTGTTAAATATGCTAAGTAAGTTTTTCAAACTGGAGAGTGACCAGCACTTTGCATTCCATATAAAACAGGCTAAACGAGGCGAGATGATGGTGATCATTGGTGTCCAACGCACAAGCATATGTTTAATCCGTTTCAATTCGTGCAGCAGATATGCAAAACAGGGCTGAAGGAGCTGGAGTCAGAGCAGAAAATACTAGAATATAATATTTGGCACAATTTAAGAGATATGTGCTATTATGCTCAGTACACACGGTGACACTTAGTGTCGACACTGAGTGTATACACTTGAGTGTCCTCGTGTATACGGCAGTGTATCTGGTTGTGACATTAGGCTGCGACACCAGTGCAAGTGTCGCAGTGTACTTTGGGTGTACGGGTAGTGTCTTATGTCCCGACGGTTGAATTGAGTGTCTCGCAGTCGTGACACTTTTAACTAGAGGAGAGCGGTTGTTCAGATATTAGTTCAATTAAAATGTCGAAAACTACAGCACGTGTTTGAACAATAGATGAGATAAAATCATTAATTAGTTTCCTAGAGGAATTGCAATTGTAATTATTGGATAAACTTTGTGCAAAATAAATTCGAAGTCTTCGTGTTTCATACGAATATTTCTTTTGTAGATTACAGGGTCTTCGTTCCTAAAGCTAAGTACATACGGTGACACTTATGTCGACACTAAGTGTCGACGGCGTCCTCACGAGACGCAATTCCTAGTGTCTAGACCAGGGTCCTGATGCGGTGTCGCGATACGAGTTTCTGGTGTGTCCACACTGGATATTGTAGTCGCGACACTATTGTGTCGTCTTCATATTTATAGTCTTGAATTGAACATCTGGTGTGGTCTACACTACTATATTGAACTATGGACAAACGTCGAGCAGCAGCAGTAGTTGCATCATGCATATTAATTAAAAAATCCAGAAGTACAAACAGATAAGTTTGGTTTAAAGACTGGATAAGAAGGAGAGAATTAAAGGGAATTTACAGCCAATTATTAATGGAAGTTATGCTAAGTACACACGGTGACACTTTGACACGATGAACGAACACCCCGAAATCAACAAAAATTGTATTCGTATGAAATTCGAAGACTTCGAATTTATTTTGCACAAAGTTTCTCCAATAATTACAATTGCAATTCCTCTAGGTAACTAATTAACAATTTTATCTCATCTCTTGTCCAAACACGTGCTGCAGTTTTCGACATTTTAATTGCAATAATATCTGAACAACCACTCTGCTCTAGCTAAAAGTGTCGCGACTGCGAGACACTCAATTCATCCGTCGGGACACAAGGCACAACCTGTACACATGGGGTACACTGTGACACTTACACTAGTGTCGCAACCTAATGTCGTAACCAGATACACTGCACACGAGGACACTCGGTGTATACACTCGGTGTCGACACTAAAGTGTCACCGTGTGTACTTAGCATAAGTTCCAATAATAATTGGCTGTAAATTCCATTTTCTTCTGTCCTTATCGAGTCATTAAACCAAACTGATCTGTATTTCCTTCTGGATTTTTTAATTAATATGCTTGATGCAACAACTGCTGCTGCTCGACGTTTGTCCATAATTCAGTATAGTAGTGTGGATCACACCACACGTGCAATTCAATAGTATTAATATGAAGACGACACGATAGTGTTGCGACAATACAATATCCAGTGTGGACCCTACAGACACTCACATCGCGACACCGCATCAGGACACTGGTCTAGACACTAGAAATTGCGTCTCTTGTGGACGCCTTCGACACTTAGTGTCGACATAAGTGTCACCGTGTGTACTTAGCTTTACACAATTGCACACATTATGAGTTATGTACTTGGTATGTAGTACACTTAAAATTGTTGCCGATCCAATTTCTCTCCCTCACATATCATTTGCCATTTAATATTTGTTAACGAAGGGTATAAGATGTGATAATTTAAGCTACATCCAGCATCTTCTGTGTAGCATACTACTAGTTGTCATCATTTGGTCTGCCTCGTTCAGCCTTGTTTAGACTGTATCATGTGTGGTCCCTCTCCTGTTTAAAAAGTTAAATTACTAATTATGTCTTATTCAACGTGTCCTGTCACAGTCATAATCATTGTCCTCTTGGTGTAATTACCAGTAATTACAATTAAAAAATAACCTGCACACAGCGAGGTGGACACCAATGATCACCATCATCTCGCCTTGTTTAACCTGTTTTATATGGAATGTAAAGTGCTGGACACTGTCCAGTTTAAAAAAATTACTTAGCATATTTATCAGACTGTATTTAGAGTGTAATCACGGTCCTATTGGCGTTATTTCAATTAAAAAATAACCTCCAGATAATATTTGAACATATGTAGAAAATAACAACAAGTATATTGGGTTGCAGGAATATAAGGCGCCTAGGTGACAGCTACTGTCACTTTGGCTGGAACTTTGGTCTATATCCGTTAGATGGCTACAGTTAGTATAACTTGCTATTAATTGAAATACGCATTAAATTCTCTACTAAATACATAAATAAGCCATGATTATGAGTGTAGTGTTCATTAACATTGATTTTAAGTACCTCTGAACAGTAATTAAAAAATTATCGAGGTGGCTGATTAACGAGTTCAGGCAATGGCCGCAAGATGACGCAAAATTTGAATTATTTTGTAATTTGCAGTTTATTAAGCTATTATTCAACGTGCAGCAAAACAAACTGCAGATTCGGACTCAGCAGCACTTATTCTATTAATCCAGTAGTATAAATTATCCGCAACGGCCCCAACAGTGTTGGGTTCGAAAAAATCACAGCATCGTATTTTGCTGTTTTTGACGTTAATACTTAACTGAGATCAAAAATAATTGCAGATTCGGATTCAGAAGGCAAAAATCTTTCGATCCCCTAATTTAGTTTTGCCCAAACACGCATTTTCAAAAATTTTGGGATTTCGAAAATAATTATTTTTGGCGTTATTAGGCGTCTGCGCCAATTTTTGCTTGCAGATTCGGACTCAGGAGGCTAAAATCTATCGAACTGCTATCTCAGCTCAAAAATTTTTACCTCAAAATTTCCTTAAAAATCCAAAGGGGTTAACCTTCAGAAATTTTGGGACATGAACACCAACTTTCGAATTTCGGCAAATTTTTTGCTGCATTCGATTCGTAACGTTAACGCAAATTTGTGGTCCGAAAAGTTCGCCGAAAAAAAAATTACTTTTCGCACAATTTCGAAAACAAGTTCAAAAATGGTGATTTTGTTTCGCCATTTCCTCGGTTGTTTATGGAGCTACAGAGCAAACCGGTACAGATTCGGATTCAGGAGGACGAGGGCTATCGATTTTATTTGAAGATAATTTTGATTGGATGCTTAATTAAAATAATAGCGCGACATACTGGGGACAGCTGTTTCTATCAATTGCCGCTAGGTGTCGCCCTGAGTAAAAATAATTCAAATATAATTGTAATTATCGGAATTAATGCATTTACCGGCGCTAATTAGGCTAATAAATGTGCATACATGCAAGGGAAGTGATATTTTAACGTATTTTTACGAATTTGTGGCGCTATTAAGGTTACTTAACAATAATATAACAGTTTAAACTTGTACTTATGTACTGCCACTTAGGTAGGGTAATTATGCATTAATTATCAACAAAACACGCTGCTAAGGCAATATTAGTACTTCTATGGGTCTATTGTTCCATTTAAGAAGCCGAATTATGTTATCAATTAAGTAGACAAAGCCAAAAAACATGTTTTCGAGGTGAAATAATTATGTCTGGAGTACGTATGATAATGCAAAAATGGTAGAAATTACTGCAATCGCGTAGTGCAAACGCACATAAAAGACTTAGAAAAGAAAGAAAAAGAGGAAAAAAGAAAAAGAAAGAAGAGAGAAATAAGATTTTCGCAGTATTAATAATAATATCTTTATTGGTGCTGCTAATAATATGGTCCACACAGGTCATACATTAAACAGTAATAATAATATTTTTTTCCGGACCTTTACAGTTGTGTTGTACATTGGAAGATGTTAAACATTATTTAGCATTCAAATATAATAATATTAAATATAACATATTCAAATTGTACAGATAATGTGATAGACATATTTGAGAAATGAACCCAATGTATTAGTTAGCACCTCAGTTAGCATTTGTTATATATGTTATCCTTTTAGTGCAAAAAACTTAACAAAATCAAGAGAAACAACAGAATAGAAACAACAGAAACAGAGTCACATTTCTGAAGAATTAAAATATAAATATATAATAAATTTACATCTCCTATACCGTTTTGGGTGTCAACATTCATGCCACCACTAAATTATGTTGTCTATGAAGTTTTTCCATTCTTTTCTATTTGTAGCCTTTATCCTTGCTTCTTGTTGGTCGACTTGGTTTCTTCATAGGATCTCTTCTATGTTGTTTTCCCATATTTTTCTTGGTCTTCCTCTTTCCTTCTTTTTCTTTTCGTCTTTTCATGTCCATACTATTTTTGTTTGTCTTCTGGCATTCTTATCAGGTGCCCATCCATCCTAGTTAGTGCTTTTGTATTAATTTTTGCACACTTTATATTTGTAGGTTTTCCTCTGATCTGTTCGTTTCTTATGCTGTCTAATCTCGTGACTCCTTCAACTTTTCTTAAGTATCTCATTTCGGTTGCTTGTATTTTGTTCATTGTCTTTTCATTTGTTGTCCAGGTTTCGCTTCCATAAAAGAGTGTTGGTCTATAAATTGTCTTGAAGAGTGCATTTTTCGTGTTTTTTGGAGATTCTTCTATTGTTTAGAATGTACTTGTTCATTGCATAGTAGGTTTTATTTGCGGCCATGATTCTGTTATTTATTTCGTTTTTCATGGTTCATTCATTATGTATTATTGTAACTAAGTATTTGAAAGTTTCAACTTATTCTATCCTTTTCAAAGTTATTAGTATTTTTGCTTTTGTTTCCTCGTTTGTTACTACCATTACTTTTGTTTTGTTTGTATTAATTACCATGTTGTGTTTTTTCAGTTCCTCCTCCCATATGCTAACATTGTTTTGCAGGTCTTCTTCGCTTTTGGCTAGCATGACTAAGTCATCAGCAAAAGCACATTCTTCTATCAGTATTCTTTTCATTTTATAGTATCCTATTTCTACGTTCTTGGTGTTATCCTTAATTTTTTTCATTATGTTGTCTAGGAATATAATAAAAAGCAGAGGGTTTAAAGCGCCCCTTGTAAATATTTGAAGGTTTCAACTTGTCCTATCCCTTTCAAATTTATTAGTATTTTTGCTTTTGTTTCCTCTTTTGCTACTACCATTACTTTTGTTTCGTTTATATTAACTACCATGTTGTGTTTTTTGAGTTCCTCCTCCCATATGCATATTGTGTTGCAGGTCTTCTTCGCTTTTGGCTAGCATGACTAAGTCATTAGCAAAAGCACATTCTGCTCATTTTATAGTATCCTATTTCTACCTTCTTGGTGTTATCCTTAATTTTTTTCAGTATGTTGTCTAGGAATATAAAAAAGAGCAGAGGGCTTAAAGCGTTCCCTTGTCGAATGCCTTGTGTGGTTGTGAAATTGTCAGATGTTGAAGTATTTGTCTTTACGTAGTTTTCTGTGGTTTCATACATACTCTTGATTGCTTTTATTAAATGCACTTTTATCTTCCTTTATTCAAGTATTTCCCACATTTTGGCTCTTGGGACTCTATCAAATGCCTTTTCTAAGTCCACGAATATCATGTGTAGTTTGTTGTTTTGTCTTAATATTTTTTCTGTCGTCTTTTTAATTGTGAAGATATGGTCTTGTGTTGAATTTCCTTTCATGAATCCACTTTGTGACTTTTATATTGTTTTTTCAATTTCCTTTCTTAGTTTGTTCCCTAGTATTGATTCACACAGTTTTTCAATTTTGCAAAAAAACTGCTAAAGTTGTTGCAATTTCTACTGTTTTTTTTAATGTTTTGGGAAGATCTTTTGCCAGTCTGCTGGTATTTTTCCTGTTTCCCATATTCTATTTTTTATCTGTAGTAGTAGTTGTTTCCCATCCTTTCATATGTATTTCAGCTGTTCAGATTTGATTTGGTCGTGACCTGGGGCTTTTCCGTTCTTTAACTTCTTTAGTGCGTTTTCTAATTCTTCTTCTGTTATAGATCCCTATTCTTCTTCTGTGTCGTTACTATTTTCTTGTTCCTCTTCGTTTTCATTTCCTTCATGGGTTGTCTCTTTTCCACACATAAGCTCTTGGAAGTGCTCTTTCCATCTGTTCATGATTTCTTTATCCTCTTTCATTAGTACACCATATGTATTTTTGAGTAGCTTTAGGTTAGGAACTCTTCTTCTGTTATAGATCCCTCTTCTTCTACTGTTTTATTACTATTTTATTGTTCCTCTTCATTTTCATTTAGCACCTCAGTTAGCATTAGTTTTGCGAGGTGTATAATAGGGCATTTTCAATTTTTGTAGGAAAAATATATAAGATTATGGTTATTATAGATAAATTCAATATTTATAATTTTATATACTTATAATTTAATAATAATATTGATCGTAATTACATTAAATTAGAATGATAAAGTCATGTGGTGGCTCAGATTGGTTATATTTTGCACACGACTGTTCCTGACACAATTGCAATAACCTCCACATTTTCCCAGCATCATTTCTTTGGCCCACAAACTTCTGGTCCAGATATCATTGTAGCAAGATAAAAATCAACACGTCCGACTCTTTTTTTTCGCCGTATTTTCGTATCGAGCGGCCTACACGCTTGAGGGGAACTGTATAACTGGAATTGGGCTGGGGCCCGGGTTCCGGTCACTCGGCGCTCCCCCTGGGGGGCGGCGGCTGCCCCCCCAGGCGCCCCCGTCGACGGCCATAAATATAATAGGTGCCGGCGCCAGAAGGGCCGCGGATCGGGTCGATGCCTCAAAGCCGAACTGTTCGCCCCGCTGCAGGCGCGATTCAACGGGGTCAATCGAGTGTTTATAATTTAAAAACTCCAAGGGTTGAAGGGGGCGGCTCGGAGTGGACGCAGAGCCACGGCCGGGGGCATGGGGGTGGTACTTGAGTCCACACGGCAGAGTATGATGGAAGAGATTGCGGGGGATTTGTAACTGGGGGCGGCAAGATCAAAATCATGCAATCACAAGATTTTAACCACTTTTATTGCATAATTGTAAATAGATTAATAAAAAACAAGAATATAAAAAAAAGTGTGGTGTAGAGGTAGGTACTCTCAGGTATAACAATTTAAAAGTTTCACATACAGGAACTAGTAATTTGTAATTTGTAAAAAAAAGTTTAGTGATTTTTATTTTGTGCTATTGTAGTAGTTTCTTTAATTGTACTAATATTTAAATTACTATATCTTAAAAACTACCGTTAATATGAATCAATATGAATGTAACATATACATGTCATTACCTGATAAGGCAGTATTTATTTAGCTTAATAAAATTTAGACCTAATGAGTAATTCATGAGAAATTTTTATTTTAGTGATCAATCATTTGATTTTAATAGATTGTGTTTCTCAAATTTTTCCAAAGCTCAAGAACTACCTTATTAATATTGTTATAATTTATTGCTTATATTAAATAATACACTGTTATCATATCTGTGAAATTTAATTCAGATCCAATGAGTGAGTCTTGAGATATTACAATTTTTATTTAAGAATGAATGATTTGTTTGTGCCATTTTACAAGTACCTTTAATTGTATTAATATTTAAACTACGATATCTCAAACTCTACCGTATCAATAGTAATGTAACTTATGGATGTTATTACCTAATATGGCAGTATTTCTTAAGCATAATAAAATTTAGATCCAATGAGTAATTCACGAGAAATTTTTATTGTACTGAAGACATTTAATTTAAAAGATACTTCTATTGGTTTCTCAAATTTTTCATATATTGAATGTATCATTTTTCGTGCCATTTTAGTAGTATCTCTAATTGTACTAATATTTAAATTACTCTATCTCAAAAAGTACTGCTCCGATATGAATGCAACTCATAGATGTATCTATATTACCTGACATCCTGACAGTATTTAGAGAAAATTGAATTGCAACTTTTATAAGAGAATGTATGATGTTTTGTGCTATTTTAGTAGTATATTTAATTGTATTAATATTTAAATTACTGTATCTTAAAAACTACCGTCAGTATGAATCAATATGAATGTAACTTATAGATGTCATTACCTGATATGGCAGTATTTATTGAGCATAATAAAATTTAGACCTAATGAGTAATTAATGCGAAATTTTTATTTTAGTGATCAATCATTTGATTTTAATAGATTGTGTTTCTCAAATTTTTCCAAAGCTCAAGAACTACATTATTAATATTATTATAATTAATTGCTTATATTAAATAATACACTGTTATCTTATCTGTGAAATTTAATTGAGATCCAATGAGTGAGTCTTGAGATATTACAATTTTTATTTAAGAATGTATGATTTTTTGTGCCATTTTACAAGTACCTTTAATTGTATTAATATTTAAATTAAGATGTCTCAAACTCTGCCGTATCAATAGTAATGTAACTTATGGATGTTATTACCAAATATGGTAGGATTTTTTAAGCATACAAAAATTTAGATCCAATGAGTAATTCACGAGATATTTTTATTGTAGTGAAGACATTTAATTTAATAGGTACTTTTATAGGTTTCTCAAATTTTTCATATATTGAATGTATCATTTTTCGTGCCATTTTAGTAGTATCTCTAATTGTACTAATATTTAAATTACTATATCTCAAAAATTACTGCACCGATATGAATGCAACTTATAGATGTATTTATATTACCAGACATCCTGACAGTATTTAGAGAAAATTGAATTGCAACTTTTATAAGAGAATGTATATTGTTTTGTGCTATTTTAGTAGTATCTTTAATTGTATTAATATTTAAATTACTATATCTTAAAAATTACCGTCAATATGAATCAATATGAATGTAACTTATTGATGTCATTACCTGATTTTGCAGTATTTATTGAGCGTAATAAAATTTAGACCTAATAAGTAATTCATGCGAAATTTTTATTTTAGTGATCAATCATTTGATTTTAATAGATTGTGTTTCCCAAATTTTTCTAAAGCCCAAGAACTACCTTATTAATATTATTATAATTTATAGCCTATATTAAATAATACACTGTTATCATATCTGTGAAATTTAATTCAGATCCAATGAGTGAGTCTTGAAATATTACAATTTTTATTTAAGAATTAATGATTTTTTTGAGCCATTTTACAAGTACCTTTAATTGTATTAATATTTAAACTGCGATATCTCAAACTCTACCGTCTCAATAGTAATGTAACTTATGGATGTTATTACCTGATATGCCAGTATTTCTTAAGCATAATAAAATTTAGATCCAATAAGTCAATCACGAGAAATTGTTATTGCAGTGAAGACATTTAATTTAATAGATGCTTTTATAGGTTTCTCAAATTTTTCATAAATTGCATGTATCATTTTTCGTGCCATTTTAGTAGTATCTCTTATTGTACTAATATTTAAATTACTATATCTCAAAAAGTACTACACCGATATGAATGCAACTTATAGACGTATCTATATTATCTGACATCCTGACAGTATTTAGAGAAAAGATTCAGAGAAAATTGAATTGCAAATTTTATAAGAGAATGTATGATGTTTTGTGCTATTTTAGTAGTATCTTCAATTGTATTAATATTTAAATTACCATATCTTAAAAACTACCGTCAATATGAATGAATATGAGTGTTACTTATAGATGTCATTACCTGATATGGCAGTATTTATTGAGCATAATAAAATTTAGACCTAATGAGTAATTCATGCGAAATTTTTATTTTAGTGATCAATCATTTAATTTTAATAGATTGTGTTTCTCAAATTTTTCCAAAGCTCAAGAACTACCTTATTAATATTATTATAATTTATTGCTTATATTAAATAATACACTGTTATCGTACGTGTGAAATTTTATTCAGATCCAATGAGTGAGTCTTGAGCTATTACAATTTTTAATTAAGAATGAATGATTTTTTTGTGCCATTTTACAAGTATCTTTAATTGTATTAATATTTAAACTACGATATCTGAAACTCTACCGTATCAATAGTAATGTAACTTATGGATGTTATTATCTGATATGGCAGTATTTCTTAAGCATAATAAAATTTAGATTCAATGAGTAATTCACGAGAAATTTTTATTGCAGTGAAGACATATAATTTAAAAGATACTTTTAAAGGTTTCTCAAATTTTTCATATATTGAATGTATCATTTTTCGTGCCATTTTAGTAGTATCTCTAATTGTACTAATATTTAAATTACTATATCTCAAAAAGTACTGCACCGATATGAATGCAACTTATAGATGTATCTATATTACCTGACATCCTGACAATATTTAGAGAAAATTGAATTGCAACTTTTATAAGAGAATGTATGAAGTTTTGTGCTATTTTAGTAGTATATTTAATTGTATTAATATTTAAATTACTATATCTTAAAAACTACCGTCAATATGAATCAATATGAATGTAACTTATAGATGTCATTACCTGATATGGCAGTATTTATTGAGCATAATAAAATTTAGACCTAATGAGTAATTCATGCGAAATTTTTATTTTAGTGATCAATCATTTGATTTTAATAGATTGTGTTTCTCAAATTTTTTCAAAGCTCAAGAACTGCCTTATTAATATTATTATAATTTATTGTTTATATTAAATAATACACTGTTATCTTATCTGTGAAATTTAATTGAGATCCAATGAGTGAGTCTTGAGATATTACAATTTTTATTTAAGAATGAATGATTATTTTGTGCCTTTTTACAAGTACCTTTAATTGTATTAATATTTAAACTACGATATCTCAAACTCTACCGTATCAATTGTAATGTACCTTATGGATGTTATTACCTGATATGGCAGTATTTATTAAGCATAATAAAATTTAGATCTAATGAGTAATTCACGAGAAATTTTTATTGTAGTGAAGACATTTAATTTAATAGATACTTTTATAAGTTTATCAAATTTTTCATATATTGAATGTATCATTTTTCGTGCCATTTTAGTAGTATCTCTAATTGTACTAATATTTAAATTACTGTATCTCAAAGAGTACTGCACCGATATGAATGCAACTTATAGATGCATATATATTACCTGAGATCCTGCCAGTATTTAGAGAAAATTGAATTGCAATTTTTATAAGAGAATGTATGCTGTTTTGTGCTATTTTAGTAGTATCTTTAATTGCATTAATATTTAAATTACTATATCTTAAAAACTACCGCCAATATAAATCAATATGAATGTAACTTATAGATGTCATTACCTGATATGGCAGTATTTATTGAGCGTAATAAAATTTAGACCTAATGAGTAATTAATGCGAAATTTTTATTTTAGTGAGCAATCATTTGATTTTAATAGATTGTGTTTCTCAAATTTATCCAAAGCTCAAGAACTACCTTATTAATATAATTATAATTTATTGCTTATATTAAATAATTCACTGTTATCATATCTGTGAAATATATTTCAGATCCAATGAGTGAGTCTTGAGATATTACAATTTTTATTTAAGAATGAATGATTTTTTTGTGCCATTTTACAAGTACCTTTAATTGTATTAATATTTAAACTACGATATCTCAAACTCTACCGAATCAATAGGAATGGAACTTATGGATGTTATTACCTGATATGGCAGTATTTCTTAAGCATAATAAAATTTAGATCCAATAAGTAATTCACGAGAAATTTTTATTGTAGTGAAGACATTTAATTTAATAGATACTTTTATAGGTTTCTCAATTTTTTCATATAATGAATGTATCATTTTCGTGCCCTTTTAGTAGTATCTCTAATTGTACTAATATTTAAATTACTATGTCTTAAAAAGTACTGCACCGATATGAATGCAACTTATAGATGTATCTATATTACCTGACATCCTGACAATATTTAGAGAAAAGATTTAGAGAAAATTGAATTGCAACTTTTATAAGAGAATGTATGATGTTTTGTGCTATTTTACTAGTATCTTTAATTGTATTTATATTTAAATTACTATATCTCAAAAACTAACGTCAATATTAATCAATATGAATGTAACTTATAGATGTCATTACCTGATAAGGCAGTATTTATTGAGCATAATAAAATTTAGACCTAATGAGTAATTCATGCGAAATTTTTTTTTAGGGATCAATAATTTGATTTTAATAGATTGTGTTTCTCAAATTTTTCCAAAGCCCAAGAACTACCTCATTAATACTATTATAATTTATTGCTTATATTTAATAATACACTGTTATTTTATCTGTAAAATTTAATTCAGATCCAATGAGTGAGTCTTGAGATATTACAATATTTATTTAAGAATGAATGCTTTTTTGTGCCATATTACAAGTACCTTCAATTGTATTAAAATTTAAACTACGATATCTCAGAAACTACCGCATCAATTTGAATGTAATTTATGGATGTCATTACCTGATATGGCAGTATTTACTGAGCATAATAACATTTAGATCCAATGAGTAATTCATGAGAAATTTTAATATAAGTGATCAAACATTTGATTCTCTAATATTATGATTCAAATTTTTTTCCAAATCTCAATAAGTACCTTATTTAATGCTAAGGTCATTTGGAGCAACTCGAAAAATCGCGATTTTTCGGATTATTATTTTAGTCGATTTGATGGGAAAATCGTAGATCTTATGTTTTTCCAACTGGGTGCTCTACCAAACTGCACATTTTCAAATCATTCTATGGGGACTTGGAATGGGAATCATTCTATGGGGATCATTCTATGGGGATCATTCTATGGGGCCCCATATTTTCAGTTTTTTTTATGCCTCGATTTTAATTCGTGGTTTTAATGAGGATTAAAAGTTGTCATTCATTAATCCCTATCCGTTGCGAACGGCGAATTATTCAACGTCAATAAAGGGCGCCGCCGCCCCCGCACTTTTTGCACTTCCGGGCGGCCCCTTTGTTTGTCCACGAAAGGGGGGCGGCGGCGATCAAATTACAATCGATTTGCCGTTTCGCGCCGGGGGCGTAATTGTGTTTCGCAGACTTGATTAATAAACTTATAAAACGATATTAATTCGCAAACGCTTAAATGTAGCAACATAATGAGGTGATTCACTTAGGCCGTAATTAGTTTCCCGTCGCCTATTTGGGTCAATTATCGTGTTTCCATCGATTTTATCGGCGGCGCGGGCCGCCGCAGCCGCCCCCATTAAAGTGCCATTACGGCACGCCTGCGCGCCCCCCGGGGGCCGCAATTAAGATTTTTTGCCCCCGAGACGGTGCGGATCGTCCCTCATCCGCGCGCCGCCCCCGGATCTCCCGGTTATTTATGTACATTATGTAATGCCCCCGTTCCCGGAATGATCCCGCGGAGGCGATTCCTTCTTCATCCATATGGATGAAGCCGCGCCGCCGCCCCCTTTCATTTGTATTGTCTTTTTTCGCCCCGTTTCCTCCGCCGGATTCGCCGCCCCTCGAGCGGCCCCTCGGACGGTATCTCCGCCGATAAATAATCGCCCGCCCCCCGGATGCGCTCCGGTTTCTGACGTCCCTGTTTACCTACTTTGCGGATACAGATTGCCGCCGCTCCCCGAGATGGACCCGTCCGCTGATTAATAAATGCTAATAAATCCTGGGGGCGGCGAGTCCTGTAGTCCCCCCCCCCCCCCCAGCCCGGGGCGGCGGCCGACGGAGGCGAGTTATTAGAGCAACTTGTACAGGCTAATGATGCGGTTCTCGTTGTGCTCCAGTTTTCGAGTTGTCTCGTACCCTTTCGAAAGGAGATTTTCTCACAGAATTCTTAGTCAAATAATGACTATTCGATGAATATTCAGAAATTTCAGTGATATATAACTTATACTGGTCGACTCGGAAAGTTAATAACTCGATTTTCTCACTTAACTTACACATATTTGTTGTCAAATTTTCAGAGATATTATTTTCAGGTATACTATATACAATTCGAAAGGAGATTATCTCACAGAATTCTTAGTCAAATAATGACTATTCGACGAATTTTCAGAAATTTCAGTGATAGATAACTTATACTGGTTAACTCGGAAAGTTAATAACTCGATTTTCTCACTTAACTTAAACATATTTGTTGTCAAAATTTCAGACATATTATGTTCAGGTATACTATATACAATTTGGCATAAAATTTTCATAATATCTATTAGATACATTTTCAGAAATTTCAGTGACAGATGACTTATACTGGTCAACTCAGAAAGTTAATAACTCAATTTTCTCACATAATTTACACATCCCTGTTGTCAAATTTTGAGAAGAATTATCTTCAGGTATAATGTATATAAATCAGGCATGAAATTTTCAGAAATTTCGGCGACTGATTATCGATACCGGTCAACGCGGAAAGTTATGAGTTTTTCTGATTATGGTACTGTTCTCTATTTTATGGTTGATGATTTTCTTCGATATCTGATGGGTGGTGTCTTACCTTCAAGCTCTGTCGCCTGTAACATCTCGTCCGGTTCAGATAGTATTTGTAGACGTGGGGCGGCAGGGCGCGTTTGGTCTCCTCCCCGATCCACTGGTCCCGGACTCCTCCGGGGGACACGGGGCACAGAAGCGACACCGGAGGGTAGATGTCCTGCACCAGGGGGACGCGGCCACTCATGCCGTTCATGCGGGGGACGGCTGGAGACGGCGGCGGCGGGGGGCCCTCGTGCAAATCATGCCTCCTCGTTTATTGAATACGGTGGGACGGGGTGGGTTTCTTCGGTTACAAAAATATATATGCGGCGGTTTGTGCGTGTGAGCTCCCTGCAAAATACCGCCGATTGAGCGAAATGTGGGGGCGGCGTTTGTACCATAGTTTGAGCCCCGAAATGGGGCCTTATGTAAGGCACCGCGTGCGGAGCGCAATATTTTTGCCCACGAGATAAGCGCTTAGATTGGGTTAGGTCAGGTTAGGTTATGTTACGGTGGTCCGTCACTATTGCCGCCCCCACAATGGACCCGCGGACATCCGTCCAGATCTGGGGGCGGCTTTGTTTGCCGATCCGGGCGCTTAATTATCGGCGCTCTCCACGAGTCGTAATTCCCGGCTTACGTGCATGCCGCCCCCCTCACTGCGGGGGCTGCTCCGGGGGCGGCCGTTGGGATATTTATCGGCCCACGGTGGGAGGCGATAAATCGGCCGTGTATCCCATTATTATAATTGAACACTGTCGATAATTGTTCCGGCCGAGGGATGCCATTGATAGAGAAACCGGAACGGCCGCAGACCGCCCCCAAAGGGCCGAATCCTGCTGGATGAAAGGCTAATGAGAACGCACGGGAAACGGCTAATAACAATTGTTACGTAGAAACTACAGGAGACGAATAATTATTCAGCACAGAGATGGCACAAATAGCAAATTAATCAGTGAGACAATCCGTAAGTCAAACAACATATTTACACCATGTCTTCCATTTCTGGCACATAACTTATCCAAAACTTATCCCAGACAGACTCTTAATACGTAAGTTATTGACAGTAATTTCACATGTTGCAAATTGTAATAAACTAATGTGTACGTTCTAAATAATCTTCAATAGCTATTTATGCACCAAGAGCGTTATTAGGATGATTACGCCCGGAGAACGAAGAATCCAGCTCGAGGGCTTTAGCCCGAGAGATGGATATCGTTTGCGTTATATTTGCAAATCTCTGTGAAGTTTATAAAAGTTTCAATGAAATCGTTACTATTATCCACGAATTATGAAATTTGCCAATAAATGGTACATTATTTCATATAATTTGTGCAATTTTATTTACATTTTGTGTAGTTTTCCTTGAAAATTGTACAATTTTATTTACATTTTGAGTAGTTTTCCTTGAAAATTGTGCCATTCATCATGAAAATTATACTGAGTCCAAGGAGTTTTTTAGTTTTTACGACACTGTCGCAATTTTCAATGAATTTTGAAATTTTACATGAAATCGTTCGAATTTCTGTAAAATCTGAGTCAATTTGATTGATATTCATACAAGTTATCATTGGATTTTCACATTTTTCCATAAAATTTACGTAAGTTTCCATGACATTTTTAGAACTACAATTAATTCTGCAAATTTCATAAAGGATGTAAAATGATAGTTTTCCATGAAATTATCGCCATTTTCAATGAATCGTGAAATTTTCCATGAAATGACACTGTTTTCCATAAAATTTGAACCAACTTACATTGATATTTACACAAGGAAGTTTTTTTCATGAAATTTTTACAATATTCCATGATATTTTTGCCATTCATCATAAAAATTATACTCATTACAATGAGTTTTCAGTTTAGTTTTACGACATTGTCGCAATGTTCAATGAGTTCAGAAATTTTACATGAAATTATCCCAATTTCAGCAAAATCTGAGCCAATTACATTGATATTCATACAAGTTATCATAGGCTTAACATAATTTTCCATTAAATTTACGTAAGTTTCAATGACATTTTTAGAACTACAATTAATTCTGAAATTTTCTATAAAAGATGTAAAATGGCACAGTTTTCCAAGAAATTGTCGCCATTTTCAATGAATCATAAAATAATCTATGAAATTATACTGTTTTCCATAAAACTTGAACCAAATTACATTGATACAAGGATTTTTTTGTCATGGAATTTTTACAATATTCCATGGTATTTTTCATGAAATTAATACAACATGAAATTAATTTTGCAACTTTCCATGAAAGTTATATAAGTTTCAATGGAACTTTTACAACTTTAAATTAATTCTGCAATTTTCCATGAACAGTGTACAATAATACAGTTTCTCATGAATTAGGCTATTTTCTAAAATTGTGTGCAAGTTTCTATGAAACATTATACTAATTATCATAAAAATTTGGCAATTTTCTTAACGTTTTGTATAGTTTTCCATGAAATTTGTTCAGATTTCCATATAATTTATACTTGTATAGGTAATATTTGCAAATCTCTGTGAAGTTTATAGAAGTTTTAATGAAATGGTTACTGTTATCCACGAAGTATGAAATTTACCACTAAATTAAACATTATTTCATATAATGAGTGCAATTTTATTTTCATTTTGTGTAGTTTTTCTTGAAAATTGTGCCATTCATCATGAAAATTATACTCATTCCAATGAGTTTCTTAGTTTTTACGACATTGTCGCAATTTTATGCAATTTATGCAATTATGAAATTTTACATGAAATTATCCCAATTTCCGCAAAATCTAAGCCAATTTGATTGATATTCATACAAGTTATCATGGGATTTTCACAATTTTCCATGAAATTCATGTAAGCTTCAATGACATTTTTAGAACTACAATTAATTCTGAAATTTTCCACGAAGAATGTAAAATGACACATGAAATTATCGCCATTTTCAATGAATGATGAAATTTTCCATGAAATTATACTGTTTTCTATAAAATTTGTACCAACTTACATTGATATTTATACAAGGAATTTTTTTCATGGAATTTTTACAATATTCCATGATATTTTTCATGAAATTACATACAACATGAAATTAATTTTACAATTTCCCATGAAAGTTATATAAGTTTCAATGAAACTTTTACAACTTGAAATTAATTCTGCAATTTTCCATGAACAGTGTACAAAAATACAGTTTCTCATGAATCAGGCTATTTTCTGAAATTTTGTGCAAGTTTCTATGAAACATTATACTAATTATTATAAAAATTTGGCAATTTTCTTAACGTTTTGTATAGTTTTCCATGAAATTTGTTCAGATTTCCATATAATTTATACTTGTATAGGTAATATTTGCAAATCTCTGTGAAGTTTATAGAAGTTTTAATGAAATGGTTACTGTTATCCACGAAGTATGAAATTTACCACTAAATTAAACATTATTTCATATAATGAGCGCAATTTTATTTTCATTTTGTGTAGTTTTTCTTGAAAATTGTGCCATTCATCATGAAAATTATACTCATTCCAATGAGTTTCTTAGTTTTTACGACATTGTCGCAATTTTATGCAATTTATGCAATTATGAAATTTTACATGAAATTATCCCAATTTCCGCAAAATCTAAGCCAATTTGATTGATATTCATACAAGTTATCATGGGATTTTAACAATTTTCCATGAAATTCATGTAAGCTTCAATGACATTTTTAGAACTACAATTAATTCTGAAATTTTCCACGAAGAATGTAAAATGACACATGAAATTATCGCCATTTTCAATGAATGATGAAATTTTCCATGAAATTATACTGTTTTCTATAAAATTTGTACCAACTTACATTGATATTTATACAAGGAATTTTTTTCATGGAATTTTTACAATATTCCATGATATTTTTCATGAAATTACATACAACATGAAATTAATTTTACATTTTCCCATGAAAGTTATATAAGTTTCAATGAAACTTTTACAACTTGAAATTAATTCTGCAATTTTCCATGAACAGTGTACAAAAATACAGTTTCTCATGAATCAGGCTATTTTCTGAAATTTTGTGCAAGTTTCTATGAAACATTATACAAATTATTATAAAAATTTGGCAATTTTCTTAACGTTTTGTATAGTTTTCCATGAAATTTGTTAAGATTTCTATATAATTTATACTTGTATAGGTAATATTTGCAAATCTCTGTGAAGTTTATAGAAGTTTTAATGAAATGGTTACTGTTATCCACGAAGTATGAAATTTACCACTAAATTAAACATTATTTCATATAATGAGCGCAATTTTATTTTCATTTTGTGTAGTTTTCCTTGAAAATTGCGCCATTCATCATAAAAATTATACTCATTCCAAGGAGTTTTTTTAGTTTTTAAGACATTGCCGCAATTTTCAATGAATTATGAAATTTTACAGGAAATTATCCCAATTTACGCAAAATCTGAGGCAATTAGATTGATATTCATACAAGTTATCATAGGATTTTCACAATTTTCCATGAATTTTACGTAAGTTTTAATGACAGTTTTAGAACTACAATTAATTCTGCAGTTTTCCATAAAGGATGTAAAATGACACAGTTTTCTATGAAATTATCGCCATTTTCAATTAATCATGAAATTTTCCATGAAATTATACTGTTTTCCATAAAATTTGAACCAACTTACATAGATATTTATGCAAGGAATTTTTTTTCATGGAAATTTTACAATATTTCATGAAATTTTTCATGAAATTACATACAACATGAAATTAATTTTGCAATTTTCCATGAAAGTTATATAAGTTTCAATGAAACTTTTACAACTTGAAATTAATTCTGCAATTTTTCATGAACAGTGTACAATAATACAGTTTCTCATGAATTAGGCTATTTTCTAAAGTTTTGTGCAAGTTTCTATGAAACATTATACTAGTTATCATGAAACTTTGGCACTTTTCTTTACATTTTGTATAGTTTTCCATGATATTTGTGTGTCATGATATTTCCATGATAATTAGTCTATTTTCTAAAATTTTGTGCAAGTTTCTATGAAACATTATACTAGTTATCATGAAACTTTGTCAATTTTCTTTACATTTTGTATAGTTTTCCATGAAATTTGTGCAGTTTTCCATATAATTTATATTCGTTTGCGCAATATTTGCAAATCTCTGTGAAGTTTATAAAAGTTTTAATGAAATCGTTACTGTTATCTACGAATTACGATATTTACCACTAAATTTTACATTATTTCAGATAATTTGTGCAGTTTTATTAATATTTTCTATAGTTTTCCTTGAAAATTGTGCCATTCATCATGGAAATTATACTTATATGTGCAGTTTTCCTTGAAAATTGTACCATTCATCATGAAAATTATACTCAATTTCCGCAAAATCTGAACCAATTTGATTGATATTCATACAAATTATCATGGGATTTTCACAATTTTCCGTGAAATTTACATAGGTTTCAATGATGTTTTGAGAACTACAATCAACTCTGCAATTTTCCATGAAGAATGTAAAATGGTACAGTTTTTTATGAAATTGTCGCAATTTTCAATGAATAATGAAATTTTACATGTAACAGTTTTATTCATTACGCCCTCTCATTGCGCCCCGGTTGGTACGGACATGTTTACATGGAAATACATTCCAGGGCGCAATGAATTAATTACGGCCTCTTATTACGCCCCGGTTGGTATAGACATGATAACAAGAAAATTCACTCCAGGCTGTAATAAATTCATTTCGCCCTCATATTACGCCCCGGTTGGTACGGACATGTTTACGTGGAAATACATGCCCAATGTTCCAGGGACGTGAAATTAATTACGCCCTCTTATTACGCCCCGGTTGGTATAGACATGATTTCATGAAAATACACTCCAGATCGTAATAAATTCATTACGCCCTCATATTACGCCTCGGTTGGTATGGACATGTTTACATGAAAATACACTCCAGAGCGTAATGAATGCACATGTTTACATATCTCGTATCCTAAGAGTTATTAAAGTCAAGTGAAAAATAAAATATATTAAGGTGTGTACAGACTTGAACGTTATCAACAGATGGAAATAAATTGCCTTAAAGGGTCAATAAATGGTACGAAACATGAACATTTCGGCAGAAACGACAAACAAGATGCACCCTCTCTCGACCGACCATCTCTCTTCATACTTGTCGCGAATGCGTGAGGGGCAATTACGCCCCCGGTCGAGCGGGCCGTTTATGAACTATTCAGGGACGTTAACGGCCCCCGGCCGCTATAAATAAGCGGGCGGATACGGGGTGCCCCCGTATACATCACCCCCATAACGCCGGGGGCGGAGATCCGCAGATGATCCGGGCCGGGGGCGGCGCGGGGTTGGGGGCGGCACGTCCTGCAACTATTCCGCTAACTGCGCCTTCCGCCAACAAAACGCAAGTTTGGGAGCTCATTACGCTCACCCGCGCCCTTGTTAAAGGGCGTGATAGATGAATTAGGGGTTAGTTCGCACAAGATCCCGCGTCGGCGAAGCCCTAATGATTAATTCGGATATTGATGCAAAGCGTCGCGGCGTATTGAACCACTGCCCTACAAAGTAGCTGTTATTACGCCCTGATAAGGGCGTTAATCAACCCCCTATGAATATTGATCATACAAGAGCGAGCGAAGTGATATAAAGTTTTTAATTAGTTAACATGCAATGGGTGAGAAGTATTTTGCGTGTTATACATAACTTCTATATGGATACACAAAGTGCTAACCAAACCACCGAATATCAAAACCACAAGAGCAAGCGAGATGACATAATGTTCAATATTGGCTGACATGCAATAGGTGATAAGTTACAAGTTCTCCTGCTCGCGCAAATACCGCGAAATCAGCAAGTTTTTTGTGAATACGGTAACCACATGACTGAGCGAGATGGCATAATGTTTTATATTAGCCGATATGTAATGAGCGATAAAATTTTCGAGTTTTAGACAAATATCGAAGTTTTTCCATACATTTTCTTGAAATTTCGTAATTTTTTTTTGCTTCAGAAAATTTTGAAAAAAATCACATAGCTTCTGTATGACCAGATAAATTGCGTAGGCTAGTTCGTTTTGAGAGAAAAAAAATATTTCACCCATTTTTGTCGCCCAGAATGACGCCGAAGACTTTACATTGGCTCTTATGGGAACGGAATAGTGCTAGCTGTCCGGGCCGCCGGTTTCGGAGGTGCGCTCAGATAATTGCCGATTACTCGGCTCCCAGAGGTGCCAGAAGATTTTTCTTTACACCATTCTACTCGAGAATAATATAGCATTATTACCTCCAAATTTGAAGAAAATCCCAGTACAGATAGTTCGCCAGCGTCGCTCTAAAGTCGGGCGAGTTCCGGAGGATCAAACTGAAATGTCAACTTTACGAGCGGATTGTGAAAAAAGAGATATTTTTATAGCGCTGAAATTTACACAACGTATTCACCCATTCATTGGGAACATTTTGGTAAAAGGTGAAGTTAATTTGCGATTTTCGAGTTTTGGCCAAAAATCGAAGTTTTTCCATACATTTACATTGAAATTTCGTGAATTTTTTTTTGCGTCAGAAAATTTTGAAAAAAATCACACACCTTATGTACGACCAGACAAATTGCGTGGGCTAGTTAGTTTTTAGAGAAAAAAAATATTTCCCTCACTTTTGTCGCCCAGAATGACGCCGAAAATTTTACATTGGCTCTTATGGGAACGGAATAGTGCTAGCTGTCCGGGCCGCCGGTTTCGGAGGTGCGCTCAGATAATTGCCGATTGCTCGGCTCTCAGATGTGCCAGAAGATTTTTCTTTGCACCATTCTACTCGGGAATAATGTAGCATTATTACCTCCAAATTTTAAGAAAATCCCAGTACAGATAGTTCGCCAGCGTCGCTCTAAAGTCGGGCAAGTTCCGGAGGCTCAAAATGAAATGTCAACTTTGCGAGCGGATTGTGAAAAAAACATTTTTTTTATAGCGCTGAAATTTACACAGCTTATTCACCCATTCATTGGGAACATTTTGGTATAAGGTGAAGTTATTTGGCGATTTTTGAGTTTTCGCGAAAAATCGAAGTTTTTCCATACATTTTGCATTGAAATTTCGTGAAAATTTTTTTGCTTCAGAAAATTTTGAAAAAAATCACACAGCTTATGTATGACCAGACAAATTGCGTAGGGTAGTTAGTTTTGAGAGAAAAAAAATATTTCGCCCACTTCTGTCGCCCAGAATGGCGCCAAAGCCTTTATATTGACTCTTATGGTAACGGAATAGTGCTAGCTGTCCGGGCCGCCGGTTTCGGAGATGCGCTCGGATAATTGCCGATTGCTCAGCTCCCAGAGGTGCCAGAATATTTTTCTTTGCACCATTCTACTCGAGAATAATGTAGCATTATCACCTCCAAATTTGAACAAAATACCTAAACAGATAGCTCGCGAGCGTCGCACCAAAGTCGGGCAAGTTCCGGAGGCTCAGAATGAAATGTCAACTTTGCGAGCGGATTGTGAAAATAACAATTTTTTTATGGCGCTGAAATTTACACAGCTTATTCACCCATTCATTGGGAACATTTTGGTATAAGGTGAAGTTAATTTGCGATTTTCCAGGTTTTAGCCAAAAATCGAAGTTTTTCCATACCTTGAAATTTCGTGAAAATTTTTTTGCATCAGAAAATTTTGAAAAAAATCACACAGATTATTTATAACCAATAAAATTGCGTGGGATAGTTAGTTTTGAGAGAAAAAAATTATTTCACCCACTTCTGTCGCCCAGAATGGCGCCGAAGACTTTACATTGGCTCTTATGGGAACGGAATAGTGCTAGCTGTCCGTTCCGCCGGTTTCGGAGGTGCGCTCGGTTAATCGCCGATTACTCGGCTCCCAGAGGTGCCAGAAGATTTTTCTTTGCACCATTCTACTCGGGAATAATGTAGCATTATCACCTCCAAATCTGAAGAAAATCCCTGCACAGATAGCGCGCCAGCGTCGCTCCAAAGTCTGGCCAGTTCCGGAGGATCAAACTAAAATGTCAATTTTGCGAGCTGATTGTCAAAAAATCAATTTTTTTATAGCGCTCAAATTTACACAGTTTATTCTCCCATTCATTGGGAACATTTTGGTATAAGGTGAAGTTAATTTGCGATTTTCAAGTTTTAGCCAAAAATCGAAGTTTTTGCATCCTTTTTTTTACCTTGAAATTTCGTGAATATTTTTGACTTTTTTTCAGTTTTCGCCAAAAATTGGCAATACGAAAACTGGTTTACACGTAAAACACCTCATAATCACAAAACCGTCTGCAATTTATGTAATTCGAGCCGAAATCTCTTCTTCGCAGCCTCCCTAATTGCTCCGGTTTCTCATGCACCTCTTAGCCCGCCTCTTATCGACCGGCCTCTTCCGGGTTCCCGACGAAGAGGAGGCCTATTGCCCCTAATGGTGAGAAAGCTGACTCCTTAAAGGGGGCCGTCGGACCGTTCGCAAGAACTGAAGGGACAATCGCGTGTATCCGAGCGGATTACTTTATTTAAGCGCCGCTGCGGCAGTAAAGGGGGCGTAATAAAAACTTATCGCCCGACGCTTCCGCCATTAGGCTAAACAGACGGGAACGTCCCGGAGTGGTAACGTTACACGCCGCCAATTACCCGGAGGTTAGGCGAAAATTTCCACACGCTCTCCCGACGAAAATGAAAATCAATAGGGAAGTCTCGGCGCGGTATCTATATCTATATATTTCCCCCCGCATTTTCCGGCAAAAGGGTCTTTAGGTTTTTGATTGAAACAAGGTAAGGGGTTAGAACACTCTTGGCTTTCAGCACATTCAGGCCTACAATATAGAGCTACAATAAATTCCAGTTCATACGAACTTGCTGATTCACACGAATAAATTATATAACTGATAAGATAGTTTTTGCAAATATGTATGTAAGTATATAATTCAGGGGGTGAGAAATGTGAATTTAGATGGGGTGCAAAATCGGCTCACCGAGTTCGGCTACACAGGAGGTAAGAAATGTAAATTTAGACCCCCCATGTAAACCGTATGGGAAAATGGCCCCGAACTCTTGTTGCTTACCTACTTACAATATATTTGTACTTTTCAGTAACACACAAAAAAACAGCTAGTAGCTATCATGAAATCGAATCAAAATTCGTTATAAGTTTTGATCAACTTAACATCTATATATTTTTGTACCTCAAACATTTCTGGGATTTGAGGTACAAAAGATATAATGGTGAGTAAGGACTGTATTAGAAAACTGTTTAAAACCAGATTTCCGAGCAATGAATAAATTCAGAATTAATCTAGTAATTCCCCATATTACTAATGTAAATACATAGAGAAAATCATGTTGCCAATTCCAGATTTTTGTTTCAATTGATCGGAAAGCTAACGAGGTACAGACAGTTGAATTTCCATATTTTCCATTTTGAGTTTTCTTGAGTCTAAATAATTAAATAAATCCTCAAATTAATAAACAAATCGAGAAAGTCTTGTTGCCAACTCCAGATTTTCATATCAGTACCATAAATGGTCCGGAAAACGAGTGCAGTTGCACTTCTCCATTTTCTATTTTGAGCTTTCTTGAGTTAATTAATTTAACAATTCCTCATGTTATTAAACATGTGAACAAAGTCTTGTTGCCAACTACAGATTTTCGTATCAGTACCATAAATTGTCCGGAAAACTCACGAGGTAGAGTGCAGTGGCATTTCCCCATTTTCCATTTTGAGTTTTTCTTGAGATACTTAATTAAATAATTCCTGATATTAATAAACATGTGAAGAAAGTCTTGTTGCCAACGCCAGATTTTCGTATCAGTACCATCAATCTTCGGGAAAACTCACGAGGTGGAGTGCAGTGGCATTTCCCCATTTTCCATTTTGAGTTTTCTTGAATTAAATAATTCCTGATATTAATAAACAGTTAGAGAAAGTCTTGTTGCCAACTCCAGATTTTTGTTTCAGTACCATAAATCGTCCGGAAAATTCACGAGGAGGAGTACAGTTGCATTTCCCCGTTTTCCGCATGAGCTGTTCCTTTTTTTTCGCCACCTCAAAGGGCGTGCAAACCGCAAAAGCTCCCCGGACACGTGGCAGTGTGCAATCCCTCATTTTTCTCTTCCGGACGGATTCTTTTATGAGTAATTAGCGGCCTCGTCGGGCGTGGGCGGACAAATGGCGTCGTCCATCATCGCGGCGCAATAATTAAAGCGTTCGAGACGTCTGGAGAGCGTCGGGACGCCGCCATCTCCGGCGTTTACGGTGCTTTTCCCGCGGTATCTTCGCGGAAATTTCAGCGTTCGACGCGGCAGACACTTAATTTTCGCCGCGGACACGTTATGAGCTTTCCCAGACGTCGCGGCGCCGATGCCGCAGGAGGGGGTGGGCGCGACGCCGCAATAAACGGCGCTTTTTATCTTTAGGTGCAAATTACGTGCGGAGCGCCGAGCTCTGGGGGAGGAAAATCGACGGGGTGATCGGGGGAGTAATTTGCGCGCCGAAGTTTTGCAAGAGGAATACGGTTCCGGTTCCAAATGGAGACGATGAAGAGTGATTTGCAGAGGCAATTAATACGTGACAAGCAGTGGCCATAATGAAAACAGATTTGTTTGAAATCACCCAATTTTTTACAGTTCTCTGAATGAATTAATATTAATAATTTATTATTATTATTATAACTTAATAATAATTTAATAATTAAATAATAGGAGTAATTGATAAACTTCTATCAACTGTTTTCGTAACTATCAATTCTTTATTATAAATATATAATATACAGGGTGTCCAGAAACTGTCCTGCCAAACAGAAATGCCACAAACTAGACGTAATTTTTTGTTGATTTAACCTAAATTACTTAAAAATGCTTCCCAAGTGCAACATTTATTAAAAAAGTTAACCATTTTAAATAAGAGTTAGACTTATTTTACCTTTCTAAGATAATAAAAAAAACAATAACTTATTGAAATCAAAATATTTTGACATTTGTAAATGTCTGTAAATATAATTAGCTGTTTAGTCATTGTACTTTTCAAAAAGTTCTGGATCCCTTTCGAAGCATTTTTGGATTAATGTAATTTAGATTAAATCGACTTAAAATGACGTCTAATATAAGGGATTTCCATTTGGCAGGATAGTTTCTGGATACCCTGCATAACTTATTGAAACAAAGCTCACAAAAAAAATATATTTTTAAAATTGCGATGTAACTGAGTATCTTTAAAGGCTTTGAGAATCAAAAAATTCTCAACTTCTTTAGAGATACTCAGTGTTTATTGAAATTGTATTAGCAGAAAATTTTGAGGTGTAGTATAGGGGCTAAATTTAATACATTTTTCCTGCTCAATTTAATGTTTTCATTACTATTGTATTTATAGTAAATATTGAGGTAAATATTTTCAACGAGTACTGAGTGTCTTTACATTGTATTGATAGTAAATATTGAGGTAAATATTTTCAACGAGACCTGAGTGTCTTTACAGATTTTGAAACTGGATTCTCAAAGTCTTTCAATACACCGAATTTTCATTTAATATTACATTGATAGCAACTCTCAAGGCGCATTCCAGGGGTTCTTAACTTTTTTAAAGACTCCCAGTTTTCATAAAAATTGTACTGGGAGTTAGTGATCGTAAATATTGAGGAAAATATTTTCAATGAAAACTAATATTTGATATTTTCTAACCAAAATTGATATACCTAAAGTATAACTCATTGAATGTTTTTTAACTTCCGTATATCGAATACTAGTATATCGATTTGTGTTAGCAAAAAAAATGTAATTACATTGATACACTAGTTCTTTAGATTTCATTAATAATGTGTGAAAATTGGAAATACAGCTTTGAATACTTGATATTTTCAAATAAAAATTGCTAATCTCAAGAACCACGCATTGTATTGAAATTTAATTATGCCCATTTGATATCAGTACATCGGTCTATATAAGCAATAAATTACATTAATATAGATACGGCAGTTTTTGAGATATCTTTAATTAAAAATCAGCTTAACTGAAGAAACACTTACAATAATTCTTTATTCAATATTTTCAAACAAAAAATATTATATTTCAAGAACCCATCATTGGATCTAAACTTATTTATACAAATTTAATATCAATATATCACTATTAATCAGGAATAAATTATGTTAATATTGATACGGTGGTTTTTGAGGTATCGTTAATTAAATATGAGCCTAATTTGAGGATCACTTAAAACAGTTCTAAAATTAGATATTTTCAAACAAAAATTGATATGTCTCACTCATTGGATGCATTTTGGATTTCATTTATCAAATACTACTATATCGGTTTCTATAAGCAAGAAAATTCAATTGCATTTAAACACTTCTTCTCTAGATTTTATTATTAATATGTTATAATTGGAAAAACCGCTTTGAATATTTGATATTTTCGAATCAAAATTCTTACATCTTAATAACTCTGCATTGGATTTAAATTCGATTATGCCCATGGAATATCAGTACATCGAGCTATATCAGCAGTAAATTAATGTTGATGCGGTGGTTTTTGAGATATCGTCATTTAAATAACGGCTAAATTGAAGACACACTTGAAATAGTTCTAATATTCGATATTTTTAAACAAAAAATGATATATCTCAAAAACCCATTATTGGATCTAAACTCAATTATACAAATTTAATATAGGTATATCTTTATACATCAGGAATAAATTATGTTAATATTAATACGGCGGTTTTTGAGATATCGTTATTTAAATATGAGCCTAATTGGGGAAACACTTAGAATAGTTCTAATATTTGATATTTTCAAACAAAAATTGATATGTCTCACTCATTGGATACAGTTTGGATTCCATTTATCAAATACTACTATATTGGTTTATATTAACAAGAAAATTCAATTGCATTGATACACTTGTTCTCTAGATTTTATTATTAATATGTGAAAATTGGAAAAACCGCTTTGAATATTTGATATTTTCAAATAAAAATTGATACATCTCAATAACTCCGCATTGGATTTAAATTTAATTATGCCCATTTAATATCACTACATCGGTCCATATAAGCAATAAATTACAATAATATAGGTACGGCAGTTTTTGAGATATCATTAATTATATATCAGCTTAACTCAAGAAACACTTGAAATAATTCTTTATTCGATATTTTCAAACAAAAATTGATATATCTCAAAAACCCATTATTGGATCTAAACTCAATTATACAAATTTAATATAGGTATATCTTTATACATCAGGAATAAATTATGTTAATATTGATACGGTGGTTTTTGAGATATCGTTATTTAAATATGAGCCTAATTGGAGGAACACTTAAAATAGTTCTAATATTTGATATTTTCAAACAAAAATTGATATGTCTCACTCATTGGATATATTTTGGATTCCATTTATCAAAAACTTCTATATCGGTTTATATTAGCAAGAAAATTCAATTGCATTGATACACTTGTTCTCTAGATTTTATTATTAATATGTGAAAATTGGAAAAACCGCTTTGATTATTTGATATTTTAAAATAAAAATTGATACATCTCAATAACTCCGTATTGGATATAAATTTAATTATGCCCATTGAATATCAGTACATCGAGCTATATCAGCAGTAAATTAAATTAATGTTGATGCGGTGGTTTTTGAGATATCGTCATTTAAATAACGGCCGGATTGAAGAAACAAATAAAATAGTTCTAATATTCGATATTTTTAAATAAAATTTGATATATCTCAAGAACCCATCATTGGATCTAAACTTAATTATACAAATTCAATATCGGTATATCACTATATATCAGGAATAAATTATGTTCATATTAATACGGTGGTTTTTGATATATTGTTATTTAAATATGAGCCTAATTGTAGGAACACTTAATCAGTTCTAATATTTGATATTTTCAAACAAAAATTGATATGTCTCACTCATTGGATACATTTTGGATTCCATTTATCAAATTCTACTATATCGGTTTATATTATAATTTCAATTGCATTGATACACTTGTTCTCTGATTTAATTATTAATATGTGAAAATTGGAAAAAAACGCTTTGAATATTTGATATTTTCAAATAAAATTGATAGATGTCAATAACTCCGCATTGGATTTAAATTTTATTATGCCCATTGAATATCAGTACATCGAGCTATATCACAGTAAATTAAATTCATGTTGATGCGGTGGTTTTTGAGATATCGTTATTTAAATAACGGCTAAATTGAAGACACACTTGAAATAGTTCTAATATTTGATATTTTTAAACCAAATTTGATATATTTCAAGAATCCATTATTGGATCTATGTTTAATTATAACCATTAAATATCAGTATATCACTCTACAGCAATAATAAGTTACATTTATATTGTAATAATTATAGCAAAATCTCATGAAGTGTTTTGCATAGTAATAAAAAAAAACTTGGAAGTTCAAAATATAAGAAAATTTCAGCAATAATAGAAATTTCAGAAAAAAATGTTCATGAAATGTTACAAGAGTAACTACTGACTCTAGAAATAGATTCATAAACAAATGCAAATATAAACAAAGTAATTTTTCTACAGGTAAGGTCAGCACTATCAGGTAGTGTAAAACACTACCTGATAGTGCTGACCTCACCTGTTGATTTCACCTATAATTAGAATGGATCTAATGGACCGTTGAGGTCAGCACTATCAGGTAGTGTAAAACATTACCAGATAGTGCTGACCTCACCTGTTGATTTCACCTATAATTAGAATGGATTTAATGGACCGTTGAGGTCAGCACTATCAGGTAGTGTAAAACACTACCTGATAGTGCTGACTTCACCTGTTGATTTCATCTATAATCAGAATGGATCTAAACACATTTCAATCAAGTAATTTTTGTAACGTTTAGTTAGGTATTGAGTTTTGTATTTCCAAAATTGCAATGACAGTTAATATCTATCTTTTGTCTATTATTATTATCTTTTATGATTATCTATTATTATTATTTATTATGTATTATGTACCCATTAGGTATATATATTTTATCATTTAAATTTTATGTAACTTGAAAATGTATTTTTTGTGGTTTTTACGTGGTTTTCTTATTTTTATGTATTTACACTTTGACAAACATTTCAACATTCGTCGATGTTGAACTTTCTTTTTCTTCTCGTACCTTCTTTATTTTTTTTTGCTATTGTTATTATTGGGCTAGTAGTTAAGCTAAGAGAGTTCCACTTCACCCCCAGCAGATATTCGCGGTTTTAATCGGCTCATTTAATTTTCGGTTTTAATCGGCGGTCTAATCACCGCCGATTTAAGCAAGATCTCTGCTGGAGGTGAAGTGGAACTCTGCAAGCTTAACTACTTAGTCGGTAACGTGCAATTTCTTTGATGCCATAACTTTTTTATTAGTTTCGGGATCAGTTTTCGCTTTAGCCTTCAATGTGCCTTCGGTTTATTGATTTTAAACTATACTTTATGTGTGGACGATTAATTTATTTGAAATCCGTTTGAAGTCATTAAAATTAGGTTTTTCGTGGTAACAAATTATGAAATTCAGGTAGACTTAGTAGGTTGATTATTATTACTTTTAGATTGTCCCTTGTAGTGGAAACACTGGTAAATTAAGAGATTAGGGATGGTGTAATTGCACACGACTGCCCCAACGCGAGACGTTTAATTAAGCTGATCCGGCCTTACCGGGGGTGCCCCCACTACCCAATTAAACTTAATTAAACCGTGCGGCGTGTTTTCCGCCGATTGGGGCCGCGATAACGGGCGCACGCCGCACGCGCCCGCCTACGTGCGGGGGCCCCCGGGCCCCCGGGGGACCGGCGGCCCGGGGGGCGACACACTGACCGGCGAACGGACTAGAAGGCACGATGTTTCCGGGGGGCGGCGGATTAATTGGGGAGAAAGGAAAACTGTGTTCGGCCGGAATTGGGGCGGAGATGTAATTTCGTGGTTGTTTTCTTGACCTACTCGCGCTGCGGCTCGTTCCGGAGTGCCTACATGGGGCAGACAGATTAACGTTTTCTTTGCGAATTAGTTTGTTCTTGGGTATTGCTTTCTCCCACGATGGTTTCGGCGATAACGATCTGCCTCGATGCCTAATTTATTTACACGTGTCTTGTAGTCACAAGTTATCTAATGCTATCTACACGTGATAACATTATTGAAACACCATCAGTGAGCAAATCGTAATCAATTTCTATATCATATTTCCAACATTTTTTGAGCTTTATATACATTCATAATGTCGTTCGAGTAATGGAAAATCATCTTTTGCTGTTATATAATTAATATTTTCTTGTAATCGGTTGTGTTCTATGTTGGATACAAGAGGGTGTTATTGTTGTTGTTATTTTTGTTATCCAATACTCATCCAGTGAAAATTTGAAAATTGTCGACAGTATTTTTTAAATAAGAAAGTTTGAATGCAGGAAATACTGTACATTTAATATAAATTACAACTGAACCGTGACCTGCTCAACCACCATCGGTACTCATCACCTTTCCACTTGGCACTTCTGACCTCACACTGATAGTGAAACTGCAATTTTAACAATGCCTTGGACAAGAATCGAACCGACTTCTAATGACAACAGCCTTAATTAAACCTCAACTCACTGCAGCATGCAGGTTTAGAGCCGTTTCAGCTCGCTCTACATCTGCAAACCGCATTTGCTGTTTTCGCCTAAACAGGTTCGACCCTAACTCCGGGCGGACACGAAACCACCCCTCGGTCTCTTATGAAATTCAAATGTAATTTATTCGCTCCCCAGCCGGGCAACACAGTTCCACATGAAATATTCGCTTTAGATAACGCCTGGTCTGGCGATGTGCTCACGCAGGATCTCGTATGGGTCCTCCGGAATTCGCCCTCCCCCAAGGATCACAGATCGAATGCGACCTAATGGAATCCGGGGGGTTGGGGGTGGATTCCTGCTGGACCTTGGGCCGCTAACGACCCGCACTTTGCGGGCCTCCCAGCACGGCTTAATTGTTGATTGGGATGAATTGGGGATGACTCGGGAATGTAGTCGGGGCCAGATTAACTTGGGTGTCACCCTATGAGATTATTTATTAGAAGCAAGAACGCACTTTTTTTTTCATAGTCTTTGAATTGTCACGACAAATATCGCTATTTTTTATAATTGCTCACCAGCACTTACTATCAATGTCTTGCAGGTACCAGACAATTAATTATAACAATTATTATTATTCAATAGCAATGAATGCTGGATTTCTCTAACTAATAAGTTTGTGAAAGACTCATACGTGTCCACTTTAACTTTGCAAAATCTTATAAGCGTCCATCGTGAACCTATTAATTTTCACGAGCATGCAGCTCCGGTGAAGATAATTGTCAAGCCCAGCTCGGATTTTGGGTATTCAGGTCGCGCTCCTATGGCGAGATTACAGGATACGATCGGGGGGCCCTTTATGTGTCAGCGCCTTGGGGATAATCACGAGATATCGCCGAGACGGTCGGAGTCCAGGATTAGCCGGAGACATAATTTCGGGAGAAGCCACCTCTTTGACTGGCACCAGATTATCGCGCCTCGAATCAATCACGGCCTCGGCTGGTTAATGGGAAAGCGAAGAAGGGCGACTCGGTCTTCATTGAAATTGTATTGGTTGTAAATTTTGAGGAGAATTCCAGATGTTCAAAATATTGACTACCAGTGCTATTGCACCAGTGCTATTGCTATTGAGGTAAATATTTTCAGCGAAAACTGTTTGCTTTAAAGATTTCTAAAAGTCTTTAAAAACACCCAGTTGAAAACGACACGTTGAAAAAGACTCGCATTTTTCACTGAAATAGACCAGTGCTATTGCTATTGAGTACCAGTAAATATTGAGATAAATATTTTCAACGAAAACTGAGTGCTTTAAGGATTTGTAGATTGGATTCTAAAAGTCTTTATAGACACTCAGTTAAAAACGACACGTTGAGAAAGACTCACATTTTTCACTGAAATAGCACTGGTATTGAATATTGAGGTAAATATTTTCAACGAAAACTGAGTGCTTTAAGGATTTATAGATTGGATTCTAAAAGCCTCTAAAAGACACTCAGTGGACCTGAGTCTCCACGGTCACACCATGTATATATAAATGCGAATCTTAAGTACGTATCATATTATATTGAAAATTTTGTCATTAAGGATAAGTTTCATAACTATTTCATAACAAGCTTACGAAGTTATTCATGATTACTTAAAATTGTCCCTCGAGTTTTTTTTCCATTTTATTTTCATTAAATTTTCCAGAACTTTTTTAATGCTGACTATACAATTTTTCCAAATTTTAATGCAAATCTTAAGTAATTATTTAGAAAAATTTATAGTAATTTTTCATGATGGAAATATCAAAGATAATTTTAATTGAGGAGGTCCATGCAAACCACTCATGACCACTAAAAAAAGGCTAGTGTTTTTCGACTTCAACTCTTTGTAGCTAAGACATTGTTTGGACAATTGTACATTTCTATATATATGCTATAAGACATTTTTTGCACAAATCTGATATTAATTTCGAATTGAATTCAGAAAATCCTATCAGAAACAGCTGTTAATTCATTGGGAACATATTGTGGACATGTATGCTTTTGCATGGAAGTTTCATGACTATTCCATGAAAAACTTACGGAGTTATTCATGATTATTTAAAATTGTCCCTTGAGTTTTTTTGAATTGTTATTGTCATTATATTTTCCAGAATTTTTTTAATGCTGACACTGATAGTACACTTTTTTAAATTTTAATGCAAATCTTGAGTAACTATTCAGAAAAAAATTCAGTAATTTTTCATAAATGGAAATATCTAAGATAATTTTAATTGAGGAGGTCCATGCAAACCACTCATGTCCACTAAAAAAAGGCTGGTATTTTTCGACTTCAACTCTTTGTAGTTTAGCCATTGTGTGGACAATTGTATTTTTCTATGGATAAACTATAGGGCAAGACATTTTTTGCACAAATCTGATATTAATTTCGAACTGAATTCAGAAAATCCTATCAGAAACAGCTGTTAATTCATTGGTCACATATTGTGGACATGTGTGCTCTTGCATGGAAGTTTAATGACTATTCCATGAAAAACTTACGGAGTTATTCATGATTATTTAAAATTGCCCCTTGAGTTTTTTTGAATTGTTATTTTCATTACATTTTCCAGAATTGCTTTAATGCTGACAATGAGTATACAATTTTTCCAAATTTTAATGCAAATCTTAAGTAACTATTCAGAAAAATTTTCAGGAATTTTTCATGAATGAAATATCAAAGATAATTTTAATTGAGGAGGTCCATGCACACCACTCATGTCCACTAAAAAGAGGCTAGTATTTTTCGACTTTAACTCTTTGTAGTTTAGCCATTGTTTCGACAATTGTACTTTTCTATGGATATACTATAAGACATTTTTTGCACAAATCTGATATTAATTTCGAACTGAATTCAGAAAATCCTATCAGAAGCAGGTGTTAATTCATTGGTAACATATTGTGGACATGTGTGCTTTTGCATGGAAGTTTCATGACTATTCCATGAAAAACTTATTCATGGGTATTTAAAATTGTCCCTTGAGTTTTTTTGAATTGTTATTTTCATAAATTTTCCAGAATTTTTTTAATGCTGACATTGAGTATACAATTTCTCCAAATTTTAATGCAAATCTTTAGTAAATAATCAGAAAAAAATTTAGTAGTTTTTCATGAATGGAAATATCAAAGATAATTTTAATTGAGGAGGTCCATGCAAACCACTCATGTCCACTAAAAAAGTCTAGTGTTTTCCAGTCAAACTCTTTGTAGCTTTTCTTGTCATAACTCTTTGTCCAAACTTCAACTCTTTGTAGCTTAGCCAATGTTTGGACAATTGTACTTTTCTATGGATATACTATAGGGCAAGACATTTTCTGCACAAATCTGATATTAATTTCGAACTGAATTCAGAAAATCCTATCAGAAACAGCTGTTAATTCATTGGGAACATATTGTGGACATGTGTGCTTTAGCATGGACGCTCCTCAATTGTTTGCTAATATTTTTTGAATTATCGAAACAACATTTCGAAATGTATATTTTTTTAATTTTCTAGAACTCCTGATTATTGACATTAAGTAAACAAAATTTCCTACTGTATGACTACATGTAATGAAATTTCCCAAATGCACTAAAACTCTGGAAACCGTGTTTCCCTGTAACGTAAATTGAAACTCTGAAACCGTGTTTCCCAGTTATGTAATCTGAAAACTGAAAACTGAAAATGTGAAATTAAAAACTCTCAAAAACTAAATAACGTATAATTAGTAATACAATGGTTATTCGCTGAAACAAAAACTAGGTGTTTTTTAAGAATATTTTTAAACCCTCTACGTAGTCATTTTGACTTTGTAACACATCATGAACGAATTCCTGTCGGATTTAATTTGAGTATCAGCAACAAAAAATATCACAGCTATAGTTTTCCTGTAATTTCATAAATTCACCAAAACTCTGAAAACCGTGTTTCCCTGTAAGGTAAACTGAAACTCTATAAACCGTGTTTCCCTGTTACGTAATCTGAAAACTGAAAACTGAAAATGTGAAACTCAAAACTCGCAAAAACTAAAATAGCATGGTCATTTTGACTATATAACAAATCATGAACGAATTCCTGTCGAATTTTATTTGAGAATCAGCAACAAGAACTATTACAGCTATAGTTTTCCTGCAATTTCCTAAATGCACTAAAACTCTGAAAACCGTGTTTCCCTGTAAGGTAAACTGAAACTCTGAAAACCGTGTTTCCCTGTTAAGTTATCTGAAAACTGAAAATGTGAAACTCGAAACTCTCAAAAACTAAAAAGACATATAATTAGTAATAGAATGGTTATTTGCTGACACGAACAAAAATAGGTGTTTTTTAAGAATATTTTTAAACCCTCTTCATAGTCATTTTGACTTTGTAACAAATCATGAACCTATTAAAGTCGAATTTTATTTGAGTATCAGCAACAAAAAATATCACAGTTATAGTTTTCCTGCAATTTCCCAAATGCACTAACACTCTGAAAACCCTGTTTCCCTGTAACGTAAACTGAAACTCTGAAAACCGTGTTTCCCTGTTACGTAATCTGAAAACTGAAAACTGAAAACTGAAAATGTGAACCTCAGAACTCTCAATAACTAAAATAGCATAGTCATTTTGACTTTGTAACAAATCATGAACGAATTCCTGTCGGATTTGATTTGAGTATCAGCAACAAAAAATATCACAGCTATAGTTTTCCTACAATTTCCTAAATGCACTAAAACTCTGAAAACCGTGTTTCCCTGTAAGGTAAACTAAAACTCTGAAAACCGTGTTTCCCTGTTAAGTTATCTGAAAACTGAAAATGTGAAACTCGAAAATCTCAAAAACTGAAAAAAAGTATAATTAGTAATAGAATGGTTATTCGCTGAAACGAAACAAAAAAATGATGTTTTCTAAGAATATTTTTAAACCTTCTTATAGGTACAATTACAATAGGTGACATAGCGATTGTTTTATGAATTTCCATAGAATATTTGGAATATTCATGAATTTTCAATGAGTACCTCAGAGTTGAAATTTTCGTGAGTTTCCTTTCAATAAATTATACAAAGTGTCCAGAAACTCTCCTGCCAAATGGAAATTCCACATACTAGACGTCATTTTATGTCGATTTAACCTAAATTACCATAATCCAAAATTGCTTAAAATGCTTAGAGATTCGGTAAAATGAGGAAAGAGTTGTCCTTTTAAGAGCTTATGCAGGATATGCTTTTTTTTAAATACCACAGTTTTTCAGTTATAAAACTTTATTTTTTTTAATAGAAGTCATTGTTGGCTTTGACATTTTAAAAAATGACAATTGTTTCTCTTTATAGCGATATAAGGTTTGCTATACTTACTTTGATAAATAAATGCTACCTTCGAAAATTAACTTTATGACAATTATTACATATTTTACAATTATATACAAATAAACACGATCCTGTTTATTTTATAGAAAGTAGCAAAAACAGAGTTTGCCATGAAAACATTTTTTTCCTTCTACTACGAGAATTCTATTAATTTTTCTATTTCAGTTACCCTAAATTCTATTGAAAATATACAACGAAAATTCCTGCATCTCATTTACTTATGAAAGTAAGTACAGCAATCCTTATATAGTTATAAAGAAAAAAAAATGTTTTTTTTAAAATGCCAAAGCCCCTATGACTGCCATTAAAAAAAAGTTTGTATTATAACTCAAAAACTATGTTTTTTTCCACACAAAACAAAAGCATATCTTGCATGAGATATTTACTAGACAAATTTTAATAATGCTAATGTGTATCTTAAGTACTTATTTTGTTATAGGGGTGTAGGGTTAGTTCGCCTCCTCGTGGTGCACCCTGGATAGCGTTTTTCTTTGTAAAACGTGAACCAAATGAACTAACAACTGTTGATGACCAGACAATTCTTGCGATTTGCTGGTCATCTCCATCACAATGACCATCGCCATATGCTCAATAAATAATCTTATTTAGTACTTCATTGTTTATTTAAAATTTTGATGTTGAAGAAGAAAATTTTCAGAATAGTTTCATGAATGACATCCTATGAATAAAATCCTAAATTTTATTTTCGTATTTTAAGTAATCAATAATTCTATTTAAAATTTTGTCATTGAGGAAAATTTTCAGGAATTTTTCATGAAAAACTTACAGATCAAGTAAATAGCACTAAATGTGCTTCGCACACCTTTGAATATACCTATATCCTATGAATATCGTATGAATATGAATCATGGATAATATATATGAAAACATCTTTGATTATTTCAATTTTTCGTTGATATTTTCTTGAATTGTCAAAAACGTTCCCGAAACTTTTGAATATTGATATTGAGTACACAAATGTCCTAAATCTAAAGTACTTACAAATTATATTAAAATATTTGTCATTGTGGAAAATTTTCAGGATTGTTTCATGAAAAACTTCGGATCAAGTATATGGCACTAAATGTGTTTTGCACACCTTTGAATATATCAATATCCTATGAATATCATATGAACATGAATCATGAATAATATATATGAAAATATCTTTGATTATTTCAATTTTTCGTTGATATTTTCTTGAATTGTTAAAAATGTTCAAACTTTCCCGAAACTTTTGAATGTTGATATTGAGTACACAAATGTCCTAAATTTTAATTTCGTATCTTAAGTACTTTTAGGAAAATTTTCAGGAATATTTCATAAAAAACTAAGATGTTTTGCACAATCATGCAAAAATATTTTAGAAAACTCTAAAGACAAGAAAAAAATCTGCAGGGCGTGGTTAGACGAAAAAAAATTTGAACAGAATGTAATTTTTGAAAGGGATGCTCCTCGGATTAAGGGCGGTAAACAGCACGAGCGCAGGGCCATAAAATAAGACGAATTTAATAGCCTCCAACTTTCCGCTAACTCCACGCACCTCTTAAAACTGCTCTGTTTTATGTGTATTCCTGCGGGTGAGAGGCTCCCAAATATTGACGTAACCGCGCGAAGCAGAGAACGGGCCGTGAAATATCGACGTCGCCGAAGAAGTCATGTGTAAACGTTATCTCCGGCAAACACAATATTGCCCGATAAATAAATTTCCCGGGGTAATAGAATGTACACATTCATCACACACACACGCGCCCACGTAGCAGGAATTTAAAGTCAAAGCGCATACGAGCGAGCGGCAGCCCTGCAGATTAGGGTTATTAAATTCAACGACTGCTCAAAGGGCTTGAGTGGTCCTGCGAGGCGCGCTGCAGCCTGATAATTCGCGTAATAAAACGTACAAAGTGTGCGGGCTTTATTAAAAGTGCCACCGGGGAAGGATAATTAAGACATTCATGTAGATAGACCGCGGACGAGTTTCGGTCTCCACGGGGCAGCAAATTTTTCGCGTCGCGGATCTTTGATTTCTTACTGCGCCAAATTGCTTCCTGCGAGACCTCTTAATTGTTTAATCAAGAATAATAGGGTAATTTAAAAAAAAAAATTGTGCAGTACTCATATATGTGAAAAAAAAACTTTCACGTCCTTATTTATACTAACCAAGCCTAACCTAATCTAATTAAATCTATATTATCCTAAATAAAATATGATTAAATCCTAAATTCAATATAAGTAGTTGGACTGTGGGAGTTCTATCTCACCTCCCGCAGATATCTCCATTAAAGTGTCTGCAATTGCAGTAATTATCCGCGGTGATTAGACCGACGATTAAAACCGCCAATTAAAACCGCGGATAAATTTAGTCGAGATCTCTGCCTGGGGTGACTTAGAACTCCCACAGTCTAACTACTAATATACTTATTGTAAACAAATAGATTTGTTTTGCTAAAGGCCTAAAGGTAATCCTTTTTCCACTCAACTCTTCAATTACGGATTTGATTGTTGTCTCTGCGCAATACGTTTGACGAGCTATTCCCACTTTTATCGGGATTTTAAGACCCGTGCGGGCGGAATTATTATTTGTAAAGCCGCTCCCTTTACAAACAATAATTCCATTCAAGCTCCTTCCGATGCTATCTGCTGACGAAAAAAAAAATTGCCCATTAAAACTCGAACGATTATAAATTACCCGCCGGAGTGTTTTTTTTCAGGGCTGCGAGCCGCCGCCCCCCGGGGGGAATTTTTCGCGTCGAAAAATCCGCTTAATCAGCGGCCCAAACAAATTTATTTCGTTACGTCGGGCCAGGCCCCGGTGTGCGCGTTGCGCATTACGCCCCCGCGCCGCCCCCGCCGAGGCGCTAATTAATGGCCGATGCAGACGCCCCCGAAAACTGGGTCAATAAGTTGCGATATCACTTGAATTAATATCTCCCGGGGAGGGGCTCGCCCAAATCTCGCACGGGGGCGGCTTATAGAAGCACCCCCCCCCCAACAAGGGGGCTCATTACTTTGCAGTAAACAACCCGCCCCCGCAAACGCGGCGAAGAAGAACCACTGACCGCAGGACATCTCAACCTCATTACCTCTGTAACAAAGTCGAGTAAAAAAATAACAACCGCCCCACGATACAACAATTTTCATAAAATGACCTGAGGAATTACACCCTTAAATATCAGCACCTCATTAAGGAACACCCTGTATAAGATTTTATAAATATTTTTACTTTTAAATAATTTATTTTTATTTATTTTATAAAGAAGGAAGAAAACAATAAAAAATATAATACAATATAATATAATAATAAGTTTAAGGTGTATCTCTTCTTCGAAAATCTTAAAGGAAACATAAATAACATCGTGAAAATTAATTTTAGTAATGGATTCAACTATAACAAAAATATTATATTACATTTGCTGCCTGTGTGCTTAGCCAAGCTCAGACTAAGGAAGTCCAAATAATAATCGTCGAGAACTTCCCGGTGGCGCGTGGGGCGGCGGAGACCCGGACGTGACCCACTTCCGGATTTGGGTCGCCCGAAGCCGGATCGAAAAGTCTGCGGAAGGCGGAGGTCGCCCGGCGCGCTTCCAATTAATTAACCGAGGGGGCGCGTGTTCGAGTCCTGCGATTCCTGCAGGATTAATATGCACGGACGGCCCTGCGCCGGATGGACGCAGGAAGAGCAGCGCTGCGGAATTTTAATGGCCGATGGATTTGCGTTTTTTTATAACCGCGGCTGGAGTTTGCCGAAAAAAAATTAGAGATTTCATCCAAAGCACATATTCTTTTCGGGTTTCATCGAAAGCGAATTCTTCAAAACTTCAGGTTTCTATCTTTAATTGCGCTACAATATTTGCACCCTAAAAAGAATTTTATAAATTTTATATAATTATAGCTAATTACTAAGTAGTTTTACGGAATTATAATCAATATTATACACAATAACTTTTTCTGTAAATTTTACGTAATAGCTTTTAGTATTTTTACAAAAAATACGAACTGGTCAACTCGGAAGGTTCATAACTCGATTTTCTCACTTAATTTGCACATCCCTGTTGTCTAATTTTAAGAGAAATTAGCTTCAGGTATACTATATACAAACCTCGAATAAAATTTTCAAAATATCTATTACATAAATTTTCAGGAATTTTAGGGGAAGAATTTCTCACTTAGTTTACACAGACCCATTGTCAAACTTTCAGAGGAATTATCATTAGGTACCTATACTATATACATATCTGGCATAAAATTTTCAAAATATCGATTGCATAAATTTTCAGGAATTTCAGTGACAGATTACTTATACTTATCAACTTGGACAGTTAATAACTCGATGTTCTCACTTAATTTACACAGACCCATTGTCGAACTTTCAGAAAAATTATTGCAAATGCAAATCCGGCATAAAATTTTGTTAATATCCATTAGATAAATTTTCAGGAATTTCAGTGACAGATACCTTATACCAGTCAACTTGAAAAGTTAATAGCTCGAATATCTCTCTTAATTTACACAACCTCGCAATCAAATTATAAGAGGTATTACCTTCAAGCATAGTATATACAAATCTGGCACTAAATTTTCAAAATATCCATTAAATACATTTTCAGAAATTTCAGTGACAGTAAGTTAAACTGGTAAACTTGGAAAGTTAATAACTCGATTTTCTCACTTATTTAATAGATACGCAATGTCAAAGTTTTAGAGGTTATATCTTCAGGCATACTGTAAGCAAATCTACCATAAAATTTTCAAAAATCCATTAGATACATTTTCAGGAATTTCAGTGACAAGATGAATTTCAGGAAAGTTAATAGCTCGACTTTCGCACTTAATTTATGCATACCCATAGTCAAATTTTCAGAGGTACTATCTTCAGGCATACTGTATACAACTCTGGCATAAAATTTTCATAATATACATTAGATCAATTTTCAGAAGTTTCAGTGACAGAAAACTTATCCTGATCAACTCAGAAAGTTAATACCTCTATTGTCTCACATATTTAATACATACCCAATGTCAAATTTTTGGACGACATATATTTAGGTATAGTGTATGCAAATCTGGCATAAAATTTTCCAAAAATGCATTAGATAAAAAATTTCAGGAATTTCAGTGACTCTGTCGACTAGATTTTCTCACATATTTAATACATACCCAACGTCAAATTTTTGTAGGACATATATTTAAGTATAGTGTATGCAAGTCTGGCATAAAATTTTCCAAATATGCATTAGATAAATTTTCAGGAATTTCAGTGACAGATAACTTATACTGGTCAACTTGGAAAGTTAATAACTCGATTGTCTCACTTATTTAATACATACTCAATGTCAAATTTTAGGAATACATATGCTTAGGTATAGTGTATGCAAATCAGGCATTAATTTTTCAAAATATCCATTAGATAAATTTCAGGAATTTCAGTGACAGATGAATTTCAGGAAAGTTAATATCTCGATTTTCTTACTTAATTTGTACATACCCGTGAAATTTTGAGAGGTATTATCTTCAGGTATACTGTATGCAAATCAGGCATAAAATCTACAAAATACCCTTTGGAATAATTTTCAGGAATTTTAGTGCCTTATGACTTATACTGATCAACTTGGGCAGTTAATAACTCGAATTCCTCACTTAATTTACTTATACCCGTGGTCAAATTTTTGGAGGTATTATTTTCAGGCATACTGTATACAAATCTGGCATAAAAATTTCAAAGTATTCAGTAGATACATTTTCAGGAATTTCAGTGACAGATGACTTATACTGGTCAACTCGTAAAGCTAATAACTCTATTTTCTTACTTAATCTTCACATATATGTGGTCAAATTTTCAGAAGTATTATCTTCAGGCATACTGTATGTAAATCTGGTATAAAATTTTCAAAATATCCATTAGATAAATTTTCAGGAATTTCATTGACAGATGAATTTCAGGAAAGTTAAGAGCTCGATTTTCTCACTTAATTAATACATACCCGTAGTCAAATTTTCAGAGGTATTATCTTCAGGCATAATGTATACAAATCTGGCATAAAATTTTCATAATATTAAACACATACATTTTCAGAAATTTCAATGACTGATAACTTATACTGATTAATGCTACCCATGATCAAATTTTCGCATGTATTATCTTTGGGAGTACTATATGCAAATTTGACATAATATTTTCAAAGTACCCATTAGTTTAATTTTCAGGAATTTCAGTGACAGATAACTTATACTGGTCAACTTGCAACGTTAAGTACTTGATATTCTCACTTATTTAATATATACCCAATGTCAAATTTTTGGAGGACATATATTTAGGTATAGTGTATACACATCAGGCATAACATTTTCCAAATATGCATTAGATAAATTTTTAGGAATTTCAGTGACAAATAACTTATACTGGTCAACTGGGAAAGTTAATAACTCAATTTTCTCACATAATTTACGCATACATGTTGTCAAATTTTCAGAGGAATTATCTTCAGGTATACTGCATACAAATCAGGCATAAAATTTTCAAAATATCCATTTGATAAACTTTCAGGAATTTCAGTGACAGAAAACTTATACTGATCAACTCAGAAAGTTAATAGCTCGATTTTCTCACATATTTAATACATACCGAATGTCAAATTTTTAGAGGACTTATCTTAAGGTATAGTGTATTCAAATCTGGCATACATTTTTCCATATATGCATTAGATAAATTTTCAGGAAATTCAGTGACAGATGAATTTCAGGAAAGTTAAGAGCTCGATTTTATGACCTAATTTATATATATACCCGTAGTCAAATTTTAAGAGGTATTATCTTCAGGGATACTGTATACAAATCCGGCATACATTTTTTATAATATACATTAGATAAATTTTCAGAAATTTCAGAAAACTTATACTGGTCAACTGGGACACTTAATAACTCGATTTTCTCACTTAATTTATATGTACCCGTTGTCAAATTTTCAGAGAAAATATATTGAGACATACTGTATGCAAATCAGTCATAAAATCTTCAAAATACCCTTTAGATTATTTTCAGGAATTTCAGTGGCTGATAACTTATACTGATCAACTTAGAAAGTTAATAAATCGATTTTCTCACGTATTTAATACATACTCAATGTCAAATTTTTAGAAGTCATGTCTTAAGGTATACTGTATACTAATCTCGCATAAAAAAATTAAAATATCCATTAGATAAATTTTCAGGAATTTCAGTGACAGAAGAATTTCGGGAAAGTTAATAGCTCGATTTTCTCACTTAATTCATACATACCCGTCGTCAAATTTTCAGAGGTATTATCATCAGGCATACTGTGTACAAATCTGGCATAAAATTGTCATACTATACATTAGATAAATTTTCAGAAATTTCAGTGAAAGGAAACTTATGCTGGTCAACTGGGACAGTTAATAACTTGATTTTCTCACATAATATACGCATACATGTTGTGACATTTTTAGAGGAATTTTCTTCAGGTATACTGTATATAAATCAGACATAACATTTTCATAATTTGCATTAGATAAATTTTCAGGAATTTCAGTGACAGATGAATTTCAGGAAAGTTAATAAGTCGATTTTCTTACTTAATTTATACATACCTGTAGTCAAATTTTCAGAGGTACTATCTTCAGGCATACTGTATACAAATCTGGCATAATTGTTTTTAAATATCCATTAGATAAATTTTCAGGATTTTCGGTAACAGATCGATTTCAAGAAAGTTTATAGCTCGATTTCCTCACTTAATTTATACATACCCGTAGTCAAATTTTCAGAGGTATTATCTTCAGGCATACTGTATACAAATCTGGCATGAAATTTTTATAATATACATGAGATAAATTTTCAGAAATTTCAGTGGCAGGAACTTATACTGGTCAAGTTGGAAAGTTAAGAACTCGATTTTCTCACTTAGTTTATACAGACCTATGCTCAAATTTTTAGAGGTATTATCTTCAGATATACTGTATACAAATCTGGCATAACATTTTCAAAATATACATTAGATAAATTTTCAGGAATTTCAGTGACAGATGAATTTCGGGAAAGTTAATAGCTCGATTTCTCACTTAATTTATATATCCCTGTAGTCAAATTTACAGAGGTATTATCTACAGGCATACTGTAAGCAAATCAGGCATAAAATCTTTAAAATACCCAGTAGATAAATTATCAGGAATTTCAGTTACAGTTGACTTATTCTGATTTACGAGTTGACCAGCTAATAACTCTATTTTCTTACTTAATTTATACACATATATGTTGTCAAATTTTCAGAGGTATTATCTTTAAGCATATTGTACGCAAATCAGGCATAAAATTTTCTAAATGCTCATTAGATTAATTTTCAGGAATTTCAGTGATAGATATCTTACACTGGGAAACTTTGATAGTTAATAACTCGATTTTCTCACTTAATTGACACATAACCGTGGTCAAATTCTTAGAAGTAATATCTTCAGGCATACTGTACATAAATCAGGCATAACATTTTCAAAATATTCATTAAATAAATTTTCAGGAATTTCAGCGACAGATGAATTGCAGGAAAGTTAATAGCTCGATTTTCTCACTTAATTTATGCATACCTGAAGTCAAATTTTCAGAGGTATTATCTTCAGGCATACTGTATACAAATCTGGCATAAAATTTTCATAATATAAATTAGATAAATATTTAGAAATTTCAGGGACAGAAAAGTTATACTGGTCAACTGGAAAAGTTAATATCACGATTTTCTCACATAATTTTAGCATACCAGTAGTCAAATTTTCAGAGGTATTATCTTCAGGCATACTGTATTCAAATCTGGCATATTTTTTTAAAATTATCCATTAGATAAATTTTCAGGATTTTCGGTAACAGATCAATTTCAGGAAAGTTAATAGCTCGATTTCCTCACTTAATTTATACATACCCGTAGTCAAATTTTCAGAGGTATTATCTTTAGGTATACTGTATACAAATCTGGCATGAAATTTTTATAATATACATTAGATAAATTTTCAGAAATTTCAGTGGCAGGAAACTTATACTGGTCAAGTTGGAAAGTTAAGAACTTGATTTTCTCACTTAATTTATATATACCGGTTGTCAAATGTTCAGATGAATTATCTTCAGGTATACTGTATACAAATCTGGCATAATATTTTCTAAATACGCAGTAGATTCATTTTCAGGAATTTCACTGATAGATAATTTATACTGGCTAATTCAGAAAGTTAATAACTCGATTATCTCACTTAATTTACATATACTTATAGTCAAGTTTTCAGAGGTCATATCTTCAGGTATAGTATATGCAAAGCTGGCATAAAATTTTCATAATAAGCATTAGATAAAGTTTCAGGAATTTCAATGACAGATAACTTATAATGGTCAACTTGTAAAGCTAATAACTCGATGTTCTTACTTCATTTGCACAAATACGTTGTCAAATTTTGGGAGAAATCACCTTAAAGCTTGCTGTATATAATCTGGCATAAAATTTTCAAAATATCCATTAGATAAATTTTCAGGAATTTCAGTTCCAGATAACTTATACTAGTCACCTTAGAAATTATATAGTTTTGAATATCTCACTTAATTTACACAAATTCGTGGTCAAATTGTCAGAGGTAATCTGGCAGCCTTCTTAGATAAAAATAAAAATGGAACAGAGTTTAGATACGTCCCTCTCTCCCATACCATATCCCTTCATATCCCTTCATCCCTCTCTTATAGACTCTCCTAATTCTCTCCTAGACTCCTAGACTCTCATAGACTCTCCTAATTCTAATGACTAAGCTACGAATAAACCTCGGGTTTCTTCTCTTCATCAAGGAGGGCACCAATATTACATTGTCAGCTTTTTACATTAGCCCATAGGTAACCTTAAGCAATTATAACATTGATTGCTCTAGTTACTTACTGAGTTCATTTGCCAATATAATTATTTATTATATTGGAAAATATAATATAATTTTATTAACTAGGTGCATTATTGCACTGCATTAAGTGTTAAACGCATCTGGTGAAGAGGATGTCTTTGGAGCAACTTCTTTCACCAACAGGTGGCATGTACACGCTCCCTTCACACTTTATTATTAGCGTTGTTGAGCATTTAAGCCGCACTATTCAAATAGCGAAATTTAATTTAAAACCGCAACAAAGTTAATCAAGAAACTACTTTTAAGTTGAAACTGATTTTATTGTCATCACGAAGCCGAGCATTTAAACCCTGCTCTACAAATCGAATCAAAAGCTGATGTAAAGTTAATTACGGCGCTGGCTTTGAAAGTAACTTCGGGCCAAAACCTGACTTTATCGCTGTTATGAAACCAGGCGTTTATATTGTATTATTTAAACGGACGTTAACCGAAGTTAATATAAAGTTTGCCGGCCCCGAAGGTTTAAAATTTAAAGTTCCAAATTTATGTGTATAATTTTGATTTGTTGCGATTTGTGTTTCGTAAACGCCAATATCCCTCGCCCAACGTAAATTTGCAACTTATCCATGAATAATGCAATTTCCAACTTCCCCGCCGCTCTCGAGTCCCGCGCGCCGGGAAAATCCACCGCGAGTTTCCCGATTGCACGGACTGCACATCGCGTGAAAATTCAATGCTATCGTGCGCGGGTTTTAAGTTTCCGCGCGCCTTAAGGGACGCTTTGTATGCACATATTTGACGCGGAAATTTTGCATGGAAATCATAATTTTCGCCATTTCGTGATCCTTGGGGGGTGTTAATCGCCAGTGGATGGGGGGCTAATAAAATTATCGCCGGATGTAGCGATGAATTATTAAGCGATGGCTGAAGCCCGGTTATTGCTTGAGTGCACTCGTCGCTGGCAATTATAAAATGGATCGAGCCCCATCATGCGGGACTAATCGCAGCCTCCTGGATCGATGGCTGTCCCCGTTTTCGCGCTGAAAAAGGGCGTTTTCGTGGGTTATTGGAGCGAGGACCCCATCAGTTCCCCAATTTACTGGGACAATCTCCTCATCGCAAACCGAGCAAGAACTGCAAGGATAATAAATAATAACGCAATTAATGTAAATGCAACCCCCGGGAAAGCCATCACTCAACTCGGCGCAATTATTTCCTGTACATCTGCACACATCTCCGAAGTGGACCCCCCATCAGGTTAAATTGAGCCTGCACGATCGACGACATATTTAGTAATCGGGTGACCTCCTTCGGGACGTGATGGATCGGCGCGATGCGAGCGCTACCGTCCTTTAAATAACCCAATTTTAAAGTTGCAGGCCGAAGGGATGCTCGGCCGTGATTTATGCGCGGAACTTTGGGGTGGCAGCCCCCCCACGAAACTGCAAAGATCCGGGGCGCTCATTGATGGATTGCGCCCTCCACGCGGGCAATTACGGGAGGCACGCGATACCCCGGAGTCACCGACGGGGAGTTTAATGGGTTATAAGGGAAAAGTTGCCCGGAGCCGAGGGTCAGCTGCGATTCGATTCCCCTGCCGGGCTTCTTTAATGGGGAATCCCTAATTTAATTTCAACGAACCGGGGCACGTGCACAATAGGGTGGAACGGTTTCACTTTTCTTCAAATATAAATCTTGATAGTGAGAAAAATATATCCATCGAACTACTTAAAACGACTATAAAATTGAAAATTTGACAGATATTTGATATTTTTTAATAAAAGTTAAAGATAGCGTGCCTTTGTACAAACAATTACTTAACTGAAATTACATAAAACTAATAGAAATTCGCAAGAAAACTGTGCAGATACAAAAACTTGAAATATTCGAAAATTTACTCACTGTTGATTAAAATTCATATTCAAAATTGTAGCAAATTGATAATTGACCACAATTTGGTCATTCTCAAGTATATTTGAAAACCCAAGAATGACCAAATTGTGGTCGAAACTGCGGACATATTAGAAGTAAAAATTAAAATTATATAAAACGTAGTAAAATGTGAGTGTTTCTATTTCCGACAAGAAAATATTCTCGGTATTTGAATAATTTCGTTAAATTTGTAAAATATTTAAAAATTTATGAAAAAATAAACTTTTATAAAAATCAATAAAACAATAAAAAAATGTCCTGGTGAATTAAGAAAACATTTAAATTTCCTTATAATGTTCAATGAATATTTCATAAACTCCATGGAATTCGCGAAATCTGTAACGAAATATCCCACAAAACTCCCACGATAGCCCACAAATATTCCACAATATCCCACGAAATATATATATCCCACGCAACTCATTAAAATAATTCAAATAATTTCGCAAACAGATCCCCACAAAGTTAAATCCTGAATTCCTGAAAATTTTCATATTCTCCATGAAGATTTCACGAGCATTTTAAAAATTCCATGGAATTCCTGAAAATTTTATAGATTCTCCAGAAAATTCGGCAAATTATCCCCACGAAATTCATAACTGTTTTCCCCAGGAAATTCATTAGGATTTTATGATTTCGCCCAGATATGAGGGTGGCAAACTGCAAAATAAGTGGTAAATGTTTTTATTTTTCAACTTACAACGAGTTTTACGACCTCAGTTAGAAATCTTTAAATATTTTAACAATGTAGATCTCCAAATAATTTTGCAAACAGATCCCCAGAAAGTTAAATGCTGAATTCCTGAAAATGTTCATAAAATCCATGACAATTTCATGAGCATTTTAAAAATTCCATGGAATTCCTGAATATTTTATAGATTCTCCTGATAAATTCAAAAAATTATCCCTAGAAAATTTATAACTGTTTTCCCCAGCAAATGCATTAGGATTTTATGATTTCAATGAGATATGAGGGTGGCAAACTGCAAAATAAGTGGAAATGTATTTATTTTCCGACCTCACGACGAGTTTTACGACCTCAATTACAATTCTTTAAATATTTTAACAATGTACATTTCCTAATAAATTCGCAAACAGATCCCCAGAAAGTTAAATACTGAATTCCTGAAAATTTCCATATCCCCATGAAAATTTCATGAACATTTTAAAAATTCCATGGAATTCCTGAAAATTTTATAGATTCTCCAGATAAATTCAAAAAATTATCCCCAGGAAATTAATAACTGTTTTCCCCAGGAAATGCATTAGGATTTTATGATGTCAATCAGATATGAGGGTGGCAAACTGCAAAATAAGTGGAAATGTATTTATTTTATGACCTCACGACATTTCCAAATAAATTCGCAAACAGATCCCCAGAAAGTTAAATGCTGAATCCCTGAAAATTTTCATACCCCCATGAAAATTACATGAACATTTTAAAAATTATATGGAATTCCTGAAAATCTTATAGATTTTCCAGATATATCGAAAAATGATCCCCAGAAATTTCATAAGTTTTCCCCCAGGAAATTCATAAGTTTTTCCCCAGGAAATCATGAATTTTTTCATTTCTTCTTAAAATTCTTAAAATATGTAAAGATTTTTGATTGAAATGTGAATTGAAAATTGAATTCAATTACAACATTTAATTGAATTGAATTTGAAATTGAATGCATTTAAGTTCAAGATTTCAATTTCCACATTATATTAATAGATATCCCCATGAACTTTTTAAAATTCCATGGAAATCATTAAAATTTTATAGATTTCCAAATGAATTCGTAAACAGGTCCTCAGAAAATTAATGAAATTCATTAGAATTTTATAATTTTACTAAAGTTAAGAGGTCGAAAAACTCGTCGTGACATCGTAAAATAAATACATTTCCTCTTATTTTGCAGTTTGCCACCCTCAAATCTGATTGAAATCATAAAATCGTAATGCATTTCCTGGGGAAAACAGTTATGAATTTCCTGGGGATAGTTTTTCGAATTCATCTGAAGAATCTATCAAATTTTCATCATTTCCATGGATATCAAAGTGAGAAGGGTTGTAAAATTGCTTATAATATCAAGTAGTGCCCCCAACGTCAAATTTGTTTTATCCCAAATTCCATTTTGTTCAAAACAGTCGTATCCTAAATATCGCCTTGTAACACTTTAAATTGACCACCCTGTATACATAAATAAATTTACCACTTATTTTACAGATTGCCACACTGAAAAATTTCAAAATACCCACCCAAAAAAATGAAAAGATTTCTTACTGAATTCAAGAAAAAATTGAATTTCACAATATAAATACTAATCAATATTTAGAATTTCAATGATTTGGCGGTGGATAACTGCAATAAAATTAAAACCTTATGATTTTTGTATTTGTGTAAATTTTCTTGTAAACTTCGTAAAAGATTGGCATTGAATTTATGGAACAATATTAGTTTCATCATGAAAATTCATGACAATTCATAATATATACTGTATTTGTACGAGTATGAAAATTTTCATATAAAATATACTGTATTTGTACGAGTATGAAAATTCTCATATTACCCATGAGATTCAAAATAGCATGGTCCCATAATTCATATAATTCAATCCAACATATTCAAGTTTCCTCATTTTTATCTCAACATATTTTCATAATTGAGGGGTCTAGAAGTAAAAGGGTTTAAGTACATTTTTAATAGTTCTGAGATAAAAGTTAAGCTTTAAAGCTTTAAAGGTAACTTGGATTTCAAAACTTCAGGAAAAAGTTTAGAAAAATGTGTTAATATGTGTCTCTTATTAACTAGTTAACTCTATTAATATTATGAATATGAACTTCTTAATTAGTTGTATAAATATTTATTCGAGTAAAAAAAACAGACTTATGATGGTTTCGAACACTGAAAATTTCGTTGCAAGTTTTCTTTTTTAATTTTGATTTCGCCATTTATTCCCGCAATATTTTAATAATCATCCCCAAAGCGAGTCTGTCCTGGTTCTTCCTCCTTGTTATTCCTGCTAAGTTTAATGATTTATGCAACATATTCAAGTTTCCTCAGTTTTATGTCAACATATTTTCAAAATTATTTTAAAAACTCGTTTGTAAGTGTTTGTAATTGTCTCTTATTTACTAGTTGTATGTTAACTTCTCAAATATTTATTTGAGTCAAAAATTAAACTTATGATGGTTTCGAACACTGAAAATATTTCGTTGAAAGTTTTTTTTTTTTAATTTTGATTTCGCCTTTTATCCCCGCAATATTTTAATAATCATCCCCAAAGTGAGTCTTTCCTGGTTCTTCCTCATTGCAAGTCCTGCTAAGTTTAATGATTTATCCAACATATTGAAGTTTCCTTATTTTTATGTCAACATATTTTCAAAATTATATTAAAAACTCGTTTGTAAGTGTTTGTAATTGTCTCTTATTAACTTGCTGTATGTTAACTTCTCAAATATTTATTTGAGTTAAAAATTTAACTTACGATGGTTTCGAACACTGAAAATATTTCGTTGCAAGTTTTTTTTTTAGTTTGATTTCGCCTTTTATCCCCGCAATATTTTAATAATCATCCCCAAAGCGAGTCTTCCCAGGTTCTCCCCCGTCGTAATTCCCGCTCAGTCTTCACCCTTCGCCGTTTTTACGCGTTTATCTCTTTACGCCCTTCCCTCCGCGGCCGGGATTTTTAAGCTCGATCTCAATCAAAAACCCGGGAGACGGGGGTAATATTTCGCGCGGATCCCATTATTCCCGGAAATTTGACGCGGCAAATTGGGAGCAGCGCGAAGGTGCAACTGTAAACCGTAGCCGGGACGCGGGCTAATTTGGCCGAAAAAATAATCCGCCCCCGCAGTCATCCCCCCACCGGTAGGGGGGCTTATGAAATTATAAAGAAATCAGGAATGGGGGTGGGGGATTTCTCCCATTTCATTTACATCTTATGCAAATGCCGCCGGGGAAGAAAAAGCGCGAAATAATAAAGCCGCAAAAGGGGGGAAAGCAGGGAGACAATGGCGTGGGCGTTGTGGGTGTACGTGATGTGCCACGTACACACACACACACATACACGTACATGCTCCAGAAAAACGAGCACGGGAGACATATGTGTCATCGCAGCTTCGTCTCCTACCCTTCATGGGGCGCTACATAAATCGAAATCTGATGCTTCCAGCATAATAGCGAGGGGGGAAAGCGCCCCCCACGGCAGTGCAGACATCAGCGCTCACACACATCCTAATTATCTCCACAGTTCCTGTGGGAAACAGTTTTGGGGCGGCGGTCGCGCGCAAACTGGAGCACCTTCTTTGTGCCTGGAGAGCAATTGTCGGAGTGCCTCGCGAGCAATTGTTACGGATGCAGGAGAGCTGCGCCCCCGTTAATGGCCAACTTTGGGGATGATGTTCCAGGCCTTGTCCCGGCATTAGCATCATCAACCCCGCCGGTTATTAATATTCCACTGCGTCTGCTGCGAGAGCGGATGCATTAAGGCTGATGTTTTTGCGAGCGGCGCAATTTTTTACGATCGCAGACAACAATTTGTATTTTAATTGGATGCCGGACGAAGCATCAAAAATAAAGCGCCGTTGTTGAATTATTATCGCGCAGTGCGATACTCGCGCTTCCGTGACGGCTTTATCCTAATCCACTTTGGTATCAAAACGGAATTTAAAAGGGGGGCCGAGGGGGTAATTTATGGCCGCGACTTTATTACAGCCGCGGCCTCGCCTCTTTTTTAAAATAAATAATTTCCCTGTTTGCCACATAAAGGGCGTCGACACGATGATAAAAATACCATTATGAATAGAATAATGTGCCGAAGTGCCGCGATACAGCGGCACACGCGTGAATAACCTTTATTGCCTAATATAACACAGAAATCCCCCCCAACAACCACAAAGCCCCCAATTTTTAATTTATTCATCGCAGTTTACAGCAACGCTCATGCAATGGAATCCAAAATATAATAACATTACGGACTGCCTAGCAGTGCCCTAATCTGAATCTACCTAATCAATAATATTGATACCTGAATTCATATCAAAATCAATAATTCAAGTAATATACGAGCCAGTAGTATAGCAAAGGGAGTTCTGGGTCAAATTCCCATAAGGATTTACATAGGGGTCTAAATTCGTTTTACTTCCGGTCGAGCTGGTCGTCGAATTCGTTAAAAAAGCAGAGTGGTGTAAATACCTTTTTGTTTTAATTCAGATAAATACACGTACATGGAACGTAGTGCCTTGCATATTTCTGATCTTATCTGTTATTATTATTATTATTATTGCAATATTTCTTCTGTTGCCCTTTCGGGTGTCGAAGTGGTGTTATCTTTTTCGCGTTATAACGGCTAAGGCATAAACCTAATCCCGTCACTATTTGAAACCACACGAGTTTCTCGATTGCCCGATTAAAGGTATAAAACATATATCGCCGCTTCGACTAAACTAAAACCTGCGCGGCTTAAATACCTGCCCCACTTTGTAAATGCATTAATCCTTAATGTCTCCATTAAAAGACACACGCCGGGGCCGTATTTCTCCCCGGTTAACGGCCGCGCCGTAATTCTTCGCGGAGTCACACACACACATGCAGGAGCCGGGCGATAAAATAAAATTTCTCGCCCCAATTACGATGAATTTTAATATCCCCCATTTCGGCCGCTGCGCGCCCGGCCAAACGGCCCATCATAAACTCGCAGATTGACGATTAGGCGACGTATTACGGCGGCCGTTTATCGGAAATTAGGGCCCATCAGTGTGATTTAGTGCCCCGCCCGGGGAGTGCACGGCCAGGACTATTTTCACGGATGAAGGGTTTCAGCGGAAAACCGAAACTATTCGGGAAAAACGGGACTAACGCGCTCACGAGGATTTATGGCTTTGCCATGCGACAAGCAATAATAAAAATACGCCCGTGCATTGGAGTGACTTACCCTTTAGTCATGGGTCAGACTATCCTCAGGTCAAAAATAGTAAAAATATGCTCGTGTGGTACAGTAATATTAAGGCAACAACTTTTATACTGCAGTCTTGCGTTCTCCTGTAGCCCAAATCAATATAAGTAATGTTCAATTACTCTACAAAATTTGTTTCCCCATAAACAATCATTGAATTCTTATGAAATTTTGTTAACCTGCTTTTAATGTCACATTGTGTATTCATAATAATTATGATCATAATTGATACGCTGGTTTATTAATAATCACTCATGTATCAGCCGAAATCGCATGCTCTAACAAAAATTCAAATATCTCAATAATCAAACATTGAATTCTAACCTAATTTTGGCCCCATACTTGCAATATAATATTATATATCGGAAATAAATATTGTTAAAATTAACACGATCATTAATTATTTATAAGTCATCAAGTGTCAGCTATACTGAAAATATCATATATTAGTGAAAATTATATACTTAAAAAAACGCAAATATCTCAAAGGCTAAACATTGAATTCTAATCTGATTTTGTTAACCTATTTTACATATAATATTGTGAACTCAAAATAATTATAATCAAAATTGATACGCTGGTTTATTAATTATCACTCATGTATCAGCCGAAATCGCACCCTCTAACAAAAATTTAACTATCTGAATATTCAAACATTGAATTCTAACCTAATTTTGGCCACCCACTTGCAATATAATATTATATATCGGAAATAAATATTATCAAAATTAATACGATCATTAAAGAATTATAAGTCATCAAATGTCAGCTATACTGGAAATATCATGTAATATTAGTGAAAATTACATACTTAAAGAAACGCCAATATCTTAATAACTAAACATTGAATTATAATCTAATTTTGTTAACCTGTTTTGCATATAATATTGTGTATTCAAAATAATTATGATCAAAATTGATACGCTGGTTTAATAATTATCACTCATTTGTCAGAATTATAAGTCATCAAATGTCAGCTATACTGGAAATATCATGTAATATTAGTGAAAATTACATACTTAAAGAAACGCCAATATCTCAATAATCAAACATTGAATTCTAACCTAATTTTAGCCACCTAGTTGCAATATAATATTATATATCACAAATAAATATTATAAAAATTAATAAGATCATTAATTAATCATAAATCATCAAATGTCAGCTATACTGGAAATATCATTTAATATTAGTGAAAATCACATGCTTTAAAAATATAGTCAATATCTCAATAACTAAACATTGAATTCTAATCTAATTTTAATAGCCTGTTTTACATATAATACTGTATATTGAAAATAATTATGATCAAAATTGATACGCTGGTTTATTTTTTATCACTCATTTATCGGTCGAAATCGCTTACTCTAACAAAAATTCAAATATCTGAATAAGCAAACATTGAATTCTAACCTAATTTTGGCCACGTACTTGCAATATAATATTATATATTAGAAATAAATATTATCAAAATTAATACGATCATTCATTAATTATAAGTCATCAAATGTCAGGTATACTGGAAATATCATGCAATATTAGTGAAAATTATATACTTAAAAACGCGCCAATATCTCAATAACTAAACATTGAATGCTAATCTAATTTCGTTAACCTGTTTGACATATAGTACTGTGTATATAAAAAAAATATGATCAAAATTGATACGCTGGTTTATTATTTATCACTCATTTATCAGTCGAAATCGCACACTTTTACAAAACTTCAAATATTTGAATAATCAAACATTGAATTCTAACCTAATTTTGGCAACTTACTTGCAATATAATAATATATATCAGAAATAAATATTATCAAAATTAATACTATCATTCATTAATTATAAGTCATCATATGTCAGCTATAGTGGAAATATTATATATTAGTGAAAATTACATACTTAAAAAACGCCAATATCTCAATAACTAAACATTGGAATCTAATCCAATTTGGTTAACCTGTTTTCAATATAATATTGTGTATTTAAAATAATTATGATTAAAATTGATACGCTGGTTTATTAATTATCACTTATTTATCAGTCATAATCGCATACTCTAACAAAAATTTAAATATCTGAATAATTAAACATTGAATTCTAACCTAATTTTGGCCACCTACTTGCAATATAATACTACATATCTGAAATAAATATTATCAAAATTAACACGATCATTCATTAATTATAAGTCATCAAATGCCAGTTATACTGGAAATATCATATAATATTAGTGAAAATTATATACTTAAAAAAACGCCAATATCTCAATAACCAAACATTGAATTCTAATCTTATTTTGTTAACTTGCTTTCAATGTCACGTTGTGTATTACAAATAATTATGATCAATATTGATACGCTAGTTCATTAATTATCACTCATTTATCAGTCCAAATCGCATACTCTGGCAAACATTCAAATATATCAATAATCAAACATTGAATTTTAACCGAATTTTGGTCACTTACTTGAAATGTAATACTATATGTCGGAAATGAATATTATCAAAATTAACACGATCATTAATTATTTATAAATCATCAAATGTCAGCTATACTGGAAAAATCATATCATATAAGTGAAAATTACAATATAAAAATTCTATCTCAATAATCTAACATTTATTCCAAATCTAATTTTGTTAATTTTCTTTTTATGTCACATTGTGTATTCAAAATAATTATGATCAAAATTGATACGCTGGTTTATTAATTATCACTCATTTATCAGACCAAATTACATGCTCTTACAAAAACTCAAATATCTCAAAAATCCAACATTGAATTCTAATATAATTTTGGCCACCAACTTACAATGTAATACTATATATTGGAAATAAATATTATCAAAATTGACTTGCTGATTCATAAATTACTAATAATCAAATATCACAAGAAAAATAACAAACAAAATATCACAAGAAGAAATCACAAGAAAAAGCATATAACATTAGTGAAAATGACATACTTTTAAAAAACACCAATATCTCATTAACATTGAATTCAGATATAATTATGTTTAAAATGCATTAATGTTTAAACTATGTATTTAAAATGATTGTGACCAAAATTAATACACTGGTTTATTAATTGACACATATCATTTAATAACAGTCCAAATCACTTACTATAAAAAAAATGCCCGAATCTCGATAAATAAACATTGAATTTTAACATAATTTTGGCAACCTATTTTGAATGTAATACTGCGCATGGAAAATTAATTTCGTCAAAATTAATACGCTGATTATTTGATTACCGCTTATCAAATATCAGCTACACTGGTCAAAGCATGCAATATTTGTAAAAATCACATACTACAAACAAAAAAACAAATATCTCAATAACACAACATTGAATTCTAACAAAATTTTGGTTACGTACTTCCTAGGTAATATTGTATATCAGAAACAAATATTATCAAAATTAGCACGCTGATTCATTAATTACCAATCATCAAATATTGGCTATACTGGAAAATCCAGTAGTTAGTACCTTAAAAAGAGCCAATATCTCAATAACGAAACATTGAATTCAAACCTTATTTCAACAACCTACTTTTAATATAATACTGTGTATTTGAAATAATTATGATCAAAATTGATACGGTGGTTTATTAATTATCGCACGCCATGTAATATCAAACACATTTTCTAAAAAAATGCCAATATCTCAATAACCAAACATTGAATTTTAACCTAATTTTGGCCACCTACTTTAAATATAATACTATGGGTTCAAAATTAATTTTATAAAAATTAATACGCTGATTGATTAATTACCACTCATCAAATATCAGCGAATACATAATATTAGCGAAAATCACGTACTGCAAACAAACAACCAAATATCTCAATAACCAAACATTGAATTCTAACCTAATTTTGGTAACGTAGTGCTTATGTAATGCTGCATATACAAAATAAATTATATCAAAATTAATACGTTGATTCATTATTTACCAATCATCAAATATCGGCTACACTGAAAAGTCATAGAATATTGGTGAAAATGATATAAATTTTAAAAAAAGGCCAATGTCTCAATAACCAAACATTGAATTCTAATCCAATTTTGTTAAGTGGTTTCTAATGTAATACTTAATATTCAGAATAATTATCATCGAAATTGATACGCCGGTTTATAAATTACCACTCATTATTAGTGGTAATATTACTCAAAATTATATGTTCTAACAAAAATGCAAATATCTCGATAACCAAACATTGAATTCTAGCCTTATTTTGGGCACCTATTTTCAGTATAATAGTATTTCTTGGAAATAAATATTATCAAAATTAATGCGCTGATTCATTAATTATTACACATGAAATATCAGATATACTGGGAATAACGTATAATATAAGCGAAAATTAGATACCATGAAAACATGTCAATATCTCGAAAACCAAACATTGAATTCTAGCCTAATTTTGGACACCGATTTTCAGTATAATAGTATTTATTGGAAATAAATATGATCAAAATTAATACGCTGATTCATTAATAATCACACGTGAAATAATTATACTGGCAATAGCATATAATATAAGCAAAAATTAGATACAATAAAAATATGTCAATATCGCGATAACCAAACATTGAATTATAACCGAATTTTGGCTACCTACTTTCTATGTAATACTGTGTATAGAAAATTATCAGTATCAATATTAATACGTTGGTTTATTAATTATCAGCCATTATTAAAAATCAGTCAAAATAACATACCCTAACAAAAATGCCAATATGTCAATAGACAAGCATTGAATTCTAACTTTATTTTGATAACCCATTTCCAATATAAGACTATGTATCAGGTATAAATATTATCGAAATCAATACGCTAATTTATTAATTAGCACTCATCAAATATCAACTGCACTGGGAGAAGCATATAATTAGCGAAAATACGAACTTCTACTTAAAACGTCAATATCTCATTAACGAAACATTGAATTCTAAGCTACTTTCGTCAAAATGTTTGTATTGAACTACTATAAATTTTATATAATGTGCATCAAAATTGATACACTGGTTTATTAGTTAGTATTAATATAATAATTAGTTAAAATTACTCACTCTAACAAAAGTGCCAATATCTCAATAACCAAACATTGAATTCTAACCGAATTTTGATAAGCTATTTTTAATGTGATTTACTGTTTTTTAAATAATTTTTATCAAAATTGTTACACTGGTTTATTAATTAATATTAATACAATAATTATTTAAAATCACTAACTCTAACAAAACTGCCAATATCTCAATAACTAAACATTGAATTCTAACCGAATTTTCATAAGCTATTTTTAATGTAATTTACTGTTTTTGAAATAATTTTCATCAAAATTGATACACTGGTTTATTAATTAATAATAATATATCGGATTGATGAGGCAGATACATGATGAAACTCCATGTTAATTGGACACAATTGGCGTGATACATTTTATCAATTATTTTACCTTTTACATTTTCTTACATATCTCTCTTTCTCACCTCCCCTCCCCATTATCTCTCTTTATTCACACCTCTCTTTTTCAAGATCTACCTCTCTTTTACATATCACATTTTAAATGGTGTGGTTAAAACATAGTCGTGTTTAATTCTGAACCAAATTAAAAATTTACACATATATCTCATGGTACTAATGGCTCAGTAGACGATCAAAATAACAAATTTAAAAAAATCCATTTGAAAATCTCATAGACTCGATTACTTGAAACCCAATAAATAAACCCTCAAATTGACCATCGGAAGCTCCGCTTGAAGGCCCGGGAAGGTGCCCTGGCCCTCGCCCTCTCACGAATCAATTGAGCTCACAAAACCTCGGGAAACTTAAACTTTATTACGGCGAAATTTTCAATCAGATCTTAAAGAGCGCCGGCTTGTTGCTGGCCCGCTTTACAGCCTCTGAACGCGTAAAGGGCCGTTATTGTTGGTTTATTATCTTCAGCCGCAGTGAAACACAGCAAGAATCCCCATTACTCGCCCAGCATGTGATGATGACTCGAGGAATTGCTTGTTAAATACGTGATATATTTTTATAATTTACTTAACACACGACACTTGATGTTTTGAGATTGTTATATTTTTCAGTTTTTATTGAGGCTCGTAATTTTTATTGAGGGCTATTGTTGTTGTTTTACAGAATCAGTCTTGATCAGGGTTCTAATTTGCCATTAGAAAAGTAGACATCTATTAAATTTAAAATTACATTTCAAATAAGTTTAAGATATTAAAGAAAAATAACAAATTATCATTTTTCACAACTACATTTATTTCGCTACAATGTCGTTCTAAAAAAGGATAATTTGTTAGTTTTCTTTAAGTGTTATTATTTTACAAGCTCCAACCGATTATTTTATATAAACATTAAATACATATGCCTTTGAAGATGGTTTCGGTTTTCGGTTTCATAACCGAAACTAGTCAGAAAGAAATAAATCATACAGTAAACTAAAAATAAATATTACTTACCAGTGAGCACTAAATATAACAACCTAAGATAATTTATAATGATTTGAAAACAAAAAGTATGATAGAAACAGTCAAAAGATTTTGGACATCACTAAAATATGAGATAAAAATTGTCCATACGTACAAATTACAAATTTGCAGTAACCTTGATGGTTATCAAGGTTAAATTAACATTTACAAAAACTAAACTACATTTAGTTGTAATTGTATTTTATTCAAATAATTACGTAGTTGCGAATAGAAAATTGGTTTGATAATTACAGTAATTAATGGGATATCGATTGCATTATACCTTTTCACAGGCGTAATATTATGGGATGCGTTATTTAATTGGGCACTGATGGTGTTGCTGAATATCCAATTAATTACCGCTGGCGCAGTGTCGCCAGCTTTGCAGCATTCGAAGTAATTTAATTCGTTATTGTAGTGGTAATCGAATGATAATTACGTAATAATAGTTGAGGCAGATTTTAGTTTAATGGGAAATGTTATTAAATGTTCGTATTCTCGAAAGTTTTCTTAAGAATATTATTATTGTAGTGTATCACAGTATGACGATAATATGATCGCAGTATGATGATAATACTTATTGTTATTATTATTATACCAATGTGAACAGATATTAACTTGAATAATAAATGTAAATTTAACAAATCCAACAAATGAATTGATGATGAAAAAATTGTCATTGTCGCTAAAGTAACGTTAAAACAATTATTTAAAAATAGGTTCTTGCAGAATGAGTTAAGGATGAAATTAAGTTTTATCTGCAGATTGTAATATCGCAATGCTCAGATTTTCTTCTCTTCATAATTTCTGCCTGACGTTTATCGATAAAATTTATTAAAAATTATGTATAATCAAACTAATGTTACTGATATTAGTAGTTAAGCAACACGGTTCCCACTTCACCCCTTATCTTAACATTGACATATTTATTATGTCTGGGAATTTGAGTAATGACTTCCGCCCCCTCTCATTGCGCCGATTGCGCGAATTAAAAGCGCCAATTTTTCGCAATGTTTTTGCGAGAGGTGAAGTGGAAACCGTGTTGCTTAACTACTGATATTGTAAAATCTAAGTAAAATCTGCTGGGGAAAATCTCTTCATCTGTATTCTAGCATTTGCTCTAATTTTTTATCACCTCTAATCCGTACGCATTAATACAACGCCAGTATTAAGACCTTAATAAACCATTTAGGACACCCATTTCTGAACGTAATGCGACCAAATAACACTAACCGGGGCACATTCCATCAATCCCTTGGGGCCTCTGCCAGCGTATCTGTCAACATTTCTTTCACTGCGTGTCCGCTTTATTAATAGCCGCCCGCTCGGGGCCTAATGAAAATATCGCTCCCCGGCTTTGGCCCCACGTTTATCGCGCCCCCTCGCCGATGCCCCCACGAGGGGGCGACAAATTGCGGGACGTGATTCGCCCCCGCGTCCATTACGGCGGAGGACCAGGGGGGCCACACGTGCCGCCGCCTTGGCTACGCGTGTCACGATCCTTGCAGGAGTGTGATATGATTTTGTGTTATTGCGGCTTGTTGTCCGAGTGGGGCCAGATTTTTTCCACTGGAAGAGAGCGAATCGAGGGTCATAGCGGATATTGGTTTCGCCGATGATAAGGCATTAAGGGTTTGGTTTGAATTTTTATTGGGGTTTTTGGTGTGTGCTTTTATGTGGCGTGTAACTTTTGTAATCCTAAATATTTTTTCATTCAGGTAAGTTATTCCAAAGCATATTCTTCGATTATTTGTTTCGTAAGTAAATTTAGTAACAAAGTTAAAAATTAAGGACGTACTGAACGCGAGGTAATCGCAGAGTGAGACAGTTAATCGTCAGCGTTCGTTGAGAGCGCTACGTCGCCAGTCACTAAAAGTCACGCTGGAACATTCATTCCGAGATGCTCACAAGAACCAGCCATTAAAGATATACAAATGAAACATAATTTTTGTTATATTTTATTTAATAACCCAAATTTATGATCCTTAAATTTGTTTTTGGTAATATTTCAGCGCTCTGGCATATGCATATTATACGGTTATCAGATGCCCCCCTATTCTTTCCACTAGGCACCATATGCCGCCTCCATACGGCACGAAAAAAACTGCGCACACATTTAATCCTGCGGGCTGTGCGAGCCGCATAAAATTACCTTTCCACGGGGCGATTATCGCCGCCCCCCAACCCCCAGGATCGGGGTCGAAACGTCGAATTGATACTCCGTTTTTTGCGCCGTGTTTACGCTGCGCGCAGCCGGGGCCCGATTGTATCGCCAGCCAGCCCTGCGAACAATGGGGGCGGCGGCGATAACCGCCGCCGACGGCTCAATTAAACCGGGGGCCTGGGGGCGGGCGCCCCCAAGTGGTGGGGCGAAAAAGCGCTGATACGCGTTACGTGTCGTTGAAAACGTCACATTAGTTAACGTTATTGACAGGAACTGGAGTAATAGTTAGGGGGTTTTTGCGAGCGCGCTTTGATGCATCAAACGGAGTTTGTTGCACCGTAATTGATGCAAACAAGTGTTATTAATTGAACAGCAGAATGGAAACAAAGTTAATGTTTTCACACATTCTACAAATATTTGGAAAAGAAGTAACGAAACATGCAAATATTTAGTAAAAGCATGAAATGCACAATTTTAATTATATGATATGCATAAAATCGGTAGTAGATAAGGTATGAGAGTTCTGGCTCAATTTCCTATAAGGACGTTAATTCTTATGGAAAATAAGTAAAGAAAAATGGAAATATTTAGTAAAGACAAGAAATGCACCATTTTAATTATATGACATGCATAAAATCGGTAGTAGATAAGGCATCAGCGTTCTGGCTCAATTTCCCATAAGGACGTTAATAATTTTCACACATTTTGCAAAAATTTTGAAAAGAAGTAACGAAAAAATGCAAGTATATAGCAAGGACAAGAAATGCACAATTTGAATTATGTGACCTGCATGAAATCGGTAGTAGATAAGGTATGAGAGATCCGGCTCAATTTCCCATAAGGACGTTAACAATTTTCACACATTTTGCAAAAATTTGGAAAATAATTAACGAAAAATGCAAATAATAAGTAAAAACAAGAAATGCACTATTTTAGTTATATGACATGCATAAAATCGGTAGTAGATAAGGTGTGAAAGTTCTGGCTCAATTTACCATAAGGACGTTAATAATTTTCATACATTTTCCAAAATTTGGAAAAGAAGTAACGATAAATGCAAATATTTAGTAAAACAAGAAATGCAATATTTTAATTATATGACATGCATAACATCGATAGTAGATAAGGTATGAGAATGCTGGCTCATATTCCCATAAGGACGTTAATTATTATATACTAATTAAAATATTTAATTAGATTAATATCCAATGTTTGATTTTTGAGATATTTAGATTTCAGTGTAATGTTTTGCTTTTCGGTGTTTTTATTAAAGAAAGTTATCATACTTTATTATTGATATTTCAAATACCAGCGTATCAATGTTGATGTAATTTATTATTGAATTTAAGTGACATATAGGCATATAAAATATTTAGTTAAATTAATAACCAAAGTTTGAGTTTTAAGATATTTTAATTTTAGTGTAATCTTTTGGGTTTTAGTGATATTCTCAAACATTACTGATACTTTATTAGTACTATATCAAAAATTAGCGTATCAATCATAATACAATTTATTAGTAACATTAAGTGATGTATAGTTATTTAGTATACGTAATTTGATTAATATTCAATGTATAGTTTTTGAGATACTTTAAATTTAGCCTGATCCTTTGGGCTTTAGGTAATTTTCTGAAACATTTCTAATACTTCATCAATGCGATCTCAAAAAACAGCGCATGAATAATAATAATAGTTATTTCTGATCGTAAGAGATATATAAACAAATAAATTATGTTTGATTTTTCAGATATATTAATTTTAGTGTAATCCTTTGGTTTTCGGTGTTTTTCTTAAAGAATGATCATACTTTATTAGTGAGATCTCAAAAATTTGCGTATAAATGTCGATGTAATTTATCACTTAGTTTAAGTGACATATAGGCATATCAAATATTTGATTAATTTATTATCTAACATTTGAGTTTTAAGATATTTTAATTTTAGTGTAATCTTTTGGCTATTGATGATATTCTCAAACAATACTGATACTTTATTAGTGATAACTCAAAAATTAGCGTATCAACATTAATAAAATTTATTTTTAATATTGAATTGAATATAGATATGTAATATATGTAATTCGATTAATATTCGATGTTTGGTTTTTGAGATACTTTTAAGATAGTCTAATCCTTTGTGCTAGAAGTGATATTCTCAAACATTACTTTAATACTTTATCAACGCTATCTCAAAAACCAGCGTATGAATAATAATAATATTTCGTTCTGATCTTTAGAGATATATAGGCATACAAAATATTTAATAAGATTAATATCCAATGCTTGATTTTTGAGATATGTTAATTTTAGTGTAATCCTTTTGGTTTTCAGTGAGTTTTTCAAAGAATTCTCATCCTTTATTAGTGATATCTCAAAAACTAGCGTATCAATATTGATGTATTTTTTGCTGATGCTTAGTTGCATATAGACATATAAAATATTTGACTAAATTAATATGCAAAGTTTGAGTTTTGAGATGTTTTAATTTCAGTATAATCTTTTGGGTTTTGGTCATATTTTCTTAAACATTACTGATACTTCAATAGTGTTATCTCAAAAATTAGCGTATCAATATTAATCAAATTTATTTTTAATGTTTAATGATGTATAGTTATATAATATATGTAATTTGATTAATATTCAATGTTTAGTTTTTGAGATATTTTTAATTTAGTCTAAGTCTTTGTGCTTTAAGAGATATTCTCAAACATTGCTAATACTTTATCAATGCTAGCTCAAAACCCAGCTCATGAATAATAATTATATTTATTGTGGATCTTTAGAGATATATAAGCATATAAAATATTTGATAAGATTAATATCCAATGTTTGATTTTTGAGATATTTAAATTTTGGTGTAATCTTTTGGTTTTCAGTGACTGTTTTAAAGAATTCTCATACTTTATTAGTGATATCTCAAAAACTAGCGTATCAATGTTGATGTATTTTTTTACTTATACTTAGTTGCATATAGAGATATAAAATATTTGATAAAATTAATATCCAAAGTTTGAGTTTTGAGATATCTTAATTTTAGTGCAATCTTTTGGGTTTTGGTCATATTCTCAAACATTAGTGATACTTTATTAGTGTTATCTCAAAAATTAGCGTATCAATAATAACAAAATTTATTTCTAATATTCAATGATATATAGTTATATAATATATGTAATTCGATTACTATTCAATGTTTAGTTTTTGAGATATTTTTATTTTAGTCTAAGCCTTTGTGCTTCAAGTGATATTCTCAAAAATTGCTAATATTTTATCAATGTTAGCTCAAAAACCAGCGTATGAATACTAATACTATATATTTATGATCTTTAGAGATATATAAGCGTATAAAATATTTAATAATATTAATATCCAATGTTTGAGTTTTGAGATATATTAATTTTAGTGGAATCCTTTTGGTTTGCAGTGACTTTTTCAAAGAATTCTCATACTTTATTAGTGATATCTCAAAAAGTAGCGTATCAATATTGCTGAATTTTTTTACTGATGCCTAGTTGTATGTAAACATATAAAACATTTAATTAAATCAATATCCAAAGTTTGAGTTTTGAGATATTTTAATTTTAGTGCAAGATTTTGGGTTTTGGTCATATTCTCAAACATTATTGATACTTTATTAGTATTATCTCAAAAATTAGCGCATCAATATGAATAAAATTTATTTGTAATATTCAATAGTATATAGTTATATAATATTTCTAATAGGATTACTATTCAATGTTTAGTTTTTGAAATATTTTTATTTTAGTCTAATCCTTTGTGGTTTAAGTGATATTCTCAAAAATTGCTAATGTTTTATGAATGCTACCTCAAAAACCAGCTTATAAGTAATAATTATATTTATTGCTGATCTTTAGAGATATATAAGCATACAAAATATTTAATAAGATTAATATCCAATGTTTGATTTGTGAGATATTTAAATTTTAGTGTAATCTTTTTGTTTTCGGTGATTTTTTCAAAGACTTCTCATACTTTTCTTATATATTCAATTTATTGAGCACCTATTATAACTTATAAAAAAAAAACTCAACTTATTCTTTGATAAAAAAAATCGAATTTGAATAACAAAATTTATGCAAAACCCATGAAATTAATCCCATTAATCAGGGTTTTAAGCTGTAATAACTCATCGTCTCGGACGTAATCGCTCGCCCCTTATAAATGCCCGCGTTTCTTGCGGAAAATGCAAATCGCCCCATCCGAATAATTCGGCGAAACTTCTTTAATAAACGTGGCGGAACTATTACGGGAGACAGAGGGAAAACTGAAACTTTTCACTCTAATACCGATCCCTAATTTCCAGAGCGAAGTGCTAAGGATGCAAATTGCTGCTCGCACTATTCCCGCGTTCCCGGCTGCAGCTGAGGGCGTGCGAAGCAGCGTTCCTGCATTTTTCAGCGCACACCGGGAATACAAAGGCCAACCTGGATAACCGAATTATTATTTTTTCACGTGCGCGCCCTGAATATTTCATCGACGCCGGCGTCGATCGGGGAATTTCACGCGGTAATTGAATGGCGCTTTCGGAAACTGCTGCAATTTCATTAATGCGGATGCATTATCCGCGCTTGGCCATTGCGAATTCTACAATGGACATCGAAACAGAATCACTGGCATTGCAACGAAATCGCAAATAAGGGTCCCAAACGTATTCATGGACAAATGCATAGCTATTGGATTCAATGAGTGAATGCATTTGTTGCGTAGCTCTTCTGAACAATGTTGATCGATAATAAGTATTCTATACGAACATAAATCTATTGCTGTTGCAAATGATGACTATTGTGTGTGAAAAAAAAAGATTATGGAATCTATGGAATAATTTTGCTTTGTCGTGATTACAATCATATATACTGAGCAAGTTGCTGACACTATAGTGAATTGTATGTTGTATTAATTCATATTCATGTTTAGCTGCAGCCAGGCAAAATGTTTTTCAGGGCTAATGTTATCTACAAACACACCTCTTGTATGCATAGTACACATCCAAACGACTGCCAAGGGTGTGCGGGTAAAAATGGAATGTTCACTTTTATCGCTTTCCCTTTCGCCCTGCCCTCATCTCCAGCGGATTAACGAGTCTAGGAGCGAGCACACAGCCTGCCGGAGCTGTTTATTAAATCAGCCTCGATACACAAACGCATTCTGCTGCATTTAGCTGAGCTGCGAATTTAATTAATTCCCCTCTCGCGTGAATGATTCCCATCTCATTAAAATTGCAACGGCATCCGCGCCGTCCGCAGGCGTCTGCCCATTCATCTATTAACTTTACTTATTCACGTCGTAATTTCCACGCGGGATTAAAATACATAATTGGCAGGTGCGGTGAATGTTTAACCATCTCCTCCTCGGCTCACAATCCAATTTTGCAATTTCTAAGCTGTACAACACCATAACGTATAGAATGTAAGACTGGAGCATGTACACAAGGTGAGAAACTAAAACTGGCGGTACCGTGTACTGGTAAATTGCACGTACAGCCACGGACTCTAAGAATGACGCGTCCGCCCGCTCGAGCAGTCTGCTATCTTTGCCTGGTCCCGAATGGTAGGGGCACTGCCCAAAAGGATAGATTCCCCTGCACTGGCCCTATGTCGTCTATCTCTATCTTTATTAATATCTCTATCGTCTACTAATATCACCAATTATATGCTTATATATCTCTAAAGATTAGGAATAAATATTAGTATTATTCATACGCTGGTTTTTGATCTAACATTGATAAAATATTAGCAATGGTTAAGAATATCACCTTAAGCACAAAGGATTAGTAGTACATATCGTACATAACTATATATCACTTAATATCAAAAATAAATTTTATTAATATTGATACGCTAAATTTTGAGATACCCCTAATAACGTATCAGTAATGTTGGAGAATATCACCAAAACCCAGAAGATTGCACTTAAATTAAAATATCTCCAAACTCAAACTTTGAATATTAATTTAACTAAATATTTTTCATGTCTATATGTCACTAAACATCTATAAAAAATTACAATAATATTTATAAGCTAGCTTTTGAGATATCACTAATAAAGTATGAGCATTCTTAGAAAACATCACAGAAAACCCAAAAGATTACACTAAAATTATATTATCTCAAAAATGAAACATTGTATATCAATCTAATTTAACATTTTGTATGTCTATATATCGCTTAAACTCAACAATAAACTACATCAATATTGATATGCCGGTTTTTTGAGATATCACTAATAAAGTATGTAAATTTTTAGAAAAAATCACAGAAACCCTACAAGAATACACTAAAATTAAAATATCTCAAAAATCAAACATTGGACATCAATATAATTATGTCTATATATCGCGTAAATTCAGTAATTAAATACATCAATATTGATACACTGGTTTTCGAGATATCACTAATAATGTATAAGAATTCTTTGAAAAAATCACGAAAAACCAAAAGATTACACTAAAATTAAAATATCTCATAAATTAAACATTGGATATCAATCTTATTATATATTTTGTATGTCTATATATCGCTTGAACTCAATAATAAATTACATCAATATTGATACGCTGGTTTTCGAGATATCGCTAATAATGTATAAGAATTCTTTGAAAAAATCACGGAAAAACCAAAAGATTACACTTAAATTTAAATGTCTCAAAAATAAAACATTATATATCAATCTAATGTAATATTTTGTATGTCTATATATTGCTTAAAATCAATAATAAATTACATCAATATTAATACGCTGGTTTTCGAGATATTACTAATAATGTATAAGAATTCTTTGAAAAAATCACAGAAAAACCAAAAGATTACACAAGAATTAAAATAGCTGAAAAAGAAAACATTGGATATTAATCTAATTAAATATTTTATATGTCTATATATCACTAAAACTCAATAATAAATTGTATCAATATTGATACGAGGTTTTTTGAAATATCACTAACAAAGTATGAGAATTCTTTCAAAAGATCACCGAAAAACCAAAAGATTACACTAAAATTAAAATATCTCAAAAATCAAACATTGTATGTCAATCTAAGTAAATATTTTGTATGTCTATATATCGCTTAAACTCAATAATAAAATATATCAATATTATTAGGCTGGTTTTTGAGATATCACTAATAATGTATAAGAATTGTTTGAAAAAATCACAGAAAAACCAAAATATTACACTAAAATTAAAATATCTCAAAAATCAAATATTGGATTTCGATCTAATTAAATATTTTCTATGTTTATATATCTGTGAACATCAGCAATAAATATTATTAATATTAAAACTCTGGTCTTTGAGATAGTACTGATCAAGTATTAGCAATGTTTGAGAACATCACCTAAAGCACAAACAATTAGACTAAAATAATAATATCTCTAAAACTAAACATTGAATAATAATCCAATTACATAAATTACATAACTATATATCATTAAATATTAAAAATAAAATTTATTAATAATGATGCGCTAATTTTTGAGATACCACTAATAAAGTATGAGTAATGTTTCAGAATATCACCTAAGACACTAAGAATGTTACTAAAAAAAAGTATCTCGAACACTAAACATTGAATATTATTGCAATCACACATGTGAAATACTTATATATTGCTACATATTTCTGATAAATTGTATTAATATTGATACGCTATTTTTGTGTTGTTGTGTAAAATTTTCAATAGCTGTTCAATAACTATTTAATTATATCAATACATCTCACCTTTCTAAATGTAAGTATGAAATTGCGAAAATCTGTCAAATATTTATATGGTTCTGTGGAATTCTTTAGAAAATTCTTAAGATTTGGACACTTGAAAATAAAAAGTTTACAGATTTTTGCAATTTTACATATATATTTAAAACGATGAGAGATGTTGATCTGATTGAACTGTTTCTACAGAAATTTTAGTAGCTGGAGTCGAAAATTTTGCAGTTTTTCAGATTTTCAATTGAAAATTCTATAGATTTGGACAAAAAATTGATGGACTTAGTTATTTTCAATGAATTTTCTAAAGATTTCGACATTAGCATAAAAAAATTCGAATGATTTTTGCAATTTCAAACATGCATTTAAAAAGATGAGATATATTGATATCAATGAAAAGTTATTGAATAGCTATTGAAAATTTAATAGTTGGTGTCAATAATTTTGCGGTTTTATACATCTGGTGGTAAATACTGTACGAATTTTAGAGTTATTGTTGGTAATATAAACAAGTTTCTTAGTTACAGTTTGAAATTGGTCACTTTTTGATACTGGAGTTTATTATTTGACAGATTTAACCAGTTGCAGTTACAAATTTTACATATTTTGACTGCTACAGTCATTAGTTTGACACATATAGACATTTGCAAATGGAATTTAAAACAATCTGAAAGTTGCACTTGCAAATTTGACTTGCTTTTAGAATTTCACACTTTGATGTACAATATTGACAGATACTAACAAAATGTGGCAGGTGCTGTTAAAAATATGACCCTACAAGTTGAAAATTTGACAAATACTCATAGCTGATGCTGAAAATTGCACAGATTTTGATAGTTACTGATATTAATATTGTGATTTTAACAGTAGCTGCTTAAAACTGTTCGATATTTACTAGTACTTGACAGATCTAACTAGCTGCAGTCAAAAATTCAACATGTTTTTACTGTTTCAGACAAAAAATTGATAGATTTAGTATTTTCAATTGAATTTTCGAAATATTTGGACTGTAGCAAACAGTAACAGTTGCTATTACAAATTTTGTAGTTTGTGTCGAAAATTTCGAGAGATTTTTTTGGTAATATAAACAATTTTTTTAGTTACAGTTTAAAATTGTTCGATTTTTGCTGGAGTTTCGAAATATTTGGACTGTAAATTTAATTTGACAGATTTTCGCAATTTCACTCGTACATAAAAAAAATTGAAAGATATTGATATGGTTGATCAGTTGCTATTACAAATTTGGTAGTTTGTGTCGAAAATTTTGAGAGTTATTGTTGGTAATATAAACAATTTTCTTAGTTACAGTTTAAAGTTGGTCGATTTTTGCTGGAGTTTATTATTAGACAGATTTGACCAGTTGCATTTTATATATTTTGACTGCATTAGTTAGCAGACATTATTTTCACTGTTTTAGGCATTTGCATGTTTTACTGGTACTTGAGATATATAACCAGCTGTAGTAGAAAACTACAATTTTTTTTACTGGTAAAATATTTATCTGGCTTTCATATGATTACTGTTTCAATATGAGTCGTTCAGAGATTGCAGACTTATGATTTTATTAAGACAATCAGAAGCTCTGCCTTTATCAGGACATTTCAACTCTGGACAAATTTTGATTTTGGCAGACCACCAAAGATGAAATTTTTATTGCTAATAATCCTTGATTTTTTTACTAGTAAAATATTTATCTGGCTTTCATGTGATTACTGGTTCATTAGGATTCTTTCGGAGATTGCAGACTTATGATTTTTTTTAAGACAATCAGAACCTCTGCCAATATCTGGACATTTCAACTCTGGATCAATTTTGATTTTGGCAGACCACCAAAGATCAAATTTTTATTTCTAATAATCCTTGATTTTTTTAATAGTAAAATATTTATCAGGCTTTCATATGATTACTGGTATATAATGATTCGTTAAGAGATTGCAGACTTATGATTTTTTTAAGACAATCAGAACCTCTGCTTTTATCTGGACATTTCAACTCTGGACAAATTTTGATTTTGGCAGACCACCAAAGATCAAATTTTTATTTCTAATAATCCTTGATTTTTTTAATAGTAAAATATTTATCTGGCTTTCATATGATTACTGGTTTATAATGATTCGTTAAGAGATTGCAGACTTATGATTTTTTTAAGACAATCAGAACCTCTGCTTTTATCTGGACATTTCAACTCTGGACAAATTTTGATTTTTGCAGACCACCAAAGATCAAATTTTTATTTCTAATAATCCTTGATTTTTTTACTAGTAAAATATTTATCTGGCTTTCTTATGATTACTGTTTCAATATGATTCATTCAGAGATTGCAGACTAATGAGTTTTTTAAGACAATCAGAACCTCTAATAATCCTTGATTTTTTTTATTAGTATAGTTATTTACAAACCAAGTGCGGGAACACAATTTTCCCGCATGAACGCAATTTTGAAGCATGAGCGACCGAAGGGAGCGAATGCTTCATCTGCGTGAATGCGGGAAAATGATTCCCGCAAGTGGTTTGTACATTTTTTTTTGAAACGAACAGAACGATCAGCATAAACTCAAATAATTTTCATTCCGTTTCAAAATATGAAATAAAGCAAGCCATGGCTGTATAGCAAAACAATGATTGTTACTTTGACAGTTGATTTTTGATTTACACTGGTCATTGCTTTCGAAGAAGTTCAGCTACTTTACTTGCAAACAACGGTGGCGATTTCCTGACTCTTAAAAAATTTGGCGGTTGGAGATCTTCAAGCGTGGCCGAAGGTTACGTCGATGACTCTGTGCAGAGTAAAATTAACGTAGCTGAAAGATTGATGCAACCAGCTCCGGGACCTTCATCTCAAGTTGAAAACTATACAATCTCTGAAACTCTTAATGTGTCGCACACTATATCTAAACCCGATGCGGTGGAAAGTTCGGGAATTTGCATTTCAAATTGTACTAATTGTACGATAAATGTGTACAATAATAACCCTGCTTAAGTCGATGTAGATCGTTCACAATAAATAATTATGTATTGATTTATTTATGACAGTGTTTTTTTGCCGTTTTCCCGGTCTACTAGACCGGGAAATACGGATTTCCGGTTGTCAATAGAGTGCGTCAAATGTCACTTTCGAGGCGGTGAGTTCAAAAAAATATTTATCTGGCTTTCATGTGATTACTGGTTCATTATGATTCGTTCACAGATTGCAGACTTATGATTTTTTAAGATAATGAGAACCTCGGACTGTATTTGGACATATTGAATGGTGCTGAATTTAAATGTTACTATTTCTGAATATTTTCATCATATTTCCTGTAACTTCTATGTGTTTTTAATAACCATATGATTCGTTTTTTAAATATTGCATTGTTTTATATTTTATTGGTGTTTTCGTTGATTTTCGAATAAAAAAGATAAGATGTCTCTTTAAGCATTATATGAAATCGTTATGAAATTGAATGCTCATTGAAACTGAAACTTCATTATATTTTGATATTTCGATTTTTAATAATTTTCACATTTGCTTTAACAATTTACCGATTTTTTTGAAACGTTTTTAAATTTCTGCTTTTTATATTAATATGCAGCTGATTTGCAGTTTCATTACATTTTCTACAATTTGTATACTTTTCTCTGGGAATTTTGTTACTTTTTTAAATAGTACCGGAGTTAGCAATTTTAACTCTGGATAAACTGGATAAATTACAGATTTTCACATTCTATGGCAATTTTGATAGATTTTCGATTTAATTAAGATGTTCAAATAAGGGACTTAGACGAATTCGACGACCAGCCCGAGCGGATGTATTCGGCGTCTGATAAGCTCCCATATAATCCTTATGGAGATTTCGTCGGAGAACTGTCATAGCCTATCTACTGTTCTGTATGGCAACATTTGAAATCGTTATGAAATTTGGCTCGTTGAAACTGTAACTTCAGTATATGTATTAAACATTTTGATATTATAGTTTTAAAAAAATAGTGTTAAATTTTTAACCAACTAGTATCAGCAGCATCAGTAGATCTCCTAATTTATTGTATAGTCGTATAAATATTTAGCAGGATATAAAAAAGGGTATTTGGAAAGTATGTTCAAATGTAAAATTTTAACATATTAGTGGGGTAACATATTATTGGCATTTCTGTCCCCAGTGGTTATGAATGTGCATCCACCAATTACAATTATTTCTGCAAACATTTCGCATTCGGCGACGTCTCGAATTACATTCCAAACAGCCGTGCACTGATACTCGGCATATAACAAATTGCCAATCTCACGTATCGGTCATTAATTGAGTAAATATAATTAGCAAATACCCCGTCGACCGTAACAACAAGCAACAATCAATTAATTGGCCATCCACGGGTAACCGATACGCTGGCGGACCGCAACTGGGTTAGACCTTTGGGACGAGATCAGGAGGTGCACTGAGTGAAATTCGAGCCAGTGGGTCGATGCCGCCCCCCAGGGGGGCGGGGGGTGTTTTGCAAAATTCGCGTCCGTTATCACGTGCTTTTCGGGCGGCGATTGCGGCGAGCGTGACGTCCACTTAACGCAATCATGGCCACGTCGGCGAAATTTTAGAGCGTTCAGAGCGTGACGGGCCGGGGGGCGGCCGCCCCCGGGTCCCCCTTGCGCGAGGGTTCCATCAGGCATGAATCTGCCGCCGCCTTGGCGCATTCAATATGCGCGTGATAAAAGTAGTCCGGGTGAAAAACGGTGTTATTGTAGTTTAATCTGTAAGGGATGATGGGGTTCTTGGGGGGCGGCGGGACACGGGGTGCGTGCGTAATTGCCCGTGGGAGAGTGTCAGGGGGGGCGGCGGTAATCTGCAAAAGCGACGGTTCCCGTGGGTGCGCTCCGCACTCGGCGAAAATAATAACGGGACGCAGCGCTGGCGTGGGATTAATTGTTTCAATTGGGGGCGGCTGCACGTTCCTGCGGGTGCGTAGGGAGGCGGTTGGGGATGATGAGGGGTGGGGGGGCAGAGTTATCGCTGCGTCCCTTTTAAAGTCGCGCCATTTTGTTTACCTATTCCGCCACGCTGTCTCCGCCGTGCTTTAATTTAATTTCGCGGTGGGGGCGGTGGAGGCGGCGAGGGAGGTATCGGCTGATCAATGTCATGTATGTAGGTTAGCTGCACTCCGGACTCCGGGCACTGCTCATCACAGCGGCCCGTCGCACACGCACACGGCCGAAGGACGGGGGGCCGTACGCTGCCTCCTCAGCGGGGCATCACGCGGGGGCGGCCCAGTGACACGGGAGCGTACATTTTAACACACGTGTATTATGTAGGTATATATATACGGACGGCGGGGTCGCGACGGTCGCGCACACGAGCCCGGGCGACTCCGGGAGCTTTCGCTTACTGGTGGCGGCGCTCCGGGGACGGTAGTACTCCGGGCCGCCGGCGGCCGCGCGGCGGCGCCCCCCGCAACGGGCGCCGCGCTCCGGCGGGGGCGCCCGTGGGGCGCCCCATCGGCGGCTCGTCCCCACGCCGGCTTCTGCCCCCGGGGGCCGCTACAGAAAGTTGTGCGCCGCACGGGGGCGGCGTTCATGAGGGGCGTCGAGTTCAATTTACAAAATCACAAAAAAATTCTAAAGATTTGGTCAAAAAATTAATGGAATTAGTCATTTTCAATTGAATTTTCTAAAGATTTCTACAGTAGCATATAAATATTTGACAGATTTTTGCAATTTTACACATACATTTAAAAATATGAGATGCATTAATATAATTGAAGAGAATAGCTATTAAAAAATTTGATAGTTGGAGCAAAAATTTTGCATTTTTTACATCTGGTGCTAAATACTGTACATATTTTGGGATTATTATTGAAACGGTGAAAAACCTTTTCATGTTTAATTTACAAAATCTCAAAAAATGTTGTTCGCAATACAAAAATATTTCCTAAAATGAAAACGAAGCGTGTAGTAATCAAAACCGGTTAAAATCGTCTTATTACCAAAAGTGACTGTCAACACTTGAGAAGTTTTTGGCACTAGCTGTGAAAATGTGTGAAATTTTCAATTCCAACTATCAAAATATGCCCCATTTAGTCATTATCTATCAATATTGTATATTACAGTGCGAAAAAGTGACTTCAGTCAAATTGCCAATTGCAATTGCAAGAATTTTTCAATTTTTTTTGACTGTTTCAGATAAAAGTTGACAGATTTTGTCATTTTCAACTGAATTCCCAAAATATTTGGACTATAGCAAATACAAATTTGATAAATTTTTGCAATTTCACACTTACATACAAGAAATTGAAAGATATTTATATAATTGAACAGTTGCTCTTAAAAATTTCGTAGTTGGAGTTGAAAATGTTGGAGTTTTTCACATTTTCAATTGAAAATTCTAAAGATTAGGTCAAAAAATAGTAGACTTAGTAATTTTTAATTGAACATACAAATTAAAAATACAAATTTGACAGATTTTGACTGTTTTCGATAAAAATTGATGGATTTAGTTATTCTCAACTGAATTTCCGAAATGTTTTAACTGTAGCAAAAAAAAAATTGATAGATTTTAGCACTTACATATAAAAAAATTCATAGTTGGAATCGAAAATTCTGCAGTTTTTCACATTTTCAATTGAAAATTCTATAGATTTGGACAGTAGCAAATACAAATTTGACAGATTTTCTTAATTTTATACTTATATTTAAAATGATATGAGATGTTGATATAATTTAACAGTTGCCAGAGAAAATTTAATAGATGGAGTCGAAAATTTTGCAGTTTTTCACATTTTCAATTGAACTTTATAAAGATTTCTACACTAGCATATAAATATATGACAGATTTTTGCAATTTCACACTTACATTTAAAAATATGAGATGTATTGATATAATCGAAAAGAATAGTTATTGAAAAATTTGATAGTTGGAGCCAAAAGTTTTGCATTTTTTTACATTTGGTGCTAAAAACTGTACATATTTTGGGAGTTATTATTGAAAAGGTGAAAAACTGCTAAATTTTCGACACAAACTACCAAATTTGTAATAGCAACTCTTCAACTATATCAATATCTTTCAAATTTTTTATATGTAAGAGTGAAATTGCAAAAATCTGTCAAATTTTTATTTGATACAGTCCAAATATTTCGAAAATTCAATTGAAAATAACTAAGTCCATCGAATTTTTGTCTGAAACAGTAAAAATATGTTGAATTTTTGACTGCTGCTAGTTAGATCTGTCAAGTACTAGTAAATATTGAACAGTTTTAAGCAGCTACTGTTAAAATCACAATATTAATATCAGTAACTATCAAAATCTGTGCAATTCTTAGCATCAGCTATGAGTATTTCTCAAATTTTCAACTTGTAGGGTCATATTTTTAACAGCACCTGCCACATTTTGTTAGTATCTGACAATATTGTATATGAAAGTGTGAAATTGTAAAAAAAGCAAGTCAAATTTGCAAGTACAACTTTCAGAGTTTTAAAAATTCCATTTGCAAATGTCTGTGTCAAACTAATGACGTAGCAGTCAAAATATATAAAATGTGTAACTGAAACTGGTCAAATCTGTCAAATAATAAACTCCATTTTTAAATGTAAGTGTAAAATTGCGATAATCTCTTTAATTTTTATTTGCTACTGTCAAAATCTGTAGAATTTTCAATTTAAATTGTGAGAAACTGCAAAAATTTTCACTCCAGCTATCAAATTTTTAATAGCAACTGTTCAATTGTATCAGCATCTTTAATTTTTTTAAACGTAGGTGTCAAATTGCAAATATCTATCATATTTGTATTGCTACTATCCAAACCTTTCGAATTTTCAACTTAAAATAACTAAATCCGTTAATATTTTGTCTGAAACAGTCAAAATATGTACAATTTGAACAGCAGCTGCTTAAATCTGTCAAGTACTAAACTGCAGCAGTGAAAATGGACTAGTTTTAAATAGCTACTGAGAAAATCGTAACATTAATATCAGTAAGTAACAAAATCAGCGAAATTTTTAGCATCAGCTATGAAAATTTGTCAAATTTTAGACTTTTTCATCAGCACCTGCTCCATTTTGTTATTATTTGTCAATATTGCAGATCAAAGTGTGAATGTGATGTGATCAAAGGAAATTGTAAAAAATAGTCAAATTTGCAAGTACAACTATAAAATTTTTCAACATTTCATTTTCAAATGCCTAAATGTGTCAAATTATTGACTGAAGCAATCGAAATATATAAAAGGGTAACTGCAACTGGTCAAATCTGTCTAATATTAAGCTCCAGCAGTAAAAATCTATCAATTTTAAACTATAACTGAGAAAATCGTAATATTATCAATAGTAACTGAAAATGTGTGAAGTTATTCGTATCAAATGTGAAAATGTGTAAAATTTCGACACCAACTGCCAAATTTTCATGACCAATTGTTTGATTATGTCAATATGTCTCAGTTTTGCAATGTGTGATATTGCGAAAACTTGTTAGATTTGTATTTGCTACTGTCCAAATCATTAGAATTGAGAATTTTGTACCAAATCTGAAAATCTGTAAAATTTCGACACCAACTGCCAAATTTGTATGACCATTTGTTCGATTAAGTCAAGATCTCTGCAATGTGTGATATTGCGAAAACTTGTCAAATTTGTATTTGCTACTGACCAAAAACTGAAACTGTGTGAAGTTATTCGTACCAAATATGAAAATGTGTAAAATTTCGACAACAACTGCCAAATTTTCATGACTAATTGTTTGATTATGTCTATATCTCTCAGTTTTGCAATGTGTGATATTGTGAAAACTTGTTAGATTTGTATTTGCTATTGTCCAAATCTTTAGAATTGAGAATTTTGTACCAAATGTGAAAATCTGTAAAATTTCGACACCAACTACCAAATTTTCATGACCAATTATTTGATTATATCAATATCTCTGCAATGTATGATATTGCGAAAACTTGTCAGATTTGTATTTGCTACTGACCAACAACTGAAAATGTGTGAAGTTATTCGTACCAAATGTGAAAATGTGTAAAATTTCAACACCAACTGCCAAATTTTCATGACCAAATGTTTGATTATGTCAATATCTCTCAGTTTTGCAATGTGTGATATTGCGAAAACTTGTTAGATTTGTATTTGCTACTGTCCAAATCTTTAGAATTGAGAATTTTGTACCAAATGTAAAAACCTGTAAAATTTCGACACCGACTGCCAAATTTTTATGACCATTTGTTCGATTAAGTCAATATCTCTGCAATGCGTGTGATATTGCGAAAACTTGTCAGATTTGTTTTTGCTACTGACCAAAAACTGAAAATGTGCGAAGTTATTCGTACGAAATGTGAAAATGTGTAAAATTTCGACACCAACTGCCAAATTTTCATGACCAATTGTTTGATTATGTCTATATCTATCAGTTTTGCAATGTGTGTTATTGCGAAAACTTGTTAGATTTGTATTTGCTACTGTCCAAATCTTTAGACTTGAGAATTTTGTACCAAATGTGAAAATATATAAAATTTCGACACCAACTGCCAAATTTTCATGACCAATTGTTCGATTATGTCAATATCTCTGCAATGTGTGATATTGCGAAAACTTGTCAGATTTGTATTTGCTACTGTCCAATTGAGTATTCTAAAGATTTGAACAGCAGCAAATAAAAATTTGAAAATTGAAAATGAAAATTGATGCCTAATTTTTTTTCTGTAACAGTCAAAATTTTGAACTGTTTAACTACTAAATTTATTATAAAATGCTGCACATATTTTTCGTCGACTTGAAAGTTTATAAAAAAATTACGTAGGGGTCGTGGGATTTCCGTCTGGGGGCGGTGAAATTCGTGGCCGAATTTAATAAACAATAAAGTTGAGGGCGGCCGAATTACGACGCCGTCACGGACAATAAACGCAAGTGGGACAACAATGGGCCAACGGGGGTTTTCGTGCGCACCCCTAATTTCTTCCCCCATCACCGGGGGCAATAAAATTTGCATTCGTATGGGGAACAAAGGAATCAAAGGGTTCGCGCCGTTATTTTAAGAGATACAACAATGTGCGTCTTGGGGAGCATAAATAATTTATAATAATTGCATTCGAATGAATGAAATAAGAGTTTAAGAGAAATGCCTTGGTTCAGGTCAGTGGTTCACAGACTCCTTGGCCCACCAAATTAGATAAGAAAATTTAATCACCCCCCAGCTATGAAAACAGTAGGATGAGCAAAATTTGGACATTATGGAGGGTACAGCGTTGGAATGCAGAGTTTCTCTATGGGAAAATTGAATACCACATCATTTGTTTTTCAGATTTTACAAGTAGAAAATTTCTGAATGTTGAAAGCTGAGATGAAATTTCAAGTTGATAGTTTTTAGTCTCATATTGATTCTAGTAAATCGACAGCTGTTTTAGAGATACATAAATTATGAGATTTTTTATTTATACACAGCTCAATTTATACAAACTAACTTGTTGACACTGTTGGTATATTGTTTGCTTTCTTGGAATTTTTGAATCGTTTTGAGTCACTTGATATGCGTAATTTACTTATACTATATAGTAAAGTATACTATACTAGTATAAAGTGTACTATACTATACTATACTAGTATAGTATACTATATACTATATTATTGATATACTTTAATACGTTATTTTGGATATTTCGATACTTCTGCTATTCATATTTATATGCAACTGATTTATAGTTTCATTAAATTTTCTGCAATTTGCATACTTTTTTAGGGAATTTTGTTTCTATTTTCTGAACAGTGACGAAATATTTCTTCAATGCAGGATATCCAGGAATCAATTTCAGGATATTTTTAATACATTGTAACTTAACTGTTCACTGTAACTTCTGTGCGTTTTTAGAATCCAATAAAATTTTGTGATATTAATATGTACACAAAAATTAAAGTAGGTACACATTCTGGAAAAACTCAGGGGTGTAAAGTTAGTTCGCCTCCTCGTGGTGCACCCTGGATAACGCTAAATGAACTAACACATACTGGCAGTCAGATAATCTTAGGATTTCCTGCCTAAGACATATTCTATAAAACTGCAAATGAGAAACGCAATCATCATGATAGTGACTGAAAATCTCACATTATTGAACATATTATTTGTTCTTGTATTCAATGAAACAAACTTTAAACCTTGTACAAAGTAATTACTAGGCGAAAATTTTAACAAAACTATTCGAGATTTTACCTTAGATAGATCTGGCAGTAAAAATGGACGACCTATGTTCATCTACATACCTGCAACAAAACAAAAGCGAAATATTAGTCAAAATGACAATATTAATATAAAGGAATTTGCTACATATTATATTAGACAAACAATATGAACAAATATTAGAACAATATTAGACGCAATTATTATTATGGGAAAATATTTTTTTAGTAGTAGTAACAATATTTAATGGCCAACAATATTATATTAAACAAATAATATGAACAAATATTAGCACAATATTAGACGCAATGATTATTATGGGAAAATATTTTTTTAGTAGTAGTAATAATATTTAATGGCTATCGACCTGCTGTCTTTCTGCCTACTTTTTTATTTTGTTTGATTATCACTTTTTTAAATTATTATTATTAACACCAATTGGGAGTTCAATTAATAATCATTTCTAATCAAATTATATTAATCATTTAAAAAAATAAAAAAGGTATGAATCCAAAATGGATATCACTATATTACTCTCTCGTAAAACACGCGAAAAATACATTTGCCCTAAGTTATTATGCGATTCATAATTTATGGCGTACGTAACATAAACGTCCAGTCGTGTATTACCTTTCTCCACTTATTATGTTAACCGCGTTTAATTGCATAATATATGACATACTCAGGGCGTGCGTACGCGTAATAAACACACCATAAAGACGTCAAAAAATAACTAACAAATGTAGCCACGCATAAAACATGCGAACATACAATGAACGCATAAATAAATATGAAATAAAATTGTAACTTCATGCTGGGCAGCTGATGAATGCAGCATTTCACAAAAACGGACGCAAAAATCAAATCTGACTTGGCTGTATTTCATCAATTGTACAAATGCAAATATACATTTCACACGTCGAGTATTAAAAACGTTTATATGGACAGCGCGTGCCTTCCAGTGAACAGCTAATGTACGGAAAAAAATAATTCAAATTGATATTTCCCTTTGAATTGGGTCGATTTTTACAACATTAACACATTTATTTAATATAAATCTAAATTAAACTTCATAGAATGTTTTTATTCATAATTTAATTTCTTATCATTTAAATATAGAATAAAACACTACTATGTTTTAACCACACAATTAGTGTTAAAACATAGTAGTGTTTTATTCTAAATTTAATATGGATTACCACAAAGTAAACGTCTCAACCATCTTAATGATTCATATCATTTGTTTTTCGATTATAATGTAATTGTAATAACCACAAAAAAAATGTGGCAGCTTTCTTTTCTTGATATTAATAGATTCTAATCTAAATTACAGCATAATATTCATAAGAGCACGTAAAAATCTAAGACATAAGTAATAACTAAAACTTTCCATAAGAAAATTTTCGTGTAAAAGACAACGGCAAATAAGAAAATATTATTACTTACTAATAAAATTTAGTCAAATACTTTATATCTGAGCAAATAAAATTTAATGTTGATTAAAATAACTTTATATACTTTTAAAACAAAACAACATTTGGGTCATTCAACAATTTCATTACGATTTAAGAATCTCACTGATAGTTGGCGGTGGAAAACAATAATAAAATTAAATCTTGATGATTTTTGTAAATTTTCTTGTAAAATACTTGAAAAATTAAAGATTTCTTACTGAATTCTACAAAAATTTGAATTTCCTAATGTAATTACTAATCAATATTTAGAATTGTAATGATATTTGACGGTGGATAACTACAATAAAATTCAAACTTTATGATTTTTGTATTTGTGTAGATTTTATTGAAAAAATAGTAAAACATTAAAATACTGCCATTAAATTCATGGATCAAAATTAATTTCCTCTTGAAAATATATATAAAGTATAGATACCGTATATTATGTCTAAACATTGTCGTATTACCAATGAAATGAAGGTTTTAAATATATCATGATTTCATGAAAATTTAAATGATATTCCTTAATTAACTGAAAAGTTTTAAATGTCGCTGAAACTTGAATAGTAACAATTGCAATGAATTCCATGTATTGAGTTCCTGAAAATTTGGATATCCTCCATGAAAATTTTATGAACGTTTTAAAAATTACATTGAATTCCTGAAATTTTTATTGATTCTTCAGAAAAATTCGAAAAGTGATCCCCTGGATATTCATAATTTTTTTCCCCAGAAAATTCATCACTGCTTTCCCTAGGATTCTTTGGGACTTAAAAATTCCATGGAATTCCTGAAAATTTTATTGATTTTCCAGATAAATTCGAAAAGTGATCCCCAGGATATTCATTTTTTTTCCAGGAAATTCATGACTTTTTTCCCTAGGATTCTTTGGGACTTAAAAATTTCATGGAATTCCTGAAAATTTTATTGATTCTTCAGATAAATTCGAAAAGTGATCCCCTGGATATTCATATTATTTTCCCCAGGAAATTCATGACTTTTTTCCCTAGGATTCTTTTGGACTTAAAAATTCCATGGAATTCCTGAAAATTTTATTGATCTTCCGGATATATTCGAAAAGTGATCCCCAGGATATTTATATTTTTTTCCCCAGGATATTCATGACTTTTTTCCCTAGGAAATTCTTTGGGACTCAAAAATTCCATGGAATTCCTGAAAATTTTATTGATTCTCCAGATAAATTCGAAAAGTGATCCCCTGGATATTCATAAATCTTTTCCCTAGGAAATTCATGACTTTTTTCCCTAGCAAATTCTTTGGGACTTTAAGATTTCGCAAAAAAAAATGAGGGTGACGAATTGAAAAATAAGGTGTAATTTTATATATTATGTAATTATATTATGTAAGTCTTATTAACTCAATGAGAAATCTGTAAATATGTTAAGAATTTTACGATAACATTATAAATTTCTACTGTCAAAGTGATTACAATTTAAATGTCTTTAGACTAATTATGAATCAATGAAAAATTGACAACATTGTACAGTTGCATTTTCAAAAAACAAATGAAACTTTCAGAATCACAAGTGAAACTTTTGTAGTAATCATTGCAATATTTCGAGATATCAATATTGCATTTTAGATTCTGAAAGTTTCAATTTTATTGTCAGAACTTAAATACTTAATGCCAAAATTTAATGTTTATTGTTAAAATTGCAGTAAAACTTCATTTTTTTCTTACAAACTAAAATTCAAACGGTATCTCCCTACCATAAATCAAATAAATACCTAAATTGATTGATTAAGTAACCTAAACTTCAAACGGTAATCAACAAACAGTTTCGACGAGTATTGTCAAAATATTGTCATTACATGGTTTATTGTTCAAATTGCTGTCATTACTGTTAACACTTGAATTATTCGAAAAAGATTGCAGTGATTACAGTAAAACTTTCAGGTGAAATCCTGAAAATTTCTTATGTTATTTTGAAAATAAAAATTTCTACTCCAAAAGTGATATATTCTGCCAATATTTCAATGATTACAATTTCAAATTGCTGTCATTACTGTTAAAATTTGAATTATTCGACAAATATTGCAATACTACAGTAAAACTTTCAAGTGAAACTCTGAAATTTTCTTTTGTTATTCTGAAAATCAAAATGTTTACTATAAAAGTGATATATTCTGCCAAAACTTCAATGATTACAATTTCAAATTGCTGTCATTACTGTTAAAATTTGAATTAATCTACAAAGATTGTAATAATTACAGTAAAACTTTCAAGTGAAATTCTGAAAATTTCTTTTGTTATTCTGAAAATCAAAATCTTTACTGTATGAGTGATATATTCTGCCGATTTTTCAATGATTACAATTTCAAATTGCTGTCAATACTAATAAAATTTGAATTATTCGATAAAGATTGCAATGATTACAGTAAAACTTTCAAGTGAAATTCAGAAAATTTCTTTTGTTATTCTGAAAATCAAAATTTTTACTATAAAAGTGATATATTATGCCAATATTTCAATGATTAAAATCAAAACGTCTTCAGAATAATTAGTAATCATTGAAATATTGACAATTTTTTTACAGCAAACACTTACATTTTCAAAAACAAATTAAATTTTCAGAATCACACAATTTAATCACAAAAATTGTAATCATTGAAATATTGGCAGAATATAGCACTTTGACAGTGGAAATTTATAATAATGTTTTTGTAAAATTATTAACATATTTACAGATTTCTCATTGAGGTACTAAGACTTATATAAATAAAACTACCACTTATTTTGCAATTCGTCACCCTCAATTTTTTGCGAAATCTAAAAGTACCAATGAATTTCCTGAGGAAATAAGTCATGAATTTTATAGATTCTCCAGATTAATTTGAAAAATCATCGCAAGGAAATTCATAACTTTTTCCGCAGGAATTTAATGACTTTTTTCCCCAGGAAATTCATTGCGACTTCAAGATTTCGCAAAAAAATTGAGGGTGGAAAATTGCAAAATTAGTGGTAACTTTATTTATGAAAGTCTTACGAATTTAATGAGAAAACTTTAAATATTGTAAAAATTTTGCTAGAAAATTCAAATACCAAAAAGTTCATCGTAAAAATTTCGTTTTTTTTTTTTACATTGAATTCTATATTAAACTTCAATTGAATTGAATTTAAATTGAATTGGTGAGATATTGGCTTTATTATAGTGTATGTGATTGTGACTGATATTATATGATGTGAGATAATTAATAAACCAGCGTATCAATTTCTATCAAAATTATTTTGAATATACAATAGTATATAATAAGTAGGTCAACAAATTTAGATTAGAATTCAATGTTTGGTTATTGAGATATCGGCATTTTTTTTAAGAATGTAACTTTCGCTTATATTGTATGCTTTTTCAGTGCAGCTGATATTTGATAATTGGTAATGAATGAATCAACGTGTTAATTTTAATAATATTTATTTTGTATATACAACATTATATGGGAAGTACGTGAGCAAAATTAGGTTAGAATTCAATGTTTGGTTATTGATATATAGGCATTTTTATAATGTATATAATTTTCACTGATATTGTATGCTTTTTCCAGTGTAGCTGATATTTGATGATTGGTAATTAATGAATCAGCGTGTTAACTTTGATATAATTTATTTTCTATATAAAGCATTATATGAGAAGTACTTGACCAAAATTAGGTTAGAATTCAATGTTTCGTTATTGAGATATTTGAATTTTTGTTGAGAGAATGCGAATTTGACTGATAAATGAGTGATAATTAATAAAGCAGCGTATCAATTCTGATGATAATTATTTTCATTACACAGTATTACATACAAAATAGGTTGCCTAAGTTGGGTTTTAATTTGACTTGCCTGTATTTCATTAACTGTGCAAATGCAAATAAACATTTCACACTTCCAGTATTAAAAATAGCAAAAACACAGCAGTTAGAGTACGGAACAAATTCATTCAAATTGAAACAATTATACAATTATACAATTGATACAATTGTTTTTTTTTTAATCGGGTTGTTTTTAGTTTACAAAATTAACACATTTAATTTATATAAATCTAAATAAAATTTTGTAAATTATTTTTATTCAAAATTTAAATTCGAATCATTTGTTTTCAGATTATAACGTTATTGGTATTTTTTGTGGCAGCTTTCTTTTCTTAATTTTAATAGATTTTAATCAAAAATATAGCATAACATTCATGAGAGGACAGGAAAATCTAATCTAAGACATAACTAATAACTAAACATTTTAGTACTTTACATAAGAACATTTTCTTGCAAAAGACAATGGCAAATCAGAAAATGTTACTATTTAATAAGAAAAAAATAGTCAAAAACTTTGTAGCTGAGCAAATAAAATGTTTGGTCAACCATCTAAAGGTTCTGTCGTCAATAAACATATGGATGGTTGAGGAAACACATAATATAATTTAAACATTTTTATAACAAATTTAACTCTAATTTATATTTAATCTAATTATTGTAATTTTTCGTAGATATTATGCCTCTGATGATGTTTTTTTAAAAAACAGAAACTAGTCATGCGAAATAAAATAAAAAAATTATAAAATAAAAATAACTTTTTATCACTAAGTACCAAAAAATAATATAACACCCTTAAATACATAACTGGTAATCTATGGATAAAACCTTAAACTTAACATATAATTTTTTTCTCATTTATAAAAATTTGACATATTTTTTGTTAGTTTGTAATAATAATAATAATATTTATTAGCAGAAAGCTACATACATATTCCAAAAAATAAATACAAATCAAATAAATAACAACAAAAATAAAAATTAGACACAAATAGTTTATTGTGATAAAATTATTGTGATAAAATTAAGGAGCCTTTTTCAGCGATTTGTAGGTAGTATTCGTCTATTTGCTTCATAATACTTATTCATAATAGTTTTTTACTTTTATGCCACAGTTACTACTAATCGCAATGTTACATCTGTAGAGTAGTCACAATAACGATTGTAACACATTTAGCACCGGCGCTTTGCAAAATCACAAATCACACGTTTTTCCGGCCCCGCAACAGCGTCGCAATCCAAACCGCGTTTCCAACTTTTTTCAACAACTGCTGCAATTAAATTTAATTCACAACTCCCTGGAGCGGCGGGAGCGGGATTTATGCTTTTTCCGGGGCGGCAGTTTATCTCCCCGGATTATCATTTTCCTGTGATTACACCCGGAGCTGCGGCCTCTTGTTATTATTCCGCGGATGGACATACATTTCCAGGGGCGCAATGATCACCGGAAGGGTTGATGGGGGGCGGACCCGCCTAAGTCCTCGGGGCAGACGCCGAGGCGACACGTGGAATTTGCAGGGGAGAGTTATGGTGGAGGAAAATTAAATTAAATAAGTAGAACCTTGTTTTATTAATACTATATGTTATTGCACGTTTGCAAAAATTTCAAAAATACTTACTTAATAGACACGTGGAATTTCCGGGGGAAAGTTAAGGCGGAGGAAGATTAAATTAAATAAGTTAAACCTTGTTTTATTAATACTTTATGTTGTTGCACTTGCACTTGCAAAAATTTCAAAAATACCTAGGCTTGCTATTAAAAATAAACTGAAAACAAATTAAAACAAATGGCAAATGGATGAAGGAGAGTAGTTAAGCTGTGAAAGTTCTGGACCACCCCCCGCAGAGATTTCGATTAATTTAATTGACGCTTTTAATTCGCTGATTCGCGGATTTGATTGTGGAAATTGCAAGTAATTAAATTATTAGAAATTTCTGCGGGGGTGGTCCAGAACTCTCACAACTTAACAACTAAGGAGAGAGTCTTCACCTATAAAAATCTGGGTTATAAAATATATGGCAAATGAATGTAGGAGAGTAGCTAAGATGTGAGAGTAGTGGACCACCCTCCGCAGAGATTTCGATTAATTTAATTGACGCTTTTAATTCGCCGCGAGTAGTAACAATAGGTTGATTGCGGAAATTGCGAGTAATTTAACTAATCAAAATCTCTGCGGGGGGGGTGGTCCAGAACTCCCACAGCTTAACTACTAATGTGAAAGTCTTCACCTCTAGAAATCTTTGTTATAAAATAAATGGCAAATGAATGAAGGAGAGTAGCTAAGATGTGAGAGAACTGGACCACCCTCCGCAGAGATTTCGATTAATTTAATTGACGCCTTTAATTCGCGGATTTAATTAATCGCTGCGAGCAGTAACAATAGGTTGATTGTGGAAATTGCGAGTAATTTAATTAATTGAAATCTCTGCGGGGGTGGTCCAGAACTCTCACAGCTTAACTACTAATGGGAAAGTCTTCACCTCTAGAAATCTGGGTTATAAAATAAATGGCAAATAAATGGAGGAGAGTAGCTAAGATTTGAGAGTACTGGACCACCCTCCGCAGAGATTTTGATTAATTTAATTGACGCTTTTAAGTCGCGGATTTGATCAATCGCCGCGAGCAGTAATAATAGGTTGATTGCGGAAATTGGAAGTAATTTAATTATTAGAAATCTCTGCGGGGGTGGTCCAGAACTCTCACAGCTTAACTACTAAGGAGAAAGTCTTCACCTCTAGAAATCTGGGTTATAAAATAAATGGCAAATGAATGAAAGAGAGTAGTTAAGATGTGAGAGTTCTGGACCATCCTCCGCAGAGATATCGATTAGTTTAATTGACGCTTTTAATTCGCGGATTTAATGAATCGCCGCGAGCAGTAGCAATAGGTTGATTGCAGAAATTGCGATTAATTTATTTAATCGAAGTCTCTGCGGGGGTGGTCCAGAATTCTCTCATAGCTTAACTACTAAGGAGAACGTCTTCACCTCTAGAAATCTGGGTTATAAAATAAATGTCGAATGAATGAAGGCGAGTAGCTAAGATGTGAGAGTTCTGGACCACCCTCCGCAGAGATTTCGATTAGTTTAATTGACGCTTTTAATTCGCGGATTTAATCAATCGCCGTGAGCAGTAACAATAGGTTCATTGCGGAAATTGCGAGTAATTTAATTAATCGAAACCTCTGCGGGGGGTTGTCTAGAACTCCCACAGCTTAACTACTAAGGAGAAACACTGCACTTCTAGAAATCAGGGTTATAAAATGAATGGCAAATGAATGAAGGAGAGTAGTCAAGATGTGAGAGTTCTGGACCACCCTCCGCAGAGATTTCGATTAATTTTATAGACGCTTTTAATTCGCGGTTTTAATCAATCGCCGCGATTGAATTGATTGCGGAAATTGCGAGTAATTTAATTAATCGAAATCTCTGCGTGGCGTGGTCCAGAACTCTCACAGCTTAACTACTAAGGAGAAAGTCTTCACCTCTATAAATCTGGGTTATAAATGATTTAAATGAGATATGCAGGGGCGGCTAAATATGATGTAATGCTGCTGGAGGTGGGGCTGCTGGGGGCTCCACATTGAGACCCGGGGGCGGTGATTTATGGGAGGCGGCAGCGGGAACAGGATCGGGACGACACGCGGTGCCACAAGACACAACAGCGGCCTGATTCGTCTTTAACCAGGTCAAACACGCCGCATTTGGACAACTTCTCGACAACCGTAAAGCTCCCGGAATAAACTTAGATTACATATGCAATTGCCGCCGACGGGGCCCGAATTTAATTCAAATCGGGGGGCTGTCCACCCCCCTGAACCGGGGGAGTATTGGGTGAGTCTGCGGGAGTACTGGGGGTGTACAGGGGGAGTACTAGTGGAGCACTGGGGGAGCACCAGGCCGTTTTATATCGAGCGAGAGCGGGATTACGGGATGAGCCGGACGCGAAATGCCCGGAGGATTATCGGCGATTGCCCCCCGCGCCCCCAGCCGGGAGTCCTGCAGGATTTCAATCGTGTGACGTGAGGGTGGACACGCGAAAAAATTGCTACGCTCCTGGGGGGAATTACTGGGATACGCTCTTATCGCGGGCCCTCTCAAGCATTGATTTAAGTGGAGTAATTTCGCTTCTCCGATGTTTACCAGGAGAAACTGGCCACGATCAAGATTGCTGCCGATTTCAAAGACTCGAGGCTTAAGTACACATCTCCAGATAGGGTGGACAAAAAAGGGCATCTTTTATATCTCCACTGTGGGCTTTCACAATTATCTGTAAGTGTCCACTGTGACGTGATTTGAACAAGTTTAATATTGAAAATGAAGCACACGTTTCTTCTGCAATTGCCCATTTTAACGATCTATACCGTGTCCTCGCTGGAGGACAGGATATAAACTTGACCAGGTCAATTGATAAGTTTAATGACCCTTAAAAATTTAATATCACCATATGTAACTACGTAACTTCGTCGACAGGGCAAATACTGGCTGCTTCATTTAATTATTTCACGTTATTTTTACGCGCAGTGTTTGCACACTGAAAACTTTTCTACCTCCAGCATACGGTGAGCTGCAGCACATTTAAAAGCTCTATTTTCCGGGCGCTGCGGACTTTTTACGGCGAAACTTCGACGAGGGGCTCCTTACAGGCGCCCCTTTTGAGCCCCGTATACACATCAGACGCACATTCGTCTTCCCCGGCTCGCCCTGCCCTCACGCCCGATTGCCTCGCCGTGAAGGGCTGGCATTAAGAACCGCCGACGTGCCCATCGATTCCAATTGAGGCCGCGAATTCCTCGTGAATTTGCATCCCACGAGAATTCTCCCCGAGAGAGATCCCCTTTGACGATGACATGTGTGCGCGGATGTTGGGGGATGTTTAGGGATGAAAATGAGGTGCGCGTATGCTGGGGGCTGTTTAGGGATTAAAATGAGGTGCGTGCATGTTAGGGGGCGGTCAGGTGAAAATTATCCGATTAATAATTCATCGCATTGGAATGGGTGCGATTTCTGATGGCTGCAGTTTTTCTGTGAAAATAAAACAAAAACGGCGCTGCTCAAACAATTTTGTCACGCCCGTTGAGCTCCGAAAGGGTTGCAATAAATCCCTGCGTAACGAGGCTGCCATCCGCTGCACTTATTAATATTTGAGCGCCAATCGGGGCCACCCCAAACCCCCGGATTAACTGCGCGATTTACGGCGCAGCGACGAGAGACGCATAATTTTACACCTTTTAGTATATTGTAGTTTAAATTGCCGGGGGCTTCCTCGAGACCTTCCCCGTGCATAATTTACGCCCAGGAGTTAAGGGCCGCGTGTACGTGCACGGAGTTGCCCCACGGAGTGATTGCGCATTTGTAGCCCCCGGAACTTCCCCAGCACCGGCCGTTCCGCCAAAATTATCGCCTGTCCTCAGCAGCACGTTTAGTAGCTGCTAAGTTATCACTTAGGCAATATCAAGTAAGGTACAACCGAAATTTCATTACTACAAATTATTTAAATATTTGCAACAACTGTAATGTAAGAATCCTGGTCACGGCACCAATGAAAGATTCAGACAAATACTTCATTTATCGTTGTATTTTTATCGCGAAAATGTTATATAATTTCTTGATAACTTGTGGCTCGCGATTTATGATCGTATTTAATACTTACATGAAGTGAAGTTTATTAACTACGGTGATGATTCTCAAGTACTTTGCTATTGGTAAATTGTTGGTTATAATAATAATAATGGTTTATTGGTGCTTAGAACATATAGTTTTAAACAGGTCATACATGTTAAAGATATTACAATGGAATACTTAAAATTAGACAGTACATTGTGTTTGTTAGAGAATGAAAATCATGGATTAGTATAAGAAAGCACAGATTTATGGGTTGGTGTAATTTATTCAATTAAATATATAAAAAAACATTCCAAAATATGCAGAAAATGTGGACGTAAAATGTTCAGATAGCAGTAACACAATGCCAGAAAGTTTCAATCATTTTTAATCTGCCAGAGATTACAATTTGTCGCAAAGCCAAAAGCAACGAAGATCTTATTGAAGTAGTATTAACTACCGTGATGATTCTCCAGGTACGTTGCTATTGGTAAATTGTTGGATATAATAATAATAATGGTTTATTGGTGATTAATGGTCAACAATTGTTGGCCATATAAATGATATAAAAGATGCTACATATACAACAGTAAGAAGTTTCATTCAATTACAACAGCAATCAGAGAACACAATCAATTCTCATGATACCAGAATTGATGAAGACCCTATTAGAATAATCTTGGATTATTTGGATCCAGTACACGACAAAACAGCTACAGATGCCACTAACGCAGAACGAGAAAGATCAAATAATCTACCAGAAATGACCATTAGTACTCCTGAAACTGAAACGTATAAAGGAGAAATTATCTCGGAATCTTCGGATAATAAATATGATAGCATCGCAACATCAGACATTTCCAATTATCTGTGTGAAGCGAAGATGTCAATTCGATCCCGTGAAATCGAAAAGAATTTAGATATGGCCGAAGCAAGTACTAAATTTAGGGCGTGAATGATTTGAATGCCGCATACAAGATGTTTTTAGAAGCCCGTGAAAGAAAATAAAGTAAGTGGAAAAAATGTGAATCAAGCCTACTAGAGGAAAATGTTGAACTAAAATGTTGCCCAGAAAATGAAGTACAAAAATCTATGTTTCATGGGGAGACGCAAAATCAAAATGGTAAAATGGAAAATGAAGAAGCTGATAATGGAACACTAAACCAAACAGTTAATGAAATGGCGAATACTACTTGTTAGCCATGCAATGGTAACGAACCAATATCTATCCTTAAAGAGTTTGATAAGAAAAGTTTTACAATAGAAAATGAATAACTTGTAATTAAGCAGCAAATTCAAAATCAAAATGCTCAGTTTTCCACAACCGATGGCACAGCCATCGATATTTCGGATTAAGTTTATGTTTAGGTTATGTTGAAAGAATAGAAAATAAGTGGAAGAAATGTGAATCAAGCCTACTAGAGGAAAATGTTGAACTAAAATGTTGTACAAAAATCTATGTTTCATGAGGAGCGCAAAATCAAAAGGGTATAATGGAAAATGAAGAAGCTGATAATAGAACACTAAACCAAACATTTAATGAAATGACTAATACTACTTGTAACCCATGCAATGGCAACCAACCCATATCTATCGTTAAAGAGTTTCATAAGAATAGTTTTGAGATGAGAAAATGAACAACTTGTAAATAAGCAGCACATTCAAAATCAAAATGCTCAGTTTTCCACAACCGATGGCACAGCCATCGATATTTCGGATTAAGTTTATGTTTAGGTTATGTTGAAAGAATAGAAAATAAGTGGAAGAAATGTGAATCAAGCCTACTAAAGGAAAATGTTGAACTAAAATGTTGCCCAGATAATGAAGTACAAAAATCTATGTTTCGTGAGGAAACGCAAAATCAAAATGGTAAAATGGAAAATGAATAAGCTGATAATGGAACACTAAACCAAACAGTTAATAAAATGGCGAATAGTACTTGTTAGCCATGCAATGGTAACGAACCAATATCTATCGTTAAAGAGTTTCATAAGAAAAGTTTTGAGATAGAAAAAGAACTACTTGTAATTAAGCAGCAAATTCAAAATCAAAATGCTCAGTTTTCCACAAGCGAAGGCGCAGCCACAGAATTTGCTTCTCCAACCAAGAAGAAGAAGAAGATGAAGAAGAAGAACAGAAAACTCTAAATGTATCAATTTTATTATGTTTCAAATTGATAAAAATGTAAGAATACTGATTTTAATCTTATAAAATTAGAAATTCAATCAATATTGTAAAAACTTTGTGCTGACTGTAACTTTTTTAATTATCGCCATCTTTGCTGTCCAGTTTTTAAAATCACTTTTTCAGGTGTTTCCTACTTCGTACTTAACTTCTTGACACAAAAGCAAAAATAAAACAAAACTCTTTTTTGTTCTTTAAGGTTACTCCCAGAATTTGATTTCTAAAATGCTTTCAAGATTACTAAATTACAGTGCAATTGTTGCTTAATTTTTTATGAATAATACTGTAAGTTTTTACAATATTCATTGAATTTCTAATTTTAGTAGATTAGAATTATTACATTTTTATAAATCTGAAGGAGAAGAAAATAAATACATTTAGAGGTTCTTGTTATTTAAGATTACTCTCAGAATTTGCTTCTCAAAGAACCAAGAAGAAGGAGAAGAAGAAGAAGGACAGAAAACTCTAAATGTATAATGTTGTTCTGCTTTAAATTTATAAAAAAGGTAATAATACTGTTATTAATCTCTTAAAATAAGAAATGCAATGAATATTGTAAAAACTTGGTGCTGACCCAAACTTTTTTTTAATTATCACCTTCTCTGCTATCCAGTTTTAGTTTTCTCAGGTGTTTCTTGTTACGTACTTAACTTCTTGAAACCAGACCATATCAATTAATTGTGTAAATAATATCTGAAAATTAGAAATTATTTACTTGTAAGAGTATTGCCTGTAACAAATTTTGAATTTAGTTTAAGTTCCGTTGGGCTTCGTTAGGTTAGGTTGGGGTAGGTTGGGTTAGATTGTATTAAGTTGTGTTAGGTTGAGTTAGGTTGGGTTAGGTTGGGTTAGGTTGGGTTAGGTTGGGTTAGGTTGGGTTAGGTTGGCTTAGGTTGGGTTAGGTTTTGTTAGGCTAGGTTAGGTTACGTTAAAATGGCACCTTTTTTGTCGTACCACCCAGTATGTAATTCTGCAGGCAACCCCCTGAAATCAGAAATTAAATTGATACCACCGGCAAAATTTCCACCTTTTTTCTGCTGCACACTCCTTGAAACCTATTAATCCTGGAAATAATCTCCGGGAATTAGGTGAGAATTCCCGCTGCGCCGACAAAAAGCGAATTACTTTTATCTGCTCCAGCGCCGCGATATTTATATGAATCTGGGCCTGCGACAATGGCGTTCCTTCAGGAGAGGAAGCGAACGCCGGATGACGTATCGCATCGTGAACGTAACGTGCGACGATTCCTCTTCGTTCCAGGGGAAAACGGCGAAAAATCCGGGATCGCGTGTCGCACGAGGATAACCGGAGAAAGTGGTAAAAAGAGACAATGAGGAGAGAGCTCTGAGGGAAAGGGTGAAAAAATGGGAAGACGAAATGCATGTAGTCTGTTACTTAAACTTAAAAGTAAGTAATTTCAATTGCGGAAGTGACCAGTACTCCTCTTACTTCGGAGCCTAATCAAAACTCATTAGTAGATGATGGGGAACTTTAGCGTGGGAAAATCTGGGGGGTGTCCTCCTCCTGTGACATATTCCGCCAGTGTAAGACATCTGTTTCACTGTTTCACAGGTGTCTCACAGGTGTATCACACCTGTCGCACAGTCCTGTATAGATTCAATGCAAAAGTATCTTACACATGTCTCACACCTGTATCACATCTGTATCACACCACTGTATATGTCCAATGCAAAGTGTCTCACACCTGTCTCAGACCTCTGTATATATTCAAAGTAAAAGAGTCTCACACCTGTATCACATCTGTCTCACACCACTGTATATGTTCAATGCCAAGTGTCTCACACCTGTCTCACACCTCTGTATATATTCAAAGTAAAAGAGTTTCACATCTGTCTCACACCTGTCTCACACATGTCTCACACCTGTATCACATCAGTTTCACACCCCTGTATATATTCAATGCAAAAGCGTCTCACACATGTTTCAAACCTGTATCACATCTCCATCACCGTTTTAGGCCTTTTTAGGCTGTAAACCTGCAAAATTTTCGCATGTTGAACGTTGTTGATACACCTAGCGAGATTAAGCGTTCCGACGAGCGGAATTTTTACCGTCATTAGTCTTCATTAATTCACCGGGCGTGTCCGCGTTTTTCTCTCCTCACTCCCCCATTCGAAGACGTGCTCTCGTGGAAATGTGTCGCGCATAATTATGTGGATGGATGTGCCGCACAAAGACCAACTTATTCCGTTATTAATCATTGGCGCGTCAAACCAGTAATCTCCACGCGAACAATTAGTCTCCTCGCCGGCTAGATGGGGCCGGGGGTCGATTATTTATAACGATAAAATATGGGCCATCTAATGTCACAGGGGTGGCAAACTATAAGCAGCCACCCCCCAGTTATCGAGGCGGTAATTATCTCCCGAATTTCCATTTGATGGCGACTTATCGCGCTTTGTACTCGAAGGTTTGATGCTCGAAGGGCTATAATAACGGCATGTATTATTCAGGGATGCACCGAGCAGATAAATGAAGGGTGGTAATGTATTCCCCGGGTTTCGCGAAAATAATAGAAACATCCGGTAGACGTCTGCAGGATGAATGGCGCCGGTATAATCGAAGCACAACTTCCACAACTTGAAATTACGTATCTATGGTGCAAAAATTACTTTAAAACTTATTGATTGGAAAACATAATTTAATTCCAAAAATAGGTCAAATGTGATTAATTGGATTGCGTCTACCTCCTAATAAAATAAAATCAAAAATCAAATACAGAATTTGCGAAGAGATATATGTTCTTACCTAGGAGAGGAGAGATACTTCTATAAAAATGACAAATCGTGTGAAGGAATAACATATGCATGATATTATACAATCATGCCGACTTATCAAGGCCGCAATACTACAACATATCAACATCTCACACGCGACCATCAACCGGCTAACAATGTATGCAAAACATCGCAACCATAAATAGATGAAAGTAGTAGAAACTAAGGATAAGATAAAAATTATTAAAATTATTAAAAAAATTAAAGATTCATATCAGTGAGGTTTCCCTAGTAGAGATATGTTCTGAATAAAAAAACTATTTTAAATTCTAGAATTTAAAAAAAATCTGAAACTTGAACCCAAAGATGCTTACAATTCCAAACATACCAATAATTCTAAAAATAATAAAAAATAATGATAGCAATATTATTTTAAGGTTAACGTAATTAAGTTTAAGGTATTATTAGGTAACAACATGTAAAATTTTGATAGTATGAATTGAAGGTTTCACAATAACAACTGATATTATCAGAATCCCAATTGTAATTTTAATACTGATCATTGAAATGCAAATAGAATATTGAAAACGAAAATTAAACATGAAAATTTCACTGACATGTCTTAAAATTTCTTTTGTTTCCAACATTTTTTTTCTGCCATAGTAAAAAAATCGTAATATTTCTGCCATAGTAAAAATAGTAAAGGGAGACATAAGATATTAAGATATAAGACATAAGATATAAGATAATTAATATTTGTAGTTGTTTCTTTGTTTCTTCGTGAGGAATTCTCAACATACCTCAAAACAATATCTCATTAATTCATTAATATATCTTTTAATTTTCGTTTATTCAGATAGAAATTTATTTTGTTTCTTAAATATTTTTCTGCCATAGTCAAAGAATTTAGAAACAGTGAATATTCTAGGTTCAAAGTTAGACATAAGACGTTTGACGAATCAAACCATAATACTGAGAAGTACAAAAGACTTCTATTTCCACATAATTAGATTTTGGAATTCAAAAAACTTAGTTTTCTCTCCAACTAAGTCCAGTGTATAATTCATACAGCGTTTAAAATGCACATTTGTGCAAAATGTATGTATTTGTAAAATGGTTGTGCGATTTTTTAGAATAGAATGTCGAAATTTTATCAGTAATCAATGACATTTTAACAGTAATCATTAAAATATTTATAATCAACTTGTTAGTGCATTAATGTATCAAATTTTTATGTATCTTGTAAAATTTCGATGCAAATTACCAAAAAAGTCATTATTCAGGCCACAGTTTTGTCGAAATGTCGAAATCAGTCAAAATGATGATAGTAATCATTAAGAAATTGACTGAATATATAAAATTTTGACAGTATGAGTTGAAGTGTTCGCAGTAATAAATCAAAATTTCTCGAATCACATTTATAATTTTAATATTGATCATTGAAATGCTAATAGAATATCGAAAACAAAAATTGAAAATTGAAAACTTTAATGAATAAACAAAAACTGAAAATTGAAAACTTTAATGAATATTTTCAAAATATCATTTTCTGTCAAAATTTGATCAATAATCAATGACATTTTGACCGTAGTCATTAAAATATTACTAATAAACTTTTTAATATATTATATTTTCAAAATTTTATGTTTCCTGTGGAAATTTCAGTGAATATTCCCAAAATGTTATAAGTCAATTTTGTTGAAATGTCAAAATTTATCAAAATGTTGATAATTGATTGAAAAATTGACAGAATTTGTAAAATTTTGACAGTATGAATTGAAGTGTTCGCAGTAATAAATCAAAATTTCCCGATTCACATTTATAATTTTAATATTGATCATTGAAATGCTAATAGAATATCGCAAACAAAAATTGAAAATTTAAAACTTTAATGAATATTTCCCAAATATCATTTTCTATTGAAATTGTATCAATAATCAATGACATTTTGACCGTAGTCATTAAAATATTACTAATAAACATTCTAATATATTATATTTTCCAAATTTTATGTATCCTGTGAAAATTTCAGTGAATATTACTAAAATGTTATAAGTGAATTTTGTTGAAATGTCAAAATTTATCGAAATGCTGATAGTAATCATTGAAAAATTGAAAGAATTTGTAAAATTTTGACAGTATGGATTGAAGTGTTCGCAGTAATAAATCAAAATTTCTCGAATCACATTTATAATTTTAATATTGATCATTGAAATGCTAATAGACTATCGAAAACAAAAATTGAAAATTGAAAACTTTAATGAATATTTTCCAAATATCATTTTCTGTCAAAATTTGATCAATAATCAATGACATTTTGACCGTAGTCATTAAAATATTACTAATAAACTTTTTAATATATTATATTTTCAAAATTTTATGTTTCCTGTGGAAATTTCAGTGAATATTCCTAAAATGTTATAAGTCAATTTTGTTGAAATGTCAAAATTTATCGAAATGTTGATAATTGATTGAAAAATTGACAGAATTTGTAAAATTTTGACAGTATGAATTGAAGTGTTCGCAGTAATAAATCAAAATTTCCCGATTCACATTTACAATTTTAATATTGATCATTGAAATGCTAATAGAATATCGAAAACAAAAATTGAAAATTGAAAACTTTAATGAATATTTTCCAAATATCATTTTCTGTCCAAATTTTATCAATTATCAATGACATTTTGACCGTAGTCATTAAAATATTACTAATAAACATTCTAATATATTATATTTTCCAAATTTTATGTATCCTGTGAAAATTTCAGTGAATATTACTAAAATGTTATAAGTGAATTTTGTTGAAATGTCAAAATTTATCGAAATGCTGATAGTAATCATTGAAAAATTGAAAGAATTTGTAAAATTTTGACAGTATGGATTGAAGTGTTCCGAGTAATAAATCAAAATTTCTCGAATCACATTTATAATTTTAATATTGATCATTGAAATGCTAATAGACTATCGAAAACAAAAATTGAAAATTGAAAACTTTAATGAATATTCTCCAAATATCATTTTCTGTCCAAATTTTATGTATCCTGTGGAAATTTCCATGAATATTCCCAAAATGTTATGTCAATTTTGTCGAAATGTCAAAATTTATCGAAATGTTGATAATTGATTGAAAAATTGACAGAATTTGTAAAATTTTGACAGTATGAATTGAAGTATTCGCAGTAATAAATCAAAATTTCCCGAATCACATTTACAATTTTAATATTGATCAATGAAATGCTAATAGAATATCGAAAACAAAAAATTAAAATTGAAAACTTTAATGAATATTTTCCAAATATCATTTTCTGTCAATATTTTATCAATAATCAATGACATTTTGACCGTAGTCATTAAAATATTACTAATAAACTTTGTAATATTTTATATTGTCCAAATTTTATGTATCCTGTGGAAATTTCAGTGAATATTCCTAAAATGTTATAAGTCAATTTTGTTGAAATGTCAAAATTTATCGAAATGTTGATAATTGATTGAAAAATTGACAGAATTTGTAAAATTTTGACAGTATGAATTGAAGTGTTAGCAGTAATAAATCAAAATTTCCTGAATCACATTTATAATTTTAATATTGATCATTGCAATGCTAATAAAACATCTAAAACAAATATTGAAAATTGAAAACTTTAATGAAAATTTTCCAAATATCATTTTCTGATAATCATCGAGAAAATTCTTTTAATAGGTATCATTATTCTGTCAACATTTTGTCAGTAATGAATGACATATTGACAATATTCATTAATATATTAATAATAAAATTAGTAATAGGTGTCGAATTTTTTGGATTTAAAAAAAAAAATTAATTAATCAGTTACCTTTCTACCTTTCGGTGTGATGCTATTTTCGGTGGATTTTATTAACTGGTGGCAAATATTATGGATAATATTATCAAAAACTGCAATATTTCTGTGTCTGTTATCAATTACACACTGAGACGTATGAAAACTCGGTGCGTTGGATAAAAAGTGATTATACCAGAATAGGGCAATATCTACAAGTTATCGGCACATGTTAACATTAATCAAGTGGATTGGATCAATTGGATATCTAACCTAATCTATCCTAACCTATCCTAGCCTAACGTAACCTAACCTAACCTAGCCACATTGCACACGGAGACGTTTGAAAACTCAGTGCATTGGATAAAAAGTGATTATACCAGAATAGGGCAAGTGATCACTGGCATGAGTCAACATTGATCAATTGGATACCTAACCTAACCTAACCTAACCTAACCTAACCTAACCTAACCTAACTAGAAAAAAATCAAATTGGATTGACATTTTGCAAAACTCATTATTTATTTTTTTGGAACCGAATTGGGGGATTGGCGTAGAACAAAAACTCAAAAATTTGTTTTGCTCCGATAGATTACGGCCACCCTAATTCACACTCTTCTGATCTAAAGCTGTCTGGCGATGAGTTTAACTCGGAATTTCGTTTGCGAAAACTTTTCACTTTAGTGGTTTAATTAGGGCCAGTATAATATTTATATTGGGGCGCTGATTACTATTGGCCGTCTGCGCTGAGTGCAAGGGCTCGAACTCCATCAGACGAGTTGTTTATTACAAGTATCTCAAATTGGCGGAACTTTTCCGCCAGGCCTCTGAAGTGCTCCGATAGGCCTCGCAGAAATTTCGCAGTATAAATATTTAATTACTCCGCTGATTGAAAAATGTTCCGAGGGCTCCCAAATAATTCAACTTATTGTTGCTAACGAGATTAACGATTTTATAAAATACTTGATCTGCGATTGCTTGGATGCGAACCTATTGTGGAAATTCAGAAAAATCATTCGTTACGTAATGTAGTTAATTACTTCACTAGTTATGTAATGAACCTGTTGTGGAAATGCATTCGTAATCATTGAAAATTCATTCGTTACATAATGTAGTTCATTACATAAGCAGTGAAGTAATTAACTACATTATGTAACGAATGAATTTTCAATTATTACGAATGCATTTCCACAACAGGTTCATTACATAACTAGTGAAGTAATTAACTACATTACGTAATAAATGCATTTTCTGAATTTCCACAATATTTAATTTTTAAACTACAGAAATATTGTTATTAAGAATTTACAAGTTTTAAGTTTCATGAAACCAATCGCAGTACCATAAATTAAAAATTAAAACTATTGCAAAACTGCAATTTATAACTAAATAACGCGCATCGGTATCATTGGTGGGAACTGCACTTTAAACAACCGAATTGATTGCGATTTCCTATCACACTGAGCCCGGAATCTCTTATCTCGTCTTTTACACGACTGGCTTAATTTCTCAACTAACAACTAGTAACAGAGAAGTATCCGCCAAGTTTCTTTCCTGCCGCAGTTGCAAGGAGTTCCTTCTACTAAATATCAATCCGCATTGGCGTTTAGAACTTTGAGTAATCGCGATAGTTTCCTGGTCTTAAAACCAGGACACAATTTATTCCAAATAACTGAAGCTGTAGCACCAAAAACTATATAACTGAAGATCGATTGTTTCAAATTTTTTACAAACGGAAGTGTAATATTTTTGTTTTTTGTCAACAACTTATAAGCTATTAAGATATCTACCAAAAAAATATAGTAACAGTAGTTCAAGACGTTCTTACAGCAATCAGCACACCTTGGGGGCGAACATGTCTTAGTTATTATATTACTGTATTAATTATTATAGTTGTTATTATAGTCATATGGTTATTAACGTAGGTCTATATAGGTATAGTTATTGATTTCAAGAATAGGTAGCATATGTAGTATACGAATAGGTAAGACTTATGGGAACCACTATACGATCTTCGTTCTGCAAATCTTAATATGCACATATTTTGCTGCAAACAGACGAAACTACCAAAATGTTGATTTTAAAATGCAAAGCTATTAAGAACCTTGACTTGATGGGTTTTGAATATATGTTGTGTCATGACAATTTTTGTATCATTTTGGTTTCCCATATTTAGTTTTTTTTTTTCATAAATTATTGGGGTAGAAACATGTAGTTCCTTAATTCTTGTACTTTTTATGATTTTCGAATTCGCTAATTTTACAAATCGCCGTGAAATATATTACATTCGATCACTAAAAGTCATCTGAATTTTCTGAATGATGCAGGCAGAAGTTGCCGAGATAATCGCGTCAGGGATCTAATCGGGGTGACCTCGATGATTATAAACTGCAGCGGCCTCATGAACGGCGTCATTACCGTCAAATCGAATCACCACCCCCAGGGGGTGGCAGCTTTGATCCCCGACACCGGCAGCCACAAACAATCCGCAGCATCCTCCACCACCACCCGCAGCCGTTTAAATATTGACAACGCCGCCCCACAAAACACCCCCGACACACGTCGACTCCGGAAAATGCAGGCTGCACGCGGGGCCGCAGCCCCCCACGCCGCCCCCCACGCCGCCCCCATGCCGCCCCCGGGCACATTTCGATACGTCCCCCCCTGACAATAACGGCCGTGTTTCGTCAATTATTTACCATGTTGTGTAACCGAGCGCTGGCGTGTGCTGGCCGGGCTTTTATTTGGGGGGAGACGTGCATCAAAATGCGTATTGTTCGCCTGTTATGGGATCCAGTGTAGCTACACAAGCCAGAGGATTCAGTAGCCATGTATTGGTTCTGCGGGATAATTGCGGTGGCTCTGTGTGTAGAATTAATTTGTAGCCACAAAAGCTAATTAAAAATTATTACCTAGTCAATAGTCATGTTGAAAAAAATAAAGAAAAAAAAACACAATCTGCCAGATAAATACAACCACGAAGAGATTAGCTAAAAGCATTTCTATTCTCGGTGATTAATAATAGGTAATTAATTTGTAGCCAGCAAATTTAAAAATTATCAAACATATCGACGCAGGTGACAGTGGCTTTTAAAAGTGGGCCAAGATCAAATAAAAATGATTTCCTTAAATTGAAACGAAGTGTGTAGATTTCTGGCAATCAATAATTGATCAATAACAATACTGAACAATAAGTCCAGTAGAAAATTTTCGCCGGAACGAAAGAATTTCATTCGGCCCTCGAATATTCTTAATAGAGAAGCGTGAAAATCTTCTGGAGTAGTCCGATAAAAAAGCAATATTTTTATCGGATCATTTATTTTTGAACCTACCTTAAAAAACAAAATAATTATAATTAATACTAATTTTATAACCATTTAAATAAGCAGTCAGTTAGATTTTTAAAACTCAATATAATTTTTCTACAGTTTTCTACTAAACAAAATGCAATTATAGTAATTTGTTTTTATAAATAATTTTTCATTTAATATTATTACATATTGTACAACTTAGTTCCTTTACCTCATGGACGGATCCACAACTCACGATGGATCCACACACATTAAAATACATATAAAATTATTTGCACTCTTGTTTTTTTTAGTTGATTAATTTTGTTGTCAAGGTTTGCAGATTTCTTGCAACTTTCATGCAATTTTCGGAGAATTTGAAGTATATTTTAAATGCTCAAATTCTCAGAAAAATATTATGAATCTTTTCCTAACAAAATAATCTCTCACTTAAAATTGCTAAATCAGAGACTGTTTTGAGTCTCAGTTAGATTAGTCTTAGTTAGATTATTTTTTTATTGGGTTTTTCAGATTTGTTGTATCTGGCAATGTTCTTCTTCCAATATTTGAGGACTATTCTGAAACCATTTTTGTAGACTTTTTGAAAACATTGAAACAATTACATTTTTTGGCAATTTTCCTAACTGATATATTGTGTACGTTTTTGAATCTATTGAAAATCGCATATATGTAGTCAAAACTTCAATAAAATTAAAACGTTCAGTTTTAATCAAAATAAGATCAAAATAAAAAATATCAATGCTATAAGAATCGGGACTTTTGCTATTTTGATTAGAAGACATTTTAACTTTATTGATATTTAGACTGCATATTTTGGATTTCCAATAGATAAATAACTTATAGCTGTTCATTTTCATGTGCACACAGGTCAGGATACAATATTACAATAACACTTAATATTTTCAATCTCAAACTTCAATAAAATTTTCTCGTTTTTCACTTTGTGCAGTTTCAGAATGCTTGATAGTTCAAAAACCTACACAAGTTTTTGAGGATTAGGATTTTTATATCATTTTCGGTGAATTTAAATCGAAATATCATTGCATTTTTTAGCTTAATACTCTTAATGAAATTCTCGTTATTCACTTTGTGCAGTTTCAGAATGCTTGATAGTTCAAAAACCTGCACGAGTGTTTGAGGATTGGGATTTTTCTATAATTTTCGGTGGATTTAAATCGAAATATCACTGCATTTTTTAGCATAATATGTTTTATGAAAATTCTAGTTAATGTTTTTCTCGTTTTTCACGTTGTTCAGTTTCAGAATGCTTGATAGTTCAAAAACCTACACAAGTATTTGAGGATTGGGATGTTTATATAATTTTCGGTGTATTTAAATTGAAATATCACTGCATTGTTTAGCATAATAGTTTTTATGAAAATTCTAGTCAATGTTTTTCTCGTTTTTCACTTTGTTCACTTTCAGAATGCTTGATAGTTTAAAAACCTACAAAAGTTTTTGAGGATTGGAATTTTTATATACTTTTCGGTGGATTTAAATCGAAATATCATTGCATTTTTTAGCATAATATTTATAGCGAATAATAAATTAATATTTTTAGCTAATACTTCAGAATGCTTGATAGTTCAAAAACTTATACAAGTTTTTGAGGATTGGGATTTTTGTATAATTTTCGGTGGATTTAAATCGAAATATCACTGCATTTTTTAGCATAATATTTTTTATGAAAATTCTAGTTAATGTTTTTCTCGTTTTTCACTTTTTTCAGTTTCAGAATGCTTGATAGTTCAAAAACCTACACAAGTTTTTGGTGATTGGAATTTTTATATAATTTTCGGTGAATTGTAATCGAAATATCACTGCATATTTCAGCAAAATATTTTTTATGAAAATTCTAGTTAATGTTTTTCTCGTTTTTCACTTTGTTCAGTTTTAGAATGCTTGATAGTTTAAAAACCTACAAAAGTTATTGAGGATTGGAATTTTTATATAATTTTCGGTGTATTTAAATCGAAATATCACTGCATTTTTTAGCATAATATTTTTTATGAAAATTCTAGTCAATATTTTTCTCGTTTTTCACGTTGTTCAGTTTCAGAATGCTTGATAGTTCAAAAACTTATACAAGTTTTTGAGGATTGGGATTTTTGTATAATTTTCGGTGGATTTAAATCGAAATATCACTGCATTTTTTAGCATAATATTTTTTATGAAAATTCTAGTCAATATTTTTCTCGTTTTTCACGTTGTTCAGTTTCAGAATGCTTGATAGTTCAAAAACTTATACAAGTTTTTGAGGATTGGGATTTTTGTATAATTTTCGGTGGATTTAAATCGAAATATCACTGCATTTTTTAGCATAATATTTTTTATGAAAATTCTAGTTAATGTTTTTCTCGTTTTTCACTTTTTTCAGTTTCAGAATGCTTGATAGTTCAAAAACTTATACAAGTTTTTGAGGATTGGGATTTTTGTATAATTTTCGGTGGATTTAAATCGAAATATCACTGCATTTTTTAGCATAATATTTTTTATGAAAATTCTAGTTAATGTTTTTCTCGTTTTTCACTTTTTTCAGTTTCAGAATGCTTGATAGTTCAAAAACCTACACAAGTTTTTGGTGATTGGAATTTTTATATAATTTTCGGTGAATTGTAATCGAAATATCACTGCATATTTCAGCAAAATATTTTTTATGAAAATTCTAGTTAATGTTTTTCTCGTTTTTCACTTTGTTCAGTTTTAGAATGCTTGATAGTTTAAAAACCTACAAAAGTTATTGAGGATTGGAATTTTTATATAATTTTCGGTGTATTTAAATCGAAATATCACTGCATTTTTTAGCATAATATTTTTTATGAAAATTCTAGTCAATATTTTTCTCGTTTTTCACGTTGTTCAGTTTCAGAATGCTTGATAGTTCAAAAACTTATACAAGATTTTGAGGATTGGGATTTTTGTATAATTTTCGGTGGATTTAAATCGAAATATCACTGCATTTTTTAGCATAATATTTTTTATGAAAATTCTAGTCAATATTTTTCTCGTTTTTCACGTTGTTCAGTTTCAGAATGCTCGATAGTTCAAAAACTTATACAAGTTTTTGAGGATTGGGATTTTTGTATAATTTTCGGTGGATTTAAATCGAAATATCACTGCATTTTTTAGCATAATATTTTTTATGAAAATTCTAGTTAATGTTTTTCTCGTTTTTCACTTTTTTCAGTTTCAGAATGCTTGATAGTTCAAAAACCTACACAAGTTTTTGGTGATTGGAATTTTTATATAATTTTCGGTGGATTTAAATCGAAATATCACTGCATTTTTAGCATAATATTTATAGCTAATAATAAATTAATATTTTTAGCTAATACTTCAGAATGCTTAATAGTTCAAAAACTAATACAAGTTTTTGAGGATTGGGATTTTTATATAATTTTCGGTGGATTTAAATCGAAATATCACTGCATGTTTTAGTATAATATTTTTTATAATAATTCTAGTCAATGTTTTTCTCGTTTTTCACGTTGCTCAGTTTCAGAATGCTTGATAGTTCAAAAACCTGCACGAGTGTTTGAGGATTGGGATTTTTCTATAATTTTCGGTGGATTTAAATCGAAATATCACTGCATTTTTTAGCATAAAATTTTTTATGAAAATTCTAGTTAATGTTTTTCTCGTTTTTCACTTTTTTCAGTTTCAGAATGCTTGATAGTTCAAAAACCTACAAAACTTTCTGATGATTGAAATTTTTATATAATTTTCGGTGGATTTAAATCGAAATATCACTGCATTTTTTAGTATAATATTTTTTATAATAATTCTAGTCAATGTTTTTCTCGTTTTTCACGTTGTTCAGTTTCACAATGCTTGATAGTTCAAAAACCTACACAAGTTTTTGAGGATTGGGATTTTTATATATTTTTCGGTGCATTCAAAACGAAATATCACTGCATTTTTTTAGCTTAATATTTTTTATGAAAATTCTAGTCAATATTTTTCTCGTTTTTTACGTTGTTCAGTTTCAGAATACTTGATAGTTCAAAAACCTACACATGTTTGAGGATTGGGATTTTTATATAATTTTCGGTGAATTTAAATAGAAAAATCACTGCACTTTTAGCTTAATATTTTTTATGAAAATTCTAGTCAATTGATATTGAGAAAGAATTTAAGATTTTTGTTTGCATTTGAATACTTTTGAATTTTTATGAATAACGTTGTTAGTGCTAACTTCAACATATGTAATAATCACATTCTATGCAATTATGCAGTTTTGAAAATCTATAGTTAATACTTTTAAAGTTTTATGTAGATCAATTCAATTTCAGAATTTTCTTGTAGAATAAATATATTTAAAAAAAGGTGATAATCTCAAGTTTGGAGTATGTATCTATAATTTTATTATTGCATCAATATAGGAAGTCACAAATATTCCTGAAAGTAATTATAATTTCGCATTTAAGCAGTTAAATATGAAATTCCACAATAAAAATTAGAATAGCATGAAGATAACGGTTACTGCCATTTCATGTCTAATGAGTAGAGACCGGATTCTAAGCTTTATGCTTTTTGTGAATATCTAAATAAAATTTCAGGAGTTGAAATATAATAAATTGTTACAAACTTGTTCAATATGATACATTTGAACGAGCTGAAAACCTGAAAATATTCTATTTTGAACAAAGTAGCAATAATAATAATAATAGTTTGAATATTTCTGTGATATTCAATATTTCATAACTGACATGTTCAATATGATACATTTGAACAAGCTGAACATTTGACAATTTAATATTTTATACACAGCAACAATAACAATAATATTAATATTTTAATTATTATTGTTATATTCAATATTTTATAACAGAATGTTTGTCCCTTATACGTAAATATCAGATTCCGATTGAAAACATTTCTGGCACGTTTGGTTTTTATGATATTTTAATTCCTTCAAAATGTGTAACAGCAAATTTTAACTGTTAATAAAATCTGCAATTTTTCATCCAATCTAAGGTCTGCAAATGAATGTGTTTGAAAAAGAGACAGAAACCACCCCCTATAGCATAAACCACCTCCTACAGCATTCAATATTCATTCAATATTTAATTAATATCCAATCAATATCCTAAAATGTTATTTTAACAGCAAATTTTAACTGTTAGTAAAATCTGCAATTTTCCATCCCTTGTACGGCCTGCAAATTAATGTGTGAGTTGAACAGGGGACAGAAATCGAAAAAAAACCACCCCTACATCATTTAATATTTATTAAATATCTAATTAATATCAAATAAATATTCTAAAATGTTATATTTAAGAACAAATTTTAACTGTCAATCAAATCAGTGCAATTTTTCATATCTTGCATGGAGCAAATGAGTGTGTGACTTGAAAAAGCAACATAAACCACCCCCTGCACCGTAAGCCACCCCTACATCATCCAATATTTATTCAATATCTAATTAATATTCAATCAATATCCTAAAATGTTATATTTAACAGCAAATTTTAATTGTTAACAACATCTGTATTTTTTCATCCCATGTATGGACTGTAAATGAATGTATGAGTTGACAAAAAGGGGACAGAAACCACCCCCTACACCATTCAATATTCATTCAACATTTAATTATTATCCAATCAATATACCTACAATGTTATATTTACCAGGAAATTTCAACAGTTAATCAAATCTGTATTTATATCCATTGTATGGACTGCAAATGAATGTGTGAGTTGAACAAGGAGCAGTGACCACCCCTACACCATAAACCACCCCTACACCATAAACCACCCCTACACCATAATCCACCCCTACACCATAAACCACCCCTACATCATTCTATATTCATTCAATATCAAATTAATATCAAATCAACATTTTACAGAGTTTTCTTTCACAGCAATTTTTGTACTATAAGTAATTAGCCTTTGTATAATACTATAATTAGATTAGTATTTTCTACAATTTTCTGAAATTAAATATAAAAACATTAAACTACGTTAACTGTTGAAATATAAATGAAAAAAAATGATGAAGTTTATTTTTAATTTAAGGTTGTTTTAATAGTTTTGGAATATGCCCCCCTTTCAACTCGCTCATTCAAATTGCACTTGACACTAACAACGAGTTGAAAATTAATAGACAAACCCGAGTAAATTCTTCCCATTCCGCGCTTATTATTCTCCGAGGTCTTAGCTGAAACTTTCAAGGCACTTGAAAGCCGCATCTGCATCCTTTCAGGCTGATGGCTGCCGGCGGAAATTATCAATTTTCAGGAAGTGTCCCTCCATAGTGAGATAAATTGGCCCTCGCCTCGACGGGGGCGGCAAATTAAATCTGCATTACGCGGCGGCGGGAACTAAATGCACCGTAAATTGCGCACGAGGAAACCAGACCTCTCAAGAAGGTCTCACAAATAAGATGGCAGAAAATGTTAAATGGCACATTTTTTTCAGTGCTGTTCGGTGTGAAAATTTGCAGTCTGTGGTTCGATTCCTGCATAAGATAATAATATATTGGTTATAACATTTAATAGGGTCTTACCATTTAAGTAACTTTTTTTTTTTGGATAATATATGTATTATTCTTATGTTACATATGAAAACTGATCACATATGATCAACCATTAATTTGCCTTGAATACATCTTAACCTAAACTTGATTCTTATCTAAAGTTCATCCATCGCTGCCATTTAGTTTGTTTGGATTGTGTATTGATGAAGTCGCGCACAATTCTCTGCTCTGCTCACAATGCACTACATACTAAACAAGATCGAATGGCTTCCTTCTTTTTAGTCTTCGGCCGTGGTGTTGATTGTCTTTAAGTAACTGAGGGAATAACTAAGTAACTAAATTGTATTTATCTGTGACAAGTTCAATATTTATTCTCAAAATGTCTATTTTTATCGAAATTTTTATGATTCCTATTATACAATAAATTACAGATCATCCATTATAGATATGAATTGTCAAAGTGCCATTGGGCCAAATGTATATGATTATTCATTGAGTTCTCACAACCTCAACACACATGTTGACTGGAATCAATGACATATTTAAAGAAAAATAACAAATTATCCTTTTTCACAACGACATTTATTTCTCTAAATGTACATTTCAACCACTACGTGGACATCTTCAGTAGACATTTGTACTGACATATTTATTACTAGTTTTTTACAAGTACATTGTCAAAATGATTATACAATGAGACATTTTGGCCGACCATGAATTTGACAATTCATATCTATAATGGATGATGTGTAGTAAATATTGAGTTTGCGAGAAGTATATAAACGTTACTTTTCCTCGAAATCAATTATTGCAGAGACTGATAGTAGAGATAATATTTAAAATTATAATTATATTATAGTAATAATTAGTTTCAAGATTAATTTTTGTCGTAATATATTGGTTTTGAGAGTCATCGTCCCCAATCAATGTTCCTGGCATCAAATTCCCCCCCATCGCCACCTATCTATAATAATCCATAATTTATGTGAGCCGAGGCGTACAATGCCGAGGGCAGAAAGCTTAAACTTTAAACACTTGGTGTAGCGGAGCCGATCGCTGAGGATTTAATGCATTTTGATGAGGGCGACACAATGTAATCTTTAGCCCCTCGCGCCGAAACTTTGTGTGCACGGAAATAGGTCAGAGGCGCCGCGTCAAGGGGGGCGGCGGCTCCTGCCGGTGATACATCAATTCATCACTTCGGAAAAATACGGTCAGAAGACAAACACAAAGTTTCACTTATGTGTTATTGCTGCTTATTGATTTATTTATCCCAGGATGGTTTCAGTTTCTAAATCTGCACATTTTTTTGTGTGGAAAGATATTCATAGCTCGATTGTTTTATACGTGTACGGGGAAAATAATATGATTCCTACAGACTTTTAGAAGTTTGAAGGATATTTAAAACATTATTTTATTTAAATCAACGATACAGTTTCTGACCAAGAATATTTATTTTTTATTAAATGCAGCATTTATTTTGCTACTTTGCCTTGTATTTTCTTTGACTGGTGTTTTCTACTGTTTCTTTAATCTACTTATTCACTTCATATCTTTTATTTCTATTTTTAGTTTGGTCATTATTTTGTTTATTTTGCTGTGTTATTTATGTAGAAATGATATTCTGCACGTTCCTGTACCGGATTAAAACGGGCGTTGTAAAATCGATACCTTCTCAACTGAAAATATCTGAATGGGGCATCAATTTTTATACATGTAGGCTTTTTTTTTTTAATTAAACCCCTTCACACAATCGCCCAGATTGGGGTATTACTGGGCCTCCAGATAAGTGCGTCCTGCAAACGCACTCTCGCGAAATCGCCGCGCCTGCTATTGACAGATTAATTTCCACATCCCCACGCATCCCCTTTTATTAACGCGCTGGCATAAATCAGCCCCCATCCTTCCGGGCCTTAACTTTCAATGCGCCAGCCGACAAGCCATATTGAGAAATATCATGGAGTATCGGAGATGATTTGCCGATATTGCAGCGCGTAAATCTCCCTTAGGCCCCGGGGGCGGCGAGCCACCCCCGGGGCGCAAAAAACGCAATCTCGCCTCCGGCTTTTTCCCATCCCCCACGTCGCTCTTTTTCTACGCGCGGCGAGATGTCGGCCGGAATGATCGAGTCCATTCCGACTGGCGCATGGAGACGGCGTAATGGCCCGAAACGTCGCAGTTACGCGGCAGAAACGGGGGGCGGCGGCTAAACGGTTCCTGTCTCCCACGAGTTTGGATAATTTTTCTCGTGGTGCTCCAAGGGCTGCGGCGCGAAAGTGGCCCCATCAACGCCGTCGCGCGCCATCGATCGACCGAATGGCATAATAAAGACGTTTGCGCCCATAAAATTTCAAATTCTGATACACTCACATTATGTCCCAAGAGCACAAATTACCCAAAAGAAAAATAGACAAGTGCTGGATTACTAGTCGCATACTGAATTACTTACACAAAACACAAAACGGTGCGAAAAATAGATTTTACTCAACAATATAGCAATATTACTCACTACATTTTCTTGTGTTTATAGAAAAAAAAAAACAATTTCCATATAGTATATTGAAAATACATAATTAAAAATTCCTTAAAATTTTATGAACTTATGATTACCATTGTATGGTGAAAATTAAACTGCTCGCATAAGAAGCCCATAAGTGATACCTACATGGGGGCAAAGAATTCAAGAAAATTTCTTTGAGAACATATTCTATAAAATTCAATTTTCCGAAATGAAAAGTTCTTTAAATACGAAATATTCGAAACCTGTTCAGTAATGAATCAATTATTTTTCATAATTAATTGACATAAAGTATCAAAATTCGATTTCTTTTAATTTAGCCAACACCCTGTATAAATAAATCAATGTTTTAATCTAGGAAAACTGCTACAACTTTTTGGTGGTACTCCAATATATACAGCCTTGTTGAATGAATGAAATTTTCCTGCACAGATTTCTAACAGATTTTTTGTCTCCTCTCAAAATTGTTTTTTACAAGATCTTGTCAGAATGGCAGATCACATTTTAGAGATCTCTTCACAAATAAACATTTGTAACATATGAATAATCATTTCATAATTCTCGACCGACCAAAAACAGGTTGCAGAATTACAAAAATCATGTTTCAATTTTATAAAATTTTCGACAAGTACCTAAGTATACATTACATCCATCAATGTATTGGAGCTCGTGAATGTTTTTAAATAAAACAAGGAGAATAACCTTTTTCACAATACACATTTATTTATACTAAATGTACATTTCAACTGCAAGGCAGTCATCTTCAGTAGACCTACAAGTAATGAATTCATTGACTGCCTTGCAGTTGAAATGTACATTTAGTATAAATAAATGTGTATTGTAAAAAAGGTTATTCTCGTTGTTTTAATGTAATTGTTGTAATGAATTACTTGTTAGTCTACTTCACTTTTCTGTAAATATTCGATAAAATTTTATAGTTTTCAATAGAGTATAATAATTTCAGGAGTTGTTTTTTACATTTATCATCGATAAAATCGAATAATTTGCAATTCAAATTTAGCGGAATTTCTCTTGAAATTTGACATTTTTGATAAAAAAAACCGTTCAAATTCGATACGTGCCCTTGAAATTTGACACTTTTTGAAGAATAACCATTCAAATTTGAAATTTGGCAATATTTTTGGATAAAATTCTCTCACACTTTTTCTAAAGTCAGAAACTAAATTCAATGCGATTTCTGTTTTCTATGTTAATTAAGAACTTGGTCATTCCTAAAATTATGTGAACATTTTTGTACACACTTTTAAGCCATTTTCAGTTTTTGAGATATTTATTGAGACACTATTTTAAAGTAGAACTTGGTCATATACAAATTTTGCGACAATTTTTGTACACACGTGTAAGCCTTTGAAATATTTATTGAGATACTATTTGAAAGTAGAACTTGAGTCTACTAAAATTTTGTGACCATTTTTGTACACGCTTTTAAGCCATTTTCAGTTTTTGAGATATTTATAGAGATACTATTTTAAAGTAGAACTTGGCCATATAAAAATTTTGTGACCATTTTTGTACACACTTATAAGCCATTTTCAGTTTTTGAGATATTTATTGAGATACTATTTTAAAGTAGAACTTGGTCATATAAAAATTTTGTGATAATATTTGTACACACTTGTAAGCCTTTGAAATATATATTGAGATACTACTTGAAAGTAGAACTTGAGTCATACTAAAATTTTGTGATCATTTTTGTACACACTTTTAAGCCATTTTCAGTTTTTAAAATATTTATTGATAAACTATTTGAAAGTAGAACTTGAGTCATACTAAACTTTTGTGCTAATTTTTGTATGCACTTTTAAGCCACTTTCAGTTTTTGAAATATTTATGGAGATACTATTTGAAAGTATAACTTGGGCATATAAATATTTTGTGATCATATTTGTACACACTATTAGGCCATTTTCAGTTTTTGATATATTTATTGAGATACTATTTGAAAGTAGAACTCGGTCATATGACAATTGTGTGATCATTTTTGTACACAGTTTTAAACCATTTTCAGTATTTGTAATATTTATTGAGATGCTATTTGAAAGTAGAATTTGGTCATATACAAATTTGGTGATAATTTTTGCACACACTTGCAAGCCTTTAAAATATTTATCGAGATACTATTTGAAAGTAGAACTTGGTCATATAAAAATTTTGCGATAATTTTTGTAAACACGTGTAAGCCTTTGAAATATTTATTGAGATACTATTTGAAAGTAGAACTTGAGTCTACTAAAATTTTGTGACCATTTTTGTACACGCTTTTAAGCGATTTTCAGTTTTTGATATATTTATTGAGACACTATTTTAAAGTAGAACTTGAGTCATACTGAAATTTTGTGACCATTTTTGTCGGTACTTTTAAGCCACTTTCAGTTTTTTAAATATTTATGGAGATACTATGTGAAAGTAGAACTTGGTCATATAAATATTTTGTGATCATATTTGTACACACTATTAAGCCATTTTCAGTTTTTTATATATTTATTGAGATACTATTTGAAAGTAGAACTTGGTCATACTAAAATTTTGTGATCATTTTTTACACACTTTTAAGCCAATTGCAGTTTTTGCTATATTTATTTGTTGAGATACTATTTTATATTAAAACAAGGTCATACTATTTTGTTTTATGTAATGTTAAAGTAGAAACGTTAGACTAAATTATAACAAAATGATTTATTCTCATGCTGGTATTTTAATTTTAACACTTTAAAAAAAACTTACAGCGTTATTCATAAAAGTTTAAACCGTGGTTTAGCAGAGTTGTAATGTTGAAGTAGAAACGTCCAACTAAATTAGAGATTTTTTTTAACTTTAACACTTAAAAACTAACTTACAGCGTTATTCATAAAAGTTTAAACCGTGGTTAAGCAGAGTTGTAATGTTGACGTAGAAACGTCCAACTAAATTAGAGAAAATTGGTTTGTTCTCATATAGGTATTTTAACTTTAATACTTAAAAAAAAACTTACAGCGTTATTCTAAAAAACTTAAACCTTGGTTTAGCGGTGTTGTAATGTTAAAGTAGAAACATCCAACTAAATTAGAGAAAATTGATTTGTTCTCATGCAGGTATTTTAAGGTATTTTAATTAAACCGTGGTTTAGCGGTGTTTTACAACGGATTACCAAGGTTACTAAAACTAAACGACCTTTAAACCGCGGCTTAATTTTTTATGAATAATACTGTAAGTTTGTACAAAATTAATTTTATTACTAATTTTAGGAGATTAGAATCATTACATTTTTATAAACCTGAGGGAGAAGAAAATTGATTGATATATATTTTGAGTTGTTATTGTGAAAACTTCAATTGATACTGTCAAAATTTTAGATATTATGTAAATTTTTCAATGAATACTATCAACATTTCAATAGATTTCGATATATCACCTAAATTGGGACAGAATAGTGACATTTTTCGGAAATTGCATCAAAAATTTCATAGGATACATCAAAATTTGATATTTAATTTTGTGTGAAAATTGTGCTTATTTAGAAAACCCTTGGTGGGTGTTTCATATTAACGAAAATTGACTACTATTTTGATTTGTTATTGTGAAAACTTCAATTCATACTGTCAAAATTTTAGATATTATGTCAATTTTTCAATGATTACTATCAACATGTCAATAGATTTTGATTTATCAACTAAATTAGGACCGAATAGAGACATTTTTGGGAATTTGCATCAAAAATTTCATAGGATACATAAAAATTTGATATATAATTTTGTGCGAAAATTGTGCTTATTTAGAAAACCCTTGGTGAGTTTTTCATATTAACAAAAATTGACTGCTCAATTATAAAAATAATATATATTACTTATTAAAGGGTGAGAACACACTGTGAAAAATCATGTAATTAATCTCCAACGCGATTATTAATACGGTTTTCATTCAGAGCGCAACCCGATCCTGGCAGCAGAAAATTACTGTATGATGTATCATGTGTCCCTCAGGAATCCCTCGGGACACCGGAGCAGGTCACTCCCTATTTTCAATGTGTATTAAATAAGCTGTTCCAGGAATGAATAGCGGTGATACGGGGTAGTTATTTGAGTACCCCCAGCTCATCCCGACGTCCTTGCAAGGATTACCTCATCCTGACGGGGAAATAAACTGCAGAAAACACACCCCCAATTGAATCGTTTATTTCAGAAACCCATCAACAGACATTCTATAAATATTTCTTTATTTACGAAATATGGCATAATAGTAATCAAAACGCACTTTACACCCTTTAACTGACACCTCTTTTTATGGGATATTTATTTACAATAACTAAAATATCATAAGATATATGGTTTCTATCTAGTGTTCTTTGATTCCCGTAAATTTTGAAAATTACACGATCTTGCGACAGGTGTCTTACAACTGTCTCACGTATGTCTCACACGTATCTCACAGATGTTTCACTTCCGTATCACAGGTGTCCCATACATGTCTCACACCCCTATATAAATTAAATTCAAAACTGTCTCACACCTGTCTCACAACTGTCTCACCTCATATGTGCCTCACACCTGTCCCACAAATGTCTCACACTTTAAGACTCCTATATAATCCTTATGGAACACCCATTCTTATGGGTGTCTCATACATGTCTCAAATCCTTATATATATATATATAATGCAAGATTGTCTCACAGGTGCCTCACACCTATCTCACAGCTGTCTCACCTCATATATGCCTCACACCTATCCCACAGATGTCCCACACTTTAAGATTCCTATATAATCATTATGGGAAATTGGTCCGGAACTGTCCTAACCTATCTACTAATATGGATTAATTTAGTGCCCATTTCTGCGCTTCCTATTTTTTTGATAGAAAAAGAGCTACAACTGCTGTAAACTGTTTTAGCACTTTTCCATTTGCGCTCCCAAATTTTAGTAACTTTATTTTTTACAAGTTTTATTATACCAGTTACACTAATCGATATAACGAATCAATTATCTCGTAGAAATAATGAAATTCGAAGGCTAAAAACTGTCAACCATTCGCGTTCTCCGCCCCTTCCTGTTGGCGTATTTATGTTGCGAATTTACCGCTCGGATACGTTTCACGGGGGTTGGGGGGAGAAGGGAGAGGCGAACTTCCGGCCGAATAACTAATTGTTTTCAAGTTACGGGGCTTGAAAGTTGCCCGGGACACTTGTGCGGCCGCAAAATTTAGGTAACATGACTTGCCACAGTGTCGCAAAATGTTTCGTGATGTGCGACAGGGACAGTTCGGGACAAGTGTATCTCTCCGGGGATGAGGGGGGCGCACTTTGGGTAATGAATAATTTAAATGGGGGAGGATGTTACGTGCCGAGTGACACTTTTGTGCCCCCCCCAAAAAAATTAAAAAAATAACACACAAAGTGGGGAGTAAAAAGGCAGATCAGTTGAAGTGTGCGAACAAATTGTTGCTGAACTGTTTAGGGATCCATTTTGTTATGAAAAAGTGGTTTTATCTAGTTGAGGTACGAATTAGATTATTACCCATGGTATATAATACACGGTAATAATGGTAATTACACAAGCAGTGAGAAATAGAAACAAAAATAGAAGGAATCATGATTATAATCATTATAGTTACACAAAATAGAGCTGCTAGTGTTTCCATAATTTTCAAACTATTTTCAAAAAATTAACTTGACCGATTGAGTTAAAAATTTGGATAACCGTAGTCTTAACTGAAACCCGGAGTTTTCTTAATAAAAATAGAAAACACACGTTTTACTGTGTTCATACGTCACATCCAAAAATATGTCGTAGAAAAAATAATGTATACCATGCCACATAATGTATGCCATGCATAATATATGCCATAATGCCTTATGTGGGATATTATATGTATTATAACAAGACTAGATTTCGTTTGTTATAATACGCGTACAACAGTAATTTTCTAAATAAACATTCACGAATTTATACTCCACCATAAGTCCACTCCAATTATAATACTCCACCAAAAAACATAATTGACCTCATGACTATTGATCAGAAGTCGCAGCCTTAATGCATCCCCTAGGGTGTTGATTATTTTAAAACGCCACTTTCGAAGCACCTCTTTGGAGAATTGCTGCATTTAATATTGCAGTCGTATAGAATCGCCCCAATGATTAATAATTATAAGTCGCAGCCTTAACAAACCTCCGGGGGTGTTGATCAATTTTAAACGCTGCTTTTCCGGTGAGAGTGAGAGGTGTCTTTTCCGGTGAATCGACTCGGAGGATGCAAAAGGGGCGAATCGATCATAGGGCTCGGGGGGTAAAAATCGGGGCAGATATTGGGGGTGGACGGCGTTGAACGGCAGTCAAGGTTCCCCGTCGTTGGCAGCACGGGGGTGGTTATTGATCTGTTTGGGGATGCGGCCGGCTCTCGCGGCCACGACAGATGCCGCGGCCTGCAGCTCCCCGTTTCGGGGGGATGCCGAAGGTCACTGGGGAGCCTCTCCCCTGTAAGCCGATAGGTCGGCCGATTTTCAGATGCGGAAGGTTTGATGGAATTCGATATTAATGATGAGTAGATCAGTTGGTCAGTCTATGACAATTCACCCCCCACTAAAACGGTCCAGGCGATGATGGGGATTTATATAAATTCGATTAAAATATCAAATTTATCGTAATTCGCCGATAATCGATTTTTATAGAATCTTAGAAAGAGATTATCTTAGAATCCAAAGTTATCCAAACTTAAATCTTGGTTAACAACAATTACATTGATTGTTTTAGGAAACTACTGTTGGCATTAATTTAATCGTACATTGCCAAATTTTACTGATTTTCTTCAAAACTCTAAAATTTCTAAAGCACTTATCATTGGGACATGTTTTTCTTCAAACACTGTCATACTTCAAGAACAGTGATCACATTTGCACTGTCTTTCTTTAAATACTATCAAATTTCAGAAGCTATTATCACATATGAACTGGTTTTGTTCAAAAACTCTAAAGTTCAGGAACAATTAACAAATTTAACAAATCTGAACTGCTTTTCTTCAAAAGTTGTAAATTTCAAGAGCATCTGAAATCTGAATACATATAAATGTCTATCAAATCTGTTCTGATTTCTTCAAAATCTGAAAAATGTTAGGAGAATTGATTAAATTGTAACTATATTTTTTAAATATTAATAACCACCTAAAAATCACGAATGTAATTTTAAAATTTCAATGGTAAATGAAACAAAAATCATCTCCCAAATAGCTGTTGATATTAATTTGATCATATATTGCTAAATTTTAAAAACTTTTCTTTAAAGCTCTCATATTTCAAGGGCACTTATCGCTTAAACTTTTTTTCTGCAAATACTGTCATATTTCCAAAACAATTTTCTTCAAAAACTGTAAAGTTCAAGTGCAAGTAACAAATCTGAACTGTTTTTCAGCAAAAACTGTAAATTTTAAGTGAAAGTATAAAACTGAACTGTATTTCTTCAAAACTTGTCATTTATTTAGAAGAATTGATTAAATTGTAACTTTTTTTGTTAAATTTAAATGACAACTTAAAAATCACGATTGCCATCTTAAAATTTTAATGGTAAATTAAAAAAATCATGTGCCAAATTGCTGTTGACATTAATTTAATCATACATTGCCAAATTTAAACTACTTTTCTTCAAAACCCTCAAATTTCAAGAGCACTTGGACTGTTTTTCTTCAAACACAGTCATATCTGAAGAACAGTCACGACATTAGCACCGTCTTTTTTCAAATACTATTAAATTTCAGGAGCATTTACCACATTTAAACTGCTTTTCTTCAAAAACTGCAAAGTTCAAGAGCAACTATCAAATCTGAACTGTTTTTCTTCAAAAACTGTACATTTCAAGAATATCTGAAATCTGAATATCTATTAATGTCTATCAAATCTGAGTGATCAAATCTCTTCAAAATCTGTAAAATTTTAGGATTTCAACATTAATTACCATTAATTTAATAGTATTTACATTGCCAAATTTGAACTACGTTTTGTTTCAAAACTCTCAAATTTTAAGAGGACGTATAACATTTGAAACATTTGAACAGCTTTTCTTCAAACACTCTAAAGTTCAAGAGAAATTATCAAATCTGAACAGTTTTTCTTCAAAAACTGTAAATTTTAAGATCATTTAAAATCTGAATATCTATTATTGTCTATCAAATCTGAACTGATTTTTTCAAAATCTGTAATATTTTAGGAGTTCAATATTAATTAACATTATAGTACATTGCAAGATTTGAACTACTTTTTATTTAAAACTCTCAGATTTCAGGAGCACTTATCAATTGGACTATTTTTCGTCAAACGCAGTCATGTTTCAAGAACAGTGATCACATTTGTACTGTCTATTTTCGAATACTATAAAATTTCAAGAGCAAATATTACATTTGAACTTGTTTTTCTTCAAAAACTGTAGAGTTCAAAAGCAATTTTCAACTCTGAACTGTTTTTCTGCAACATCTGTAAATTTCAAGAGCAAGTATAAAATCTGCTCTGTTTTTCTTCAAAACATGTCAAATATTTAGGAGACTTGATCAAATTGTCCATTTTTTTTGTTCAACTTCAATGACAACTTCAAATTCACGATTGTAATTTTAAAACTTTAATGGTAAATGAAAACAAATCATGTGTCAAATTGCTGTTGATATTAATTTAATCGTACATTGCCAAATTTGAACTACTTTTCTTCAAAACTCTCAAATTTCAAGAGTACTTATCGCTTGGACTGTTTTCTTCAAACACTGTCATATTTCAAGAACAGTCATCACATTTGCACTGTCTTTTTTCAAATACTGTTAAATTTCAGGAGGAATTACCACATTTGAACTGTTTTTATTCAAAAACTGTAATGTTCACGAGCAACTATCAAATCTGAACTGTTTTTTCTGCAAAAAATGTAAAAGTTCAAATTGTTAAAATTGTTCAAGAGAAACTATCAAGTCTGAACTGTTTTTCTTCAAAAACTGTAAATTTCAAGAGCATCTGAAATCTGAATATCTATTACTATCTATCAAATCTGTACTGATTTCTTCAAAATCTGTAAAATTTTAGGATTTCAACAATAATAAACATTAATTTGAAAGTACATTGCCAAATTTGCATTACTTTTTTTCAAAACTCTCAAATTTCAAATGCACTTATCACTAGGACATGTTTTTCTTCAAACACTGTCTTATTTCAAGAACAGTAATCACATTTGCACTGTCTTTCCTTAAATACTATCAAATTTCAGAAGCTATTATCACATTTGAACTGTTTTTCTTAAAACACTCTTTTCTTCAAAAGCTGTAAATTTCAAGAGCATCTGAAATCTGAATATCTATAAATGTCTATCAAATCTGTTCTGATTTCTTCAAAACTTGTAAAATGTTAGAAGAATTGATCAAATTGTAACTATATTTTTATAATTTTAATGACCAATTAAAAATCACGAATGTAATTTCAAAATTTCAATAGCACTTATCGCTCAAACTGTTTTTCTGCAAACATTGTCATATTTCCAGAACAGTTTTCTTCAAAAACTGTAAAGTTCAAGTGCAGCTATCAAATCTGAACTGTTTTTTCTGCAAAAACTGTAAAAGTTCAAATTGTTAAAATTGTTCAAGAGAAACTATCAAGTCTGAACTGTTTTTCTTCAAAAACTGTAAATTTAACAGCATCTGAAATCTGATTATCTATTAATGTCTATGAAAACTGAACTGATTTCTTCAATGTCTATAAAATTTTAGGATTTCAACATTAATAAACAATCATTAAATAGTACATTGCCAAATTTGCACTACTTTTTCTTCAAACCTCACAAATTTCAAGAAGACATAACATTTGAACTGATTTCTTCAAAATCTGTAAAAGTTTAGGGTTTGAACATAAATAATCATTAATTTAATAGTACATTGCCGAATTTGAACTACTTTTCTTCAAAACCCTCAAATTTCAAGAGCACTTGGACTGCTTTTCTTTAAACACTGTCATATTTCAAGAAGTGTCACCACATTTGCACTGTCTTTCTTCAAATACTATCAAATTTTAGGAGCATTTATCACATTTGAACTGTTTTTTTTTTCAAAAACTGTAAAGTTCAAAAGCAACTATCAAATCTGAACTGTTTTTCTGCAAAAACTGTAAATTTTAAGAGCACGTATAAAATCTGAACTGTGTTTCTTCAAAACCTGTCAAATATTTAGGAGAATTGATCAAATTGTAACTTTTGTTTGTTTAATTTTAATGGCAACTTGAAAATCACGATTGTAATTTTAAAATTTCTAATACTAACTGAAAACAAAATCATCTGCCAAATTGCTGTTGACATTAATTTTATCCCACATTACCTAATTTGAACTACTTTTCTCCAAAACTCTCAAGTTTCAAGAACACTTATCCCTTGGACTGTTTTTCTACAAACACTGTTATATTTTAAGAACAGTGATTACATTTGCACTGTCTTTCATTAAATACTATCAGATTTCAGGAGTAATTATTATATTTGTACTGATTTTCTTCAAAACTGTAAAGTTGAAGAGCACCTATCAAATCTGAACTGTTTTTCTTCAAAAGCAGTAAATTTCAAGAGCTTCTGAAATCTGAATATCTATCAATGTCTATCAAATCTGATCTGACTTCTTCAAAATCTGTAAAATTTTAGGAGAATTGATCAAATTGTAACTATATTTTTTAAATTTTCATGATCACTTAAAAATCAAGAATGTAATTTTAAAATTTCAATGATAAATGAAAAAAAATAATCTGCAAATTTCGGTTGACATTAATTTTATCGTACAAATTTGAACTAATTTTTCAAATTTCAAGAGCACTTGTCACTTAGACTATTTTTCTTCAAACAATGTTATGTTTCAAGAACAATGATCACATTTATACTGTCTCTCTTCAAATACTATAAAATTATCATCTGCTATTGTTACATTTTAATGGAAAATATAAAATTTAATGGCAACTTCTCAATATTAACAGGAATTTTAAAATTTGTATGGTAAATGTAAAATTAACATCTGTAATTCTGACATTATAATGAAAACTATAAAATTTTACCGAAAGTTTTTGCAAGGCAACTGAAAATTTCTCAAAGCTTAAAGATTCCATGTCAATTTACAGAGTTTTTTTGCACATGTCATATATAAAATCATGTAAAACTTTGACTGTGGTTCTTAAATTGGAATCATTAAACCACAACTTTATTCAATTGTTTTCTATACAAATAGCTTTAGAGTTTTTGAAACTTTGACTTTTATTAACCGGTGGCAAAAATAATCTACAATTTTGAAGGAAACTATAACATTTTATAGAATGTTTTTGAAACGCAACTGAACATTTCTCAGAACATAAAGATTTTGTGTCAATTTACAAAGTTTTGCTGCACTTCCTCATATTTAAAATAATCATATCAAACATTGACTGTGATTGTTAAGTTTTACCAACTCGTTTGAATTTTTTGACTATGGTTCTTAAATATGAACAATTATTTTGACTTTTATTAACCGGTGGCAAAAATTATCGACAGTTTTAAAGTAAACTGTCACATTGCCTATTATCAAAGTTTAACTTTAGTTATAAAATTGCAATTAAAAAATTTTAGCGAAAAAAGTAAAAGTTCTACCGTTTCAAAAAAGTTTCAACAACTCTAATAGCTATTTGTATAGAAAATAATTGAATAAAGTTTTGCTTTAGAAAATTATAATTTTAAGCTAACAATGGTAAAAACAATGAAAAAAATTTAGCAGTAGTAGTAGTAATAGATAGACTAAAGTTGAGCATTAAAAATGTATAACTGTAACTTATAAATTGGAAAACCAATTATAGCTGTCTAGAAAACAATTTAACGTTAAAAATATTATAACTTTAACCAAAAAAATGCATAAAACAAAGACGTATGTACGCAAAATAAAAATAATAATAATTTTAATTATAATACTTACAATAATAATAATTGTATGTAAAATATATAATTGTCTATCTATATGAATACAATATGGCTGCAATATTGTATTATGTACGTAAAACAGTAAAGCCATAAAATCTCTGTAACATTGTATGACAAATAGAGAACTACTCGAATACAAGCCCTAAAACTGTATTATTAACTTGAAACTCTCGGGATACAGAATCTCTGTAACATTGTATGAAACATATAAAACTCTAGGGATTCAAGCTGTCAGTAATATTGGACGGCAAATACAGAACTGTAATACTGAACTGAATACTCGCAGGAGCGAAATCTCTGTAGTTTAGTATGACAAAAAAAGAGTTCTGCAAATATATAAGATCGCTGTGTTATTACGACTGAATTATTAATGCAAAACTCCGGGGATCCAAGATGTAATATTGTGCGGGCAATATAAAAGATAAAAGTAATATTGCGTGACAAATATGGAATGCAATATCCTTTAAATATTGAATTAATAATTTTATGCTCTAGGAATACCAACTTTATGGCAAACATAAAATTCTCTGTATTATAGCAACGGTATGTAAGAAATATAGGTGTAAGTAATATTGAGTGACAAATATATTGCATTAATAATTTTATGCTGTAGGAATATAAACTTTACGATAAGCATAAAATTATCTGTAATGCCAAAGATCCCTTAAATATTGAATTAATAATTTTATGCTCTAGGAATATAAACTTTACGATAAACATAAAACTTTCTGTAATGTGGCAAACGTCTATAAGATATATAGCTGTAAGTAATATTGGGTGACAAATTGCGACGCTTACTTCCTGTCAAAACTGTCAACCCCCCAAATAACTCTACTGGCGCGGGCCGCTAGCCGTTTAATCAGTGGAGACGGCGGGGTTCGGATGGTAAAGTATAAAATGGGCGCCACACAATTACCGCACCAGTAGAGGGTGATCACGCCTCCTGGTCCCAACTGTGAAGGATAAGGAGGCTTTACCTCAGACGCTGGTAAACAATGAAATAGAGAAAAACTATGGTTTGACAATTAACAACAGAAGATTTATTTAAAACTAAATGGTCATTTAACAATATTGTTGTAAACTTGTTCTTAAATCTGGCTATCAAAATGATTAATGGGAATGGAAATGTGCGATGACCCCTTGTGGTCTCAGACGTCCCGATGCCCTGCGGGGGCGGTTCGCGAAATGGAGGGTTTACCCGAAGAAAAAGGACGATGGTACCAACGCTTCCCTATTCCCCGCTATTTACGCAGTCTCCGTATTTCCGCTCACGCCTTACCTTTACCGCAGAGACCGTCAACGCCCTAAATACAATTGACAAATGGAATGATGTGACATATGAGTGATTACGTAGAATGATTTGGAGGCTCGGCGTTCCCACGGCGATCCACTCCGGGCGCCGCCACTGGCTTATACGTTCCGCGCGACGGTTGACGCACGGTTTTGCGATATTGGCCACTACTGTTGGCTACGTCACGCAGCGGCAAAACCTCCTCTTGTGGACACGACAGCGCCGTCAACTCGCCGTCCGTAATAAAAAACCGGGACCACTGGCCGTAATTTAGCCGTAGGTTAGCCGTAGGTTGCGTATACCGCCTCCCACTAGAACCCTATAAAACAATTTACCCAGTAAGAAACGTAGTACGTGAAGCGTGCGCGCGGGGCTTAACTTACCCTTGTGCAAGGGGTTTCCGACCACTAAAACTGCGACACCACTATATTCCCCCTTGGGAGAGAATCGTCCTCGACGGATCCTCCTAACGCAAACAGAATACTCCCGCTCTAATTGCAGATCGACCTTTGTCGATATATCTCTTCGCGTGCGCGTGTCTTGCTGCAGTTAAATTCACACCAAAAATGGCCGGTCCGTCTCGTCCGCTCGCGAAAACGCTGCCCAAAAATTCCGCCGCGAGCAGCGCCTCGGTCAGCAATGACCATAGGCGGCGCTCAAAGGAGGATAATGCAGAGGCGCGCGCTAACGTTGAAACTTCACGTTACAGTTCCCCCCCTTTCCCGGAAAGAAGGAACTACCTTACGAGTTCCTGCCTACTAACTACCCGAAACAAATAAGAAATAGAAGGAAGAAAGAAAGAAGAAATGAGGATGAGTAGAGGTCGGGCTTATTAGTCCCGTACCAACAGACGTAGGTCCCTCGCATGCCAAAGCCCTGCAGGCTGCCCTGCCTCGTTTTCCAGCTCATAGGTCCACTGGCCTGTTTTCTTCCGCACCTTGTACGGTCCTACAAACTTCGGGGCCAACTTTGCCGCAAACCCTTTTGAGGCATCCGACAGTACATAGTTTTTCTTCAGAACCTGCTGTCCCGTGAAGAACTCGTCTGGTCTCCGACGTAAGTTATAATATTTCTGGTTTCGCACGTCTGCTGTGCGCATGCGCTGCCGAACCTGGCTGTAAACCGCTTTCAACTTCTCATGCCGGATTAGAGGATCCTCTACGACCTCATCGGCCCCAATCAGCTGGTCACCAATAATCGATTGCTTATCAAACACCGACCCAGACAATATTATTTCTCTACCAAAATTCATGAAATATGGACTGAACCCGGTCACCTCGTGTTTAGCACTGCGAATCGAACACGCTAAATGTGACAGCTTATCCGCCCAATGACGATGGTCCTCCTTTGCGAACATCGCCACCAGAGTCTTGATTACCCTGTTGGTCCTCTCTGTCGGATTTGCTTGGGGGTGGTAATGGGGATTGTATCTCACCCTCACATCATATTTCTCGAAAAGCTGTCGAAACTCTCGGCTCCTATATTGCGGTCCATTATCCACCAGAATGACCTCAGGGGCTCCGAAAAACAGAATCACTCTCTCCTCGATGATTTTCACTATGCCTGGGGCCGTGGCCTTGCGAAGCGGAAAGATCAAAGGCATCTTTGAAAATGTGTCTACTACCACCAATAAGTACGAATATCCACTAGTAGACCTCGGGAACGGCCCCATGAGATCGCTGCTAATGATCTGCCATGGGCGAGCTGCCTTTCGGTTCGGTACCAAATACCCAGCCGGTTTCTGTTGAGGCGGCTTATATCGAACACAAACTGGACATCGGCGAACATATTTGGCCACGTCTGCACGCATCTTGGGCCAATAGTATCTATCAGCCACTCTCCCAAACGTCTTATAGACACCCATGTGACCGGCCGTGGGCACATCGTGACATTCACGCAGTACTCGTCCGCGATCCTCCTTCGGCACAACCTCTCTCCACTCGTCCACTCCGGTTCCTAACCCAAAACGCTCTTTGACGTACCTAAAAAGTCTTCCTTCGCTGACCCTATACTGCGTAAACTTAAGAGGATGTCTCAGGACATCTTCTCTCCTTCTGGCATACCACTTATCTACTACTGGCCTAGCCTGTAATGCAGACACTTCGGTCAAACCATTAATTTCGGGTACAGCTCGTGATAAAAGATCCGGAACGATATGGTCCTTACCCTTCCGATGAACAATCTGAAAATCGTACTGCTGCATTCGGACTGACCATCTCGCCAAACGACCTGTGGGATCTTTCATATTCTGTAACCACACCAAACTATGGTGATCAGTAATGACCTTGAAGGACAATCCCTCGAGATAGGGGCGAAACTTTTCCACTGCCCAAATAACGGCCAAACACTCCCGCTCCGTCGCCGAATAGTTTCGCTCTGCCCTAATAAGAGACCTACTGATGTAGCTGACGACTCTCTCGCCATCGGGGTGTGTCTGCGTCAAAACCGCACCCAGCCCGTGGCCACTCGCGTCGGTCTGCACTGTAAATGGCAGAGTGAAATCAGGACAGGTGAGGATTGGGGCCTTGATAAGATGCTCCTTGATAGTACGAAACGACTCCTCGCACTCCTCAGACCAAATTACCTTGCAGCCCTTCTTCAACAGCGCAGTGATCGGAGCGATAATCGTAGAAAAGTTAGGTACAAATCGTCTATACCACGAAGCCATTCCTACCAATCTCCTTACCTCCGTGCTCGTCCTTGGTGGGGGGATGTTGACAATGGCTTCCACCTTGCCCGGATCCACATGAAGACCTCTTCGATTTACTATGTACCCCAGGTACTTTAATTCCGAACGACAAAAATGGCACTTGTCCTCACTCAGTGTCAGGCCAGCTGCACGGATTCTACGCAGTACCTCTTTAAGAACTGACATGTGCTTTGCGAATGAATCCGCTACCACGACGATGTCGTCCAGGTAGACGAAAACATTCGGCTCGAGATCGTAGCCTATCACGCTGTCAATAAGTCTCTGCCAGGTTGCTGGGGCGTTATGCAGCCCAAACGGCATCCTAGTGAACTGGTACAGTCCTCTCCCTGGAACTGCAAAAGCAGTGTACTGCTTTGATGATTGAGCCATGGGTATCTGCCAATACGCGCTTTTAATATCCAACGACGTCAGATACTTTACGCTGCGCAGTTTGTCTAAGGTGCTGGTGACGTAGGGTAGGGGGTAGCTATCCTTGACAGTCACCTGATTCAGCTTGCGGAAGTCGACACAGAACCTAAAGGTGCCATCCTTCTTCTTCACCAGCAAGATCGGAGATGACCACGGTGAGTTAGAACGCTCTACCACTCCCAAAGACAACATTTCTTGAAGCTCCTTGTCAATCTGCTCCTGCATCACCGGAGACACTGGATAGTTTCTAGACTTAATTGGGGATGATGTGGTGGAAATCGTGTGCTCCGCCAACGTCGCCCGACCCAACTGCCTCTGCTCTCCGCTAAAATGAGCTGAAATTACGCCTGACAAAATGGACTGCTCCCCCGAGCTCAATCCTAAATCCTCATCGATCACGTCCAGAACTGCCTGCTCTGCAAAGGTCCAAACACCACTACGCAAATTCGGGACTACTCCCATCTCCTTAAAAAAATCTATGCCTAAAATTAACCTATGCGAAACGCCGGGAATAACGAGCACTTCGAGTACTATTACGCGACCCAACACGCTAAAAGGAATCCTGCAACTGCCCAAACTCTCGCATCTCTCGCCGTTCGCCACCGTACAATCCACGGTGGAAGGCAACAATTCTAAACCTAACTGGGCCAGCTGCTTCCATCCAAGGGATCCTAGAACCGTGCGTGTTGCACCCGTGTCCAATAAACCTAACATATTTACACCATACACATCCACTTTCAAATAAGGTCGTTCATCACCTATCGCGCTATCCAAAATAAAATCAAGGCGAGCCCTCTCTCTGCTAAACGTACCCTCTGTGGTCTCCAATCTTGGGTGGGGCGTTAGACCTACACGCCCTACCGTCTGGCATTTCCCGAACACTGCGAACATGACGCTCTGGTTACGCCGCGCTGACCACAACCAAAACAACGTCTGCTCGACCGCTCGGTACAATCCCGCGCAATATGCCCTTCTCGTTGACAGTTGAAGCACATTACACCCAGCCGAGCTGGTGTCTTCGCAGGGGTTGAAAAACCACCCCGACTGTTCACGTCAACGTAAGCCAGATCGGGTTCTAAAGTCTCGTGTTTCTGTGGAGGCCTCTTGTACGCTTCGGTCATGGCTCGCGTATGTTCGATAGAGCGACCAATTTTCCGTAATTCGTCGATCGACTTCACGTCTACCAAGCACAATCGCTGGAGGTAAAATGGAGCTAGGTTCTTCGTAACCATCTTCAAACGAACCTCCTCAGTCAACTTGACCCCGAGGTCCTCTAACCTCGCGAAATAGACACTCATCACCGTAAGGAACGTACCAACTGTTTCCTTCGGCCCCTGGGTCCGACCCCTCGCCTCGTCAAATAGTCGATCTGCGAAATCCACCGGTTGAAATTCCTCGCGGAGTCTCGCCACCAAATCTTCCCAAGACACTAGGCTCCTACGGACGGCCGAATACCACAACAGCGCTTTACCCTTGAACAGATCCAACGCGGACGCGAATAGCTGAGGTTTCTTCACGTTACGGGCCACCTGCAGCTCCTCTACTTTAGCTACAAAAGTGCAGACGGACATGTCCGACGCTTCCCCAGAATACTTTAGGTTCCACTGCGAGACGGGGACTGATTTGATCGGTGTACGCGACGGTGTACTCGAGACCACGGGTAGAGGGTCATCGTCACTGGACGAATCACTAGCGCACCCGCTAGGCGCTAGTGGGCTCGAGGCAATCAGCGACAAATTTAATGGTGGAATAGAAGGCTGACTCACCCTTTTAACTCTGTCCTCCAGGTCCGATTGTAACGATTGTAGGGTCACCAACATCTGCGATCGACTTGTCTTCTCCTCCTCCGTCGTAGGTGTAGACCTATCTATTCTAGCGGCGAGATGAGCCAATGTGCTCAGAATGTTCGAATAGCCGCTGCTATTTGCCACACCGGTGAAGGTGCTAATGGTATTCGTCAATGAGTCACATCCCAGTGTCACTGCATCAAGGTCTTCTTTATATGGGAAAGGATACTTGGGGTAATGCAAACTCGCACCCCCGCGCTCTACTCTAAGGACGTTGCTAAGGGTTTTTCGCATCTCATCTACTAAGCCTTCGGGATATCCACGATATTTAAGCTCATATGCGAGCTCAGCCTTAGAAAGGGACTTGACCTTCATGGTCCCGCCAATATTAGCCATGATTACTATGGGGTGAGTGGAAAGAAAAGACAAATAAATAGAAAATAGCCAAAATACTTATACCCAACTAAACCTAACCTAACTAAAAATTCGACACGGGTTGGCTTTACTTGCAAACGCTTCTCGTACTCTATACAAAAAAGACATTGACCTCCCAGGTCACCAAACAGCGTCAACTACGCTACCAACAATGATAAGTACTCCGATTGCAAAGTAAAGTTCCCTAAAAATTCATCCAAAAAAAATCGCGGAAACTAAGTAGCGCACCGTGGTTACTAAAGCCGCTGCTACGCCGTACCCGAGTTTCAGCGAGTTAAAAAAATCACAATTGAAAAAAGAAAATTACAAAGTTTTTTTTTTTTTTTTTTTTTTTTTTTTTTTTTTTTACTAAACGAGTGCCGTAGATCAAGAACAAACTTGCACCAAGACCAAAATACAATCGGGCCCCACGTTGGGCGCCAAAAATGCGACGCTTACTTCCTGTCAAAACTGTCAACCCCCCAAATAACTCTACTGGCGCGGGCCGCTAGCCGTTTAATCAGTGGAGACGGCGGGGTTCGGATGGTAAAGTATAAAATGGGCGCCACACAATTACCGCACCAGTAGAGGGTGATCACGCCTCCTGGTCCCAACTGTGAAGGATAAGGAGGCTTTACCTCAGACGCTGGTAAACAATGAAATAGAGAAAAACTATGGTTTGACAATTAACAACAGAAGATTTATTTAAAACTAAATGGTCATTTAACAATATTGTTGTAAACTTGTTCTTAAATCTGGCTATCAAAATGATTAATGGGAATGGAAATGTGCGATGACCCCTTGTGGTCTCAGACGTCCCGATGCCCTGCGGGGGCGGTTCGCGAAATGGAGGGTTTACCCGAAGAAAAAGGACGATGGTACCAACGCTTCCCTATTCCCCGCTATTTACGCAGTCTCCGTATTTCCGCTCACGCCTTACCTTTACCGCAGAGACCGTCAACGCCCTAAATACAATTGACAAATGGAATGATGTGACATATGAGTGATTACGTAGAATGATTTGGAGGCTCGGCGTTCCCACGGCGATCCACTCCGGGCGCCGCCACTGGCTTATACGTTCCGCGCGACGGTTGACGCACGGTTTTGCGATATTGGCCACTACTGTTGGCTACGTCACGCAGCGGCAAAACCTCCTCTTGTGGACACGACAGCGCCGTCAACTCGCCGTCCGTAATAAAAAACCGGGACCACTGGCCGTAATTTAGCCGTAGGTTAGCCGTAGGTTGCGTATACCGCCTCCCACTAGAACCCTATAAAACAATTTACCCAGTAAGAAACGTAGTACGTGAAGCGTGCGCGCGGGGCTTAACTTACCCTTGTGCAAGGGGTTTCCGACCACTAAAACTGCGACACCACTATATTCCCCCTTGGGAGAGAATCGTCCTCGACGGATCCTCCTAACGCAAACAGAATACTCCCGCTCTAATTGCAGATCGACCTTTGTCGATATATCTCTTCGCGTGCGCGTGTCTTGCTGCAGTTAAATTCACACCAAAAATGGCCGGTCCGTCTCGTCCGCTCGCGAAAACGCTGCCCAAAAATTCCGCCGCGAGCAGCGCCTCGGTCAGCAATGACCATAGGCGGCGCTCAAAGGAGGATAATGCAGAGGCGCGCGCTAACGTTGAAACTTCACGTTACAAAATATAGAATACAAGATTACTAAAATATTGAATTAATAATGTTATATTCTAGGTATATAAACTTTACGACAAATATAAAAGTATGTGTAATGTGGTAAAGGTCTCTAAGTTATATTGTGTGATAAAATATAGAATTAAAGGAATGCAAGACTCCTGTAATATTGAATAAATATTGAATTCATTATTAATAAAGTTGTGATTAAAAATAATATAGATTTTGATATAAAACGTGCAAAAACAATGATGGCTCTATATATATATATATATATATATATATATATATTATATAATTATGAGAATTCAAGCTCCTGTAATATTGTATTTATGATTCAAGACTCTTGGGATTCAAGATTTCTGTATCATATTTGTACGATAACATGAAACTAGTGTATTGATTATTTTAAACTTCTGGGATTCAAGATATCTGCATATATCTTATCAGGTATCTTATCGTATATCTTATATTTGTGATACTGATAACGTAAAATTAGTGTATTGATAAGTTTTTACTCCTGGGATTAAAGATATCTGCAATCTTATATGTGTGATAATGTAAAACTAGTGTATCTTTCATTTTAAACTCCTGGGATTAAAGATATCTGCAATATTATTTGAACAACATATATCTAGTGTATTGATCATTTTAAACTCTTGGGAGTCAAGATATCTGTAATCTTATTTTTACGATAACATAACACTAGTAAGATAAAGATTCTCTGTAATGTGGTGTAGAAAATATAAAATTCTTATAATTCAAGATCGCTGTAACTGTATACTTGTGCATGTGAAATTCTTCAGACACAAGGATTCTGTATAAATATACGACAACTAGAACTTCCAGTTGTCTGCAATCTTTCACCAACTCATACAAAATTTACAGATTCAAAAGTCAGAAGATACGAAATTAGTACACGAAGAAGTTCTGGAAAATATGCGCGCTGTGATTCCCGGTTACGATTTTCCTGTAACTGTGAAAATTTCCTCTCCTGAAAACCAATGTGATTTCTGTAGCTGCCAGTTTCAATTTTTCCGTAATATTTTTGCAACTGTAAATAAATGTGTGCTCTGTAATTCCCAGCCTCAATTTTCTTGTAAAATTTTCGCCGCTGAAACCGAATGCGTTATCTGTAACTTCAAGTTTCAATTTTTCTGTAAAATATTCCGTCCTGAAAACGAATGCGTTCTCTGTAACTTCCAGCTTCTAGTTTCCTGAAAAAAATTCGCTGCTGAAAGGAGATGCGTTCCCTGTAACTCCAAGTTTCAATTTTCCTGTAAAATGTTTACTTCTGAAAGCGAATGCGTTTTCTGTAACTTCCAGTTTCAATGCTCCTGTAAAATTTTTGCTGCTGAAAACGGATGCGTTCCCTGTAAGTCCCAGTTTCAATATTACTGTAAAATTTTCGCTGCTGAAGAGGTATTCGTTCTCTGTAACTGCAAGTTTCAATTTTCCTGTAATATTCTCGCTCTTGAAAATGAATGCGTTATCTGTAACTGCAAGTTTCAATTTTCCTGTAATATTTTCGCTCTTGAAAGCGAAGGCGTTCTCTGTAACTCTAAGTTTCAATTTTCCTGTAAAATTTTCGCTGCTGAAACCGAATGAGTTATCTGTAACTCCAAGTTTCAATTTTCCTGTAAAATGTTCGCTGCTGAAAACGGATGCGTTCCCTGTAAGTCCCTGTTTCAATTTCCCTGTAAAATATCTCGTCCTGAAGGCGAACGAGTTCTCTGTAACTTCCGGTTTCAATTTTCCTGTAAAATGTTCGCTCCTGAAAACGCTTTCAGATGGCGCAGTGGAGTCCTGCAGGGCGCGTCAATAATTCACGTACCTTAAAATGCGGCCTGCAGAGGAGGTCCCTCAGCTCCTGCAGATCCCTGTGATCGGCGTCGCGACGGTGCTCCATCTCCCGCAGGGCGTCGGCGACGTCGCGCGCCCTCTGCACGGCGTCGCTTGGCGGCGCCCTCACAGGTGTCACCACCTTGCTTGCTATTCGATCGTACAGCTGAAAGAGTAATGAAGACGAAAATAATTAATAATGAGCCATCAAACAGTGATAAAATATATGTAGGATAATTTGCTGAAATAATAATCAAGAGAATAAACCTGATTATTATGGGTAATCAAGATAATCAAAAATATGTGTTAATTATTAAAATAAATTGCCCACATCAGATTTTTTTAATAATTAACACATCATTTTTTATTGTAATTAAGATATTCACAATTATATGTTAATTATTAAAATAATTTGCCCTCATCACATTCTTTTAATAATTAACACATCATTTTTTTATTGTAATCAAGATATTCAAAAATATGTGTTAATTATTGAAATAATTTGCCCACGTCAGACTTTTTAATCATTAACACATTATACTAATAGTTATAATTTATTGCATGTTAAAGAAAAAAACCTTAAATTTTTTTAAATATGTGAGAAGTAGTTCAACAATTTCCATATTGGACAATACATTTGATGATGTAGGCAGTAATTTTCTGGATTATTTCCTTTATAAGGACATGACTATCTTTATTAATATGAGTTTTTAAATATAAATTGAATTGTTGTGATTGGCTGTAATTATCTGCTTTATTTTCTTTCTGAAGACATGATTGTTCATATTAATACGAGTAGAGATTTAATAAACAACTTTTTTTTAAATTAAAAATTAAAAGGTAAAAACTAAATATTAACGCAGTATTGTGCAATTTCTGACATTATATTAAGAGAATATCTACTATAGATTTATATTAACAAGTTTGGCATAGTTGTAACGAAATTTTCTGAAATTATATTGACTAAATATTAATTTTTGGATTTGTATTTAGCACTGCTAAATACATTTCTCCTGAAAAACTAACGAAGTTTCTGCAATGAATAACTGAAAAATCAACGATATAACTTTCTGAATTGACAAGTATGGGTTACTTTTCTGAAATTTCTGAAAATTTGTTAATTGCATATTTTATATTATATTTATGTTAGGTACACCTAAATACATTTCTCCTGAAACTTTGACAAAGTTTGTGCATTGAATAACTGCGAAGATCAACGATATAACTTTCTGAATTCACAAGTATAATTTAGCTTTAACTGAAAATCCTGAAAATTAGTTAATTGCTTATTTATTATTAGATTTGTGTTCAGTATACCTGAAGATAATTCTCCTGAAAATTTGACAAACTTTCAGTATTAAATAAGAGAGAAAATCGCACATATAACTTTCTGCATTAACAAGTATGGGTTGGCGATTACTGAAATTGCTGAAAATTTATTATTTGCAAATTTGATATTAGATTCGTGTACAGTAAACCTGAAACTAATTCTCCTGAAAATTTGACAATGTTTCAGGATTAAATAAGGGAGAAATTCAAACACTTAACTTTCTCAATTGACAAGTATGGGTTAGCTATTACTGAAATTTTTGAAAATTTATTATTTGCAAATTTGATATTAGATTCGTGTACAGTACACCTGAAACTAATTCTCCTGAAAATTTGACAAACTTTCAGTATTAAATAAGAGAGAAAATCGCACATATAACTTTCTGCATTAACAGGTATGGGTTGGCGATTACTGAAATTCCTGAAAATTTATTATTTTCAAATTTGATATTAGATTCGTGTACAGTACACGTGAAACTAATTCTCCTGAAAATTTGATAAAGTTTCAGGATTAAATAAGGGAGAAAATCTAACACTTAACTTTCTCAATTGACAAGTATGGGTTAGCTATTACTGAAATTTCTGAAAATTTATTATTTGCAAATTTGATATTAGATTCGTGTACAGTACACCTGAAACTAATTCTCCTGAAAATTTGACAAAGTTTCAGGATTAAATAAGGGAGAAAATCAAACACTTAACTTTCTGCATTAACAAGTATGGGTTGGCGATTACTGAAATCCTTGAAAACTTATTATTGGCAAATTTGATATTAGATTCGTGTACAGTACACCTGAAACTAATTCTCCTGAAAATTTGACAAACTTTCAGTATTAAATAAGAGAGAAAATCGCACATATAACTTTCTGCATTAACAAGTATGGGTTGGCGATTACTGAAATTCCTGAAAATTTATTATTTGCAAATTTGATATTAGATTCGTGTACAGTAAACCTGAAACTAATTCTCCTGAAAATTTGACAATGTTTCAGGATTAAAAAGGGAGAAAATCAGACACTTAACTTTCTCAATTGACAAGTATGGGTTAGCTAGTACTGAAATTTCTGAAAATTTATTATTTGCAAATTTGATATTAGATTCGTATACAGTACACATGAAACTAATTCTCCTGAAAATTTGACAATGTTTCAGGATTAAATAAGGGAGAAATTCAAACACTTAACTTTCTCAATTGACAAGTATGGGTTAGCTATTACTGAAATTTTTGAAAATTTATTATTTGCAAATTTGATATTAGATTCGTGTACAGTACACCTGAAACTAATTCTTCTGAAAATTTGACAAACTTTCAGTATTAAATAAGAGAGAAAATCGCACATATAACTTTCTGCATTAACAGGTATGGGTTGGCGATTACTGAAATTCCTGAAAATTTATTATTTTCAAATTTGATATTAGATTCGTGTACAGTACACGTGAAACTAATTCTCCTGAAAATTTGATAAAGTTTCAGGATTAAATAAGGGAGAAAATCTAACACTTAACTTTCTCAATTGACAAGTATGGGTTAGCTATTACTGAAATTTCTGAAAATTTATTATTTGCAAATTTGATATTAGATTCGTGTACAGTACACCTGAAACTAATTCTCCTGAAAATTTGACAAAGTTTCAGGATTAAATAAGGGAGAAAATCAAACACTTAACTTTCTGCATTAACAAGTATGGGTTGGCGATTACTGAAATCCTTGAAAACTTATTATTTGCAAATTTGATATTAGATTCGTGTACAGTACACCTGAAACTAATTCTCCTGAAAATTTGACAAACTTTCAGTATTAAATAAGAGAGAAAATCGCACATATAACTTTCTGCATTAACAAGTATGGGTTGGCGATTACTGAAATTCCTGAAAATTTATTATTTGCAAATTTGATATTAGATTCGTGTACAGTAAACCTGAAACTAATTCTCCTGAAAATTTGACAATGTTTCAGGATTAAAAAGGGAGAAAATCAGACACTTAACTTTCTCAATTGACAAGTATGGGTTAGCTAGTACTGAAATTTCTGAAAATTTATTATTTGCAAATTTGATATTAGATTCGTATACAGTACACATGAAACTAATTCTCCTGAAAATTTGACAAAGTTTCAGGATTAAATAAGGGAGAAAATCAAACACTTAACTTTCTCAATTGACAAGTATGGGTTAGCTATTACTGAAATTTCTGAAAATTTATTATTTGCAAATTTGATACTAGATTCGTGTACAGTATACCTGAAACTAATTCTCCTGAAAATTTGATAAACTTTTAGTATTAAATAAGAGAGAAAATCGCACATATAACTTTCTGCATTAACATGTATGGGTTGGCGATTACTGAAATTCCTCAAAATTTATTATTTGCATATTTGATATTAGATTCGTGTACAGTACACCTGAAACGAATTCTCCTTAAAATTTGAGAAACTTTCAGTATGAAATAAGAGAGAAAATCGCACATATAACTTTCTGCATTAACAAGTATGGGTTGGCGATTACTGAAATTCCTGAAAATTTATTATTTGCATATTTGATATTAGATTCGTGTAGAGTACACCTGAAACTAATTCTCCTGAAAATTTGACAAAGTTTCAGGATTAAATAAGGGAGAAAATCATACACTTAACTTTCTCAATTGACAAGTATGGGTTAGCTATTTCTGAAATTTCTGAAAATTTATTATTTGCAAATTTGATATTAGATTCGTGTACAGTACACCTGAAACTAATTCTCCTGAAAATTTGACAAAGGTTTAGTATTAAATAAGAGAGAAAATCGCACATATAACTTTCTGCATTAACAAGTATGGGTTGGCGATTACTGAAATTCCTGAAAATTTATTATTTGCATATTTGATATTAGATTCGTGTACAGTACACCTGAAACTAATTCTCCTGAAAATTTGACTAAGTTTCAGGATTAAATAAGGGAGAAAATCATACACTTAACTTTCTCAATTGACAAGTATGGGTTAGCTATTTCTGAAATTTCTGAAAATTTATTATTTGCAAATTTGATATTAGATTCGTGTACAGTACACCTGAAACTAATTCTCCTGAAAATTTGACAAAGGTTTAGTATTAAATAAGAGAGAAAATCGCACATATAACTTTCTGCATTAACAAGTATGGGTTGGCGATTACTGAAATTCCTGAAAATTTATTATTTGCAAATTTGATGTTAGATTCGTGTACAGTACACCTGAATCTAATTCCCCGGAAAATTTGACAAAGTTTCAGGATTAAATAAGGGAGAAAATCAAACACTTAACTTTCTCAATTGACAAGTATGGGTTAGCTATTACTGAAATTTCTGAAAATGTATTATTTGCAAATTTGATATTAGACTCGTGTACAGTACACCTGAAACTAATTCTCCTGAAAATTTGACAAAGTTTTAGTATTAAATAAGAGAGAAAATCGCACATATAACTTTCTGCATTAACAAGTATGGGTTGGCGATTACTGAAATTCCTGAAAATTTATTATCTGCATATTTGATATTAGATTCGTATACAGTACACCTGAAACTAATTCTCCTGAAAATTTGACAAAGTTTTAGTATTAAATAAGAGAGAAAATCGCACATATAACTTTCTGCATTAACAAGTATGGGTTGGCGATTACTGAAATTCCTGAAAATTTATTATTTGCATATTTGATATTAGATTCGTATACAGTACACCTGAAACTAATTCTCCTGAAAATTTGACAATGTTTCAGGATTAAATAAGGGAGAAAATCAGACACTTAACTTTCTCAATTGACAAGTATGGGTTAGTTAGTACTGAAGTTTCTGAAAATTTATTATTTGCAAATTTGATGTTAGATTCGTGTACAGTACAGATGAAACTAATTCTTCTGAAAATTAGACAAACTTTCAGTATTAAATAAGAGAGAAAATCGCACATATAATTTTCTGCATTAATAAGTATAGGTTGGCGATTACTGAAATTCCTGAAAATTTATTATTTGCAAATTTGATATTAGATTCGTGTACTGTACACCTGAAACTAATTCTCCTGAAAAATTGGCAAAGTTTCAGGATTAAATAAGGGAGAAAATCAAACACTTAACTTTCTCAATTGACAAGTATGGGTTAGTTATTTCTGAAATTTATGAAAATTTATTAACTGCAATTTGATAGTAAATTCGTTTACGGTACACCTGAAACTAATTCTTCTGAAAATTTGACAATGTTTCAGGATTAAATAAGGGAGAAAATGAGACACTTAACTTTCTCAATTGACAAGTATGGGTTAGCTAGTACTGAAATTTCTGAAAATTTATTATTTGCAAATTTGATATTAGATTCGTGTACAGTACACCTGAAACTAATACTCCTGAAAATTTTTCCTGAAAATTTTATGAAGTTTCAGCATTGAATAATTGAGAAAATCAACGATAACTGTTAGAATTGACAAGTATGGGTTAGCTTTTACTGAAATTCCTGAAAATTTGTAAATTTCATATTTAATATTAGATTTGTATTCAGTATACCTGAGTTAATTCTCCTGAAAATTTGACAATGTTTCAGTATTAAATAAGTGAGAAAATCAACGATATAACTTTCAGATTTGACAATTATGGGTTCGTTTTTACTGAAATTTCTGAATACTTGTGAATTGCATATGTATTATTAAATTTGTATTAAGTACACCTAATGTCATTTCGCCTGAAAATTAGACGAAGTTTCTGTCTTGAATAAGTGAGAAAATTAACGCTATAACTTTCTGAATTGATAAGTATGGGTTAGCTTTTACTGAAATTTCTGAAAATTTGTTAAATGCATATTTAATATTAAATTCGTATTTAGTATACCTGAAGTCATTCCTCCTGAAAATTTGATGAAGATTATGCATTGAATAACTCAGAAATCAATGATATAACTATTAGCATTGACAAGTATGGGTTAGCTTTGACTGAATTCCTGAAAATTTATTAAATGCACATTTAATTTTTAGATTTATAATTAGTACACCTAAATACAGAACTCCTGAACAGATTTTACTGAAATTCAGTAAAGCAAGATTTGTTTTCAGTTTTATTAAAATAAGTTTTTATATATCTGCAATATGTTCTAAGTAAATGATAAAAACGAAAATATGACAAGAGTAAACACCCACTTCTATTAGTAACTTTAATGTTGACGGTCACATCAACTAGCAGATGTAAATACACTGTACACGTGGTGACGTGATTAAAGAATTATTATTATTATTATTATTATTATCAGTATTTCGAAATTTTGTTAGGAAATATCATGTTTTTTCTCAAATACCAGAAAGTAAATATGAAACAATACCCAGCTGTAATAGTAATATTATAGTGCATATAATAGAGAGAAACATTTCAAATATTTATTCATTTATTATTACTGCTGTTACAAAATGTTCACCGTTGAGCAAATATGTAAACGATTTATGTAAAAAAACTTATATAAACGTGTACACAAAAAAAAAACGTCAATAAAGCATTAATTTCAGTGCCAGCGAAACGCCAACAATGGCACTCATATAAATACTACGTTATTGTCGGGGCGTTTAAAACACGTCCGTCCGCAGCAACCATTATTCGTTTGCAGGAGCACGCATTTTTCATCGTGCTTTCACGCAATGATGGCCACACGAGTGGGAACCGCACAGGTTTTTACGCCAGCGGCGCAATGAACCGATGAATAGTTAATTAACGCATTAATATTCAGTGAAACGCAGCGAACGGGGAAATATGAAAAACGGGAAAATAGAAGTAACTCGTGTATTGGATAATAATCAAGACTTTTCCTGTGTTTCCGTCTAAAAATACAACATTAGCGTGAATAATTCATTGAATGTCTGGCCAGGTTAAATCAATTTTAACCCATCTACACAATAGTACTGTTATTATAGAGGGTAAAAACTGTACCCACTAGTAAGTAATAGTAATAATAGAGTATTACGTATAGGGTATAGAGTAGTGTATAGACTATAATAGAGTATAGAGTAGAGTATAGAGTATAATAGAGTATAGAGTAAAATAGAGTATAGAGTAGAAAAATAGAGTAATAGAGTAAGTAGGTTAATAAATTCAGTTATAGAGTATTATTATAGAGGGTAAAAACTTTACCCACTAGTAAGTAATAGTAATAATAGAGTATTACGTATAGGGTATAGAGTAGTGTATAGACTATAATAGAGTATAGAGTAGAGTATAGAGTATAATAGAGTATAGAGTATAATAGAGTATAGAGTATAATAGAGTATAGAGTAGAATATAGAGTATAATAGAGTATAGAGTAGAAAAATAGAGCAATAGAGTAAGTAGGTTTATAAATTCAGTAGCAAGGAGCTGCTGAAATACGTCGATTTTTAATTTAAGTAATTAATACGATTTGCATTTTTAATTTTCTAATTATGTTATCACATGTTTTTTTTTTATATGAAAAGAATTCATATCAAACAAATAGCATACACATTTTCCCCCAGTTTTTCCAGAATTGCATTTTTTTTACATATCTCCATACATTGTTTTATTAAATTTTGGAAAGTAACTTCAGGTAAAAAAAAAGTTTAAATCGTTTTTGTGAAAAAAATCGATAATGATATGTTTTTGACGATTTGAAAATGAAGATTTTTCTATACAAAACTCTATTCTATACTCGTCTCACGAGAAAAAAACACGTGAAATTTGTTATAAAGGCAAATAATCGTTTATATGAAATATTTCGATTCTAGGATTCTAGGATATTGATATTTTTGACTTTTTGAAAATGAAGACGTTTCTATACAAAATAACTAATCCAAAAGTATGTCTCGCGAGAAAAAAACACGTGAAATTTGTTATAAAAAGCAAATAATATTTTTTGTGAAAAATTTCGATATTAATATGTCTCTTTAAAGTTAAAGATTTTTCAATACAAAGTAACTAAACCTAAATTCTATCTCGCTAGAAAAATACATGTGGAATCTTTGATTTTTGAAAAATTGCAGTGAACACAAATTATTCCTATAAGTAAATCACATATAATTATAATAACTTACAGAATCATATAAGTATAAATAACATTCAAGAGAAAAGTTCCAACCAGAATAGTTGATTTTCATTTTGGACGTACGCTAAGAAGTCACCGTATAAATATATGCAAAACATCAAATAACCAAATCGGATTTTAGATTTTGTTATTTTAATAATACATGTATCCCTTCAGCGAAAAAAATATTATTTTTGCGCAAAATTGTAAAAATAACATGATTTTTACAAATTTACGAAATTAGGTGTATGTCTGGAATTTTATAAATCAATAATTGGGCTTGCCACATTAATAAATCCGTAATTACATAATTGGCAGTAAAAAATTTTTGGTTGCCCATTAATCGATAACTTGGCTTTCAAATTCCGTAAGCAGATTTCAAAAATTTGGAACCGCAAAAAAATTGTGAGCCATTATGTAACATGATGCCGGAGATCCTATGCTCGATCAAGCGACGAACCCAGAAACCAAATTCTCATTTATTGCTATTTGCACTGAAAATTCACATATTTTGGATAATATAAGTACTTGAGTTATTTAAATATCGAATGGTGAGCCTCGATGAGTACCTTAAGCAGTCGATCTATGACTCAGAGGTCTAGGGTTCGACTTCTGCTGAAGGTTGTTCGATGTGTTTGATATATTAAGTTATTACCTTCTATGTAATGCGATGTAATGTTTCAGAGTCACACTACGGCTTGTCTCAGGTTCGACTCATCTCAGGGTATACCCTAGGCCTTAGGGTATACCTATATAGTAATAGTAATAGTAATAGTAATTTATTGGTGTCGATACAAAATTGTTTACACAGGTCATAATATTAAAACATTGAAAATCAATAATACATTAATACAATAATACAATATATGATGTACCTTATGAAAAATAATGAAAATTTTGAAAAAATCGCGATTTTGAGTTAAGTTGTTTTGAACGAAAAATCAGGCCCTAGGGTAAACTCTAGACTCTATGGCCTCTAGGCTCTAATTATTCGTTCAAAACGACTAGACTGCACTAGACTAAAGTCTAGAGTATAACTCCTCTAGAAATAACTTTTTTTATAAAATCGCGATTTTGGTTTAGTCGTTTTCAACAAAAAATAGTTTCGTTTTTTTTATACTAGGTTATTATTAATTTATATTTATATTAATTTATTAATTAATTATAAATTATTTATACATTAGACCCAGGGTATTCTCTGGGGTATAACTCATCTAGAAATCACATACAAAAATTGATAAAAGCGCGATTTTGGGTTTAGTCGTTTCGAACAAAAAACTAGGCTCTTACAAAATTTGATAAAATTGCTATTTTGGTTTAGTCGTTTTCAGCGAAAAATCGTTTCGTTTTTTTATACCAAGTTATTATTAGTTTATGTTTATATTAATTTATTAATTAATTATTTATTATTTACACATATCTCAGAAATATAAAAATGTGAGTTAATGATTTTTATCGCTGCAGATAATAAAAATTATAAAAAAATTAATTGGGCTAGACATCATTATGAGTGATACTGTCCATAATTAACTACACTATTATTATTACAGGCAGTTTAGTACGAAACCGTTAACTCGTCTAGAAATCACTTAAAAAAATTGATAAAATCGCAATTTTGGATTTAGTCGTTTAGAACGAAAAATTCGGCCCTAAGATATAAACCTTAAGAAATCACTTAAAAATTTTGGTAAAATCGCGATTTTGGTTTAGTAGTTTTCAACGCAAATTCGTTTCGTTTTTTTTTACCAGGTTATTATTAATTTGTTAACCAATAAAAACGTATTAATTATTTATACATATCTCAAAAATATAAAAATATTAGTTATTATGGTATTTATCTCTATACGGACAAAATATCAAATATAATTTTTTTAATTGGTCTAGATATCATTATGAGAGATTTTGTCCATAACTTACTACATTATTATTATTATTACAGGCAGTTTAGTACAAATCCGTTATCCGCTATTATTAAGTTATATACCTACTTCATAAGCTGATCATTAATAACACAAATCCGGGCTCAGATCTTGGAGAATAAAAATATTCTAGTACTACGAATCCATCTTCCTTATAGCGCCATTCCCTTGAATTACAACTTGCGCTATGAAAATAAATCTTAAAGCCTGGTTACTATGCAGGATAGTGTGGCCCTTTTTTATAGTATGGCACTAAATTAAGAGAGATTAAAATTAAAGCACGGGCATTACTTTTTTGTCACAACTCTTTCGTATTTTATCTTGGAAAATTGCAATTTGCATTCAAACTTTAATTAAAATAATTATTATAATCAAAATAATAGACAAAAACCAATTAATTATCTAATGAAAAACCTATAATAGTAATAATAATTTATGTATAAAACCTTTAAGTTAAAAATAATAATAATAATAATCCCTACTACTCCCCACCTATGGTGTAATTAATAAAGAAAAAAACACCTTTTTCACAGAACACATTTATTTTATCTAAATGTACATTTCGATCGCTAGGCGACCATCTTCAGTAGAAATATTACTGCAGTAATTATTATTACTGCAGTAATATTTCTACTAAAGATGGTCTGAATATTACTGCATGAAGTGCAATTTTCAAATCATTTGGGGCATTTCTGTACATCTAAATGTACATTTCGATCGCTAGGCGACCATCTCCAGTAGAAATATTACTGCAGTAATTATTATTACTGCAGTAATATTTCTACTAAAGATGGTCTGAATATTACTGCAGTAATATTTCTACTGAATATGGTCGCCTAGCGATCGAAATGTACATTTAGATGTACAGAAATGCCCCAAATCATTTGAAAATTGCACTTCATATACTTAATTTTTCCAACATATAGTTACTATTATTATCGAAATTTTGAATCCTATTGTGCCTCGCCCCCGCAAACTTTTCATTGTATTCGCGAGTCTTACACGTTAATTGAAGAGGCGGGCTCCCCCTTTTTTGCCCGCAGAACTTCCGCTCGGGCCCCTGAATATTTGACGAGCGCTTTTTTCGCGCACAGAAACTTTCCGAGTGTCCGTAATTTTTTATGAATTATGGAGGGCCCGGCCCGTTGACTTAGCGCGATTGAGGCGCACGGCCGCCTCGCGGGGGCCTCGCGGGGGCGGCAAATGAGGGCTAATCAAGGCATTACACGCCCGGGGGGTTATTAAGAGCGGCGGAAAGAAGAAGCGAGGAGGGCAAACAGCCCGGGCAAAGAGACAAGTCCGGGGGGACGAGCAAATATTTGGGTGGTAATGGAGACGGCAAGCTTTTTTTGTGATGGCAGGAAAGTTTGCGGAATAATTTTTCTAATGTAGAGTTCCTCACACCGAAGGTTTAAGGAGAAAATAAACACAAGAGGAACAATGTAACGAATGTTCCAGAGAAGTACTCACAATCCCTCTTAAGGAGGGGCATAGCCCGGTCGGGAGTTAGGGGATTAGGGTCTATTAGTAGGTAAAAATACCTTTATCCCGAAAGACCCCCGATCACATCCCTGCTATAATGCGATTCCAATTAAATACTGTGTGGTTAAAATTAGGTTCGTTCCCACTGAAGTAATTGAAAGTAAAAGTAATTTATCGAACACATAAATGCGTTTTTTGTTGTGCAAGTATTTTCCGTATCAAAAACGCTTGTGAGAACAAAGGCGCATTGTAATAAATATTTCCCATTCACTCGAATTTCAGAAGATTGTATACCTAATATATTGAAATTCTAAGCCCATCGCGAACTTAATAAATTACCTCTCTCCTTTCATTCTGGTCGAAAGAATCGACAAAGCGGACGCAGGATAACGCACAAGGGGGCGGGGGCGAATTAATTAGCCCCGCGCCAGGACGTGTTGCACTTGCGGACGTGCCCCTGGGGGTGGAAAAGGGGCTCGTTTGCATGCAAGCTACGCACGCGACGCCCCGTGAGCAAGGGGAAAAACCGCGGCTCTGATACACCTGAACGTATTCAAAGGAGCCCCATTCACCGGAACGCGCATGCAGGGGAAAAAAGGCTAATGGAAAAGTGGCAATTTCCAGATGGGGGGCGGGGGCGCTTTGCGGCGAACATGATTGAATGCGGGCCCCCGGAAAAGGGGGGCACAAAAAGCGCCGGATGGGGGCAATAATAAAGTAGAAAAACTAGTGGGGCAAATGATGTGGGGAAATAATGGCAGGTGGAGGTTATTGGGAAAATTCGAGCGAAAGTGAGACGTTTCCTAAAAAGCTTGAACATTGGGAAGTTTTCACTGCTTGAGTGGTAATAAATGTGAATGTGATTACCCCCACATTAGATTTCCCTTCAATATTCAGGTATAGTCATCAGAACTAATGAGGCAAGTGTTTTGCGCATTTTTGAATACAAGTTTTTATCAACTTTTCGTGAAGTCCTAATTTTCAAAGTTTTCAAACTAAGAGAATATCCAAAAATTAAAATAAACCCCATCCTTAATTTTCCCGATATTTTCAGATAAAGTCATTAGAACTGATGAGGCAACTATGTCGCCTATCTTGAAATATAATCCACTCGTGAAGTAATAATTTTCAAAATTTGTCAAATCTTTTAAATACACCAAGAGAAAATCCAAAAATTAGAATAAACCCCACCCTCAGTTTTCTCAACATTTTCAGATAAAGTCATTAGCAAATATGGCGTCTATTTGAAAATAGAATCAACTTTTCGTAAAGTAATAATTTTCAAAATTTGTCATATATTTTAAATACACTAAGAGAGAACCCAAAAATTAGAATAATTCTAGTAGTTTTCCTGAAATTTGCTGATTAAATTATTAGAACTAATGAGGCAAATATGTCGTGTAGCTTAAAATACAATAAACTTTTCGTGAAGTAGTAATTTTCAAAATTTGTCATATATTTTAATTACACTCAGACAAAATCCAAAAATTGGAATAAACTCCACCCTTAGTTTTCCCAAAATTTTCAGATAAAGTCATTAGAACTAATAAGGCAAATATACCGTCTATTTGAAAATGGAATCAACTATTCGTGAAATAATAATTTTCAAAATTTGTCATATATTTTAAATACACTAAGAGAGAACCCAATAATTAGAATAAACGTAGTAGTTTTCCTGAAATTTTCTGATAAAGTCATTACAACTGATGAGGCAAATATGTCGTGTAGCTTAAAATACAATCAACTTTTCGAGAAATAATAATTTTCAAAATTTGTCATATATTTAAAATACACTAAGAGAAAATCCAATAATTAGAATAAACCTACTAGTTTTCCCGACATTTTTAGATAAAATCATAAGTACTAATGAGGCAAATATGTAGTGTATTTTGAAATGCAATTCACTTTATGTGAAGTAATAATTTTTAAAATTTGTCATATATTTTAAATACACTCACACAAAACCCAAAATTTTGAATAAACCCCACCCTCAGTTTTCTCGAATTTTTCAGATAGAGTCATTAGAACTAATAAGGCAAATATGTCGTCTATTTAAAAATAGAATCAACTTTTCGTGAAGTAATAATTTTCAAAATTTGTTATATATTTTAAATACACTAAGAGAGAACCCAATAATTAGAATAAACCTAGTAGTTTTTCTCAAATTTTCTGATAAAATCATTAGAACTAATGAGGCAAACATGTCGTGTAGCTTAAAATACAATCAACTTTTCGTGAAGTAATAATTTTCAAAATTTGTCATATATTTTAAATACACTTTGACAAAATCCAAAAATTAGAATAAACCCCACCCTCAGTTTTCTCGAAAATTTCTAATAAAATCATTAGAACGAATGAGGCAAATATGTCGGATAGCTTAAAATATTATCAACTTTTCGTGAAGTAATAATTTTCAAAATTTGTCATATATTTTAAATACACTAAGAGAGAACCCTATAATTAGAATAAACCTAGTAGTTTTCCTGAAATTTTCTGATAAAATCATTAGAACTAATGAGGCAAATATGTCGTGTAGCTTAAAATACAATAAACTATTCATTAAATAATAATTTTCAAAATTTGTCATATATTTTAAATACAATAAGAGAAAATCCAATAATCAGAATAAACCTACTAGTTTTCCCGCCATTTTTAGATAAAATCATAGGAACTATTGAGGCAAATATGTATTTTGAAATGCAATTCACTTTTTGTGAAGTAATAATTTTCAAAATTTGTCATATATTTTAAATACACTAACACAAAATCCAAAAATTATAATAAACCCTACCCTTAGTTTTCTCGAAATTTTCAGATAAAGTCATTAGAACTAATGAGGCAAATATGTCGTGCATCTTGAAATACAATTGATGTGTCCTGAAATAATAATTTTCAAAATTTGTCATATGTTTAAGTGACATTAAGTAAATACATTAAAAAAAAATCTGAAAGTTAGAAACACCCAGCCCTAAATTTCCAGAAATTTTTAGATAAAGTCATTAGAAATAATGAGGCAACTATGTCGCCTATCTTGAAATATAATCCACTCTTCGTGAAGTAATAATTTTCAAAATTTGTCAAATCTTTGAGAAAATCTAAAAATTTGAATAAACCCCACACTCAGTTTTCTCGAAATTTTCAGATAAAGTCATTAGAACTAATAAGGCAAATATGTCGTCTATTAGAAAATAGAATAAACTTTTCGTGAAGTAATAATTTTCAAAATTTGTCATATATTTTAAATACACAAGAGAGAAACCTATAATTAGAATAAACCTAGTAGTTTTCCTGAAATTTTCTGATAAAATCATTAGAATTAATGAGGCAAATATGTCGTCCATTTGAAAATAGAATCAACTTTTCGTGAAGTAATAATTTTCAAAATTTGTCATATATTTTAAATACACTCATACAAAATCCAAAAGTTAGAATAAACCCCACCCTTAGTTTTCCCGAAATTTTCTAATAAAATCATAAGAACTAATGAGGCAAATATGTAGTGTATTTTGAAATGCAATTCATTTTTTGTGAAGTAATAATTTTAAAAATTTGTCAAATCTTTTAAATATACCAAGAGAAAATCCAAAAATTAGAATAAACCCCACGCTCAGATTTCTCGAAATTTTCAGATAAAGTCATTAGAACTAATAATGCAAATATGTCGTCTATTTGAAAATAGAATCAACTATTCGTGATGTAATAATTTTCAAAATTTGTCATATATTTTAAATACACTAAGAGATAACCCAAAAATTAGAATATACCTAGTAGTTTTCCTGAAATTTTCTGATAAAATCATTAGAACTAATGAGGCAAATATGTAGTGTAGCTTAAAATACAATCAACTTTTCGTGAAGTAATAATTTTCAAAATTTGTCATATATTTTAAATACACTAAGAGAAAATCCAATAATTAGAATAAACCTACTAGTTTTCCCGACATTTTTGGATAAAATCATAAGAACTAATGAGACAAATATGTCGTATAGCTTAAAATACAATCAACTTTTCGTGAAGTAATAATTTTCAAAATTTGACATATATTTTAAATACACTAAGAGAAAATCCAATAATTAGAATAAACCTAGTAGTTTTCCCGACATTTTTAGATAAAATCATAAGAACTAATGAGATATGTAGTGTATTTTGAAATGCAATTCACTTTTTGTGAAGTAATAATTTTCAAAATTTATCAAATATTTTAAATACACCAAGAGAAATTCCAAAAATTATAATAAACCCCACCCTCAGTTTTCTCGAAATTTTCAGATAAAGTCATTAGAACTAATAAGGAAAATATGTCGTCTATTTGAAAATAGAATCAACTTATCGTGAGGTAATAATTTTCAAAATTTGTCATATATTCTAAATACACAACGAGAGAAACCAATAATTAGAATAAACCTAGTAGTTTTCCTGAAATTTTCTGATAAAATCATTAGAACTAATGAGGCAGATATGTCGTGTAGCTTAAAATACAATAAAATTTTCGTGAAGTAATAATTTTCAAAATTTGTCATATATTTTAAATACACTGAGAGAAAGTCCAATCATTAGAATAAACCTACTAGTTTTCCCGACATTTTTAGATAAAATCATAAGAATTAATGAGGCAAATATATAGTGTACTTTGAAATGCAATTCACTTTGTGTGAAGTAATAATTTTCAAAATTTGTCATATGTTCTAAATACACTCAGACAAAATTCAAAAATTAGAATAAACTTCACCCTTAGTTTTCCCGAAATGTTCAGATAAAGTCATTAGAACTAATGAGGTAAATATGTCGTGCATCTTGAAATACAATCCATGTGTCCCGAAATAATAATTTTCAAAATTTTCATATGTTTAAATTACATTAAATAAATAAATTAAAAGAAAATCCGAAAATTAGAAAAACCCAACCATAAATTTTCCAGAAATGTTTAGATAAAGTCATTAGAACTAATGAGACAAATATATCGCGTATCTTGAAAATACAATCAACTTTTCGTGAAATAATATAATAAAAATGTGTGTTATATATATTAAATAAACAAATTAAAATGTTCATCTTCTTCACTTTTGGCGCAAATTTGAGTTAAAGTCATCAAAACGAATGCGGAATTTGTTAAACTGTTATGAAATATAATTTTTGAGGATTTTCAAAATTTATCAAATATTTTAAAGCGCTATTGCCCATAGATGATGATGTGGTTAGCCTGATCAAAAAAATCAAATATTTTAAATTTTCATCATATATATAGTACAAAATAAAAAAAAAATCGAAATCCACAATATACAATACGTCCCCGGATTGAGTTTACAAGAGGAATTTCTTTACAAATTTTACTTTAAATTAAAAATGTTAAAGGAATTAAAATTCCTGCTTGGTCTGAAACTACCATTTCAGTTATTATAACATTGATTTATTTATACAGGGTGATGGCTAAACAAAAATAAATTGAATCTAATTTTGACACTTAAAAAAAATTACATAATTTATATAATCCCCCGCCATTTTCGTCACTCAGATCAAGCTTTGGTGTCTAACTACTGAAAACTGTTTTGTATTTCTTCAATAGTTATCGATACAAATGCCTCTCGTAGGCGATTTTTTTTATTTTCAGTATTATTTTCTGCATTTGGGGGATTGTTTGAAATATTATATTATTCTATAATGTTGTAATTATAGAAAGAAGATTAATTAAAAGATGTAATTTTAAATTATTTTTGCAAATAGGAAATAACTAAGTGTCAAACAACATTTTAAAAAATGCTTTTGCCAACATCCTGTATACATAAATCAAAGTTTCAATAACTGAACTGGTAGTTTTAGACCAAGCTGGAATTATAATTCCTTTAATATTTGTACTTAAAAGTAAAAATTAAGAAAAAAATCCTTTTGTAAACTCAATCAGAAGACATACTGTATAGTTTTCTCGGATATCGATTTCAGTTTAAAAAAAAGGAAATACAAAAACATCATTATTATCATTACATATTTATTATTATTGCTATGATATTTATATTATGTATAATAATATCATATATTTATATATGATATTATGTTTCTAATATTTATAATGCATTAATAACCATATTATTATGTTAAATGAAATCGCGAAACTTCGTACATAATAATACCTGTAATATTATAATGATACCTACTAATAATAATATGTTTTATAAGTTTCCCTGCGCGCATAATTATTATGAACAGCAACAATAATACAAAATATAGCTGGTAGATATTGTTGAAAATATTATAAGAGGAAATTAGAATCCAGAACCGCTTCCGCGTTGCCTTTTCTTCGGAAAAATCGATGTTGCACAAGACTCCCCCAGGCTTTCATTTTGTAACTACATTTGAATTACGGGATAATAAAAATGTTAATTTCCCGTTTCATGGCATATTTCCATAAAGCCTGGATTTTATGTGTGAATTTCGAGCGCGTTTATTTAACAGAGTTTAGCAGCGCAAAACGATGATGCAGATGAGAGACTTTAAGTGATAGAACATGTACATACAATATTGAAATTATTGTTATTGTAGTTATTTTAGTGTTCTAGTGGTAGTGGTATGTACACTTTATCAATTACTTGTAATATATGTAAAAATGGAATCTTTTTTCCGTGAAATAAATAAATAAATTAATAAATTAATAAATTAATAAATTAATAAATTAATAAATTAATAAATTAATAAATTAATAAAACAATAAATAAATAAATAAATAAATAAATAAATAAATAAATAAATAAATAAATAAATAAATAAAAATGTACGTGAACGCACATTAAACTATTTACGAACGTGGAATAACGTGGATACATGTTTAGACTCCATTATTATGATTGGGTAAATAACGATTAATAGCAATTAACAACCAATAACTATTATTTTTTTAAACTGAAAACGTGCGATATTTTCCCAGTAATATTTACGAACGATTGAATGCATTTTATGAGTTCTTATAAGTTTTGCAGTTTTAATTGATGACTTCAGAAATTATTTTGGATCGAATGGCGTGGAAGCATCAGGCACCACCTGTTGACGAAATGAGATTAAGTAAAACGGAGCGGGCTTACTGAAAATTCTCATTAAAAATTAATCGAATTTTGTGCGACAAATTCATTAAGATTAAAGCTTTCTGATTGCTTAACATACGATAAAGAAAATTAGTAGTTTAGTTTAATTTAAAAAAAAAGATGGGACGCTTGGAAGTAGTTAGGCTAGGACAGTTCTGGCTCAATTTCGAGATAGGGATCCAAATCTACAGCTATCTAAACAGCTAACAAATGAGAATGAACAGTCAAATATAGTTGAATATTCTTCAAAATTTCTAAATATTGCACGAAACTTGATACAAAAATGTTATCAAACTAGTTACCTGATATCTATAAAACCTAAAACTCTCAATAGTTTTGGAGTTGGTAATATTTTTCATTTTCTTTTAGAAATTTCAGCATTTTTCTTTTAGAAAAATTTAAAAACAATTTTCTACTGGGATTTTTCGTTAAATTAGTAATCTTTGTAATACAAGTAAATATTTTTGTATTGCTGACTATATTTTTGTTTCACGAACCGAGAATTTGTGATACAAAATTCTGCGCATCTCAGGAACGTGAGACCCGGGGCAATTTTTTTTTCTTGCCGTCGTAATTAGGCGGGTTAATTAGGCGCCTCACGTGATTATCAATTAATTTACGGCCCGTAATTATAACGCCGGGATGGATGGGATCTCGTCCCGCTCGTCCCGGAATGCGTCCCTGCCTGCGGCGCCCCATATACGGGGCCCCAGGCTCACACAGGAACTCGGGATCTATTCTGGACGCGTAATGTGGAACATTTTTCGGCACTTAGAACTTCCTCATGGCTCCACCGCGAAACACAATAAAAAAAAATACGTGGGGGAGCGGAAGTGAAGACAAAGCGTCGTATTTTGCATCGCAGATTGCGGAAAAATACACTTTTATTCGCAGTTTGTTTATCCCACGAGTGGAGGAGTGGAAATCAGCGGCACGATAAATATTTTCCTCTGTAACATAACAAATCCTGAATTGCCAACGAATCGGGCGCAGATAAATATTTTCCATTACACAGCGCTATGTTATTGTATAGGGATGAACGTGCGTTTGCACAACTTTCGAGCCTGATTAAAAAAAATAAACAATTTTTCATGTGATAAATGAACACGTTTGTTAACTACAAATTCATATCGCAACTAATTACGCGAACTATTTTTTAAACAAAACAATAAAGATTAATTTCTGTCAAAATGGTTATTATTCTGTCAGTAGTTTCATGATGACTGTTAACTTTTCAATTATTTTGACAAGTTTTCAATAGTTTTTGTCAACATAAATATTATTCTATCAAAATATCAATGACATAATAAATTAAAATTGAAGATTTTTGAAGTACGAAATACGTAGTAAGTGGAAAAATCGAAGATATACCTTTCCGAATTGACAAGGATCGGCTCAAACTGGCAACAATTTTATTAAACATTTAAATTATTTATATCAATTTTTTCATTATTCTATCAAAATTTCAATGATTTTATAGGAGCTATATCAAAATGTTAACTAATGCTCTCATAATTTCTATGAATACTGTCAAATATTTACAGATTATTGTAATCTTTGCAATTATTTTGAATTTCAATTACCAATATTAAAAACTATGTCATATATTCAGATATTTCTGTCAATATTTTTAATTATTTCTGTCAAAATGTTTATTATTCTGTCAGTAGTTTCATGATGACTGTTAACTTTTCAATTATTTTGACAAGTTTTCAATAGTTTTTGTCAACATAAATATTATTCTATCAAAATATCAATGACAAAATAAATTAAAATTGAAGATTTTTGAAGTACGAAATACGTAGTAAGTGGAAAAATCTAAGATATAACTTTCCGAATTGACAAGGATCGGCTCAACCTTGCAACAATTTTATTAAACATTTAAATTATACATATCAAAATTTTCATTATTCTATCAAAATTTCAATGATTTTATAGGAGCTATATCAAAATGTTAACTAATGTTCTCATAATTTCTATGAATACTGTCAAATATTTACAGATTATTGTAATCTTTTCAATTATTTTGAATTTCAATTACCAATATTAAAAACTATGTCATAAATTCAGATATTTCTGTCAATATTTTCAATTATTTCTGTCAAAATGGTTATTATTCTGTCAGTAGTTTCATGATGACTGTTAACTTTTCAATTATTTTGACAAGTTTTCAATAGTTTTTGTCAACATAAATATTATTCTATCAAAATATCAATGACAAAATAAATTAAAATTGAAGATTATTGAAGTACGAAATAAGTAGTAAGTGGGAAAATCTAAGATATAACTTTCTGAATTGACAAGGATCAGCTCAAACTTTTAACAATTTTATTAAACATTTAAATTATTCATATCAAAATTTGCATTGTTCTATCAAAATTTCAATGATTTTGTAGGAGCTATATCAAAATGTTAACTAATGCTCTCATAATTTCTATGAATACTGTCAAATATTTACAGATTATTGTAATCTTTTCAATTATTTTGAATATCAATTACTAATTTAAAAACTATATCATAAATTCAGATATTTCTGTCAATATTGTTAATTATTTCTGTCAAAATGGTTATTATTCTGTCAGAAGTTTCATGATGACTGTTAAATTTGCAATTATTTTGACAAGTTTTCAATAGTTTTTGTCAACATAAATATTATTCTATCAAAATATCAATGACAAAATAAATTAAAATTGAAGATTTTTGAAGTACGAAATAAGTAGTAAGTGGGAAAATCGAAGATATAACTTTCTAAATTGACAAGGATCGGCTCAACCTTGCAACAATTTTATTAAACATTTAAATTATTTATATCAAAATTTTCATTGTTCTATCAAAATTTCAATGATTTTATAGGAGCTATATCAAAATGTTAACTAATGTTCTCATAATTTCTATAATTACTGTCAAATATTTACTGATTATTGTAATCATTTCAATTATTTTGAATTTCAATTCCCAATATTAAAAACTATGTCATAAATTCAGATATTTCTGTCAATATTTTTAATTGTTTCTGTCAAAATGGTTATTATTCTGTCAGAAGTTTCATGATGTCTGTTAACTTTTCAATTATTTTGACAAGTTTTCAATAGTTTTTGTCAACATAAATGATATTCTATCAAAATATCAATGACAAAATAAATTAAAATTGAAGATTTTTGAAGTACGAAATAAGTAGTAAGTGGGAAAATCGAAGAAATAACTTTCTGAATTGACAAGGATCAGCTCAACCTTGCAACAATTTTATTAAACATTTAAATGATTTATATCAAAATTTTCATTGTTCTATCAAAATTTCAATGATTTTATAGGAGCTATATCAAAATGTTAACTAATGTTCTCATAATTTCTATAATTACTGTCAAATATTTACTGATTATTGTAATCATTTCAATTATTTTGAATTTCAATTCCCAATATTAAAAACTATGTCATAAATTCAGATATTTCTGTCAATATTTTTAATTGTTTCTGTCAAAATGGTTATTATTCTGTCAGAAGTTTCATGATGTCTGTTAACTTTTCAATTATTTTGACAAGTTTTCAATAGTTTTTGTCAACATAAATGATATTCTATCAAAATATCAATGACAAAATAAATTAAAATTGAAGATTTTTGAAGTACGAAATAAGTAGTAAGTGGGAAAATCGAAGAAATAACTTTCTGAATTGACAAGGATCAGCTCAACCTTGCAACAATTTTATTAAACATTTAAATGATTTATATCAAAATTTTCATTGTTCTATCCAAATTTCAATGATTTTATAGGAGCTATATCAAAATGTTAATTAATGCTTTCATAATTTCTATGAATACTGTCAAATATTTACAGATTATTGTAATGTTTTCAATTATTTTGAATTTCAATTACCAATATTAAAAACTATGTCATAAATTCAGATATTTCTGTCAATATTTTTAATTATTTCTGACAAAATGGTTATTATTCTGTCAGAAGTTTCATGATGTCTGTTAACTTTTCAATTATTTTGACAAGTTTTCAATAGTTTTTGTCAACATAAATATTATTCTATCAAAATATCAATGACAAAATAAATTCAAATTGAAGATTTTTGAAGTACGAAATACGTAGTAAGTGGGAAAATCGAAGATATAACTTTCTGAATTAACAAGGATCAGCTCAAACTTGCAACAATTTTATTAAACATTTAAATTATTTATATCAAAATTTTCATTATTCTATCAAAGTTTCAATGATTTTATAGGAGCTATATCAAAATGTTAACTAATGCTCTCATAATTTCTATGAATACTGTCAAATATTTACAGATTATTGTAATATTTTCAATTATTTTTAATTTCAATTACCAATATTAAAAACTATGTCATATATTCAGATATTTCTGTCAATATTTTTAATTATTTCTGTCAAAATGGTTATTATTCTGTCAGAAGTTTCATGATGGCTGTTAACTTTTCAATTATTTTGACAAGTTTTCAATAGTTTTTGTCAACATAAATATTATTCTATCAAAATATCAATGACAAAATAAATTAAAATTGAAGATTTTTGAAGTACGAAATAAGTAGTAAGTGGTAAAATTGAAGATATAACTTTCTGAATTGACAAGTATCGGCTCAACCTTGCAACAATTTTATTAAACATTTAAATTATTCATATCAAAATTTTCATTGTTCTATCAAAATTTTAGTGATTTTATAGGTACCTATATTAAAATGTTAACTAATGCTCTCATAATTTCTATGAATACTGTCAAATATTTACAGATTATTGTAATCTTTTCAATTATTTTGAATTTCAATTACCAATATTAAAAACTATGTAATAAATTCAGATATTTCTGTCAATATTTTTAATTATTTCTGTCAAAATGGTTATTATTCTGTCAGAAGTTTCATGATTACTGTTAACTTTTCAATTATTTTGACAAGTTTTCAATAGTTTTTGTCAACATAAATATTATTCTATCAAAATATCAATGACAAAATAAATTAAAATTGAAGATTTTTGAAGTACGAATTAAGTAGTAAATGGGAAAATCGAAGATATAACTTTCTGAACTGACAAGGATCAGCTCAAACTTGCAACAATTTTATTAAACATTTAAATTATTCATATCAAAATTTTCATTGTTCTATCAAAATTTCAATGATTTTATAGGAGCTATATCAAAATGTTAACTAATGCTCTCATAATTTCTATGAATACTGTCAAATATTTACAGATTATTGTAATCTTTTCAATTGTTTTGAATTTCAATTACCAATATTAAAAACTATGTCATAAATTCAGATATTTCTGTCAATATTTTTAATTATTTCTGTCAAAATGGTTATTATTCTGTCAGAAGTTTCATGATGACTGTTAACTTTTCAATTATTTTGACAAGTTTTCAATAGTTTTTGTCAATATAAATATTATTCTATCAAAATATCAATGACAAAATAAATTAAAATTGAAGATTTTTGAAGTACGAAATAAGTAGTAAGTGGGAAAATCTAAGATATAACTTTCTGAATTGACAAGGATCGGCTCAACCATGTAACAATTTTATTAAACATTAAAATTATTTATATCAAAATTTTCATTGTTCTATCAAAATTTCAATGATTTTATAGGAGCTATATCAAAATGTTACCTAATGCTCTCATAATTTCTATGAATACTGTCAAATATTTACAGATTATTGTAATCTTTTCAATTATTTTGAATTTCAATTACCAATATTAAAAACTAAATCATAAATTCAGATATTTCTGTCAATATTTTGAATTTTTTCTGTCAAAATGGTTATTATTCTGTCAGTAGTTTCATGATGACTGTTAACTTTTCAATTATTTAGACAAGTTTTCAATAATTTTTGTCAACATAAATATTATTCTATCAAAATATCAATGACAAAATAAATTAAAATTGAAGATTTTTGAAGTACGAAATAAGAAGTAAGTGGGAAAATCGAAGATATAACTTTCTGAATTGACAAGGATCAGCTCAACCTTGCAACAATTTTATTAAACATTTAAATTATACATATCAAAATTTTCATTACTCTGTAAAAATGTCAGTGATTTTATAGGTACCTATATCAAACTGTTAACTAAAGGTCTCATAATTTCTATGAATACTGTCAAATATTTACAGATTATTGTAATCTTTTCAATTATTTTGAATTTCAATTACCAATATTAAAAACTATGTCATAAATTCAGATATTTCTGTCAATATTTTTAATTATTTCTGTCAAAATGGTTATTATTCTGTCAGTAGTTTCATGATGACTGTTAACTTTTCAATTATTTTGACAAGTTTTCAATAATTTTTGTCAACATAAATATTATTCTATCAAAATATCAATGACAAAATAAATTAAAATTGAAGATTTTTGAAGTACGAAATAAGAAGTAAGTGGGAAAATCGAAGATATAACTTTCTGAATTGACAAGGATCGGCTCAACCTTGCAACAATTTTATTAAACATTTAAATTATTTATATCAAAATTTTCATTGTTCTATCAAAATTTCAATGATTTTATAGGAGCTATATCAAAATGTTAACTAATGCTCTCATAATTTCTATGAATACTGTCAAATATTTACAGATTATTGTAATCTTTTCAATTATTTTGAATTTCAATTACCAATATTAAAAACTATGTCATAAATTCAGATATTTCTGTCAATATGTTTAATTATTTCTGTCAAAATGGTTATTGTTCTGTCAGAAGTTTCATGATGACTGTTAACTTTTCAATTATTTTGACAAGTTTTCAATAGTTTTTGTCAACACAAATATTATTCTATCAAAATATCAATGACAAAATAAATTAAAATTGAAGATTTTTGAAGTACGAAATAGGTAGTATGTGGGAAAATCGAAGATTTAACTTACTGAATTGACAAGGATCGGCTCAACCTTGCAACAATTTTATTAAACATTTAAATTATTTATATCAAAATTTTCATTGTTCTATCAAAATTTCAGTGATTTTATAGCTACCTATATCAAAATGTTAACTAATGCTCTCATAATTTCTATGAATACTGTCAAATATTTACATATTATTGTAATCTTTTCAATTATTTTGAATTTCAATTACCAATATTAAAAACTATGTCATATATTCAGATATTTCTGTCAATATTTTTAATTATTTCTGTCAAAATGTTTATTATTCTGTCAGTAGTTTCATGATGACTGTTAACTTTTCAATTATTTTAACAAGTTTTCAATAGTTTTTGTCAACATAAATATTATTCTATCAAAATATCAATGACAAAATAAATTAAAATTGAAGATTTTTGAAGTACGAAATAAGTAGTAAGTGGGAAAATCGAAGATATAACTTTCTGAATTGACAAGGATCAGCTCAAACATGCAACAATTTTATTAAACATTTAAATTATTTATATCAAAATTTTCATTGTTCTATCAAAATTTCAATGATGTTATAGGAGCTATATCAAAATGTTAACTAATGCTTTCATAATTTCTATGAATACTGTCAAATATTTACAGATTATTGTAATCTTTTCAATTATTTTGAATTTCAATTACCAATATTAAAAACTATGTCATAAATTCAAATATTTCTGTCAATATTTTTAATTATTTCTGTCAAAATGGTTATTATTCTGTCAGTAGTTTCATGATGACTGTTAACTTTTCAATTATTTTGACAAGTCTTCAATAGTTTTTGTCAACATAAATATTATTCTATCAAAATATCAATGACAAAATAAATTAAAATTGAAGATTTTTGAAGTACGAAATAAGTAGTAAGTGGGAAAATCGAAGATATAACTTTCTGAATTGACAAGGATCAGCTCAACCTTGCAACAATTTTATTAAACATTTAAATTATTTATATCAAAATTTTCATTATTCTATCAAAATTTCAATGATTTTATAGGAGCTATATCAAAATGTTTACTAATGCTCTCATAATTTCTATGAATACTGTCAAGTATTTACAGATTATTGTAATGTTTTCAATTATTCTGAATTTCAATTACCAATATTAAAAACTATGTGATATATTCAGATATTTCTGTCAATATTTTTAATTATTTCTGTCAAAATGATTATTATTCTGTCAGAAGTTTCATGATGACTGTTAACGTTTCAATTATTTTGACAAGTTTTCAATAGTTTTTGGTAATACGGTAATAAGAGGTAATATTTTATGACAGAGGGCAACTGTCATAAAATATAACCACCTTTTTTTTAAATATAACCTATTTCTTTTCAAGTCTAGTGACTTTTTACCATGGCTAACAATACTGTCACACTAACAGAGCCAACTTAGTTAATAATAAAAATGAAACAGAGCATATGTGGCAAACCTGAGAACAATTCTTCAAAAAATTTGATGAGAATTTGGCAAATATTTTGCACCAGGGCTTTGGGCTTTCACGGCATGGACGTGTACATTTACGAAGCACGACTTTTTCCACGTTAGGGGCGGTTTTTCGCCGCCCCTCCACCGCAGCCCCACACAGAGGGTGTAAACGTGACATCGCTGTATCAACAAATACGTAATTAATTAAGCGTGTTTGATGCGATACGGGGGACTTTGGCGCCACCGAAACTAATATTATCAATTCAAATATTTAGATACCGCGGCGCTTGTAATTAACGCAGCAGCCAAAATTGTTTCCTGTTTTGGGCATACAAAATTTAATTTGTCCGCGCGTAGGCAAATATGACTTGCATTAATATGAGGCGAATGAATTATTGATCAGCACTTTTAATATACTGCGTTTGAATATTTATACAGCAATAATTAATTTCTTGAATGTGCAAATTATTGTTATTACCATTATGACTGTTTTATATAATAATAAGAAATAAATAATAACGTTTGTTTTGTCGCTCTGCCGCTCGCCGAAGCCGTTCACCGCTCGTATCGTAGCCGAGGCCTTATACAGATTCTGGTGTTTCTAAATTTTTTATTGAAATTTTGAAACTTTTGAAAATCGTTTTTTTTTTTAGGATTTCTAAAGCGCGAAATTGCTCTACAAATTTGGCTAGTGGAGCAACCAATCAATGCCTTAATAAAACAATAACGTGGCTGTAAAGTTGGTTCACAAGATTAATTAGCTTTGTATTAATTGATTGAATTTGAACGGATTGAAACGCCGTAATTAGTAATAAATTCCGAGGCGCACATTGTAACAATTTCGCCGAACATAATTTGCGCCTTAATTAATTTATTCGAATTATGCAAACAAGCCATTAATAAATGAGCAGGTAAATAACTCCGCCGCCGGTAAACAAGGGGCAATCACAATTAACATTAGCCCCGCGAAAGGGCGAAATTCGCTTCATTAACGTGCCCCAAGGCATCCACGAAATTCGGCTCTGCTGCTTTCGGGTGTTGCGTGTGGCAGGTCCCGTGTGCAAAAACATCCCCTGATGCACTCAAAAGAACTGGGGGTGCGCGGATGGGGATGAAGGTCGCATTTTTACGTGTTCGCAGTGACACAGGGCAAAGTTATATAAGTCAATTACGTTGTTCATACAATCATATTAAGCGCGGGGGCGGCGGGGGTTGCGGGGGGGCGGCGAGGGGGCGGAATCGCAAAGTCCGTAGTTAACGAAATGAAAATCCGAAATTTAAATTACGCCCGCATCTACGGGATTAAGTGGGGGTGGGATTAGGACGAGGGAAAAAATCACATTTCAGCACTGGTGTTGTGCTTCGCATGATTAATGGGTGTTAATAATAAAATCCCAAATTAGCGTAAACATTTTTATGCCGGCAAGAAAACTCCGTTTACTTTTATTTACGTAGTTTTTCAGCCAAAAAAGCTTTTTGCTTTTTAAGTCAAAAATTAAAAATGAAACTAATTGTGAAATTTTACTCAGTTTCAATAAAACTGCCTCTAACCTGAAACCTACATTATTATTTTAATACGTAAAACAATTGTAAATAAAACAACTATCTTTAACTTAAAACCACAAAATTATTCCATTTAATACTTAAATTGTAAGTAAAAAAAACTTTAACCTGAAGCTACAAAATTATACCTTAAGTGTCACAATTTGTACCTATAATCCATTTTAAAACTTTGAACTTTTGAATTTTGAAAATTACGAATTAAAAATTCACCTAAAAACCACAAAGTATTTCACAAATTCACCACAAGTAGCATCCCCAACTCAAAAATCCATGATGCTATTAATAAAATTTCAATTACCACTATTAAAAACTATAATACACCATACATTTAGTTATTTCTGACATTATTTTTAATCATTTCTGTCAAAATGATTATTATTCGGTCAAAATTTTCAAGATTACTGTCAAATATTAGACGATTACTGTGAACTTTTCAATTATTTGTCAAGATTTCATTAGTTTTTATCAAAATAACTATTATTGTGTCAAAATTTCAATTATCACTATTAAACACTAGTATACACCATACATGTAGTTATTTCTGACATTATTTTTTATTATTTCTGTCAAAATGATTATTATTCTGCCAAAATTTTCATGATTACTGTCAACTTTTCCCATATTTTGTCAAGTTTTCAATAGTGTTTGTGAACATATCTATTAGTCTATCAAAATTGAAATGACCACTATTAAAAACTATCAGTTAGATTATGTACACCAAATATTCAGTTGTTTCTACCGATTGCAATTATTTCAATCAATTATTTATGTCAAAATGATTATTATTATCTCAAAATCTTACAAGATTACTGTCAAATATTAGATGATTACTGAAAACCTTTCAATTATTTTGTCAAGATTTCATTAGTTTTAATCAAAATAACTATTACTGTGTCAAAATTTCAATTAGCACTACTAAAAACTATAATACACCATACTTTTAGTTATTTCTGACATTATTTTTAATTATTTCTGTCAAAATGATTATTATTCTGCCAAAATTTTCAACGATCACTGTCAACTTTGCCCATATTATGTCAAGTTTTCAATAGTTTTAGTGAAAATATTAATTATTCTGTCATAATATCAATGACTACTATTAAAAACTATCAATTAGATTGTGTACACCAAATATTCAGTTGTTTCTACCGATTGCAATTATTTTAATCAATTATTTCTGTCGAAATGATTATTACTCTCTCAAAATCTTTAAGATTACTGTCAAATATTAGACGATTACTGTAAACTGTTCAATTATTTTGTTAGGATTTCATTAGTTTTTATCAAAATAACTATTACTGTGCCAACATTTCAATTAGCACTACTAAAAACTATAATACTTTATATCTCTTTGGTATACTTTAAGCAGATACTTCTGAAAATTTGACAAAGTTTCAGTATTGAATAAATGAGAAAGTCAAACACTTAACTTTCTGCAATGACATGTATCGGTTAGCTACTACTAACATTTCTGAAAATGTATTTATTGCATATTAATTATCAGATATCTATTTAGTATACCTGAAGCATCCTCGCCTGAAAATTTAACAAAGTTTCAGTATTAAATAAGTGAGAAAATCAAACACTTAACTTTCTGCAATGAGTAGTATTGGTTAGCTACTACTGAAATTTCTGAAAATTTATATGTTGCATATTTATTATCAGGTATCTGTTTAGTATATTTAAAGCTAATACTACAGAAAATTTGACAAAGTTTCAGTATTAAATAAGTGAGATAATCAAATATATAACTTTCTGCAATGACAAGTATCGGTTAGCTACTACTGAAATTTCTGAAAATTTATTTATTGCATATTCATTAACAGATATCTCTTTGGTATACTTGAAGCTGATACTCCTGAAAATTTCACAAAGTTTCAGTATTAAATAAGTGAGAAAATCAAACACTTAAGTTTCTGCAATGACAAGTATCGGTGAGTTACTACTAAAATTTCTGAAAATTTATTTATTGCATATTTAATATTAGGTATCTGTTTAGTATATTTGAGGCTAATACTTCTGTAAATTTGACGAAGTTTCAGTATTAAATAAGTGAGACAATCAAACACTTAACTTTCTGCAATGACACGTATTGGTTAGCAACTACTGAAATTTCTGAAAAATTATTTATTGCATATTCATTAACAGATATCTCTTTGGTATACTTTAAGCTGATACTCCTTAAAATTTCACAAAGTTTCAGTATTAAATAAGTGAGAAAATCAAACACTTAACTTTCTGCAATGACAAGTATCGGTTAGTTACTACTGAAATTTCTGAAAATTTATTTATTGCATATTTATTATCAGGTATCTGTTTGGTATACTTGAAGCTGATACTCCTGAAAATTTGACAAATTTTCAGTATTAAATAAGTAAAAAATTCAAACACTTAATTTTCTGCAATGAGAAGTATTGGTTAGCTACTACTGAAATTTCTGAAAATTTATTTATTGCATATTTATTATCAGATATCTGTTTGGTATACCTGAAGCTAATACTCCTTAAAATATGACAAAGTTTCAGTATTAAATAAGTGAGAAAATCAAACACTTAACTTTCTGAAATGAGAAGTATTGGTTAGCTACTACTGAAATTTCTGAAAATTTATTTATTGCATATTCATTATTAAATATCTCTTTGGTATACTAGAAGCTGATACTCCTGAAAATTTGACAATGTTTCAGTATTAAATAAGTGAGAAAAACAAATATATAACTTTCAGCAATGACAAGTATCGGTTAGCTACTACTGAAATTTCTGAAAATTCATTTATTGCATATTTATTATCAGGTATCTGTTTAGTATATTTGAAGCTAATACTGCTGAAAATTTGACAAAGTTTCAGTATTAAATAAGTGAGAAAATCAAACACTTAACTTTCTGCAATGAGAAGTATTGGTTAGCTTCTACAGAAATTTCTGAAAATTTATTTATTGCATATTTATTATCAGGTATCTGTTAAGTATATTTGAAACTAATATTCCTGAAAATTTGACAAAGTTTCAGTATTAAATAAATGAGAAAATCAAATATATAACTTTCTGCAATGACAAGTATCGGTTAGCTACTACTGAAATTTCTGAAAATTTATTTATTGTATATTAATTATCAGGTATCTGTTTGGTATACTTGAAGCTAATACTCCTGAAAATATGACAAAGTTTCAGTATTAAATAAGGGAGAAAATCAAATATAGAACTTTCTGCAATGACATGTATCGGTTAGCTACTACTGAAATTTCAGAAAATTTATTTATTGCATATTTATTACCAGATTTCAGTTTAGTATATTTGAAACTAATACTCCTCAAAAGTTGATAAAATTTCAGTACTAAATTAGTGAGAAAATCAAACACTTAACTTTCTGCAATGACAAGTATCGGTTAGCTACTATTGAAATTTCTGAAAATTTGTTTATTGTATATTTATTATCAGATATCTGTTTAGTATATTTGAAACTAATACTCCTGAAAAGTTGACAAAATTTCAGTACTAAATAAGTGAGAAAATCAAACACTTAACTTTCTACAATGACAAGTATCGGTTAGCTACTACTGAAATTTCTGAAAATTTATTTATTGCATATTTATTACCAGGTATTAGTTTGGTATACTTGATGCTAATACTCCTGAAAATTTGACAACGTTTCAGTACTAAATAAGTGAGAATATCAAATATATAACTTTCTGCAATGACAAGTATCGGTGAGCTACTACTGAAAATTCTGAAAATTTATATATTGCATATTTATTATCAGGTATCTGTTTGGTATACTTGAAGCTAATACTTCTGGAAATTTGACAAAGTTTCAGTATTAAATAAGTTACAAAAAGAAATATATAACTTTCGGCAATGACAAGTATCGGTTAGCTACTACTGAAATTTCTGAAAATTCATTTATTGCATATTTATTATCAGGTATCTGTTTAGTATATTTGAAGCTAATACTGCTGAAAATTTGACAAAGTATCAGTATTAAATAAGTGAGAAAATCAAACACTTAACTTGCTGCAATAACATGTATTGGTTAGCTACTACTGAAATTGCTGAAAATTTATGTATTGCATATTCATTGACAGATATCTCTTTGGTATACCTTAAGCTGATACTCCTGAAAATTTGACAAAGTTTCAGTACTAAATAAGTAAGAAAATCAAACACTTAACTTTCTGCAATGACATGTATCGGCTAGCTACTACTGAAATTTTTGAAAATTTATTTATTGCATATTTATTATAAGGTATCTGTTTAGTATATTTAAAGCTAATACTCTTGAAAATTTGACAAAGTTTCAGTATTAAATAAGTAAAAAAATCAAACACTTAACTTTCTGCAAGGACATGTATCGGTTAGCTACTACTGAAATTTCTGAAAATTTAGTAATTACATATTTAGTAACAGATATCTGTTTGGTATACTTGAAGCTAATACTCCAGAAAATTTGACAAAGTTTCAGTATTAAATAGGTGAGAAAACCAAACACTTAACTTTCTGCAATGATAAGTATTGGTTAGCTACTACTGAAATTTCTGAAAATTTAATTATTGCATATTAATTATCAGATATCTATTTAGTAAACCTGAAGCTAATTCTCCTGAAAATTTAACAAAGTTTCAGTATTAAATAAGTAAAAAAATCAAATACTTAACTTTCTGCAATGACAAGTATCGGTGAGCTACTACTGAAATTTCTGAAAATATATTTATTGCATATTTATTATCAGATACCTGTTTGGTATACTTAAAGCTAATACTCCTGAAAATTTGACAAAGTTTCAGTATTAAATAAGTGAGAAAATCAAACACTTAACTTTCTGCAATGACATGTATTGGTAATCTACTACTGAAATTTCTGAAAATTTATTTATTGCATCTTTATTATCAGATATCTGTTTAGTATATTTGAAATTAATATCCCTGACAATTTGACAAAATTTCAGTACTAAATAAGTGAGAAAATCAAACACTTAACTTTCTGCAATGACAAGTATCGGTTAGCTACTACTGAAATTTCTGAAAATGTATTTATTGCATATTTATTATCAGATATCTGTTTGGTATACTTAAAGCTAATACTCCTGAAAATTTGACAAAGTTTCAGTATTAAATAAGTGAGAAAATCAAACACTTAACTTTCTGCAATGATATGTATTGGTTAGCTACTACTGAAATTTCTGAAAATATATTTATTGCATATTAATTATCAGATATCTATTTAGTATACCTGAAGCTAATTCTCCTGAAAATTTAACAAAGTTTCAGTACTAAATAAGTTACAAAAACAAATATATAACTTTCTGCAATGACAAGTATCGGTGAGCTACTACTGAAATTTCTGAAAATATATTTATTGCATATTTATTAACAGAAATCTGTTTGGTATACCTGAAGCTAATACTCCTGAAAATTTGACAAAGTTTCAGTATTAAATAAGTGAGAAAATCAAACACTTAACTTTCTGCAATGACAAGTATCGGTTAGCTACTACTGAAATTTCTGAAAATTTATTTATTGCATATTCATTAACAGATATCTCGTTGGTATACATAAAGCTAATACTCCTGAATTTTTGACAAAGTTTCAGTATTAATAAGTCAGTATTAAATATATAACTTTCTGCAATGACAAGTATCGGTTAGCTACTACTGAAATTTCTGAAAATTTATTCATTGCATATTTATTATTAGGTATCTGTTTGGTATACTTGAAGCTAATACTCCTGAAAATTTGACAAAGTTTCAGTATTAAATAAGTGAGAAAATCAAACACTTAACTTTCTGTAATGACATGTATTGGTTAGCTACTACTGAAATTTCTGAAAATTTATTTATAGCATTTTTATTATCAGATATCTGTTTAGTATATTTGAAACTAATACTCCTGAAAATTCGACAAAGTTTCAGTATTAAATAAGTGAGAAAATCAAACAGTTAACTTTCTGCAATGACAAGTATCGGTTAGCTCCTACTGATATTTCTGAAAATTTATTTATTGCATATTCATCAACAGATATCTCTTTGGTATACTTAAAGCTAATACTCCTGAAAATTTGACAAAGTTTCAGTATTAAATAAGTGAGAAAATCAAACACTTAGCTTTCTGCAATGACAAGTATCGGTTAGCTACTACTGAAATTTCTGAAAATGTATTTATTGCATATTTATTATGAGGTATCTGTTTGGTATACTTAAAGCTAATACTCCTTAAAATTTGACAAAGTTTCAGTATTAAATAAGTGAGAAAATCAAACACTTAACTTTCTGCAATGACATGTATTGGTTAGCTACTACTGAAATTTCTGAAAATCTATTTATTGCATATTTATTAACAGATATCTGTTTAGTCTATTTGAAGCTGATACTCCCGAAAATTTGACAAAGCTTCAGTATTAAATAAGTGAGAAAATCAAACACTTAACTTTCTGCAATGAGAAGTATTGGTTAGCTACTAATGAAATTTCTAAAAATTTATTTATTGCATATTTATTAACAGATATCTGTATGGAATACTTGAAGCAAATACTCCTGAAAATTTAAGAAAGTTTCAGTACTAAATAAGTTACAAAAACAAATATATAACTTTCTGCAATGACAAGTATCGGTTAGCTACTACTGAAATTTCTGAAAATATATTTATTGCATATTTATTATCAGATATCTGTTTGGTATACCTGAAGTTAATATTCCTGAAAATTTAAAAAAGTTTTAGTATTAAATAAGAAAATATCAAACACTTAACTTTCTGCAATGACAAGTATCGGTTAGCTCCTACTGAAATTTCTGAAAATTTATTCATTGCATATTTATTATCAGGTATCTGTTTGGTATACTTGAAGCTGATACTCCTGAAAATTTCACAAAGTTTCAGTATTAAATAAGTGAGAAAATCAAACACTTAACTTTCTGCAATGACAAGTATCGGTTAGCTACTACTGAAATTTCTGAAAATTTATTTATTGCATATTTATTATCAGGTATCTGTTTTGTATACTTGAAGCTAATACTCCTGAAAATTTGACAAAGTTTCAGTATTAAATAAGTGAGAAAATCAAACACTTAACTTTCTGCAATGACATGTATCGGTTAGCTACTACTGAAATTTCTGAAAATTTATTTATTGCATATTTATTATTAGATATCTGTTTAGTATTTTTAAAACTAATACTACTAAAAATTTGACCAAATTTCAGTATTAAATAAGTGAGAAAATCAAATATATAACTTTCTGCAATGACAAGTATTGGTTAGTTACTACTGAAATTTCAGAAAATTTGTTTATTGCATATTTATTATCGGACATCTGTTTAGTATATTTGAAACTAATAGTCCTGAAAATTTGATAAAATTTCAGTACTAAATAAGTGAGAAAATCAAATATATAACTTTCTGCAATGAGAAGTATTGGTTAGCTACTACTGAAATTTCTGAAAATTTATATATTGCATATTTATTATCAGATATCTGTTTAGTATACCTGAAGCTAATACTCCTGAAAATTTGACAAAGTTTCAGTACTAATTAAGTGAGAAAATCAAACACTTAACTTTCTGCAATGACATGTATTGGTTAGCTACTACTGAAATTTCTGGAAATTTATTTATTGCATATTTATTATGAGATATCTGTTTGGTATACTTAAAGCTAATACTCCTGAAAATTTGACAAAGTTTCAGTATTAAATCAGTCAGAAAATCAAATATATAACTTTCTGCAAAGACTAGTATCGGTTAGCTACTACTGCAATTTCTGAAAATTTATTTATTGCATATTTATTAACAGAAATCTGATTGGTATACTTGAGGCTAATACTACTAAAAATTTGACAAAGTTTCAGTATTAAATAAGTGAGAAAATCAAATATATAACTTTCTGCTATGGCATGTATCGGTCAGCTACTACTGAAATTTCTGAAAATGTATTTATTGCATATTTATTAACAGATATCTGTTTGGTATGCCTGAAGCTAATACTACTGAAAATTTGACAAAGTTTCAGTATTAAATAAGTGAGAATACAAATATATAACTTTCTGCCAAGACAAGTATCGGTTAGCTACTACTGAAATAACCATCGCCTCAGTTGATCCTTCAACAAGAAGTCATCAATAAATGTGTACACAATAAAAATATAATTGAATCATTAAAATTTGTAGAAAATTAAAATCTGATGATTAGGTGCGTAATTACTGATTTATACATAGTGTACGTGTCACCGCCATATGTTAAGTTTATTAAAAATTGTCTTATTTTTTTCTTGTCGAACTGTACTATTACGAAAAAAATTCAAGGGCGGCGCAAATACTTTTTACACAAAGGCATGTCAGCAGCGGCCTCGTTGACATCCAATTTCCGAACTTCGCAAGCGAGCAGGCAAAAAAGCGGGCAAACATTAAAATTCGATCAAGCCGAGGCCCTCTGCGCCTACCAGAAACGTCAGCAGCGCGGCGAAGTCGTTGGTGAAGGTCGCGTTGCTGTGGAAGGCGCGCTGATACCTCTTCTTCACCATGCCTGAAGCAGCTGCGTGGATGAGTTACGAGGGGGTGGGCGGCTCGGTGACGGTGGCCGATCGATTCCGCGAGGAGGTTTTTGCACCCCCCCAGAAATAGCGCGCGTGAATAATGCAGCGTCGCGCCGGGGGCGGTTTAAATATTTCAGAGACCTGGGGGCGGCGCGGATCGGACGTTTACATAACGTGAAAAATGTATTAAAGATTTTGTTTTCGCCGTCGAATTTTTCGCGTGAGTTTCGCACAAGTCGCCCCGTGGGAACGTGTCGGGATTGGTGTTAGTAGGGATGATGGAGTGTCCGGGAAAGTGTTTGCGCGCTAACGCGCTAAGGAGGACGGGGTTTAATAATTTACGGCGGCCCGCACGCGGGTTAGGTTAGTCGAAACTTCCCGCGAACTAAGCCCTAAGAGGAATTTACAACTGTATTAAACCCGAAGCGATAACTGCCATAGGCAGGGCCGAATTAAATTAATAACTACACGCAAACTTCGGCCCGAATTGAACCTGGCGAGCAACAAGTTGTCCATACATCGCACATCAATTAGCGCGCGCGCTTAATGCACCCCCCATTACACACCGTTGCGATTACTTTTTACTACTAGGTACATAAGATCTGTGTAGCGCACTTTACGGGCGTTACGATCAATCGCGCATAACGCGCGATGATGGACTATGCGCCGTGGGTACTAACCTCGAGGAGGACGTGGAGATGCGCGTCCTCCAGGAGCGACATGAGGTGCGCGCGCTCTTCCTGTCTTGACTCCTGCAGACAGGCGATGTCATCCAGGCTGTTGAGCACCGTCTGCACAGCTGGAAACACACAAAAAAAACGGGAGATTAGTATTAGCGGGCGTGCATAATAAAGTAATCCCGTGCGGCGGATTATGAGGGCCGTGGAAGAGCGATGGGAGGAGCCAGGCCGGCTTAACGGCGAACAGCCTGCGTTGGCGGGAATTGATTTAATTTGCAGCGGGGATCGCCCGGATGACGGCGCTCGGGTGATTAAAATTTGATTGGCGAAGTTTCCTCAGATTTGCGATCTATTAATACCGCCATAAAAAAAATCCAATCAAAACTGAGCAGTACAATGTACAAAACTAATTTGCAATATTGATGTCAGCTTTTATTTTTAAATTAATTCGCCGCAGCGATCATCGATTTTAATTGGAATTCACTGAACTCAATCCGCAGTACACTAAAATAATAATTATGGCTCTATTTGGCTTTACGCTCGTAATACATCCTGTATAACCTCGAGCACTCCGGCCACTCTCCAAACATCACCTCGAAAGCACGCCAAGATGGTAATAACCATACCATAAACCATACCATAACCATAACCATAAACCGAAACAACCAAAAATAAAAATGGTAAACAATAATAATAAAAGAATCCGAAATTGCGCTTTAAAAAGTACACATATACAAAGAACACAAATTGATGCCAAGTGTGCCAGGACAAGAATAAAGTATGCGAAATAATAAATTAGTTTGGGAATTTCAGTAACACGTACCTACACGCAAAAAATGAAAACTTATCCCAAGAGCACAATTTTCCAAAATATACAAATCCGATAGAAGAAACGAAAATGTATTTCAAGAGTTCCTAATTTTGCAATACGTTATTAAAGGTGCCAAATTTTTGTATTGATGGTTTAGGGATGCCAGATATATGTAAAAATTGGCTCATGAGGATCGATATCTGCAAATGCGTTGACAAACATTGCAGATTTTTATAATATAGCGTTCCACAGTCAGATTTTTGTAAAGTGTAGTCCAATAGTACAGATTTTTGTAAATTTTTGTGAAAAGTGAGGTAGATTTTTCTAAAATTTGTTTAGAGAGGATGCAATTTTGTAATTGTATCTCCAGAAACCATTTATTTGTTGTTGTTCTTGTTGTCCATAAAATTTGCTCAATAGACCTTTGTAAAATTGCAAGTAAAAAACAGTTACTTGTAAAGTTTAGCTAAAGATGATTGAAAATTTGCATAATTTGTTGTCAATCATTGCAGCTTTGTGATGCATTACAGAAAATTTCTTTCAACAGTTCAGATTTTTATAATACGTTGTGAAAGGTGGAAACTTTTCGTAAAGTTGGTTTAGAGATTCCAGATTTTTGTAAAAATTGGCTTTAGAGGACCGATATGTGTAAAATGTGTTGTCAAACTTTGCATAGCTTTATAACGTTGCATTTTACACTTAGATTTTTGTAAATTTTAGTCCAAGAGACCAGCTTTATGTAAAATTTTGAAAAAAAGGGGAGTAGATTTTTATAAATATTAGTTCAAGCGATCAGATTTTTGTAAAATGTTGTAGATTTTTATAAATTTTAGTCCAAGAGACCAGATTTGTGTAAAATTTTGAGAAAAGGGCGGTAGATTTTTCAAAAATTTGTTTAGAGAGGATGCAATTTTGTAATTGTATCTCCAGAAGCCATTTATTTGTTGTTGTTCTTGTTGTTCATAAAATTTGCTCAAATAGGATAGACCTTTGTAAAATTGTAAGTCAAAGACAGGTACTTGCAAAATTTAGCTAAAAACGATTGAAAATTTGCATAATTTGTTGTAAATCATTGCAGCTTTATGATGCATTGCAGAAAAATTCTTTCAACAGTTCAGATTTTTGCAATACATTGTGAAAGGTAGAAATTTTTTGTAAAGTTGGTTTAAAGGTGCCAGATTTTTGTAAAAATTGGCTTAAGAAGACCGATATGTCTAAAATGTTTTGTCAAACTTTGCATAGTTTATAACGTTGCATTTCACACTCAGATTTTTCTAAATTTTAGTCCAAGCGATCAGACTTTTGTAAAATATTGCAGATTTTTATAAATTTTAGTCCAAGACACCAGATTTATATAAAATTTTAAGAAAAAGGGGGTAGATTTATATAAATTTTAGTCCAAGCGATCAGATTTTTGTAAAATTTTGCAGATTTTTATAAATTTTAATTCAAGAGATCAGATTTATGTAAATTTTTGAGAAAAGGGGGGTAGTTTTTTCTAAAATTTGTTTAGGGAGGATGCCATTTTGTATTTGTATCTCCAGAAGCCATTTATTTGTTGTTGTTCTTGTTGTTCATAAAATTTACTCAAACAGGATAGACCTTTGTATAATTATCAAAGACAGTTACTTATAAAATTTAGATTAACACGATTGAAATTTTTCATAATTTGTTGTTAATCGTTGCAGCTTTGTGATGTATTGCAGAAAATTTCTTTCAAGTGTACAGATTTTTGCAATACGTTGTTAAATGTGCCAATTTTTTGTATAGATGGTTTAGAGATGCCAGATATATGTAAAAATTGGCTCATGAGGATCGATATCTGCAAATGCGTTGACAAACAGTGCAGATTTTTATAATATAGCGTTCCATAGTCAGATTTTTGTAAAGTTTAGTCCAATAGAACAGATTTTGGTAAAATTTTGTGTAAAATTTGTTTAGAGAGGATGCAATTTTGTAATTGTATCTCCAGAAGCCATTTTTTGTTGTTGTTCTTGTTGTTCATAAAATTTGCTCAAATTGGATATAATAATAATAATAATAATGTTTATTCATGCCAGTATCCAAAAAGGATTTGCATATGTCAAAATACAGATAAAGTTCAAAATTGATAGACCTTTGTAAAGTCAAAGACAGTTACTTGTAAAATGTAACTTAAGACGATTAAAAATTTGTAAACTTTGTTGTCAAACATTGCAGCTTTGTAATGTAATGCAGAAAATGTCTTTCAAGAGTTCAAAGTTTTCAATGCATTATGAAAGGTGCCAATTTTTTGTAAAGATGCCAGGTTTTTTGTAAAAATTGGCTCAAGAGGATCGATTTTTGTAAAATGTGTCATCAAACATTGAAGTGTTTGATAAAATAGCCTTAGTACATATAAATGTCTATATTTTATATTTTGTATTTTATTATTTTATTTTAGTGTAATATTGAGAATGTTACTCCACTGAGTGTCGACATACAAATAAATTATTATTATTATTATTTCATAGTCAGATTTTTGTAAATATTAGTCCAAGAAAGCAAATTTTGTAAAATTTTGTGAAAATGGAGCCAGATTTTTCTAAAATTTGTTAAGAGAGGATGCAATTTTATAATTGCATCTCCAGAAGCCATTTTTTTGTATAAAATTTGCTCAAAGAGAACAGACCTTTGCAAAATTTGTTTCCACAAGACAATTACTTGTAAAATTTAGCTTAAAAACGATTGAAAATTTGTAAAATTTGTTGTTAAATATTGCAGAAAATTTTATTCAAGGGTTCAGATTATTACAATACGTTGTGAAAGGAGGAACAATTGTAAGGTTTGTTTAGAGATGTCAGGTTTTTGTAAATATGTCCCAAGGGATCGATATTTGTAAAAAGTGTCTTCAAACTTTGCACATTTTTATAAAACTTCTTTCCAGAGTCTGATTTTTCAACATTTTAGATGAAATTTAAATGAAATTTAAAATTTTGTGAAAGTGATTGCAGAAAATTTCTTTCAAGAGTTCAGATTTTGCAACGCGTTATGAAAGGTGCCAAAATTTTGTAAAATTGCCAGGTTTTTGTAAAAATTGGCTCAAGAGGATCGATATTTGTAAAATGTGTCATCAAACTTTGCAGAGTTTTATAAAATAGCCTTTCACAGTCAGATTTTTGTAAATATTAGTCCAAGAAAACAGATTTTGTAAAATTTTGTTAAAATGGAGCCAGATTTTTCAAAAATTTGTTTAGGGAGGATACAATTTTATAATTGTATCTCCAGAAGACATTTTTTTGTATAAAATTTGCTCAAAGAGAACGGACCTTTGCAAAATTTGTTTCCACAAGACAATTACTTAGTTTAAAATGATATAAAAATTATAAATGATAAAATTTGTTGTCAAACATTGCAGAAAATTTCATTCAAGAATCCAGATTATTGCAATACGTTGTGAAAGGAGGAACAATTGTAAGGTTTGTTTAGAGGTTTGCCAGGTTTTTGTAAATATGCCTCAAGGGATCGATATTTGTAAAATGTGACTTCAAACTTTGCAAATTTTTATAAAACTTCTTTCCAGAGTCTGATTTTACAAAATTTTAGTCCAAGAGACCATATTTTCTTCAAATTTTGTTGAAAAAAGAGTCAGATTCTACTAAAATATGATTAAAGAGGGCGCAATTTTGTAATTGTATTTCCAGAAGTCAGTTTTTTTTTTAATAATTTTGTGCATACAACAGGATTACAGGTCTTTGTAAAATGTTGTTCCTTAAAAAATAGTTTTTTTCCTCCATTCGCAAGTAATTTGGAATTTTTCTCGAGATATTTATGTAAAACTATTTGAAAAATTGTCTGGAAAAGTGATAGTCATAAAAATTTGATATATTATATGGTATGTTTTTGTCATTGGAGCCAATGAATCAAGCCAATAGTTTTCATCTTCTATTGCATTTTATTTTTCATATAATTGTACAGAAATGCAAAATTCAGAAAGAATTTGGAACTTTAGTTGTCATTTTCTTAACTTATCAATTGACTTGGAAAGAAATTTGTTTTGTTTTACAATATTCGGTGTGAAAAAGTGATACTCTGAAAAATATTGGAAATTTTCATAATTTTCATTGGATAAAATCGCAATTTAAATACACCTATCACACTATTTTTTTTTTTTTCAAAATTCGCATGCATTTTGGTAATTTCCTTAAGATTTAATTGTCAAACTTTTTTAAAAAATGGTGTTGAAAATTATATTCATAAAAATATAAGACTTTCTGTAGAATATGTTTGTCTATATTTTTGCAAAATAGTAAGGACTTCTTCATTTAATTTTTATTCGCAATAATGTTGGTAATTGTCTTAAAATATTCTTATCATCTTTTATAATGACAAAAAATTGCCCCAATAGTCTTAATTATATATAATATAAATTTCCCTATATTTCTTTTCTCCATTTGTAAATTACTTACCATGGGCAGGTAATATTCTGAAGAAAGTTTGCAAATTTTCAATGATTGCCTAATTTTGAAGGTTTTCACATTCATTTTTGTTAGGTTTGTGCTACTTTTATTTCACTGATTCTTAAACTATTATACAATTTCCATTAAACTCTCGGTGGGAATCGAACACACGACTGCATTTTTTTTTCCTTTCTACTTTCATAAAATTAATTAACTGTAAGTTTAACTTCGTGGCAATTGCCAGCAGTAAAGGCGTCTCATTACTCGTCGATAATGGAGAAAAATGCAAACTGCGCCGTCCATTTCCGGAGCCCTGTAATTTTATGCGATCGCCGGAAACGGAATTACGCGGCGTCTTCAAAATTTCGTTAATCGCCCAATTTAAAAGTAAGCGGAATAAATTAGCAAACTTCCTAACAGGCTGAGTTTCGGAGGGGCAATTATTTTGCTCCTAATCGATCGATAAAAATACCCTCATAAACGTACCGAAAAAAAAATCCACGTGCACATAAGAGACTGCCAAATAATTGTAGTATAGGCATTACAGTACAGTACATAAATTTCAGTACATTACAGACGTACTGAAATTTTAAGTGCATCAAGTCTCTAAGAGGGTGGTAGTGCTATAGTGCAGACATAATTAACTTTGGTGCAACCTATTACTGAAATGCCATCTGCTGATAAGATACTAATAAATCTATCAAGAAATTTGGGATGTTTCTGGACATATTTGAATCAATCTATTTAGGAAATGGTTTGGAAAATGATATTTAGGAAAATATGAGAATGTGGAATATTTTCTACAGAATAGTGATAGCAGCCTGTGATTTTGTTTTTGTTTTTTTAGTAATTCAAAACATTTACAAAAATAAAGTAAATTGTACAATGTGAAAAGTACTATTCGGCAGATGGGTGAGCAGCCCAAAAAAGCCATTAACAAAAATTAAAAAAAAAAAATTCAAACATTTACATGTTAACAGTGGAACATAAATTGAATGGTTGATCTAAAATAAATGAAAACAAAAATTTTAGTATTTGGTAAAGCGAAATACTGGAAACTTTTTTATATGAACGTGAACTTGAATAGTACCAATTTTCACAGCTTAAGTTATAAAAAACTAAAATAAAATGTACTCAAGTACTGTTGTAAGTAATGTACAATTTAATTTCGCATATTTTTGGAATGTTTTTCTTTTTCCATATGTAAATGAAATATGTAAAACGACTTAAGAAAGTTACTTGATGAAAATAAATTTTATTTGAGAAAAACTTCTTAAAATGATTGATGAAATATTTTGTTGAGCACCACGTTGCTTATGCACTTTTTTGTGAATGGCAAGTTCAAACTTTTGCATTTACAAAGCCGTTAAAGAGTCCAGAAACTTCATGCCCTGCAGTTATTAACAATCTCGCCAATTTCCTGTTCCATTTCTCGACGACTTCCAGGCGGAATGTCGCCGCCGAACTTTCGGCCCCGTTCAGCTGGCGAACTTAAAATTTAAACACTCTTCTGCCCTCCTTTAATCCCGCCGCCCCCAATCCGGCCCGCTTTGTGTAACAATTATTGCCTGGTGAATTATTAACGGTTTAGCAGCGCTCACAATTACAAGTAATTTAGGGGACAGATCACGGGGGCATTGTGCTGCCGCGCCGGGGAGCCCATAAGGGGCGGTCGGGGGCGGCAGGTTTCGCGCCCCCCGTGCATAATTTAGGCGGCGGTTTTGGCGCGGCGCAATTAAATATTTACCACCCCCAGCGGGCGACGAAAGGGGCCCAATCATCGGCGCGAGGAAGACTTCAAGGCACTCGAATGGGGGTGGAATTTGTTATTGTTATGATAAGTGAGAAGAATGTTCAATACTAGGCGAGTAATATCACTTAAGGACGCAATCATCACAGGGTGGAACTTGAAGGTAGAAAGGAGATTGATGAAAGTGAGAAAAGGATCGATGATTATTTCATTTAAAACTAAAAATTTCCGTATTTAATATTCACAAGGGGAAGCTCGATTTAGGAGTAGATTGCGTAGATTGAAGTGCTGCTAAAAAACAAGAAGATGTAGACGAGGAAGAAGAGGAAGAGGCAATGGAAGAGGTAGAGAAGAAGAGGAAGAAATGGAAGAGGCAATGGAAGAGGTGGGGAAGAAGAGGAAGAGGCAATGGAAGAGGTGGATAAGAAGAGGAAGAGGCAATGGAAGAGGTAGGGAAGAAGAGGAAGAAAAGGAAGAGGCACTGAAAGAGGTGGGGCAGAAGAGGAAGAAGCAATGGAAGAGGTGGGAAAGAAGAGGAAGAGGCAATGGAAGAGGTGCAGAAGAAGAGGAAGAAATGAAAGAGGCAATGGAAGAGGTGGGGAAGAAGAGGAAGAGGCAATGGAAGAGGTGGGGAAGAAGAGGAAGAGGCAATGGAAGAGGTAGGGAAGAAGAGGAAGAAAAGGAAGAGGCACTGAAAGAGGTGGGGAAGAAGAGGAAGAAGCAATGGAAGAAGTGGGAAAGAAGAGGAAGACGCAATGAAAGAGGTGGGGAAGAAGAGGAAGAGGCAATGGAAGATGTGGGGAAGAAGAGGAAGAGACAATGGAAGAGGTGGGAAAGAAGAGGATTAGAGCAAGAAAAGGAAGAAGAGGAAGAAGAGAAAGAAGAGGAAGAAAATGAATAAGAGGGAGAAGACGAAGAAGACGAAATAGAGGAAGAAGAGAAAGAAGAGTAAGAAGAGCAAGAAGACGAAGAAGACGAAGATGATTCTTATATTTTTCCATATGTATATTTTTATATTATCTTGAGATACTGATAGACAGATAAAGATGAGATGAAAGACATCTCATATTTTCTTTGATGATTTTCTTTTTCATCTTGCTTATCAATCTTTCAAGAAAATGGTGCAGAACAACTATATTCACAAAAATATAAGATTTTCTGTGGAATTCTGCGTAAAATCGTTGTTTTTCCAGGAGATATTGTCTTTCATCTTATCTTTTCTTTTATCTTTTTTCTCTTCCATGTTACGTATCAATCTTTTAAGAAAATGATGCAGAAAAACAAAATTAATAAATATATAAGAATTTCTGTAGAAAATTGTTGTTAATATTATATGATATTTAGGATTTAGGAATATAATCAATAAGTTTGCGCATATTAAGCAATCTTAGTGAGCCAAATTGACACTTGCACTTACTATTACATTATAATTTTCAGAAAATATTTAAAAAAAATGGAATTCAGAAAGAATTTGGAAGTTTATTTGTGATACTTTTATTGATACTCTTATTATATTATTATCACTCTTGCCTAGTTTGCTGATTTTGAAAATCAGCATGAAGTAATACTGAAAACCTAGTCTGCTGATTTTGAAAATCAGCATGAAGTGATACTGAAAACCTAGTCTGGTGATTTTGAAAATCAGCATGAAAAGTTACTGAAAACGAATTTAGCTACTTTTAATATCCTTAGTGAATAAAAATAGAAATTTAAAGCTATTTATCAACCTCTAATTTTTTGACACGAAAATTGGTACTCGAAAAGAATTATGGACTTTGTTACAATTTACATTGAAAAAATTAGAACTTAAAAATTATAATGAATATTGTTTTTGGTTTCATTAGCAAGAAATTTTTAAATTTCCTTGTGATGTCCATGTAAAACTTCTTAGAAATTGGTTCGGAAATATGATATCCATAAAAATTTGAAAATATATCTAGTATATATAAATAATTTTTTTTTTTCGAAAGTTATATGGGCAAGTAAGAAATTCTCTGTTTTAGACAAAATTTAGCAATTATTATAATTTTTATTGATTTTCAATTATTTCAATGTCATTTTTCTAAATTAATTGCTGTGTTGTTGAATTCTAATAGATTATTTGGAATATTATTGCTGATCTCTTTAAAAATTGGTATAGAACAGTGATATACAAAAATTTTGTTTTTGGTTTCAATGGCAAGAAAATTTATAATTTCCTTGAGATGTCCATGTAAAACTTCTTGAAAATTGGTCTGGAAATATGATATTCATAAGAATTTGAGAATATATCTGGTATATATAAATAAATAAATAAATTCTTTCGAAAGTTATATGGGCAAGTAAGAAATTCTCTGTTTTAGACAAAATTTAGCAATTATTATAATTTTCATTGATTTTCAAGTTTTTCAATGTACGTTTTCGAAATTACTTGTTGTGTTGTTGAATTCTAATAGAATATCTGGAATATTCTTGCTAATGTCTTTAAAAATTGGTACGGAAAAGCGATATTCAAAAATTTTGCTTTTGGTTTCATCAGCAAGAAATTTTGAAATTTTCTCGAGATGTTCATGTGAAACTTCTTGAAAATTGGTCTGGAAATATGATATTCATAAGAATTTGAGAATATATCTGGTATATATAAATAAATAAATAAATTCTTTCGAAAGTTATATGGGCAAGTAAGAAATTCTCTGTTTTAGACAAAATTTAGCAATTATTATAATTTTCATTGATTTTCAAGTTTTTCAATGTACGTTTTCGAAATTACTTGTTGTGTTGTTGAATTCTAATAGAATATCTGGAATATTCTTGCTAATGTCTTTAAAAATTGGTACGGAAAAGCGATATTCAAAAATTTTGCTTTTGGTTTCATCAGCAAGAAATTTTGAAATTTCCTCGAGATGTTCATGTGAAACTTCTTGAAAATTGGTCTGGAAATATGATATTCATAAGAATTTGAGAATATATCTTGTATATATAAATAAATAAATAAATTCTTTCGAAAGTTATATGGGCAAGTAAGAAATTCTCTGTTTTAGACAAAATTTAGCAATTATTATAATTTTCATTGATTTTCAAGTTTTTCAATGTACGTTTTCGAAATTACTTGTTGTGTTGTTGAATTCTAATAGAATATCTGGAATATTCTTGCTAATGTCTTTAAAAATTGGTACGGAAAAGCGATATTCAAAAATTTTGCTTTTGGTTTCATCAGCAAGAAATTTTGAAATTTCCTCGAGATGTTCATGTAAAACTTCTTATTGATTGGTCTGAAAATATGATCTTATATTTTTATATTATATTGTACGTAACTTGTGCAACAGCAATGTATGTTGCTTTTAAGGTTGAATAAACTAAACTGAACTGAACTAAACGGAACTGAAGACTTAAAAGAGGAAGAAGACGAAAAAGAGGAAGAAGACGAAAAAGAGGAAGAAGAGGAAGAAGAGGAAGAAGAGGAAGAAGAGGAAGAAGAGGAAGAAGAGGAAGAAGAGGAAGAAGAGGAAGAAGAGTACGAAGAGGAAGAAATATATCTTTTCCAATGAAGCATCCTTAAAATATTTAATAACCCAAGCCCAAGCATCAATAAGTTCATATATTTAGCTTCAAAAACGTTTGTACCTGTTTCTTTAAATTATTTTTTGTTTTCAACATAATTAAAAAAAAATCCTATGATCAAATATTCGTATAGATTCATAGCTAATATTCATGTATCCTAATAAATAAAAGGCAATATTATTACACACATTATTTGCAGATTATTTGCACATTATTTTCAATGTTCGTCTCCAGTTTAAAACTAAATAATAATTTTCTGCCCTCGTGTAATGTATATGGGATTATTCGCTCTCCATATTTTTCTAGATTATTGCAAATGTGCAAACTGTGCTGGGCTCGAATTGCCGGGCAAATTGAACCAATCTTATTTTCCTTTTCGCGTACCTGGCTCGTATAAATATAAAACTTCAAAGCGCCGCAGCTTTGGCTCTGGGCGATTTTCTGGCGTGCTCCAATTAGGAAAAGCGGAATTACCGAGGAATTTTATTGATGTACCGCCAGTAACTTTAATATTATTTTAACGTGGCGATTCTAATACGCCTGATTCATTTTGGGTGAGCAAAATATGATCTCCTCCAGAAGCATGTATATAAGTTATGATAAGTTACGACGTTATGAGTAACAAGTGTAGTGAAAAACCGTAAAGAAGATTAAAGAAAAGGGAATGTCGTCCTTTTACGACTTACAGTAATCTGCCTGATCTCAGTCGTTCGCAACCGACGATAAATTGTAGGTGCCATATGTTAGTGTAACCACGATACAAGTACATAAGTACAATGACAAGTACAAGAACGATGAGAATAGGAAGAAGAGGAAGCCATATGTCAGTGTAACCACGATACAAGTACATAAGTACAAGCACGATACAAGTACATAAGTACAAGAACAAGTACAAGTACGATAAGAAGAGGAAGAAGAGGAAGCTATATGTCCGTATAACAACGATACAAGTACATTAGTACAAGTACGATACAAGTACATAAGTACAAGTACGATACAAGTACATCAGTACAAGAAAAAGTACAAGAACGATGAGAAGAGGAAGAAGAGGAAGCCATATGTCAGTGTAACCAGGATACAAGTACATAAGTACAAGTACGATACAAGTACATAAGTACAAGTACGATACAAGTACATAACTACAAGAACAAGTACAAGTACGACAGGAAAAGGAAGAAGAGGAAGCCATATGTCAGTGTATCCAGGATACAAGTACGATACAAGTACATAGGTACAAGAACAAGTACAAGTACGATAAGTAGAGGAAGAAGAAGAAGCCATATGTCAGTGTAAGGACGATACAAGTACATAAGTACAAGTACGATACAAGTACATAAGTACCAGAACTAGTACAAGTACGATAAGAAGAGGAAGAAGAGGAAGCTGACAAAAAAGAGGAAGAAGACGAAAAAGAGGAAGAAGACAAAAAAGAGGAAGAAGAGTAAGAAGAGTAAGAAGAGGAAGAAGACAAAGAAGACGAAAAATAGGAAGAAGACGAAGAAGACGAAAAATAGTCAGAAGGGGAAGAAAAGGAAGAAGAGGAATAAGATGAAGAAGAGGAAGAAGAGTAAGCAGAGGAAGAAACATATATTTTCCAATGAAGCATCCTTAAAATATTTAATTACCCAAGCTCAAGCCCATTTACTCATATACTCATATACAGGGTGGTCACATTTACGACGCCTACCATTAAGATCTATTAAACGAAAATATATAAAGAGTTGGTCATATGGGAGAAAAGTTTCTTATTTTCATGCCTTTTAATATTCTAGAACGAAATCTGAAAACGATATCTTGCATAGTTCCTGAAATATCAAACTTTGATCTTTGCAACAAATTTTTAAATTATCGATTTTTGGTGGGAAATAGTGTCTGATTACTCACATATTATTCATGGTTGAACTCGGAATTTTTCGCTCATTTGAATGCTATTTAAATAAATAATGCCAATAAATGCCAATAAATCCAATATTGTGGACATAAGAAAATCCAAAATTGACGATGAAAATTTAGGCATTTAGGCAGAAAATGTTTATACTGTAATCAGAAAGCTCACGTCGAAAAATTTAACAGTGCCAAGTTTGGTAACATATCCTTCAAAGGTAAAAGAGTTATAAAAGGAAAACGAAAGTGCACTTTTTCAGTTTTTCAGTGATATTTCAGGAACTGTACAGGATATCCCGGATTTCACAAAAATGAACATATTTTATTCCATTTGACCAACTCTGTATATATTTCCGTTTAATAGATTCTACTAAAAGTGACCACCCTGTATGTGGGCAACTAGCATTGCAACAATCCGAGCATGGCACAAGTAGAAGAAGAAGAAGAAAAGTATTTCGGAATTAATCCTGAAAATAAAATTTTGTAGCATGATGTTTTTGAATTGCAAAGTTGCAAAGAACTTCCCGTAAGATAAATTTTGATCTATTAAACTGTCTACTTGTTTTGCAGTAATGTCTGTATAAATATTGATCTAAGAAAGTGTCTGCTAGATCTATAATAATTTCTGTACAAAAATCGAATCCTCCAGCAGAATCTAGTTAAATATTAATTTGTTAAAAGCATTGCAATTTCTTGTGTCCAGACAGGTAAAAGTAATTAAAGATTTGTACTGCTTCAGAATATAGAAATACGATATGCACGAATGTTTTTTTTTTTTTAATTGCAATGTGTTCAAAGTATTGGAAGTTCTCAATACTTTGAACACATTGCAATTAAAAAATAAAACATTTCGTGCATATCGTATTTCTTAAGATAAATTTTGATCTGTTAAAGTGTCTACTACATTTGCAAGAATATCTGTACAAAAATCGAATCCTCCAGCAGAATCTACTTAAATATTAATTTGTTAAAAGCATTGCAATTTCTCGTGTCCTGACAGGTAAAAGTAATTAAAAATCGGCAAGTGCTTCTGATTATAGAAATACAATATGCACAAGCAAAATTTGTATATAATGCTTCTAATTCTTATCCCAATCCAAACGAAACAACAAATCTGTCATGATAAATTACAGAATATAGTTGAAAATTATTAAATTCGTAATGTAAATACCAAAATTTGAATTGAAATTTCAATGTTTAATTAAAACCTGAAATTTTGAGTAGAAATTCTAAAGATTTCGTCCACAACGCATATCACTCACTAAGTTTATTAATAAATAATGCAATTTTTACTTTGTAGGTTGTAATGCATTATTTATTTATACATAATAATAATATTTATTAGCAGAAATCTACATACATATTTCAAAAAATAAATACATATTAAATAAATAACAACAAAAATTATAATAATAAAAATGGAGTAAAAGCCTCCAGTGTTAATAAAATAAAGTTTATTAATATTTTAATAGAAATTTGCAACACTTTTAATGGTAAAAACAAATTTTTAATATACCCAAATTAGACATTTAACCATAGATTATGAAATTTTCTTTGAAAATTATACATATATGCAAATTTTCTTTATAAATTACAAAATGTTATTACATGTTCATCAAACCACAAAATTCTCATTGAAATTGTATCATTTCGATTGTAAATTACAATGACGTTGAATTTCTATTAGAAATTACAAAATTTTCATTCAAATTTTTCATTACTAATACCAAAATTTTACAAAATATTACAAAGAATTGATACCCAATTTAGACATTTAAATATAAATTATGAAATTTTCGTTGAAAATTATACATTTTATATGCAAATTTTCTTTATAAATTACGAAATGTTATTACAAGTTCATCAAACCACAAAGGTCTTATTGAAATTGTATCATTTCGATTGTAAATTACAATGACTGTTGCATTTCTATGGAAATTGCAAATCCTCCCCAAAATCATTGAACAATTCTAGTTCCTAAATAAGGAATAGCTGAAACTAAATTAGTGATAACAGTCGCCCATCAAAAAGATATTTTTACAAAATTTTCATTAAATTTTTTTGTTACTAATACCAAAATTTTCATAAATTACAACGAATTCAATTGAATTATATTGAATTCAAATTCGTAAAAAATGTTTGGCACTCGATATTTATTTTAGGTGCTGACTGCAATATGCTTCTTTGTATTCCTTGCAGTATTTAAGAGCGATATATCTCACCGTTAAACTATAACTTTACTGTTCACTACCAAGAGATTTATGGCTCCTATTTATTAAAGATAGTCACGTAAAAGCATGGAATTGCCAATTTCAGCTGTTTATTTCAAATTCCAACGGTGATTGCTGTGATTATAGGCTGAATCGTACGAATCCTTTAATTATTGTTGCCAAATTAATACGTATGATTTATAGTCCTATTTTTAGAAGCGTTTTGATATTTTGATTAAAACTATTGGCTTTATTTAATTTTTTTGATATATCTGTTGGGAATTCTGTAAATTTGTATAAAACTTTGCGACCATTTCTGCAATTTTAATTAAATTTGGCGTGATTTGTATATTTTCATTGCATACTAAATATTCTGCAATTTTCTGCAAGTTTGGTTAATTTTATCTCTTTAGTTCGAAGTACGTAGATATGATATCTCTTTATGATCTGGATTCTGAACGTACTGAAATATATTCGAAATGGTCATATTCACGTTCTAGACAATATACTTGCCTACTGTAAAATCTTTGAACAACATTTCTAATGAAATTGGGATCAAGCTTATTGCAGGCATGCCTTATCAGATCTTTTAGTTCTTGAATATCATTTACGACAGAATCGACAGATTTTTTGACAGGTTTATGGTATAATTGGTTGCCTAGCATAGCAAGTTGTTGACATGTGTTTTTTAAAATTGAACATAGGGACGTTGGATTGACTATGTTCAGAGTTAAAAAAATGTCAGGGTATGGTACATAGCTGCTATTAAAGTATGATATGAATTATGAGGATCTAAATTTTGCACTATAACTTGTACCAGGCGAGAACATAAAATGCGGCCAGTAGTTATACAAGGACAGTTATACTAGGCTCAGACTGGTCAGTGGCCGCAGTAGTTATACTAGGACAGTTCCACTCCACCCCCCGCGAAGTTTTCGATTAATTTAATCCGCGGTTTAATCGAACTTTTGATTCGCGTAAGTAGAGCAATTTGGGGGTAATTAGAGCATTAAAGCGACGGATTCGCGTTTTAATGGGATAATTGCGGTAATTATCCGCGGTATTTGCATACAATTGCTCTAATTACGCGATTATCCGCGGAATTTGCATACAATTGCTCTAATTACGCCAGCTATTCCGCGGTACTTACGCGAATCAAAAGTTCGATTAAACCGCGGATTAAATTAATCGAAAACTTCGCGGGGGGTGGAGTGGAACTGTCCTAGTATAACTACTGCGGCCACTGACCAGTCTGAGCCTTAACGCAATTTATTTCCATATGCCTATTTGAATACTGACCCACATCGAGCCTCTCGTCAATAACGTATCCTCGGGTCTTGGGATTACCTCAAATGGGCGCGTTCATTATTCACGCGTACATCTCGCGTTTTCTTTTTGATAACCGAAGGCACAGACTTCATAAAATAATAATCCACGGATCCCCCGAGGGCTGCGGGGGGTGGGGGCACGAAATGTTTACGCCGCCTGTAAAACCGACGAACACATCCCTCCCGGCATTCAAACTAGACGGGATGCTTCATCAATGCCGGATCGGCAATAAAAGCGCCCCCCAGGGGGAGACAAATAAAAACATTTACGCCGGGGAATTCCCGGTCGAGTTTCCAATCGAACCGTAATCAACCGAGATGGCAGGGATATGAGATGGAAGCCTAGGGGAAGGATGCCATCGGGATTGAACGAGTCTGTTGTGTTAATGACATTGTGGACAACGGGCCAGAAGGACTTCCATCGATAGTTTTTATAAGGCATGAACAAATTCTAATTGTAACCTAGTACATAAAAATAAATTTGGACTTGAAAATTTGACAACAGGTATTAACTCTCCGAGTTGACCAGTATAAGTTATCTGACACTGAAATTCCTGAAAATTTATCTAATGCATATTATGACAATTTTATACCAGATTTCTATACAGTATACCTGAAGATAATTCCTCTGAAAATGTGACAACAGGTATGTGTAAATTAAGTGAGAAAATCGAGTTATTAACTTTCCGAGTTGACCAGTATAAGTTATCTGTCACTGAAATTTCTGAAAATTTATCTAATGGATATTATGAAAATTTTATACCACATTTGTATACAGTATACCTGAAGATAATTCCTTTGAAAATTTGACAACAGGTATGTGTAAATTAAGTGAGAAAATCGAGCTATTAACTTTCCGAGTTGACGAGTATAAGTTATCTGTCACTGAAATTTCTGAAAATTTATCTAAAAGATATTATGAAAATTTTATGCCAGATTTATATAGAGTATCTCTAAAGATATTTCCTCTGAAAATGTGACAACAGATTGTTCTCTTCAGTATTTTTTTTTTAACTATTCGTGCTTAATTGAAAGTTTCGTGCTCTCAATAAATGTTCTATAGCTATCACACTGTATTGGGATAAACTCCGTCGTAATAATTATAAGAGTTTTATAAGCTTATCTTATCGCAAAGTGCATGACCCCAAATTCTAACCTCGTGCGTGCTGTATTAGTAATTACAGGGTTTAGAATTTAGTTGACGTTTTTGAGATGAGCCGTGATGTTATTCCGGAAGCTGTGCGTGCCGCTTTGTATCCGGTAGCCGGCGGCGAGCTGGGGGCCGTACGCAAGGTCGTCGACACCGACGTGGGCACGTCGTACACCGTGGAAGTCGCCGGAAAGCCGGGGATGTTCGTCAAGTGCCTGCACCAGGAGGCGGCTCGCTTCGCCACCGTCGGCGCGATCTACTTCGCCAACGAGATCGTCTTCTACGGCGACATCCTGCGCGGATACACGCTCCAGCTTCCGCTAGCGTGCGTGGCCAGGTGCCTGGGGGCCTCCTCGGGGGCGGCCCCGTACATAGCCCTGGAGAACCTCGTGGCGAGGGGGTACGGCCCCCCCCGAGGACCCGCTGCCTGCAGAATGCGTCGCGACGGTGGTGGGACAGCTGGGGCGGCTGCACGCGCGCTCCCTGGCGCTCCAGCAGCAGGACGAGGGGGCGTTCAGGAATGCAACAAGTAAGCTGCAGGAGACGGTTTTCCGGCCGGAGACGCGCAGGATGTTCCTGCACGCCATGCACGACGCCCTGAGGCTCGCCAGACAGGCTCTGCCCTGCGGCAGCGTTTACGTGGAGAAATTGGGGGCCTTCACCCTCGACGTGTACGACACGATGACCGCGCTGGCCGCAGAAGAGGGCCACCATCGCGTGATTACGCACGGCGATCTGTGGCCCTCAAACATCCTCTACAAACCAAATGGGGCCCATATCGCGTTCGTCGACTTCCAGGCCTGCAGGCTCTCATCGCCAGTCCATGACTTAATGCTCTTCATCCTCGTCGCCACGGACAGACAGCTCAGAGATGAGCTCCGCGATGACCTTCTGGGCTCCTACCATGACGCCCTGTGCGACGAATTGGGGCTGCTGGGTTGCGACGCGGTGAGGGTCTTTCCTCGCTCAGCCCTGGACCACCAGCTCAAGAGGCACGCACGCTTTGCCATGGCCATGGCTTTGGTCGGGCTACCTCTCCACATGACCAACTCTTCGATCATCCACGAAGACCTAAATCCGCAAGGCGAGCCCCCAGGGGATGAAAACGACCCTCTCCTGGCGTTCATGCGCAACGTTTGCGCCAGAAAGACCATGAAGTGCAAGAACAAGATGATTGAGATTATAATGGACGTGGTCGACCAAGGATATTTGGACTAGGTGGCCAATAAGTGTCTTCATAGCGATGAAGCTATTTAGTGATCAATTTCTGTGTTAATTCTTCAATCATAGCATTATTGCTATCAGTTTAGATTAAACAAATAATTGTACATAATGTATAAAATGGTTAAGGTGCTCAGTTGATGATCTGTGATAATAAAGTCCCTAAAAACTAACGCGAATAAAAATGTATTTTCTTTTCGTAGTTAAAGTAGGTAGCAAAACTGTAACATACGTATGTAAATCTGGCAAAAAAACTTCATAATATACGTTAAATGAATTTTCAGAAATTTCAGTGACAGATAACTTTTACTGGTCGGTCAACTCGGAAAGTTAATAGCTTGATTTTCTGGCTTAATTTACACATACCTGTTGTCAAATTTTCAGAGGAAATATCTTCGAGTATACTGTATACAAATCCGGCATAAAATTTTCATAATATCTATCAGATAAATTTTCAGTGACTGATAACTCATACTGGTTAACTCGGAAAGTTAATAACTCGATTTTCTCAGTTAACTTACACTTATCGGTTGTCAAATTTTCGGAGGAATTATCTTCAGGTATACTATATACAAATCTGTCATCAATTTTATATAATATCCATTATATAAATATTAAGGAATTTCAGTGACAATAACTTATACTGGTCAACTCGGACCAGTACGTAACCAGTAGTAAATTAAGGGAGAAAATCGAGTTATTAACTAATAACTCGAATTTCTCCCTTAATTTACACATACCTGTTATCAATTTTTTAGCAGAATTATCTTTACCTACACTGTATCCAAATCTGGCATAAAATTTTCATAATACTCATTAGATAAATTTTCAGAAATTTCAGTGACAGATAACTCATACTAGTCAACTCGCAAAGTTAATAACTTGATTTTCGCACTTAATCTACATGTACCCATTGTCAAATTTTCAGAGGAAATATCTCCAGGTACAGTGTATACAAATCTGGCATAAAATTTTCATAATATCAATTACATGAATTTTCAGAAATTTCAGTGACAGATACCTTACACTGGTCAACTCAGAAAGTCAATAACTCAATTTTCACACTTAATTTACCCATGACTGTTGCCAAATGTTCAGAGGAATTATCTTCAGGTGTACTGTATATAAATCTGGCATACAATTTTCAGTAATATCTGTAACTGATAACCGATCCTGGTCAACTCGGAAAGTTAAACTTCAGAATCTTTAAAAGTATCATAAAAAGTGTGCATCAAAGTATCGCCCAATGAAACTTATGTGTGTTAGTCCTGAAGGGTCTGTGAATATACCCTGTAAGTGACACTTTCCAATTTTCCGATGGAGATGTGCAAAATGATGAGTTATATCATCGACAACCTTCAGAGTGATCATACTATCGAATTGACAGTGGTGCATTAAAGTCAGCATTAAAGCTGGTAACTTTCATGGAACATGATTATTTGATAATGCACATGATGAGTTTTTTAAGTTAATCTATGGTAATACATATAGGTTAAATGTAGGATGATTGAATCATATTAGTTTTTTTCTTAACCAAACCGGAATATTCTTTGGTCAATGTTCTGAAATTTGTGGAGCTAATCATAGTTTTATACTATTAAAATGTCATAATTTACATTATCAAATCATCGTATTGCATGAAATTTATCAACTGCATTGTCAGAATAATGAGTAATATCATCGAATACGTTCAGAGTCATCATATTATTGAAGTGATAGTCATCAAACGGGAATATTCTTTGGTCAATGTTCTGAAATTTGTGGAGCTAATCATAGTTTTATACTATTAAAAAAATATCATTTACATTCTCAGATCATCGTATTGCATGAAAGTTATCAACATCATTGTCAGAATGATGAGTAATATCATCTAAAACGTTCAGATTCATCATATTATCGAATTGGCAGTGTTGTATTAAAGTCATCATTAAAGCTGGTAACTTTCATGTACCATGATTATTTGATAATACACATGATGACTTTTTTAAGTTAATCTATGGTAATACATATAGGTTACATGTAGGACGATTGAATAAAATTAGTTTTTTTTCTTAACCAAACAGGAATATTCTTTGGTCAATGTTTTTAAATTTGTGGAGCAAATCATAGTTTTATACTATTAAATAGTCATCATTTACATTATCAAATCATCGTATTGCATAAAAGTTATCAACTGTATTGTCAGAATGATGAGTTATATAGTCGAATACCTTCAAAGTCATCATATTATTGAATTGTTCATTGAACTTTCATGTAACACGATGATTTGATAATGCACATGATAGCTTTTTAAGTTAATCTATGGTAAATCATATAGTTTAATTAAAAAGTCATAATTTGCATTATCAAATCATCGTGTTGCATGAAAGTTATCAACTGTATTGTCAGAATGATGAGTTAAATCATCGAATACCTTCAGAGTCATCATATTATCGAATTGATAGTGATGCATTAAAGTCATCATTAAAGCTGGTAACTTTCATGTAACATAATGATTTGATAATGCACATGATGACTTTTTAAGTTAATCTATGGTAATACATATAGGTTACATGTAGGACGATTGAATCAAATTAGTTTTTTTCTTAACCAAACAGGAATATTTTTAGGTCACTGTTCTGAAATTTGTGGAGCTTATCATAGTTGTATACTATTAAAAAAAATTCATTTACATTATCAAATCATCGTATTGCATGAAAGTTATCAACATCATTGTCAGAATGATGAGTAATATCATCGAATACGTTCAGAGTCATCATATTATTGAAGTGACAGTCATCAAACAGGAATATTATTTAGTCAATGTTCTGAAATTTGTGGAGCTAATCATAGTTTTATACTATTAAAATGTCATCATTTACATTATCAAATCATCGTATTGCATGAAAGTTATCAACGTCATTGTCAGAATGATGAGTAATATCATCGAATACGTTCAGAGTCATCATATTATCGAATGAACAGTGATGTATTAAGTCACCAATAAAGCTGATAACTTGTGTGTAACATGATGATTTGATAATGCACATGATGACTTTTTAAGTTAATCTATGGTAATACATATAGGTTACATGTAGGACGATTGAATCAAATTAGTTTTCTTCTTAACCAAACAGGAATATTCTTTGGTCAATGTTTTAAAATTTGTGGAGCTAATCATAGATCTATACTATTAAAAAGTCATAATTTACATTATTAAATCATCGTATTGCATTAAAGTTATCACCTGTATTGTCAGAATGATGAGTTAAATCATCGAATACCTTCAGAGTCATCGCATTATTGAATTGACAGTGATGCATTAAAGTCAACATTAAAGCTGGTAACTTTCATGTAACATGATGATTTGATAATGTACATGATGACTTTTTAAGTTAATCTATGTTAATACATATTGATTAAATTAAAAAGTCATCATTTGCATTATCAAATCATCGTATTGCATAAAAGTTATCAACATCATTGTCAGAATGATGAGTAATATCATCGAATACGTTCAGAGTCATCATATTATCGAATGAACAGTGTTGTATTAAGTCACCATTAAAGCTGATAACTTTCATGTAACATGATGATTTGATAACGCACATGATGACTTTTTAAGTTAATCTATGGTAGTACATATAGATTAAATTAAAAAGTCATCATTTGCATTATCAAATCATCGTATTGCACGAAAGTTATCAGCTGTATTTTCAGAATGATGAGTTTTATCATCGAATACCTTCAGAGTCGACATATTAACGAATTTAAAGTGATGCATTAAAGTCATCATTAAAGCTGGTAACTTTCATGTAACATGATGATTTGATAATGCACATGATGACTTTTTAAGTTAATCTATGATAATACATATAAAGTATGTCTCTGGATTAAGTTTACAAGGGAGATTTTTTTTACTTAAAAGTAAATATTTTAAAAATATCTCTTTTGTAAACTCAATCCGGGGACATATTGTAAATAAAATTAAAATGTCATAATTTGGATTATCAAATCATAGCATTGCATTACGTTATCAACTGCATTGTCAGAATGATGAGTAATATCATTGAATACGTTCAGAGTCATCATATTATCGAATTGACAGTGATGCATTAGAGTCATCATTAAACCTGGTAACTTTCATGTAACATGATGGTTTCATAATGCACAAGATGACTTTTTAAGTTAATCTATGGTAATACATATAGATTAAATTTAAAAAGTCATAATTTGCATTATCAAGTCATCGTATTGCTTGAAAGTTATCAACTGTATAGTCAGAATGATGAGTTATATCATCGACAACCTTCAGAGTAATCATATTATCGAATTAACAGTGATTCATTAAAGTCATCATTAAAGCTGGTAACTTTCATGTAACATGATGATTTGATAATACACATGATGACTTTTTAAGTTAATCTATGATAATATACATGTACCTGTATATACAGTATGTCTTTGGATTAAGTTTACAACAGGGATTTTTTTTAATTTTCACTTTTAAGTAAAAATGTTATAAATTTTGATTTTGCCAACACCCTGTATAAATAAATCAAAGTTTTAATAAGTGAACTGGTAGTTTCACATCAAGCAGGAATTATAATTCGTATAACATTTGTACTTAAAAGAAAATTTAAAAAAAAAAATCCCTTTTGTATACTCAATCCGGGGACATATTGTAGATTAAATTAAAAAGTCATAATTTGCATTATCAAATCATCGTATTGCATGAAAGTTATGAACTGTATTGTCAAAATGATGAGTTATATCATCGACAACCTTCAGAGTCATCATATTATCGAATTGACAGTGATTCATTAGTCATCATTAAATCTGGTAACTTTTATGTAACACGATGATTTGATAATGCACATGATGGGTTTTTAATTTAACCTACGGTAATACATATAGATTAAATTTAAAAAGTCATAATTTGCATTATCAAATCATCGCATTGCATGAAAGTTATCAACTGTATTGCCAGCATGATGAGTTATAGCGTCGAATACCTTCAGAATAATCATATTATCGGATTGACAATGATGCATTAAAGTCATCATTAAAGATGGTAACTTTCATGGAACATTGTGATTTGTGATTTGATAATGTACATAATGACTTTTTAAGTTAATCTATGGTAATACATATTGATTAAATTAAAAAGTCATCATTTGCATTATCAAATCCTCGCATTGCATGAAAGTTATCACCTGTATTGTCAGAATGATGAGTAATATCATCAACAACTTTCAGAATCATCATATTATCGAATTGGCAGTGATGCAATAAATTCATCATTAAAGCTGGTAACTTTCATGTAACATGATGATTTGATAATGCACTTGATGACTTTTTAAGTTAATCTATGATAATATACATGTACCTGTATATACAGTATGTCTTTGGATTAAGTTTACAAGAGGGATTTATTTTAATTTTCACGTTTAAATAAAAATGTTATAAATTTTGATTTTGCCAACACCCTGTAGAAATTAATCAGAGTTTCAATAACTGAAGTGGTAGTTTCACAACAAGCAGGGATTACAATTCCTCTTTTCCTATTTTTACTTAAAAGTAAAAATTACAAAAAAAAAACATTTGTAAACTCAATCCGGTTACATATTGTTGATTAAATTAAAAAGTCATCATTTGCATTATTAAATCATTGTATTGCATGAAAGTTACCAACTGTATCGTCAGAATGATGAGTTATATCATCGATAACCTTCAAAGTCACCATATTAACGAATTGGCAGTAAGACAGTGATGCATTAAAGTCAACATTAAAGCTGGTTACTTTCATGTAACATGATGATTTCATAATGCACAAGATGACTTTTTATGGTAATTTTATGTAATACATATAGATTAGATTAAAAAGTTATCAAATCATCATATTGTATCAAAGTTATCAACTGTAGTGTCAGAATGCTGTGTTATATCATCCAATGCATCAGCAGTATTACCATAATCAATAGATATACCAACAAAAATAGGTTGTATATTGGCGTAGGTGATTAGACCATTATAAATTTGGGATTCGAACCCAAAAGCTCTGCATAAATAAGCATCTTAATTTGTATGAATTATGTTATTGTAATAATACGTTATAATATGTTACAACGTAGAATCATTACCAATAAAAATCATCATAGTGAAATCAGATATCAAATAAAATATATCAATAAAATTAAATATACAGAGAATTTTAAGTAAGAACATTAGGAATTGATGCGTTTAAAATTTTTGTTTTGCCATCATCATCATCAAAACCATTGACGTTAATCATAAAGAGGTATGAGTTGTTTGGATAATATTTTTGTATTAAATATATTTTTTATTAGTGGTATTATCTTCAATCATTATCAAATTATCATCACCATCATGACGAAATCTGTAAGATATTATAATATTGTATGGGCTAAATGCGTTTAAAATTTTTATATTGTCATCATTGTCATCAAAATCATTGACGTTTATCATGAAGCGGAAGTTGTTTGGATAATATTTTTGTATTAGTAATTGTTTTATTAGTAGCATTATCTTCAATCATTATCAAATTATCATCACCATCATGACGAAATCTGTAAGGTATTTTAATGATTGTATGAGCTAAATGCGTTTAAAATTTTTATATTGTCATCACTATGATAAAAATCATTTAACGTTTATCATGAAGAGGAAGTTGTTTGGATAATATTTTTATATTAAGTAATTGTTTTATTAGTGGCATTATTTTCAATAATTATCAAATTATCATCACCATCATGACGAAATCTGTAAGATATTTGAATGATTGTATGGGCTATGTAGATGATTCACATCTTGATTTCAATATTGTAATCCCCAATATTTTTACATTATGGTCATCATACAAGGGAGTTCATCACAGAACACATGTATCATCATAAAAGTCACTTCTTTAATTTTCACGTAAATGGCAAAATCATTTTCCTCACATAATATTTTAACTGGTAAGTTTTGATTATTCTTCTCAAACGTTAAAAAAACAAAATTTAAATAAAAATATTCTGTACTTCCTTAATTATGTTAAAATTATTATTTGCGACTGGTTTCGGTGTTTAAACTATCATCAGGCAATACTAAAATAGATTTTAATATAAATATTATATGCTATTTTTTAAATATTACTAAAATGCACATTTTATAAAAAATAGCATATACAATTTATATTAAAGTCTATTTTAGTTTTACCTGACGATAGTTTAAACACCTAATCCGGTCGCAAAGAAATTTTTTAACAAACTTAAGGAAGTACAGATTTTTAATTTAAATTGACAAACTTAATATAAGAAATTTGACAAATGAATTGACATAACCTTAATATAAAAAATCTGAGAAATTTATGTAGGTAATGTTTGAGGAGGATTATCAAAACTTGCCAGTTAAAGCTCAACCCCTAAGAAGTATTATGTGAGGAAAATTACTACGCCATTTACGTGTCCATTACACAATTCAGCCAGCAGCGGTTATATTTTCTGTAAATAATCTCACGATGTGGTCCTTAAAAGGTACATCCTCAGATAAGCTCCCACAAGGTCTAATTACACAAAGTGCTCGGATGAAAGCTCTGCGTCCTAAAATTATGTAAAACTGCTTTTTATACGGCGCGCTGTAAATTTAAACCAGACGATTATTACGATTAAAGCACTTAGAAGAAATATGAAATATTCATGAAAGACGCACATAATTATAACACCCAAATCTTTTTTTTTTCAATTTTTTGTAGAATTAGAGCGTAATATTGAAAATATAGAAAAAATAATTATTACAACTTTAAAATTATAGTTATATAAATTTTGTAAATATTAATTCCTATAAGCTTCAATTATTCGTTTGGCTGTATTCTTAAGTGATTAAATATTATTTTTTTTATAAGTTTCAATTATTCTTTTGATTGTATTCTTAACTTTTTGATTAACTGGTCAATATTAGAGGCATCTACTTTGTGATACATGATGAAATTAAATAAAACGAACACTTTTCTTTGTTTATGTCACACTGTTTATTAAAATTAGTGACTATAGTTTTGATCACGTTCTGATCATTATCTAACGTAGAACTCTACAGTAAACGTAGAGAAAACTCTAAACTTAGAGAAAGTTTGATAATGATTAGAACGTGAAAATATAGTCACTAATTTTAATAAATATTATGATATACAATGAAAAGCAGGACACTTTTCTTTGTATATCACAATGTTTATTAAAATTAGTGACTATAGTTTAGATCACGTTCTTTATTTTTTTAAAAAAATTTGCCTTGGACAACTGTCTTTTCTTTGATTATGTCACAGTGTTTATTAAAACTAGTGACTATAGTTTCGATCACGTTCTGATCATTATCAAACTTAGAGTAAACTCGAGAGTAAACTTAGAGAATACTCTAAGTTTGATAATGATTAGAAAGTGATCGAAACTATAGTCACTAATTTTAATAAACAGTGTTATATACAAAGAAAAGGGTTTGTTTTATTTAATTTTTTGCTTTGCTCAATTGTGCACAATTGTGGACACAAAATGCACGTCACGCTTGCAAATACGTTTAAATGGCAGAACAATTGAGATTTATTAGAGAAGTTATAAATGCAAATATGCGCATTGACCAGAGGCTGCAGTTCCCAACTTCTCGCTACCAAATAAACTTTTAAGTGTACTGCAGCTGCTGCATGCATAAAAAATATTACACGCGATTCGAATTTTAAATGTTTCAGCATTTATACAGTTAAATATTTCAAAAGTTTATACATGTTAGTTAAAATGTATGAGGCGAAATAGTAGAATTAAATTTTATGCGTAATTTATACTGGGGATAAAAATGTTACGTGATGAAATATTCGAATTTTATATGTTTGGGAACATTAAAGTTAAATATATGAAAAGTTTGTATATTTTAGTTAAAATGCATGAGGCGAAATAGTAGAATTAAATTTTATGTGTTATTTATATGGGGATAAAATGTTATGTGATGGAAGTTGTAGCGTCCACTTAGTTATTTTTTTTTAACTTTTATGTTGTGATTTATAGTGGGAATAAAAATGTTATGACATGAAAGTTGTAGCGTCCTCTTAGTTATTTTTTATTATCCCGCATTGATTTACCGTGTGTAGTTTTGAGAAACGCGATATTTATTCGCCTTCCTGATGGAAACGAAACAACGTAATCCTCATGAAACTTTCATGAAGTCAAATACAAATTTAATTTCTCAATAAACCTGGGCATCCAGTTTCACAGCGGGGCTTCGGCGGACGAAAGCCAAGCTGCATTATTAATAAATCCGGCACAATTGAAACGTGTGCAGACGCGTTTTTGCGTCATAAAATGAGCGCGTAATGATATTAATTGCGCTATTGTATCCGCGTCGAATGACGGACCGTTTCCTCTCACCGCGTTTATCGAGCCCTAATGGATCCCCCTGCTCTTCCGCACAAACACAATTCGAGCATCAAATGTATCAGCCAATTGTGTGAACACGGAGGAAATGGAGAGAGTTTTTTCGGTTTAATTGGAATGGAAATTGATTGGAAGTAAGGAAATTGAAGTTTCGGCTGTAATTGTATTTTTTTCTAATTGAAATAATTAATTGGGATATCTAAATTTGAATGAAGCAAATAATCAGCGAGATATATGAAAGAAATTAAGGTTATATATTTGGGAGCATCTATTTTTTGTAACCCAAAGTAGCAATACTCCAGAAAGGCAAAAACTAACCGATTAGCATATCTGCAGTTGGATAATTTCGTCAAATCAATGCGTTAATAACTAATAAATGTATATTAAAACAATTGGCTTAAGTTTCACTTGTTTGATAGAAAATTCTCTAGAATTGTCTCTAGACAATTGTCAAAAGGTAACTGAATGTGATAACTCTTTGAGACAAATTAATATTAATTACTTGTAATTATGATTAAATATTAAATTATACTATAGTGCGACAGTACAACTCAGAAATCGATCAATCACAGGGTCAATGCTACTTATTTGGTAATGAAGCCGAGATTGCAATGGTAGTATTGACACAGTTATCAATGCTAAATGCTATATCATCGATTTTCATCGATTAAATATGCAATAAATAAATTTTGAAAAATTTCAGTAATATGTAACCCATAGTTGTCAATGATGAAAGTTATATCGTCGATTTTCTTATTTATTTAATACAGAAACTTTGTCAAATTTTGAGGAGAAATATCTACAGGTGTATTAAATACCAACCTAATATTAAATATGTTATAAATAAATTTTGAAACATTTCAGTAAAAAGCAAGCCATAGTTGTCAATGATGAAAGCTATATCGTCGATTTTCTCGTTTATTTAATATAAAAATTTCGTCAAATTTTCAGAAGATATGTCTTCATGTGTACTAAATACAAATCTAATATCAAATATGCAATAAATAAATTTTGAAACTTTCTGTACAAAGTAACCTATAGTTGACAATCCTGAAAGTTATATCGTCGATTTTCTTATTTATTTAATACACAAACTTCGTCAAATTTTCAGGAGATATGTCTTCAGGTGCACTTAATACAAATCTAATATCAAATATGCAATTAATACATTTTGAAAAATTTCAGTAAAGAGTAACTCATAGTTGTCAAGCCTGAAAGTTATGTCGTCGATTTTTTTATTTATTTAATACACAAACTTGGTCAAATTTTCAGGAGATATGTCTTCAAGTATACTAAACACATATCTAATATCAAATATGCAATAAATAAATTTTGAAAAATATCTGTAGAAAGTAACCCATAGTTGACAATCCTGAAAGTTATGTCGTCTATTGTCTTATTTATTTAATACACAAACTTCGTTATATTTTCAGGAAATATGTGTTCATGAATATTAAATACAAATCTAACATCAAATATGCAATCAATAAATTTTGAAAAACTTGAGTAAAATGTTACCCATAGTTGTTAATGATGAAAGCTATATCGTCGATTTTTTCATTTAATTAATACAGACACTTCATCAAAGTTTGAGGAGGTATGTCTTCAGGTGAATGAAATACAAATCTATTATCAAATATGCAATAAATAAATTTTGAAATATTTCTGTAATAAGTAACCCATCATTGTCAATGCTGAAAGCTATATCGTCGATTTACTCATTTATCTAATACAGAAACATTGTCAAATTTTCAGGAGATATATCTTCAGGTGTATTAAATACAAATCTAATATCAATATGAAATAAATAATTTTTGAAAAATTTCAGTAAAATGTAACCCATACTTGCGAATGCTTAAAGCTAAGTCGTCGATTTTCTCATTTATTTTGAACAGAAACATCGTCAAATTTTCAGAAGATATGTCTTCAAGTATACCAAATACAAATCTATCATCAAATATGCAATAAGTATATAATGAAAATTTTCAGTTAAATGTAACCCATAGTTGTCAATGCTGAAAGTGATATCCTCGATTTTTTCATTTATTTAAGACATAAATTTTGTCAAATTATCAGAAGATATGTCTTCAGGTGTAGTATATACCAATCTAATATCAAATATGCAATCAGTGAATTTTGAAAAAAATGAAACCCATAGTTGTCAATGATGAAAGCTAACTCGTCGATTTTCTCATTTATTTAATACAGAAACTTTGTCAAATTTTCATGAGATATGTCTCCATATGTACTAAATACAAATCTAATACCAAATATGCAATAAATATATTTAAAAGAATGTCTGTAAAAAGTAACCTATAGTTGTCAATGCTGAAAGCTATATTCTTGATTTTTTCACTTATTTATTACTGAAAGTTTGTCAAATTTTCAGGCAATGTGTCTTTAGGTGTACTTGATACAAATATTTTATTAAATATTCAATAACTATTTTTTTTATAATTTCAGTCATATGTAATCCATAGTTGTCAATGCTGAAAGCTTTGTCGTCGATATTCTTATTTATTTAATATATAAATGTTGTCAAATTATCAGGAGAAATGTCTTCAGGTGTACTAAATACAAATCTAATATTAAACATGCAATAAATAAATTTTGAAAAATTTCAGTATAATGTAACCCATAGTTGTCAATGCTGACACATATATCGTCGATTTTTTCATTTAATTAATACAGACACTTCATCAAAGTTTGAGGAGGTATGTCTTCAGGTGTACTTAATACAAATCTAATATCAAATATGCAATAAATAAATTTTGAAAAATTTCTGTACAAAGTAACAAATAGTTGACAATCCTGAAAGTTATGTCGTCGATTTTCTTATTTATTTAATACACAAACTTTGTTAAATTTTCAAGAGATATGTCTTCAGGTGTAGTGAATACAAATCTAATATCAAATATGCAATAAATAAATTTTGAAAAATTTCTCTAAAAAGTAACCAATAGTTGACAATGCTGAAAGTTATATCCTCTATTTTCTGATTTATTTAATGAAGAAACTTCGTCAAATTTTCAGTAGATATGACTTCAGGTGTACTTAATACAAATATACTATCAAATATGCAATATATAAATTTTGACAAATTTCAGTAAAAAGTAACCCATAGTTGTCAATGCTGAAAGCTATATCGTCGATTTTCACATTTATTGAATTCAGAAACTTTGTCAAATTTTCAGGAGATATGTCTTTAGGTGTACTAAATAGGAATACAATATCAAATATGCAACAAATAAATTTTGAAACATTTCTGTACAAAATAACCTATAGTTGACAATCCTGAAAGTTATGTCGTCGATTTTCTTATTTATTTAATACACAAACTTCGTTAAATTTTCAGGAGATATGTCTTAAGGTGTACTAAATACAAATCTAATATCAAATATGCAAAAAAAAATCTGTACAAAGTAATATATAGTTGACAATCCTGAAAGATATGTCGACGATTTTCTCATTTATTACACAGAAACTTCGTCAAATTTTCAGGAGATATGTCTTCATGTGTACTAATTCCGAATCTAATGTCAAATATGCAACAATGAAATTTTGAAAAATTTCTGTAGAAAGTAACCTACAGTTGAAAATGCTGAAAGTTATATCCTCGATTTTTTCACTTATTTAATAAGGAAACTCTGTCAAATTTTCAGGAGCTATATATCTTCATGTATACTAAATACAAATCTAATAATAAATAAGCAATAAAAAAATTTGAAACATTTCAGTAAAATGTAACCCATAGTTGTCAATGCTGAAAGCTATATCGTCGATTTTCTTATTTATTTCATAAAGAAACTTCATCAAATTTTCAGGAGATATGCCTTCATGTGTTCTAAATATAAATCTAATATCAAATATGCAATATATAAATTTTGAAAAATTTCTGTACAAAGTAACCTATAGTTGACAATGCTGAAAGATATGTCGTCGATTTTCTCATTTATTTAACACAGAAACTTCGTCAAATGTTCAGGAGATATGTCTCCATGTGTACTAAATTCGAATCTAATGTCAAATATGCAACAAAGAAATTTTGAAAACTTTCAGTTAAATGTAAGCCATGGTTGTCAATGCTGAAAGCTATTTCGTCGAAGTTCTCATTTATTTAATACAGAAACTTCGTCAAACTTTCAGCAGATATGTCTTTAGATGTACTTAATACAAATCTATTATTAAATACGCAACAAGTAAATCTTAAAATATTTCAGTAAAATGTAACCCATAGTTGTCAATGCTGAAAGCTATATCGTCGATTTTCTCATATGTATAATGCAGAAACTTCGTCAAATTTACAAGAGATATGTCTTCTGGTGTACTTAATACAAATCTATTGTAAATTATGCAATAAGTTAATTTTGAAAACTTTCAGTAAAATGTAACCTATAGTTATCAATGCTAAAAGCTATATTGTCGATTTTCTCATTTATCTAATACAGAAACTTCGTCAAATTTTCAGGAGATATGTCTTCAGGTGTACTAAATACAAATCTGATATCAAATATATAATATATGATTTTTGCAAAATTTCAGTCAAATGTAACGCATAGTTGTCAATGCTGACAGCTATCTCGTCAATTTTCTCATTTATTTAATACAGAAACTTCGTCAAATTTGCGGGAGATATGTCTTCAGGTGTACTAAATACAAATCTGATATCAAATTTGCAAAAAATAAATTTTGAAACATTTCAGAAAATGTAATCCATAGTTGTCAATGCTGAAAGCTATGTCGTCGATTTTCTCATTTATTTAATACAGAAACTTCGTCAAATTTTCAGGAGATATGTCTTTAGGTGTACTAAATACAAATCTGATATCAAATTTCCAAAAAATAAATTTTGAAACATTTCAGAAAATGTAATCCATAGTTGTCAATGCTGAAAGCTATGTCGTCGATTTTCTCATTTATTTAATACAGAAACTTCGTCAAATTTTCAGGAGACATGTCTTTATGTGTACTAAATACAAATCTGATATTAAATATGTAATATAAATTTTGAAAAATTTCAGTCAAATGTAACGCATAGTTGTCACTGCTGAAAGCTTTATCGTCGATTTTCTCATTTATTTAATATAGTAACTTAGTCAAATTTTCATGAGATATGTCTTCAGGTGCACTTCATAGAAATCTAATATCAAATATGCAACACATAAATTCTGTCAAATTTCAGTGAAAAGTAACTCATGGTTGTCAAAGCTGAAAGCTATCTCGTCGATTTTCTCATTTATTTAATACAAACTCTTCGTCAAATTTTCAGGAGATATGTCTTTATGTGTACTAAATACAAATCTGATATCAAATATACAATAAATAAATTTTGAAAAATTTCAGTACAATGTAACCCATACTTGTGAATGCTTAAAGCTAAGTCGTCGATTTTCTCATTTATTTAATACAGAAACTTCGTCAAATTTTCAGGAGATATATCTTCATGTGTACTAAATACAAATCTAATATAAAATATGCAATAAATGAATTTTGAAACATTTCAGTAAAATGTAACCCATATTTGTTAATGCTGAAAGCTATATCGTCAATTTTCTCATTTATTTAATACAGAAACTTCGTCAAATTTTCAGGAGAAATGTCTTCAGGTGTACTTAATACAAATCCAATATCAAATTTGCAAAAAATAAATTTTGAAAAATTTCAGAAAAAAGTAACCTATAGTTGACAATCCTGAAAGTTATGTCGTCGATTTTCTGATTTATTTAATGAAGAAACTTAGTCAAATTTTCAGTAGATATGATTTCAGGTGTACTAAATACAAATCTTATATCAAATATGCAATAAATAAATTTTGAACATTTTCAGTAAAGAGTAACCCATAGTTGTCAATGCTGAAAGCTATATCGTCGATTTTCTCATTTATTTCATACAGAAACTTCGTTAAATTTTCAGGAGATATGTCTTCATGTATACTAAATACAAATCTAATATCAAATATATTATAAATAGATATTGAAAAATTTCAGTATAATGTAAACCATACTTGTGAATGCTTAAAGCTAAGTCGTCGATTTTCTCATTTATTTAATACAGAAACTTCGTCAAATATTCAGAAGATATGTCTTCAGATGTACTTAATATAAATATATTGCTAAATATGAAATAAATAAATTTTGAAAAATTTCAGCCAAAAGTAACCCATAGTTGACAATCCTGAAAGTTATATCGTCGATTTTCTTATTTATTTAATGCACAAACTTCGTCAAATTTTCAGGAGAAATGTCTTCAGGTGTACTAAATACAAATCTGATATCAAATATACAATAAATAAATTTTGAAAAATTTCAGTACAATGTAACCCATACTTGTGAATGCTTAAAGCTAAGTCGTCGATTTTCTCATTTATTTAATACAGAAACTTCGTCAAATTTTCAGGAGATATATCTTCATGTGTACTAAATACAAATCTAATATAAAATATGCAATAAATGAATTTTGAAACATTTCAGTAAAATGTAACCCATATTTGTTAATGCTGAAAGCTATATCGTCAATTTTCTCATTTATTTAATACAGAAACTTCGTCAAATTTTCAGGAGAAATGTCTTCAGGTGTACTTAATACAAATCCAATATCAAATTTGCAAAAAATAAATTTTGAAAAATTTCAGAAAAAAGTAACCTATAGTTGACAATCCTGAAAGTTATGTCGTCGATTTTCTGATTTATTTAATGAAGAAACTTAGTCAAATTTTCAGTAGATATGATTTCAGGTGTACTAAATACAAATCTTATATCAAATATGCAATAAATAAATTTTGAACATTTTCAGTAAAGAGTAACCCATAGTTGTCAATGCTGAAAGCTATATCGTCGATTTTCTCATTTATTTCATACAGAAACTTCGTTAAATTTTCAGGAGATATGTCTTCATGTATACTAAATACAAATCTAATATCAAATATATTATAAATAGATATTGAAAAATTTCAGTATAATGTAAACCATACTTGTGAATGCTTAAAGCTAAGTCGTCGATTTTCTCATTTATTTAATACAGAAACTTCGTCAAATATTCAGAAGATATGTCTTCAGATGTACTTAATATAAATATATTGCTAAATATGAAATAAATAAATTTTGAAAAATTTCAGCCAAAAGTAACCCATAGTTGACAATCCTGAAAGTTATATCGTCGATTTTCTTATTTATTTAATGCACAAACTTCGTCAAATTTTCAGGAGAAATGTCTTCAGGTGTACTAAATACAAATCTAATATCAAATATATTATAAATAGATTTTGAAAAATTTCAGCATAATGTAAACCATACTTGTGAATGCTTAATGCTAAGTCGTCGATTTTCTCATTTATTTAATACAGAAACTTCGTCAAATATTCAGGAGATATGTCTTCAGATGTACTTAATACAAATATATTGTTAAATATGAAATAAATAAATTTTGAAAAATTTCAGCCAAAAGTAACCTATAGTGGACAATCCTGAAAGTTATATCGACAATTTTCTTGTTTATTTAATTCACAAACTTCGTCAAATTTTCAGGAGAAATGTCTTCATGTGTACTAAATATAAATCTAATATCAAATATGCAAAAAAAATATTTTGAAAAACTTCTGTACAAAGTAACCTTTAGTTGACAATCCTGAAAGTTATGTCGTCGATTTTCTTATTTATTTAATACACAAACTTCGTTAAATTTTCAGGAGAAATGTCTTCATGTGTACTAAATACAAATCTAATATCAAATATGCAATAAATCAATTTTGAAACATTTCAGAAAAGAGTAACCTATAGTTGACAATCTTGAAAGCTATGTCGTCGATTTTCTTGTTTATTTAATTCAGAAACTTCGCCAAATTTTCAGTAGAAATGTCTTCAGGTGTACTAAATACACATCTAATATCAAATATGCAAAAAAAAGATTTTAAAAAACTTCAGTACAAAGTAACCTTTAGTTGACAATCCTGAAAGTTATGTCGTCGATTTTCCTATTTATTTAATACACAAACTTCGTTAAATTTTCATGAGATATGTCTTCATAAGTACTAAATATAAATCTTGTATTAAATATGCAATAAATGAATTCTGAAAGATTTCAGTAAAAAATAATCCATAGTTGTCAATGCAGAAAGCTATGTCCTCTATTTTTTAACTTATTTAAAATAGAAACTTTGTCAAATTTTCAGGAGATATATCTTCGGGTGTACTTAATACAAATATTTTATTAAATATTTAATAAATATATTGTTTCATAATTTCAGTAATATGTAACCCATAGTTGTCAATGCTGAAAGCTATGTCGTCGATTTTCTTATTAATTTAATACAGAAACTTCGTCAAATTTTCAGGAGATACGTCTTTATATGTACTAAATACAAATCCAATATCAAATATGCAATAAATAAATTTAAAAGAATGTCTGTAAAATGTAACCTATAGTTAAGAATGCTGAAAGTTATATCCTCGATTTTCTCATTTATTTAGTCTAGTAACTTCGTCAAATTTTCAGGAGAATTGTCTTCAGGTGTACTAAATACATATTTATTATCAAATATGTAGTAAATAAATGTTAGTTAGTTGTAGTTATAGTTGTCCATGCTGAAAGCTATATCGTCCATTTTCTCGTCTATTTGATAGAGAAATTTCGTCAAAGTTTCAGGAGATATGTCTTTATGTGTACTAAATACAAATCTAATATCATATATGCAATAAATAAATTTTTGAAAAATATCTATAAAAAGTAACCTGTAGTTGACAATCCTATAAGTTATATCGTCGATTTTTTTATTTATTTATTACACAATCTTCGTCAAATTTTCAGGAAAAATATCTTTAGGTGTATTAAATACAAATCTAATATTAAATAAGTAATAAATAATTTTTTTTTAAATTCAGTAAAATGCAAGCCATAGTTGTCAATGCTGAAAGCTATATCGTCGATTTTCTCATTTATTTAGTATAGAAACGTCATCAAATTTTCAGGATATATGTCTTCGGGTGTACTTAGCACAAATATATTATTAAATATACAATAAATAAATTTTTAAAATTTTCTGTAAAAAGTAACTTATCAATGCTGAAAGTTATATCGTCGATTTTCTCATTTATTTAATACAGAAACTTCGTAAAATTTTCAGGAAACATTCCTTTTTATGTACTAAATACAAATCTAATATCACATATGAAATAAATAATTTTTGAAATATTTCAGTAAAATGTAACCCAATGTTGTCATTGCTGAAAGATATATCGTCGATTTTTTTACTTATTTAATAAAGAAACTTTGACAATTTTTTAGGAGAAATATCTTCATGTGTACTAAATACAAATCTAATATCAAATATGCAATAGATAAATTTTGAAAAATCTCAGTAAAATATAACTCACAGTTGTCAATGCTGAACGCTATATCGTCGATTTCTTGATTTATTTAAAACAGAAACTTCGTCAAATTATCAAGAGAAATGTCTTCAGGTGTACTAAATACAAATCTAATATCAAATATGCAAAACATACATAATATAAACAAATTTTGAAAAATTTCTGTAAAAAGTAACCTACAATGCAGAAAGTTATATCCTCGACTATCTCATTTATTTAATACACAAACTTCGTCAAATTTTCAGTAGAAATGTCTTCAGGTGAACTAAATACAACTTCAAATATGCAATATGTAAATTTTTAAAGTTGGTTTTGTGAATCCTCAATGAGTTTAATAAATCCTCAATGAGGCATCACGCACAAGTGATTATTGTGCCCAAGCACAATAATCGCATCGATCAGGTCATTAATTACGCGCGCGATTTTTTTCGGCCACCAATCATCGCGTTTAATTAAACCGGGCAGACCCCAACGGCGGCGCATCAATTAATCAGACAAATAAACGCCCAATTAAGCGATCCGTGGACCGTGCACGCAATCACCACCCGGCCAGCGCCATAATTACGTGCGAGATAATTCATCCGGCGGCGGCCCCACCGTAATCGGGGGCTCGCGTGCCGCCCCCCGGGGGCCCCCGGCGAAGTTTCGGCAGGAGTTCTGCATGTCGACGCGTGTCGGAACTTCGCTCGGTTTCACAGTGGAGAGTTGCGAGGTCAGAGTTCTGAGGGTGCGGTTTCTCGTGGGGGCTGCCGGAAATCTCGGGGGCGGAATATGCTCCAGGTCCCGTTTTTTTGTTTGCAACTCGGGAGTGTATGATGGGGGTTCGGGAAGAGCGCGGATGTGTCGCTCTGGATATCAAGTCTCGCAGAAAACGCATCGGAGTACATTCAAGTTCCCGACAGGAAAATTTAGAATTAACTTTTGATAAGTTTATCGAAACCGGTGTCTTGCTCGAGAGTAGATAAGCTATGTTACTTCTGGCTCATTTTCCCATAAGGACCCATAAGGACCAATTTTTTTTGTAATTTTTTTTAAATCAAATTCAATTACTGACGTAAAAAAAGATATTTCAAATGAGGTGTCATGAGATGGGTAATTTGAAATTTTCGAGAGGTGGGCAAGGGGAAATTGATACACATGCCAGCAGTACGTAACAAGATAATGATAATAATATTTTTTTTATGAATCTCCATGAAATCTCCATGAAATTTTTGAGAGGTGGACAAGGGGAAACCGATACATATGCCAGCAGTACGTAACAAGTTAATGATAATAATATTTTTTTGATGAATCTCCATGAAATCTCCATGAAATTTTCGTGAGATGGGCAATGGGAAACTGATACACATGCCAGCACTACGTCACAAGACAATGATAATATTTTAATGATGAATCTGCATGAAATCTCCATGAAATTTTCGAGATATGGGCAAGGGGAAACTGATACACATGCCAGCAGTACGTCACAAGATAAGGATATTAATATTTTATTGATGAATCTCAATGAAATCTCCATGAAATATTTGAGAGGTGGGCAAGGGGAAACTGATACACATGCCAGCAGTACGTCACAAGATAATGATAATAATATTTTATTGATGAATCTCCATGAAATCTCCATGAAATATTTGAGAGGTGGGCAAGGGGAAACTGATACACATGCCAGCAGTACGTCACAAGATAATGATAATAATATTTTATTGATGAATCTCTATGAAATCTTCATGAAATTTTCGAGATATGGGCAAGAGGAAACTGATACACATGCCAGCAGTACGTCACAAGACAATGATAATATTTTAATGATGAATCTGCATTAAATCTCCATGAAATTTTCGAGATATGGGCAAGGGGAAACTGATACACATGCCAGCAGTACGTCACAAGATAATAATAATAATATTTGATTGATGAATCTCCATGAAATCTCCATGAAATTTTTGAGAGATGGGCAAGGGGAAATTGATACACATGCCAGCCGTACGTCACAAGATAATGATAATAATATTTTATTGATGAATCTCCATGAAATTTCCATGAAATTGTCGAGAGGTGGGCAAGGGGAAGCTGATACACATGCCAGCAGTACGTCACACGATAATAATAATAATATGTTATTGATGAATCTCCATGAAATCTCTATGAAATTTTCGAGAGGTGGGCAAGGGGAAACTATTACACATGCCAACACTACGTTATAAGATAATGATAATAATAGTTTATTGATGAATATCCATGAAAGCTCCATGAAATTTTCAGGAGGTGGGCAAGGGGAAACTAATACACATGCCAGCAGTACGTCACAAGATAATGATAATAATATTTTATTGATGAATCTCCATGAAATCTCCATGAAATTTTCGAGATATGGGCAAGGGGAAACTGATACACATGCCAGCAGTACGTCACAAGATAATGATAATAATATTTTATTGATGAATCTCCATGAAATTTTCGAGATATGGGCAAGGGGAAACTGATACACATGTCAGCAGTACGTCACAAGATAATGATAATAATATTTTATTGATGAATCTCCATGAAATTTCCATGAAATTGTCGAGAGGTGGGCAAGGGGAAGCTGATACACATGCCAGCAGTACGTCACACGATAATAATAATAATATGTTATTGATGAATCTCCATGAAATCTCTATGAAATTTTCGAGAGGTGGGCAAGGGGAAACTAATACACATGCCAACACTACGTTATAAGATAATGATAATAATAGTTTATTGATGAATATCCATGAAAGCTCCATGAAATTTTCAGGAGGTGGGCAAGGGGAAACTAATACACATGCCAGCAGTACGTCACAAGATAATGATAATAATATTTTATTGATGAATCTCCATGAAATTTTCGAGATATGGGCAAGGGGAAACTGATACACATGTCAGCAGTACGTCACAAGATAATGATAATAATATTTTATTGATGAATCTCCATGAAATCTCCATGAAATTTTCGAGATATGGGCAAGGGGAAACTGATACAGATGCCAGCAGTACGTCACAAGGTAATGATATTAATATTTTATCGAAAAATGACATCGAGAATTAATCAAAACGGTCATTCAAGTAATAGCTTATATCAAAGAAGAAAAAAATATAATAAAAATTATAATCTAGTTTAAGTTGTTCCAGTCCTTGCCTGCATATATTTCAAACTCGCTCTAAGTATAGAATGCTTCGTACAATAGAGTGAGTTTCACTTGAGATTTAAAACTTTTTACGTCAAGTTGCCGCATACTCTGTGGTAGCGCGTTAAAGAATTTAATTGGATAAAAAGTTGTTCCTGTTTGTGTTTGTTCGTATCAAATGATTGTCTAATTTGATGTCAAATTAAAGCTGACATCTTTCGGGAATTTTGTATAAAATATGCGTGACGGTTATTAAAACCAGATGTGCAAATTGCAAAAAACGGTGGCTGCTGTGTCGTTAATTGGAGGATTAATTGCGAGGACGCAAATTCCCAAACAATCAGCCTCAAGCAGCGGCCGAAGCGACTTCGCCCATCGATTTTTGATGGCCCCCGGCCCCACAACCTAACGCAATCACGCAGCCCCCGGCACTAATGGCTCGTGCGGTCTTTCAGCCGCCCCCAACGCCATCATCGGCGTAATGCATTGCCGATCCATGCGATCCCGACATTATAAACAAATCCGGCCACAGCCATCGATCGACCCGAAGATCAAAGGAACTCACCACAGGAGGAGACCTCGTCGTCCCCGAAGTCCGAGTAGCTGTCTATGCTGGGGTCCTCGAAGGGGTTCCACTTGCTCGAGTTGCAGGCGCTCATGATGACCGCCTTCAGCTTCCTCCTGGCGTTGAACCGCTTCAGCTCGTCGACGGTGTCAGCCAGGTGTATCCGCAGCCCTTTGTCCCTGTCCTGCGGACAGTCAAAGTTTTCAGGAATTTCAGCGAGCAATTAAGACGACCGGAAGTGATGGGAGAGTGGGGGGAGTGGGGGGAGTGGGGGGAATTGAATTACGCCCGGAAGTGGCCGCCCTCATCTTTTATTCAGCGCCCCTCGCCGCGCGCTTGTACCGGACGTAAAACGTGAAAACGGGACGTAATTGAATCGCAATATTATCTCGGACATCGATCCCATTACGCGTAATGGGGCTGGAATCGGGTTCCATATCGACGCTTCCTCGGCAAGACGTCCGTTTTTATTTCCGGCCGGACGGACCGGAAACAACGCCCGGCTAATGCCCGAAAGGGAACCGACGATAATGAAAGGTAAACATGTGGACGTCGGCGATTATTTAATGCGAGTTTCGTTTGGAGGGCGAATATTTTCCGGCGCTAAATGTTTGCCTGTTTGCCAACAAATCAAGTTCGAGAGGGCCCCCCGTTTTTGGGGGAGCGGCAGCCGGTGACAGGATGATGTATTCACATTTTACACGGGTAACAGATTTCCTGACGATATTTCTCCATGAAACGTAACGAGGCGAGCGCGACTGGCGTGAAAAATCAGATGGCATAATTCTTAGCGAAATGAAAGGGGTTGCAGCTGAAAATTTCAAATACACATAAATCACCCCGCCAATTTTTCTAACACAAAATTTCCAAATATTAAAACATTTGCTGTATGTATTTATACAAGAAATTTACCAATAAAAACAGTTTATGACTGTTATATTGTTGATAAACTAAACTAAATTAACAGACTGATAAAATAAAAATTCAACATCTTGAAATTTAAAAATAAAAACTGTTAATGACTGTCATATTGTTGATAAACTATACTAAATTAATAGACTGATCAAATAAAAATTCAATAACTTGAAATTTAAAAATAAAAACTGCTAATAACTGTTATATTGTTGATAAACTAAACAAAATTAATACACTGATAAAATAAAAATTCCATAACTCGAGATTTAAAAATAAAAACTATTAATGACTGTTATATTGTTGATAAACTAAACCACGACTAATCAAATAAAAATTCAGTAACTTGAAATTAAAAAATAAAAACTGTTAATGACAGTTATATTGTTGATAAACTAAACTAAATTAATATACTGATAAAATCAAAATCCAATAACTTATTTTAATATTAAATTCATATAAATTTAAATTTGTGTATTGTTGATAAATTAAACTAAATTAATAGACTGATAAAATAAAAATTCAATAACTTGAAATTTAAACATAAAAACTGTTAATGACAGTTATATTGTTGATAAACTAAACTGAATTAATATACTGATAAAATCAAAATCCAATAACTTCTTTCAATATTAAATTCATATAAATTAAATTTGTGTATTGTTGATAAACTAAACTAAATTAATAGACTGATAAAATAAAAATTCAATAACTTGTAATTTAAAAATAAAAACTACCAATGACAGTTATATTGTTCATAAACTAGACTAAATTAATATACTGATAAAATAACTTCTTTGAACATGAAATTCATATAATTTTAAATTTGTGGAAATTAAAATCTACAAAATTTTATTATTGTAAAACTGAGAGTCGCTGCTCTCTGCAATAAATCCGGTATTCAAATAGAAATTTTAAGGTGGGCTTGCATTGCCCGGCAGCTGGCAAACACGGCAAACGTCGGAAATTGGAAATATCAATTGGAAATTTGATATCATCCCCAGGGGCGGCCTCTTGCCTGGGGGATGGTCTGCAAGTATCGGGAAACTCGCATATTCCGCACTCACCCTCAGCCACTTGTGGTTGAGGACCTCCTGTATCGTTATCCTCTGCTTGGGGTCCACACTCAGCATCTGCTGGATAAGGTCTTTGGCGCTGTCGCTGATGAATTCCCAGTGGGGAGAGTCGAGCTGGAACGGAAAAAAATATGTATCCGCAAAAAATCAGGCAAATTGTAATCGTAAACACATTTAAAAAATAAAATATTCACCAATCATTATAATTATAATAAATATATAATTCATTTTTATTGCAACGCTTCATGATTTCGTATCAATAATTCCATTAACCCTTTTATTGCGAGATCAAGTCAGAGGGTGGTTATAGTGTGCCCACCCTCCCACCTTTGATAGTTGTAATGCGCACACACACGCACCCTTGATGGTGCGTGGGTGGCGATGTAGTTTTTAGTCTAATTTACAATATTCACTATACGATTCAGGCTATAAGGAGATTGATAGTTAAATTATTAGGAAAAATTTAACTATCAATCTCCCCTTAATAATTATAAAATTAACCCTATAAATTTTTCCTAATAATTTAACTATCAATCTCCTTATAGCCTGAATCGTATAGTGAATATTGTAAATTAGACTAAAAACAACATCGCCATGGATAGTTTTTTGTCGCATTTAGAAATAGCCTGTATATGTATACCATCTGATAGAATTGCTGAATGATTCAAACATGTATAAAAAAATGAGATGATTATAGTTAAAAAAATATAATTCAATTAATTGCAATTTATAAGACAAAATAAAACAACCTCGGAAAAACGCTTGATATAGCCACAAGTAATAATCATTTAGTCTCAAATAAATCGTGCAATATCTCAAGAACCGCTCATTGGATCTGAACTAAATTTCACACGTTAAATAACAGTATATCACCTAATATTGGTAATAAATTACATTTATATCGATACGGTAGTTCTCAAGATAACATTATTCAAATATATGACAAATTTGAGAAACCTATTAAAATATCTATTAAATCAAATGTCTTCACTTCAATAAAAATTTCTCATCAATTGCTCATTGGATCTAAATTTTATTATGCTCAATAAATACTGCCATATCAGGTAATAACATCTGTAAGTTACATTCATATTGATGCGGTAGTTTTTGAGATATCATGATTAAAATATTGATAGAATCAGAGGAACTAGCTAAATGGCATAGAAAAACATACATTTTTTAAAATAAAAATTGCAATATCTCAGGAATCGCTCATTGAACCTCAATTGAATTTCACACGTCTAATAACAGTATGTTACGTAATATTGGCAATAAATTACATTAATATTGATACGATAGTTCTTGAGTTAACATCATTTATGTATATGAAAAAATTGAGAAACCTATAAAAGTATCTATTAAATCAAATGTCTTCACTCCAATAAGAATTTCTTATGAATTACTCATTGGATCTAAATTTTATTAAGCTCAATAAGTACTGCTATATAAGGTAATAACATCCATAAGTTACGTTAATATTTATACGGTATACTTTGAGATATCGTAGTTTAAATATTAATACAATTAGAGGTACTAGTAATATGGCACAAATATATCATACATTCTCAACTAAAATTGCAATATCTCAAGAATCGCTTATTGGTTGTGAATTAAATTTCACACATGAAATAATAGTATAGTATTTAATATAATTAATAAATTATAATAATATTAATAAGATAGTTCTTCAGATTAAAAAAAAAAATGAGAAACACAATCTGTAAAAATCAAACGTTTGATCACTACAACAAAGATTTATTTTTCTCATGATCCCTTCAATCTCAGATTCTCATTGGATCTAATTTGAATTATGCTCAATAAATACTGCCATATCATGTAATGACACCTATAAGGTACATTCAAATTGATGCAGTAGTTTTTGAGATATAGTAATTTTAATATTAATACAATTAAAGATACTACTCAAATGACACAAAAAATTATACCTTCTTAAATTAAACTTACAATATTTCAAGAATCGCTCATTGGATCTATATTAAATTTCATATGTTAAATAACAGTATATTGTCTAATATTGGCAATAAATAACATTAATATTCATACGGTAGTTCTTGAGATAATATTATTGAAATATATGAAAATTTTGAGAAACCTATAAAAGTATCTATTAAATCAAATGTCTTTACTTCAATAAAAAATTCTCGTGAATAACTCATTGTAACAAAATTTTATTGTGCTCAATAAATACTGCCATATCAGGTAATAACATCCATAAGATACGTTTATATTGATACAGTAGACTTTGAGATATCGTAGTTTAAATAATAATACAATTGAGGTAGAAGTAAATTGGCACAAAAAATTATACATTCTCAAATAAAAATGGCAATATCTCAAGAATCGCTCATTGGATCTGAATTAAACTTCACACATGAGATAACAGTATATCATTTAATATATGTAATAAATTATAATAATATTAATAAGGTATTTCGTAATATTTGGTAAAATTTGAGAAACACAATCATTTTAAATCAAGTGTTTGATTACTAAAATAAAAATTTCTCATGAATTACTCATTGGATCTAAAATTCATTATGCTCAATAAATACTGACATATTAGGTAATAACATCAATAAGTTACATTGATATTGATGCGGTAGTTTTTGACATAAAGTAATTTGAATATTAGTACAATTGGAGATACTGCTGAAAATGGCACAAAAAATCATACATTCTCAAATAAAATTTGGAATATCTCAAGAATCGCTCATTGGATCTGAATTAAACTTTACCCATGAGATAACAGTATATCATTTAATATATGTAATAAATTATAATAATATTAATAATATTATATTAGTACAATTGGAGATACTGCTGAAAATGGCACAAAAATTCATACATTCTCAAATAAAATTTGGAATATCTCAAGAATCGCTCATTGGATCTGAATTAAACTTTACCCATGAGATAACAGTATATCATTTAATATATGTAATAAATTATAATAATATTAATAAGGTATTTCTTAATATTTGGTAAAATTTGAGAAACACAATCATTTAAAATCAAGTGTTTGATTACTAAAATAAAAATTTCTCATGAATAACTCATTGGATCTAAAATTCATTATGCTCAATAAATACTGACATATTAGGTAATAACATCAATAAGTTACATTGATATTGATGCGGTAGTTTTTGACATAAAGTAATTTGAATATTAGTACAATTGGAGATACTGCTGAAAATGGCACAAAAAATCATACATTCTCAAATAAAATTTGGAATATCTCAAGAATCGCTCATTGGATCTGAATTAAACTTTACCCATGAGATAACAGTATATCATTTAATATATGTAATAAATTATAATAATATTAATAATATTATATTAGTACAATTGGAGATACTGCTGAAAATGGCACAAAAATTCATACATTCTCAAATAAAATTTGGAATATCTCAAGAATCGCTCATTGGATCTGAATTAAACTTTACCCATGAGATAACAGTATATCATTTAATATATGTAATAAATTATAATAATATTAATAAGGTATTTCTTAATATTTGGTAAAATTTGAGAAACACAATCATTTAAAATCAAGTGTTTGATTACTAAAATAAAAATTTCTCATGAATAACTCATTGGATCTAAAATTCATTATGCTCAATAAATACTGACATATTAGGTAATAACATCAATAAGTTACATTGATATTGATGCGGTAGTTTTTGACATAAAGTAATTTGAATATTAGTACAATTGGAGATACTGCTGGAAATGGCACAAAAAATCATACATTCTCAAATAAAATTTGGAATATCTCAAGAATCGCTCATTGGATCTGAATTAAACTTTACCCATGAGATAACAGTATATCATTTAATATATGTAATAAATTATAATAATATTAATAAGGTATTTCTTAATATTTGGTAAAATTTGAGAAACACAATCATTTAAAATCAAGTGTTTGATTACTAAAATAAAAATTTCTCATGAATTACTCATTGGATCTAAAATTCATTATGGTCAATAAATACTGACATATTAGGTAATAACATCAATAACTTACATTGATATTGATGCGGTAGTTTTTGACATAAAGTAATTTGAATATTAGTACAATTGGAGATACTGCTGAAAATGGCACAAAAAATCATACATTCTCAAATAAAAATTGAAATATCTCAAGAATCGCTCATTGGATCTGAATTAAACTTCACACATGAGATAACAGTATATCATTTAATATGTGTAATAAATTATAATAATATTAATAAGGTATTTCTTAATATTTGGTAAAATTTGAGAAACACAATCATTTAAAATCATGTGTTTGATTACTAAAATAAAAATTTCTCATGAATTACTCATTGAATCTAAAATGCATTATGCTCAATAAATACTGACATATTAGGTAATAACATCAATAAGTTCCATTCATATTGATGCGGTAGTTTTTGAGATACAGTAATTTAAATATTAATACAATTAGAGATACTACTAAAATGGCATAAAAAATCATACATTCTCAAAAGTAATGCAATATCTCAAGAATCGCTCATTGGATATTAATTAAATTTCATACATGCAATAACACTACATTGTTTAATACAATTATTAAATTACATTAATATTACTAAAGTAGTTCTTGAAATAAGGAAAAATTTGAGAAATACAGCTTATTAAACTCAATTCTTTGATCACTGAATTGGAAATTTCTCATGATTTACTCATTGGATCTAAATTTAATTATGCTCAATCAATACTGGCATATCATGTCATAACATCTATAAGTTACATTCATATTGATGCGGTAGTTTTTGAGATGTAGTAATTTAAATATTAATAACAGTAGAGATACTACTGAAAAGGCACAAAAAAATCATACATTCTCACATAAAAATTGTAATATCTCAAGAATCGCGCATTGGATCTGAAATAAACTTCACACATGAGATAACAGTATATAATTTAATATATGTAATGAATTATAATAATATTAATAAAGTAGTTCTTGAGCTTTGGAAAAATTTGAGAAACACAATCTATTAAAATCAAATCTTTGAACACTAAATTGAAAATTTTTCATGATTTACTCATTGAATCAAAATTTAATTACGCTCAATCAATACTGCTATATCATGTAGTAATATGTATAAGTTACATTCTTATTCATGCGGTAGTTTTTGAGATGTAGTAATTTTAATATTAATAGAATTAGATATACTACTAAAATCATACATTCTCAAATAAAAATTGTAATATCTCAAGAATCACTCATTGGATCTGAACTAAATTACATAAGAGATATAACAGTATATCATTTAATATAAATAATAAATTATAATAATATTAATAGGGTAGTCCTTGAAATTTTGAAAAATTTGAGAAGCATAATATTTCCAAATCAAATTTTTGACCACTTAACTAGAAATTTCTCATGAATTACTCATTGGATCTAAATTTATTTATTCACAATAAATACTGGTATATCAAGCAACAGTGGCAATTAATTACACTCATATTAGTGCGGTGGTTTTAAAGATATCGTAATTTAAATATAAGTCCAATTGATGATGCAACTAAGATTATTCCTAATATCGTACTGCTTCAAATAAAAATTACATCTTTGCAAACAATACAAGTTCCTTGAAAAGATTAAGATAAATTATGTTTAAAAGGTTAGTTTAGTGATTAGTATGGTTGAGACCTTTACTTTGTGGTAATCCATATTAAATTCAGAATAAAACACTACTATGTTTTAACCACACAATTTATTGTTACATATAGTTAGGTTAGTTTAGGTTAGGTTAGGTTAGGTTAATGTACGTTAGGTTACGTTAGGTTAGGTTAGGGTAGGTTAGGTGCCGTTAGGTTACATATTTAGATCAATATTTATATGATGATATAAATATATATATAATATATGATTTGTATATTTGAGTAATTATGTCATATATTCGTACTCTTGATCTCTTATCTATTTCAAGATACATATTTAAGAAAACTTATTCTAGGTAAATTGCTCGAAAAATCCACGAGTTTCTCGAAAAGAAAATGCTGAAAATACAAGAGCTGTTTGTTATCGAGAAAAACAGTTATATTCGCATTGAAACAAACCTTTTTTTTAACAGATTTTCATTTGAAAAACTGTTATTCTAGTTAAAAAAATTAAAATGGTTTTTGAAAAGTTAGTCAAAATACATCCGAAAAATCAATAATCCATTAAATAATCTCAAAATCGATCTGTCTAGATATCCACTTATCTAGATCGATCTTAATCGATTTTACCTGCGATTAGATACTATTAAACTGCATATCTATATAATTTGTAAATACTTAAGTTCTTAAGTAAGCACTTATATGAAAGTTTAACAGTTTTTTTTTTAATTAAAAGCCTGATTTTCAATTTATAAAAAATAAAATGGCATTTGAAAAGTTTGTCAAAATGCATCCGCAGATTCAATATTGCATAAAATAATTTGAAAATCGATCTGTCTAGATATCTGCTTGTTTAAATCGATCTTAATCAATTTTATCTGCGATTAGATACTATTAAACTACAAATCTGTAGAATTTGTAAGTACTTAAGTAAGTACTTAAATGAAACTGTAACAGTTTTTTTCATTTAAAAACCAGTATTTCAAGTTAAAAAAAATAAAATGGTATATTTAAAAATTTGCCAAAATACATTCAAAAAGTCACTATTCCATAAAATCATTTCAAAATTGATCATTCTAGATACCTGCTTATCTGGATCGATTTTAATCGATATTATTTGCAACCGTCCACTATTAAAGTGCATTTCTGTATAATTTGTAAGTACTTAAGTTCTTAAGTAAGTACCTAGCAGAAGAACTTATTTTAAGTAAATTTCTCGATAATTGCTCGAGTTTCTTGAAACGAAATTGCTCAAAATTCGAGAGCAGTTTGTTTTCGAGAAAAACAATTATATTTGCATTGAAACAAACTCTTTTTTAACGGATTTTAATTTGAAAAACTGTTATTCTAGTTGAAAAAATTAAAATGGTATTTGAAGAGTTTGTCAAAATACACCCGAATAATCAATAATCCATAAAATAATTTCAAATTCGATTTCTCTAGATATCTGCTTATCTGGATCAACCTTAATCGATTCTATCTGCAACCAACTACTATTAAACTACATATTTGTGTAATTTGTAAGTACTTAAGTTCTTAAACAAGTACTTAAATGAAACTAACAGTTTTTTTTTCTTTTGAAAACCAGTTTTTCAAGTTCAAAAGTTTTAAAAAATTAAATGATAAATAAAAGTTTGCCAAAATACATTCGAAAATTCATTATTCCATAAAATAATTTCAAAATCGATCTGTATATCTGCTTATCTGGATCGACTATAATCGATTTTATTTGCAATCGTCCACTATTAAACTGCATATTTGTATTATTTGTAAGTACTTAAGTTCTTAAGTAAGTACCTAAATGAAACTTTAACAGTTTTTTTCATTTAAAAACCTGTTTTTCAAGCTGAAAAAGATAAAAAGGTACTTGAAAAGTTCGCCAAAATACATCTGCAGAATCAATATTGCATAAAATAATTTCAATAGCGATCTGTCTAGATATCTGCCTGTCTGGATCGACCTTAATCGATTTTATCTGCGATTTGATACTATTAAACTGCATGTTTGTATAATTTGTAAATATTTAAGTTCTTATGTACGTACTTAAATGAAACTTTAACAGTTTTTTTCATTGGTTTTCAAATGAAAAAAAAACTGTGAAAGTTTCATTAAAGTTTCATTTGAAAAACTGGTTTTCAAGTTTTTCAAGTTAAAAAAAATTGAAATGGTATTTGAAAAGTTTGCCAAAATACATTTGAAAAATCGCTATTCCATAAAATAATTTCAAAAGCAATCTATCTAGATATCTGCTTGTCTAGATCGACCATAATCAATATTATCTGCGATTAGATACTATTAAATGCATATTTGTATAGTTTGTAGGTACTTAAGGCTTTAGATCCAAACTTCCGGATTAAGACTCAGATTAAGATATAATCGGATACTTAGTACTTACTTATGCACTTAAGTACTTAAGTAAGTACTTAATGAATCTTAATAAATATTATTTATTTTGGTGTGAATGAGAGGCATAAATGATAATTGGTTTTCTGCTATCGACGCTCAAACAATAACAACACTTTGTTACAATTCAGTTTGTAATTTCAGTACTCTGTATTTCTTGCAACTGCGAAATTTAACGCAAACTTAACGTTTTATTGTAACTTGGCGGTGTGTGGTGCTCGGTATGTAAATAAGTAAGTAAATGGGAACGGTTTATTGTCCCTCCAGGCCGTTGTTGCATGACATTTTAATTACTTGTTTAATTAAGTTACAGCAGCATTTCGAAGTTTGAGGGGCGAAATATAAATTGCCTGAAAATTTAATGGACGAAATTATGGGCCCATTTCGTAATAATCGGCTGTAATGGGGTTTGCGTGAAAGTTTAAGTTTTGCAATATCCAACGACCCAAGGAAATGCGAATTCACGTTATTTATATATGTAGTTTACATAGTCAAACGACATTCAGAGATATTTTTGTATTTCAAGTACAAAATCGCAGAAGTGATCCAAGATTTATTAGGTAACTAATACACATATGATACTAACAAAGTAACCTGAATTTATTTTTTACCTATTTCACAATGTATCACAAAGTAGAACTGTTAAGCGTTGCTCACTCAAGATTTAATGTTGGCTCTCAATTTCTACACTATACTGCATATGTTACAAACATACATACAAACATACAAATACAAACAAACATACAAACATACATACAAACTGATAGTGATGCTTACAATGACTATATCTTCCAAATCATACCTCATAAAATCGTATATTTTCAATCTAATAAATAAAAATCGTAGAAACTCTGCTGATGATGATCGATGAACTGACGATATATATTCCATACCTCATAAAATTTTATATTTTCAATGGATCAAATAGAAATCGTAAAAGCTCTGCCAACGTATTGATGGTAACGTATAAAATAATTGCATGCGATGAAGCCATGTCCATGTTATCCACGCTTCAGGTTTCTACCTCTGGTACAGATTATCCGTTTTCACGACTGATTGCTGAGGATTACGTCCAAGACTTTTTGCCGCCAATCTCACGACCCTAGAGCTAACACAAAACCATCATTTACCGCCCCCATCGGGGGTGGATGTCGTTCACGAGCGCCGCAGGAACATGGTCAAATTAAAATCTGTTTGTTCCCACTCCACTCCTTCTTCCCACTCTTCGGCTTGTAGCCTCCTCCAGGAAGCCATTCAGCCGCAAATGAAACTAAAGGGACTTGGACAACTTTCTGCTGGTCGCACCTAACATGTCTGGAATGGTAATAATTTGAGGTTTACTGAACGTCTTTCAGGTGAAATAGTAAAATGAAACGATGAGTATAGTGAATTGTGAAAAGTGTAAAATTGGTATTATATTGTTCATCCTGTAAACTGGTCTACTGAAATAGTGAATTGTGAAAAGTGTAAAATTGCTATTATATTGTTCATCTTGTGAACTAGTCTAGTGAAATAGTGAATTGTGAAAAGTGTAAAATTGCTATTATATTATTCATCTTGTGAACTAGTCTAGTCAAATAGTGTGAAAAGTGTAAAATTGCTAGGAAATTGTCCAGCTTATCGTCTTTTGTCTTTTATTCTTTTGTATGAAACAATTGGTTTAGTTTAACTGACTTTGGTAGATTCCTCATGTTTCATCAAGAGGTAACCATAGAGACGTACAATTTAATGTTATTCTTTTATTGAATTTTACTTCTTTGTATTTTTTTTAAAATAATACTTCTCAGTGTACAAAGGATGCAATCCTTTATGTGAATGAGTTTTGTGTTCAGATCTAAGCGCACATAAACATTTGTACGGGTTTGGGTCGACATGCTCCACTTGATTACGCTAAACAATAGCCGAGCTCGCCTGAACTACCCGCAATTCCCAGTTCTGAGCCGCCCCCGGCAGCAGTATGTGCAGGTTTCATTGGGGGCAAAGCTGCCTCCAGTCCGCAGCAGGAAAAATATCCTGGGGGGAAGCGTCCATATTCACGACAGTAATCACGCATTGCTCGTGCAGTTTATCGGGAAAACTGGACAGTTTTGGGCCAACGTGTTAGCCCTTATGCCCTTATACCCTTATGCAGCCTACTTTAGGCTGCCACAATGTGTTCCGCGAAGATTTCGCATCTGAAACCATTTCCACGAAAATGCTGTTTTGGTTAAATTGAAATGTCAGTCGTAGCCTTAAATTTAACTAATGTACGCAATAATTATTCCGTATATTTGCGCTAAATTCATCACGTAAGAAATTTCCATGAGACACACGTCATAATTATTCCGTGCATTTTCGCGAAAATCGTCCCACATGAAATTTCCACGAGACACACACAAGAAAATGCCGATTAAGATCACCCGTATAAGAGAAGAATTCTACTGACGACGGCAATATAAATGGCCATATAAATTCCAGGCAAGGCACAGACCACAGCAGTTCTCTCTGCACACCAAGAAGAATTCACCTGCTATGGATATGCAGAAAGTCGTATTAAAAATAAATAATAAATTTTCAGAAATTTCAGTAATAGCTAATACATACTTGTTAGTGCAGAAAGTTATATGTTTGATTTTCTCCCTTATTTAATACTGAAACTTTATCAAACTTTCAGGAGGATTAGTTTCAGGTGTACTGTACACGAATCTATAATCAAATTTGCAAATAATAAATTTTCAGAAATTTCAGTAATAGCCAACCCATACTAGTTAATGCAGAAAGTTTTAAGTTTGATTTTCTCCCTTATTTGGTATTGAAACTTTGTCAAATTTTCAGCAGAATTAGTTTCAGGTGTACTGTACACGAATATAATATCAAATTTGCAAATAATAAATTTTCAGAAATTTCAGTAATAGCTATACTTGTCAATGCAGAAAGTTAGAAGTTTGTTTTTCTCCCTTATTTGGTAATAAAAGATTGTCAAAATTTCAGTAGAATTAGTTTCAGGTGTACTGTACACGAATCTAATATTAAGTAATAAATCTAAATAATAAATTTTCAGAAATTTTAGTAATAGCTAACCCATACTAGTTATGTAGAAAGTTATATGTTTGATTTTCTCCCTTATTTATCACTGAAACTTTGTCAAATTTTCAGCAGAATTAGTTTCAGGTGTACTGTATACGAATCTAATATCAAATTTGCAAATAATAAATTTTCTGAAATTTCAGTAATAGCTAACCCATACGTGTTAATGCAGAAAGTTATATGTTTGATTTTCTCCCTTATTTATTACTGAAACTTTGTCAAATTTTCAGCAGAATTAGTTTCAGGTGTACTGTACACGAATCTAATATCAAATTTGCATATAATATTTTTTTAGAAATTTCAGTAATAGCTATCTTGTACTTGTGAATGCAGAAAGTGAAGTGCTTGATTTTCTCCCTTATTTAATGCTGAAACTTTGTGTCAAATTTTGAAAAGAATTAGTTTCATGTGTACTGTACACGAATCTATAATCAAATTTGCAAATAATAAATTTTCAGAAATTTCAGTAATGGCTAACCTATACTTGTCAATGCAGAAAGTTAAGTGTTTGATTTTATCCCTTATTTAATACTAAAACTCTATCAAATTTTCAGGAAATTTAGTTTCAGGTGTACTGTACACGAATATAATATCAAATTTTCAAATAAGAAATTTTCAGAAATTTCAGTATTAGCTGACCTAAACTTGTTAATGCAGAAAGTTATATGTTTGATTTTGTCCCTTATTTAATACTGAAACTTTGTCAAATTTTCAGGAGAATTAGTTTCAGGTGTACTGTATACAAATCTAGTATCAAATTTGCAAATAATAAATTTTCAAAAATTTCAGTAATAGCTAACCCATACTTGTCAATGCAGAGAGTTATATGTTTGATTTTCTCCCTTATTTAATGCTGAAGCTTTGTCAATATTTCAGGAGAATTAGTTGCAGGTGTATTGTACACGGATCTAATATCTAATTTACAAATAATAAATTTTCAGAATTTTCAGTAATAGCTAACCCATACTTGTTAATGCAGAAAGTTATATGTTTGATTTTCTCCCTTATTTAATACTGAAACTTTATCAAATTTTCAGGAGAATTAGTATCAGGTGTACTGTACACGAATCTAATATCAAATTTGCAAATAATAAATTTTCAGAAATTTCAGTAATAGCTAACCCATACTTATTTATGCAGAAAGTTATATGTTTGATTTTCTCCCTTATTTAATACTGAAACTTTGTCAAATTTTCTGGGGATTAATTTTTAGGTGTACTGTACCCGAATCTAATATCAAATTTGCAAATAATAAATTTTAGAGAAGTTTCAGTAATAGCTAACCCATACTTGTTAATGCAGAAAGTTATATGTTTGATTTTCTCAGTTATTTAATACTGAAACTTTGTCAACCTTTCAGGAGAATTAGCTTCAGGTGTATTGTATACGAATCTATTATCAAATTTGCAAATAATAAATTTTCAGAAATTTCAGTATTGGCTAACCCATACTTGTTAATGCAGAAAGTTATATGTTTGATTTTCTTCCTTACTTAATACTGAAACTTTGTAAAAATTTCAGGAGAATTAGTTATAGGTGTACTGTATACGAATCTGATATCAAATTTGCAAACTATAAATTTTCAGAAATTTCAGTAACGGCTAACCCATACTTGTTAATGCAGAAAGTTATATGTTTGATTTTGTCCCTTATTTAATTCTGAAACTTTGTCAAATTTTCAGGAGAATTAGTTTCAGGTGTACTGTACACGAATTTAATATCAAATTTGAAAATAAAAAAATTTCGGAAATTTCAGTAATAGGTAACCCATACTTGTTAATGGTGAAAGTTATATACTTGATTTTCTCCCGTATTTAATACTGAAACTTAGTCAAATTTTTAGGAGAATTAGTTTCAGGTGTACTGTACACGAATCTAATATCAAATTTGCAAATAAAAAATTTCAGAAATTTCAGTAATAGGTAACCCATACTTGTTAATGCAGAACGTTATATGTTTTATTTTCTCCCTTATTTAATACTAAAACTTTGTCAAATTTTCAGGAAAATTAGTTTCATGTGCACTATACACGAATCTAATATCAAATTTGCAATTAATAAATTTTCAGAAATTTCAGTAATAGCTAACCTATACTTGTGAATGCAGAAAGTTAAGTGTTTGATTTTCTCCCTTATTTAATACTGAAACTTTGTCAAATATTAAGGAGAATTAATTTCAGGTGTACTGTACACGAATATAATATCAAATAAGCAATTAATAAACTTTCAGAAATTTCAGTGATAGCTAACCCTTACTTGTTAATGCAGAAAGTTATATGTTTGATTTTCTCCCTTATTTAACACTGCAAATTTATCAAATATTCAGGAGAATTAGTTTCAGGTGTACTGTACACGAATCTAATATCAAATTTGCAAATAATAAATTTTCAGAAGTTTCAGTAATAGCTAACCTATACCTGTGAATGCAGAAAGTTAAGTGCTTGATTTTCTCCCTTATTTAGTATTCAAACTTTGTCAAATTTTCAGAAGAATTAGTTTCAGGTGTACTGTACACGAATCTAATATCAAATTTGTAAATAATAATTTTTCAGAAATTTCAGTAATAGCTAACCCATACTTGTTATTGCAGAAAGTTATATGTTTGATTTTCTCCCTTATTTTATACTGAAACTTTGTAAAATTTTCAGGAGATTTATTTTCAGGTGTACGGTACACGAATCTAATATCAAATTTGCAAATAATAAATTTTCAGAAATTTCAGTAATAGCTAACCCATACTTGTTAATGCAGAAAGTTATATGTTTGATTTTCTCCCTTATTTAATACTGAAACTATGTCAAAATTTCAGGAGAATTAGATTTAGGTGCACTGTACACGAGTCTAATATAAAATTTGCAAATAATAAATTTTCAGAAATTTCAGTAATAGCTAAGCTATACTTGTCAATGCAGAAAGTTATATGTTTGATTTTCTCCCATATTTAATACTGAAATTTTGTCAAATTTTCAGGAGAATTTGTTTCAGGTGTACTGTACACAAATCTAGTATCAAATTTACAAATAATAAATTTTCAGAAATTTCAGTAATGGCTACCCCATACTTGTTAATGCAGAAAGTTATATGTTTGATTTTCTCCCTTATTTAATACTGAAACTTTGTCAAATTTTCAGGAGGATTGGCTTCAGGTGTACTGTACACGAATCTAATATCAAATTTGCAAATAATAAATTTTCTGAAATTTCAGTAATAGCCAACCCATACTTGTCAATGCAGAAAGTTTTAAGTTTGATTTTCTCCCTTATTTGGTATAGAAACTTTGTCAAATTTTCAGCAGAATTAGTTTCATGTGTACTGTACACGAATATAATATCAAATTTGCAAATAATAAATTTTTAGAAATTTCAGTAATAGCTAACCTATACTTGTCAATGCAGAAAGTTAGAAGTTTGTTTTTCTCCCTTATTTGGTATTAAAAGATTGTCAAAATTTCAGTAGAATTAGTTTTAGGTGCACTGTACACGAATCTAATCATAAATTTGTAAATAATAAATTTTCAGAAATTTCAGTAATAGCTAACCCATACTTGATAATGCAGAAAGTTATATGTTTGATTTTCTCCCTTATTTATCACTGAAACTTTGTCAAATTTTCAGCAGAATTAGTTTCAGGTGTACTGTATACGAATCTAATATCAAATTTGCAAATAATAAATTTTCTGAAATTTCAGTAATAGCTAACCCATACGTGTTAATGCAGAAAGTTATATGTTTGATTTTCTCTCTTATTTAATACTGAAACTTTGTGAAATTTTCAGGGGATTTATTTTCAGGTGTACTGTACACAAATCTAATATCAAATTTGCAAATAATAAATTTTCAGCAATTTCAGTACGAGCTAACCCATACTTGTTAATGCAGAAAGTTATATGTTTGCTTTTCTCCCTTATTTAATACTGAAACTTTATCAAATTTTCAGGAGAATTAGTTTCATGTGTACTGTACACGAATCTAATATCAAATTTGCAAATAATAAATTTTCAGAAGGTTCAGTAATGGCTAACCCATACTTGTTACTGCAGAAAGTTATATGTTTGATTTTCTCCCTTATATTACACTGAAACTTTTTCAAATTTTCAGCTGAATTAGTATCATGTGTACTGTACACGAATATAGCATCAAATTTTCAAATAATAAATTTTCAGAAATTTCAGTAATAGCTAACCCATACTTGTTAATGCAGAAAGTTATATGTTTGATTTCATCCCTTATTTAATACTGAAACTATCTCAAAATTTCAGGAGAATTAGTTCCAGGTGTACTGTAGACGAATCTAATATCAAATTTGCAAATAATAAATTTTCAGAAATTTCAGTAATAGCTAACCCATACTTGTTAATGCAGAAAGTTATATGTTAGATTTTCTCCCTTATTTAATTCTGAAACTTTGGCAAATTTTCAGGAGAATTAGTTACAGGTGTACTGTACACGAATCTAATATCAAATTTGCAAATAATAAATTTTCAGAAATTTCAGTAATGGCTAACCCATACTTGTTAATGCAGAAAGTTATGTTTGATTTTCTCACTTATTTAATACTGAAACTTTGTCAAATTTTCAGAAGAATTAGTTTCAGGTGTACTGTACATGAATCTAATATCAAATTTGTAAATAACGAATTTTCAGAAATTTCAGTAATAGCTAACCCATACTTGTTAATGCAGAAAGTTATAAGTTTGATTTTGAAATTTTGCAAGTATGAAGTTATAAATTTTGATTAATAACTTTGCTTCAGAATAACTTTGCGTTCACAATCGTGGCAATATTGAATAATTTCGCGCCACCCCCATTAACACCTCCACCATTAAACCACTTTACGGCCGGCCCCCAATCCTTCGCCGGCCGCTCCTTAATTTTTCCCCGCTTTATGGGGGTGTTAAGCGCCTGTTGGCGGCGAATCGCGGATAATTCCACTTTACGGCCCGGCGCCTCCACGATGAATTATGCACTCTTTATAATCCATTAAAACGCAGCGAATTATCTTCTCGCGCTGTTTCGGGGCCATCTGTTGAATTGTTTATGTTTAATCATGTGGCAGGCGCCCCCATGGGGCCCCCTGATAATTCCCTTATTCACGTGCCGTCGCGAAACGTCGCGTGAATAGTGGATTCAGCGCGCGTTTCAATTAGGCAAATATCAGTTTTATATTTATGGGATTATAAAAGGCTTAGCAGCCGCAGGCTGTCGATCACGCCGCATTTTCGGGCCGTGGAGAATAATTAATAACCGTGAAATGCGCCCGGAAACGAGGGCATTCCTCACGTCTACGTGAGCAATTTTTCATGCGGCTGACCGTAGCTACACACAATATCTCACATAATTCCTCGCTACGTAAATTAACAACGAAAAGTACTTGAAGCCCAGATGTATATAAATAAAGTTATTTTTGCAAACAAATGACGAAACAACAAACAAACAAACAAACAAATGCAAACAAATGATTACGACAAAATAAGGGAAATTACGACTTCAAAATATATAATCATCTTAGCATAGACTAATCATTTACACGTCTTTCATATGTATCTACGTCTAGCAGATAACCCATCAAAAACTTTTAAACGACAGCCCCTTAATAAGTAAGTTATTGGCAGTAAGTTCACATGTTGCAAATCGTAATAAACCAATGTGTAGGTTCTAAATACTCATCAATACCTATTTATGCACCAAGGGCATTACTATGATGATTACGCCCGGAAAGCGATTAAATCCTGCTCGAGAGCCTTAGCCCAAGAGATGGGTATCGTTCGATGCGCGTAATCAATCGGTTATTTTCAGGTATTAAATGTTACTTGTGCCATGCGAAAATTCCTTCCCTGTATCTCGTATCCTAGGAGTTAAATCAAGAACAGTAAAGTGAAAAATAAAATAAATTACTTTACCACTACAAAAATTTATTCCTAAACCTATTCATAGCTAAATTTATTTTTAGATATTACATATTACTTCTGCTATGCGAAAATTTCAGCCCTGTATCTCATATCCTAGGAGTTATCAATCAATTACAGTAAATTGAAAAATAAAATAAAAAATATTCATTGATAATTACGAATTGCTGCAGAGATATTTGGGAATACATAACTTCATACTGGTAGTTTTTGTGAAAAAATGGAAAAATATGGAAAATTGATATTACCACTACAAAAATTTATTCCTAAACCTATTTATACCTAAACTTTTTTTCAGGTTTTAAATATCACTTCTATTATCATTTCGTACAAACTTTCAGGGCAATGTGAAACCGTACGTGCAAACAAAGCGAATGTATCGCACACGTCGGATAAAATTTATTCCATTTCATGTGGTACTTTATTTGCCTTGCTTATTGACATGCCCGAGTCGACGTCAAAGTACGTGCATGGAAATCGGGAAAACTTTTTGCCTCGTCCGGAAAGTTTCGCGGGCGCAGATTTCCCCCATTTTCCCCCCAACAACCCAGGCGAAACCCATTAGGGTCGAACTTCGCCATCGCCCATCGCTTATTTAGTTATACGGGAGCATTATGTGGCATTCGACGTCTTGTTAATTTTTCACAACCCGAAGTTGCGAGGATGATGTATCGTGAAATGAAAAAAAAAATGTTGCCCCAAAGTTGCGTGATATATCGGAATATTCACGCGAGCATTCTCCGTCAAGTCTAACACATTTGTATAATAATAATCCGTTTTCTTGTGTGAGCCTTTCTTGTATAAAGAAAGTTATTTAATCATACACTGAGATAAATAAGAATATTACATTAAATAAAACAAATACTTTATAGATTCTCGTTAGAAGCCTCAAACATTGACCAATTAACAATATTATAAAAATTCGACATTACAAAACTAAAAATTACTGAAAACCATCAAGTCAAGCACATTTGAATAATAACAATCTGTTCTCTTATGTCAGCCTTTCTTATATAAAAAAAGTTATTTATTCATTAATTGTAATTAATGATCATTAATATCATTAATATCAATAATAATAATCTATTAATTGTAATAAGCCATTTCATCAAAATTTATGATAACTAAATATGCTAAAAATAACTGAAAACCATCAAGTCTAACACATTTGTATAATAACAATTCGTTTTCTTATACCATCAAGTCTAACACATTTGTATAATAACAATTCGTTTTCTTATGTCAGTCTTTCTTATATATAAAAAAAAATTTAACCATGAATTGTAATTAATAATCATTAATATCATTATTAATAATCTATTGAATGTAATATGCTACTTCATCAAAATTAATGATAACTAAATATGAAGATATATTTTGAAACATCAGTTGCAGTAAGTATTAATTTCTTTACTTAAGGCAGGTAGTAACTCCGCCAAGGACGGTCCCAAGCCCGGCTGAAAAAGGAGGAGGGTTGTGCGCAGGGTTAAATACCCTGGCACGTAAAAAAACCTACACTGTTAAAGAAACGTCAACAATTTGATTGCATGCTATTGCAATGAAATGTATGATAACTGATAATGAAAATATATTGGAAAATGGCAATTACAGAATGTTTTTTTCCTGGCAGTTTTTTCAACACACCTGACAGATTTTTATTATAACTGTAAATGCAGATCAATTAAAATATAATAGTAGCAGAATGGATTTTTGACTCACAATTGCTTGACTAAGGTACTAATTAATGGAAAATTGCTACTAATCAAATTTTAGACGGTGCTGTTAACAATCAGCATTTTGTGATTCCCTTCTTTTTGCGGAAAATTAAAACAAATATAATTTTCCACGCTTCAACTACAAATTTCAGATTTCATTGAAATGAAATGTATGATAACTGAAAATGAAAATATATTCCAAAATGGCAATTACAGAATGTTTTTTTGTTGACACTTTTTCAGCACCGTAGTCTTTAATAGAAAATTACTTTGAATTCAATTTTCCATATCGCTACTAATAATCAGAAATTTGTAAATTTTAAGTGATTTTAACTGAGTAATTCATGAAAACTGCCAATGAAGGTAAATTAAAAATTATAAATTGCAGATTGGTTGTAATTCATTTACTCATTGTAGTAGTTTTTCATGGAAAATTTGCTACAGATTTCATTTTTCATGACTTTTCATGAGTTACATCGCAATTTATGATAACTGAAAATGCAGATCAATTAAAAATAATATTTGCACAACGGATTATTGGATAACAATTGCTTGACTAACGATGAACTGATTAATGGAAAATTGCTACGAATAGAATTTTCCACGTTGCTATTAAAAATCAGCGTTTTGTAATTTTCATGTGATTTTAATGGAATTCATGAAAACTATAAATGAATATAAATTGATAATTAGAAATTGCTGTCCAGATTTTTGCGAATACATAACTTTACGTTGGTAGTTTTTGTGTGGAAAATTGACAAAAATATAATTTTCCACGCTTGAACTACAAATTTCAGATTGCATGCTATTGCAATAAAATGTATGAAAACTGAAAATAAAAATATATTCCAAAATGGCACTGACAGAACGTTTTTTTTTTGCTGACAGTTTTTTCAACACCGTAGTCTTTAATGGAAAATTACATTGAATTAAATTTTCCATATCGATACTAATAATCAGAAATTTGTAAATTTTAAGTGATTTTAAGTGAGTAATTCACGAAAACTGCCAGTCATGGTAAATTAAAAATTATTAATTGCAGATTGTTTGTAATTCGTTTACTTATTGGAGTAGTTTTTCATGAAAAATTGCTACAGATTTCGTTTTTCACGACTTTACTGCAAACTAGAGATTTGTGATTTACATGATATTGCATTCAAATTTATGATAACTGAAAATGCAGATCATTTAAAAATAAAATTTGCAGGACGGATTTTTGGTTCACAGTTCCTTAACGAATACATTAGTTAATGGAAAATTGATACAAATAAAATTTTCCACGTCGCAATAAGAATCAAGTCATTTGCGATTTTTATGTGATTTTAATTTAATTCATGAAAACTATAAATGAGTACAAATTAAAGATTTGTGAATTGCGTGCTATTGCAATGAAATGTATGGCAACTGAAAATGAAAATATATTGTAAAATACCAATTACAGAATAGTTGGGTTGTGTTGGGTTAGGTTAGGTTAGGATAGGCAATTGGATTAGGAAAATATATTGGAAAATGGCAATTGCAGAATGTTTTTTTTTGCTCACAGTTCTTTGACCCCTTGGTAGTCTTAAATGGAACATTACATTGAATTAAATTTTCCAAATCACTACTAATAAACATAAATTTTAAGTGATTTTAATGAAATTCACGAAAACTGTCAATAAAGCTAAATTAAAAAGTATGAATTGCTGGATACATTTTTTGTAATTTATTTAGTCATGTTAGTAGTTTTTCATGGAAAATCGCTATAGATTCCAGTTTTCATGCCATTACTGCAACCTAGACATTTGTAAGTTACATGATATTGTATTAAAATTTATGATACCTAAAACGATCATTTAAATCAATTAAAAAATAATAATGGCAGATCGGATTTTTGGCTCCCAATTGCTTGACTAAAGTAGTTAATGGAAAATTGCTACGAATAGAATTTTCCACGTCGCTATTAAAAATCAGCGACCTGCCATTTTTAAATAATTATATTAAGTAAGTATTTTAAGTAATTAAGTAATTATAATGGAATTTATGAAACAAAAAGATAAATTAAAAATTTTAAATTGTTGCAAATAATTTTTATATTGAATTACTTTAGTCTAGTAGTTTTTTATCGAAAATTGCTGCAAAATAAATTTAATACACTTCTTCTACAACTAGAAGATTTGTGAATTGAAATTCCAATGAAATGTATGATAACTAAAAATGAAAATATATTGGAAAATGGCAATTGCAGAACGGTTTTTTTGCTCACAGTTCTTTTACCGCAGTAGTATTCAATGTAAAATTGCATTGAATTAAATTTTCCAAGTCGCTACCTAAAATTGGCGATAGGTACATATTTTTTGCAACTTTAAAGAAAATCTTGAACACTGTAAATGGATATAAATTAAAAATTGGGTATTGCAACACAGATATTTGATGATTAGTTTCTTCACTGAGGAAGATTTTCGTGGAAAATTGCTTCAAATTTAATTTTTCGCAAATTATAAGCTTATGAACTGTAATATTCAATTTTGTCAAAAGTTATGATAACTAAATTGGAAGATACATTTGAAAATATTAGTTGCAGTAAGTTTATTCTTTAGCAGTTTCTTCACAATGGAATGAATTGGAAAATTGCATTGTATTAAATTTTCCAAATAGTCTGTTAAAATCTCTCGGACAGTTCAATATTGACATTAAACCGATAATCACCGATACCGATACGGAAAGCCATGTAGGTCCTTCATACCGGATAAGCAACATGTTGGTCCTTCGAACCGGACACATGACAAACAATTTTTTTTTTCGCTTCAATAGGTTCCTATCGGTTCCGGATGTTGGCAACCATGTTTATTATTCTCACTTTATGTACTGCTGTCTTGAATAATAGCGTGGTCGTCATTGAGAACCGTGTTATGAGATTTTTGGGTCAAATAATTTTTTTGAGCGAAAGTAATTAAAAATTATGAAAATTACAAATTGCTGTCCAGAATTGTGGTATTCATTTTAAGTAGCTATGGGGCCACTTGGGCTAACCTTTAATGATCTCTGCACGATGTGTTGTCTACGTGTGCATTGTAAATGCCTGTTTTGCAAGCTTGTATCAGCTTGTTATGATGGTCTGATCATGGATAAGTTTCTAATAGCCAATAATTTGTTTTCGAATTTTATCATTAATATTAATCAACCTGTATACTGCTAATGCTCGCTGACATAGGCAACACATTGTGCAGAGATCATTCAAGGCCAGCCCAAGCCTAGCCTCATACCTACTATTTTATTCACGCTTGTAGTTTTTTTTTCAAAGTAGATTTTTTTTATGGAATTATCCAATCCAGTCAGATAAGGCCTGACCTTCCCAATCAGTTAAGGCTCGGACTAATAATGGCTATTTATTAGTCCGAGCCTTAAGTGACTGGGCAGGTGCTTTTAATTATCTTATTATACGATTGCCTGTTTTTACTTCTCTTAAAAGTACGAGTAAATGAAAATAGGATTGATAAACTGAGTCCTTGAAGGTTTATAAGCTTTGTCCAGTACGGAAGGGTCTTCAGATACGTGGCAGGCAGACTTTAAGAGTACAAAAACCCGACAATAGATCTGATATCGGCACACTTCCTTTTCAAGTTCCAATAATGCCCCTCCTGGACACACTCCCTGGCCACCCTCTCAATACGAAAATAAGCCCCTTCGAGGGGCACTCGAGCGGATCCCGCACACAAGCCCCAATAAACACAACACCCCCAACTTACGTGCAGCTTCCCCCTGCAGATCTGCTCGAAGAGCCGCCGTCCGGTGCCGTGGAAGGGCAGCTTCCCCGAGAGGAGGACGTGGAGGAGGACTCCCGCCGCCCAGATGTCCACCGCCTTGCCGTACTGCCGCCTCTCGACCACCTCCGGCGCCATGAAGCTGGGGGATCCCACTCTTCCTGCGGGAGCCCACCGGAAAAAAAGAGACAGTCATTAGGGAGCGTGGGGCGGGCGCCGCGACGGGCCCCTGCAAACCACCCCCGGGGGCCCGGGGGTGGTGGGCGCGCCGCAGCGCCGGAAGCGCGCCGAGTTACATGATAACGGCACGAATGAGTAATGAACGTGAGCGAATGCGGATGGTTCATAAGCCGGAAACAAAAATACAAATAATACACACCGCAGCGCCTGCAATATGCACAAGTGAGGGGGTGAATGGGGTAACGATGCGGGGGCGGAAAAGTATCAATCGGAAAAATCGGCCGCGTTATTAATAGGGCGTCGGTCGTTAATCCCTGCCCGTATTGGGGTGCTTATAATTTATGTCCGCGGCGGGACGCAATCGATCTTCGTCCTCTCTTAGGGGCGGTCGGATACCTAAAGCCATCGGGGGTACATTCCGTTTTTTTTTGCGGTGGAGGTCGCTTGTTTAAATTGGCACAAAAAATGACGGCTTGTGTTACGGAAATCAGGGCTTCAGACGATTTGTTATAGAAAGTAATTTTACACTGAAGTTGCTTCAAATTCGTTCCGCAAGAACAAACTCCCTGCGAGGCGATAAGGGACTTAAGAAAAATTGAACGAACATAAATTAATAATAATCGCATTTGGAAATCACAAAAATTTTCCCCTTGTAACACTGTAACTTATCATATTCACGTTTGCAATAAAAACATTCAATGAACAAAAAATTAATTAAACAATTTAGTACAGTACAGTACTAGATTATTTAATAAATGAACAATTACAAACAAATAAAAAGTCTGAAGTGGAAATTGAAAATTAGACAGAAATAACTGATTATTGTAAAGTAATCATCGAAATTTTAACAGAAATATTAGCATTTAAGAAAACTTTCAATAAAAAAGAAAAAAATTAAAGCAACCTTTAAAACTTGAACAGTAACCAGCAAAATGTTAACATAATAATTCAAATTTTAACACAAACAATTTAAAATTTGACAGTAGTCATTGAATTTCTAATATAAATAAATAATAATTTAACAACAATCTATGAATCTTCAGCAAAGTTGATTTTTTTACTGTTTATTTTGTTAATTTTCAAAACGTTTACTTATAATCTTGAAGTAATTATTGCAAAATGATATTTCATCCTGCACATCAAGGAGGCTTGAATTTTTTGTTAAAATGCTATAATTTATCGCTTTTCAATACTCAGTATAGTACTAGATTTATAAATAAACAATTACAAACATATAAATAATCTGAAGTGAAAATTGAAAATTAGACATAAATAACTGATTATTGTAAAGTAATCATCGTAATTATAATCAACAAAAAATTAATATTCGCCACTTTAAGCAATCGCAAAATTTGTCACATACAAAAATATAACTTGTAGAGCTGACTTGAGCCTGTCGCATCCACGTTCCCTAAATCCATAATTCGACGGTTTTAATTACTTAAAATGTAAGCTGCTATCAAACTCCCTAGTAAAACTGTCACTCCAACTAAGTTTGCATGTAGTAATGAGATCTAGCGAGCTGATAAATTATCAATTCACTTTCCGGAAATTCTTCCTGTGAATTTTTAATCATTAATGAATTCCGCTGGAAGTTTGCTAATTTTGCAGTACCTACTCCACTAGAAGTTCGAAGCGAATCTTTGAGCTCCCCCTCAAATGTTTCAGACGAATCCGTGGGGGATAGGCGAAGTGCGTCTGCTGGCATCAAATTTTAAGCTTAACTTGTTTTTTTAAGGAATAAATGAGATTGCACCGGAAGTAATCGATTTATGGTACAATTAAACGAATTACAAGCCACAACTCTAATCTTGTTAACAGAGATCATGCTGATAAAAAATCTATTGGTTGATAGCCAGTTAGGGACCGGCCAGTTGAAATTTCGTAAAAAAATTTTGTGATCAGAAAATTCTGAAAAAAATCACACTGACTATTTATGACCAACCAAAACGCGTGGGATAATTTGTTTTGACAGAAAAAAAATATTTCTCCCGCTTTGGGCCGCTGCAAAGAGCGCCTATGCACTTACATAGGCTCTTATGGGAACGGAATAGTGCAAGCTATCCCGGCAGCTTGTTTCGGAAGTGCGCTCAGTTTATTGCCGATATCTCATCTCCCAGATGTGTCAGATAACTTTTGCTTATACCATTCTACTCAGGAATAATGTAGGATTATTACCTCAAAATTTGAAGAAAATCCATAAAGAGATAGCCCGTCAGCTTCGCCCAAAAGTCGGACGAGTTTCGTAGGCTCAAAATGAAATGTTCACTTTGCGAACGTATTGTCAAATATATTATTATTTCATAGCGCTCAAATTTACGCAGCTTATTCTCCCATTCATTGGGAACATTTTGGTATAAGGTGAAGTTATTCGGCGATTTTTGAGTTTTCGCCAAAAATCAACGTTTTTCCATGCCTTGAAATTTCGTGAATTTTTTTTGTGTTCAGAAAATTCTGAAAAAAATCACACAGACTATTTATGACCTATGAAAACGCGTGGGATGGTTTGTTTTGACAGAAACAAAATATTTCTCCCACTTTGGGCCGCTCCAAAGAGCGCCGATGCACTTACATAGGGTCTTATGGGAACGGAATAGTGTAAGCTGTCCCGGCAGCTTGTTTAGGAGGTGCGCTCAGTTTATTACCGACATCTCAGCTTTCAGAGATGTCAGATAATGTTTGCTTATACCATTCTACTCAGGAATAATGTAGGATTTTTACCTCCAAATTTGAAGAAAATCCGTAGAGAGATAGCCCGTCAGCGTCGCTCAAAAGTCGGACGAGTTTCGGAGGCCGAAAATGAAATGTTCATTTTGCGAGCGTATTATCAAAAAAATATTTTTTTTATAGCGCTCAAATTTACGCAGCTTATTCACTCATTCATTGGGAACATTTTGGTATAAGGTGAAGTTATGCGACGATTTTTGAGTTTTCGCCAAATATCGACGTTTTTCCATACATATGCATTGAAATTTCGTGAATTTTTTTTGTGATCAGAAAATTCTGAAAAAAATCACACAGACTATTTATGACCTATGAAAACGCGTGGTGTGATTTGTTTTGACAGAAAAAAAATATTTCTCCCGCTTTGGGCCGCTGCAAAGAGCGCCTATGCACTTACATGGGCTCTTATGGGAACGGAATAGTGCAAGCTATCCCAGCAGCTTGTTTCGGAAGTGCGCTCAGTTTATTGCCGATATCTCAGCTCCCAGATGTGTCAGATAACTTTTGCTTATACCATTCTACTCAGGAATAATGTAGGATTATTACCTCCAAATTTGAAGAAAATCCATAAACAGATAGCCCGTCAGCGTCGCTCAAAATTCGGACAAGTTTCAGAGGCTCAAAATGAAATATTCACTTTGCGAGCGTATTGTCAAAAAAATATTTTTTTTATAGCGCTCAAATTTACGCAGCTTATTCTCCCATTCATTGGGAACATTTTGGTATAAGGTGAAATTATTCGGCGATTTTTGAGTTTTCGTCAAAAATCGACGTTTTTCCATACATATGCCTTGAAATTTTGTGAAATTTTTTTGTGTTCAGAAAATTCTGAAAAAAATCACACAGACTATTTATGACCCCCCAAAACGCGTGGGATAGTTTGTTTTGACAGAAAAAAATTATTTCTCCCGCTTTGGGCCGCTCCAAAGAGCGCCGATGCACTTACATAGGGTCTTACGGGAACGGAATAGTGCAAGCTGTCCCGGCAGCTTGTTTAGTAGGTGCGCTCAGTTTTTTGCCGATATCTCAGCTCTCAGAGGTGTCAGATATTTTTTGCTTATATCATTCTACTCAGGAATACTGTAGGATTATTACCTCCAAATTTGAAGAAAATCCATGAAGAGATAACCCGTCAGCGTCGCTCAAAAGTCGGACGAGTTTCGGAGGCTCCAAATGAAATTTTCACTTTGCGAGCGTATTGGTAGAAAAATAATTTTTTTATAGCTCTCAAATTTAAGCAGCTTATTCTAGCATTCATTGGGAACATTTTGGTATAAGGTAAAGTTATTCGGCGATTTTTGAGTTTTCGCCAAAAATCGACGTTTTTCCATGCCTTGAAATTTCGTGATTTTTTGTTGTGTTCAGAAAATTCTGAAAAAAATCACACAGACTATTTATGACCAACCAAAACGCGTGGGATGGTTTTTTTTGAGAGAAAAGTAGTATTTCTCCCACTTTGTCTTGCACAAATCAAATTACACAGAAGATTCAAAAAAGTGACAGAATTATTAGATTCTCAAGAAAAAAGAAAAATTGCAACGTTAAAACTAACGTTGGAGGAGAAAATTACTTGTAATGATTTTTTTTTTGTTCTTAGTTTAGTGTATGGTGAACACATTAAAGTTTTGTAAAAGTAGTTGTAGGGTTTAAGGGTCAGTCTCGAAATTAATAGCCCGGAACCGTTTAATTTTTATTAAGAGCGATGTGGAAACATTACCCTCGTGATCCCTTTTCCGGGCTTAAACCGCCCCCGGATCGAATAAGTGCGCCCGTGCGCGATTAATTACGACAAATTCGCGTTCCGGCGGACGCGGAAAAATCCACCCCCGGCCGGTTTTTCCGGTTTTCCCCGGGGGCGGCGGGGGCGGGTAAACGGCGCTAATATTTCACGGGGGGGTGAATAAATGATGGGGGAGCGTGCGGGCCAGGCGGGGGAGGAAAACGGGTCGGCTTACGTGTCCGATTTCGGGGGTGGGTGCACGTGCGCTGATGCTGTTGCCGATGGGGGCGGAGGTGAGGGATGGATGAGCTGCACCCTTGTCCGGTCAGCGGAAGGGCGCGAGGCTACCACTAAAAGCGGCGCAGTCTTCCATAATCGCCGCAAAGGCTACCCGACCGTGATCCGCCCGCGGGCGCGCGCGCGATCGTGACCTTCCGGTTTCCGGCTTCCGGCGTCCACTTCCGGTAACCTTTGCGCTCGTTATTGTTACTTTCTGGTCGCCGGAGGGCTTACCGGCTCTGTCAGACTTCAGGTACAGCCGTCCCAGGGGACTCAAGTCCGTGCGGAAGTCTGACACGAGGCATTCTGCATCACGTCAAGACATTTATCCGGCAGATGCGCATTTGAACAGACAAACAACAACAAATTTTCACTTGATTATTTATCCACCTGCAATTAACCTACATCACTCACGCCTCGCACACCACTTAGAATTACTCACTTTGTACATACATCAAACCCACAATTTGTACCAAACAACATTTTTAGTAGTAGTAGGTAAGCTAGGACAGTTCCACTCCACAAATTTCATCGAGCTGACAAAAGAACAGAAAGTTATATATTCGATTTTCTGACTTATTTGTAACGGAATCTTCATCAAATTTGCGGAAGAATTGTATGCAGGTATACTGTATACAAATCTGGTATGAAATATATAAAACATTAATTTTCAGAAAATTCAGTAATTTATATTTCATACTAGTCACATCAGGAAGTTATATATTCGATTTTCTCACTTATTTAAAACGGAATCTTCGTCAAATTTGCGGAAGAATTGTATGCAGGCATGCTGTATACAAACGTGGAATGAAATATACTAAACATGAATTAATAAAAATTCCAGAAAATTCAGTAATTGATATTTCATACTGATTAAATCAGACAGTTATATATTCGATTTTCTCACTTATTAAAAACGGAGTCTTCGTCAAATTTGTAGACCAATTATATGCAGGTATACTGTATACAAATCTGGAACGAAATATACAAAACATGAATTTTCATAAAATTCTGTATTTGTTATTTCATACTAGTCAAATCAGAAAGTTATATAGTCGATTTTCTCGCTTATTTAAAACATAATCTTCATCAAATTTGCGGAAGAATTGTATGCAAGTATACTGTATACAAATCAGGAATGAAATATACAAATCATGAATGAATTAAATTTTCAGTAAATTGATATTTCATACTAGTCAAATCAGAATGTTATGTATTCGATTTTTCACTTATTTATAACGGAATATTCGTAAAATTTTCGGAAGAATTGTAGGCAGGTATGCTGTATACAAATCAGGTATGAAATATACAAAACATTAACTTTCAGAAAATTCAGAAATTGATATTTCATACTGCTCAAATCAGAAAGTTATATATTCGATTTTCTCATTTATTCCAAACGGAATCTTCGTCAAATTAGCGGAAGAATTGTATGCAGGTATACTGTATACAAATATAGAATGAAATATACAAAACATTAGTTTTCAGAAAACTCAGTAATTGATATTTCATACTGATCAGACCAGAAAGTTATGTATTCGATTTTCTCACTTATTTTAAACGGAATCATGGCTAAATTTACAGAATAATTGTATGCATGTATACTGTATACAAATCAGATAAGAAATATACAAAACATATTTTTTTAGAAATTTTACTGATTGATTTTTCATACTGCTCAAATCAGCAAGTTATACATTTGTTTTTCTGACTTAATTAAGACGGAATCTTCTTCAAATTTGCGGAAGAATTGTATGCAGGTATACTGTATACAAATCTGGTATGAAATATACAAAACATAAATTTTCAGAAATTTCAGTAATTGATATTTCATACTTGTCAAATCAGAAAGTTATATATTCGATTTTCTAATTTAAATAAAACGGAATCTTGGTCAAATTTGCGGAGGAATTGTATGCAGGTATACTGTATACAAATCTGATATGAAATATACAAAACATTAATTTTCAGAAAATTCAGTAATTTATATTTCATACTGGTCAAATCAGAAAGTTATATATTTGATTTTCTCACTTATTTCTAAAGGAATCTTCGTCAAATTTGCGAAAGAATTGTAGGCAGGTATGCTGTATACAAATCAGGTATGAAATATATAAAACATTAGTTTTCAGAAAATTCAGTAATTTATATTTCATACTGGTTAAGTCAGAAAGTTATCCATTCGATTTTCTCACTTATTTAAAACGGAATCTTGGTCAAATTTGCGGAAGAATTGTAGGCAGGTATGCTGTATACAAATCTGGTATGAAATATACAAAACATTAATTTTCAGAAAATTCAGAAATTTATATTTCATATTGGTCAAATCAGGAAGTTACTTAGTCGATTTTCTTACGTATTTAAAACGAAATCTTTGCCAAATTTGCGAAAAAATTATATGCACGTATACTGTATACAAATCTGGTATGAAATATACAAAACATGAATTTTCAGAAAATTCAGTAATTTATATTTCTTACAGGTTAAATCAGAAAGATATATAATCGATTTTCTTATCTATTTAAAACGGAATCTTCATCAAATTTTCGGAAGAATTGTATGCAAGTATACTGTATACAAATCTGGAAAGAAATCTACAAAACATTAATTTTCAGAAAATTCAGTAGTTTATATTTCATACTGGTCAAATCGTAAAGTTATATATTTGATTTTCTCACTTATTTCAAACGGAATCTTCGTCAAATTTACGGAAGAATTGTATGCAAGTATACCTTATATAAATCTGGTATGAAATATACAAAAGATTAATTTTCAGAAAATTCAGTAATTTATATTTCATACTGGTCAAATCAGGAAGTTATATATTAGATTTTCTCACTTATTTAAGACGGAATCGTCGTTAAATTTGCGTAAGAATTGTATGCAAGTATACTGTATACAAATATGTAATGAAATATGAATTAATTAAATTTTCAGAAATTTTAGTAATTTATTTTAATTTAATTTAGTATTTCATACTAATAAAATCAGAAAGTTATATATTCGATTTTATCACTAATTTAAAACGGAATCTTCGTCAAATTTGCGGAAGAATTATATGCAAGTATACTATATACAAATCTGATATGAAATATACAAAACATTAATTTTCAGAAAATTCAGTAATTTATATTTCATACTGGTCAAATCAGAAAGTTATATATTCGATATTCTCACTTATTTAAAACGTAATGTTCGTCAAATTTGCGGAAGAATTGTATGCCGGTATACTGTATACAAATCAGAAACGAAATATACAAAACATGAATTTTCAGAAAATTCAGTAATTGATATTTCATACTGATCAAACCAGAAAGTTATGTATTCGATTTTCTCACTTATTTCTAACGGAATCTTTGTCAAATTTGCAGAAGATTTGTATGCAGATATACTGTATACAAATCTGATATGAAATATACAAAACCTAAATTTTCAGAAAATTCAGTAATTGATATTTCATACTAATAAAATCAGAAAGTTACATAGTCGATTTTCTCACTTATTTAAAACGGAATCTTCATCAAATTTGCGAAAGAATTGTAGGCAGGTATGCTGTATACAAATCTGTTATGAAATATACAAAACATTAATTTTCAGAAAATTCAGTAATTGATATTTCATACTGATCAAACCAGAAAGTTAAGTATTCGATTTTCTCACTTATTTAAAACGGAATCTTCATCAAATTTGCGGAAGAACTGTAGGCAGGTATACTGTATACAAATGTGGAATGAAATATACAAAACATTAATTTTCAGAAATTTTAGTCATTTATATTTCATACTTGTCTAATCAGAAACTTATATATTCGATTTTCTCACATATTTAAAACGGAATCTTTGTCAAATTTGCGGAAGAGTTGTATGCAGGTATACTGTATACAAATATGGAATGAAATATGATTTGATAAAATTTTCAGAAAATTCAGTAATTGATATTTCATACTGCTCAAATCATAAAGTTATATCAGAAGATTTTCTCCCTTATTTAATACGGAATCTTCGTCAAATTTGCGGAAGAATTGTATGCAGGTATACTGTATACAAATCTGGAACGAAATATACAAAACATGAATTTTCAGAAAATTCAGTAATTGATATTTCATACTGCTCAAATCCGAAAGTTATATATTCGATTTTCTCACTTATTTAAAACGGAATCGTCGTCAAATTTGCAGAATAATTGTATGCAAGTATACTGTATACAAATCTGCAATGAAATATAAATTATTTAAATTTTCAGAAAATTCAGTAATTTATATTTCATCTACTGCTTAAATCAGAAAATTATACATTCGATTTTCTAACTTATTTATACCGGAATATTCATCAAATTTGCGAAAGAGTGTATGCAAGTATACTGTATACAAATATGGAATGAAATATGTATTAATTAAATTTTCAGTAAATTCAGTAATTTATATTTCATACTGGTTAAATCAGAAAGTTATATATTCGATTTTCTCACTTATTTAAAACTGAATCTTCATTAAATTTTCGGAAGAATTGTATGCAGGTATACTGTATACAAATCTGGAATGAAATATACAAAACATGAATTTTCAGAAAATTCAGTAACTGATATGTCGTACTAGTCAAATCAGAAAGTTATATTTTTGATTTTATCACTTATTTAAAACTAAATCTTCATCAAATTTGCGGAAGAATTGTATGCATGTATACTGTATACAAATCTGGTATGAAATATACAAAACATTAATTTTCAGAAAATTCAGTAATTGATATTTCATACTAGTAAAATCACAAAGTTATATAGTGGATTTTCTCACTTATTTATAACGGAATCTTCGTCAAATTTTCGGAAGAATTGTATGCAAGTATACTGTATTCAAATCTGGAATGAAATCTACAAAATATTAATGAATTAAATTTTCAGAAAATTTAGTATTTGATATTTCATACTGGTCAAATCAGAAAATTTTCGTTTTAGTGGATTTGATCGGATAATCATCGATTTTACATTTTGCCAACTGGGTGCTCAACCAAGAGGCATATTTTCAAATCATTTTATGGGCACATAGCCCAGTGATCTCTGCTGGGGGTGGAGTGGAACTGTCCTAGCTTAACTACTATTTCTTTTGTATTAGATTATTATACCTCTCGTCAATTTCAATTGAATGTATATAAAAAATGGTGATACTTATGTGTTCCAAGCCTCCTATTTTTTTTCTTTAGAACACAGTTTATTTATGTACGAGTATCAAGGTTTAGGCACGACCCAACGAAGAGTGCTGGAATCATGATTACAACATAATCTTGCAAGTTGCATACTATATTTTTTCTACCACGTTAATATATTAGTAGTTAATAGTATTGTTAATATATTTAACGCAATAATCAATATCTGAATTAATTACAGCCCAGTATTCCGAATCAATCAATCAATTGCAAAATCTATTATGCATATAAGTTCAAAATTCAAAGTCTATTATGCATATAAGTTCAAAATCACCCTGCATTAATAGTGCAGTGGGCACACCTAAAAGTTGCCCCCTTTCCAGACCACACTGCTATCATATAGAGCAATATTGGAACCATCTGTATAATTATCAATAACTCATAATCTCGCACTCAGTCTTCTCCCAAAAACAACTTTTTCTCTCTGCATTTCATCCCTCGGCTTTCACTCTCAACCCTTATGTTAACGATTTTTTTTAAGGCGGAATAAAAAAACTTCCCAGATATACACACTCCAAATACATTATGCAGAGCATCCAACTAGGAATTGAGATTTATGTGTCGTCCTGGTCCGGGCCGTCGCCTGAAAAATTGATGGGCCGAGGGCAAATCACGATGCGATCGTCGGATGAGCCGAGTAATTGCCCCTGCGCTGTTCATAATTTTTCGGCGTTTAGCGGCGAATTCTGCACGAGACGGCGATGAATTATTAATGCGCCGCGCTTTGCACCGGTAAATTGCGCAATTGGTCCCGGTTAACGGGCGGCAATGCAGAGCTCCCGATGCTAATGAATTGCTGAAATTAATTTAAGCGCGCGAGTATGAGCCAGGTGCTGCAAATTGTGCGGTAAACAGAATGCAGCAGGAACAGATCAGATCGGCGATGGGGCAGATGTTCATATTCACATTGGTTCAATGCGGTCCAGAGCAGTGCTTCCCAAACATTATTTAGTCGCGGCCCATTTTACATTCTCTCAAAATGTTCGCAACCCCCAACACATTTTGAAAGGTAGAATATAGGTATTGAATGCTGTAAAACAAGAGAAAAACGTTGTCCTCGAACTCGTTTTGAAGATTTTTTAGTCTCGGTCTATTTTAGATTCTCTCAAAATGTTCGCAACCCCCAACATATTTTGAAGGGTAGAATATATGTATGGAATTCTTTAAAATACGAGAAAGAGCTTGTCCTAGAACTCGTTTTAAAGATTTAAGACTGTGGTTCTCAAAGAGTGCCCCGGAGAGCCATGGAAGTTAGGTTAGGTCAGGTTAGGTTTATATAGAAAGATACTTCTTTTAAACTATTGCTTCTGTTCGATTTATATCATTAGGTATTGAGAGAATGAATATTCTAGCCTAAATTCGAAAACTAAACATATTACAATTTACAACAAAATGCCAGAATACAGAATACAAAAGAAACTATTTCCAATAAAATTCAAAATAAAACCAATGACATGTAAGAATTGTTTATTGAAACATGTCGAAACTGTTTAATAAACTTGAGTCATGAAATATATTCAAAAGATATAAAGATGTTTCAAAAAGGTGAAACAATTATTACGTTTTCACGTAGAAGATTCAAAAACATTGATACATTTAAAGAAAATTCAATAATTTTCAGAACGTTGATGTATTTACACGAAAATTTCAAGATTTCCATAGAATATTCAAAAGTTTCTATAGAAATTTCAATAATGTTCAAATAATTCATGGATTGATAAGGAAATTTAAGAATTCCCATGAAATTTAAAACAAAATCCAACGAAATGACAGAAAATATTGATACTTTTTAATTTATTTTAAGTTAATTAGATTTTTTGAGATTTTTTTCATGAAAAAATGTTGATACGGTTAAATGAATTATAAGTAAATTAAATGTTTCCAGGATTTTTTCATGAATGTTCAAGGAAATTACATAATTCCCAGAACATTGATGAATGTTCACGAAAATTTCAAGATTTCCATGAAAATTGAAAAAAAATCCAAGGAAATGTCAAAAAATGTTGATCTTATTTAATAAATTTTAAGCTCATTAGACAATTTGACGATATAAAAGGATATTTAGAAAAACTACAATATTTACATCAATAAAATGTCATAGAAAATTCAATAATTTCCATAGAAAATTCATTATTTCCATAAAATTCAAGGATTGATAAGAAAATTTAAGAATTTCCATGAAAACTAAAATAAAATCAAACGAAATGACAGAAAATGTTGATACTGTTTAATATATTTTAAGTTTATTATATTTTTTGACCACTTTTTCATGAATGTTCAAGGAAATTCCATAATTTCAAGTACATTGATGAATTTACACAAAAATTTAAAGATTTTCATCAAAGTTAAAACAATATCCAAGGAAATGGCAATAAGTGTTGATCCTGTTTATTAAATTTTAAGCTCATTAGACATTTTGAGGATATTATAGGATATTTAGAAAACACTGCAATTTACACAATAAAATTTGATAGAAAATTCATTAATTTCCATAGAAAATTCAAGGATTGATAAGAAAATTCAAGAATTTTCATGAAAATTAAAACAAAACCCAACAAAATGGCAGAACATGTTGATACTGTTTAATATATTTTAAGTTGATTAGATTTTTTGAGGATTTTTTCATGAATGTTCAAGGAAATTCCATAATTTCGAGAACGTTGATGAATTAACACGAAAATTTAAAGATTTCCATGAAAGTTAAAACAAAATCCAAGGAAATTGCAAAAAATGTTGATCCAATTTACTAATTTTTAAGCTCATTAGACATTTTGAAGATATATAATGTTTATATACAATGTGAGGATGTTTAGAAAAAACTACAATATGTACAAGAAAAAAATTTCAAAGAAAATTCAATAATTTCCATAGAAAATTTAAGGATTGATAATAAAATTTCCATGAAAATTAAAATAAAATCCAACGAAATGGCAGAACATGTTGATAATGTCTAATATGTTTTAAGTTTATTACATTTTTCGAGGATTTGTTCATGAATGTACAAGAAGATTGCATAATTTCCACAACATTGAAGAATTTATTAAATTGATAAGAAAATTCAAGAATTTCCATAAAAATTAAAACAAAATCTAACGAAATGGCAGACAATATTGGTACTGTTTAATAAACTTTATGTTTATTAGATTTTTCGAGGATTTTTTCATGAATGTTCAAGGAAATTCCATAATTTCCAGAACATTGAAGAATTTACACGAAAATTTAAAAATTTCCATGAATGTCAAAACAAAATCTAAGGAAATGGCAGAAAATGTTGAAACTGTTTAAAATATTTTAAGCTTATTAGACATTTTAAGGATATAAGGATACTTAGAAAAAGCTACAATATTAATAATTTTCAGAAAAATCAAGAATTGATGAGAAAATTTAAGAATTTCCATAAAAATTTAAACAAAATCCAACGAAATGGCAGAAAATGTTGATTGTTTAATATGTTTTAAGTTTATTACATTCTTGTGGATTTTTTCATGAATGTTCAAGGAAATTCCATGATTTCTAGAACATTGAAAAATGTATTAAATTGATAAGAAAATTTAAGAATTTCAATGAAAATTAAAACAAAATCCAACGAAATGAGAGAAAATGTTGACAGTGTTTAATATATTTTAAGATTATTAGATTTTTCGAGGATCTTTTGTGAATGTTCAAGGAAATTCCATAATTTCCAGAACATTGATGAATTTACACGAAAACTTAAAGATTTCCATGAAAGTTAAAACAAATTCCAAGGAAATGGCAAAAAATGTTGATCCAATTTACTATATTAACTATTATTAGTTACTATTAATAAATTTTGATCTCATTACACATTTTGAAGATATACAAAGATATTTAGATATCAATAAATTTTCATAGAAAATTCGATAATTTTCAGAAAATTCAAGGACTGATAAGAAAATTTAAGAATATCCATGAAAATTAAAATAAAATCCAATGAAATGACAGAAAATGTTGAGACTGTTTAATATATTTTAAGTTTATTAGATATTTCGAGGGTTTTTTCATGACAAAAACATTGATGAATTTTAAAGAAAAAGCAATATTTTACAGCAAGTTCAAGGATTGGCCTGGAAAATTAATAATTTCCATGAAAATTAAAGCAAAATTCCAATGAAATTGCAGAAAATATTGATACTGTTTAATATTTAGAAGTTTAAGTATATTTAGAAAAAAAACTACAATATTTACGTCAATAAAATTTCATATAATATTCAATAATTTCCATAGAGAATTCAATAATTTTCAGAAAGTTAAAGGATTGATAATTTTAGAATTACCATGAAAATTAAAACAAAATCCAACGAAATGGCAGACAATATTGGTACTGTTTAATAAACTTTAAGTTTATCAGATTTTTCGAGGATTTTTTCATGAATATTGAAGGAAGTTCCATAATTTCGAGAACATTGAAGTATTTACACGAAAATTTAAAGATGTCCATGAAAGTAGAATCAAAATCCATGGAAATGGCAGAAAATGTTGATACTGTTTGATATATTTTAAGCTCATTAGACATTTTAAGCATATAAGGATACTTAGGAAAAACTACTATACTAAAAATTTTCAGAAAATTCAAGGATTGATAAGAAAATTTAAGAATTTCCATGAAAATTGAAACAAAATCTAACGAAATGGCAGACAATATTGGTTCTGTTTAATTAACTTTAAGTTTATTAGATTTTTCGAGGATTGTTTCATGAATGTTGAAGGAAATTCCATAATTTGCAGATCATTGAAGAATTTACACGAAAATTTAAAGATGTCCATGAAAGTAGAATCAAAATCCAAGGAAATGGCAGAAAATGTTGATACTGTTTAATATATTTTAAGCTCATTAGACATTTTAAGGATATAAGGATACTTAGAAAAAACTACAATATTCATAACTTTCAGAAAATTCAAGGATTGATAAGAAAATTTAAGAATTTCCATGAAAATTGAAACAAAATCTAACGAAATGGCAGACAATATTGGTACTGTTTAATAAACTTTAAGTTTATTAGATTTCTTGAGGATTTTTTCATGATTGATCAAGGAAACTCCATTATTTATAGAATATTGGTGAATTTACACGAAAATTTAAAGATTTCTATGAAAATTGAAACAGAATCCAACGAAATAGCAGAAAATGTTGAAACTGTTAATAAACTTAAAATTTATTAGATTTTTGAGGATAGCTTATGATATTTACAGAAAAAAAAATTGATACTGAGGATGTCTAATGATATAAATCCTTTCCCCGGTAATTCAGCTAATTGCAAGAAAAATTCGACAATTTACACGAAAATTTAAGAATTTCCAATAAAATAAAAAACATCCAAGTAGAATTTCTTTAAACATTTAAAGATGTCCATGAAAATTGAAACATAATCCAACGAAATAGCAGAAAATGTTGAAACTGTTTACAAATTTTAAGTTCATTATATTTTTCAGGATATCTTATGATATTTACAGAAGAAAAAACACTTGATACTGAGGATGTCTAATGATATAAATCGTTCCCATGCTAATTCAGCTAATTGCAAGAAAAAATCGACTATTTACATAAAAATTTCCTATAAAATGAAAAAGTCCAAGTAGAATTTCTTCAAAAATGTTGATGTAACTGTTGATAAACTTACGTCATGAAATAGTATTTCGATATCTAACGATATTTCAAAAAGGTAAAATTCACATTTCAGTTATACTCATACAGAATGAGTATCAGTTGTTAACTACTTGCTTCGAAACGTACCTTGAATGTTGAACGATATGTTCTATGTATATAAATATACCTATTTCTACAGTAAACTAAGTTTTAAAACATTAATTAGAAAAATGATTTTGTAGAATTCGAAATTGCATTCATTATTCTACAAAGTTTAGTTCAAATTTGCAATAAGTCACCTACTATAAGAAAATTAGTTTATCTTGTGAGACACCCTGTATATTTCCACCACTCTTACATTAATTAGCATTACATTAATTAACAATTATAGTTTGCATATCTGTCTTCCAATTTCTGATTAATCCGAATTTCTGATCTATATTCCAATTTCAATTATCGTTTTTAACACTGGTAGTATTCATCAATCTCAACACCCAAAAGGGTAAAAGAGGGAAAGATTAAGAAAGAAAGAAACACAACAAGAAAGAAAGAAAGAAAGAAAGAAAGAAAGAAAGAAAGAAAGTAAGAAAGAAAGAAAGAAAGAAAGAAAGAAAGAAAGAAAGTATTCATTAATTCTTGTTTTTTAATCTTCCCTCTATGCTGTTATGGTTTAAAAGTTTCTGCACAGTTTTTATCAGTGCCTGATGATCAGTGCACAGATCAGTGCCTGCGTCTGTATTACAGTCTTCAGTTAATTTTAATCATAAGTTAATTTCTTCGAAAACATGCGTTGAATCAATGGTAGTCATGGAAACTAACCGCCAGTTACAGGTAATCAGACATTGTAAAACTGGGCCTAACTGCTGCTTATAAGATCGATTTCATAGTGACGTAGATGTTTACTGGACGCAGTCATTTAAACTAATTATAATATTTATAATTATAATTGAAAGGGTAAGAAGCAAACAGGTGTAAGTAACATTTTTCTCGAAACATAAACAATAATGCAATTACAGTATTCAGTTATTCTTAATCATAAGTTAATCTCCTCGGAAACGTACGTGGAATCAATGGTAGTCATGGAAACTAACTGCCAGTTAGAGGTAATCAGAGATTGTAAAACTGGGCCTGACTAGTACTTATCAGATTGATGTCATAGTGACATAGATGTTTACTAGTCGCAGTCATTTATTCTAACTATAATATTTATAATTATAATTGAAGCTGTAAGAAGCAAACAGGTGTAGGTGATATTTTTATCGAAACATAAATATTAATGCAATTACAGTATTCAGTTCTTCTTAATCATAAGTTAATCTCCTCTGAAACGTACGTGGAATCAATGGTAGTCATGGAAAATAACTGCCAGTTAGAGCTATTCAGAGATTGTAAAACTGGGCCAAGTTAATTTCCTCAGAAACATACGTTGAATCAATGGTAGTCATGGAAACTAACTGCCACTTACAGGTCATCATAGATTGTAAAACTGGGCCTAGTACATTTCCTCGGAAACATGTGTTGAATCTATAGTGGTCATGGAAACTAACTGCCAGTTACAGGTAACCAAAGATTGTAAAACTGGGCCAAGTAAATTTCCTTGGAATCATGTGTTGAATCAATGGTAGTCATGGAAACTAACTGCCTGTTACAGGTATTCAGAGATTGTAAAACTGGGCCAAGTTAATTTCCTCAGAAACATGCTTTGAATCAATGGTAGTCATGGAAACTAACCGCCAGTTACAGGTAATCAGAGATTGTAAAACTAGGCCTAACTGCTGCTTATAATATTGATTTCATAGTGACTTAGATGTTTACTGGTCATTTAATGTAATTATAATATTTATAATTATAATTGAAGTGCTAAGAAGCAAACAGGTGTAAATGATATTTTTGTTCAACAATAAACAATAATGCAATTACTAGACATTATGTATTGGTCAAATATAATATTATTATTAATATACAAGTACAAAATAATACATGAAATGGTTTTTAAATATTGTTATTACAGATTTTACTTCAAGCAACCAACATTGCACAGGATTTTCTTGAAATCTGGAAATTGTTGCTTAGACAATTTTGCTTCTTACAGCTTCATCATAATAAATATTAACAACATATGTACGATATATGTAGCTATATAACAACAAATAACAATAATAACGTAATAATAATCGAATTTGGTGTATATTGAGTTGTATAACTACATCGCTACTTAAAACGCAGTTGGTACCAAGTCGGACATGAAACGAGCGACGTTTGAAATGAAATGGCGTCGTTTGCAAATCGCTCCCGAAAATATCCAAATTTCGGGCTAGAATGGACCTTGCGAAGCCCTAGAGGGTAAAAAACGTAATCTATAGGGTATCCGTGCATTAATTTGGGGTTGTCCGGGCCACGGGGCGAAAATATCAGTGATAATGGATTTCCAATGGACCCATGATGGACATGGAGAAGCCGGACTTAATTCCGATGAAACGACAAGGTATATGCCCTATTATTGATACTGTAGCTATTAATTATGTCTTATTAATGCGTTCAATAGACGTGAACCAATTAAATCGTATTTTCGCAATTTTATGAATAAAATTTAATTTTCGCAAAAAAAAATAAAAATACTAATTTTTCATGCTAAAACTAGTTATATATCAACATATATACGATATATGTTGTTATATAATAACATATATATGATATATATTGTTATGTAACAACAAATAAAAATAATAACATAGCAATATTCGAATCTGGTGCATATAGAGTTGCATAGGTGTGAAATGGCGTTGTTTACAAATCGCCCCCGAAAATATCCAAATTTTGTGCTAGAATGGACCTAGCTAAGCCGTAGTGAGCCAAAAAACGTAATTTATTGGGTATCCGTGCATAAATTTGGGGCCTTCCAGGCCATGGGGCGAAAATATCAGTGAGAATGAATTTCGATATTTGGCTGATACATAAGCGTATAGAAGATGGACTTAATTCGAATGAAACGAAAAGGTTTGTGTAGTATTATTAATACGGTGGCTATTAATTACGTCTTATTAATGCATTTAGTGCACTTGAACCAAGTAAATCGTATTTTCGCAATTTAATGAATGAACTTTTATTCTCGCAAATAAAATCACGTTGCTATTTTTTCAATCTAAAACTAGTTATATACCAACATATATACGATATATGTTATTACATGCTAACATATATACGATATATATTATTATATAACAACAAATAACAATAATAACATAGTAATATTCGAATCAGGTGCATATTGGGTTGTATACCTACATGGGGAGCGACAATACCGACTGCGCGAGTCAAAAACGGCGTCGTTTACAAATCGCCCCCGAAAATATCTAAATTTTGTGTTAAAATGGACCGCGCCAGGCCGTAGTGAGCCAAAAACCTAATATATAGGGTATCTGTGCTAAATTTGGGGGTAGTCCGGGCCATGGGGCGAAAATATAAGTGAGATATGGATTTCGATATTTGGCTGATCAATTAATTACACATAACCAGCATGGTGGCGTCTAGAAAGCGGACCTAATTCGGATGAAACTACAAGGTTTGTGCCCTATTATTAATACCGTGGCTATAAATTAAGTTTCATTAACGCATTCAATAGACGTGAAGCAATCAAATCGTATTTGCGCAAGTTTATGGACCAAATTTGATTGTTGCGATTAAGAATCACGTTGATAATTTTTCATGCTAAAGCTAGAAATATAAGATGGTCATGGAAGAATAATAATTGCTTGGTAGATCATGCGTTGATAATTCTATTAATAATTACAGTTTTAGTAATACGCTACTAAAACTGTAATTATTAATAGAATTATTAATGCATGATCATCGATCAATAATAATTGGTTGGTTGATCATGCATTAATAATTACTGTTTTAGTAATACCCTACTAAAACTGTAATTATTAATAGAATTTCAATGCATGATCACGGAATAATAATAATTGCTTGGTCGATCAAGCATTAATAATTCTATTAACCCTCTACGGCCCGATTTAATAATACAAGTAAAAAAAATGCAGTTTATAATTTAACAAAATTTCATACATAATAAGCAATATGAAACATTAAGCAGCAGAATTCACGTACCCCACTAGCTTTTAGGGGTAAGTAACTTCTACGTTACATACCCCTAAAAGCACCCCACTAGGTTTTAGGGGTATGTAACTTCTAGGTTACAGTGGGCAATAAAAATTTACTGATTGTGAAATTGTATAAAACAATTTTGTGTGGGCGTTAAACACAAGTGCACCTTGCACTTGACATAGAAGGTTTTTGGAACGCCGCTACATCCTGGAAATTTACATCTTCCTCTTTCTTCCTGAGACATCGGCCAATGTCCTATACCATCCCTTCTTGTGTCTAAAGTAGGCATTTCTGAAGGTTTGCCTCTCTTATGTTTTTCTTCAATTTCGCATAGGACACATGCCGAACTTGGACGACCTCTTTTTTTTCATTTTACTGATCACCCATGGCACATAGCAGCACGCTAAGCGCCATGGGTGATCAGTAAAATGAAAAAAAAGACGTTGCTAGCACAGCAAGATCCGCCTTGAATTGCAGCAAGCTTAACTGTTCCTATTTTGATGTGCCACAGAAAATACAATCTCTTCTGTATAAGAGCCAGTTGTTTACTGCACACAAATCCATGAGGTGAAAATAGAGTTCGTGATACCATTTTTTACTCCGAATGATAGTTCGATATAGTCCTACAAGAGAGTCAACCAAATCTACGCCTCCCATAAACTGATCGTAGATAGTTACAGCATTAGGGCAGTCTACATCAATTCCGCTCTTGGTCTTAGAATCCTAGCGTTTGACTTGTATTGCAGGATACGCCCCAACGAAGGAACTTAGCAAATGCACGGGTTTATTGTCGAACCTCTTTATTGCTACTAGTTCCGCACCTTCTATAACTGCCCTCTTCTCTTCGACAGATCCCCGTCCCTTTTTTTCATGTCTTTATCACTTGAAAATTCGCATCCTTCTAATCGATTGGGACGTAGTGTGCCCAAACTATGTATATCACATTTATGAAATTCAATTTGAAACTGCAAACCGTTGAAAAAATTATCAAAGTATATCTTGTGATACTTATTTGTTGGAATTATTTTGCCTAACCGCAAGACAACATTTCCACTGAACCAACATCTGGAAGGTCAGGATCTTGATCTGGAAGGTCAGGATCCTCCCAGTTACCTCGTGAAAAATGGGGATTCAAAGCCTTCGTGTTATGTGGTTCTGATGGAATTGTGTACAACTGGGAGCTCTACTGTGGTAGACCAGCGGTTTCTTGGCATAGTCTGTGCCACCTTCGGCACCTGTATAGCTCGGTGCCAAAACATTCTTGTACGCCATAAATGGACATCAGGAATGTAACTCCTATAAATCGTTCCAATTCTTCTACTGACAATGAAAGAGGCCTGTTGTACACAATTCCATCAGACCCACATAACACGAAGGCTTTGAATCGCCTTTTTTACGTTTTGCTTTTATATACTATTTGATGCAATGGTGACCCTTGTACGGTATCATTTGCTCATCCACACAAATTTTCTCCCCCATTGGGATTTTGTTGAAGTTTTTGACCACTTTGTCAATAAATAGGCGGATTTTGTATAATTTGTCATTGCTTTTAGCAAGATCAGTGTTGTTATTAAAATGTAATTTCGCTTTTATCAGCTCCGAGCGGTTTCTTGGCACAGTCTGTGCCACCTTCGGCACCTGTGTTGCTCGGTGCCAAAACATTCTTGTACGAGGTAAGCCATAAATGGACATCAGGAATATAATTCCTATAAATCGTTCCATGTAAATTATTGTACTGACAATGAAAGAGGCCTATTCAAATTCAGACTGGAGCGCATATAGGTTACTCTATTCCGGATTGTTCCGGATGTTCCGGATTGTCTCGATCAATAAACTTTCAAAAATAATATAAAGGAAGGCCGACTTCTTCAGGTCCATCCGGTAACTGTCCTTTCCACGGTAATACATGTCGAATTTGATGTGCCTTTCCAGATATCCATTTTACTGCACTCTTTTTCTTCTTGTTTTTTTGTATATTTCTCTGTGCAGAAATATCTGCCAGTGGTAAATAATCTTCAGTTTGCCATTCCATAGTATCTTCTTCACCAAAGTTATTATTGTTGGATGGATCGTTCACAAGTAAAACGGCATCCTCTTCATCACTATCGCTCAATAGCGGATCATCAGTCTTCAGGATGCTCGATGACTTTAGTGTATATTTTAGAATGTTTTGTATGTGAAGTTTTTCCTAGAACATTGACGGATTGATGGTGAAGACACCCAAACCATCAAATGGTATGTCGCTCATTGTGGCTTCCTGTAACTTTGAAGTAACACACCTATTTTTGGTTGCCAATATGTAAATAATAATTATTATTACCTTTCAAATGCACACACACACAATAACTAAATCTACACCAAATCACTAATATTTTTTGTTAACAAATATAATAATTGTTTTGCACTTAATTACGACTGATATTTTGCTCAACATCAGTTGGAGGTCATTAAAAGGTCATTAAAGTCTTCACAGATACCCTCTAGATGGCACAATGTGTATGCCACTATAAAGCCTCGTATTTAAATAATAATAAGGAAAAATGTAGTATGTGACTTTAAAGTCACAAGGGGCATTAGAGGATTATTAATTACAGTTTTAGTAATATCCTACTAAAACTGTAATTATTAATAGATATATTAATGCATGATCATGGATGAATAATAATTGGTTGGTTGATCAAGCATTAATAATTCTATTAATAATTACAGTTTTAGTAATATCCTACTAAAACTGTAATTATTAATAGAATCATTAATGCATGATCATGGAAGAATAATAATTGGTTGGTTGATCAAGCATTAATAATTATATTAATAATTACAGTTTTAGTAATATCCTACTAAAACTGTAATTATTAATAGAATTATTAATCCATGATCATGGAAGAATAATAATTGGTTGGTTGATCAAGCATTAATAATTCTGTTTATAATTACAGATTTAGTAATATCTCACTAACACTGTAATTATTAATAGAATTATTAATGTATGATCATGGAGAACAATTACAATTTCATATAAAAATAATTGATTAATTGACAGTAAATCAACGAAATAATTGATTTTTTTATAGAGACATTTGTAAATTCATAGTAAACAATAAAATTTTAATGGAAATACTTCAAATTTTAACAGTTAGCCAATGACATTTGACAGAATAAGTGAAATTTTGATAGTTAATAGAACAATTGCAATTTCACATAATCAATAATTCAATTAAATTTCAATTTCAATAATTGATAATTTGATAGTTGAGCAACGAAATAATTTAACTTTTTATAGAAACATTTGAAAATTCATTGTAAACAATGAAATGTTAATGAAAATACTTCAAATTTTAACAGTTAGCTAATGATATTTGAAATAATAAGTGAAATTTTGATAGTTCATATAAAAATAATTGATAAATTGACAGTTAATCAACGAAATAATTGAAATTTTCATAAAAACATTTGAAAATTGATGGTAAACAATGACATTTTAATGGATATACTTAAAATTTTGATACTTATCTAATGATATTTGACAGAATAAGTGAAATTTTCACAGTTCATAAATCAGTTGCAATTTAATTGATCAATTGACAGTTGATCAACGAAATAACTGAAATGTTTACAGAAATGTTGGAAAATACAAAGTAAGCAATGAAATTTTAATAGAAATACTTCATATTTTGATAGTTAGTCAACGATATTTGACTTCATTGATATTGATGTTGATATTTTAATGTTAATAACGATTTGATATTGATATTATGTATTATTCTTTATAATCACATAATAATGATTTTTTTTAACTATTGAAATTTCGACGTAAAAAAATAAAAGTTTAACAGTAATTAATAAAATATTAATACTAAATATTGAAAATTTGGCTGTAATCTTTAAAATTTTGGCAGCATTATCTGAAATTCTACAGAAAATTGAGAGTGTCAGTAAACAAGTACAGTCATGCTCACATAAATCTAGTACAAGAAATTATGTTACAATCCTAATTGGCAATTACATGGCAATGTCAAATTGTTTGTACTAGATATATGTGAGAATGACTGTACATGAAATGTTGGTATAATTTAAATTTTGACAGTAATTATTGTATTTTTGACGATAACAATTGAAATTTTAATTTTAATCTTTGAAGTTTTGATAGAAACAATTGAAGAGTAAGTGACAGTAATATTTGAAATTTTACTAACATTTATAATTTTGGCAGTGATTTATAAAATTTCGAAATAATTACAACTAAATACATACATACATATAACTACATACATATAATTGGTAATCACAATTTTGATACAATTGATCATATGAACATATAATTAATGATATAACATAACAGTAATGTTAAAAATATTAACTACAATTGAATATTGTGCAGTAATCTTTAAAAATTTTACACCCAAAATCTAAAATTCAGACCATAATTTTGGCAATAACTTGTACATTTGCGTAAAATTGCTAAACTTTTGCAGTAATTATTCCTGTTTTAAAAGGTATCTTTAAATAATTGTTTAAGTGACAGAAAATTTACATAAAATACTTAAATATTTTGTCATACAAATTGAAATTTTGACAGAAATTATTAAATATTTGACCGTCATTTTTAAAAGTTTGACATATACAATTAGGATCAAAATCATATTTTGACATCAAAATTGTAAATTTGACAGAAATAATTATATTTTTTGTAGTTATAGCAGAAATTTTCATTAAAATCATAAATATGTTGATATAATTTTTAAACTTTTGACAGAAATAAGGACATATTAGAGGATAACAGTTGAAATTTAGGCAGAACTAATTCAAATAATAGTAGAAATGATTGAAATTTTGATTGAAATGATATTTTGATATAAATATTGATTTTTTTATAAAAATTAAGAATAATAATTGGGTGGTCTTATTGCGTGAATAAAAATCAACTAATTATTCATACAAAAAGAGCAAGTTGATCTAATTTCTTATATTGTTCAAAAAATGTTGCTCTCAATGCATCAATTTAATCTACGTTTGATCCAATCTAAGTTATTAGTAATATCTTACTATAACTGCAATTATTAATAGAATCATTAATGCATGATCATGGAAGAGTAATATTTTTTTGGTCTTATTGAGTGAATAAAAATCAACTCATTTTTCATGCAAAAACCACAAGTTGGTCTTATTTCTTATATTCATGAAAAAAATGTTGCTCTCAATGCCTCAATTTAATCTATGTGTGACCCAATGTAAGTTATTAACTCGAACAGTATTACGTTCTAAAGTTGTGGCTTCATAGGGCCCTATTTTTTGATATTTCTTCAAAATTTCTACAAAAAAATTCTACAAAAATGTGTAACATTTCCCATGTAACCAGATCTCTAGCTTTTATAATATGAAAGATACCCATGCAATCCTACTGTAGTTAGGACACCCTGTATATATTTATAAAGTCAATTTATACAAAGTAGTCCTGAAACGATTCCTTATAACCTCTCGCATATCCTGAAACACTTCTCCGTGTAAGACGACACATCGCCGGAGACACATTTCGCAGCGTTTCGAGCATAATTTGCCTCGTCCCACGGCATTTCGCAAATCCTCTCTCGCCTGAAAACGGGGAACCTTATTACGCCTCCGTCCGTATCTCCGCTTCACGGGGCCACAAAACCCGCCGGGCGCAATTTAATTCAACGCCAGCAGATCCCTATTAGCTTTCCATTATCGGGGGGCCCCCCGTAATTTTCGGCGCCGATCTTCGGGGACGACGGGGCCTTAATGGGACGGCGGTTTCTTTTCTTTGCCCGGAGTCCCGGAAAGCCGCACCGGAAATCCCCGGAGCGAGAATTTGAATGCCTCTGATCGAAAACGTGACAATTAAAAGGGCGCGGATGGAGCTGGGGTACTTAAAAGTCGGGATATTTGAGATGATTGCCTCGTGCTGCGAAGCGGGGAATTATAAAAAGCCGTGAAACGTGGCGATAAGAAGAAAAAAAAAAGAATATTTCTATAGAATATGATTTTACATGTGCCCAGGGATTACAAGAAAAGCTTCCAAAGTACATAAATGGTTTCAGGACTATTTTGGGCTAGAATACAGCTAGAATTCAGCATCCCGTACAGGTTATTTAAAAAAAAAAATTAGAGAACTAGTTTTTATCTCATTCGGCTTCAAAAATTTGAAGAAAGCTTGAGAAAATATCAAGTGCATCGAGATTTTGAGTCTCATAGAATCGCCATGCAAAAATGGTCTCTTTTTAATAGCTCTCCCAAATATGATCACTGTAGAAGTTGTTTCATTACAAACCAAGCATATCTCATAAATTGCGCATTGAATGTTAATCAAATGTAATACGATTGAGACCAACATATCACTGAATACCAGTGTTAAATTGCATTGATATTAATACGCTGGTTTTTGAGATATCGCTATTTAAGTTATATCAATATTTGAAAATATCAATGGATAACCCACGCTCACAGTTAAAAGCAAATATCTAAAAAAATATGCATTGGATGTTAATGCAATGCAACAATGTAGAGAATAACATATCACTGAATATCAAGGGTAAACTGCATTGATATTGATACGCTAGTTTTTCAGATATCGCTAATTAAGTCATATCAATATTTGAAAATATCAAAGGAAAACATATTCTAACAGTAAAAAGCAAATATCACAAGAATCACGCATTGGATTTTAATGCAATTTAATAGTTTACAGAACAACGTATTAATGAATATCAATGTTAAATTGCATTGATATTGATACGCTAGTTTTTCAGATATCGCTACTGAAGTCACATCAATATTTGAAAATATCAATGAAAAACATATTCTGACAGTAAAAAGCAAATATCACAAGAATCACGCATAGGATTTTAATGCAATTTACTAGTTTAGAGAACAATACAACACTGAATATCAATGTTAAATTGTATTGATATTGATACGCTAGTTTTTCGGATATCGCTAATTTAGTTATCAATATTTGAAAATATCAATAGGAAACATCTGTTTACAACCAAAAGAAAATATCTCAAAAATTACGCATTGAATATCAATTCAAGTCATTGACGTATAAAACCAACGTATCACTGAATATGAAAGTTAAATTGCATTGATATTGATACGCTGGTTTTTCAGATATCGCTAATTAAGTCATATCAATATCTGAAAATATCAATAAAAAACATATGTTTACAGTAAATATCTCAAAAATTACGCATTGAATATTAATCCAATTCAAAACGTATAAGACCATCGTATCACTGAATATCAATTTTCAATTGCATTGATATTGATATGCTAGTTTTTCAGATATCGCTAATAAAGTCATATCAATATCTGAAAATATCAATGAAAAACATATTCTGCCAGTAAAAATCAAATATCACAAGAATCACGCATTGGATTTTAATGCAATTTCATAGTTTAGAGAACAACATCACACCGAATATCAGTGTTAAATTGCACTAATATTCATACGCTAGTTTTTTAGATATCGTTAATTAAGTCATATCAATATCAGAAAATATCAATGAAAAACATATTCTGACAGTAAAAAGCACATATCACAAGAATCACGCATTGGATTGTAATGTAATTTAATGGTTTAGAGAACAACATACCAATAAATATCAATTTTAAATTGCATTGATATTGATACGCTAGTTTTTCAGATATCGCTAATTAAGTCATAACAATATTTGAAAATATATAGAAAACATACGTTTACAGTAAATATCTCACAAATTACGCATTGAATATTAATCCAATTCAAAATGTATAAGACCAACGTATCACTGAGTATCAATCTTCAATTGAATTGATAATGGTATGCTAGTTTTTCAGATATCGTTAATTAAGTCATATCAATATCAGAAAATATCAATGAAAAACATATTCTGACAGTAAAAAGCACATATCACAAGAATCACGCATTGGATTGTAATGTAATTTAATGGTTTAGAGAACAACATACCAATAAATATCAATTTTAAATTGCATTGATATTGATACGCTAGTTTTTCAAATATCGCTAATTAAGTCATAACAATATTTGAAAATATATAGAAAACATACGTTTACAGTAAATATCTCACAAATTACGCATTGAATATTAATCCAATTCAAAATGTATAAGACCAACGTATCACTGAGTATCAATCTTCAATTGAATTGATAATGGTTTGCTAGTTTTTCAGATATCGCTAATTAAGTCATATCAATATATGAAAATATCAATGAAAAACCTATTCGGACAGTAAAAAGCAAATATCACAAAAATCACTCATTCGATGTTAATGCTATTTAATAGTTTAGAGAACAACATATCACTGAATATCAATCTTAAATTGCATTGATATTGATACGCTCGTTTTTCAGATATCGTTACTGAAGTCACATCAATATTTGAAAATATCAATGAAAAACAGATTCTCACAGTTAAAAGCAAATATCTCAAGAATGACGCATTGGATATTAATGCAATGCAACAATTTTGAGAAAAAACACATCACTGAATATCAGTGCTAAATAGCAGTGATATTGATACGCTAGTTTTTCAGCTATCGCAAATTAAGTCAGATCAATATTTGAAAATATATAGAAAACATATGTTTACAGTAAAAATTAAATATTTCAAAAATTAAGCAATGAATATTAATTCCATTCAACACGTATGAGACCAACATGTCACTTAATATCAGTGTTAAATTGCGTTGATATTGATACGCTAGTTTTTGAGATATCGCTATTGGAGTTATATCAATATTTAAAAATATCAATGGATTACCCATGCTCACAGTTCAAAGCAAATATCTCAAAAACTATGCATTGGATATTAATGCAATTCAACAATATAGAGAATAACATATCATTGAATATCAAGGGTAAATTGCATTGATATTGATACGCTAGTTTTTCAGATATCGCTAAGTAAGTCATATCAATATTTGAAAATATCAAAGGAAAACATATGTTTACATTAAACAGCCAATATCTCAAAAATTACGCATTGAATATCAATCCAATTTATTGACGTATGAGGCCAATGTATCGCTGAATATGAAAGTTAAATTGCACTGATATTGATACGCTAGTTTTTCATATATCGCTACTGAAGTCACATCAATATTTGAAAATATCAATGAAAAACAGATGCTCACAGTTAAAAGCAAATATCTCAAGAATCACGCATTGGATATGAATGCAATTCAACATTGTAGAGAAAAACACATCACTGAATATCAATGCTAATTAGCATTGATATTGATACACTAGTTATTCAGATATCGCTAAATAAGTCATAACAATATTTGAAAGTATCAAAGGAAAATATATGTTTAGAGTAAAGCGCAAATATCTCAAAAATTACGCATTGAATGTTAATCCAATTCAATACGGTTGAGACCAACATATCATTGAATACCAGTGTTAAATTGCATTGATATTGATACGCTAGTTTTTCAGATATCGATACTGAAGTCACATCAATATTTGAAAATATCAATGAAAAACAGATGCTCACAGTTAAAAGCAAATATCTCAAGAATCACGCATTGGATATGAATGCAATTCAACATTGTAGAGAAAAACACATCACTGAATATCAATGCTAATTAGCATTGATATTGATACACTAGTTATTCAGATATCGCTAATTAAGTCATATCAATATCTGAAAATATCAATAAAAAACATATTCTGACAGTAAAAAGCAAATATCACAAGAATCACGCATTGGATTTTAATGCAATTTAATAGTATAGAGAACAACATATCACTGAATATCAAAGTTAAATTGCATTGATATTGATACGCTACTTTTTTAGATATCGCTAATTAAGTCATATTAATATTTGAAAATATCAAAGGAAAACATATGTTTACAATAAACAGCAAATATCTCAAAAATACGCATTGAATATCAATTCAATTCATCGACGTATGAGACCAACGTATCACTGAATATTAATGTTCAATTGCATTGATATTGATACGCTAGTTTTTCAGATATCGCTACTAAAGTCACATCAATATTTGAAAATATCAATAAAAAACAGATGCTCACAGTTAAAAGCAAATGTCTTAAGAATCACGCATTGGATATTAATGCGATTCAACAATTTAGAGAAAAACACATCACTGAATATCAGTGCTAAATTGCATTGATATTGATACGCTAGTTTTTCAGATATCGCTAACTAAGTCATATTAATATTTGAAAATATATGGAAAACATATGTTTACAGTAAAAATTAAATATTTCAAAAAGTACGCATTGAATGTTAATTCCATTCAACACGTATGAGACTAACATATCACTTAATATCAGTGTTAAATTGTATTGATATTAATACGCTAGTTCTTGAGATATCGCTACTGAAGTCACATCGATATTTGAAAATATCAATGAAAAACATATGCTCACAGTTAAAAGCAAATATCTTAAGAATCACGAATTGGATATTAATGCAATTTAACAATTTAAAGAAAAACACATCACTGAATATCAATTCCAAATAGCATTGATATTGATACGCTAGTTTTCGAGATATCGCTATTGAACTTGAACTTGAACTGAAAATATCAATGGATAACCCATGCTCACAGTTTAAAGCAAATATCTCAAAAATTAATCATTGGATATTAATTCAATTCAACAATGTTGATAATAACATCTCACTAAATATCAAGGGTAAATTGCATTGATATTGATACGTTAGTTTTTCAGATATTGCTACTGACGTCACATCAATATTTCAAAATATCAATAAAAAACATATGCTCATAGTTAAAAGCAAATATCTCAAGAATCACGCATTGAGAATTGTGCCTAGATGATATGTATCTAATTGGAATTGTAGATGCTAATTGCTTATTGAATATGTTTGTAAAATAAACTACTGATGCATAATATTTTTCTGTTAAGGCCGATGATATTAGAAAATCATATTTATGCCATAAAGGCAATTAAATTAACATATCCGGCAATTTTAGAATATTTTGAAGAATATCTGACGCAACAGCATAATTGCTAGACGTGTTGCTCATTAAAAATGTACCATTTTGCGTTTGTTCTTATATTCGAACAAAATTCTTGAAGTAGCTTCAGGAGTTCATCAATTGCTTCAGAGTGAAAAGATTGATTTATCTAAAGCTTCTCTTGGTATTAAAACTTTAATTGTAACCTTTGAAACTCTGGAGGAAAATGAACAACACTTTGATAACTATTTTGATTCTGAAATTTTCTCTACCAATCAATTCTACATCTCCTGCTCATCTGTCATTTTTCATCATTTCATCTGACTGGATTTTTTGTTTGTTTTTATGTTCGTTTCATCTTCATACTAAGTTACTTTCGCTTTCATTAGTGCTCAATTTTCATAAATGTTAAATTTTGTTTTTATACCTTGTATACTAATACGTTTGATATATCGATGTCAGACTATTGTAGCTTATTACTTTATACGTTAAATCGAGATTACATATCTCGGCATAGAATTAACAAAAAAGTCGTTTCTAATCTTTGAAGTTAAAGGAGGTAGTTAGATGCTTCACTTCTTGTATTTGCCTGTTTTCGTTCGTCATTTATTTGTTAATTTGTGTGTTTATTTATTGTGACTTGTGCCTTTGGTATTTTTTCAAATATTTGCCGCCCCTGGATTTTGCCGCCCCTCATTATTTAATTCCCGTATTTGATTAATTTCTGTATAACAAATGTGTATCCTCGAGAATCGTTAGAATCGTATCAAATAAGCTAAGCACAAAGAACGTCGAATTGCTAGTGAACCCGTTCATGCGTTTCAAACGGCAACATTTCCCGACCGCCAGCTCTGCAGAACTCGTGATTATTCTTCGGGCCCGCCGCCTCCACATCCGGTCTCATCGCTCGTATCGGCGGCCGCCTCCCTTCCCGTTAATTGCTTCCGGGCTGCCACCCCCCGGGGGTGGCGAGCGCTCGATCATTTCGCTGTTTGCCCCCGCCCGCAGAACACACACTTCTTGTATACTTTCTGGCCATCAACCGGCGACGGCGCCGGGGGCGGCTTAAAGCACATACACACCCCCACACATGAAGATATTGCGCGATATGGTGCGGTGGCACTCACCGGAGGCGGTCACCGGGTGTCTCTCCGAGAGCTGTATGGCCACGCCGAAGCCGCCCAGCTTCAGGGGCGCGGAGTTCTCCTTGGTGGCCAGCAGGACGCACTCCGGCTTTATGTCCCTGTGGATGATGTCGTTCTCGTGGCAGTACCTCAAGGCCTCTAACACCTGACGCATGTAGTGGCTGAAAAAACAATGATTACAAAAAACACTCACAAAAATTTTAATGGAATTGCTACATCAGTTTTCGAAAATTCGTAACTTTTCAGTAAACACAATTGGTGTCGAGCTATTATTCACAATTCACTGCTACTTCTTGGATTTAGATCCAATAAGCACTACTGAAAATTACGAATTTTGGGCACTGAAAACAACAAATTTTGAGTGCTTTGAGTAAACTTTCCAAATGTAAACGAGGCTTTAATGTTGCAATTCCATATACGATATGTAGATGCTGGGCCACTTAATATCTGTTATGACAAATTTCACAGCAACTGCTGGACAGCAGCTAGACACAGCAGCTGCTTTCTAGCTACACATGTCTACAGACATAAAAATGACAAAAATGAAAATTTCTAATATGTACAGTCATGCTCACATAAATCTAGTACAAGATATTAAATTACAATAGCAATTTTATATACCAACGTGAATTATGTGAGCATGACTGTACTTAAGTTTTAAAATTAACAAGATTTAATTTTTTTACGAGTTTAGATAAAACTAGAAAAGCATAGGAAAGACAGTTAAGATCGATAGCCTGATAAAAAATGTACTACTTCTATACCTTTTCAACCTCAAGTTGGCACTAATCCATTTAAGTTTACATTAATCATTATCAATTTGGAATTAATCAAAACCATATTGTCACTAAACAAATTCATGTTGTTATTGTTTAATGCCAACATGGTTTTGATTAATGTCAAACTGATAATGATTAATGCCAACTGGACTGTGATTAGTGTCAAGTTGAAGTTAGAGAAAAAAGATGTAGAAAATTTTGTTTGAGATTATTACTTTTTGTCAATTCTTCCAGACCATTTATATATTTTTCGTAATTTTCAAAATTTTCAATTGAAAAAACTTTGATGCCTGAACGAACATATTTAGAGGGTTCATGAAATATGAATTTAAACATTCAAGCATATAAACATTCATAAAATTTGATTTTAGGTAAATACAGAAATTAGTGTATGAAATTATCACCTTATGCCAATTCACAAATTCTGAAAGTTAATGAAATCTAAAATACAAAGAATCTGCATTCTAACTCTTGCAAGTTTTATCTGAAACATTAATGTACATTTCAGATTTGTAAGGTAAATTCAAATTTTGGAAGATAAATCTCATAATCAACAACAAATTTCAGATGTGCAGCTTCTTTCATTTTTTTCAATTGAAAATCTTTGATGCCTGATTTCAGATTTGTAAGAGTTTTTTTCATTTTTGAACATGAATCTCATAATCAACAACGAATTTAAAATGTGCAGGTTTTTTATCATTGCAGATTTTTTAACTTTTCAAATTAATTTTGAATTGCATATTTTATACTTTTAGAATTATTACTACTAAATTTATAAATGAATTCAAGAGAATTTGGTATGGATTGTCGAGAATTGGAGAAAATTATACATGAATTATTTTTTTCCAATTTAACTTTGAATTTCATATTTTATATTTTTATAATTATTACTACTAAATTTATAAATGAATTAAAGAGAATTGGAGATTGATTATAGAGAATTAGATAAAATTATAGATGACTTATTATATTATAAAGAATTATTACTATAAATTTATAGATGTTTTTTTTTTGTAATTCTAACTGGTTATTCAATTCAACTGAATCTTTTGCTAAATTCACAAATGCTTTGTGATTTTAAAAGTTCAAATTCCTACGAAATATTCTTGCAAATTCACGATCGAGTCTACTTAATTCACATATTGTTCTACTGTTTAAATCTGAAATTACTTCTGAATTTTATATTTTTAGAATTATTACTACTAAATATATAAATCAATTATAGAGAATTAGAGATGGATTATAGAGAATTAGAGAAAATTATAGATGAATTGTAGATGAATTTTTATATTATAAAGCATTATTACTACTAAATTTATAGATTAATTTATAATTCTACTGAATCTAGTGCTAAATTCACAAATACTTTGTGATTTTAACAATTTCAATTTCTTACTAAATATTCTTGTAAATTTAAGATCGAGTCAACTTCATTGACATATGATTCTACTAAATATACTTACGAATCTATAGAAGTTTCACTAATTCACTAAAAATTTACTATGAATACTAAATTTATAGATGAATTTATTTATAATTCTAAATCACATTGAATCTTTTAGTGGATTGTACTAAATCTTCTACTACATCTTCTACATTGAATCTTCTACTAAATTAACAAAAACTTCTTCCAATTTAACTACTGATTGTAAATTTGCACTTAATTTAACAAAACTTTTGATAATTACACTAAATTTGCATATAATTGAATTATATTATCACCTAATGCTGCTACTAATACTGTTCTATTATGATATTCTGACGAATTTACTAATTTAAATTTTCTAGTAAATATTCTACTAAATTCACAATGAATTCAATTTAATTGATATATGATTCTGCTAAATTTAATTACTATTCTGTAGAACTATCTATTTTAGACCAAATATACCAATAATACCAAATTTATAGATAAATTTATTTGAATTTCTAAATGTACATTTAATTCCACTGAACCTTCTAATGAATTCTATCCAATATTCTACTAAATTCACAAATACTTCTCCCAATTCAACTACTAATGTGCACATTTTTTAATAATTTCATCAATTTCAATTTCTTACTAGATATTCTTGTAAATTTACAGTCATGGCTACTAAATTTTCATAAGTTTCTACTAAATGTACATACAAATATATAAAAATATTAATTTCGCTATTATTACTCAATTTTTACTTGAATTTATTTGAAATTCTAAATGTGCATTCAACTCCTCTGAATCTTCTAATGAATTCCACTGAATTTTCTACTAAATTCACAAATACTTCTCCCAATTTGACTACTAATGTGCATATTTTAATTTTAACAATTTTAATAATTTTAACAATTTCAATTTCCTACTCAGACTTTCTTGTAAATTTACAATCAAAACTACAAAATTGACATATGTTTCTACTAAATGTACATACAAATGTATAAAATTATCAATTTTGCTATTAATACTAAATTATAGATGCTAGATTTATATTATTAATTTATTTGAAATAATTAATGTTCAATTAATCACATTGAATCTTTTAGTAAATTGTATTACATCTTCTACTAAAGTTTCAAATAATTTTCCCAATTTAACTACTGATTTGCACTGGCATTCATGAATTCATTTGCAAGTCTATCAAACCGAATATTTTAGTGAATTCTACTCTAATCTTCTACTAAATTTACAAATACAATTCTGAGATTTTCTCCATTTAACTACTGATATGCATTTGCATTGATAAATTTATGGGCAATTCAAAATTACAGTGAATTTTTTAGTGAATTCCATTGAAACTTCTACTAAATTAACTACTGACTGTAAAGTTGCACATGATTTACTAAAACGTTTTTTAATCTTCTACTCTATTAAATCGTCTACTAAATTTACAAATAATGTACCCTATTTAAGTACTGATTTGCATTTGTGATGAATTTATTTGTAATTCTAAATCACACTGAATCTTTTAGTGAATTTTAGTGAATCTTCTACTAAATTAACAAACACTTCTCCTAATTTAGCCAATGATTTGCATTTGCTTTGATGAATTTATTTGCAATTCTAAATCACACTGAATCTTTAAGTGAATTCCGTTGAATCTCCCATTAAATTGACAAACACTTTACTACTCACTTTAAATTTGCACATAATTTACTAATACTTTTATTTAATTCCACCAAATATACAATTAATGAAATTACATTATTACATAATCCTGCTACTGTTAAGTAGCATTTCTATTTAGATATTCTCATGAATTTACTAATTTTAATTTTCCACTATTTCACAAAATTCACAACCGACTCTAAATAATTAATATTAATTTAGTGGAATCTCTTAGTGAATTCCATTGAATCTTTTACTAAATTACCAAATACTTAACTACTGACTATAAATTTGTACATAATGAACGAAAACTTTTTTTAATCCCACCAAATTTACAATTAATGGGAATTATTATCACATAATCTTGCTACTACTAAAATTTTAGGTAGATATTTTAATGAATTCAGTAATAAAATTTCATACTAAATGTTCCACTGAATTCACGATTGTGCCTACTCAATGTACATGTGATTCTACTAAATTTACATATGATTCCATAGAATTATCAATTTTACTATTAATACTAAATTTATAGATTAATTTACTGGAAATTCTAAATGTACATTCAATTCCACTGAATCTTCTAACGAATTTCTCTGAATCTTCTAATGAATTACACTGAATCTTCTAATAAATTCACAAATACATCTCCCAATTTAAATACTAATGTGCACATTTTTTAATAGTTTAAACATGTGATTCTACTAAATTTGCCTACGATTTTATAAAACGAAATTTCTTATTGTATACTTATATTGTATTATTTCTTGTGCATGCCACATTTAGCATGATTTTTGCATTTATTGCATATGTAGTTTACTCATGTTGTAATTATAAAACTTTTGGTAGAAATTAAATTTCATGTTTGAACGGTCAAGATTTGATAAGTTTTATAATATTTTTTAACATTCTTATAATCAAAATTATATTTTTTTGTTAAAATCTGTCATGTTTGGATAATTCTCTAAAGTTTTAACATTTGATCCAAAACTTTTTTGGGTATTATATAATTTCAAAATCCATAATCCATAATCAATTTTTAGTAATCTAAAATGTTTCCAAAATGTATGTAATTTTAAATGGTGAAAAGAGTACCTATTCAATAGAAACAACTCAGTTACATTGCTTACTGTACTGGTACTTACTACTTGTACTACCATACTTGTACTTACTACTTGTACTACCGTACTTGTACGTACTACTTGTACTACCGTACTTGTACTTACATTGCTTGCGTATATTGCTTACTTAATGAACTTAAGGAAAATTGATAATCTATTTAACGACTTTTCATAACATTTTAAACTTGCTCAAGAGGATATAAATTTTATTGACTTAAATCAATAATTACTTGAAATCAATTTCTGTACCATTATGTATTGGATTATTTTACAAAATTTAGTAAATATAACTTTATTGCAGAGTAAGAAATTTGCAATATTTTTGTATTACTTATTTCACAATTAATGTACAAATTTTGTATTTTAAAAATTCAGTGGAAATGGAATTATATACGCGAAAAAAAATGAGTTTGTGACCTTTTATAAACATTTTAAAATTATTTTTCATACTGATTTGCATTTGTTAAACACTTCATTGAACTCATTGGTGGTTTATTTTTAATTATTTATTAATTTTTTTACTACAATAAAAATTACATTTATAATTGACTCACGATACAAATAACCACGTTAATGATGATGTTTGTCCTAACCTTACCTAACCTAACCCAAACTTTATTGCAGAGTAAAAAAATTTGGAATATATTTGTATTACTTATTGCACAATTAATGAACTAAGTTTCTATTTTAAAAATTCAGTGGAAATGGAATTATGTACGCAAAAAAAATTGAGTATGTGGCATTTTATAATCATTTGAAAGTTATTTTTTATACTGATTTGCATTTGTTAAACACTTCATTGAACTCATTGGTGGTTTATTTTTAATTATTTATTAATTTTTTTACTACAATAAAAATTTCATTTATAATTGACCCACGATACAAATAACTGCGTTAACGATGATGTTTGTTGTACTGAGTAGATTTACTGAGTAGGTTTGTTAAGATAACTAGTGAAATACTTATTATAGAGCAAAAACTTGCTTCTATAACATAAATTGGGCTGAGAATGAGGAGTAGATATACCAATAAATTTAGATAATACATAATTTGTAGTTTATTCCTTGTTTTATCTTTTCCTTTCTGCCTTTTTAAATGCGGCGGAAAAACTTTCGGATTTGAAAGATGCCCGGCATCCGTAACTGTCTTTGCGAAGATCTTATTATCCTCGTGTAGCCCGGCTTGTCGGGCATCAATTCCGGGGCAAAGCTTGCCGGGGATCCCTCGGGGGGCGGCTCCGGGGACCCGCCTAATGGAACGGCGGTGAGTTACGGCCCGCGGGCGTTAACTATTTATAAGCGGCCCAGCATCAATCCTGCTGGCTCCTGCGGGGGCGGCGGCGGCTTACTCACCTGGCGACGGCCTCGCTGTACACGAAGCCTGCGACTGCCCTCCTGACCACCTCGAAGCAGAGGTCCGCGCCGTCCATGCTGCGGACAAACAAATTGACAAATCAGACGGGGGGCGGCTACTAGGCTCCTGCTATAATAAATATTAATACGGGGGCGGGGGTGGTTGGTGTGCTCACGTGTGTGTGTGTGCATCGGGGGTGGATAACATTGTTTTCCTGGGCCGGGGGCTTCAGGAAAGCCGGGGGCGGCGGCGTTACGTATTTACGACTATTAGATAACGCCGCGGACAAAGAGTTGCACGGGTTTTTCTTTTCTTCGCCGTCCCCGGGGAGTACCTGGGTGTATGAAGAGGGATTGCGGCGGGGGGCGGCATGGGTGCGGCACGTGCGAACCGTCCACTCGCAAACGGGGATAATAACGTCCCGAGGTACGTAATTACAATACGCTTTACGGGCTACGTTTGCGATTCGTAATTACGACAGAGTGTAACTGCGCTCCTAACGATGATATAACAATAACAGAGCATTGATTACAATCTACAGCTACCAAAGTACGTAAATACGCTGATGTGAAATTACATACATTGTTATTAATACATATATTTCTATGGGATCAATTTAATTCGCGCATAACCCTTCGCAATTATTATTATAATCCGGACCAGATTAATTAGGGCATGACCCATTAAGGACACTATTGAATTAACCTATATATTTTCATGGCATCAATTTAAATCGGGTGTGATCGTTGGCAATTATTATTATAATCCGGACCAGATTAATTAGGGCATGACCCATTAACAACAATTACGTAGTATTTTTTTTTATATTGGATTAATGGAAATTTGTGCATCTTAGAAACCATTGTTTTAATCCAATACAGAATCCAGACCTATTCGGAATTTCCCACAATATTAAAAACAAGTTACATTTTTCTTAAAAATTTGGTAATGTTTTGAGTCGATTGTTAATATACACATTTTATATAAATGAAGAGTTTTTGATATATTAATGCGATGGTGAGGAAAATTGAATGCAGTTTTCAAGAAAATACAAAATGTCTAAAATTACTAGTCACAATTTCATAAACGATCAGACTTTTTCGAAGAGTAGAACGTTTATATATATTTATATAAAAAAAACATTTCAGAAATAGTAATTAATCCAAAGTTTTGTAGAAACTCCAAGAAATTTAAACTATTTGAAACGACAAATTGCATTGTTTTCAAAAAATCAATAATCCACTTTCGTACTTGATATTTTAGCTGTAGTTGGAAATAGTCTTTTGCTTAAAAAGATAATGATAATGATAATGATAGATGATGATTAATGGCAACTTACTGTGATTATTGCCAACTTGAAGTTGAAACAATATAGTTTTCAGTCATTAGAAATGAATTCTGTAGCAATTTTTCATGAAAAACAATCAATTTTCGAAGATTGTATGGAAATGTTTACAACTTAACAAGGTTATAATTAATTTTTATATAAGAAAACAATTCAGAAATAGTAATTATTCCAAAGTTTTCTAGAAACTCCTAGAAATATAAACTATTTGTTTTACAGAAACGACAAATTGCATTGTTTTACAAAATCGGTAATCCACTTTCATACTTAATAGACTTGAAGATATTTTACTCTACAGTTAGAAATAGTCTTTCGTTACAAAAAACAACAAGAAGGAAGAACAACAAAACTGAAAATATCTCGATTATCATGACAAATGAAATCTGTAGCAATTTTCCATGGAAAACAATCAATTTTCGAAGATTGCATGGAAATGATTACAAATTGACAAGGTTATAATTCATTTTTATATAAGAAAGCATTTCAGAAATTGTAATTACTTCAAAGTTTTGTAGTAACTCCTAGAAATATAAACTGTTTTCCATCTACGACGAATTGCATCGTTTTACAAAATCAGTAATACACTTTCATACTTAATAGAGTTTAAGATATTTTGCTCTGCAGTAGGAAATAGTCTTTCGTTAAAAAAAACAAGAAGGAAGAACAACAAAACTGAAAATATCTCGATTATCATGACAAATGAAATCTGTAGCAATTTTCCATGAAAAACAATCAATTTTCTAAGATTGCATGGAAATGATTACAAATTAACAAGGTTATAATTCATTTTTATATAAGAAAGCATTTCAGAAATTGTAATTACTTCAAAGTTTTGTAGTAACTCCTAGAAATATAAACTGTTTTCCATCAACGACAAATTGTATTGTTTTACAAAATCAGTAATCCACTTTTATACTTAATAGACTTGAAGATATTTTACTCTACAGTTAGAAATAGTCTTTCGTTACAAAAAACAACAAGAAGGAAGAACAACAAAACTGAAAATATCTCGATTATCATGACAAATGAAATCTGTAGCAATTTTCCATGAAAAACAATCAATTTTCGAAGATTGCACGGAAATGATTACAAATTGACAAGATTATAATTCATTTTTATATAAGAAAGCATTTCAGAAATTGTAATTACTTCAAAGTTTTGTAGTAACTCCTAGAAATATAAACTGTTTTCCATCTACGACGAATTGCATCGTTTTACAAAATCAGTAATACACTTTCATACTTAATAGAGTTTAAGATATTTTGCTCTGCAGTAGGAAATAGTCTTTCGTTAAAAAAAACAAGAAGGAAGAACAACAAAACTGAAAATATCTCGATTATCATGACAAATGAAATCTGTAGCAATTTTCCATGAAAAACAATCAATTTTCTAAGATTGCATGGAAATGATTACAAATTAACAAGGTTATAATTCATTTTTATATAAGAAAGAATTTCAGAAATTGTAATTACTTTAAAGTTGTGTAGAAACTCCTAGAAATATAAACTGTTTTCCATCAACGACAAATTGTATTGTTTTACAAAATCAGTAATCCACTTTTATACTTAATAGACTTGAAGATATTTTACTCTGCAGTTGGAAATAGTCTTTCGTTAAAAAAAACAACAAGGAAGAACAACAAAACTGAAAATATCTCGATTATCATGACAAATGAAATCTGTAGCAATTTTCCATGAAAAACAATCAATTTTCGAAGATTGCATGGAAATGATTACAAATTGACAAGGTTATAATTCATTTTTATATAAGAAAACATTTCAGAAATTGTAATTATTTCAAGGTTTTGTAGAAACTCCTAGAAATATAAACTGTTTTCCATCAACGACAAATTGCATTGTTTTACAAAATCAGTAATCCACGTTCATACTTAATAGACTTGAAGATATTTTACTCTGCAGTTGAAAATAGTCTTGCGTTAAATAAAAAACGAGAAGGAAGAACAACAAAATTGAAAATATCTCGATTATCATGACAAATGAAATCCGTAGCAATTTTCCATGAAAAACAATCAATTTTCTAAGATTGCATGGAAATGATTACAAATTAACAAGGTTATAATTCATTTTTATATAAGAAATAATTTCAGAAATTGTAATTACTTCAAAGTTGTGTAGAAACTCCTAGAAATATAAACTGTTTTCCATCAATGACAAATTGCATTGTTTTACAAAATCAGTAATCCGCTTTTATACTTAATAGACTTGAAGATATTTTGCTCTGCAGTTAGAAATAGTCTTTCGTTAAAAAAAACAAGAAGGAAGAACAACAAAACTGAAAATATCTCGATTATCATGACAAATGAAATCTGTAGTAATTTTCCATGAAAAACAATCAATTTTCTAAGATTGCATGGAAATGATTACAAATTAACAAGGTTATAATTCATTTTTATATAAGAAAGAATTTCAGAAATTGTAATTACTTCAAAGTTGTGTAGAAACTCCTAGAAATATAAACTGTTTTCCATCAACGACAAATTGTATTGTTTTACAAAATCAGTAATCCGCTTTTATACTTAATAGACTTGAAGATATTTTGCTCTGCAGTTAGAAATAGTCTTTCGTTAAAAAAAACAAGAAGGAAGAACAACAAAACTGAAAATATCTCGATTATCATGACAAATGAAATCCGTAGCAATTTTCCATGAAAAACAATCAATTTTCTAAGATTGCATGGAAATGATTACAAATTAACAAGGTTATAATTCATTTTTATATAAGAAAGAATTTCAGAAATTGTAATTACTTCAAAGTTGTGTAGAAACTCCTAGAAATATAAACTGTTTTCCATCAACGACAAATTGTATTGTTTTACAAAATCAGTAATCCACTTTTATACTTAATAGACTTGAAGATATTTTACTCTGCAGTTGGAAATAGTCTTTCGTTAAATAAAAACATCAAGGAAGAACAACAAAACTGAAAATATCTCGATTATCATGACAAATGAAATCTGTAGCAATTTTCCATGGAAAACAATCAATTTTCGAAGATTGCATGGAAATGATTACAAATTGACAAGGTTATAATTCATTTTTATATAAGAAAACATTTCAGAAATTGTAATTATTTCAAGGTTTTGTAGAAACTCCTAGAAATATAAACTGTTTTCCATCAACGACAAATTGCATTGTTTTACAAAATCAGTAATCCACTTTCATACTTAATAGACTTGAAGATATTTTGCTCTGCAGTTGGAAATAGTCTTTCGTTAAAAAAAACAACAAGGAAGAACAACAAAACTGAAAATATCTCGATTATCATGACAAATGAAATCTGTAGCAATTTTCCATGAAAAACAATCAATTTTCGAAGATTGCACGGAAATGATTACAAATTGACAAGATTATAATTCATTTTTATATAAGAAAGCATTTCAGAAATTGTAATTACTTCAAAGTTTTGTAGTAACTCCTAGAAATATAAACTGTTTTCCATCTACGACGAATTGCATCGTTTTACAAAATCAGTAATACACTTTCATACTTAATAGACTTGAAGATATTTTACTCTGCAGTTGGAATTAGCCTTTTGTTAAAAAAGAACAAGAAGAACAACAACACTGAAAATATCTCGATTTACTAAATTTGGAGATAAATTTTATAATATCAGTTGAAGTAAGTGAAGTTATCTAACAATTTCTTCACTACCTACGGAGAGTAGTCATGGAAAATGAAGAGAGTAAAATTTTTCACGTTGCTAGTAATAATCAGAAATGAAACATCACATCAAATTTGATGTGATTTTAGTGAAATTGCAGAAAACTGCCAATAAAGATAAATATAAAATTAGGAAGTTCTGTATAGATTTTTTTGTAATTCATTCATTTATTGTAGTAGTTTTTCGTGGAAATTTGCTACAGATTTAATTTTTCATGACTTCTGGAAATTAGAGGTTTGTGAGTTTTGTGCATTCAACTTTATGATAACTGAAAATGTATCTGATACATTGGCATTGATCTCAGCCAATCGATTTTTTTGTAATTCATTTAGTCATTGTAGTAGTTTTTCGTGGAAAATTGCTACAGATTTAATTTTTCATGACTTTACTGGAAATTAGAGGTTTGTGAGTTTTGTGCATTCAAATTTATGGTAACTGACAATGTATCTGATAAATTGGAATTGATCTCAGTCAATCGATTTTTTTGTAATTCATTTAGTCATTGTAGTAGTTTTTCGTGGAAAATTGCTACAGATTTAATTTTTCATGACTTTACTGGAAATTAGAGGTTTATGAGTTTTGTGCATTCAAATTTAAGGTAACTGAAAATGTATCTGATAAATTGGCATTGATCTCAGCCAATCGATTTGTTTGTAATTTATTTTGTCATTGTAGTAGTTTTTCGTGGAAAATTGCTACAGATTTAATTATTCATGACTTTATTGGAAATTAGAAATTTGTGTGTTTTGTGCATCGAAGTTTATGATAACTGAAAATGTATCTGATAAAATGGCATTTATCTCCGCCAATCGATTTTTTTGTAATTAATTTAGTCATTGTAATAGTTTTTCATGGAAAATTGCAACAGATTTCATTTTTCACGACTTTACTGGAAATTAGACATTTGTGAGTTTTGTGCGTTCAAATTTATGATAACTGAAAGTGTATCTGATATATTGGCATTGATCTGAGCCAATCTATATAAGATGTACAAATGCTGACAGTGGCGCAGTGGCCTATATATACATTTGAGCTAGAGCTATATACTAGCTTTAGAGATTGCAGCAGTGGACACATTAAATGAAATAAAAGTAATGATAATGGAAGGACACGTTTTCGGATTGTGAATTAGATTCTGCGATCGTGGAAGTTTTAATGGGGGAGCAAAGGGCGCGGTGTAGTTACAGATGTAGAATTACAATCGTCAGAACTTCGGGGGTGTTTTAATCGCTGCGGGGGAGTATCGGGATCGGCGGGATGATTTAGGGGCAGGAGGTGCGAGGAAAAAACCCCCAGCGCCACGCTATCTTAATGAAAACCCGTAAATTTCCCGGGCGATCGAAGCCAGCCGTGACGTTTTTCCGCCTGCGGCCTTCCCCATCCGGGCCACTGGAGGGAAGTTTCCACTAAGTGAGTTACGTTTATTAAGTCCCGGAAAATATGAAAACGCAGCGTTTCGGCCGAACAATCGCAGGGCATTAGAGAGACCGGCTTCATGATTACATTGTTGCGCCTCGGCACCAATTGACGGCCCGATAACTTGCGCGGGCTGTAATAAACATAAAACGCCCGCGTCCAGCGGGGACTATCGGTCAGACGTTTTGATTAATTGTTCTATTAAACTGGGTCCGCGCGCCTGTTTATTTATGGCCCGTTTTAATTGGATGTTTACTTTGCGCCGCTCAAACACATAAATCCCGGAAAATTTTATATTTCCTCCGGTTTTCACGGTAAATCTCGGCGACAAATGCCCCAACAGGGGCCGCAGTTTGACTTCCCAGACGCGAAACTTCTAAATTATGATCATTGCAGTTCTTATTTCCGCGATACATTTATCAAAAATAACGACACACAACGCTCAACGAAAGCAAAGAAATAACACCGCCCACGCGAAAGATTATTTCATACAGCTGAAGGGCCTGCAGTTAATATAAAAGTAATTGGGTCAGAAATATCTGTCGTAATATGAACGTAATCAATTAAGCCACAGGTGGACATGCAGGATACTATTAATTATTTATATTATCATTATTTTTGCAATTATTTATTTTATTATTACTATTAATTGAATTGTTGGATGTCCTATGTAATAATTATGATTATAATGTGAAAAACTCAGCACAAGTGAACAGAAATAATACTACTTGTCGTTTACTCCTGTCAAGTTTTGTTTTACATCACAATCACAATTATTTTAGCACCAACAATATTTATTACACTTCCAGATGCCGACCAGATTTTTTTCTGCTTTTACATTAATAATATTATAATAATTAGTATTTACAGATGTCACATCAAATTAACTATTTCGCTATTAACCGCCATTAGAAATCACTTGGAAGCAATTTCCTGGTGATTCAATTCCTCGCCCATCAATTGCACAATCCAAATATATGTAAAAAATTCAATGATATCAAACTTTTTTTTTTCGTACTGGCAGAGTTTCATGTTTTATTCTCAAATGTTCTATTGCAATTTCAATTATGTGATATTTCAGTGATTTCATTAGATTTTTTCCCACATCACTGTCAAAATTTCAAATATTGCTGTAAACTTATCAATTATTTCTTACAAAATTTCAAAGATTTCAATGTGAACTATTTCCATCATCATTTCAATTATAAGTATGATTTTTTTGTTGATTATTTTTTATCAAAATTTCAATTGTTACTGGCAACATTGAAAAGACCATAGTCAAAATTTCAATTATTACTCTCAGATTTGCATTAATTATTTATTGTTAATATTTCAATTATTGTTCTCATATTTTCAAATAAGTTTGTAACATTACTGTCAAAATTTCAAAGATTGCTGTCCACTTTTCAATTATTTCTTACACAATTTCAAATATTTCAATGTGAACTATTTCCATCATCATTTCAATTATAAGTATGATTTTTTTGATGATTATTTTTTATCAAAATTTCAATTGTGCAACATTGAAAAGACCATAGTCAAAATTTCAACTCTTACTCTCAGATTTGCATTAATTATTTATTGTTAATATTTCAATTATTGTTCTCATATTTTCAAATAAGTTTGTAACATTACTGTCAAAATTTCAAAGATTGCTGTCAACTTTTCAATTATTTCTTACACAATTTCAAATATTTCAATGTGAACTATTTCCAGCATCATTTCAATTATAAGTATGATTTTTTTGTTGATTATTTTTTATCAAAATTTCAATTGTGCAACATTGAAAAGACCATAGTCAAACTTTCAACTATTACTCTCAGATTTGCATAAACTATTTATTGTCAATATTTCAATTATTGTTCTCGTATTTACAAATAAGTTTGTATGAAAATGATTACAAAAGATGATTTCAGAGATTCCCGAAACGATAGTCAACATTTTATGTATTCAAATTTGCAATTATTTTCTGTTAATTCCATACATTTTCTCATATTTTCAAATATTTGCCATAATTCCATATAAAATAATATATTTCCAAAAATATTATTATTACATAATTATTCCTAAAAAAAAAAAGGATTTCCATAGTTGTTTTCATAGATTACTGACAACGTTTTAATTATTGCTTACTATTTTACCGCAATTACGATTTTTTTTACTACAAATTTAATTATATTTACGAAATTTTAATTCACACAGGCTACAGCCAAAAATTTTATCAATACTCTCAAATTTTCTGTTATAAATTTAATTACTGCAAATTTCAGGGATTTTAATAGATATTTTCAGAGATTACTGCCAAAAAATTATTTACTGATTCATATTTAAATTAATTGTGGCAAAACGTCAATGATTTCAGTGGGTTTTTACATCATTTAAATTATTTTTATCAAAAATTGACTTAATTTTATCAAAATTTCAATTGTTACTGCCAACAGTGCAGAGACCACTGTTAAAATTTCAATGATTGCTCTCAAATTTGCAATTATTTTAGTCAATATTTCAATTATTGTTCTCATATTTAGAAATAAGTATGTATGAACATTTCAATGATTACAAAAGATGTTTGCAGAGATTCTCGAGGAGAGTTTAACATGTTTTATTTTCAAGTATTCTGCTACAATTTCAGTATGCCAAAATTTCAGCGATTTATTAATAGATTATTACCAGAAATTCAATTATTACTCTGAAATTTTGTATAATTTTTGACAAAACTTCAATGGTTTCAAAGGAATTTTAATGAATTGTTTATTTCAATGATTTGTATCATAAGTGAAATAAAAAATTATATTATCAAAAGTTCTTTAAATCTTTTGAAATAAACAGTATTATTATTATTATTTCAATTGTTACTGTTAATATTTCTCTTATGTCAAATAACTCATATTTTCAAATATTTGCCAAAATTTTATTGATTTCTAGGTTTTTCAGACATTACTGATTACTGATGATTTCATAAAAATTTCAATGATTTGTATCATAAATGAAATAAAAAATAATATTATCAAAAGTTCTTTAAATCTTTTGAAATAAACAATATTATTATTATTATTTCAATTGTTACTGATAATATTTCTCTTATGTCGAATAACTCATATTTTCAAATATTTGCCAAAATTTTATTGATTTCTAGATTTTTCAGACATTACTGATTACTGATGCTTTCATGAAAATTTCAATTGTTACTGCCAACATTGCAGAGACAATAGTCAATATTTCAATGATTGTTCTCAAATTTGCATTTGATATTGTCAATATTTCAATTATTGTTCTTATATTTACAAATAAGTATGTATGAAAATTTCAATGCTTACGAGAGATGTTTTCAATTTAACATGTTTTATTCTGAATTATTCTGCTACAATTTCAGTATGCCAAAATTTCAGCGATTTCGATAGGTTTATTAAGAGAATATTACCAGAAATTCAGTTATTACTCTCAAATTTTGTATAATTTTTGATAAAACTTCAAGGATTTCAAAGAAATTTTAATGAATTATTCATTTCAATGATTTGTATCTCAAATGTAATAACATAGTAATATTATCATAAGTTCTTTAAATCATTTGAAATAAACAATATTATTATTATTACTATTTCAATTGTTAATGTCAATATTTCTCTTATGTCAAATCAAATAACTATTATTCTCATAAATTCAAATATTTGTCAAAATTTTATTGATTACTAGATTTTTCAGACATTGCTGATTACTGATGATTTCATGAAAATTTCAATTGTTACTGCCAACATTGCAGAAACCACAGTCAAAATTTCAATGTTTGCTCTCAAATTTGCATTTATTTTTGTCAATATTTCAATTATTGTTCTCATATTTACAAAGAAGTATGCATGAAAATTTCAAGGATTACAAAATATGTTTTCAGAGATTCTCGAGGAGAGTTTAACATGTTTTATTCTCAAGTATTCTGCCACAATTTCAGTATGCCAAAATTTTAGCGATTTCTATGGATTTATTAAGAGATTATTACCAGAAATTCAGTTATTGCTCTCAAATTTTGTACAATTTTTGACAAAACTTCAATGATTTCAAAGAAATGTTAATGAAATGTTCATTTCAATGATTTGTATCATAAATGTAATAAGAAAAGTAATATGATCAAAAGCTCTTTAAATCATTTGGAATAAATAATATTACTGTTAATATTTCAATTGTTACTGTTAATATTTCTCTTATGTCAAATAACTATTATTCTCATATTTTCAAATATTTGCCAAAATTTTATTCAATTTTTCAGACATTACTGATTACTGATGGTAAAAATCAATTATTGTTTTTACCAAAATTTATATTATTTTTACAAAAATTAATTAGTTTTGCGAGGATTTTGCTGCAAGAATTTCAGGGACTACAGTCTTAATTTCAATTATTAGTCTCAAATGTTCTGTTATAATTTGAGCAGTGCTCAATTTCAGTAATTTCAATAGATGTTTTCAGAGATTTTGCAAATCTCAATAATTGATCTTAAATATTAATAATAATAATAATTTATTGATGTTTCTGACACTAGTATGTCTTACACAGATCAAATTAAATTACAATGGGAAACAAATCAAAAAGGTCATGCAAGTAATAGGTTACATCAAAGTAAGATTATTTAGGTCAAATTATTGATTAAAAACTACAAAGTCGATTTCAAATTGTAGAGTTGTACATTAAATTATTAAAATTTGACCATTCTAATGCCTAATTTGCAAATAGTTCATTTTGAAATTTGAAAATATTGAAATCTCAAATGTTCTGTTATAAATTCAGTAGTGCTCAATTTCAGTTAGTTCAATAGATGTTTTCAGAGATTTTGTAAATCTCAATTGCTCTTAAATGTTAATAATAGTAATAATAATAATAATTTATTGATGTTTAGGACACTAGTATGACTTACACAGGTCAATTTGAACTACACATGGAAAACAAATCAAAAAGGTCATACAAGTAATAGCTTACATCAAAGTTGGACTGATGTATCCAACTTAGATCAAATTATTGATTAAAAACCACTAAGTCGACTTCAAATTGTAGAGTCGTACATCAAATTATTAAAATTTGACCATTCTAATGCCTAATTTGCAAATAGTTCATTTTGAAATTTGAAAATATTGAAATCTCAAATGTTCTGTTATAAATTCAGTAGTGCTCAATTTCAGTTACTTCAATAGATGTTTTCAGAGATTTTGTAAATCTCAATTGCTCTTAAATATTAATAATAGTAATAATAATAATAATTTATTGATGTTTAGGACACTAGTATGACTTACACAGATCAAATTGAACTACACATGGAAAACAAATCAAAAAGGTCATACAAGTAATAGCTTACATCAAAGTTGGACTCATGTATCCAACTTAGATCAAATTATTGATTAAAAACCACAAAGTCGACTTCAAATTGTAGAGTCGTACATCGAATTATTAAAATTTGACCATTGTAATGCCTATTTTGCAAATAGTTCATATTGACAAATTTATCAAAATATATCGAAAATGTATAGAATATATTTTTAAAAAAAGTGAAAAGATGATCGAATTTCATTAATTCGTGTCTGCCAATCAACTTGAACTTGAAGTACTGCAAAATTGTTGTTATTTTCCTGTACCAACGGTTCAACGCATAGATTCTACAGGCCCAGTTAGGTCCAGTTGTACAAACTTGGATTATCTTTGATCGTGGTTCAATTTCTAAGGATACCATTGTGATAATAATTGTAACCTAGGCAACTGAACCACGTTCAAAGGTAATCTACGTGTGTACAACTGCCCCTAACTCCCCTACGATCGTGGATCATCCTTGACCATGGTTCAGTTACCTAGGATACAATTGATAATACAATGAGTAGTAGGGCTAGGAGAGTTCTGGAGCAATTACTCCATAAGGATTACATGGGTCGATCTTTTGCTACTTACTTCCGGTCGAGCGTCGAATTTGGCTAAGTCCTTTATCAGCGATGTGTTTATAACAGGAGCTGTTTTTGAGAGGGCTGTTTATAACAGCGCCTGTTATAAACAGCCCTTTTTAGACAGCTTCTGTTATAAACAACCCTCTTAAAAACAGCTCATGTTATAAACAGCCCTCTTAAAAATAGCTCATGTTATAAACACATCGCTGATCAGGGACTGTTTATAACAGTACCTGTTTTTAAGAGGGTTTTTTATAACATGAGCTGTTTTAAGAGGGCTGTTGATAACAGGAGCAGTTATAAACAGCCCTCTTAAAAACAGCTCCTGTTATAAACACATCGCTGAAAAGGGACTTAGCCGAATTCGACGCTCGACCGGAAGTAAGTAGCGAAAAATCGGCCAATGTAATCCTTATGGAGAAATTGTTCCAGAACCCTCCTAGCCCCACTACTACAATGGTATCCTTAGAAACTGAGCTTTCAGAGATAATCCACAATCGAACAACGGGGCTCATAGTGAGTATGTTAATCAATACTGAAGTTAGTTTTTAAATGGAATAGTCAATAGTCAGTAAATGATAGTCAATAGTCAGTAAATGGCCAATAGTGAGTATTTTGATCAATTCTAAAACGTGCTTTTACATTAATAATATTATAATAGTTGGTATTTACAGATTTCACATCAAATCCTCTGTTTCGCTATTAACAACCACTAAAAATCACTTGGAAGCAATTTGCTCGCGCATCAATTCCTCGCCCATCAATTACACAATCCACGTCTCTCCGTTATCGCAATCGCTGCCTCTCTCGCGTCTCTCGCGATTAATCTCCGCGTCTGAGGCTCATTTTTCAAATCTTCACGTGTCTGCGCAGCTATCGACCTCCGCACTGTGAAGTGGAATCGCGAAATCCGAAGATACAATGAGTAATCGAGCGATTGAGCGAATCCACCGGCACGTGAAATAAATCAGACAAAACTGTTTCATGAAGACTTCAGCGATTACGTTATCGTGAAATCGATTTCGATTACTTAATTTACGTTTCACGTAAATTGATAGGATATGATATGATATAAAAACATAATACATATATCAATTTTATTATATGGCAGTAGTATATTATATCGTATATTGATTAGGTATGCAGTTTTTTAATAATATAATATTATATCATATGATATATTATATCGTATTCTGATATGCAGTTTCTGTTATGCACTTAAGCGACGTCGCTTTCAGAAAGGGCATGCATTTTCGGGCTGACGTTAAATTAAAGCCGTCTCGTCCTCTAAAGCACGAGGGACCTGAGAGGAAATTGTCGGAGAGACGTCGTGTAACTGGGAATTTCATTAATTGTGCGTCTGTAGACGGTAATTTCATTGCGGAAGTGCGAAGGGCGATGGGGAAGCTCTCACAGGGTCTAAATTAAAAAGGTCCGTCGTGAACTGAGTGCACAGTTATTACTCTTGTTCACTGTCTTCGAGCAACCAGAACTTAATGGAGCAGAAGTATTATTTTTTAACCAGGACTTGAAATACTCATGCCAACGATTCATAAGTTTGAACCATTTATTTCATGAAATATGCATAGTTTTATAGTACGTGAATAAGTAAAAAAAATAAAAAAAAAATCATTTAAAATCACTCTTTAGGAATCAGACTCAGCTCAGCTTGGGCAGCGTTTTTTCAAAATTTCATCACTTATTAAATCATCGTCACAACCATTCATTTTGGCAGAATTTGAGAAAAATAGTTACCATAAACAACAGCTTAGTAACCGCAATTAGTATAGTAACCGTAATTAGTAATTAGTATAGTAATAGCTTAGTAAGCATCAATCAGAGATCATCATAGAAAAACTATGTCAGCACAGGCCACCTCTTCGTAGTTTTTTATACGCGGAATAGTTTTGTACAATTATTTATCAGAAATTTTTAATAATGCTCTAGTCGACTACAAAATAGTATATGAAATTCATTTATAATTCCGGATTATGTCATTCGAGAAATTAGCCAACCTTTCACTCATGAGATAATCTTATAAATTATAAACTAATTTCATAATATACTATTTTTTATTAGGCCACCTCTTGTCAATTTTTTATACGCGGATTAGTTTTGAACAATTGTTTATCAGAAAATCGTAATAATGCTCTAGTCGACTACAAAATAGTATATGAAATTCGTTTATAATTCCGGATTATGACATTCGTGCAATTAGCCAACCATTCACTCATACCATAATCCTATAAATTATAAAGTAATTTCTTAATATACTAGTAGTATTTTTTATTTACAAATTTGTACTTTTGTATATTTGAAGTAACATATTTCTGTATATTCCATAGTCTGCAGACCCCTGAATAAAGTTTTGCATAAAATAATCTGCATACTGTTAGACACGCACATAGGCTCAGTTTCTGGAAACAAAGGCCCCAGCAGAAGAGTCGATAAACCGTGTACGTGCATTATTTACAAATGCGAGAAGTCACGTTGATTCATGTCTTTGTGGCAAGCCTGTTATACATGTAAATTGGGAAGAAACTCGCTCGCCTGTTTGCCACGATAACTGCATTATTTGTAAGGCGCACGTCGCGGAGAAGTTTCGTTTATTAATATATTCATGCCGTAATTCGATTAATTATGAAATGCATCATTAGTTGCGCGTACACTGAAGACAGCGAATTTTAAATTTGCAGGCAGTTATTGCTGAATGTAGTCAATTTTGTAAAAGATTTACGTAACAGCAATTACAATTTACTCTTGAGAATGATAGCGAAGCCCAAACAATTGTAAACACAATTTTGTATATCATTGTATATAATTTATTAAATATTCAGTACGTTTCAGATTAATCCTCCCAATTTGCCATTTCCACCTACCAGGTGACAGTTATTTTTCTGTAGAAAACAGTAAAATACAAAACTCTGGCAACTGCATAAATTTTTAATTGTCAAAGGTGACAGCTGTCACTGTCAGTTTAAAACAATTGCATATATTTTCTAATTATGCTTTGAAATAATTTTTAAAAATGATTTTTTATGTGTGATAATTGCATCAATTCCAAGCAAGACATACAAATAACACTAATTTATTATGTCACTGTCAGTTTAAAATAATTTCATATATTTTCTAATTATGCTTTGAAATAATTTACAAAAATGAGTTTTATTTGTAAAATAATTGCGTCAGTTCCAAGCAAGACATACAAATAACACTGATTTATTATGTCACTGTCAGTTTAAAATAATTTCATATATTTTCTAATTATGCTTCGAAATAATTTTTAAAAATGAGTTTCATTTGTGAAATAATTGCATCAATTCCAAGCAATACATACAAATAACACTGATTTATTATGTCACTCTCAGTTTAAAATAATTTCATATATTTTCTAATTATGCTTTGAAATAATTTACAAAAATGAGTTTCACTTGTAAAATAATTGCATCAATTCGAAGCAAGACATACATATAGCACTGATTTATTATATTTCTTGAAACTTAACTGATAACATTGACAATAACGACATGACGATCGATCGATATAACAGATACCTGTTCAAAACTTTGGCGTAATTGCCAGATTTACTTTTTTTATTTTACCCATCTGATGGATTAAAATGGCGATTAGGGCTGTTTAATATGAAACACCCTGTATTTCAATTCACGTTTTTATACAGGGTGAGTCGGGAGGAACGTACCCAACTCCAGTAGTGTATTGTACATGTAAAAATGATTTTAAAAAACTCAAATGTCAAATTATTTTCACGAGTAAAATACACTCCTGGAGTTTGGTCCGTTCCTCTCGACTCACCCTGTATAGCTATGTTATATGAAATGGATGTGATCATAGCCAAATATGCAAATATATTGGTTACTATCGAATATTTGGAATTAATAACTCAGCCTGAGTCTTTTTAAGTGTGGACTGTCCTAATTGTATATTTAGTTGAGTAAATTTTCATGCAAAACACATACTGTGGACGTATATAAATGCGAAATAGTTATTATACTCGGTTTTAACATACTAAAATTCTGATAACTGATTGATTTTTTTCAACATGTTGTAAATGTTCTTATATCCAAATGTGGAAAAACAGTTCCCAAATTGTCATCTGAAAGACGTGATTTAATTATATGATGTCAATTTTAATTGATTTGGGCCATTTTTCGATGATAAATCATTGATTTTTCGAAAAATGGCTCTAAAAATTTCTCTAAAGAGTGAATTTGTTCGAAATTTAAAATGATGTGCAGTGAGTTTTTCCTAGTGAGTTAGACTGGAAATTGTATAATTTGAAGTTGATTTTGTGGTTTTTTTGATCAATTGTTTTATATAAATAATCATCTCCTAAATGTTGATTATAACTAAAATTTAAAAAATCTGATCTATTGAATTTATTATCTATTGATCTATGTATTATTTGGCATAAATAAAATTGTACCAGAACATTTGAGATTCATAATTTAAATTTTGACTCGACTAGTCTCGGAAATTTTGGCAGAAAAATTCTCGTAAACATATTTTATAGTAAAAATAATTGTAATTTTGATAAAAATAATAAGCAATAATTGAACATTTACATTGAACAGTTCGAAAAATGGCTCACTCTTTCACTTTGAAAAATCACTTTAAAGAGCTAAATTTAAAATGATGTGGAGTGAGTTTTTCCTTGTGAGTTAGAATGGAAACTCTATAATTTGACGTTGATTTTGTGGTATTTTAATCAATTTTTTTATATAAATAATCAACATTTAGGAAAAATAAATAAAATTTAAAAAATCTGATCTATTGAAATCACTATTATTTGGCATAATTAAAATTGTACCAGAACATTTGAGATTCATAATTGAAATTTTGACTCGACTAGTCTCGGAAATTTTGGCAGCAAAATTCTCGTAAAAATATTTTATAGTAAAAATAATTGTAATTTTGGTAAAAATAATAAGCAATAATTGAACATTTACATTGAACAGTGAGTTTGTTCGAAATTTAATTATGTGGAGTGAGTTTTTCCTAGTGAGTTACAATGGAAACTCTATAATTTGAAGCCGATTTTGTGGTTTTTTAATCAATAATTTTATTTAAATAATCAACATCTAAGAGAAATAATTCAAATTTGAAAAATCTCTGATCTATTGAAATCACGATTATTAGGCACAATTAAAATTGTAACAGAACATTTGAGATTCATAATTGAAATTTTTACTCGACTTGTCTCGGAAATTTTGGCAGCAAAGTTGTAGTGAAAATATTTTATAATGAAAATAATTGTAATTTTGTTAAAAATAATAAGCAATAATTGAACATTTGTTAGTAGTCTGTGACAAAATCTAACAAAATAATTGAAATATTCTTAAATTGAAATTTTTGCAAATATGCGAATAATGATTGAAATGTTAGATAAATTAGATATTGTTTATTTAAATGTAGAGGTACATATGGATCACATATATAAATAAATGCAACGATATCATAATTGCAGATTTAAGAATAATAATTAAAATTTTGACAGTTTCTCTCAAATGTTGGCAGTTATAATTGAAAATTTGATAGATATAATTAAAATTTTGATACATATAATTGAAATGATGACAGAAATAAATCATTACAAATTCAATGAAGATCATTAAATTTTCATAGAAATAATTGCAGATTTTAGAATAATAATTAAAATTTTGACAGTTTCTCTCTAATGTTGGCAGTTATAATTGAAAATTTGATAGAAATAATAAAAAAATTGGATACATATAATTGAAATGATGACAGCAATAAATCATCACAAATTCAATGAAGATCTTGAAATTTTCATAGAAATAATTGCAGATTTTAGAATAATAATTAAAATTTTGACAGTTTCTCTCAAATGTTGGCAGTTATAATTGAAAATTTGAGAGAAATAATTATAATTTTGATACATGTTATTGAAATGATGACAGAAATAAATCATCAAAAATCCAATGAAGATCTTGAAATTTTGTCATAAATAATTCAAAATATTATATCATATAAGCGCAATAAGTAAAATTTTGGCAGTAATCTCTGAAAAGATCTATTGAAATCTCTCAAATTTGTCATAATTGAAATAGTAACAGAACATTTGATATCCATAAGATATCAAAGAGTCTTAATAGGAGTCATAATGAAAATTTTGACTGTGGTTACTGAAATGTTGGGAGGAACAACTTGAATTTTGATAAAAATAATTACTTTGATATATCAATAATATCTTAATAACTCGATTTTCTCACTTATTTGAGATATTCTCGTAGTTAAATTTTCATAAGATTTATCTTCAGGTATTTTCAGGTACATTGTATACAAATCTGGCATAAAATTTTGAAAATATCCATCAGATAAATTTTCAGAAATTTCAGTGGCTGGAAACTTATATTGGCTAACTGGGATAGTTAATTACTCGATCTTCTCACTTATTTGAGACATTCTCGTGGTCAAATTTTCAAAAGATATATCTCAGGCATACTGTATACAAATCTGGCATTAAAATTTTTGAAAATATCCAACAGATAAATTTTCAGAAATTTCAGTGGCTGGTAACTTATACTGGCCAACTCGGAAAGTTAATAACTCGATTTTCTCACTTATATGTGACATGCTCGTAGTCAAAGTTTCAGAAGATTTATCTTTAGGCATACTGTATACAAATCTGGCATTAAATTTGCAAAATATCCATCAGATAAATTTTCAGAAATTTCAGTGGCTGATCACTTATACTGGCCAAGTGGGAAAGTTAATAACTCGATTTTCTCACTTATTTGAGACATTCTCGTGGTCAAAGTTTCAGAAGATTTATCTTCAGGCATACTGTATACAAATCTGGCATTGAATTTTCAAAATATCCATCATATAAATTTTCAGAAATTTCAGTGGCTGGAAACTTATATTGGCCACCTGGGAAAGTTAATTACTCGATTTTTTCACTTATATGAAACATGCTCGTGGTCAAATTTTCAGAAGATATATTTTTAGGCATACTGTATACAAATCTGGCATTAAATTTTCAAAATATCCATCAGATAAATTTTCAGAAATTTCAGTGGCTGATAACTTATACTGGCCAACTGGGAAAGTTAATAACTCGATTTTCTCACTTATTTGAGACATTCTCGTGGTTAAATTTTCAGAAGATATATCTTCAAGCATACTGTATACAAATCTGGCATTAAAAATTTTGACAATATCCAACAGATAAATTTTCAGAAATTTCAGTGGCTGATAACTTATACTGACCAACTGGGAAAGTTAATAACTCGATTTTCTCACTTATTTGAGAGATTCTCGTGGTCAAATTTTCAGAAGATATATCTTCAGGCATACTGTATACAAATCTGGCATTAAAAATTTTGAAAATATCCAACAGACAAATTTTCAGAAATTTCAGTGGCTGATAACTTATACTGACCAACTGGGAAAGTTAATAACTCGATTTTCTCACTTATTTGAGAGATTCTCGTGGTCAAATTTTCAGAAGATATATCTTCAGGCATACTGTATACAAATCTGGCATTAAAAAAATTGAAAATATCCAACAGATAAATTTTCAGAAATTTCAGTGGCTGATAACTTATACTGACCAACTGGGAAAGTTAATAACTCGATTTTCTCACTTATTTGAGAGATTCTCGTGGTCAAATTTTCAGAAGATATATCTTCAGGCATACTGTATACAAATCTGGCATTAAAATTTTTGAAAATATCTAACAGATAAATTTCAGTGGCTGATAACTTATAGTGACCAACTGGGAAACTTAATAACTCGATTTTCTCACTTATTTGAGACATTCTCGTGGTCAAATTTTCAGAAGATATATCTTCAGGCATACTGTATACAAATCAGGCTAAAAATTTTGTAAATATTCAAAAGATAATTTTTCAGAAATTTCAGTGGCTGGAAACTTATACTGGCCAACTGGGAAAGTTAATAACTCGATTTTCTCACTTATATGAGACATGTTCGTGGTCAAATTTTTAGAAGATATATCTTCAGGCATACTGTATACAAATCTGGCTAAAAATTTTGTAAATATTCAAAAGATAATTTTTCAGAAATTTCAGTGCCTGGAAACTTATACTGGCCAACTGGGAAAATTAATAACTCGATTTTCTCACTTATTTGAGACATGCTCGTGGTCAAATTTTCAGAAGATTTATTTTCAGGGATACTGTATATAAATCTGGCATTAAATTTGCAAAATATCCATCAGATAAATTTTCAGAAATTTCAGTGGCTGATAACTTATACTGGCCTACTGGGAAAGTTAATAACTCGATTTTCTCACTTATTTGAGATATTCTCGTGGTCAAATTTTTATAAGATATATCTTCAGGCATACTGTATACAAATCTGGCATTAAATTTTCATAATATCGAAAAGATAAATTTTCAGAAATTTCAGTGCCTGATAACCTCAACACGAAAAGTTTAACATTCAAATATTTAAAAATATCATAAAAAGTGTGCATCAAATTGTCGCCCAATGAAACCTATGTATGTTAGACATAAAGGGTCTGTGAATCTACGCTGTAAGTGACACTTACCAATTTGACGTCAGAGGGTAGTAAATCAACCCTTAATATTTATAAAAATCGGTCAACTCGGAAAGTTAATATCTTGATTTTCTTAATTTTAAGCAGAGCATAGTACTAGTGTACTAATAATCAGTGTAATTAAGTGATTAGAATCTAAGGGATACTAATGAGTAGGCCCTTAGCATTAAACCTTCATTTAGTAATTTAAGTTTGCTTAACATTACTCATTAATCCATCTTTGATCAGATTGTAATAATTATAGTAAAATACGATTAAGTTTTTTGCATAATAATAATGAAAAAAAACTCCTACATATTCTGTTCAAATTTCAATCGACTTTAATTTCCAAACTTTTGTAATTTTTTTCCTTACATATACCTCGAAATCCGTACAAATACTAGAAAATTTCAAAAACACCATAAATACTTGTTATCTCACTTTTTCAATAATGATAATTTTTGTTCAAATTTCTTCGTTTGACTTATTATTCTGCGTCGGTTCTTTTTGGGGGGTGGTCGCTCCCCTTTTCGTCCACTGGGGGGCGGTGTTCCGTGAAACCGCCGCCGTCTCGGCCGTCCGCAATCTCCTGGGGAATGCGCCGCCGTCAGCGTAGGGATTATTTAGGGGCGGTCGAGGCCGACCCCACCGCATGTTTCGCGCGCGTGTGTGCGTCGGTTTTCGGGGGTGGCGATTACGCGTGGAATCTTCGTGGGGGCGGCCGAAATTGCTTTGGATGCCGGCGTGTGGGAAGTGGAGATTGGAACGCTACCCCTTGTCGTCTGGTAAAAAAATTGAATTTTTACCGGTCAATTATGTACATATTTGTTCGCGAAGGTATTGCAGGGTATTACATTTTTTATCAAGATTGCGGTATTATGGGGTTTATTAATTTTGTATCGAAGGGGATGATGAATTTCCAATCTAATTTCATACGTGGTTTATTGCAAATTCCGGAGCAGGTTTACACACCCACGGCCTTTTAATTAACGACGGCCTTTTAGTACCACTATGGCTAATTACTTTTGATTATTATTGCTTGCTTTATTAATGCTACTATAACTAATTACCGTCACCTGGTCGTTTACAATACTTTGAAATTATTCCTTATGGCTCAATGGCTTATTTAACCACGGCATAGTTATGCTGCTATGGCTAATTATCGTCACATGACACTACAACACTTAGAAATTGTGCCTCTATGGTTTTCCTTCCATCCATATTGTTTAGCATACTTAGACGTTTTAACACTCAAAATTTATCTACTGAATATTTACAGTATGCCCGAAGATATACCTTCTGAAAATTTGTCAAGATTATGTAGTAAATAAGTGAGAAAATCGAACATTTAACTTTTCGAGTTAACAGGTATCGGTTTATCATTTACTGAAATTCCTGAAAATTTATCTAATGGATTTTTGAAACTATTATGCCCGATTTGGATACAGTATTCCTGAAGATATATCCTCTGAAAATTTGATGAAGATTATGTAGTAAATAAGTGAGAAAATCATACATTAATTTTCCGAGTTGACAAGTATCGGTTTATCTTTTACTGAAATTCCTGAAAACGTATCTACTGAATATTTACACAATATTAAGCCAGATTTGGATACATTATACTTGAAGATATATAATCCGAAAATTTGATGAAGAGTATGTAGTAAATGAATAAGAAAATCCAACAATTAACTTTCCTAGTTGACTGGTATCGGTTTATCTTTTACCGAAATTCCTGAACTTTTATCTATTGAATATATTCAAAATATTATGCCTTCTATGAAAAATTGAATAAATTTTACCGAAATTTCAATTATTTCTGCCAACATATCAGGCTACACTATGGTCAATTTCAGTGATTACTCTGAAATATGCAATTATGTCTGTCAATATTTCAGTTGTCATCACTAACACTGATTTTTAACACTGATGCCCTGTAGTGAAGAAATTTTTAGATAAAAATACTTACTGCAACTGATATAATAAAAATTATCTTTATTCAGTTAATCGAGATATTTGCATTTTTAAAGCAATAAAATATTCGTTTTTGAATTTGAAGTAAATAATTGCTCACTGCTTTTTACGTGTTCTCAAATCCCAAATTACATACCTACTTCTAATCAAGGCAGATATTTTGTCATTGCAGTTCACTATTGATGATCGATACCCATGAAGCTCCATGCACATCATTCATCTTTATGTGGAACCCAATTTCATGTAAGTAATTTTTTTTTGTCCTCAAATTACATAATTTTGCACAATTTTGACATATATTTTGTTATTACAGTATGCAATCATGATGTGTTCCAATCTGCTGAGAGGAACATCATTACTTCGACGCATTCTTATTGAGAAAGTATAAGCACTAAAAATTTAATGTTTGCTTTACATTGTATTTTACTGTGGTACAAACAGTAAAATTCAATACAATACAACTTTTTGTTAATACAACAATTTAATTGGAAATAATTGAAACAAAATTGTGACACAAATGTGTTAAAAAAGACTTTCAATGTCATTGAAATTACGTTTAATAATCGATTTTTGCTTTTGTAAAATTGATATATTGTCACTTCATTTTTATTCATTTTTAAATTCATTCATTTCAATTCATTTTTAAAAAGAATGCGTCGATTTGTATGAGGAGCAAAATGCTATGTAAGTGTTAAATTTTTAAATGTAGTTTCTTTTTTTTGCAAATTATTGCTCATCAATGATATATGAATGCTGTTTTCAGCGATCTGATTGGCTCGTGAAGTCTATTGAATGTCTTCGGTATTTTTATAGAAGACTTCAGCAGAAACCTGAATTCTTCTGCTTCCCAAAAATGTTTAGTTTGCTTAGTTTTCCTCAAAGTTTACGATAGGAGGAATATTTTGAAGCCCAAATATTCTTGGAACTAATCATCTTTATCCGATTACAAAAACTGTAATAAGATTAATATTCTATATACCAACGTTTTACGTGAACTGAATTTCATTATTTATTTAATTTTTCAGGCCACCAGTGGAGAGAAATCTTCAGGGTGAATCATGAGGCATGATCTTCTGCAGACTATCCAATCCTTCGGGGGCTCGTGCCCCCGAATTTGGTAGTTTTTTGTGTGCTTACTAATTTTGCAATTTCTTCCAGGAAATGTTTGTAACTTCGCGATTACACCTTGGGATTACATTCCCAGGTAAAACGTGTATTGCCTAATTTTTTTGGTTTCCGCGAAACCTACTTGTTTTGGTGCTTTAAAATAAATAGTGAAATAGTGCAAGTATGAGTGTGCGTCCAGATCACCTTCTGGCGCAAAAACTAAATCATATAAGTCATTTAGTAAGCGAGCCCTCCCTGCTCTTGTTGACTTGAGAGAGGCCCCAAACTAAACCAAAAGTGCGTTATGGTCGATTTGGATGTCGTCAGGGGCATGTCATCTGCCCGGGCAGGGTCTCCCCATCCACGCCCAGGCTGCTCCGAAGAGGCACAGCAGATTTCTGGATCTTCGCCAATCAACTTTAAACGTAAATTCTAAGGTTGGTAGTTTTTATGATGAGCCCCAAGATGCCCCACAGTGAGTACTTTTTTGATTACCTCTGCGCAACCAAGGTTTGCAGGTCTCCCCCAATTGCGCCCTGACGTATTTATAGCGTCTTCCTCCTTTTTATAATGGTATTATAGCGGCTTTAGTACACTCGTTGTACGGCTTGGTAAAAACCGACGGTTTTCGAACCTTACTTGTTGTAAGGTTTCGTAAAACATAACGGTTTTCGAACCTTACTTGTTGTAAGGTTTCGTAAAACATAACCTTTTTCGAACCTTACTTGTTGTAAGGTTTCGTAAAACATAACGGTTTTCGAACCTTACTTGTTGTAAGGTTTCGTAAAACATAACGGTTTTCGAACCTTACTTGTTGTAAGGTTTCGTAAAACATAACGGTTTTCGAACCTTACTTGTTGTAAGGTTTCGTAAAACATAACGGTTTTCGAACCTTACTTGTTGTAAGGTTTCGTAAAACATAACAGTTTTCGAACCTTACTTGTTGTAAGGTTCGTAAAACATAACGGTATTGGGACCTTACTTGTTGTAACGTTTCTCCCCACTTGTTGGCTTCTACGTATTTGGTGGAAGGTTTTGTCCTTTCTTGATGTAAGGTTTCTCCTTACTTGTAAGGTTTCTTCTTACTTGTTGTAAGATGTCTCCTTACTTGTAGCAAGGTTTCTCCTTATTTGTTGTATGGTCTCTCCTTACTTGTTGTAAGGTTTCTGCGTACTTGTAAGATTTCTTCTTACTTGTTCAAAGGTTTCTCCTTACTTGTTGTAAGGTTTTTTAGATGCGCGCAAACCTTGGGATCGCCTTTAGTCGTTAATTGCGCCACAGAAAACGCATAAGAGATGCACTATAAACGCTGGCTTTATAGTGCATACAATTTTTAAAGTTTTAAATAACAATGTTTAAGGTTTTTGTTATGGTGACCTTAAGGTTTTTATCCACTGGTTTTCTTTTAATCCATATACCTGCGTGCACAAACTGCACACTTAGACATTCAGTTAGGTAGGGCCACATAGATATATATACATATAGAAATATTTCGCACTTTAACTAGTGCACACTTTACTATTTCTCCTACATGAGTAAAATAGGGCTTCGGGCGAGATCTCTCATGTCTAAAATAAAAAGATAACGGCATCGTGAATCGTAAAGCTTTATTTGCATTCAATTTTGCGACCTCATGAGGATCATCACAGATTAAGAGGTGCCACAATGAGGGGCGACCTCATGAGGGTCATCACAGATTAAGAGATGCCTCAATATTAATCATTCAGTTTTTTTTTTCTGCGATGGAAATAAAACTTTCCGTTCACAGACAGTACCTCTAACTTTCAACTCTTTTCAGGATGTCCTGAAAGTGGTGCAAGTTAAGGTGATGCCTGGAAATCTGTCTTGTATTATTTAATTATTAATTTTTATAATTAATAATTATTTAATATATTTAGTAATTCATAATTTATAATTTTATGTAATTTTCATTTTGGCTATCAGTTTTAGTAAATGAAACAAAGAATCGACTATTAAATTCGTTTTGGGCGACATTTCTTCAGAAATAACACACGTCTACAAAACCGATTATTAGCAGACATTATTTTTAATTATTTAATATATTTAGTAATTAATAATTTATAATTTCATGTAATTTTCATTTTGGCTATCAGTTTTAGTAAATGAAACAAAGAATCGACTATTAAATTTGTTTTGGGCGACATTTCCTCAGAAATAACACACGTCTACAAAACCGATTATTAGCAGACATTATTTTGGCAATCATTTTTTGGCTATCAAAATTTTTATTCATTCCATTCATGAATTGTAATTCCAAAAATAACATTAGTTTTGCTGTGTCAGGTTATAATCTGTGAACACAAATTAATTGGTACGTAGAAAATCGTCTGCAGCACCATCAATTTATTTATATCCGAACAAGGGTTGGCCGATTTTCCGCCCTTCAAGTAATCCACAATCCCCGAATCAATTCGCTGAAAGAGAAAAAAACCCTCCCCATCCTTGCAACCCCCGTGCAGCCCAAGGCCGCCGACTTGTTGCTCGCGGCGGCAGCGTTGGGGGGTGAAAGAGACGGCGAGGGTGGTGGTGTACTCACATTTCGAAGACCATGTAGAGCATCCCCTCCGACGAGTAGGTCTCCAGCAGCTCGACGATGTGCGGATGCTTGAGCATGTGACAGATGGTCGCCTCCCGCTTCAAATCTGCAAGAGATTATTAGGGTTAACTCGTGCTATGGGGTGGTTATGGGGTTGGATTCAATTTGCGCCTCGCAGACGTTCCGGGGGGATTAATGGTCGGCAAAAAGTGGGCCCAGATGATTGAATTGGGGAAAAAATTCGTATCTTCGTGGTTTTTGTTGGTGGTTCTTAAATAGGGAAAAATCGTTTCAGTGCAGTGAGATTTTATTCATCCGAAATATTTTATATGAAATGAAGTTATTTTTGAAAACGCAATTTATAATTTTTTTGTTAATTTTTTTATATAAAAATGTCCATTTTTTGACATTTTTGAAATATTTTTTATATAAAACTCGTATCCATTTTTTGACATTTTTTAAATATTTTTTATATAAAATAAAGTTGTTTTTGAAAACGTATCAATTTAGGAGCGTTTTTTATGCCATTTTTTTAATAAAATTATTAACGTATTAAATTATATAACTTTATTTATAAAATACGTATCAAAAATTTAGTTGAAATCTGCAAAAAATCAATCAATACATTGTCCATGAAAAACTTATTTTGTTGGCAATTAGAAAAAGGCCTTTAAGTTTTTTGAAACTGTTGATAAGGTTTTATCACAATTTTGCTAGAATTTAAAAATATTATAAACAAATAGATCAAAATTCATCAAAATTCTAAATATTCATTAATATTTAATTGATGTTAATGAAAATTATGGGTGACTGTTGAACTTCTATATCAATAATATGTATTGAAAAACAAATTATTCTAAAAATCAGCTTTGATAATCGCTATTTTTTATATATTTTTTTTATATAAAATAAAGATATTTTTGAAAACGTTAACAATTTATTTACGTTTACATGTCAATTTTTAAAAATGTATTTACTTATTAAATTATATACTTCTTTTATAAAATACGTGTCAGATTTTTTAATCTGTTCCCAAGATTTTATCACAATTTTGCTAAAATATAAAAAATATATAAATGATGAGATAAAAATTGATCAAAATTTTAAATATTCATGAATATTTAACTGATATTCATGAAAATTATTCGTGATTTATGAACATCTATATCAATTATAAGTATTCAAAAACAAATACTTCATATTATCATAATACTTACTTTAATTATCATAACATCATGATAATTTAATAATTGTTTCTTTAATATGCTCTGATAATCGCAGTACAATATGTAAAAATTCGTTGGGATAATACTTCATAAATATATTATTACAGTTTAGAAAAAAAATCTATCAAAAACTGTTTTGGCCCTATGTAGCAAGTTTTTATTAATTTATACAAAAAGAAAACATAGTTGATGGAACAACACATTTTTGTACTTAAATTTCAAACTAATATGTTTTCTTAAAAAGAAATTAGATAACTCTATTTATAAAATACGTGTCAAAAATTTAGTTGAAATCTGCAAAAAATCAATGAAAATATTGAAATCAATTAAAAACTTATTTTGTTGTCTATTAGAAAAGGTCTTTTAGTTGTTTGAAACTGTTGCTAAGATTTTATTATAATTTTGCTCAAATTTAAAAAAAATTAGAAATGATGACATCAAAATTCCTAATACTCATAAACATTTAATTGCTATTTATGAAAATTATTTGTGATTTATGAACTATTAGATCAATAATAAGTATTCGAAAGACAAATACTATATATTATCATAATACTTACTTTTATTATCATAACATAATGATAATGTAAGAATTGTTTCTTTAATATGCTCTGATAATCGCAGTAAAATATGTGAAAATTCGTTGGGACAATATTTCATAAAAATATTATTACAATTTTGAAAAAAATCCATTACCAACTATTTTAACCCCATCATTTAGCAAATTTTGATTAATTTGTACAAAAAAAAGACATAGTTCATGGAACAACACATTTTTTTACTATAATTTCAAACTAATATGTTTTCTTAAAAAGAAATTACATAACTTTATTTATAAAATACGTCTCAAAAATTTAATTGAAATCAGCAGAAAATCAATGAAAATATTGAAATCCAAACTTATTTTGTTGTCAATTAGAAAAGGTCTTTTAGTTGTTTGAAAATGTTGCTAAGATTTTATTACAATATGGATAAAATTTTAAAAAAATGGAAATGATGAGGTCAAAATTCTTATTATTTATGAACATTTAATTGATATTTATGAAAATTATTCGTAATTTATGAACATTGATCAATAATAAGTATTCGAAAAACAAATACGTCATATTATCATAATACTTACTTTTATTATCATAAAATCATGATAATATAAGTATTGTTTCTTTAATATGCTCTGATAATCGCAGTAAAATATGTGAAAATTCGTTGGGAAAATATTTCATAAAAATATTAATACACTTTAGAAAAACAATCTATTAAAAACTGTTTTGACCCTATGTAGCAAGTTTTTATTAAATTGTACAAAAAAAAAGTTGATAGAACAACACATTTTTTTACTTCAATTTCAAACTAATATGTTTTCTTAAAAAGAAATTATATAACTTTATTTATAAAATACGTGTCAAAAATTTAATTGAAATCTGCAAAAAATCATTGAAAATATTGATATCCATTAAAAACTTATTTTGTTGTCTATTAGAAAAGGTCTTTTAGTTTTTTGAAACTGTTGCTAAGATTTTATCACAATTTTGCTACAATTTAAAAAAACTTGAAATGATGAGGTCAAAATTCTTAATATTTATGAACATTTAACTGATATGCATGAAAATTATTCGTGATTTATGAGCATCTATATCAATAACAAGTATTCAAAAAACAAATCCTTCATATTATCATAATACTTACTTTTATTATCATAGAATCATAATAATTTCAGAATTGTTTCTTTAATATGCTCTGATAATCGCAGTACAATATGTGAAAATTCGTTGGGAAGATATTTCATAAAACTTCTTATTTACTTTTATTATCATAAAATCATGATAATTTTATAATTGTTTCTTCAATATGCTTTGATAATCGCAGTATAATATGTGAAAATTTGGTTGACAAAATATTTCGTAAAAATATTGTAGAAAAAGATTTATCGAAAACTGTTTTGATCCCATTTAGCAAATTTTGATTTATTTGTACAAAAAAAAAAACAATTTATGAAACAACACATTTTTGCATCTCAATTTCAAAATAATGTTTTCTTAAATAAAAAAATCAAAATAGTCTCTACCTTTTTCCCATTTCTGGCAGAAACATTTCCAAAATTAAACCACAAACGTTGAAGTTTTTTTTAGAGATTTCACAAGTATGAACTGAATTCTGGAATATTTTATATTTATTTGTGTTTAATTTGATTATTTGATCGTATTTTTTTGTCAATTTTACAAGATTATCGTTTAAAAATGTTGTAATTTTCAGATACATTTTAAAAATTAAACCAAAACGTTGATGTTTTTAAAAGATTTTACAAATGTAAACTAAATTCTGAAATATTTTATTTTTATTTGTCATTAATTTGATTATTTGATCATATTTTTTGTCAATTTTACAGGATCATCGTTTAAAAATGTTGTCATTTTCAGAAACATTTCCAATATTAAACCAAAAACGTTGATGTTTTTAAGAGATTTCACACATATGAACTAAATTCTGGAATATTTTATATTTATTTGGCATTAATTTGATTATTTGATCGTATTTTGTGTTTGTTTTTTGTTTGTAATTGTTGTCATTTTCGTTAGACGATCATTTGACATTTGTATAAATTTTAATGGATGATTTTTTGGCTATTTACTTTTGTGTGTCTACAAATGTCCGCATTTTTTTGCATTTTTCGTCGTGGATAATCAATTGACATTATTATGACTTTTACTTTATGATAATTTAACAAGTTTATTATTTATTTTGTATGATCCTTTATATTATGATTTTTTTGTCAATTTTACTGAATTATCGTATACATTTTTTGTCGTTTTTATTGGATAATCAGTTTATGTTTGTTATCACTTCTAATGAACGCATTTAACGGATGATCATTTTGTTTTTTTTTTTTGGTCAATTTTACTGGATTATCGTTTCAAAATGTTGTCATTTTTATTGGACGATCAGTTGAGATTTTTATAAATTTTAATGAATGATTTTTGTGGCTGCTTACTTTTGTGTGTCTGCAAATGTCAGCACTTGTTGGCATTTTTCGTCGTGGATAATCAAATGACATTATTATGACTTTTACTTTATGATAATTTAGCAAGTTTATCACTTATATTTTTATGATCCTTCATTTACCTTTTTTTGTCAATTTTACTGGATTATCATTTAACATTTTTGTCGTCTTTATTGGATAATCAGTTTACGTTTGTTATCACTTATAATGAACGGATTTACCGGATGATCATTTGTTTTTTTTGTTAATTTTACTGGATTATGGATTATCGTTCAACAATTTTGTCATTTTTATTGGATAATCAGTTTACTTTTGTTATCACTTATAATAAACGGATTTAGCGGATGATCATTTAGCATAATTTTTTATCATTTTTCGTCATGGATAATCAAATGACATATTACAACTTTTACTCTATGATAATTTATCAAGTTTATCACTTATTTTTTGGTAATCCTTCATTAAGGTTTTTTGTCAATTTTACTGTGGATTATCATTTAACTTTTTTTGTTTGTTTATATTGGATAATCTGTTTACATTTGTTATCACTTATAATGAACGGATTTAACGCATGAGCATTTCCGGTTTTTTTGTCAATTTTACTATATTATCGTTTAACAATTTTGTCGTTTTTACTGGGTATTCAGTTTATGTTTGTTATCACTTATAATGAACGAATTGAACGGATGATCATTACCATATTTTTTTTGTCATTTTTGGTCGTGGATAATAAATAACATTATTATGACTCTTACTTTATGATAATTTAGCAAGTTTATCACTTATTGCTTTAAGATCCTCCATTTAGGTTTTTTTGTTAATTTTACTGGATTATCGTTAAACATTTTTATCGTTTTTATGGAATTATCAGTTTACGTTTGTTATCACTTATAATGAACGGATTTAACGGATGATCATATCAGTTTTTTGTCACTTTTACTGGATTATCGTTTAACATTTTTGTCGTTTTTATGGGACAATCAGTTTACGTTTGTTATCACTTATAATGAACGAATAGCATTTAATTATCATTGACGGATGATCATTTGGCATTTTATTATTATTGACTAGATCATCACCTTGATATAATAACGTTTACCAGATGATGTTTCATTTGGCATTTGATATCACTGAATGAATGATTACCTATTCAATTAAAAAAATTATCACTATATCATTCTTTACTTAACATTTCTCAACACTTTTACTGGATGATCGTTCATTTTACATTTGCTATCATTGACGGGATGATTATTCAATTTCATTATTCTCTATTGTTACAATTGTTATAGTTTCTATTGTTACAAATATATAAGAGGTCATGAAAATTCCAAATGAACTTTCATGAAATATCTTTTTTGTTTCATAAGAATTTTGATGTAAATATAATCGTGATTTCATGAGAATATCATCTTAATTATATTGTTGATGGGGTTTGTTTCACAAATATCTTTGTTGTTTCATAAGAATTTTGATGTAAATATAATTGTGATTTCATGAGAATATCATCTTAATTATCTTGTTGATGAGGTTTGTTTCACTCTCAGGTTTAATGTTGTAAATAAATTTTTAAACAATATATCACATCCAAATTTAATTAATACCTTTCAAAACTGCAAATATTTAATCTAATTTGCTATTAGTGCTGCCAAAATTTCTGTGATTACTGTACATTTTTAAATTATTTCTAACAAATTTTCAATTGTTCTGTCCATATGTCATATAATTTGCCCAATTTCAATGATTACAGTTAAAATATCATTGATAACATCAAAATTTCGTTGAGCACTGTAAAAGTTTCAGTGATTACCAACAAATTTACAATTCATTCAAATTTCATATTGGTGTCTAAAATAATTTAATGATTGCTGTTTTTAATATTGGTTTTTTATATTTTTGTCATAGTTTCAATTACTATGCATAATTTACAATTATATGTGTAAAAATTTCAATGATTGCTGTAAATTTCTTCTCACAAATTCACATCAACAAGATATTTACGATGATATTTTCGTGAAATCACAATTATATTTACATGAAAATTCTTATGAAATAACAAAAATATTTAATGAAATTTCATTTTGCATGTTCATGACCTCTTACCTACAATAAAGAGTTTGATGTAATATTATTATTATTGTTATGAAATTTCAAAATTTCATGGAATATTTTTGAAGTTTTGATAATTTAACAATATATGAAATCATGGAATATGTTATTTGTTGAAAATTCGTAATCAAAATTTTCAAAACTATTGTTTTTTCCCAACAATTGTTTTGTCATACTTTAGGCGAAGAAACAAGTGTTCCGAATAAACAATAAAAATAGGTTTCAAAATTTTAAAAGTGATTTACATTTAAAGTATTTAGGCAACTTGTTGTGTGAGCGTGCACTGATTAGGCAAGCACTATTTTGAAATATAAACATTCAAAGTTTATAGGCAACTTTTTGTGCCACAATGCATTGATTAGGCAAGCGTTATTCTATGATTTTCTCATAAAATTGGCACAAATTTCTTCTTAAGTACGTATGAAGTTTGAAATTCCCTACTAGATTTATTTACAATTTTTAAATACATTTTCCGGCACTTTTCCATGAGATTTTTGAACATCTTCTATGCAATTTTTTATGAGATTACGTGGCAAATTTACAGCAATCATTGAAACTTTTACTGCAATAATTGTAATTTATACATAATAATATGACAAAAATATTAAAAACTGATATGAGAATACAAAAATGTGAGAAATTATCCATGAGAAATTATATTATTATCAATCATTAAAATATTTTTAGTTAGCAATATGAAATTTGAATAAATTGAAAACTTGTTGGTAATCATTGAAAATATAACAGTGCTCAACGAAATTTTGATGTTATCAATGATATTTTAAGTGTAATAATTGCAATATCAATTAGATATTCAGACACAATTTTCCATTCAGTCATTTTACATTTGATATCAATGACAGGATGATCATTTAATTAACATTGTTTTATCACTTTTAGTGGATGATCCTGCATTTTACATTTGATATCATTAGCTGGATGATCATTCAATTCACATTAGTTGTTAAACATTGTAACATGTAACATTTTTTATCATTTTTACTTTATGATCCTGCATTTGGCATTTTTTAATCACTTTCGCTGGATGATCCTGCATATGGCATTTTGCAAAATATTTGAAGATAAATTTGATTTCAATTCCATTTGATGTCATTGAATGGATGGTTATAAAAATAACTAGTTTTTTATCACTTTTACTGGAAGTTCCTTCATGTAACATTTTTTATCACTTTTACTATTTTTTTTTTTAATTTTTAAGAACATTTTTAGATTTTTTTTTGAATTTTTAGAATTATAACGGTGCTCAACGAAATTTTGATGTTATCAGTGATATTTTAACTGTAATAATTGCAATGTCAATTAGATATTCAGGCACAATTTTCCATTCAGTCATTTTACATTAGATATCAATGACTGGATGATCATTTAATTAACATTCTTTTATCACATTAAGTGGATGATCCTGCATTTTACATTTGATATCATTGACTGGATGATCATTCAATTAACATTTGTTGTTAATATTGTAACATGTAACATGTTTTATCACTTTTACTGTATGATCCTGCATTTGGTATTTTTTTAACACTTTTGCTGGATGATCCTGCATATGGCATTTTGCAAAATATTTGAAGATAGAATTGATTTCAATTTCATTTGATGGCATTGACTGGATGGTTATAAAAATAACTATTTTTTGCCACTTTTACTGGATGATCCTTCGTGTAACATTTTTTATCACTCTTACATTATTTTTTTTTTACTTAGAAAATTTTTAGATTTTTTTTAAACAAATTTTATTTTTATTTCATTTGATGTCATTGACTGGATGGTTACAAATGGTTAAAAATAACTAGTTTTTTATCACTTTTACTTGATGCTCCTTCATGTAACATTTGTTATGACTTTTACTAGATTTTTTATTTTTTACTTTTTTTTACAAATATAAAGACGTCGTTAATTCCCAAGCTGCGCATCTAATTGCTATCAATTGTCTCCACAATTGGTGTTGGGTCAGGGGTCAAACAATTTAAAATTCCATATAACTGAGCAGAATCTAGAAATTTGATGCTGTGGTAAATCTCTGGCAGTTTAATCCGCAGAGACTGGATTTTCGCTACGTGCTTTCTTTGTCGGAACTTGCTTGATGATCTGGGCTCAGTTTTAACTTTCAATAACGTCGGAATTATGTGAGAGATCCCCGAGAATCAAATCCCCCCTGCGCCCATCGATACCGGCTCAGATTCCCCACGGGGGGGGAAACTATAAATTTAATGCGGGGGCCGTTACGTTTTGCCGCCCCCAGCGAGCCCCATGAAACATTCAGGAGCCTGCGAGCTCGCACAATTGTTCAATGAATACTAAAATATCTAATCGAGAATTTGATTAAAGAATTATTAGGCGCGAGCATTGATTATCCCCCTAAATGGGGCAGGATTAATTTCCTCCGAAGTTTCCCTATTTACTTTTAATTAAAGGCAGCCCCGCCATTATGCCGGCTCGAGTGCAACTTTTTCCGCAGCCGAGGAGCTGCGGAAATTCGCCACTATTCATCAACTATTTATTGTGTGCGGGAGAACTTGGAACCTCACAAAGGCCCGAAGAACTCCGCGCAGACTTGTTATTTCCGAGAGACGAGGTATTACGGCCCCGGGGTGTATGGGGGGGAGGGGGCTGTTTACCGAATATTTAACGATTAATGAATGAGGAGTAAGCCGAAAAAGTTGGGATTTCACTGGAGCCGGTTTTGCATAATTGAGGGATTCGTTTAGGCCTGAGCACACATTCCATGCCCATCTCCTCGGATAACAGCTCGCATTTTTTTTTAAACCCCAAGCAGTCGCCGCCCAAGCAGATTTATGGGGGTCGAAACTAATCAGAAACACCGTTCTAAGAACAATAATTTAACAATTCAGGATAGAAAGTTTCAAAGGTGCTAAATACAAAAGTTTTTAACTCTCATCTTTTATGCATGAAACTGGCTGATATATGGGGATACAGTAGATTGGATTCAAAAGTCATTTTCAAATCCCAAAGACTCTTTTGACCCCATTTTGCACGTTCTGATTAATTTGTTAGAAAAAATAAATAAAAGAAACCCAAGCAGATTTATGAGGGTCGAAACTGATCAGAAACGCCTTTCTAGGAACAATAATTTAACAATTCAGGATAGAAAGTTTCAAAGGTGCTAAATACAAAAGTTTTTAACTCTCATCTTTTATGCATGAAACTGCCTGATATATGAGGATACAGTAGACTGCATTCAAAGGCAATTTTCAAAACCCAAAGACTCTTTTGACCCGATTTAGCAAGTTTTGATTAATTTGTTAGAAAAAAATAAATAAAAGAGACCCAAGTAGATTTATGAGGGTCGAAACTAATCAAAAACGCCTTTTTAAGAACAATAATTTAACAATTCAGGATAGAAAGTTTCAAAGGTGCTAAATACAAAAGTTTTTAACTCTCATCTTTTATGCATGAAACTGGCTGATATGTGAAGATACAGTAGATTGCATTCAAAAGCAATTTTCAAAACCCAAAGACTCTTTTGACCCCATTTAGCAAGTTTTGATTAATTTGTTAGAAAAAATAAATAAAAGAAATCCAAGCAGATTTATGAGGCTCGAAACTAATCAGAAACGCTTTTCTAAGAACAATAATTTAACAATTCAGGATAGAAAGTTTCAAAGGTGCGAAATACAAAAGTTTTTAACTCTCATCTTTTATGCACGAAACTGGCTGATATATAAGGATACAGTAGATTGGATTCAAAACCAATTTTCAAAACCCAAAGACTCTTTTGACCCCATTTTGCACGTTCTGATTAATTTGTTAGAAAAAATAAATAAAAGAAACCCATGCAGATTTATGAGGGTCGAAACTAATAAAAACGCCTTTCTAAGAACAATAATTTAACAATTCAGGATAGAAAGTTTCAAAGGTGCTAAATACAAAAGTTTTTAACTCTCATCTTTTATGCATGAAACTGGCTGATATATGGGGATACAGTAGATTGGATTCAAAAGTCATTTTCAAATCCCAAAGACTCTTTTGACCCCATTTTGCACGTTCTGATTAATTTGTTAGAAAAAATAAATAAAAGAAACCCAAGCAGATTTATGAGGGTCGAAACTAATCAGAAACGCCTTTCTAGGAACAATAATTTAACAATTCAGGATAGAAAGTTTCAAAGGTGCTAAATACAAAAGTTTTTAACTCTCATCTTTTATGCATGAAACTGGCTGATATATGGGGATACAGTAGATTGGATTCAAAAGTCATTTTCAAATCCCAAAGACTCTTTTGACCCCATTTTGCACGTTCTGATTAATTTGTTAGAAAAAATAAATAAAAGAAACCCAAGCAGATTTATGAGGGTCGAAACTAATCAGAAACGCCTTTCTAGGAACAATAATTTAACAATTCAGGATAGAAAGTTTCAAAGGTGCTAAATACAAAAGTTTTTAACTCTCATCTTTTATGCATGAAACTGGCTGATATATGGGGATACAGTAGATTGGATTCAAAAGTCATTTTCAAATCCCAAAGACTCTTTTGACCCCATTTTGCACGTTCTGATTAATTTGTTAGAAAAAATAAATAAAAGAAACCCAAGCAGATTTATGAGGGTCGAAACTAATCAGAAACGCCTTTCTAGGAACAATAATTTAACAATTCAGGATAGAAAGTTTCAAAGGTGCTAAATACAAAAGTTTTTAACTCTCATCTTTTATGCATGAAACTGCCTGATATATGAGGATACAGTAGACTGCATTCAAAGGCAATTTTCAAAACCCAAAGACTCTTTTGACCCCATTTAGCAAGTTTTGATTAATTTGTTAGAAAAAAATAAATAAAAGAGACCCAAGTAGATTTATGAGGGTCGAAACTAATCAAAAACGCCTTTTTAAGAACAATAATTTAACAATTCAGGATAGAAAGTTTCAAAGGTGCTAAATACAAAAGTTTTTAACTCTCATCTTTTATGCATGAAACTGGCTGATATATGAGGATACAGTAGATTGCATTCAAAAGCAATTTTCAAAACCCAAAGACTCTTTTGACCCCATTTAGCAAGTTTTGATTAATTTGTTAGAAAAAATAAATAAAAGAAACCCATGCAGATTTATGAGGGTCGAAACTAATAAAAACGCCTTTCTAAGAACAATAATTTAACAATTCAGGATAGAAAGTTTCAAAGGTGCTAAATACAAAAGTTTTTAACTCTCATCTTTTATGCATGAAACTGGCTGATATATGAGGATACAGTAGATTGCATTCAAAACCAATTTTAAAAACCCAAAGACTCTTTTGACCCCATTTAGCAAGTTTTGATTAATTTTATAGAAAAAATAAATAAAAGAAACCCAAGCAGATTTATGAGGGTCGAAACTAATCAGAAACGTCTTTCTAGGAACAATAATTTAACAATTCAGGATAGAAAGTTTCAAAGGTGCTAAATATAAAAGTTTTTAACTCTCATCTTTTATACATAAAACTGGCTGATATATGGGGATACAGTAGATAGGATTCAAAAGGCATTTTCCCAAAACCCAAAGACTCTTATGACCCTATTTAGCAAGTTTTGATTAATTTGTTAGAAAAAATAAATAAAAGAAACCCAAGCAGATTTATGAGGGTCGAAACTAATCAGAAACGCCTTTCTAAGAGCAATAATTTAACAATTCAGGATAGAAAGTTCCACAGGTGCTAAATACAAAAGTTTTTAACTCTCATCTTTTATGCATGAAACGGGCTAATATATGGGGATACAGTAGATTGGATTCAAAAGCAATTTTCAAAACCCAAAGACTCTTTTGACCCCATTTAGCAAGTTTTGATTAATTTGTTAGAAAAAACAAATAAAAGAAACCCAAGTAGATGTATGAGGGTCGAAACTAATCAGAAACGCCTTTCTAAGAACAATAATTTAACAATTCAGAATAGAAAGTTTCAAAAATGCTAAATACAAAAGGTTTTAACTCTCATCTTGTGTGCATGAAACTGGCTGATATATGGCGATACAGTAGATTGGATTCAAAAGTCATTTTCAAAACCCAAAGACTCTTTTGACCCCATTTAGCAAGTTTTGATTAATTTGTTAGAAACAATAAATAAAAGAAACCCAAGCAGATTTATGAGGGTCGAAACTAATCAGAAACGCCTCTCTTAGAACAATAATTTAACAATTCAGGATAGAAAGTTTCAAAGGTGCTAAATACAAAAGTTTTTAACTCTCATCTTTTATGCATGAAACTGGCTGATATATGGCGATACAGTAGATTGGATTCAAAAGTCATTTTCAAAACCCAAAGACTCTTTTGACCCCATTTAGCAAGTTTTGATTAATTTGTTAGAAAAAATAAATAGAAGAAACCCAAGCAGATTTATGAGGGTCGAAACTAATCAGAAACGCCTTTCTTAGAACAATAATTTTACAATTCAGGATAGAAAGTTTCAAAGGTGCTAAATACAAAAGTTTATAACTCTCATCTTTTATGCATGAAACAAGCTGATATATGAGGATACAGTAGATTGCATTCAAAAGCAATTTTCAAAACCCATAGACTCTTTTGACCCCATTTAGCAAGTTTCGATTAATTTGTTAGAAAAAACATATAAAAGAAACCCAAGCAGATTTATGAGGGTCGAAACTAATCAGAAACGCCTTTCTAGAAACAATAATTTAACAATTCAGGATAGAAACTTCCAAAGGTGCTAAATACAAAAGTTTTTAACTCTCATCTTTTATGCATGAAACTGGCTGATATATGAGGATACAGTAGATTGCATTCGAAAGCAATTTTCAAAACCCATAGACTCTTTTGACCCCATTTAGCAAGTTTTGATTAATTTGTTAGAAAAAATAAATAAGAGAAACCCAAGCAGATTTATAAGGGTCGAAACTAATCAGAAACGCCTTTCTAAGAACAATAATTTAACAATTCAGGATAGAAAGTTTCAAAGGTGCTAATTACAAAAGTTTTTAACTCTCATCTTTTATGCATGAAACTGGCTGACATATGGGGATACAGTAGATAGGATTCAAAAGCAATTTTCAAAACCCAAAGACTCTTTTGACCCCATTTAGCAAGTTTTGATTATTTTGTTAGAAAAAATAAATAAAAGAAACCCAAGCAGATTTATGAGGGTCGAAACTAATCAGAAACGCCTATCTAGGAACAATAATTTAACAATTCAGGATAGAAATTTTCAAAGGTGCTAAATATAAAAGTTTTTAACTCTCATATTTTATGCATGAAACTGGCTGATATATGGGGATACAGTAGATTGGATTCAAAAATCATTTTCAAAACCCATAGACTCTTTTGACCCCATTTAGCAAGTTTTGATTAATTTGTTAGAAAAAATAAATAAAAGAAACCCAAGCAGATTTATGAGAGCCGAAACTAATCAGAAACGCCTTTCTAAGAACAATAATTTAACAATTCAGGATGGAAAGTTTCAAAGGTGCTAAATACAAAAGTTTGTAACTCTCATCTTTTATGCATGAAACTGGCTGATATATGAGGATACAGTAGATTGCATTCGAAAGCAATTTTCAAAACCCATAGACTCTTTTGACCCCATTTAGCAAGTTTTGATTAATTTGTTAGAAAAAATAAATAAAAGAAACCCAAGCAGATTTATTAGAGTCGAAACTAATCAGAAACGCCTTTCTAAGAACAATAATTTAACAATTCAGGATAGAAAGTTTCAAAGGTGCTAAATACAAAAGTTTTTAACTCTCATCTTTTATACATGAAACTGGCTGATATATGGGGATACAGTAGATTGGATTCAAAAGTCATTTTCAAAACCCAAAGACTCTTTTGACCCCATTTAGCAAATTTTGATTCATTTGTTAGAAAAAATAAATAAAAGAAACCCAAGCAGATTTATGAGGGTCGAAACTAATCAGAAACGCCTTTCTAAGAACAATAATTTAACAATTCAGGATAGAAAGTTTCAAAGGTGCTAAATACAAAGGCTTTTAACTCTCATCTTTTAGGCATGAAACTGGCTGATATATGGGGATACAGTAGATTGGATTCAAAAGCAATTTTCAAAACCCAAAGACTCTTTTGACCCCATTTAGCAAGTTTAGATTAATTTGTTAGAAAAAATAAATAAAAGAAACCCAAGCAGATTTATGAGGGTCGAAACTAATCAGAAACGCCTTTCTAGGAACAATAATTTAACAATTCAGGATAGAAAGTTTCAAAGGTGCTAAATACAAAAGTTTTTAGCTTTCATCTTTTATGCATGAAACTGGCTGATATATGGGGATACAGTAGATTGCAATCAAAATCAATTTTCAAAACCTAAAGACTCTTTTGACCCCATTTAGCAAGTTTCGATTAATTTGTTAGAAAAAACAAATAAAAGAAACCCAAGCAGATTTATGAGGATCGAAACTAATCAGAAACGCCTTTCTAGGAACAATAATTTAACAATTCAGGATAGAAAGTTTCAAAGGTGCTAAATACAAAAGTTTTTAACTCTCATCTTTTATGCATGAAACTGGCCGATATATGGGGATACAGTAGATTGGATTCGAAAGTCATTTTCAAAACCCAAAGACTCTTTTGACCCCATTTAGCAAGTTTCGATTAATTTGTTAGAAAAAACAAATAAAAGAAACCCAAGCAGATTTATGAGGATCGAAACTAATCAGAAACGCCTTTCTAGGAACAATAATTTAACAATTCAGGATAGAAAGTTTCAAAGGTGCTAAATACAAAAGTTTTTAACTCTCATCTTTTATGCATGAAACTGGCTGATATATGGGGATACAGTAGATTGGATTCGAAAGTCATTTTCAAAACCCAAAGACTCTTTTGACCCCATTTAGCAAGTTTTGATTAATTTGTTAGAAAAAATAAATAAAAGAAACCCAAGCAGATTTATGAGGGTCGAAACTAATCGGAAACGCCGTTCTAAGAACAATAATTTAACAATTCAGGATAGAAAGTGTCAAAGGTGCTAAATACAAAAGTTTTCAACTCTCATATTTTATGCATGAAACTGGCTGATATATGGGGATACAGTAAATTGGATTCAAAAGTAATTTTCAAAACCCAAAGACTCTTTTGACCCCATTTAGCAAGTTTTGATTAATTTGTTAGAAAAAATAAATAAAAGAAACCCAAGCAGATTTATGAGGGTCGAAACTAATCAGAAACGCCTTTCTAAGAACAATAATTTAACAATTCAGGATAGAAAGTTTCAAAGGTGCTAAATACAAAAGTTTTTAACTCTCATCTTTTATGCATGAAACTGGCTGATATATGGGGATACAGTAGATTGGATTCAAAAGTCATTTTCAAAACCCAAAGACTCTTTTGACCCAATTTAGCAAATTTTGATTCATTTGTTAGAAAAAATAAATAAAAGAAACCCAAGCAGATTTATGAGGGTCGAAACTAATCAGAAACGCCTTTCTAAGAACAATAATTTAACAATTCAGGATAGAAAGTTTCAAAGGTGCTAAATACAAAGGCTTTTAACTCTCATCTTTTAGGCATGAAACTGGCTGATATATGGGGATACAGTAGATTGGATCAAAAGCAATTTTCAAAACCCAAAGACTCTTTTGACCCCATTTAGCAAGTTTAGATTAATTTGTTAGAAAAAATAAATAAAAGAAACCCAAGCAGATTTATGAGGGTCGAAACTAATCAGAAACGCCTTTCTAGGAACAATAATTTAACAATTCAGGATAGAAAGTTTCAAAGGTGCTAAATACAAAAGTTTTTAGCTTTCATCTTTTATGCATGAAACTGGCTGATATATGGGGATACAGTAGATTGCAATCAAAATCAATTTTCAAAACCTAAAGACTCTTTTGACCCCATTTAGCAAGTTTCGATTAATTTGTTAGAAAAAACAAATAAAAGAAACCCAAGCAGATTTATGAGGATCGAAACTAATCAGAAACGCCTTTCTAGGAACAATAATTTAACAATTCAGGATAGAAAGTTTCAAAGGTGCTAAATACAAAAGTTTTTAACTCTCATCTTTTATGCATGAAACTGGCTGATATATGGGGATACAGTAGATTGGATTCGAAAGTCATTTTCAAAACCCAAAGACTCTTTTGACCCCATTTAGCAAGTTTTGATTAATTTGTTAGAAAAAATAAATAAAAGAAACCCAAGCAGATTTATGAGGGTCGAAACTAATCAGAAACGCCGTTCTAAGAACAATAATTTAACAATTCAGGATAGAAAGTTTCAAAGGTGCTAAATACAAAAGTTTTCAACTCTCATATTTTATGCATGAAACTGGCTGATATATGGGGATACAGTAAATTGGATTCAAAAGTAATTTTCAAAACCCAAAGACTCTTTTGACCCCATTTAGCAAGTTTTGATTAATTTGTTAGAAAAAATAAATAAAAGAAACCCAAGCAGATTTATGAGGGTCGAAACTAATCAGAAACGCCTTTCTAGGAACAATAATTTAACAATTCAGGATAGAAAGTTTCAAAGGTGCTAAATGCAAAAGTTTTTAAGTCTCATCTTTTATGCATGAAACTGGCTGTTATATGGGGATACAGTAGATTGGATTCAAAAGTTATTTTCAAACCCCAAAGACTCTTTTGACCCCATTTAGCAAGTTTTGATTAATTTGTTAGAAAAAACAAATAAAAGAAACCCAAGCAGATTTATGAGGGTCGAAACTAATCAGAAACGCCTTTCTAAGAACAATAATTTAACAATTCAGGATAGAAAGTTTCAAAGGTGCTAAATACAAAAGTTTTTAACTCTCATCTTTTATGCATGAAACTGGCTGATATATGGGGATACAGTAGATTGGATTCAAAAGTCATTTTCAAAACCCAAAGACTCTTTTGACCCCATTTAGCAAGTTTTGATTAATTTTTTAGAAAAAATAAATAAAAGAAACCCAAGCTGCTCTTTATTTGTCATACGTGAAAGTTGGGATCATGAACCTTCTTGTATTTAACACTGTAAAAATTGAAGAAGTTTATTTTTATATAAATGTTAGTAACAATTTTGTTTACATCAAAAAAATCTTTGTCATAACTCTGGTATTGGATCGTTATATTTATTTACCTTCCGTGCTCAGGCCCGGACTCGACGTAAATTTTGCCACGTCGACGATCTTCACCGCGAACTGCTGCCCCGTCTGCCTGTGGATGCATCGCTTCACTACACTAAATGGTCCCCTGCAACAAAAAGAGAAATCAAACGTCACACACTTTACAGACATATACATTACGTTATTGTATATATATATATATATGTATATATATATATATATATATATATATATATATATATATACGTAAAGGTCGTTTTACTGCGATGGAATTGTAAATGTTATTATACAAGAACGCAGATTCCACAAGGTTGCGAGAATGCTCAACATACGCAAGTTCCGGCACAAGTCCGTCACCCCCAGGGTAACGTACACGTACGCACGTACCTACTCTTAGCACTTATGACCGCACATTACAGACATCTAACAGCGTTTGGTCCTTCGAACCGGATATGAACCAGCGACCTAACGAAATAACCAAGGCATTATACACATTACAGTCCGGAAATATAGATTTATGATGGAAGCCATTCGACATTCAAATATTCGCCCCGTAAAAACACACATCTGAACTTCCCCCCTCATCGCGATTATCCGCAATTTCGTATTTAAATTGATTACACATGAGGGCGATCAAACGCTCACACACGTGTGCACACACACACCGGAGGCACAATCCGCCCCCGCTTTCGCATTAGGGCGGAACCGCTGAACAGGAAGCGTTCCTCTCTGCGTTTCCGGTTCCTCTTCTTCCCGGTTGCGGGGGCTCATCTAATCCCGGCGAAGCCCCTCGCGGAGGAGCGCCTAAGTGGCCGCGGGAGAAAAATTAAAATTCCCACGCACAGCGAGATTCGCAGCAATTTCGCTGGATGGATGGATGGATGGACGGATCTGGGCTTTATTGGATAGGTTCCGACGTAAATTATAATATCTGCCTGTTGGAGGAACTGCGCATCCTGCAGGAGCTTCTCGTTTTGCAGGACGATATCTCAGGTGGTTTAGGGCTCCTGCAGGAGGGGCCGATGAAAGTTGCAGTGAGGTCGCATGCAGGAATACGTAGCGAGATCGAGATCTCAGGGCGGTGGTTAAATATAGCCGCCGTTTGCGCGCCTGTTAATTTTCTCGTATGGTAATGTAAAAAGTCGAGTGCTCGAGATAAGAGTTTTAATATAGCACCAGCGTCTGCAATGCGTTTTCCAAGAGTCCGTGTTTAATGTGCAAGAACTTGTCAGCTACACAAATAAATTAACGTTTTAATTATAATTTATCCAACGAATATTTTGAAAATTTTATGCCTGATTTACATACAGTATGCCTGAAGATAATTCCTCTGAAAATTTGACAATAGCTATGTGTAAATTAAGTCAGAAAATCGAGTTATTAACTGTCCGAGTTGACCAGTATAAGTTATCTGTCACTGAAATTCCTGAAAAAATATGTAATGAATATTTTGAAAATTTTATACAAGATTTGCATACAGTATAACTGAAGATAATTCTTCTGAAAATTTGACAACAGTTATGTGAAAACTAAACCATCTACAAATTGCTGTTGACATTAATTTAATCGTACATTTCCAAATTGAACTATATTTCTTCAAAACTCTCAAAATTTTTAAGAGCACTTATCGCTTGGAATGTTTTTCTGCAAACACAGCCATATTTTAAAAACAGTCATCACATTTGCACTGTCTTTCTTCAAATACTATCAATTTTCAGGAGCATTTATCACATTGGAACTGTTTTTCATCAAAACCTGTAAAGTTCAAGAGCAACTAGCAAATCTGAACTGTTTTTCGGCAAAAACTGTAAATTTTAAGAGCAAGTATAAAATCTGAACTGTTTTTCTTCAAAACGTGTCAAATATTTAGGAGAATTGATTAATTTGTAACTTTTTTTGTTAAATTTTAATGGCAACTTAAAAATCACGATTACCATTTTAAACTTTCAATGGTAAATGGAAAAAAAACATTTACCAAATTGCTGTTGTCACTAATTTAATCGTACAGTGCCAAATTTGAACTACTTTTCTTCAAAACTCTCAAATTCCAAGAGCACTTATAACTTGGACTGTTTTTCTTCAAGCACTCTCATATATGAAGAACAGTGATCACATTTGCACCGTCTTTCTTTAAATACTATCTAATTTCAGGAGCATTTATCACATTGGAACTATTTTCTTCAAAAACTGCAAAGTTCAAGAGCAACTATCAAATATGAACTGTTTTTCTGCAAAAACTGTAAATTTCAAGAGCACGTATAAAATTTAAACTGTTTTTCTTCAAAAACTATCAAATATTTAGAAGAATTGATTGAATTGTAACTTTTTTTGTTCAATTTTAATGAAAACTTAAAAATTCTGATTGCCATCTTAAAATTCTAATGGTAAATGAAAAAAAATCATTTACCAAATTGCTGTTGATACTAATTTAATAGCACATTTCCAAATTGAACTACTTTTTTTCAAAACTCTCAAATTCCAAGAGCACTTATACCTTGAGCTGTTTTTCTTCAAACACTCTCATATATCAAGAACAGTGATCACATTTGCACCGTCTTTCTTTAAATACCATCAAATTTCAGGAACAATTATTACATTTGAACTGTTTTTCTTCACAAACTGCAAAGTTCAAGAGCAACTATCAAACCTGAACTGTTCTGCTGCAAAAACTATAAATTTTATGAGCAAGTATAAAATCTGAACTATTTTTCTTCAAAACGTGTCAAATATTTAGGAGAATTGATCAAATTGTAACTTCTTTTGTTCAATTTTAATGAAAACTTAAAAATCATGATTGCCATCTTAAAATTTTAATCGTAAATGAAAAAATATCATCTGCTAAATTGCTGTTGACATTAATTTAATCACACATTTCCAAATTGAAATACTTTTCTTCAAAACTCTCAAATTCCAAGAGCACTTATAACTTGGACTGTTTTTCTTCAAACACTCCCATATATCAAGAACAGTGATCACATTTGCACCGTCTTTCTTTAAATACTATTAAATTTCAGGAGCATTTATCACATTTGTACTGTTTTTTTTTTCAAAAACTGTAAAGTTTAAGAGCAGCTATCAAATCTGAACTGTTGTTCTGCAAACACTGTAAATTTTAAGAGCAAGTATTTATTCTGAACTATTTTTCTTCAAAACGTGTCAAATATTTAGGGGAATTGATCAAATTGTAACTGTTTTTCTTAAATTTTGATGAAAACTTAAAAATCATGATTGCCATCTTAAAATTTTAATGGTAAATGAAAAAAAAAATCATCTGCCAAAATGCTGTTGACATTAATTTAATAGCACATTTCCAAATTGAACTACTTTTCTTCAAAACTCTCAAATTCCAAGAGCACTTATAACTTGGACTGGTTTTCTTCAAACGCTCTCATGTATCAAGAACAGTGATCACATTTGCACCGTCTTTCTTTAAATACTATCAAATTTCAGGAGCAATTATTACATTTGTACTGTTTTTCTTCAAAAACTGTAAAGTTCAAGAGCAACTATCAAATCTGAACTGTTTTTCTGCAAACACTGGCATATTTCCAGAACAGTGATCACATTTCAAGAGCAACTATCAAATCTGAACAGTTTTTCGACAAAAACTGTAAATTTCAAGAGCAAGTATAAAATCTGAACTATTTTTCTTCAAAACGTGTCAAATATTTAGAAGTATTGATCAAATTGTAACTTTTTTTGTTCAATTTTAATGAAAACTCAAAAATTATGATTGCCATTTTAAAATTTTAATGGTAAATGAAAATAAAAATCATCTGCCAAATTGCTGGTGACACTAATTAAATCCTACATTACCAAATTTGAACTACTTTTCTTCAAAACTATCAAATTCCAAAAGCACTTATAACTTGGACAGTTTTTCTTCAAACACTCTCATATATCAAGAACAGTGATTACATTTGCACTTTCTTGCTTTAACTACTACCAAATTTTAGGAGGATTTATCAAATTGGAACTGGTTTTCTTCAAAAACTGTCAAATTCCAAGAGCACTTATAACTTGGACTGTTTTTCTTCAAACACTCTCATATATCAAGAACAGTGATCACATTTGCACCGTCTGTTTTTAAATACTATCAAATTTCAGGAGCATTTATCACATTTGTACTGTTTTTCTTCAAAAACTGTAAAGTTTAAGAGCAACTATCAAACCTGAACTGTTCTGCTGCAAAAACTATAAATTTTATGAGCAAGTATAAAATCTGAACTATTTTTCTTCAAAACGTGTCAAATATTTAGGAGAATTGATCAAATTGTAACTTCTTTTGTTCAATTTTAATGAAAACTTAAAAATCATGATTGCCATCTTAAAATTTTAATCGTAAATGAAAAAAAATCATCTGCTAAATTGCTGTTGACATTAATTTAATCACACATTTCCAAATTGAAATACTTTTCTTCAAAACTCTCAAATTCCAAGAGCTCTTATAACTTGGACTGTTTTTCTTCAAACACTCTCATATATCAAGAACAGTGATCACATTTGCACCGTCTTTCTTGAAATACTATCAAATTTCAGGAGCAATGATTACATTTGAACTGTTTTTCTTCAAAAACTGTAAAGTTCAAGAGCAACTATCAAATCTGAAATGTTTTCAAAAAAACTGTAAATTTTAAGAGCAACTATTGAATCTGAACTGTTTTTCGGCAAAAACTGTACATTTTAAGAGCAAGTATAAAATCTAAACTGTTTTTCTTCAAAACGTGTTAAATATTTAGAAGAATTGATTAAATTGTAACTTTTTTTGTTAAATTTTAATAACAACTTAAAAATCACGATTACCATTTTAAAATTGTAAGGGTAAATGAAGAAATAATTATGTACCAAATTGCTGTTGACAGTAATTTTATTGTACATTGCCAAATTTGAACTACTTTTCTTCAAACCTCTCAAATTCCAAGAGCACTTATAACTTGGACTGTTTTTCTTCAAACACTCTCCTATATCAAGAACAGTGATCACATTTGCACTGTATTTCTTCAAATACTATCAAATTTCAGGAGCAATTATTACATTTGTACTGTTTTTCTTCAAAAACTGTAAAGTTCAAGAGCAATTATCAAATGTGAACTGTTTTTCGTCAATAACTATAAATTTCAAGAGCAATTATCAAATCTTAACCTGTCAATTTTTTTAAGAATCTGTCAAATATTAACTACAATTTTATCAATTTCAATTTCAATTAAAAAAGAATCAATCTAATTTTAAATTTTAAAGGTAATTAAATAAAATCATCTGCAATTCTTATATACCTAAGAAACTAATAAATTTTACTGAACGTTTTCGAACTACAAAACAAAATTTATCAGAACTTAAAGAATCCAAGTTAATTTACAGATTTTTGATTATATACTTACATACATATGAAAACTAGCAGAGTTTATCGAAAGTTTTTGAATTAAAACTGAAATTTTTTCAGAACTTAAACTGTCCCTAAAAAAAATTCATGAGAAGACTACATGAAATTGTTGACTGATTATTTTTTTAATTTGAGTAGTAAATATAGATGATAATAGAAGATAATTCCATTAAGAATTTGACAGCGGACTTGTGTAAAAGTAAAAAAATCGAGTAATTAACTTTCCGAGTTGACCAGTATAAGTTATCTGTCACTGAAATTCCTGAAAATTCATCTAATTGATATTTTGAAAATTTTATGCCAGATTTGCATACAGTATGCCTGAAGATAATTTCTCTAAAAATTTGACAACAGATATGAGTAAATTAAGTTATCTGTTACTAAAATTCCTGAAAATTTATCTAATGGATATTTTGAAAGTTTTATGCCAGATTTGCATACAGTATACCTGGAGATAACTAGTCTAAAAATGTGACAATAGCTATGTGTAAATTAGGTCAGCAAATTAATTTATTAATTTTTCCAGTTGACCAGTATAAGTTATCTGTTTCAGAAATTTCTGAAAATTTATCTCATGGATATTTTGAAAATTTTATACCAGATTTCCTTACAGTATGCCTCAAGATAATTCCTCTGAAAATATGACATGAAGTATGTGTAAATTAAAAGAGAAAATCGAGTTATTATCTATCTGAGTTGACCAGTGTAAAATATCCGTCACTGAAATTCCTGAAAATGTATTTAATGAATATTTTGAAAATTTTATAAGAGATTTGTATACAGTATACCTTAAGATTATTTCTTTGAAAATTGGACATTAGATAAGCGTAAATTAAGTGAGAAAATCGAGTCATTAACTTTCCGAGTTGACCAGTATAAGTTATCTCTCACTGAAATTTCTGAAATTTCATCTAATGGATATTTTGAAAATTTTATGCCAGATTTGCATATAGTATACCCTAACATCATTTCTCTGAAAATTTGACAATAAATATGCGTAAATTAAGTGTGAAAATCGAGTTACTAACTTTCCGAGTTGACCGGTATAAGTTATCTGTCACTGAAATTCCTGAAAATTTATCTAATGAATACTATGAAAATTTTATGCCAGATTTGCATAAAGTATACCCGAAGATATTTCCTCAGAAAATTTGATACTAGGTATACGTAAACTAAGTGAGAAAATCGAGTTATTAATTTTCCAAGTTGACCAGTATAAGTTATCTGTCACTGAAATTCCTAAAAAATATCTAAGGGATATTTTGAAAATTTTATACCTGATTTGCATACAGTATACTTGAAGGTAATTTCTGTGAAAATTTGACAACAGGTATGTGCAAATTAAGTGAGAAAATCGAGTTATTAATTTTCCAAGTTGACCAATATAAGTTATCTGTCACTGAAATTCTTGAAAAATTTTCTATAGATATTTTGAAAATTGTATGCCAGATTTGCATACAGTATGCCTAAATATAATTCCTCCGAGTATTTGACAGTGGGTTTGTGTAAATTAAGTGAGAAAATTGAGTTATTAACTTTCCGAGTTGCCCAGTATAAGTTATCTGTTACTGAAATTCCTGAAAATTTATCTAATGGATATTTTGAAAACTTTATATCATTTTGCCGTATCTCTTATAGTTACTCTAACACCTAAATATGGCCACCCTGTACATTAAGCCATTCATTGCTTTCATTGCTTATCACATAATAAACACAAAAATTATGGCACTATTCGAGCGCGATAAGGAAAATTTGCATCGCTTACGTTTCTTGACGGTTAGCGTTTGATAATAAAATAATAATAGCCATGACCCTGCAGGGCGTTGTCGTAGTTGCGCTCAGTTTCGCCATTGACTCGCTTATCAGGCATAATTAAATATTTAACGTACACACTTCTATGCACCAATATTGCAGTTTTTCGCTGCACGTTAGTTTTTATAGTTCCATCAAATTGCCTGCAATCTGCACCGGCATTTCCGCCGGTCACTTTTTCAGGTTTTTACGGCGCGAGAATTCCACGGCTTATCTGAGCGCGGCCATTAAAATTTAGTTATCTCCGTTTGCCCGAAAAAGCGGGGGCATTCCTGGGGACTCGAATATTTAAGAATTTAGGACCTCGGGAATTCATTACGGGCCAGGGGAAAAATCCGCATTCCTCCTTTACTGTCCGCTACAAAAATAATATAACCCCCGCACAAAGGATTTATTCATCCCCACAGGACTCCGGGCATACCTGGAGAAAGGGGGCCCTCGAAGTTGAGCATCGAGATTTGCTCTTAATTATTCGCGCAAGTGTGCGAGCATAAAAACTCAATTATTCCACCCCCGTAAATCTTGCCGCCCGAAAGGGCGTAATGTACCCCCCGTTTATGCGGGGGCCCCGTTTTCCGCTGCACCTGAAAACTCCGCGGGGCGATCATCAATTACCGCTGGGGATTCTAAGAGGCCGCCGTTTTCTATTATCATTCCAGTTAACGGCGGAGTGTTGCGAGAATAAACAGCCCGGCTGTGGGGGCTGTCGGGGGGGCTGAGTGGCGCAATTAGGGGCTGAACGAGCCCCAGCGCCTGGCTCAATTGCGGGCGTACTTCTGTGGCGCAGGAAATTTGCATTCGGCGCGGGCTTCTTCTATATCTTCGCAATTAACAATGGGGCTCCCCCTCGAGCAGGTCGTCGAGTTTTTGCTGACCGTAAACTCGAGCACGAAAAAGTTTGTCATGGGGGGCGAAACAATTAAACTGCCAAAAGAAAATGAGAAAATGATTGAATAGATGAGAGGAAAGGGGAGAAAAATTCAAATATAATGGAAACTGGAGTACCTACGGAGTACATCTATCTAGTGTAGGGGTAGGCAAACTTTTGAGCCTGAAGAGCCTGAAGAGTCCCTTACAACGATTACAATAAAAAGATAGAGAGCCATATATTTTTACAATTTAACGTCATTTGGTAATAAATTATGATTTTATGCAATGCAATTTTAAGTTGTTTTCTATTTGCTTCTGAAATATTGATAATTTTCTTCTTACTACGTTCTGAAGTATTACTGAAATAATTTTGACAAAATGTATTGTTTTTTTGTCAAATGCAAATTTTGGCCTAAAATTCTTACAATAAATATCACAGCACTTTTGTCGAAAACTTTTTTTAGGCTGGTACATGAGTTTACAAGGCCTAATAGTGATATTTCGTTACAATTATTGGGAATATATGCATTTAATTTTTTTTTATTAATATAATAAACACTTTACGATTTTCTGAAGTATTGGTGGAATTTAGAATAACTTTATTGTCAATTTTAGTTAAAATTTAATTTATCTTCAAAATTTTTAGCAAGTACATAATCGTTTTCCTTGTAGTTTCCTGATTTTTTCTTATTTAATTTATGAAATTGTACTAGAATTTTCTAAATTTACTATGAATGTTTGTTAGAATTGGCATGTTTCTAAAAATTTTACAACATTTTAATTCTGATCTTAGGATTTCTTTCATGTTTACTGGAATATACAAGAACTTGTTGATTGTTGTTAACATTATTATTTGTAACTGAAAATATTTAATTAAAAAGATTAATTAACACATGCATTCACAAAAAAGTTATGTGGATTGCTCTAGTTTTGATATATCTCTAAAATCTGCTCACATTTTATTTGTCATTTCAGAATTTTCTAAAGTGTAACTGAAATTTACAAGATCTGTTTTCTATTTATTTCTGAAATATTAATAATTGTCTTCTTACTACTTCCTTTCTGAAGTATTAGTCAAATAATTTTGACAAAATGTTGTTTTTTTTGTGAAATGCAAATTTTAGCTTGAAATTCTTGCAGAAAATAGCACCGCACTTTTGACGAAAACTTTGTTACAATTTTTGTTTATTTCTGAACTTTTCTAATATTATATTTATCTGGATGGAATTTTCTAGACTGTTACTGGAATTTACAAGGCCTAATAGTGAATTTCGTAACAATTTTTGTGAATATTTATATTTAAATTTTTTTCAATATAATAACAATAATAACAATAATAATAATTATTTATATGTAGTCTGATCCCTGTTTAGGATATATTATTTTTTGGATATTTGGGATATAATAATCGTTTTATAATTTTCTGCAGTATTGGTGGAATTTAGAAGAACTTCATTGTCAATTTTAGTTAAAATTTAATTTATTTTCGAAATTTTTAGTAAGTAATTTATCGTTTTCCTTGTAGTTTCCTGATTTTTTCTTTTTAATTTCTGGAATTTTACTAGATTTTCCTAAATTTGCTGTAAATTTTAGTCAGATTTCTTATGTATTTCTGAAAAATTTCCAACATTTTGTTTGTTATATTGTGTATTTCTGTATTTATAAAATTTTCTATTTTAATAATCATTTTACAAGTTCATGGAGTATTGGTGGAATATGCAAGAAATTAATTGTCATTATAGGTTAAAATTTTTATTTATCTTCGAAACATTTGAGTACTTTCGGTCTTCTGTGTATTTTCTGGACTTATCGTTCTTAATTTCTGGAATTTTACTGGAGTTTAATAAATTTGATCTGAATTTTGGTTTAAATTTTTAAGTATTCTTAACAATTTTCTAATATTTAAATGGTGATATTATGTTTGCTTTTTCGTTTTAACTAAAATTTGCAATAAATTGTTGTAAATTGTTGTTAGGATTATTGCTTATATCGGAAAATATTTATTATTTAAATTGTCCTTATAGGATTTTCACGATTATTACATAAATTCGCAAGACCTTTTTGTGGATTACTGTTGTGGTTTTGGTTTATCTTTGATTTTTTTTTTAATGTTATTTGTCGTTTAAGAATTTTGAGTGTAACTAGAATTTGCAATAACTGTGTTGGATTTTTTGTTAGAATTTAAATTTATTTTTAAAATTTTATTGGTCATTTTAATACTTTCTGTTGTATTACTGAAATAAAATTGACAAAATGTAATTTTTGTTGTCAATCCAACATTGACTTTAAAAAAGAAATCACACTTTGGCTTCTTTAACAACTTTCGTATGACCGCATAGTTTTAATTTCACTGCATTTAACACTGCGAAAATAAAATTACTATTCATGAGCGATAAGGAGTAGGAGGACTAGAAGGACTAGAAGGACTAGAAGGACTAGAAGGACTATAAGGACTAGAAGGACTAGAAGGACTAGAACGACTATAAGGACTAGAAGGACTAGAAGGACTAGAAGGACTAGAAGGACTATAAGGACTATAAGGACTTGAATGACTAGAAGGACTAGAAGGTTAGAAGGACTATAAAGACTAGAATGACTAGAAGGACTATAAGTACTATAAGGACTAGAAGGACTTCTAGGAGACGAGAAAATTATTGCATAGTTGAGAGGAAATGGGATAACATTTCAAATATGATGGAAATAATACTGCAAATCATTTTTCTGTGGATAATTTCGAGATTTCTGTTTTCTGGTGATTAATATTCTACGAACAAATATTAGAGATAAATTTTTCTGCATCGAAAATGGATTTAATATAATCTACTCCACTCTATTCCATCGTAATTATAAAATGTATCTCGTTCCTCTGTATGAAGAGCTGTCGACCTTTGGTCTTTCAGTTCTTCGCCCTCTCGTTTACATATATGCGCAGATATTTTCAAATCAGCTTAAAATATCTTATTTTTACAGTGGTAAAAATACCACTGACCTGAAAAGCGACCTGAAAAGCGACCTGAAAAAAGACCTTTCATCTTTTTTAAATACGCGTGATTTTAAATAAGTTTAAAATATTAAATTGGATTAGATATTTCATCTCCCATATTATAACTGCATTTGCATTATGTGTTTGCTTAAAATATCTTATTTTTATAGTGGTGAAAATAGGCTGACCTGAAAAAAGACCCGAAAAAGACCTTGCATCTTTTTTTAAATACGTGTCATTTTAAATTAGTTTAAATATTTAATTGGATTAGATATTCCATCTCCCATATTATAACTGCATTTGCATTGTGTTAATCTACCTCAATTCGTAAATTAAAAATTTTTTTGGAATATTTAGCTGTACTGACTTTTAGGTTCATTAAATACTCTTAAGAATATTGTTGCCAGTACGTTATTTGAACATCAAATTTCGCTTTTTGATAACGTGTATTATAAACTGTCTATTAAATCTCGAGTACAAATTCGCTGAGCCAAGTTTGTAATTACAGTTAAAAATCAGGCCCGTAGCGTCTTGCAAATTAATTCCGCATCTCCGGCGAACTCATCTCTCCCCAATTAACGGGCGCCAAGGGGGTGAATTAATTCATCCCGCCGGTTAATTAGCGATTCGCGAGGCAAACGGCTGCACTTCGTTTTCGCGCGTTTGATCGTCTGGCGAAAAACGCGCCTTTGTAGGCGCCTGTGAAAACAAACGCCGACGAGGGGGGCTCCTGCCGCCGAATCACTGCGTGTTATTGCGTCTCGCGACGAATAATAAACTTTCCGTCGCAGTGCACAAAGAGACAATTAAAGTGTTTGCGTTCGCAGGGGCTTAATGGAAGGCGAACGGATTTTTACGCGCCCCTAAAAATGGGTATAATTGCTCGGGTTAAGTGGTGGACGAGGGGTGGACGTAATGAGCGCCGGCGAGCCCCCCGAGGGATCAAGGGGGTGATAAGATTGCGCCGCTAGGGGCGCAAATTGCGGCCGAGGGGTGATAATGTTGCGTGGCAAGTTCACGCATTAGGGGGGTGATTGTGCGTTGAGCTTGGTTCTTCAAAGTCAGTTAATAATGGGATATTAGTTCTCACATGTGAGTTGCATGTTTTCGCAAATAACCAGAAACGTGTAATGCAACAAACGCATATGAGTGCAATATTTTTTTGTCACGTTCGAAATTGGTTGCGATCAGGCAAGCCTCGTCTGGTTTAGTGATGTTTGAAGAAGATACCCAAATCATAAATGTATGCAACCTAGAACAAAAATCAGCCTTGATTCGTGATTATCACCTTAAAATTTTCAATTTAATCAATCACTTTGTATGTACGATACGTACATATGGTGTCATTCTTTGCATTGACAATTATCAACGGCTTAAAACGAACGTCACGAAGTTGTTGGTGTTGTTCCTGAAGATTGTGGTTAAAGTGGTTTTTATATAGGGGCGTTATTAAATTTTTATGCGCCGCTCTAATTCACGTCGAACGTCGATTCCCGGAGGCGGCAGGAGAGCCCGTAACGGGGGCGACCTGAGGGCGTCGCGACGCGCATTACGGGCCCCAAATTTCCACGGCGGTAAGCCGCCCCCGAGCATTTGCATTTATATAGGCTGTGGGGGCGCGGGCGTCGCTGCGTCCCCGAAGAGCGCCGCGACGCCTCCTAGGCCCTAGGCAAATAACAACAGGGGGGTGGGGGCGCCTGTCCGGGCCGCCGGCGAAATGAGAATCGATGCGCTCCCGTAGGCAATCAGCGGTGTTGGTTTTTATGACGAGCTTAATTAGCGCTCGACACACTCACGCGACATGGATAATATTTGTCAAGGCTTATTACTATGCGCATATTTAGGTTCTCTCCTGCGTTGACTACTTTTTCCGAGGAATATTACACTAATCTAGTCAAGTGCTTGAGAGCTACTGCATGCCCCCACCCCCCAACACACTTTTTTCTGAGTGTCTGTTTATAACTAGCAAGTAAATTTAAAAAAAAATGTATGGTATAGTTAACCCTTGGACTACTAACATTAATTCGTAACTTTGTAGTTTAATTTATAAAATTTTATTTCAATATCAATTTTCAACCATCAGTTATTTTTGAGTCATTTTTTTAAAGGCCACACATCTATTTTTTGCTACACTTTGAAAATTACTTAATTGTCAAAATTACACATTAATTTTTTTATATTGTTGAGTCGTTAAATACAGGGGATCTTGAGTGGTGAGCATCCCATAAGAACTAACATGCATTTCGGTCAGCTCGGATTAGGTTTGGGGAGAAGGTTTGAAGGTATTATTTAAAATAAATAAATAAAGGGGATCTTGAGTGGTGAGCATTCAATAAGAAAGCAAGTTTATTAATATTTTGCTAAACTAACATTTTTTCATTTATAATACGGTATTAGCCAAATTTTTCGACTGGCGGCGCCCTTTTTGAAGTAGGGTTTTCCCACGGCGCCTTCCCTTTCCATTATATTTTTTGCAAACATTTTAACACATACAAAATAACATTTAATAAGTAATTTTGTGAAGATCATAATTTGTGAATAAAGCCGTTATAATTTTCAACTGAAAATTCGCAGGTTACATTAATCACAATAATTCATCAAAAATTTGGTATTTACAATAAAAAAATCTAACAAAAATGTTGTAATTTCCAATAGAAAAGCAACATTCATTGTAATTTATAATCGACATAATATTTTTTTAATAAGAATTTTGTGGATTGATGAGATTTTTGCAATATTTCATAAAGTTTTGAAATTTGTAAAGGAAATGTAGAAAATATGCATACAAAATTTCATAACTTCTATTGAAGTTTCTAATTTATAACCAAAATTTTGTATTTTCGCTTATATTAATAACTTAAAGTGTAATATGTTTTGTGGATCTCTTACTCTTTTGTGAACCAAAGTTATTTTGCATTTTACAGTGAAATTTCGGCAATTTACAATAAAAAATTTATAGTCACTGTTGAAATTTTGTAATTTATAATACGAGTGTTGAAATTGGCAAGTATTACAGTGAAATTTATCAATTTTAAATCAAATTTTCATAAAGCTACTAAAATTTTGTAACGTAGAATGCAATTTTTGCAATATTAAATGAAATTTTGTGTCACAAATGAAAATTACATAATTCCAATACAACTTATTTATTGCCTACTAATTGTTTTCTATTTTACAATCGATCTTGATATAATTCCAATGAGAATTTTGTGGTTGATGAGATTATTGCAATTTCTAATAAGTTTTGAAATTTCTAAAGAAATTGTAGAAAATTTGCATTCATAATTTTATAATTTCTATTGAAGTTTCTAATTTATAACCAAAATTTTGTATTTTCGCTTAAAAGTTTTGCAAATTTTTATTAAAATATTAATAACTTAGTGAGTAACATATTTTATGGATAAATCCTCTAGAATGTCCACTAAAAATTGCAGGTTTCAATTAAACTTTGAAATTTGTAATTGAACTTTTGGTATTTATAATAAGAAGTTCATGATTTCTAAAATTTTACAATCTGTAATGAAAAGTTCGTAATTTCTAAATTTTCTACAAATAACTATGAACATTTTAACAACTTAATACAAATTTTGCAAATGCCAAAGTTATTTTGCATTTTACAGTAAAATTTCAGCAATTTTCAATAAAATTTTTATAGTCGCTATTGAAATTTTGTATTTTCGCTTATAAGTTTTGCAAATTTTTATTAAAATATTAATAACTTAGTGAGTAACATATTTTATGGATAAATCCTCTAGAATTTCCACTAAAAATTGCAGGTTTCAATTAAACTTTGAAATTTGTAATTGAACTTTTAGTACTTATAATAACAATTTCATGATTTCTAAAATTTTATAATCAGTAATGGAAAGTTCGTAATTTCTAAATTTTCTACAAATAACTATGAACATTTTAACAACTTAATACAAATTTTGCAATTGCCAATGATATTGTACATAAGTATTACAGTGATATATCAATGATGATATATCAATTTTAAATCAAAATTTCATAAAGCTACTAAAATGTTGTAATTTAGAATGCAATTTTTGCAATTTTAAATGAAATTTTGTGTTACAAATGAAAATTACATAATTCCAATAAAGCTTATTTAGTACCTAATAATTGTTTTCTATTTTCATTGAAATATTGTATTTGTAATGAAAATTTTCACTACAATGTTGCAATAAGTATTCAACATTTTACAAATTCTAAAGAAGTTTTGTAATTTACATTTAATATTCCATAATTTCTATTGAAATAATGAAATCCATTATCAAAATTTGGCAATATCAATTATCTTTAATCTTTCAGTCAAGTTTTTTTTTTTTTTTTTTTTTGTAATTTGTAGTAAAAATAACGAAAACTTTCATGGTTATTGAATTAAAATAAAATTACACCTGCCATTATATTTGTTGCAAATTTCTATGAAATCTTTAATGACTTTGTAAGGAATACGATTTCTAAGGAAAGACCTCATCATTTGTAACTAAACACTCATAGGTTCCATTAATCTTTATAATTTACGAAAATTTTGCAATTTCCAATAGAAATGCAACATTCATTGTAATTTACGATCGACATTGACATAATATCAATGGGAGTTTTGTGGTTTGATGAGATTTTTGCAATTTTTAATAAAATTTTGAAATTTGTAAAGAAAATGTAGAAAATTTTCATACAACATTTTATAATTTCTGTTGAAGTTTCTATTTTATAACAAAACTTTTGTATTATCGCTTATAAGTTTTGCAAACTTCATTGTATCATTATGAAAGTTTCATGACGTACATTTTGTGCGCCTGTCGATGATTTCATCGCTCACATGGCCTTGAATTCGTTTAGATTAAAAATATTACAAGACAAACAATCACAACGTGTACACAAGAGAAATTAAAACGTCTCGTAATTAATTTTACATTCCGTTTTTGCCACTCACATTACAGTAATCTCTTCCGGCGGCAAAAACGTGCATGTTTCCCTCTGAAACTTATTACTTAAATCCCAGCACTCGCACGTTCATAACTATGCAAAACCCGGCTTTTCTTTCTGCGCTGCGGATGCATTTAAATTCATGGTCCCCGCGGAATGAATCATCTCCGAGTATGCACAATGCGTTAATGTCCTGCGCATTAGCACAATGCACCGGAAGTGTCTGCGGCACTCCGGTAATCCACGACGTGGTTTTGCTACCAAGGGCCAAAAAAACTGCCATTTTCCCAGGGATGGAAATCGAGCATTTTTATATATGTAGCTTTCGTGCCACGATTTATGCCCCGTGAAAATGATAATTTCACCCCCAGAGCAGGGGGTTGATACGCACTATCGGTGAGACAATGCAGTCGATTGAGTCCTCAAAATGGGAGGAACGGCTTCATTGGGTTTGATATATTGGAGGGACGAATTTACAGCGTCTTGAATTTATGTTTAGTGCTCCAAATGTAAAAATGTAACACAAGTTCTGCGCGTTTCACATAATTCAACTGTATTGATATACGATTTTGTGGCCTCAAGATATTGCAGAATTGAACGCAACTACACTCAGCTACTGCGAGCATTGAGCATTGGGCAATATACTAGGGCTGATATGAATTAAAAGAAGGAGGAAATGTGTTTTACTCACTAACAAAAGTTACTAACAGACACATTACCCATAAAACGACACAAATGAAGTTCTTACGATAATGATATCAAAAATCAAACATAACGTGAATTAAAAGAAGGAAGAATTGGTACATATACCTGTGTTTTACTCACTAAAAATAATTACCAACAGGCACATTAACCATAAAACGACCGAAATGAAGTTGTCACGATAATGATTTCAAAAATCAATCAACTACTATCACTGAATCACAAGCCAAAAGTTTACAAGACTCAAATATTACTTGAATTATAAGAATTCATGTAATGCGCAGTTAAAGAAATCAAATGTATTCAATTGCATTTAAGGATTAATTGCAGTTAAGTTCACAAAAATCAAACATAACGCAAACTACTATTACTAAATCACAAGCCAAAATTTTACAAGACCCAAATATTACTTGAATTATTCGAATTCATGTAATTCGCAGTTAAAGAAATCAAATGCATGCAATTGCATTTAAAGATGAATTGCAGTTAAGTAAATGCAATGACAAATAAATACTACAAATTACGAGAATTTTCACATCTGGGTTCGAACTATTACAGTATAATCGCTTCGATATTTTGAGTGCAACCATCAAAATATTGAATCTTTCGAAACGACAAAAAAAAATTATTGATGTAATTAGAGAATAAAGTTTGATAGAAATCATTGCAATAAACTAATTAAAATATGATTCTGTTAAAATTTTATGGAACTTAAATTTCAACGTTATAATTAATTTGTACGATACATTTTCAGCGAATTATTTCAAATCTTTTCAAGTTAAAATATTATTCTGTTAAGATTTTATGGAACTTAAATTTCCACGTTTTAATTAATTTGTATGATACATCCCCTGCGAATTATTTCCAATCTTTTCATGTTAACCTTGCATATAAAAGTTTTACGGGATGTTAGTAAACACTCAGAAATTTCCGCGCTTCAATGAATTTAAATGAAGCATCCCCAAATAGCTCATCCCTTAATCTCTATAAGTGCGTTTGCTCCCTTAAGACGTACCTAAATGATTTCAGATTTCTGGAGGTTGGCTAATCTTGCATATTAAAGTTACTCTATGGCACTTTCTACATTTAAATTAATTTATATAAAACATCCCCTAATATGATTTTCATTCTCTAATCTGTATGTATGTACACACACACACATATATATATATATATATATATATATATATATATATATATATATATATATATATATATATAATTAGTTTTCTCGGTAATTTTTGTGTTTTCGCTATTATTAATAATAATATAGATATAATAATAAAAATAAATATTCTTAGTGTTCTGATCTAATGTTAACAACCTAATAATCTTATCGTTGAAATTTGATAAGAGTGTGCATCTAGTTCCGGTTATCCATTTATTTCTAATACTTTTTAAAATCCATACTATCTATAAATCTTAATTTCTAAATTTTTTTTTTCTACTGTTTTTTACTATCTACTTTCTAGAAAATAAAATACGAAAGACCTATTTTACAAAAACATTTATTAGCTAAATGTACATTTCGACCGCAATGCAACAATCTTCAGTAGCAAACAAATACTTGTTGTATTTTACTTTTTTATTTTTTTATTTAGAGTTATTTCTGGGATTCTCCTATTAAGACTATTGATATAAGTATAAAAATAAAAATAAATAATCTTAGGGTTCTTATCTAATTTTATTAACAATCTAATAATCTTAACGTTTAACTTTGATGAGAGTGTGCAACCATTTCCGGTTGTCCATGTCCATTTCTTTCCAATACCTTTTAAAATCCATACTTTGTTCTATATCTATAAAAAGAGTGTGCAAACATTTCCGGTTGTCCATTTATTTCCAATACCTTTTAAAATCCATACTTTTTTTTATATCTAAAAATCTTAATTTCAAAATTTTAATTATTATTTTCTACTTTCTATTTGTTTACTTTATACTTTCTACTTCAGACTCCAGAATTGAGAAGTGTGTAACAAATCAAATTATTTCACAGCAAATTTAAGAACATCCATCCAAAATTTTACATTATTTGTCCCAAAATTATGAGGTCGTTGAGATGTCGAAATAGGCAGTAAATTTAGACATGTTTGAGAATATTTGAGATACCACGCATACACTGCAAGTAATTTTATAATCAATATTAAATTTCTAATTAAAAAGCTGAACACGCAAAACTTTAGGCAACAAGTTCAACAAGAAATGGCAACAATAAAGCCATCGTAAATTTGCGAAATTTGTGTCAACATTGTAATTATTCTTAGTCATACTGAATCTGAAAATATGTGAATAATGCGAAATTATCGACTACAGAATTAAGAAGTTTGTGAAAAGTCATCAAATTTAAGAGGATCCATAAAAATGTTTACATTATTTGTCCCAAAATTGTGAAAATTCGTTCAAAATTAAAAATAATTGTCATGAATATGAAAATGTCACCTACCGAAATAACAAGATTGAAAGTAAACATCCCAACATTAAATATTAGCACTTCCAAACGACAATTGCTAAATTTGGGATTTTTTTTAGATTCTTGCCGAATTAAAATTAAATTAAATATAATGTAGACAGTATAATGTCAAATTTAAGAATATTTGTTAACACAAATATGAAAATATCGTTCATAATTGTGAAAATTCGTCCAAAATTAAGAAACGATTAAGACTGTTGATGATTTGAGAATATTTGGCAAACATTGTGAAGTTGCAAATTTGAGAATATTTGCCAAACATTGTGAAGTTGCTTATTTGAGAATATTTACCAAACATTGTGAAGTTGCAAATTTGAGAATTTTTGCCAAACATTGTGAAGTTTTTTTGACTAATAACTAAAATAACTAAAATGCCGTTCATTCGTGCAAAAATTTGGGCAGTATCATGTCAAAGTTGACTCATACCAAGTGTAAACATAAAAACGTAATAACACCAATAAATTATCTTTATCTTTAAGAAGTTCAACAGCATTTTAGCAAAGTTTGTGCTAAAATTGTAAAGCTTCATTCGAAACACAAATATGAAAACATCGTTCATAACTGTGAAAATTCGTCCAAAATTAAGAAAGCATTAAGACTGTTGATGATTTGAGAATATTTGCCAAATATTGTGAAGTTGCAAATTTGAGAATATTTACCAAACATTGCGAAGTTGCAAATTTGAGAATATTTGCCAAACCTAGTGAAGTTTTTTTGACTAATAACTAAAATAACTAAAATGCCGTTTATTCGTGCAAAAATTTGGGCAGTATCATGTCAAAACTTAATTCATACCAAGTGTAAACATAAAAACGTAATAACACACAAAAAAAAATCTTTATCTTTAAGAAGTAAATTAGTAGTAGTAATATAGTAAAGCTTCATTCGAAACACAAATATGAAAACATCGTTCATAACTGTGACAATTCGTCCAAAATTAAGTAAGGATTAAGACTGTTGATGATTTGAGAATATTTGCCAAACATTGTGAAGTTGCAAATTTGAGAATATTTGCCAAACATTGTGAAGTTCCAAATTTGAGAATATTTTTCAAACATTGTGAGTTGCAAATTTGAGAATATTTGCCAAACATTGTGAACTTGCAAATTTGAGAATATTTGCCAAACATTGTGAAGTTGCAAATTTCAGAATATTTGCCAAACATGTGAAGTTTTTTTGACTAACAACTAAAATAACTAAAATGTCGTTCATTCGTGCAAAAAGCTGGGCAGTACCACGTCAAAACTTAACTCATACCAAGTGTAAGCATGAAATGTAATAACACCAATAAATTATCTTTATCTTTAAGAAGTCCAACAGCATTTTGGCAAAGTTTGTGCCAAAATTGCAAAGCTCTATTCGAAATATGACAACCTATTTAACATTATTTTTTTAAATTTTCAACATTTAACATTATTTATAATTTATTATGATTACTTTCTACTTGTTTTACTTTCTACTTTCTACTTTTTTAACTTTCTATTTCCTTTTTTATGCTTTCTACTGTATTTCTACTTTTTAATAGATAGTAATATACGGAGAAAGTCGTAACATTTAACAGTGTTTATAATTTATTGTGATTACTTTCTACTTATTTTACTTTCTAGTTTCTACTTTTTTAACTTTGTATTTACTTAAGTTTTTGTTGCTTTCTACTGTATTTCTACGTTTTAATAGAATGTAATATACGGAGAAAGTCGTAACATTTAACAGTGTTTATAATTTATTGTGATTACTTTCTACTTATTTTACTTTCTACTTTCTACTTTTTTAACTTTGTATTTACTTAACTTTGTGTTGCTTTCTACTGCTTTACTTTCTACTTTAAATTTTTAACTTTTAACATTGTTTATAATTTATTGTGATTACTTTCTACTTATTTTACTTTCTACTTTCTACTTTTTTAACTTTGTATTTACTTAAGTTTTTGTTGCTTTCTACTGTATTTCTACTTTTTAATAGAAAGTAATATACGGAGAAAGTCGTAACATTTAACATTGTTTATAATTTATTGTGATTACTTTCTACTTATTTTACTTTCTACTTTCTACTTTTTTAACTTTGTATTTACTTAACTTTGTGTTGCTTTCTACTGTATTTCTACTTTTTAATAGAAAGTAATACATGGAGAAAGTCATGAGATTTTTTTTATTAAGGTTACAAAACCAATTTTAAATAAGTAGCTTTCAAATTAATTACGTAATAGGTCATTAATCATTCAATAATAACATGTTATCGCACAGTGGCCTATTGATTTGCTGCGGAGAGTGAGTTATAAACCAGAACACACTAGAGTAGACAATTCGTCGGTATTGATTTATCCTGCAACACGCAGATTTGGGGATGGAGTGCGATGCAGATTAAAAATAATTGGAGCTATCTATAGTCGTTGTCATGTGATACAATCGCACAGTTTTATCGCAGATAAAGTACCTCATTTTGTTAGCAAAACATTTTAGTCGTTTCATTTGTTTCACCACAATAACTAAAATCTGAAATTGTATCACAGTTTCATAAAAATTATAGAAAATTTCCGTTCAAAATGTGAAAATCCTACAGTAAAAAGTTAAAAACATGAAAAATTGAGCTCATTCTGTAGATACTAATGAAACGGAAATTTACATGAAACTTAGTATGAGAATTACTAATATAGTACGTAGTTTTGTTGACAAAACATTTTAGACGTCTCATTTGTTTCACCACAATGACTAAAATTTAAAATCGTGTAAAAGTTTCATAAAAATTACGAAAAATTTCCATTCAAAATGTGAAAATCCTACAGGAAAAGTAAAAAACATGAAAAATTTAGCTCATTCTGTAGATACTAATGAAACAGAAATCTACATGAAACTTGGTATGGGAATTACTAATATAGTACGTAGTTTTGTTAGCAAAACATTTTAGACGTTTCATTTGTTTCACCACAATGACTAAAATCTGAATTGGTATTAAAGTTTCATGAATATTACAAAATGTTTCCGTTCAAAACGTGAAAATTCTACAGGAAAAAGTTAAAAACATGAAAAATTGAGCTTATTCTGTAGATACTAATGAAACAGAAATCTACATGAAACTTGGTATGGGAATTACTAATATAGTACGTAGTTTTGTTAGCAAAACATTTTAGACGTTTCATTTGTTTCACCACAATGACTAAAATCTGAATTGGTATTAAAGTTTCATAAATATTACAAAATGTTTCCATTCAAAACGTGAAAATTCCACAGGAAAAAGTTAAAAACATGAAAAATTGAGCTCATTCTGTAGATACTAATGAAACAGAAATCTACATGAAACTTGGTATGGGAATTACTAATATAGTACGTAGTTCTGTTAGCAAAACATTTTAGACGTTTCAATTGTTTCACCACAATGACTAAAATCTGAATTGGTATTAAAGTTTCATAAATATTACAAAATGTTTTCATTCAAAACGTGAAAATTCTACAGGAAAAAATTAAAAACATGAAAAATTGAGCTCATTCTGTAGATACTAATGAAACAGAAATCTACATGAAACTTGGTATGGGAATTACTAATATAGTACGTAGTTCTGTTAGCAAAACATTTTAGACGTTTCATTTGTTTCACCACAATGACTAAAATCTGAATTGGTATTAAAGTTTCATAAATATTACAAAATGTTTTCATTCAAAACGTGAAAATTCTACAGGAAAAAGTTAAAAACATGAAAAATTGAGCTCATTCTGTAGATACTAATGAAACAGAAATCTACATGAAACTTGGTATGGGAATTACTAATATAGTACGTAGTTCTGTTAGCAAAACATTTTAGACGTTTCATTTGTTTCACCTCAATGACTAAAATCTGAATTGGTATTAAAGTTTCATAAATATTACAAAATGTTTCCATTCAAAACGTGAAAATTCTACAGGAAAAAGTTAAAAACATGAATAATTGAACTCATTCTGCAGATACTAATGAAACAGAAATCTACATGAAACTTGGTATGGGAATTACTAATATAGTACGTAGTTTTGTTAGCAAAACATTTTAGACGTTTCATTTGTTTCACCACAATGACTAAAATCTGAATTGGTATTAAAGTTTCATAAATATTACAAAATGTTTCCGTTCAAAACGTGAAAATTCTACAGGAAAAAGTTAAAAACATGAAAAATTGAGCTCATTCTGTAGATACTAATGAAACAGAAATCTACATGAAACTTGGTATGGGAATTACTAATATAGTACGTAGTTTTGTTAGCAAAACATTTTAGACGTTTCAATTGTTTCACCACAATGACTAAAATCTGAATTGGTATTAAAGTTTCATAAATATTACAAAATGTTTTCATTCAAAACGTGAAAATTCTACAGGAAAAAATTAAAAACATGAAAAATTGAGCTCATTCTGTAGATACTAATGAAACAGAAATCTACATGAAACTTGGTATGGGAATTACTAATATAGTACGTAGTTCTGTTAGCAAAACATTTTAGACGTTTCATTTGTTTCACCACAATGACTAAAATCTGAATTGGTATTAAAGTTTCATAAATATTACAAAATGTTTTCATTCAAAACGTGAAAATTCTACAGGAAAAAGTTAAAAACATGAAAAATTGAGCTCATTCTGTAGATACTAATGAAACAGAAATCTACATGAAACTTGGTATGGGAATTACTAATATAGTACGTAGTTCTGTTAGCAAAACATTTTAGACGTTTCATTTGTTTCACCTCAATGACTAAAATCTGAATTGGTATTAAAGTTTCATAAATATTACAAAATGTTTCCATTCAAAACGTGAAAATTCTACAGGAAAAAGTTAAAAACATGAATAATTGAACTCATTCTGCAGATACTAATGAAACAGAAATCTACATGAAACTTGGTATGGGAATTACTAATATAGTACGTAGTTTTGTTAGCAAAACATTTTAGACGTTTCATTTGTTTCACCACAATGACTAAAATCTGAATTGGTATTAAAGTTTCATAAATATTAGAAAATGTTTCCGTTCAAAACGTGAAAATTCTACCATAAAGAGTTAAAAACATGACAAATTAGACTCGTTTTGTAAATACTAATGAAACGGTAATCTACATGAAGCTTGTGAATGTGAAAACTTGGTATGAGAATTACAAGAATAAGTCACATGAAAAGTTGAGCTCATTCTGTAAATACTAAAGCAACGGTAATCTACACAAAACTTGTGAATGTGAAAACTTGGGATGAAAGTTACAAGAATAAGTCACATAAAAAGTTGACCTTATTCTATAAATACTAATGAAACGATAATCTACGTAAAACTTGTGTATGTGAAAACTTGGGATGAGAATTACAAGAATAAGTCACATGAAAAGTTCACCTCATTCTGAAAATACTAATGAAACAGTAATCTACATGAAACTTGTGAATGTGAAAACTTGGGATGAGAATTACAAGTCACATGAAAAGTTGAGGTCATTCTGAAAATACTTACGAATTGCCATTTCATTTATTTACATAAAACTTGTGGGGATGAGAATTACAAGAATTAGAAGAATAAGAATAAGAATTTTTAAGCGTAAAAGTTATTGAGAATGTTCATTAATTAAGTTCATTAAGTTATTCATTAATTGCATATTTAATATTAGATTTGTATTTAGTACACCTTGTGGTGCAATAATGCACCTAGTTTTATTATGTTTGCAAATGAGCTCAGTAGGTAACTTGAGGAATCAATGTTATGATTGCTTAAGGTTACCTTAAGCAATGTAGCAAGCTGCCCTCCTTGATAAAGAGAGCTTTCTTTTACATTTTACTTTCTACTTTCTATTTTCTACTTTTTACGTCCTACTTACTACTTTTCACTTTTTTAGTAAGTATAGTCATTAGAATTAGGAGGGTTTTTATATAAATGTTAAAATGTTGTAAGTTAATAAACAAACACAACATGGTAAACAAACTTTACTACCTGACGACCTCTGAAAATTTCCTCTGAAAATTCGAGGAGGTTTTTGTATGAAATAAGAGAGAAAATCGATGATATAACTCTCTGAATTGACAAGTATGGGTTATTTTTCACTGATTTCACTTGTTCTGAAATTTGTGTTTACTTTACCTAATGATAACTCCTCTGAAAGGTTTTCGTATGAAATAAGTGATAAAATCGATGATATAACTTTCTCAATGTTTTAAGGCTACTTCTGATCAGGTTAATTCATTTAACTGGTTAATTGTCCTAAAATTCGTTTTTACTTTACCTGAAGATAATGGCTCTGAAAGGCCTTTGTACGAAATAAGTGAGTAAATCAAAATTTTATCAAAATCAAATCTACAACTTTCTGAATGTTTTAAATCTAATTCTGATAAGGTTAATTGTCCTAAAATTTGCGTTTACTTTACCTAAAGATAATTCCTCTGAAAGGCTTTTGTACGAAATAAGTGAGAAAATCAAAACTTCATCAAAATCAAATCTATAACTTTCTGGATGTTTCAAGGCTAATTCTGATTAGGTTAATTGTCCTAAAATTTGTGTTTACTTTACCTGAATATAATTCCTCTGAAAGGTTTTCGCATGAAATAAGTGATAAAATCGAGGATATAACTTTCAGAATGTTTTAAAGCTACTTCTGATAAGGTTAATTGTCCTAAAATTCGTGTTTACTTTACCTGAAGATAATTGCTCTGACAGGCTTTTGTACGAAATAAGTGAGAAAATCAAAACTTCATCAAAATTTAATCTGTAACTTTCTGAATATTTTAAGGCTATCTCTGATAAGATTAATTATCCTAAAATGTGTGTTTAGTTTACCTGAAGATAATTCGTCTGAAAGGTTTTCGTACGAAATAAGTGAGAAAATCGAGGATATAACTTTCTGAATGTTTTAAGGCTAATTCTGCTTTAAGCATCGTCGTGGGAGCAATTATAAGTACTTATGACATCGCTAACGTCTTCCTTGGAAGCTCTGAAGTTGAGTAACTCACGTAGCTCACCAGCCTGTCCCAATCCCACAAATGCACCCGCACTATAGCGCTAAACGGTGAATAAATCACATCCCGTCGTCACTTTTCCGCCATTCAAGAGCGAGCCGCAGGCCAATCAATCACCGGAATTATCGGAATTACGTGAGTGATCCCCCTGTATTTCCACGCGACGACTTCACGTACACCTCCAGACGTGAATCGATAATCCTCGATACATTCCAACAATAAAGGACAATGGACACAGAAATTTAATTAGAATTTAAATATTTGGTTCCTTGTAACAAATTATATTAGATCAACTTCGTAAATAAAGACGTTATATGATAAATAACTGCGACACCTCACATCTGAATTAATTTGGTTCCGATTATAGTGAATCTTAATACATTAAGCTCTGATTGTAGCCTGATAAATGGCCTACAATAAAAAAAATCGACGAGTTTTGTGATAGCTGGAAAAGATCTGTTTTCAGTAATACATTCCATACCGTTTAAAAGGTTGTCATCAAGTTCAACTGAAGTGTATTAAAACAATGCAAAAAAATGTCTTTTAGAATATCAATTTGAGGCACACATTCTAAGTAATTGATCATTAATGCTAAAAACCTCAGTTTATGTCGTAATAAAAATATATAAAAGCGAGGAGTGAAAATAATTTTATGCTCTAAAAATTAAGCCACTAGTAATAAAACGGGAACAAAACTTAAAACGCAACCCGAAAATAATCTACCCCCAAAACGTTGATAACTCCGGGATTATCCTTATGATTTACAACCCCATTTCGCTCTCCACACTAAAAGCTCGCAATAATTACTGGAGATAATCTCCGTGCGGCATTAGGACTGTCTTAAAATTACTCCGTTTCCGTGGGCATTGTGGTCAACTGTAATGATTAACCGGCAAATAAATTAACCAGCCACGGACGTGGCTCTGTCATCGCGATCATTAAATGTATAATCGGCTCCCTAGGGAGCGTTTTATTTGCTCGGGGCGAGTCCCGTTCAGCCCCCATTCAGCATTGTTCGGCCCTTTGAGAGTGAAGTTGCCAAACAGGAACCGCACGAAACAAACACTGGAGGGCCGAGGTTGCAAAATTTTAATAGACAATGAGTCCTGGTTGCAGGCGATAATTCTTTCACAAAGAACGAGACCGAAATGTTAACAAAATTAGCTTACTTGGCACGAAAATGTCGACTACATAATTAGGTTTGAGAAGAATCATTTAGTTTGTTCAGAGAAGTTAGAGAAGTTAGTTTTTTTTCAAATTTGGGGAAATTCGTCCAGAATTGGGCAATATTTGTGCCTAAAGTTTAAAGATTCGTGATAAAATTTATCATAAGTACGCAAATTAGCTTATTTGGTACAAAAATATCATCCTCATAATTTGGAAGTTTCAGAAGAATCATGGTAAAATTTATTTCGTAGCAAATGTATCCTAAATTTAGGAAGATTCGTCCGAAATTGGGCAATATTTGTGCCTAAAGTCTGAAGATTTATGATAAAACTTAAGATAAGTATGAAAATTAGCTTTTTGGTACAAAAAAATCATCCTTAAAATTAGGAAGATTCAGAAGAATCATGGTAAAATTTATTTCGTAGCAAATGTATCCTAAATTTAGGAAGATTCGTCCGAAATTGGGCAATATTTGTGCCTAAAGTCTGAAGATTCATGATAAAATTTATCATAAGTACGAAAATAAGCTTATTTGGTACAAAAATATCATCCTCATAATTTGGAAGTTTCAGAAGAATCATGGTAAAATTTATTTCGTAGCAAATGTATCCTAAATTTAGAAAGATTCGTCCGAAATTGGGCAATATTTGTGCCTAAAGTCTGAAGATTTATGATAAAACTTATGATAAGTACGAAAATTACCTTTTTGGTACAAAAATATCATCCTTATAATTGGGAAGATTCAGAAGAATCATGGTAAAATTTATTTCATAGCAAATTTATTATAAATTGGACAATATTTGAGGCTTATATGTGAAGATTTGTGCTAAATCGTTACTGAAATTTCTGAAAAATTGTTAAATGCAAATTTAATACTTAATTTGTATGTGGTTCAATTAACAACATTACTCCTGAAAATTTGACAAAGTTTCTGCATTGAATGACTGAGAAAATCAAAGATAAAACTTTTTGCAACGACAAGTATGGGTTAGCTTTACCTGAAATTTCTGAAAATTTATGAATTGCATATTTAAAATAAAATTTGTATTTAGTACACCTAAATTTCACAAAGTTTCAGTAATAAATTAGTGAGAAAATTATCGATATAACTTTCTGAATTGACAAGTATGGGTTAGCTTTTACTGAAATTCCTGAAAATTTATCAATTGCATATTTAATATTAGAATTGTGTTAAGTACACCTAAAGTCATTTCTTCTGAAAATTTGACAGGGTTTCTTCATTGAATAACTGAGAAAATCAACGATATAATTTTCTGAATTGCCAAGTATTGGTCAGTTGTTACTGAAATTTCTGAAAATATTTTAATTGAATATTTAATATGTAGATATGTATCTCCTGAAATTTTTGACGAAATTTTAGTATTGAATAAGTGAGAAAATCCACGATATAACTTTCTAAATTGACAAGTATGGATTAGTTTTTACTGAAATTCCTGAAAAATTATTTATTGCATATTTAATATTAGATGTGTATTTAGTACACCCTAGAACATTTCTCCTGAAAATTTGAGGAAATTTCAGTATTGAATAACTGAGAAAATCAACGATATAAGTTTCTAAATAGACAAGTAGGGATTAGCTTTAACTGAAATTTCTGAAAAAATTGTGAATTGCATATTTTTTTATTAAATTTGTATTTATTACATCTAAAGTCATGTCTCCTGAAAATTTGATTCAGTTTTGTATTGAATAACTGCAAAAATCAGCGATATAACTTGCCGAATTGACAAGTATGGTTTAGCTTTTACTGAAATTCCTGAAAATTTATCAATTGCATATTTACTACTAAATTTGTATTTAGTACACCTAAAGTCATGTCTCCTGAAAATTTGACTAAGTTTTTGTATTGAATAACCAAGGAAATCAACGAAATAACTTTCTGAATTGATCAGTATGGTTTAGCTTTTACTGAAATTCCTGAAAATTTATTAATAGCATATTTCATATTAGATTAATGTTAAGTACACCTTAAGACATATCTCCTGAAAATTTGACGATGTTTCAGTATTGAAGAACTGAGATAATCGACGATATAACTTTCTGAATTGACAAGTATGGTTTAGCTTTAACTGAAATTTCTGAAAATTTATTTATTGCATATTTAATATTAGATATGTATTTAGTATACCTAAAGACATTTCTCCTGAAAATTTTACGAAAATTCAGTATTAAATAACTGAGAAAAACAACGATATAACTTTATGAATTGACGAGTACGCTTAGCTTTAACTGAAATTCCTGAAAATTTGTTAATTGCATATTTAATATTACATATTTACTTAGTACACCTAAAGATATTTTTCCTGAAAATTTGATGAAATTTCAGTATTGAATAACTGAGAAACTCAACGATCTAACTATCTAAATTGACAAGTATGGTTTAGCTTTAACTGAAATTCCTGAAAATTTGTTAATTGCATATTTAATATTACATATTTACTTAGTACACCTAAAGATATTTTTCCTGAAAATTTGATGAAATTTCAGTATTGAATAACTGAGAAACTCAACGATCTAACTATCTAAATTGACAAGTATGGTTTAGCTTTAACTGAAATTCCTGAAAATTTGTTAATTGCATATTTAATATTACATATTTACTTAGTACACCTAAAGATATTTTTCCTGAAAATTTGATGAAATTTCAGTATTGAATAACTGAGAAACTCAACGATCTAACTATCTAAATTGACAAGTATGGTTTAGCTTTAACTGAAATTCCTGAAAATTTGTTAATTGCATATTTAATATTACATATTTACTTAGTACACCTAAAGATATTTTTCCTGAAAATTTGACGAAATTTCAGTATTGAATAACTGAGAAAATCAACGATATAAGTTTCTAAATAGACAAGTAGGCATTAGCTTTAACTGAAATTTCTGAAAATTTGTGAATTACATTTTATTTAATTAAATTTGTATTTAGTACACCTAAAGACATTTCTGTTGAAAATTTGACGAAGCTATATTCAATAAGTGAGCAAATCAAGGATATAACTTTCGACATTAACAAGTATGAGTTAGCTTGAACTGAAATTCCTGAAAATGTATTTACTGCAAATTTAATACCAGATTTGTATTTAGTAATCTTCAATACATTTCTTCTGAAAATTTCATGAAGTTTCCGCATTGAATAACCGAGAAAATCAAGGATATAACTTTCTAAATTGACAAGTATGGGTTAGTTTTTACTGAAATTCCTGAAAATTTTATAATTGCATATTTAATACTAAATTTATGTTAAGTACACCTAAATACATGTCTGCTGAAAATTTGACAAAGTTTCTGCATTCAACAGCTGAGAAAATCAACGATATAACTTTCTGAATTGGCAACTATAGGTTAGTTTTTACTGAAATTTCTGAAAATATATTTATTCAATATTTTATATTATATTTGTGGTTGCTACACTTAAAGACATTTCTCCTGAAAATATGACGAAATTTCTGCATTCAATAACTCAGAAAAATAACGATATAACTTTCTAAATTGACAAGTGTGGGTTAGGTTATACTGAAATTCCTGAATATTTATTTATTGCATATTTAATACTCGATATGTATTTAATACACCATAAGACATTTTTGCTAAACATTTGATGACATTTCAGTATTGAATAACTGAGAAAATCAACGATGTAACTTTCTGAATTGACAAGTATAGTTTAGCTTTTACTGAAACTCCTGAAAATTTATTAATTGCATATTTAATATTAGATATATATTTAGTACTTCTAAAGATATTTTTTCTCAAAATTTGACAAAATTTCAGTGTTGATTAAGTAAGAAAATTAACGATATAACTTTCTAAATTGACAAGTATGGTTTAGCTTTAACTGAAATTTCTGAAAGTTTATTTATTGCATATTTAATACTAGATATGTTTTAGTACACCTAAAGACATTTCTCCTGAAAATTTTACGAAATTTCAGTATTGAATAACTGAGAAAATCAACGATATAACTTTCTAAATTGACAAGTATGGTTTAGCTCTAACTGATATTTCTGAAAAACTATTTATTGCATATTTAATATTAGATATGTATTTAGTACACCTAAAGACATTTCTCCTAAAAATTTGACAATATTTCAATATTGAATAATTGAGAAAATCAACGATGTAACTTCATGAATTGACAAGTATGGGTTAGTTTTAACTGAAATTTCTGAAAATTTATTAATTGCATATTAATATTAGATTTGTATTGAGTACACATAAATACAGTTCTCCTGAAAATTTGACAAAATTTCAGTAATGAATAAATGAGAAAATCAAGGATATAACTTTCTGCATTGGCAAGTATTCATCAGTTATTTCTGAAATTTCTGAAAATTTATTAATTACATATTTGATATTAAATTTGTATTTAGTACACCTAAAGTCATTTTTCCTGAAAATTTGACAAAGCTTCTGCAGTTTATAACTGAGAAAATCAACGATATAAGTTTCTGAATTAACAAGTATGGTTTAGCTTTAACTGAAATTTCTATAAATTTATTTATTGCATATTTAATACTAGATATGTATTTAGTATACCTAATGACATTTCTCCTGAAAATTTGATGAAATTTCAAAATTGAATAACTGAGAAAATCAACGATATAACTTTCTGAATTGATAAGTATGGGTTAGCTTTAACTGAAAATCCTGAAAATTTATTAATTGCATATTTACCATAAGATATTTATTTAGTACACCTAAAGATGTTTCTCCTGAAAATTTGACGAAATTTCAGTATTGAATAACTGAGAAAATCAACGATATAACTTTCTAAATTGACAAGTATGGTTTAGCTTTAACTGAATGTTCTGAAAATATATTAATTGCATATTTAATATAAGATGTGTATCGTATTTAATATAGGATTTGTATTTAGTAATCCTAAATACATTTCTCCTGTAAATTTGACGAAATTTGTGTATTGAATAAGTGAGAAAATCACAGGTTTTAACGTGATATTTTAATTAGTAACTTATATGTAGTTTATTTATACAAAATATTGGGCAGAATCGAGTATAAATTAATTCACAGTAGATTTCAAAAGTTTTATGCGGAATTTCTGTCTTAATAATTGTAAAGATTCTTGTCAAACTTAAAGATAATTATGATAGATTTCAATATTATTTTATAATATACTCGTAACTAAGAAAGCTGATTACAAAGTTGAGAATATTAATATACAACAAAGTAAATTTGTTTCAAATCATAAAAATCGACCAAATTTTCAATACTCTGGTAATTATTTTCGAAAAAAAAATCGAGTTTTAATAATTTACCTCAAATGTTTCTATTTTTAGTTATAATATTCTAGAATTTCATATTTTACGTAGATAATTGTGCGCATATTTTTCAAGGGTTGCAAAATATGTTAAGCAATATTGAATATTTATGTAGAAAGTTTTAAATCCGGCTCCCACCAGCAGGGGTCTGCTCAAAGATTCGAATTGCTTTAAACGACGTGGAGCCAGGATCTCTTAAGGCCCCCCCGTTTTAACCAGTTTAACGTCTTCGGGCGACTTTTCTAATTGCTCCCCTTCTGTTCGCCATCCCCCCAGTTGCAGCCCCCTGCCATTCGCGATCCCGCGTTATCTTTTACGGCCAGAGCGTGCCTCGAATGCCAGCGCAGCATCCTATTTATATTTTCGTCACTGAACGGGGGCGCGCGCCCCCCTAATTTTCCCCTATAGTTTTTCTTATCACTGCTGCGCGTCCGCTGATTTGTATCCAGGACGTGGAAATCGGGGGGAAACGAGCGGACGTGTGCGGTTTAGTGGCGCTCATCGCCGGCTATTAATTTCGCAAGCATGTGCTCGATGCTTTCGAATGTCGTGCAAAATCCTCAGAGGTGCTTGCAGACGATAGATTGGTTTTAATGGCGATCGACGAAAAGGCACTTGAATGCTTTTAAAACCTCGAGACGAAGGTAATCGTGAAACGACAATTCGATAAGTACCAAAAATAAAGAATCGGTGCTGAAATTTTCAGTGAAGAAATAAAGAATCGGCGCTGAAATTTTCAGTGAAGAAATAAAGAATCAGTGCTGCGATTTTGTGCACAGCCATTCATTATACGAATATATTTGAGTTATGATGAGTTTACCAGAAGTTAATTACAGATAATTTTTTTAAATGAAGAATATTCTTTGATTTTATGAAATGATGTGAAACAACAAAAAAAATCATTATTTTAGAAAATTTGATCTCCATCAAAATTATGTAAAAAGTGAAATATTCCGTAAAAAAATAAATGAGTACAATTTTCGTTTAATAATTTAAAAATCAAAGATATTATAATCACCTGATTCAATTCTGGTCCACGACAATATATAGGGTATGCAAAAAGTTTGAAACACATTCCGGATTATTAAAAATATTTTAGAAAAAGTTTCCATTTATTTCAAAAATACACATTTTGTTATTAATCTAAACATTTCTCTTCATTTGTTTTTGACGTGTTTAACAGAAAACACGATGACGAGTAATTTCTGCAATTGACACATTAAATCAAACACAAAAACTTCTATAACCGCCAATAGTTCTGTGCAATCCATTGTACGGATTACGTTGAACTGGCGTTTAAGCGGTTCAATTCTAAACTCGCAACAATGTAGTCTCCAGATGCATACATGACGTTCAGAACTTGTAGCCAGGCCAATTCGGCAAACTAAACTAATCCAAAACTTTATCGCACAATAAATCCCGTTTATCAAACTCAAGAGCACGACTCGGAAGGTCTTATCAGGCTTGTTGAAAGCATTTCGCGTCCGATCCATTGAGTCGACGAGAGCAACACTGATTTATTCAGAAAACGTACGCCTTTATTGGTTTATTGTTAGCAAAAAATAAGGATAATTTTGCCAAGCAAAAGAATTACTGAAGATGGTTTTACCTCTTCGGTGCCTGCAGATGTTTACAATCGTTGGTGAAATGGAATTTTTCATTAGAGATGATTTCTCTAGTATTGATGTCTATAGTATAATAATATATGATATCTAATCTCCAATAGGAGATGGATCTTTTAGAAGAAGAATAAAATACGATAAATCGAGTACACATATCTAATTATTCTATAAAAACTAATAGTCTAAAATATATAATTTAATTAAACAATTTTTAATGACATATCTTTAGTAATTTAGAGGTGACGTTAATTTGCCTCTTTCACACTTAATGATTGTTTTATTGTTTCTAAAAAATAGAGCTGAAACTCTTAAATTAAGTTGTGCCAAGTTATAATCATCATTCTGGCCATTAATCTGGAACTAATTCCATGTCTTGGCTTCCTCCAAGTCCATTTGGCTTCTGCTCGCCTTTTCCTCAACAGCCAGTAAAATACCAACAGTTTCATAACTGCGGCGAAACCCAGCGAAATTCAACAAAATCACAGCACACCTAATGGTTACAAGGTTAAAGAGGCTTAATTACGGTGTTTTCGGAGAACTTGAGACCCCAATCCAAACACGTCTCCCCGAAGTACACGTCAGATTACAATGTTTACTAATTGAATTAGGCGAAAACACACGGGATCGCGTTATTTGGATGACAATTTAATCAGGCTGGATTGTGCGCCTCCAGCGAGGACTGTACTCAAAGCAGGAGCGCCTAAACTGAATCGATGGAATGCGTGGAGGATTTTAACGTACACTAATTTGTAATCAGGCGAAACTACATGGGACTGCAGGATCTCGTGCAGGATCACGTGCAGGTCTGGCAATTACATCACACGTGCAGCCTGGCAATTACCCCACACGTACAGCCGGAGTTTTGTGCGATGCAGATTCAGCTAAATAGATTATTGTTAGCTCTTCAGTAGTGCTCTGATATGTGGACGTTAAAATTTGTTGTAAATTTTAAGGTAGCAAAATTTCAGAATTGATTTTAATAATTCAGCTTCTGTTTTTTTTCAACTTCAAAAAAGTTTCAGAATTAATTTTAATAACTCCATTTTTTAAATTTCTGATTTTCTTTTTAACATTAAAAAATTTCAGACTACTTTAATTCTCAACTCAATTTCTGAAAGCTTGATTTTTTTTACTTGTGTCCTTTCTGCAATCAGCTATTCAATAACCTTAAAACGTTTCATCATTATATTGCCTGCCGAATCATTATTGATTTTATTATCAATATTATTATTATTTGGTTGCGTTATTATTTTTTGGTGGCTGATATTTCTGGCCCAATTACTTTATATTCGCGTCAGAACTGTCTTAATCCCAACACGTGCTAAACTAGTCGGTGGAGCTACGAATCTGTAGAATCTTCCTCCATGTTAGCTGAGCGGTGATAACGAACTGGGGCGCGTTGTCCGGATTACAAGAACGTTATCGCTAGCAAAGTCTTATCTTAGGATGGTGATGCAGGAGAATTATTTGACGTAACTGTTGGTTTTAGTGCAAATATTTGAATGACTCGAGTTTTGCGGCTGATATAAGGATGTGTATTTACAAAGATTTTTGTGGGATAAGCCTGTAATAATTTTGAAAGAGGATATTGAGTGACACCAAATTAGTAAATCAAAGTTGAAATGAGTAGTGAAGTCCCAGGAGTTAAAATATTACGTCTACATCTAACGACGTACACGTAATGTGTTTAAGTGTACTAAACACAATACAAATCTAATATTGAATATGCGATTTTTAAATTTGCAGAAATTTCAGTAATAACTAAGCCATACTTGTCAATTCAGAAAGTTATATCATTGATTTTCTTAGTTATTCAATGTAGAAACTTCGTCAAATTTTCAAGAGAAATCACATTAGGTGTACTAAATACAAAAATAAACTTTCAGGAATTTCAGTAATCGCTAACCCATACTTAATGCAGAAAGTTAATAATGCAGTTAATGCAGTTAATGTAGAAAGTTATATGTGCGATTTTCTCCCTTATTTAATACTGAAAGTTTGTCAAATTTTCTGGAAAATTATTTGTAAGTGTACTGTACATGAATCTAATATCAAATTTACAATTAATAAATTTTCTGAAATTTTAGTAATAGCTAACCCATACTTGTCAATTGAGAAAGTTAAGTGTTTGATTTTCTCCCTTATTTAATCCTGAAACTTTGTCAAATTTTTAGGAGAATTAGTTTCAGATGTACTGTACACGAATCTAATATCAAATTTGCAAATAATAAATTTTCAGAAATTTCAGTAATAGCTAACCCATACTTGTCAATTGAGAAAATTAAGTGTTTGATTTTCTCCCTTATTTAATCCTGAAACTTTGTCAAATTTTCTGGAGAATTAGTTTCAGATGTACTGTATATGAATCTAAAATCAAATTTGCAAATAATAAATTTTGAGAAATTTCAGTAATTGCTAACCTATACTTGTCAATTGAGAAAGTTAAGTGTTTGATTTTCTCTCTTATTTAATACTGAAACTTTGTCAAATTTTCTGGAGAATTAGTTTCAGGTGTATTGTATACGAATATAATATCAAATTTGCAAATAATACATATTCAGAAATTTCAGTAATAGCTAACCCATACTTGTCAATTGAGAAAGTTAAGTGTTTGATTTTCTCCCTTATTTAATTCTGAAACTGTGTCAAATTTTCTGGAGAATTAGTTTCAGATGTACTGTATACGAATCTGAAATCAAATTTGCAAATAATAAATTTTGAGAAATTTCAGTAATTGCTAACCCATACTTGTCAATTGAGAAAGATAAGTATTTGATTTTCTCCCTTATTTAATCCTGAAACTTTGTCAAATTTTCAGGAGAATTAGTTTCAGGTGTACTGTACACGAATCTAATATAAAATTTGCAAATAATACATTTTCAGAAATTTCAGTAATAGCTAACCCATTCTTGTCAATTGAGAAAGTTAAGTGTTTGATTTTCTCACTTATTTAATACTGAAACTTTGGCAAATTTTCAGGAGAATTAGTTTCAGGTATACTGTACACGAATCTAAATTTAAAATTGCAAATAATAAATTTTCAGAAATTTCAGTTACAGTTAACCCATACTTGTCAATTCATAAAGTTATATAGTTTAATTTCTCAGTTATTTAATGCAGAAACTTTGTCAAATTTTCAGGAGAAATGGCTTTAGGTATACTAAATATAAATTAAATATTAAATATGTAATGCCGAAATTTTCAGAAATTTCAGTTAAAGTTAAGCCATACTTGTCAATTCAGAAAGTTATATCGTTGATTTTCTCAGTTATTCAGTACTTAAATATCTTCAAATTTTCAGGATAACTGTATTTAGGGGCACTAAATACAAACCTTACATTAAATATGCAGTAAAAAAATGTTCAGGAACTTCAGTTAAAGCATTTTCATACTTGTCAATTTAGAAAGTTATATCGTTGATTTTCTCACTTATTCAATACTGAAATTTCGACAAATTTTCAGGAGAACTGTATATAGGTGGACTAAATATATATCTAATATTAAATATGCAGTAAATAAATTTTCAGAAATTTCAGTAAAAACTAACCCATACTTGTCAATTCAGAGAGTCATATCGTTGATTTTATTAGTTATTCAATAACTAATTTCTTCGTCAAATTTTTAGGATATGTGACTTCAGGTGTTCTTAATATAAATTAAATTTTTAATATGCAATTTAAAAAAATTCAGAAATTTCATTGAAAAATGAACCATAGCTGTCAATTCATATAGTTAAATGCTTAATTTTCTCAGTTATTTCATGCAGAAACTTCGTCAAATTTTGAGGAGAACTGTCTTCAGGTATACTTAGTACAAATATAAGATTAAATATGCAAATAATATTTTTTGAGAAATTGCCGAGAAAAATACTCCATAAGTACTTGTCAGAAAGTTATATGCTCAATTTTCTCGCATATTCCAAATTTCTGGTCTATCGAATAGCTGTGAGTTATGAGTATAACCACTGATGTTATTAATTATTGTTTTAAAAATTGCGAATAATATTTATTTTGATAAAATATTACTATAGTTATATGCTCAATTTTCTCGCACATTTCATACACAAGCGTCGTCAAATTTGGGATCTAACGTATAGTTGTGAGTAATGATTATTGTCAGTGATGGATATTAATTATTGTTAAAATAATTGCTAATAACATTTATTTTGATAAAATATTACAGAGTTTGTTTAACAAAATGAAAGTTATTGGTTTTGGCCACCCTTACATATCACAATTCTCTTATGCTGGCAGCCAAGGAGTAAACAAGTGCATTGCTTCTAATGTTTGGTGTTTAGGGTAGGGTCTTAATTCTTGTTATTCTATCTTGCTATTAATGTTTGGGGTAGAAATAACGTACTTCCTTAATTCTTGTTCTTTTACCTTAATAGCAAGATAGAAGAACAAGAATTAAGGAAGTACATTGTTTCTACCCCAAACATTAAACATTACTAGCAATAATTCTTGTTATTTTATCTTGCTATTAATGTTTAATGTTTGGGGTAGAAACAATGTACTTCCTTAATTCTTGTTATTCTATCTTGCTATTAATGTTTGGGGTAGAAATAACGTACTTCCTTAATTCTTGTTCTTTTACCTTAATAGCAAGATAGAAGAACAAGAATTAAGGAAGTACATTGTTTCTACCCCAAACATTAAACATTACTAGCAATAATTCTTGTTATTCTATCTTGCTATTAATGTTTAATGTTTGGGGTAGAAACAATGTACTTCCTTAATTCTTGTTATTCTATCTTGCTATTAATGTTTAATGTTTGGGGTAGAAACAATGGACTTCCTCAATAGTAATAGAAGACAGAAGGCTCTCTGATCACGTGAAGGTAAACTTGACTATTGACGACAGTCAAATTTTGTATACGTTTAAGGCACATCATAGATCATCTGTTATCCTATCTTGCTATTAATGTTTAATGTTTGGGGTAGAAACAATGTACTTCCTTAATTCTTGTTATTCTATCTTGCTATTAATGTTTAATATTTGGGGTAGAAAAAATGTACTTACTTAATAGTAATAGAAGACAGAAGGCTCTTTGATCACGTGAAGGTAAACCTGATTATTGACGACAGTCAAATTTTGTATACGTTTAAGGCCCATCATAGATCATCTGTTATTCTATCTTGCTATTAATGTGTAATGTTTGGGGTAGAAATAATGTACTTCCTCAATTCTTGTTATTCTAACTTGATATTAATGTTTAATGTTTGGGGTAGGAGCAATGTACTTCCTTAATTCTTGTTATTCTATCTTGCTATTAATGTTTAATGTTTGGGGTAGAAACAATGTACTTTGTTAATAGTTATAGAATATAGACGGCTCTTTGATCACATGGAGGTAAACTTGATTATTGACGACAGTCAAATCTGCTATACGTTTAAGGCCCATCATAGATCATCTGTTATTCTATATTGCTATTAATGTTTAATTTTTGGGGTAGAAACAATGTACTTCCTTAATTCTTGTTATTCTATCTTGCTATTAATGTTTAATGTTTGGTTTAGAAACAATGCTTTTAATATTTAATGTTTGGGGTAGAAACAATATATTTCCTTAATTCTTGTTATTCTATCTTGCTATTAATGTTTAATGTTTGGGGTACAAACAATGTACTTCCTTAATAGTAATAGTTATTCTATCGTGATATTAATGTTTAATGTTTGGGGTAGGAGGAAAGTACCTTCTTAATTCTTGTTATTCTATCTTGCTATTAATGTTTAATGTTTGGGGTAGAAACATTGTACTTTCTTAATACTTGTTATTCTATCTTGCGTTTAATGTTATTGTACATTTGTGTTGTTATTATTATCGGTGGATTTGTGTTGGGGTTGGGGTTGGACGTCTGGGGGTGTTGGCAGGAGTTACTGGAGGCACGTGGCCGAGGATGCGGTCCGTTTTTGCGGATTGATCCGTCCGGCGTAGGGCCCCTGCGGGCCCACGTGGAGGCGCCGGGCTCAGCAGGAATTGATCCCCTTCGGGGCGCTGGACTCACCTTCCTACTTCCTCGCACAGGTCGTACACGTCGTCGAAGAGCACCTCCTCGTCGGCCATGGTGTTGGTGGTCTAGACGTGGGGGCTGGAATCGCCGCGGCGCCCTGCACGTGAACACGGGGCGTAATCACGCGCGTCTACTCTCATGCATGCAACGACGCCGGAGGGGGGCGCAGACGACGCCTGGCGTCCCCGCGGGTGTCAGTGGGGTGGGGGGGCGGCGACGGCGGGTTTTTGGGGGGCAGTACACACACAACACACTCTCGTACACACAGGACGCACGCACGGCGCGCGTACACGCACGCACGCACGCGAACACACACAAACGCGCGCCAGCAGGAACGCTCCTGCTGCCGGTGCAATCTGGGTTGCCTACGGCGCGGGGACGAGAGAGAGCCCTGCGAAAACCGAAACGCCCGGAGTCCTGCTAATATGGCCGCGCCTCCACTCCCTACGCCACAATGCACACTGCAATTTCAATTTTTTTTTTAATTACATAATTAACACACCCCCGCACAACGGACACGGGTACCCGCACCGACACCTGTCGCCTGCAGTCCTGCAGTCCGTCTCGCCGTACAGACGCACACACCCAAGAGACACGGCACCGATGGAGAACAAATTTCTGACAGCAGTGACAGAACCGGCGCCCGAGCCCGAGCAGGAGCGCGACAACGCGGCCACACATGCGCCATAACGCACCGCGCGCGCTCCTCCGTGGGTTCCGCGCCGGCACGAGGGCACGGCGGACGTCGGCGTCGCGGCGCCCCCATCTCCGGGGCGCCGGCGGCCGCTCCGGCCGGAGCGGGGGCGCCCGCTCCCGGAGTCCCCCGGGCGCGTCACGCGCCGCAGGACTACGCGGGCGGTAATTACCGCCCGGGAGCACCGGGCCATAACCACGTTATAGCCCCCTTTACAAGCGAGGATTTTCACCCGAAACGGGATTACGGCATTGTACGCAAATCTGAGCGTGTGGGCATTATAACGTCGAGGTCATCAAATGCCCATTCAAAACAGCTGATCAATTACCGTACACACACAGCGTGCTACAGAATTACTCACTGAAGAGAACTAAGAACATCTGTACCAAAACTATTTCAATGCCCATGTCTATTGACCTCTCGCCAAGCAGAGCTAAGCAGCTCCCACGCCTCCCAAACTTCAAAATAAAACTAATTCATCTAATGGATATCTTGAAAATTTTACGCCAGAGTTGCATCCATTATGCCTGAAGATAATTCCTCTGAACACTTGACAGAAAGGATGTCCGAAATAAGTGAGAAAATGGAGCTATTAACTTTACAAATTGACAAGAATCGCTTATCTGTGCTGTAATTTCTGAAATCTTATCTGACGCATATTTTGAATATTTTATGCCTGATTTGCATATAGAATGCCTGAAGATAATTCTTCTGAAAACTTGACAGAAAGGATGTCCGAAATAAGTGAGAAAATGGAGCTATTAACTTTACAAATTGACAAGAATCGCTTATCTGTGCTGTAATTTCTGAAAACTTATCTGACTGATATTTTGAAAATTTAATGCCTGATTTGCATACAGTATGCCTGAAGATAATTCCTCTGAACATTTGACAGAATGGGTGTCCGAAATAAGTGAGAAAATCGAGCTATTAACTTTACAAATTGACAAGAATCGCTTATCTGTCACAGTAATCTCTGAAAACTTATCTGACGGATATTTTGAAAATTTGGTGCCAGATTTACATACAGTTAGCCTGAAGATAATTCCTCTAAAAATTTGACAGAAAGGATGTTCGAAATAAGGGAGAAAATCGAGCAATAAACTTTACAAATTGACAAGAATCGCTTATCTGGCACTGTAATTTCTGAAAACTTATCTGACGGATATTTTAAAAATGTTATGCCAGATTTGCATACAGTATGCCTGTAGATAATTCCTCTGAAAATTTGACAGAAAGGGCGTCCGAAATAAGTGAGAAAATCGACCTATTAACTTTACAAATTGACAAGAATCGCTTACTGTAATTTCTAAAAACTTATCTGACGAATATTTTGAAAATTTTATGCCTGATTTGCATACAGTATGCCTGAAGATATTTCCTCTGAAAATTTGACAGAAAGGATGTCCGAAATAAGTGAGAAAATCGAGCTATTATCTTTACAAATTGACAAGAATCGCTTATCTGTCACTGTAATTTCTGAAAACTTATCTGACGGATATTTTGAAAATTTTGTGCCAGATTTGCATACAGTATGCCTGAAAATAATTCCTCTGAAAATTTGACTAAAAGGATGTCCGAAATAAGTGAGAAAATCGAGCTATTATCTTTACAAATTGACAAGAATCGCTTATCTGTCACAGTAATTTCTGAAAACTTATCTGACGGATATTTTGAAAATTTTATGCCAGATTTGCATACAGTATGCCTGAAGATAATTCCTCTGAAAATTTGACAGAAAGGATGTCCGAAATAAGTGAGAAAATAGAGCTATTATCTTTACAAATTGACAAGAATCGCTTATCTGTACTGTAATTTCTAAAAACTTATCTCACGCATATTTTGAAAATTTAATGCCAGATTTGCATACAATATGACTGAAAATAATTCCTCTGAAAATTTGACAGAAAGGATGTCCGAAATAAGTGAGAAAATCGAGCTAATAACTTTACAAATTGACAAGAATCGCTTATCTGTACTGTAATTTGTGAAAACTTATCTGACGGATATTTTGAAACTTTTATGCCAGATTTGCATACAGTATACTTAAAGATAATTTCTCTGAAATTTTGACAGAAAGATTGTCCTAAATATGTGAGAAAATCGAGCTATTAACTTTACAAATTGTAAAGAATCGCTTATCTGTCACTGTCATTTCTGAAAACTAAACTGACGTATATTTTGAAAATTTTGTGCCTGATGTGCATACAGTATACCTGAAGATAATTCCTCTAAAAATTTGGCAGACAGGATATCCGAAATAAGTGAGAAAATCGAGCTATTAACTTTACAAATTGACAAGAATCGCTAATCTGTTACTGTAATTTCTGAAAACTTATCTGACGGATATTTTAAAAAATTTGTGCCAGATTTGCATACAGTATGCCTAAAGATAATTCCTCTGAAAATTTGACAGAAAGGATGTCCGAAATAAGTGAGAAAATCGAGCTATTAATTTTACAAATTGTCAAGAATCGCTTATCTGTACTGTAATTTCTGAAAACTTATCTGACGAATATTTTGAAAATTTTGTGCCAGATTTGCATATAGTATGCCTTAAGATAATTCCTCTGAAAATTTGACAGAAAAGATGTCCGAAATAAGTGAGAAAATCGAGCTATTAACTTTACAAATTGACAAGAATCGCTTTTCTGTCACTGTAATTTCTGAAAACTTATCTGACGGATATTTTGAAAATTTTATGCCAGATTTGTATACAGTATGCCTGAAGATAATTCCTCTGAAAATTTGACAAAAAGGATGTCCGAAATAAGTGAGAAAATCGAGCTATTAACTTTACAAATTGTCAAGAATCGCTTATCTGTACAGTAATTTCTGAAAACTTATCTGACGGATATTTTGAAAATTTTGTGCCAGATTTGCATACAGTATGCCTGAAGATAATGCCTCTGAAAATTTGACACAAAGGATGTCCGAAATAAGTGAGAAAATAGAGATATTAACTTTACAAATTGACAAGAATCGCTTATCTGCCACTGTAATTTCTGAACACTTATCTGATGGATATTTTGAAAAATTTGTGCCAGATTTGCATACAGTATGCCTGAAGATAATTCCTCTCAAAATTTGACAGAAAGGATGTCCGAAATAAGTGAGAAAATCGAGCTATTAACTTTACAAATTGACAAGAATCGCTCATCTCTCACTGTAATTTCTGAAAAGTTATCTGGCGGATATTTTAAAAATATTATGCCTGATTTGCATCAATAATAAAATTAGTGAAGATCAGAGTGGTTTCACTCCCGGACGATCATGCGTTGATAACCTGTTTATACTACAACAATTAGTTGAAAAGCGAACATCAGTAGGAGAGGAAACTTTTATGGCGTTTATTGATTTAGAAAAGGCGTACGACTCAATCCCAAGAAACAGACTCTGGATGGCATTAGAAGTTCAGGATGTTAAAAAGAGCATTATTGAGGCAATAAAACTTATATATTGGGATAATGAAGCCACTATTAAAAATGGAAAAACAATGTCTCTACCCATCAGACCGGACAAAGGACTAAGACAGGGTTGCTGCCTCTCGCCTATGCTTTTCAATCTATACTTGGAGACAGTGCTAAAGGGATGGAGGAGAAGATGCAGTGGCATGGGGGTGCCGATTGGGAATGACTGTCTCTTTAACCTGAACTTTGCTGATGACCAAGTGGTCATAGCTCAGGACGCGTTTGATCTAGAGTTTATGCTGGAACGCCTGAATAATGAATATAAGGAATGGGGAATGAAAATAAACTTCAATAAAACGGAATTCATAGCAGCTAACTGTCAGGCAAACTTCCTTATCATGTTGGAAAACAGCATCCAAATTCGACAAGTCCAACAGTTCAAATATCTAGGAGCTATGATTACCCAGGATGGATTAGGCTCTCATGAAATTAAGCGGAGAATAGAGAGCAGCCGCAGAGTTTTGGGATGTCTAAACTCTGTGTTCTGGGACCAGCACATCTCAAGAAAGACCAAGAAACATATTGGAAAGTCTATGGTGGAGTCCGTGCTCTGCTACGGTAGTGAGGTATGGGTAATGAATGCGGAAATGGAACGTCGGGTGAATGCAGTAGAGATGGACTACTTGCGGCGAAGTGCTAGAGTGTCCAGACTCCAGAGAATGCGAAACGATCAGATAAGAGATTGCATGGGGGCAGAGGAAACTATCAACCAACGAATTCAAAAGCGGGGTCTGAAATGGTTTGGACACCTCATGCGCATGGAAGAGGAACGATGGCCCAAGCGAATATTCCAGTGGGTTCCCCCCGGAAAACGTAAGAGGGGACGTCCGAGAAGATCTTGGAATGAAGGCATGAGGAAGGCCATGACAGCCCGAGGATTAGACGAAGAAGACGCTAGGGATAGAAGAGGATGGAGATTAGGAGTGGGAAGGCAGCCTGCGGCTGTATAACAACCCTTAAAAAAAAAAAAAATTTGCATACAGTATGCCTGAAGATAATTCCTCTAAAAATTTGACAGAAAGGATGTCCGAAATAAGTGAGAAAATCGAGCTATTAACTTTACAAATTGACAAAAATCGCTTATCTGTCACTGTAATTTCTGAAAACTTATCTGACGGATATTTTGAAAATTTTATGCCAGATTTGCATACAGTATACCTGAAGATAGTTCCTCTGAATATTTGACAGAAACGATGTCCGAAATAAGTGAGAAAATTGAGCTATTAGCTTTACAAATTGACAAGAATCGCTTATCTGTCACTGTAAATTCTGAAAACTTATCTGACGGATATTTTGAAAATTTTATACCAGATTTGCATACAGTATGCCTTAAGATAATTCCTCTGAAAATTTGACAGAAAGGATGTCCGAAATAAGTGAGAAAATCGAGCTATTAACTTTACAAATTGACAAGAATCGCTTATCTGCCACTGTAATTTCTGAAAACTTATCTGACGGATATTTTGAAATTTTTTTGCAAGATTTGCATACAGTATGCCTGAAGATAATTCCTCTGAAAATTTGACAGAAAGGATGTCCGAAATAAGTAAGAAAATTGAGTTATTAACTTTACACATTGACAAGAATCGCTTATCTGAACTGTAATTTCTGAAAACTTATCTGACGGATATTTTGAAAATGTTGTACCTGATTTGCATACAGTATGCCTGAAGATAATTCCTCTGAAAATTTGACTGAAAGGATGTCCGAAATAAGTGAGAAAATCGAGCTATTAACTTTACAAATTGACAAGAATCGCTTATCTGTACTGTAATTTCTGAAAATGTATCATGCGGATATTTTGAAAATTTTATGCCAAATTTGCATACAGTATGCCTGAAGATAATTCCTCTGAAAATTTGACGGAAATAATGTCCGCAACAAGTGAAAAAATCGAGCTATTAGCTTTACAAATTGTCAAGAATCGCTTATCTGTACAGTAATTTCTGAAAACTTATCTGACGGATATTTTGAAAATTTTATACCAGATTTGCATAAAGTATGCCTGAAGGTAATACCTCTAAAAATTTGACAGAAAGGATGTTCGAAACAAGTGAGTAAATCGAGCTATTAACTTTTCAAGTTGATAAGAATCGCTTATCTGTCATTGTAATTTCTGAAAATTTATCTGACGGATATTTTTAAAATTTTATACCAGATTTGCATAAAGTATACCTGAAGATAATTTCTCTGAAAATTTGACAGAAAGGATGTCCGAAATAAGTGAGAAAATCGAGCTATTAACTTTACAAATTGACAAGAATCGCTTATCTGTCATTGTAATTTCTGAAAAATTATCTGACGCATATTTTGAAAATTTTATGCCAGATTTGCATACAGTATGCCTGAAGATATTTACTCTGAAAATTTGACAGAAAGGATGTCCGAAATAAGTGAGAAAATCGAGCTATTAACTTTACAAATTGACAAGTAACGCTTATCTGTCACTGTTATTTCTGAAAACTTATCTGACGGATATTTTGAAAATTTTATACCAGATTTGCATTAAGTATGCCTGAAGGTAATACCTCTAAAAGTTTTATAGAAAGTATGTCCGAAATAAGTGAGAAAATCGAGCTATTAACTTTACAAATTGACAAGAATCGCTTATCTGTCACAGTAATTTATGAAAACTTATCTGACGGATATTTTGAAAATTCTATGCCATATTTGCATACAGTATGCCTGAAGATAATTCCTTTGAAAATTTTACAGAAAGGATGTCCGAAATAAGTGAGAAAATCGAGCTATTAACTGTACAAATTGACAAGAATCGCTTATCTGTACAGTAATTTCTGAAAACTTATCTGACGGATATTTTGAAAATTTTGTGTCAGATTTGCATACAGTATGCCTGAAGATAATTCCTCTGAAAATTTGAGAGAAAGGTTTCTGAAATAAGTGAGAAAATCGAATAATTAACTTTCCAAGTTGATCAGTATCGGTTATCAGCTAATGAATTTTCTGAAATTTTATGTAACGGATATTTTATGGCAGATTTGTATATAGTATGCCTGAAGATAACTCCTTTTAAAATTTGACAACGAATACGTCTTAAATAAGTGAAAAAATCGAATAGTTACCTTTCCATGTTCACCAGTACCTAAAGATTTACTAATAAATTCCTGTGACAATTTTTTTTTGTCTTCTGGGTGATCTGGGATGTCATCTTTTGTTAGGTGACATCTTCACCTTTGATAAGTTACTTATTAAACGTTTTTGTATCTTTGATATTTTAAGCTGAAGACAATAGTCTCAAAGAAAATATAATGAACAGTTGAGACAATGAGAAACCAGCACTTCTATATGTATATAATTTTTATAATAAGTTCATCAATATTATTTGAAATAGAGTTTTGTATTTACCGAGTGATCATTTAAATATATCCATGGAAAATTTCGTTGGATAACTAGAGCTGAAATTTAGATGATCCCCTAGTGTTTATATTATATAATATCTATAATATAATAAAATTGTGGAATCATAGAAATTAGGTGCCTATATTTATTTTATCGTACTTAGTTAACAACAATCTGGTGCATATAGTATTTCCGTAGTTCTTACTTAAGTAATTAATACAGTTTACACTTATTTATTCGTCTCCATATAATAATAATCAATGGTAAAGTCAACGAAGCGCGCGCTGCCACCATTAGGGCCCATGGTAACACCATGAATGAAGGGAATTCCCTCCAGTGTTTACTATTTCCCCACCCACACTAAACTTATGAATGAAACTCGTAGTAAATTCCTTAGTAGGTCAAAGCCTGCAGCCAATCAGAGCGCGCCGTTTAAAAATCCCGCCGTTCGCACACGTCGTCAGAGCTGCAAAACGTAACCTTAAAATCGCTCATTTAAAACGAAATTATGAACATTTGAGCCACCTAGGGCGCGAATGGGGGCCATGGGGACTGTTTTTATGCCAAACACCTTCTAATGGAGCTGCATCGGACACCTGGAATAATATTATTAAGGATGTATGTTTATAATGTATAAGTGCAAAGGGGTGCTATGTATAAGAGCAATGTATGATTAATTAGTTACTTAAAAGCACTAAAATGATTAGGGGTGCATTGAGTAAACATGTATTAATTATGCCATATAATAATTGTAATATATAAACTTACAGTCTAAACTAAATAAGAAGTTATAAACTCGAGCACCAATTTATGATTTAATTATTCTTCGTTCTTGAAGACGTAACTTTTGCCCCTAATAATGTAAATTGGAATTTAGTAACAATAACAACCAGTTTCACTAAAAAACCATATGCAAAACACTATAAGAAAAATATTATGCTCTCGTTGAAACTTAAACAAGTCCAATATCAAGGCTCCGGCCCTCAAATATGACAAGGTCAATTGGTACTTAAATAATTTATTCACACATTAATCACGGCTATTAAAAATTGTTACCAGTTATGTAATATTAATAAGATAAGTATAGTTTATTAACAACAAGTTATAATTTTTATTATGCACGGTAAATTTTTATCTACAATAGTTTTGTTTTCATTTGTTCATTTGTCAATTATTCATTGTTCATTTTATCATTTGTTTTGTTTTCATTTGTCTTTTATTCATTGTTCATTTCATCATTTGTTTATCATTAAAGCTTTGCATACAAAATTAAAACTGATTTAAAGAACTTGGCGATTCTTTAATTAACTCAGGGACATTTGTGTTTATTTATGACCCGTAAGTCTCTTCTTAGTAGTAATCGATGTTAATTATGCCTGGTTAATTACACCGGCTCATCGTATTATCAATAGTTGGACGAAAAGTAAATATTCATGCTATTATTTTGAATTCTTTATTCAATAATGTTCAGATACAGAGTTTAAATGGGTTGTACTTTAAGACATCATATTTTCATTGAACGCACTATAGTTTCCTGAACCTGGGTCTGAAATCTACGATTAGAGTTGCAACATTGGGAACCTTACACACAAAAATTGTATTAGCACACGGAAAACCATTCATAAAGACACCTACAAATGGAAACATGAAAGACGACTATTAATATATTTGCTTGGAGTATTTCCAACCAGGAAAAACCGCTTGCCAATACACATAATAGATACGAATCCGGATATTGTCTGTCTCACGTAAGATTACCATAATACGATTGTCTTGAAGTTTCATGTTCGTTAATAACCAAAAGTCTGGAAGATTTATATTTGTTAATAATGAGAATTAATATTATTAATAAAAATAATCATTATTAATAATAATAATAATAATTAATAATCAATAGTATCAATAATAATTATCAATATTTAATAATTAAGGGTCAGGACACCTGAAGAAAGGTTTTTTTTTTGTGAAGATGATATTCTGACTTATTTAAAGATATTTCACAAGCTCCAAAATATTTGTGTATTACTAATAATATTAATAACATTAATAATAATTATTATTATTATTAATGCTCTTTGACATTTAACATATTTTATTTAAATGCCGCAATAGTAAGCATTAACAATTTTTTTAAACTACAGATAGTAAAATGCTCGAAAATTTATTACACTAATATTCTTACGTAAGACAGATTACAGAACCGGAAACGAAAAGAACCGACATTTTTTGTAGAACCACTAAATTGCGGCTGCTATGGCATCCGCAGATCTAATTTAGTTGTACAATCAATTGAACTCCTATTGCACGTTTAACTGTCTGACAGTCTTGATTTGTACATTGAAACGCTACTTAATATGTGTAATCGCTCACCTGCAATCTTAGATTCAACTATTTTCATGTAATTTAATAACGCAATATTATTGAAGTAGATATCTACAGCAAAATGAGCATTAGAAATCCTCTAATATTAAACTCTGTAAGGTCTTTTAAAAATATTTAAGCTTTTTAATTTTATTTCTATAAACGAATCGACAACTAAAGCGGTTCTTGCGCAAAACACCGTTCTTATTTCAGTCGGCCCAACGCATTTGCACATTACTTCTGTGCAGCCAGGTGTTGGGCCGACCTCACAGTTCCGGCTCCTAATTATAATACTGATTATTAAACAATTATGACACTGAAAATGCAAACTGTTCTTTCAAGGAACGGACGACTTATTACACATCTACGATTAAAGAATTCCCAACGAGCACGAGAAATATAATTGAAGCCCTCATTATGCATCCCTTTAAAGCCAACGTGATTATCTTTGGCGTCGCTCCACCGAACAAACGAGGCGTCCCCTGCCGCCTCGTGCGCGATCATCTCTTGAGCACGTTCTTCTGGAAGAAGTTCCCGTCTCCGCGCGTCGCATCTTCGTTGATCGCCTTGTGCCTGTCCCTGCTGACCATCTCCTCGATCACCTCGCCGTCACCCTTTATAAGCCTGAAAAATAGGAATGCAGTGAATAATAATAATAAATAAATATTATTATGAGTACCCCGTTTATATAATGGCAAGCCCCAATTAAATATGTTTCTTAAAACCTATACCTGTGCCTTCCTGTGGACTCATCGTACACCTTCCTGACGACGCTCTGCTCCTTCTCCCACTGCTCCTTGGTCATCGGGGCCATGGTTTTCGACATGAGGCTGATGGGGATCTCGACGGTGCCCTCGTCCTCCTCCTCCTCCTCCTCGGGCTCCTTCTTCTTGCCACGCTCCTTCTCCCTGAGGCGCTTCTTCATCTTCTTCCTGAGCTTCTTGGCCTTCTTCTTCTCCTTGCGCCTCCGCCTCTCGTCCTCAGAGGAGCCCTCCTTCCTCTTGCGCTTCTTCTTCTCCTTGCGGTGCTTGCGGGTCCCCTCGTCACCGGAGGAGGACGACGAGGAGCTCGAGGTCTTCTTGCGCTTCTTGTCCCCCTCACTGGAAGGGGCCCTCTTGGGTGCCTTGGTTTTCTTGACGCCCGCCGAAGAATCCGATGACATTTTTGCAGGTTATGTTGTGACGTTTGAGGTTACGTTTATATTCGATTTCGGTCCCTCAATCACTTGAAATTGCATTGTGTGTGACTTTTGGTGTCCCTCGCACATAATTATGAGTGAAACCGTGAATTTCGTGCCCAATGTGCAAATCATGAGCGAATTGCTCGCCATGGGCATAGAGAAGCACGTCGCTGAAGTGGTAAGGTCGTCCAATTGGGTGTTTCAAGGGGGCCTTGCAGTGGTGGTCGGTTTCAGGCCCTGTACAACACCGGGAATGAGTCGTGTGATGCAGCAGTTGCCTTTGTCTTTGATAGTGCCGACAGGAGCCCTCCCCGCAGGACCCGTAGCAGGAGAACGAGCAGGAGGGCGAGGTTGGAGGCCAGAAAGGCGAAAGATCCCAAAGACTCAGGTGGCGGCTCCCAAGAGAGGCTGGACACCTACGAGCAGTTCTTCAAGATGGTCTTCGTCGTGAACTCAGCGCTCGAGATGAGCCCCGGCAAGGTCGCCTCCCAGGTGGCACACGCCTGCCTGGGCCTATACAGGACTATACTGTTTTCTGAGGCGACTGACTATGACGACGACCTGGACAACTGGGAGGAATTTGGGTAGGCCAGTAGAGTTGGGCGTAGGCACTGACTAACGCTTGATTCACAGGGAGAAGAAAGTCGTCCTCAAGGGCACCAACCACATGCATCTCACTGAGCTGGAGAGGGTCGCCACGCTGGCGGGCTTGCCGGCCTACATCGTGCGGGACGCGGGGCATACGGAGGTCATGCCCGGCTCCGTCACGGTTCTGGCCGTGTTTGGAAACGAGGCGGCAGTCACCGACATCACGGGCGACCTAAACCTTCTGTGATGCGGGAGATAAATCAACGACAAACAGTTTAACAATATATTAATAAAAAGAATATAGTATATAATCGATACAACTTAATAATGTAAAAAGGGAAGGAGCTTGTCGAATTTGATTTTGGCGTTTGATTTTGGTTATGGAATGCTCAGAACATCTGTATAAAAAAGGAGGTCGAGCCGTCCCTCCAGGACGGATCGTCGACGATCTTCGACCGGCACAGCGGGCACGTCTGCTCCCTGTCGAACCACGTGGTCACGCAACTCTCGCAGAAGATGTGCCTGCACTGCAGCAGCACCGGCGACTCGTACTCGTCATGGCAAATGGGACAATGCTCGCCCGCCGTCTGGATCTGCTCCTTGCTCGGGGACGAACCAACAGTCTAAAAAAAAACAGCATTTATTTTATCGCATGCCGCACAATATACTGGACAACTTTCAATAATAGAAACAAATAATTGACGTTATTTTTCATTCCTTCGACACACCAAGGCCCCTTGGAAATTAAGGCATCACAAGGCGACCTATTGTCTCAATATCGCTATAAATATTCACGCATTCTTATTTCCGTTCAATTCAGTCATCAATATTCATTCATACCATGGTTATGTTAGAATCACTATTACGCTTTTTAAACGCTGCAAATTTTGCCCCATTTTTTGTATTAAGCAACAACAAATTTGTTATAATTAAAAGTCTAATGTTAATATTGATGACTATTGATTTTGAAATGCAAGTTCCCTGCGACGGACAATCCTTACCACGTTCTGTAAAAGCTTGAATACGGCTGTTTTCAGCAGCTTAAACTTAGACATCAGGTCGGCCCCTTTCGATACCATGTAAGCGGCAGCCAGGAACACGCCGACAATTTTCTCGGTGCCCTGGTACGACTCCAGAAGGTAGTAGAGCCACGGCTGGATTGGGGCCAGGCCACGGTACAGCTGCGACAGCGCTTCGATAAATAAATAGATCTTTCCCTGAAACATTACAAACGTATATCACAATAGAAAATTTCTTTAACATTTGATATATAATTTAGATATTTGAAGAGGGACGGCAAAATATTTATTATATTTTGGGGGTGTTCATTAACTCCGATTGTTAATTTTTTTATGAAAATACATTATTAAGACGCAAAAATTCTAATTTAAAAATTGTTATTTGTTATTATGACGTCTTAAATATTACAACAACAAACTTAATAGATAACAGAGTTATTTCCTGATAAAAATGTTTGCGTTATTAGTTTATGATAGTGGTAAGCTCATTGAGACGATGTGATTAAACATAACAGGGAGATAAATTTCATAAGTAAATAAATAAAAACGGCTGTAGGAATATTAAAGAGCTAATGTGCATATAAGGCAATGAGTTTGAACCAAAAAATTATTAGAATGTTATTAAATAACCGAAAAGGCTCCAACCAGTGAGCTATTAACATTTGTTTCATATATTATTAAACGGAACTATTTTTGTGCAAATGTAGTCGCAAAAATTTGCATGATTAATTCTTCTTACAATATATGTGGGGCGCTAATTTATTTAGAATATTTCGAAGGTGGCTTTGAAAGATCTGGTCACGTGAAATAACAGTGTCAATGTAAATCGCCTCTAGTTAACAGATTTTACAATCTCCAGTAAACATGAATCTTAATTTCCATGAATACGATTATAAACAATTCAGCCAAGCCGCTAAGGATTTTTTTGCATGGGAGGGCTAAATTGCATCCAAGGGTATTAATAATATAATTATTAATTAATCTCTGATAACTGTGCCTTAATGGAGCAAAGATGAGATAATTACCCGTTTTTGGAAAGGAACGACGACTCCAGGAAGCATTGTCAAAACAATCTTGAACGTAACGGTGATAAGCTTAAGAATAAAATCAGTAATCCCGACGAACCATAGCAGGTCCCAAACGGTGAGCGGCTTCTCGTACGTCCTTATAAAGATGAGGTTCATATAGAGCTTCTCCTCGTCGAAAATGTAATGTATGAACAGCACACCAATAACGATGTAGACGACGGCGAGCAGCAGCTTGGTCATGTCCCTCCTGCCCCGCTTCGTCGCCTCCTTCTTCACCACCGAGTTCCCATGTATGAAGATGGCGAAGAGCACGATCACGTTGGCAATCCCCTCCTGGTGGTCGTAGATGCACTTGGCCAGCAGGATCGCCACGAAGGGGATGTACTTCTGGATGGCGCTCAGCGCCTGCTGCGCCTCCAGGTTGTCGGTGGCCTCCTCATGCTCGACGGGGTTGTTCTCTGCGCCGGCGGGGGCGCCTTCCTCAGGGCCGTTCTCTTGGCCGGGTTCCTGGCCATCGGCGGTGGCCGGCGCGGGACCGGGCTGCTCGACGTTGACCACGAAGCTGATGCTGGGCTGCGCTCCGGCCTGGTGCTGTACGTTCGGCTCTGACTGCGGCCTGTTTAGGAAGCTGGAGATGTTGACTGTGCGTGCAGTCTCCACCAGCGGCTGGATCTCCCTGATCACGTTGTGCAGGTTGTCGCGCAGCTGTCGAGCCCCCTCGACTGTGCGCCTGTGAAAATTACCACGGACTAGACTGCTGGGGGCCACTAGGGACGTCGTGCGGGACAGCGTCGGCGACGTAGATGAGTGGGTCAGCAGGAGCCCCCTTGGCTGAATTGCGTTGATTGTGCCGTCCGTCGATTGACTTCTTAAGAAATATGGTGGCTCACCTTCGTTAGAACTCGCCATTATCGTTTGTCCCTTTATCCAAAGGCTGATTGTTCCTCTGGGAACAACGGATTTCACATTACTTGGTTATTAACTTAACCAGACGTGTAATAAACATTGGTCGTTATCGATGAATCATTTTGATGACCATAACACCGCCTGCAGCGTAGGCAACTTAATGCGCACCCCTGTACACCCCGTCTACAAATTGCCTATATCCTATCATATATACAGGGTGTTTCAAATGATACCACCCAAATCGCCATTTCTGCCCTACAGATATTTTTCTGCAGAAACAAGTAAAAAATAGTTTGACAATATGTAAATTTTTAGTTATTTCAAAAGGTGACAAAACATGCATATTAGCTAATCTATCAAACAGCAATCATTAACCTCAGGGTACAAAATGAACCAGCAAACGTAAAAATTATGTACAGTATATTAATATAATAATTACAACGCATCTTGCTCTCGTACAAAAATATAAAACGCTCTTCGAGTTTATAAAACTTATGTATTATTTAGACTAGAAGGACCTAATTAAACATTGAGTTAATGTCATTTCCACGGAGGCTTGCCCCCTTTTCGGTTGTGCATGGCAGCTTTACATTTGGCTTCGTCATGTCCCTGCAAAATACATCATGGTCATCAACATTGCATAGTATTTGAAAACTACTTACGTCCGCAGTACACGTCGATCGATCATGGCACACATCCTCCATTGAATCGGCATTCGAGGAGTAGTTTTGCTTATTCAACAACTGTAATACAAAAAATAAAAATAAAAGCAGGATGTTCAAAGATACTAAATTAATAAGTATACGGAACGAAATATTTAAATGACAAGTGAATCCACATACCAACTGCACATATTTCTGTAAGTCGCTCTCAATCTGCATCCGCTCCTTGCCCATCTTGCTCGACACGGGCGTCTCCTCCAGCTTGCCGTACCCACCGCCGCAACTGTACCCCTCGAGCGTTGAAGAAGAGCTGCCGGCCTGGCCGTTCAGCTTCTTCTCGTCGGACTCGTCCATCTTCTCCGACAGCACCTCCTCTAAATTCGAATACGACTGGGACTTTAGCGTGTACAGTTGGTCGAGGGTGCCGTCGTGGGGCGTGGCCGGGCTTTTACCGTTGTTTATGATCTTCAGCGCCTCCAGCCACTGCGCCTCCATCACCTTGTGCAGCTGCTCGGCGATCGTGGCCCGGCGCTCGTTCATCTGCCGCATCTTCTGCTGCAGCCTCTCCAGCTGCTGGTGGCTCTGCGAGAGCTTCACCTTGTACAGTTTCACCTCCTCGCTGTGCTTCTCTTCCAGCAGGTTCACCTCAAGACCGTGCCTAAAATAATTAATACACAATAAATATAATTACGTTCCAATAGTTTCATTCACATGCAAAGGGATGAACCAAATTTAATATCATTGTTGTAATTATTGTAGAAAATTTATCAGGAATGGAATTTTCTTCAAATTATTCATTAAAGGCTTTTGAACTTAAAATTTGGCATTGAAATTTATGACAGAATTGAAAATTTGTAAGGAAAACTTAAAAAATTGTAAAAAATACTTAAAAATTGGTAAGAAATACTTGAAAATTGCATAGTAATCATTGAAATTTTAAATTAATGATTAAAATTTGTAAGATATATTTAAAATTTCGACTGCAATCATTGAAATTTTAATAATTTTAGAGTAATCATTGAAATTATCACAGTAAAAATTGCTTTGAGGAACCGACATTTATGACAAAATTGAAAATTTGTTAGAAATACTTGAAAATTGCATAGTAATCATTGAAATTTTAAATTAATAATTAAAATTTGTAAGATATATTTAAAATGTTGACAGCAATCATTGAAATTTAAAAAAATTACAGTTATCATTGAAATTATCATAGTAAAAATTCCTATGAGGCATTGAAATTTATGACAGAATTGAAAATTTGTAAGAAATACTTGAAAATTGCATAGTAATCATTGAAATTTTAAATTAATTATTAAAATTTGAAAGATTTATTTAAAATTTTGATAGCAACCATTGAAATTTTAATAATTTTACAGTAATGATTGAAATTATCACAGTAAAAATTGCTTTGAGGCATTGACATTTATGACAAAATTGAAAATTGCATATTAATCATTGAAATTTTAAATTAATACTAAAAATTTGTAAGATATATTTAAAATGTTGACAGCAATCATTGAAATTTAAAAAAATTACAGTTATCATTGAAATTATCATAGTAAAAATTCCTATGAGGCATTGAAATTTATGACAGAATTGAAAATTTGTAAGAAATACTTGAAAATTGCATAGTAATCATTGAAATTTTAAATTAATTATTAAAATTTGAAAGATATATTTAAAATTTTGACAGCAATCATTGAAATTTAAATAATTTTACAGTAATTATAGAAATTATCACAGTAAAAATTGCTTTGAGGCATTGAAATTTATGACAGCATTGAAAATTTGTAAGAAATACTTGAAAATTTCATAGAAATCATTAAAATTTTAAATTAATGATTAAAATTTGTAAGATATATTTAAAATTTTAACAGAAATCATTAAAATTTGGTCGGTTCTAAATGATAATTTTACAGTAATCATTGACATTATCACAGTAAAAATTGAAATTTTGGTAAATAACTGAATATGTGCGAAAAATAACTAACACATTACAATAACCATTGATACATTGACATCAATACTTAAAATTATTGAATAAATAATTCAAAATTCAAAATTTTAGCAGAATAATTGAAAATTGTGAGAAATATTAAACAACTTACAGTAATCATAGAAATTTTGACAGTAACAATGAAAACTTTGGCATAATCATTGATCATTTTAAAGCAATTAATGCAGTAACTTGATAGAATTAAAAATTTATGAGAAATACTTGAAATTTTGACACCTTTAATTGAACTACTTACAGTAATCATAGAAATGTTGACGTAACAATGAAAACTTTGGCATAAACATTGATAATTTTAAAGTAATTAACACAGTAATTTGATAGAATTAAAAATGTATGCGAAATAATTCAAATTTTGACAGCAATAATTCAAATTTTGAATTAATAATAGATATTTTGACAGAATTGAAAATGGCTGAAGAACAGCCTAATTATAATCAGCTGCAATATATTTTTTTGTTGGGTATGTCGTATCAATCGTACTTTTCGGTGAGTTGGTGAATGTGCCCGGCGGCAGTTCTGGCGATTCCCAGCTCCCTGCTTCTAATTTCCGCTTGCAACGAAGTCTCTGCCTTGTCGAGCTGCCCCTGAAACTCGCGCAGCTTATCCCGCACCACAATCTCCACTTGCTCCTGGTAGAAGTTACGCAGTTCCACTTTATTCTTTTCGAAGGAGTCTTTCAGCTTCACTATATCGTCTTGCAGAGTTTTCTAGAATAGTAGAACATATTAATTAACATCAAGCTATTTTTGTAATCATTTATAGCAGGCAAATTTGATATCGGCCCCAAAACATATTTAAATGCTTACCTGCAGCAGTTTCATATTTCCGTTTTCATGTAATAGGGTCCTCTTATGCGCCTCCAGCTCCTTAATTTGGCTCTGCTTGTCGTTCAGCAGCGCCTCTAGCTGCGCATATTGAACCTTCATGCAAGAAAACTCGGATTGGCACATCTCGATCACTCGTTTGCTTTGCTGCACTTCCTTCTTCGAATCCGTTAGAACACATTTACTCTACGAAACAATAAAAAATAAGTGCTGAATTTGGCAGACCGAATCTATTAAAGATCGCTCTTGTATCGAGAATTATTTTCAATCATTCTTATTATTATTATTATTTTATATACAGAGTGAGCAACAATGATTGTGGCCAAGTCAAATTTTCTGCTAGAAATCTGGGGACTCTCTTTACTTCGGGTTATTCCAAGTAAGAAAGTAACTTGATTTGACAGTAGAAGCATCGTATGTTTGATACGCCAAAAGAGAAGCTGTTTAAGAGGATTTTTTAAATTTTTTAAATTATTTTTTTTGTTGTTCCAACATGCAACCAATCAAATTACAATCATTACTGCTCCCTTGTTATATAAAAAAAAAATCTTAACAGTTCTGAACAATATTTTTATTCAAATCTCAATAATTTACTTAGAAAACCGCAAAAATGTTAAACATCAAATTTTTAGTTAAAATCACCATTTCCAAATAGCAAATTATTTTTAACCGATCTAGAAATCATCCTGGTAATAACAGCAAAAATGGTCTCTTTTCCAAAAGGGGCATGCCGTGGTACCTCTTTCACTTCGAGCTCCTTCTGCACGATAATTTCGTTCAACTTCTGATTCCTGTCCACCTCCGTCCTGTACCGGTCCTCCATCTCTCTGACCCGAGCCTCCACGGTGGCGAGCCTGCCGCTTAGGTCCTGGTTCTCCTCGGCCAGGCGGCTCAGCTTGTCCTGGTTCGAGTGCACCAGGTGCAGAGCCTTTGCCGCCTCTTGCTCGTGATGAGAGATTTTCTGAAACATGCCCATGCAATTAGCTTTTTGGGGAGGCACAAAGGGGTAAAATGTGCGAAATAAATGTTATCAAAGTATTAATCACAGACAGGTGTTTTTAAGTAAATTCACAATGTGATGATAAGTGATAAGAATTACTTTGGCCGCATCGGTGTTATCGTATTCCCGCTGCGTCTGCAGGTCTCTTATGGTGCTTTCCAGCTCATCGCGCTCCCTAGTCAGGTCCTGAAGCCTCGACCCCATCTGCTCCCAGGCGTCGTGGAACTTGAGGATCGCTTTGTCTTTGGCCTGGTCGACGCGGACAGCAACAGCCACTCTCTCCCGCAACTCCAGGTCTCGCAATTGGAGCTCTTGAATCAGCTCTTCACAGTGCTAAAGAAACGAAGAATTATTAATGGTAGAGTTCTGCAGATTGGATGAATACATGCATTCAGTTGCTAAAACACTCACCTGCCTCCGCATCTTTTCCTCCTCGAGCTTCTCTTTGGTGGAAGTAAACGATTCCCGGCAGCTCCTGCCCCATAAGCCCTTCAAGCTTAGGAGCGCATCGTTGTTACTCAAATTAATATCTGCCTCGCTTAGCGACTCCACTGTAAGTTTGACCGGCTTACGACGGGCCGTCGTTTGTGTGGAGTCGCTGCTGCTGGCACTTGCTGATTTGTCCCCTTGCGTCGATTCCGTCGCCTCGCATGGGCCCGCCTTGGCCCCACAGTACGTCCTACCACCATCTGCATTATCGTAGGCCACCCTTTGATTCTTTGCACGAACATCACCCAGCTTCTTCTGCGTCTCAATCTCCCCCAATATATCCTCAATGTCCTTCAAATTAATAATCCTCCCGTTGACCTCTATGATGTCGTCCTTGGGAGCATCCGCGGTGTAATTGAGCGCACAACGTGCACCAGTGTTGTAAATAAACTTATCGATATCGGCGAGCATCTGCCTGCGATGATCCACGCCATTCTGCTGAGGCTTCAGCTCGCTGCTTGTGCTCGGGGTCAGCGGCTGTGGCTGGGGCCGCTTGTACCGGTCTCGGGGCTTCTGCGGGGTGCTGAAGGTGCTGCTGCTGTTGCAGAACGCGTCCCTGGAGCGCAGGATGTCGTCCGAGCTGCCGTACTTCCGACCGCCGTCCATCGCTGACGAACCGATCGTGCTCTCGGCGAGCTCTAGGTGGTTGAGGCGGCCCTGCAGGTGGCTCACTTCGGTTATGAGGTGGTCGACGATGTTCAGGTACGGCCCGGACACATACGAGTCGTTCAGCTCTAGCTGGCTGGAGAAGAAGTCGGGGGGTATCAGCAGCAGGTCGTCTGTGTCATCCGTTTCACTCATAACTACCTAATTTGTACATTTGTGCGTGGTTGCTTGGACGTTGGATGACTCGAGTGGCTACTTCGTATCCATGCACGTCCCTTTAATTGCTGTTTGTTGATTACCTGCGTGCAATTGATCCAACAACAGGGAATGTACACAAAACACAGAGTTGTTTGACAACATTAGGTGACATTAACAGGTAGCAAAACATACCTATAAAGTTCGTTGAACCGAAAACGTGTTTACAAAGAAGTGGAGGTATCTGCCAGCAATGGTTCATATCCTGGCTAAATTAAATCAGTAGTTCACAATTAGTGGTGGCGCTGTAGACGAGGCATTAAATTCAAATAATTGTGTCCTATTTTTAAGAAAAGTAAAGAAAATAACTTAGAATCTACATTACCATTATAACATACTCGTCAAATGTTCAGAGGAATTTTCTTCAGACATACTGTATATAAATCTTTCATAAAGTTTTCATAATATATATTAAAAAAATTTCAGTAATGTCAGTCATAGATCAACTTGGAAAGTTAATAACTCGATTTTCTCACTTAATTTACACATACTTGTTGAATTTTCAGAGGAATTATCTTCAGGCATACTGTATACAAATCTAACATAAAATTTTCAAAATATCCATTAGATAAATTTTCAGGAATTTCAGAGACAGATAAACTTATACTGGTCAACTCGAAAAGTTAATAACTCGATTTTCTCAGTTAATTTACACATACCCATCGTCAAATTTTCAGAGTTATTATCTTCAGGTATACTGTGTACAAGTCTGGCAGAAAAATTCTCACAATATTCATTAGATAAATTTTCAGGAATTTCAGTGACAGATTATAATGGTCAACTGGCAAAGTTAATATCTCGATTTTCTCACTTAATTTACAAATATTCGCTGTCAAATTCTCAGAGGAATTATCTTCAGGTATACTGTATGCAAATCTGGCACACAATTTTCAAAATATCCGTCAGATAAGTTTTCAGAAATTACAGTACAGATAAGCGATTCTTGTCAATTTGTAAAGTTAATAACTCGATATTCTCACTTATTTCGAACTACCTTTCTGTCAAATTTTCAGAGGAATTATGTTCAGGCATACTGTATGCAAATCTGGCATAAATTTTTCAAAATATCCGTCTGATAAGTTTTCAGAAATTACAGTGACAGATAAGCGATTCTTGTCAATTTGTAAAGTTAATAACTCGATATTCTCACTTATTTCGAACTACCTTTCTGTCAAATTTTCAGAGGAATTATGTTCAGGCATACTGTATGCAAATCTGGCATAAATTTTTCAAAATATCCGTCTGATAAGTTTTCAGAAATTACAGTGACAGATAAGCGATTCTTGTCAATTTGTAAAGATAATAGCTCGATTTTCTCACTTATTTCGGACATTCTTTCTGTCAAATTTTTAGAGGAATTATCTTCAGGCATATTGTATGCAAATCTGGCACAAAATTTTCAAAATATCCGTCAGATAAGTTTTCAGAAATTACAGTTACAGATAATCGATTCTTGTCAATTTGTAAAGTTAATAGCTCGATTTTCTCACTTGTTTCGGACATCCTTTCTGTCAAATTTTCAGAGGAATTATCTTCAGGCATACTGTATGCAAATCTGGCATAAAATTTTCAAAATATCCGTTAGATAAGTTTTCAGAAATTACAGCACAGATAAGCGATTCTTGCCAATTTGTAAAGTTAATAGCTCGATTTTCTCACTTATTTCGGACATCCCTTCTGTCAAATTTTCAGAGGAATTATCTTCAGGCATACTGTATGCAAATCTGGCATAAATTTTTCAAAATATCCGTTAGATAAGTTTTCAGAAATTACAGCACAGATAAGCGATTCTTGTCAATTTGTAAAGTTAATAGCTTGATTTTCTCACTTATTTCGGACATCCTTTCTGTCAAATTTTCAGAGGAATTATCTTCAGGCATACTGTATGCAAATCTGGCACAAAATTTTCAAAATATACGTCAGATAAGTTTTCAGAAATTACAGTACAGATAAGCGATTCTTCTCAATTTGTAAAGTTAATAGCTCGATTTCTCACTTATGTCGGACATCCTTTGTGTCAAATTTTTAGAGGAATTATCTTCAGGCATACTGTATGCAAATCTGGCACAAAATTTTCAAATATCCGTCAGATAAGTTTTCAGAAATTACAGTACAGATAAGTGATTCTTCTCTATTTGTAAAGTTAATAGCTCGATTTTCTCACTTATTTCGGACATCCTTTGTGTCAAATTTTTAGAGGAATTATCTTCAGGCATACTGTATGCAAATCTGGCACAACATTTTCAAATATCCGTCAGATAAGTTTTCAGAAATTACAGTACAGATAAGTGATTCTTCTCTATTTGTAAAGTTAATAGCTCGATTTCTCACTTATGTCGGACATCCTTTGTGTCAAATTTTTAGAGGAATTATCTTCAGGCATACTGTATGCAAATCTGGCACAACATTTTCAAAGTATCCGTCAGATAAGTTTTCAGAAATTACAGTACAGATAAGCGATTCTTCTCTATTTGTAAAGTTAATAGCTCGATTTTCTCACTTATTTCGGACATCCTTTGTGTCAAATTTTTAGAGGAATTATCTTCAGGCATACTGTATGCAAATCTGGCACAAAATTTTCAAATATCCGTCAGATAAGTTTTCAGAAATTACAGTACAGATAAGTGATTCTTCTCAATTTGTAAAGTTAATAGCTCGATTTTCTCACTTATTTCGGATATCCTTTCTGTCAAATTTTCAGAGGAATTATCTTCAGGCATACTGTATGCAAATCTGGCATAAAATTTTCAAAATATCCGTCAGATAAGTTTTCAGAAATTACAGTGACAGATAAGCGATTCATGTCAATTTGTAAAGTTAATAGCTCAATTTTCTCACTTACTTCGGACAACCTTTGTGTCAAATTTTCAGAGGAATTACCTTCAGGCATACTATATGTAAATCTGGCACAAAATTTTCAAAATATCCGTCAGATAAGTTTTCAGAAATTACAGGGACAGATGAGCTATTCTTGTCTATTTGTACAGTTAATAACTCGATTTTCTCACTTATTTCGGACATCCTTTATGTCAAATTTTCAGAGGAATTATCTTCAGGCATACTGTATGCAAATCTGGCATAAAATTTTCAAAGTATCCGTCAGATAAGTTTTCAGAAATTACAGGGACAGATGAGCTATTCTTGTCTATTTGTACAGTTAATAACTCGATTTTCTCACTTATTTCGGATATCCTTTCTGTCAAATTTTCAGAGGAATTACCTTCAGGCATACTATATGTAAATCTGGCACAAAATTTTCAAAATATCCGTCAGATAAATTTTCAGAAATTACAGGGACAGATAAGCGATTCTTGTCAATTTGTAAAGTTAATAACTCGATATTCTCACTTATTTCGAACTACCTTTCTGTCAAATTTTCAGAGGAATTATGTTCAGGCATACTGTATGCAAATCTGGCATAAATTTTTCAAAATATCCGTCTGATAAGTTTTCAGAAATTACAGTGACAGATAAGCGATTCTTGTCAATTTGTAAAGTTAATAACTCGATATTCTCACTTATTTCGAACTACCTTTCTGTCAAATTTTCAGAGGAATTATGTTCAGGCATACTATATGTAAATCTGGCACAAAATTTTCAAAATATCCGTCAGATAAATTTTCAGAAATTACAGGGACAGATAAGCGATTCTTGTCAATTTGTAAAGTTAATAGCTCGATTTTCTCACCTATTTCGGACATCGTTTCCGTCAAATCTTCAGAGGAATTATCTTCAGGCATAGTGTATGCAAATCTGGCACTAAATTTTCAAAATATCCGCCAGATAAGTTTTCAGAAATTACAGTATAGATAAGCGATTCTTGTCAATTTGTAAAGTTAATAGCTCGATTTTCTCACTTATTTTGGACATCCTTTGTGTCAAATTCTTAGAGGAATTATGTTCAGGCATACTGTATGCAAATCTGGTATAAAATGTTCAAAATATCCGTCAGATAAGTTTTCAGAAATTACAGTAACAGATAAGCGATTCTTGTCAATTTGTAAAGTTAATAGCTCGATTTTCTCACTTATTTTGGACATCCTTTGTGTCAAATTTTTAAAGGAATTATCTTCAGGCATACTGTATGCAAATCTGGTATAAAATGTTCAAAATATCCGTCAGATAAGTTTTCAGAAATTACAGTAACAGATAAGCGATTCTTGTCAATTTGTAAAGTTAATAGCTCGATTTTTTCACTTATTTCGGACATCCTTTCTGTCAAATTTTTAAAGGAATTATCTTCAGGCATACTGTATGCAAATCTGGTATAAAATGTTTAAAATATCCGTCAGATAAGTTTTCAGAAATTACAGTAACAGATAAGCGATTCTTGTCAATTTGTAAAGTTAAAAGCTCGATTTTCTCACTTATTTCTGACATCCTTTGTGTCAAATTTTTAGAGGAATTATCTTCAGGCGTACTGTATGCAAATCTGGCACAAAATTTTCAAAATATCCGTCAGATAAGTTTTCAGAAATTACAGTGACAGATAAGCGATTCTTGTCAATTTGTAAAGTTAATAGCTCGATTTTCTCACTTATTTCGGACATCCTGTCTGTCAAATTTTTAGAGGAATTATCTTTAGGCATACTGTATGCAAATCTGGCACAAAATTTTCAAAATATCCGTCAGATAAGTTTTCAGAAATTACAGTGACAGATAAGCGATTCTTGTCAATTTGTAAAGTTAATAGCTCGATTTTCTCACTTATTTCGGACATCCTTTGTGTCAAATTTTTAGAGGAATTATCTTCAGGCATACTGTATGCAAATCTGGCACAAAATTTTCAAAATATCCGTCAGATAAGGTTTCAGAAATTACAGTACAGATAAGCGATTCTTGTCAATTTGTAAAGATAATAGCTCGATTTTCTTACTTCTTTCGGACATCCTTTGTATCAAATTTTAAGAGGAATTATCTTCAGGTATACTATATGCATATCTGGCATAAAATTTGCAAAATATTTATTAGATAAGTTTTCAGAAATTACAGTCACAGATAAGCGATTCTTGTCAATTTGTAAAGTTAATAGCTCGATTTTCTCACTTATTTCGGACATCCTTTGTGTCAAAGTTTAAGAGGAATTATCTTCAGGTATACTGTATGCAAATCTGGCACAAAATTTTCAAAATATCCGTCAGATAAGTTTTCAGAAATTACAGTACAGATAAGCGATTCTTGTCAATTTGTAAAGTTAATAGCTCGATTTTCTCACTTATTTCGGACATCATTTGTGTCAAATTTTTAGAGGAATTATCTTCAGGCATACTGTATGCAAATCTGGCATAAATTTTTTAAAATATCCGTCAGATAAGTTTTCAGAATTTACAGTGACAGATAAGCGATTCTTGTCAATTTGTAAAGTTAATAGCTTGATTTTCTCACTTATTTCGGACAACCTTTGTGTCAAATTTTCAGAGGAATTATGTTCAGGCATACTAAATGCAAATCTGGCATAAAATTTTCGAAATATCCGCCAGATAAGTTTTCAGAAATTACAGTGACAGATAAGCGATTCTTGTCAATTTGTAAAGTTAATAGCTCGATTTTCTCACTTATTTCGGACATCCTTTCTGTCAAATTTTCAGAGGAATTATCTTAAGGCATATTGTATGTAAATCCGGGATAAAATTTTCAAAATATGCGTCAGATAAATTTTCAGGAATTTCAGTGACAAATAACTCGATTTTCTCACATTTCTGTGCTGTTTATTATCGCATCGGAGGATTATCGAATTTCGGAACGGCTTTGTTTCCGCCCGTTTCGTTGGAGGAGCGATTCTTCCCATTTACCGTTTTTTTTTCGTCCGGCATTTACGGCGCGCCGTAAAACTCTGCGTTTGTGTGTTTTTATGGGGCTCAAAGGTGCCGCGCTCGATCCGAGGGATTTGCATTTTTATTTCGATTTTATTCACGCGCGCCTCGGCCACAGGTCGCGACCCCGCGGGGCCCCGCCGCCGAAGAGGACGCGCGACGGCCCCACACGGGACGCCGGGGGAAGAAAAATGGGAATTCCGAGGTTCCAGGTTCATTACCCGGCGGAGGGCGGCCGCAGGTGACACGATTCGCACGCCGGATGACCCCCGCGACATTTGGGGGGTCAATTGGGTTCTCTTGTTTATTCGATTGTGCTGATCCCACTCGATTAGTGCTAGACGGTTATTGAGGCGAGCAACGGGATATTCGTAAATTATGCGCTATATGGAGAGTTCTATTCGGGCCTCTTCAATGGTGGGTAGTAAAAATGCTAAATTATTTGTTCCTTGATTGCAATGTGCACGTTAAACAAATATTAGCATTCATTATGCGACGGCGTTAAACGGATATTTTTGGATACACAAATATAAGCAATTAATGGTATTAAGATATGGAAACAGAAAAAAATGTTGATAATATCCAACAAGCTATCACATCCTTATTATTAGACCCCACGAACAAAACGTAACATTACCCCAAAGAAATTCGAACTCTGAAAAGAGAACACTCTAAGTTTTCATAACATTACACATTGATCCATCTTTGATCAGATTGTAATAATTATAGTAAAATACGATTAAGTGTTTTGCATAATATTTAAAAATAAGATATGTAAACAATGAGGCGGCAGGATCATTTCTCACTGACGGTCGCTCGTAGCAAATCTACAGGTGCATCATCATCATCATCATCATCTGGAGGAATAGAGTAGCCGGGTCCTACTCCAAACGGGGCGACTCAATGATAAATCGGTCTTGGGCCAGGCGCGCGGAGTAAAGACTTAATTTTTCAATTCCGCACGGATCCTAATGGCCAATTTGAGTCTCTCCCCGGAGCCCCGGAGGAGCCGCTCCGGTAATAAATAGCCGGCCCGAAGAGCATTAGCGATATCTTATACGGCCGTTTCAATGGGCCGGCAATCTGCTTGCGAGGCTCACAATGGCAAATTAATATCGTTACAGATGGGCATGCGGGGTCGCCCTGGACACAATGCCGGTCATCGCCGGACCGCGGAGGCCCGAGGGGGCCGTGGGGGCCGCGGGGGGCTGAAAAAGAGGCACGCCGCGCACCGACAGAACAGTTATTCAAATACGGCGTAGAAGAAGAAGAGGGACGTGTGCTTCCACCTGTTTTATGTGTGCGTGTGAGCGTGTGTTAGTGTCGTTGCCGTTCGGAATTCTAGGACTCCAATGCAGGCGCGTCTGTGTATTATAATGAGCGCCCGTTGTGGGTCAGGGGTCGCCGCTCAAGACTGATCACTACTGTTGCATCGGCGATGACCAACACCAATGGGAAGTCCTGGGCGAAAGCCAAAGCTCTTCGCGATATAAAGTTATTGAGAATCACTGAATTGTGATTGTCATATAAATGGCATCAACCACAACCCTTATCACCAGAGATCAGAAAAATAAGACAATCAACGGAGACTCTGTTTTACATAACTTAGAAAACTAGCACATAACTTCCTGAAATGACCAGTAGGGAATGTCAATTACTGAAATTTCTGAAATTTTATCTAATGGATATTTTGGAAATTTTATGCCAGATTTGCATACAGTATGCCTCGAGATAATTCCTCTGAATATTAGGCAATAGCTTTGTATCAATTAAGTGAGAAAATCGAGTTATTAACTTTGCCAGTTGACCAGTATAAGTTATCTGTCACAGAAATTAGTCACTAAAAGTTAGAACATATCATAAATTTTGCGCTACTTCTCATGGGAATCGTGTGAGATCTTTTAAAAGTTGTAAAGTTGTCGTTATAACAGCTAAGAGTTGTAAAATATAAATGTTATGCCACAAGTCATTTACGCCATTTCACGTCACTTAAAAGTTATAACGTATCATAAATTTTGTTGCACACATCATAAAATCATCAGTTATCATCAGTGAACAAGTCAATTATCAGTCTTCATCTGCGAACAAGTCAATCGTCAGTCTTCATCAGTAAACAAATCAGTCATCAGTCGCATCAGTCATGATATATCACATCAAAGTTGTCATGATAGATTACTTAAAAGTCGAAAAAAATAAGTCGTATGAGTTGTGATACGTCACTTAGAAGTTATAATATATTATAAATGATGTTACACACACCATAAAATCATCATCAGTCAACAAGTCAATCATCTACAGTCTATCAGTCACATCAGTTATGATACGTGTATATCAGTTATAAGTTGATAATAGGACTTCGTTTAGGTTGTGATACATCACTTAAATATTATAACATATCATACATGTTGTTATACACACCATCAGTCATCATCAGTCAACAAGTCAATCATCTGCAGTATCTCAGTCACATCAGTTATGATACGTGTATATCACTTAAAAGTTGACAAAATGACTTCGTTTAGGTTGTGATACGTCACTTAAATATTATAACATATCATACATGTTGTTATACACACCATCAGTCATCATCAGTCAACAAGTCAATCATCTGCAGTATCTCAGTCACATCAGTTATGATACGTGTATATCACTTAAAAGTTGACAAAATGACTTCGTTTAAGTTGTGATACGTCACTTAAATATTATAATATAACATACATGTTGCTGCACACATCATAAAATGATCAGTCAACGTGTCAATTATCAGTCGCATCAGTCATGATACATGACTTGAAAATAGGTTGAAAACCTATCAAAGTTTATTTTATTATAAAATTCGTTTTTCTATTAATGAAATTAATCGGTGATTATTTTTTGTATTTTTAAACAATTTTAATAATTTTCGTGATTTGTCTTGATTTTTTTATTTTAATTAGTTTTGCTACAATTTTCTTATAAATATTTTATATTATGCAGCAATTTTCTTATTTATTGTTTATTTTTCATCAGCTCTCTTAATTTTTCAACAATTTTAGTACTTGTAGGTATGTTAATCGGTGATTATTTTTTGTATTTTTAAACAATTTTAATAATTTTCGTGATATGTCTTGCTTTTTTTTATTTTAATTAGTTTTGCTACAATTTTCTTATAAATATTTTATATTATGCAGCAATTTTCGTATTTATTGTTTATTTTTCATCAGCTCTCTTAATTTTTCAACAATTTTAGTACTTGTAGGTATGTACTTACAAGAATTTGAAAAAAATTCTAACTTTTTATTATAATATTGCTAATATTATTTTTAATACTTTTTTGACATGATTTGTGGATGATTTAAGGTATTAAAAAATTCTAAAAGATATTCCAAATTTACATAAAAAGTTAAGTGATATCTGTTATAAACGTTATGAAATAATGTTTCTTCCGGTGTTAATTTATGAAATTTCAGTAAATTTATCCTGCATTTTATGAAATGTTACCTTTTTTTGTATATTTTGAGCACATTTTTATGCAGTTTTACTAATTGGCTACGTAATTTTAAATCTCAATGGAATTGTCGAAAAATAACTTTGAAATTTTTTATGTATTTTCCAGTTTTTCAGCTATTTATCATTCTTATTTCATTACTTGTAGGTACTCAGAAGATTTTCAATAATTTAATTACTTTTTTTTATAAAATTGCAACAATTGTTTTACGTCATTTAGGGATGATTTGGTGTATTCAAAAATTATCAAAAATATCCCAAATTTTCATGAAAAGTTAAGTGATCTTTGTGACGAAAGTTATGAAATATGTTTTGTCAGATATAAATTTATAAAATTTCAGTAAATTTAGAGCGCATCTTATGAAATATTACCTTTTTTATATATATTTGGGGTATAATTTTAAGCACTTTTAGTAATTGACTACGTAATTTAAAATCTCAGTGGATTTGTCGAAAAATAACTTGAGCAGATTTTCAAAAAATTTCTTACTTTTTTTAGTCACTAAAAGTTAGAACATATCATACATTTTGCGCTACTTCTCATGGGAATCGTGTGAGATCTTTTAAAAGTTGTAAAGTTGTCGTTATAACAGCTAAGAGTTGTAAAATATAAATGTTATGCCACAAGTCATTTACGCCATTTCACGTCACTTAAAAGTTATAACGTATCATAAATTTTGTTGCACACATCATAAAATCATCAGTTATCATTAGTGAACAAGTCAATTATCAGTCTTCATCTGTGAACAAGTCAATCGTCAGTCTTCATCAGTTTTCATCAGTAAACAAATCAATCATCAGTCGCATCAGTCATGATATATCACATCAAAGTTGTCATGATAGATTACTTAAAAGTCGAAAAAAATAAGTCGTATGAGTTGTGATACGTCACTTAGAAGTTATAATATATTATAAATGATGTTACACACACCATAAAATCATCATCAGTCAACAAGTCAATCATCTACAGTCTATCAGCCACATCAGTTATGATACGTGTATATCAGTTATAAGTTGATAATAGGACTTCGTTTAGGTTGTGATACATCACTTAAATATTATAACATATCATACATGTTGTTATACACACCATCAGTCATCATCAGTCAACAAGTCAATCATCTACAGTATCTCAGTCACATCAGTTATGATACGTGTATATCACTTAATAGTTGACAAAATGACTTCGTTTAGGTTGTGATTCGTCACTTAAATATTATAATATAACATACATGTTGCTGCACACATCATAAAATGATCAGTCAACGTGTCAATTATCAGTCGCATCAGTCATGATACATGACTTGAAAATAGGTTGAAAACCTATCCAAGTTTATTTTATTATAAAATTCGTTTTTCTATTAATGAAATTAATCGGTGATTATTTTTTGTATTTTGAAACAATTTTAATAATTTTCGTGATTTGTCTTGCTTTTTTTATTTTAATTAGTTTTGCTACAATTTTCTTGTAAATATTTTATATTATGCAGCAATTTTCTTATTTATTGTTTATTTTTCATCAGCTCTCTTAATTTTTCAACAATTTTAGTACTTGTAGGTATGTACTTAGAAGAATTTGAAAAAAATTCTAACTTTTTATTATAATATTGCGCTTTTTTTTTTCTTCCAACGAAACTTTCATTACTTTATATTATAATTACATTGTTTTACAAATAATTAGAATGTATAGGCGGAAAGACCGCAGGTCGATAGCCAATAAAATATTGTTACTACTACTATTGCTAATATTATTTTTAATACTTTTTTTACATGATTTGTGGATGATTTAAGGTATTAACAAATTCTAAAAGATATTCCTAATTTACATAAAAAGTTAAGTGATATTTGTTATAAACGCTATGAAATAATGTTTCTTCCGGTGTTAATTTATGAAATTTCAGTAAATTTATCCTGCATTTTATGAAATGTTACCTTTTTTTGTATATTTTGAGCACATTTTTATGCAGTTTTATTAATTGGCTACGTAATTTTAAATCTCAATGGAATTGTTGAAAAATAACTTATAAAATTTTGTATGTATTTTCCAGTTTTTCAGCTATTTATCATTCTTATTTCATTACTTGTAGGTACTCAGAAGATTTTCAATAATTTAATTACTTTTTTTAATAAAATTGCAACAATTGTTTTACGTCATTTAGGGATGATTTAGTGTATTCAAAGATTATCAAAAATATCCCAAATTTTCATGAAAAGTTAAGTGATCTTTGTGACGAACGTTATGAAATATGTTTTGTAAGGTATAAATTTATAAAATTTCAGTAAATTTAGAGCGCATCTTATGAAATATTACATTTTTTATATATATTTGGGGTATAATTTTAAGCACTTTTAGTAATTGACTACGTAATTTAAAATCTCAGTGGATTTGTCGAAAAATAACTTGAGCAGATTTTCAACAATTTTCTTACTTTTTTTTAATAAAATTGCAATATCTTCTATACATCATTTATTGATGATTTAAGGTATTCAAAAATTCTAAAAGATATGCCAAATTTACATAAAAAGTTAAGTGATATTTGTGACAAACGTTATGAAATAATATTTCTCAGGTGTTAATTTATGAAATCTCAGTTAATTTATCCTGCATTTTTTAAAGTATTGCATTCTTTGTATATTTTGAGCATATTTTTATGTAGTATTAGTTATTGGCTATGCAGTATACCTGAAGATAAAACCTCTGAAATTTTGACCACCGATATGTGTAAATTAAGTGAGAAAATCGAGTTATTAACTTTTCGAGTTGACCAGTATAAGTCATTTGTCACTGAAATTCCTGAAAATGTATCTAATGGATATTTTGAAAATTTTATGCCAGATTTGCATACAATATACTGGAAGATAATTTCTCTGAGAATTTGACAGCGGATATATGTAAATTAAGTGAGAAAATTGTGTTATTAACTTTCTGAGTTTACCTGTACAAGTTATCTGTCACTGAATTTTCTGAAAATTTATCTATTGGATATTATAATTTTTTTCTGCCAAACTTGCATACAGTATGCCTGAATATATTTCCTCTGAAATTATGAAGATCAGTATGTCTTACATAAGTGAGAAAATCGAATAATTAACTTTCCATCTTGACCAGTTTTGTTATCAGCTAGTGAAGTTTCTGAAAATTTATCTAGCAGATATTTTGAAAATTTTATGCCAGATTTTTATACATTATGCCTAACGATATTTCCTCTGAAAATTTGACAACGGGTATGTGTAAATTAAGTGAGAAAATCAAGTGTTTAACCTTCTGAGTTGACCAGTATAAGTTATCTGTCACAGAAATTAGTCACTAAAAGTTAGAACATATCATAAATTTTGCGCTACTTCTCATGGGAATCGTGTGAGATCTTTTAAAAGTTGTAAAGTTGTCGTTATAACAGCTAAGAGTTGTAAAATATAAATGTTATGCCACAAGTCATTTACGCCATTTCACGTCACTTAAAAGTTATAACGTATCATAAATTTTGTTGCACACATCATAAAATCATCAGTTATCATCAGTGAACAAGTCAATTATCAGTCTTCATCTGTGAACAAGTCAATCGTCAGTCTTCATCAGTTTTCATCAGTAAACAAATCAATCATCAGTCGCATCAGTCATGATATATCACATCAAAGTTGTCATGATAGATTACTTAAAAGTCGAAAAAAATAAGTCGTATGAGTTGTGATACGTCACTTAGAAGTTATAATATATTATAAATGATGTTACACACACCATAATATCATCATCAGTCAACAAGTCAATCATCTACAGTCTATCAGTCACATCAGTTATGATACGTGTATATCAGTTATAAGTTGATAATAGGACTTCGTTTAGGTTGTGATACATCACTTAAATATTATAACATATCATACATGTTGTTATACACACCATCACTCATCATCAGTCAACAAGTCAATCATCTACAGTATCTCAGTCACATCAGTTATGATACGTGTATATCACTTAAAAGTTGACAAAATGACTTCGTTTAGGTTGTGATACGTCACTTAAATATTATAATATAACATACATGTTGCTGCACACATCATAAAATGATCAGTCAACGTGTCAATTATCAGTCGCATCAGTCATGATACATGACTTGAAAATAGGTTGAAAACCTATCCAAGTTTATTTTATTATAAAATTCGTTTTTCTATTAATGAAATTAATCGGTGATTATTTTTTGTATTTTGAAACAATTTTAATAATTTTCGTGATTTGTCTTGCTTTTTTTATTTTAATTAGTTTTGCTACAATTTTCTTATAAATATTTTATATTATGCAGCAATTTTCTTATTTATTGTTTATTTTTCATCAGCTCTCTTAATTTTTCAACAATTTTAGTACTTGTAGGTATGTACTTCTACTAAAATTCTAACTTTTTATTATAATATTGCTAATATTATTTTTAATACTTTTATACTCTTTTTACATGATTTGTGGATGATTTAAGGTATTAAAAAATTCTAAAAGATATTCCAAATTTACATAAAAAGTTAAGTGATATTTGTTACAAACGTTATGAAATAATGTTTCTTCCGGTGTTAATTTATGAAATTTCAGTAAATTTATCCTGCATTTTATGAAATGTTCCCTTTTTTTGTATATTTTGAGCACATTTTTATGCAGTTTTACTAATTGGCTACGTAATTTTAAATCTCAATGGAATTGTCGAAAAATAACTTATGAAATTTTGTATGTATTTTCCAGTTTTTCAGCTATTTGTCATTCTTATTTCATTACTTGTAGGTACTCAGAAGATTTTCAATAATTTAATTACTTTTTTTTATAAAATTGCAACAATTGAATTACGTCATTTAGGGTTGATTTAGTGTATTCAAAAATATCCCAAATTTTCATGAAAAGTTAAGTGATCTTTGTGACGAACGTTATGAAATATGTTTTGTCAGGTATAAATTTATAAAATTTCAGTAAATTTAGAGCGCATTTTATGAAATATTTCCTTTTTTATATATATTTGGGGTATAATTTTAAGCACTTTTAGTAATTGACTACGTAATTTAAAATCTCAGTGTATTTGTCGAAAAATAACTTGAGCAGATTTTTAACAATTTTCTTACTTTTTTTAATAAAATTGCAATATCTTCTTTACATCATTTATTGATGTTTTAAGGTATTCAAAAATTCTAAAAGATATTCCAAATTTGCATAAAAAGTTAAGTGATATTTGTGACAAACGTTATGAAATAATGTTTCTCAGGTGTTAATTTATGAAATCTCAGTTAATTTATCCTGCATTTTTTGAAGTATTGCATTCTTTGTATATTTTGAGCATATTTTTATGTAGTATTAGTTATTGGCTATGCAGAATACCTGGAGATTAAACCTGTGAAATTTTGACCACCAATAAGTGTAAATTAAGTGAGAAAATCGAGTTATTAACTTTTCGAGTTGACCAGTATAAGTCATTTGTCACTGAAATTCCTGAAAATTTATCTAATGGATATTTTGAAAATTTTATGCCAGATTTGCATACAATATACTGGAAGATAATTCCTCTGAGAATTTGACAGCGGATATGTGTAAATTAAGTGAGAAAATTGTGTTATTAACTTTCTGAGTTTACCTGTACAAGTTATCTGTCACTGAATTTTCTGAAAATTTATCTATTGGATATTATAATTTTTTTCTGCCAAACTTGCATACAGTATGCCTGAATATATTTCCTCTGAAACTATGAAGATCATTATGTCTTAAATAAGTGAGAAAATCGAATAATTAACTTTCCATCTTGACCAGTTTTGTTATCAGCTAGTGAAGTTTCTGAAAATTTATCTAGCAGATATTTTGAAAATTTTATGCCAGATTTTTATACATTATGCCTAACGATATTTCCTCTGAAAATTTGACAACGGGTATGTGTAAATTACGTGAGAAAATCGAGTGTTTAACCTTCTGAGTTGACCAGTATAAGTTATCTGTCACTGAAATTTCTGAAAATGTATTTAACTGATAATTTGAAAATGCTATGCTAAATTTGCATACAGTATGCCAGAAAATATTTCCTCTGAAAATTTAAAGACGTGTGTGTCATAAATAAGTGAGAAAATCGAATAATTAACTTTCCACGTTGAGCAGTGTTGGTTATCAGCTGGTGAAATTTCTGAAAATCTGAAAGCTGTAGCTGAAAGGTTCCCAATGAAATCTTGAAGTGATTGATTTTTCAGGTTTTGTAGAAGCTTTTTCAGCTCTCTTGCCGCTCTATTAAATCGATGTTTGTCCTTTGAATCACGAGTTTCTTGCCATTTATTTCTGAGGACATTATAAATTAGGAAAACACTACATTTTATGTAGAAAAAAATCCTGTACTGAATAAAAAGCATGCTCTTTTAAGTGTTCGCTAAGTTGCTTCTGGAAACTGTGCATTTTCTGGTGCTGCCATTGTACTCGAAGATGATTCCGAATTTTTATCCCCACCGATTTTGGATCTGTAAGGTGAAGTCTATTTGATGGGACGACTAGATGAAGCTGCGATCTCTTCAAATATTCATGCACAGTACTCCTAGATGGAAGGTTGTGCCTAGTTTTTCACGTTCGTACGGCATGTTGTAGAATATTGACTGATGCCATCGTCAGTATACCTTCTTGCTTAAATAGCTGACGACAAGAAGTCATCTGTGGTACTCCCATTAGCGCACGTATAGTTTTTTTGCAAAATAAATACTTGGAATGCATGAGCTGAAAGCCCCCTAGCTTCAATTCCATAAGACATCCGAATGTAGAAGATAGCATAGTAGGTGGTTATAGCTGCCTGGATGTTAACGATGTCCTTCATTCTTCTGATTGCGTAGATACTTGATGCCAATTTCATACACAAATTTTCTACCTGTGCTTTCTATGTCAATCGACTGTCTAAATGATTTCTAGTAGATTTCTTTAAAGCAATTTAGTTTTGAACATATCTCGATCATGAAGATTCAGATAATTCCATCGCTTTTTTTTACAACAAAATCTACGTATCATTTAGGTTTCTCATATTAAGGTTATTCTTTAATGTTTGGTAAACACATACTGTCTACCTCAAACATTGAAATCAAAGGATTTTGTGTAAAACATTTTTGGCACATCATTAAAATCTATACTCAGCGTTCGCCTTGGTGTACAAATTGAACACTTCTTTGGCACCCCGTCTAAACGTACAACCTTAGACTTGATCGGTGTTCGCCATAACTTCACTATTCTCTCTTCTGCCCGTCCGGAAATGCTTGGAATTTTTCTGGAACGGCTCGTGGTGCCCGGGCCAATCTAGGCTGTCCACGACCAGTCCGATGTACAGTTGAATGGGGGATACGTGATGGACGAGGAGACTTTGCGTGTTGATTACCGCGAAACGCTTATAAGTTAATGATCCGCGTACGTTTCGAACCGGGGTCCTGGAATGCCGAAGGTCCGTCCAAGGAAGCGCGCTCCTTAAATCGGTTAAGGATCGCCTCGCTGGACGTTGCAGAGTCCACGACGTTCGTTTTTAGGAACCTCCAGGCGATCGGTTTCTCTCCATCTGGTGCGGATGGCGAGGAGTCAGTAGTTGAGGTCATGCATGATCGAATCAGCAGTCGTAAAAAAACGTGTACAGTACACCTGAAACTAATTCTACTGAAAATTTGACAAAGTTTCAGGATTAAATAAGGGAGAAAATCAAACACTTAACTTTCTGCATTAACAAGTATGGGATAGCTATTACTGAAATTTCTGAAAATTTATTATTTGCAAATTTGATATTAGATTCGTGTACAGTACACCTGAAACTAATTTTCCTGAAAATTTGACAAAGTTTCAGTATTAAATAAGGGCGAAAATCAAACACTTAACTTTCTCAATAGACGAGTATGAGTTAGCCATTACTGAAATTTCTGAAAAGGTATTATTTGCAAACTTGATATTAGATTCGTGTACAGTACACCTGAAACTAATTCTCCTAAAAATTTGATAAGGTTTCAGGATTAAATAAGGAAAAAATCAAACACTTAACTTTCTCAATTGACAAGTATGGGTTAGCTATTACTGAAATTTCTGAAAATGTTGTATTTGCAAATTTGATATTAGATTTGTGTACAGTACACCTAAAACTAATTCTCCTGAAAATTTGACAATGTTTCAGGATTAAATAAGGGAGAAAATCAGACACTTAACTTTCTCAATTGACAAGTATGGGTTAGCTATTACTGAAATCTATGAAAATTTATTATTTGCGAATTTGATATTAGATTTGTGTACAGTACACCAGAAACTAATTCTCCTGAAAATTCGACAAAGTTTCAGTATTAAATAAGGGAGAAAATCGCACATATAACTTTCTGCATTAACAAGTATGGGTTGGCGATTACTGAAATTCCTGAAAATTTATTATTTGCAAATTTGATAGTAGGTTCGTATACAGTACACCTGCAACTAATTTGCCTGAAAATTTAACAAAGTTTCAGGATTAAATAAGGCAGAAAATCAAACACTTAACTTTCTCAATTGACAAGTATGGGTTAGCTATTACCGAAATTTCTGAAAATTTATTATTTGCAAATTTGATATTAGATTCATGTACAGTACACATAAAACTAATTCTCCTAAAAATTTTACAAAGTTTCATAATTAAATAAGGGAGAAAATCAAACACTTAACTATCTCAATTGACAAGTATGGGTTAACTATTACTGAAATTTCTGAAAATTTGTTATTTGCAAATTTGGTATAAGATTCGTGTTCAGTACACCTGAAACTAAGTCTCCTGAAAATTTGACAAAGTTTCAGGATTAAATAAGGGAGAAAATCAAACACTTAACTTTCTCAATTGACAAGTATGGGTCAGCAATTACTGAAATTTCTGAAAATTTATTATTAGCAAATTTGATATTAGATTCGTGTACAGTACACCTGAAACTAATTCTCCTGAAAATTTGACAACATTTCTGGATTATATATGGAAGAAAATCGCATATATAACTTTCTGCATTAACAAGTATGTGTTATCGATTACTGAAATTCCTGAAAATTGATTATTTGAAAATTTGATATTAGATTCGTGTACAGTACACCTGAAACTAATTTTCCTGAAAATTTGACAAAGTTTCAGGATTAAATAAGGGAAAAAATCAAACAATTAACTTTCTGCATTAATAAGTATGGGCTGGCGATTACTGAAATTCCTGAAAATTTATTATTTGCAAATTTGATATTAGATTCGTGTACAGTACACCTGAGACTAATTCTCCTGAAAATTTGACAAAGTTGCAGGATTAAATAAGGGAGAAATTCAAACACTTAACTTTCTGCATTAACAAGTATGGGTTGGCGATTACTGAAATTCCTGAAAAATTATTATTTGAAAATTTGATATTATATTCGTGTACAGTACACCTGAAACTACTTTTCCTGAAAATTTATCAAAGTTTCAAGATTAAATACGAGAGAAAATTAAACACTTAACTTTCTCAAATGACAAGTATGGGTTAGCTATTACTGAAAATGCTGAAAATTTATTATTTGCAATGTTGATATTATATTCGTGTACAGTACACCTGAATCTAATTCTCCTGAAAATTTGACAAAGTTTCAGGATTAAATAAGGGAGAAAATCGCACATATAACTTTCTGCATTAACAAGTATGGGTTGGCGATTACTGAAATTCCTGAAAATTTATTATTTGAAAAATTGATATTAGATTCGTGTACAGTACACCTGAAACTAATTCTCCTGAAAATTTGACAAAGTTCCAGAATTAAATAAGGGAGAAAATCAAACACTTAACTTTCTCAATTGACAGGTATGGGTTAGCTATTACTGAAATTTTTGAAAATTTAATATTTGCAAATTTGATATTAGATTCGTATACAGTACACCTGAAACTAATTCTCCTAAAAATTTGACAAACTTTCAGTAGTAAATAAGGCAGAAAACCGCACATATAACTTTCTGCATTAACAAGTATGGGTTGGCGATTACTGAAATTCCTGAAAAATTATTATTAGCAAATTTGAATATAGATTCGTATACAGTACACCTGAAACTAATTCTCCTAAAAATTTGAGAAAGTTTCAGTATTAAATAAGGGAGAAAATCAAACACTTAACTTTCTCAATTGACATGTATGGGTTAGCTATTACTGAAATTTCTGAAAATTTATTATTTGCAAATTTGATATTAGATTCGTGTACAGTACACCTAAAACTAATTCTCCTGAAAAGTTGACAAAGTTTCAGTATTAAATAAGGGAGAAAATCAAACACTTCACTTTCTCAATTGACAAGTATGGGTAAGCTAATACAGAAATTTCTGAAAATTTATTATTTGCATATTTGATATTAGATTCGTGTACAGTACACCTGAAACTAATTCTCCTGACAATTTGACAAAGTTTCAGGATTAAATAAGGGAGAAAATCGCACATATAACTTTCTGCATTAACAAGTATGGGCTGGCGATTACTGAAATTCCTGAAAATTTATTATTTGCAAATTTGATATTAGATTCGTATACAGTACACCTGAAACTAATTCTCCTGAAAATTTGACAAAGTTTCAGGATTAAATAAGGGAAAAAATCAAACAATTAACTTTCTGCATTAACAAGTATGGGCTGGCGATTACTGAAATTCCTGAAAATTTATTATTTGCAAATTTGATATTAGATTCGTATACAGTACACCTGAAACTAAATCTACTAAATATTTGACAAAGTTTCAGGATTAAATAAAGGAGAAAATCGCACATATAACTTTCTGCATTAACAAGTAAGGGTTGGCGATTACTGTAATTCCTGAAAATTTATTATTTGCAAATTTGATATCAGATTCGTGTACAGTACACCTGAAACTAATTCTACTGAAAATTTGATAAAGCTTCAGTTTGAAATAAGGGAAAAAATCGCACATATAACTTTCTGCATTAACAAGTATGGGTTAACGATTACTGAAATTCCTGAAAATATATGTTTTGCAAATTTGATATTAGCTTCGTGTACAGTACACCTGAAACTAATTCTCCTGAAAATTTGATAAAATTTCAGGATTAAATAAGGGAGAAAATCGCATATATAACTTTCTGCGTTAACAAGTATGGGTTGGCGATTACTGAAATTCCTGAAAATTTATTATTTGCATATTTGATATTAGATTCGTGTACAGTACACCTAAAACTAATTCTTCTGAAAATTTGACAAAGTTTCAGTATTAAATAAGGGAGAAAATCAAACACTTAACTTTCTCAATTGACAAGTAAGGGTTAGCTATTACTGAAATTTCTGAAAAATTATTATTTGCATATTTGATATTAGATTCGTGTACAGTACACCTAAAACTAATTCTCCTAAAAATTTGACAAACTTTCAGTAGTAAATAAGGCAGAAAACCGCACATATAACTTTCTGCATTAACAAGTATGGGTTGGCGATTACTGAAATTCCTGAAAAATTATTATTAGCAAATTTGAATATAGATTCGTATACAGTACACCTGAAACTAATTCTCCTAAAAATTTGAGAAAGTTTCAGTATTAAATAAGGGAGAAAATCAAACACTTAACTTTCTCAATTGACATGTATGGGTTAGCTATTACTGAAATTTCTGAAAATTTATTATTTGCAAATTTGATATTAGATTCGTGTACAGTACACCTAAAACTAATTCTCCTGAAAAGTTGACAAAGTTTCAGTATTAAATAAGGGAGAAAATCGCACATATAATTTTCTGCATTAACAAGTATGGGCTGGCGATTACTGAAATTCCTGAAAATTTATTATTTGCAAATTTGATATTAGATTCGTGTACAGTACACCTGAAACTAATTCTCCTGAAAATTTGACAAAGTTTCAGGATTAAATAAGGGAAAAAATCAAACAATTAACTTTCTGCATTAACAAGTATGGGCTGGCGATTACTGAAATTCCTGAAAATTTATTATTTGCAAATTTAATATTAGATTCGTGTACAGAACACCTAAAAATAATTCTGCTGAAAATTTGACAAAGTTTCAGGATTAAATAAGGGAGAAAATCAATTACTTAACTTTCTCAATTGACAAGTATGGGTTAGCTATTACTGAAATTTCAGAAAATTTTATATTTGCAAAATTAATATTAGATTCGTGTACGGTATACCTGAAACTAATTCTCCTAAAAATTTGACAAAGTTTCAGTATTAAATAAGGGAGAAATTTGCACATATAACTTTCTGCGTTAACAAGTTTGGGTTGGCAATCACTGAAATTCCTGAAAATTTATTATTTGCAAATTTGATATTAGATTCGTGTACAGTACACCTAAAACTAATTCTCCTGAAAATTTGACAAAGTTTCAGGATTAAATAAGGGAGAAAATCGCACATATAACTTTCTGCATTAACAAGTATGGGTTGGCGATTACTGAAATTCCTGAAAATTTATAATTTGCGAATTTGATATTAGATTCATGTACAGTACACCTGAAACTAATTTTCCTGAAAATTTGACCAAGTTTCAGTATTAAATAAGGGAGAAAATCAAACACTTAACTTTCTCAATTGACAAGTATGGGTTAGCTAGTACTGAAATTTCTGAAAATTTATTATTTGCAAATATGATATTAGATTCGTGTACAGTACACCTGAAACTAATTCTCCTGAAAATTTGACAAAGTTTCAGGATTAAATAAGCGAGAAAATCAAACACTTAACTTTCTCAATTGACAAGAATGGGTTAGCAGTTACTGAAATTCCTGAAAATTTATTATTTGCAAATTTGATTATAGATTCGTGTACAGTATACCTGAAACTAATTCTCCTAAACATTTGACATAGTTTCAGGATTAAATAAGTGAGAAAATCAAACACTTAAGTTTCTCAATTGACAAGTATGGGTTAGCTATTACTGAAATTTCTGAAAATTTATTATTTGCAAATTTGATATTAGATTCGTGTATAGTACACCTGAAACTAATTCTCCTGAAAATTTGACAAAGTTTCAGAATTAAATAAGGGAGAAAATCAAACACTTAACTTTCTAAACTGACAAGTATGGGTTAGCTATTACTGAAATTTCTGAAAATTTATTATTAGCAAATTTGATATTAGATTCGTGTACAGTACACCTGAAACTAATTCTCCTGAAAGTTTGACAAAGTTTTAGAATTAAATAAGGGAGAAAATCGCACATATAACTTTCTGCATTAACAAGTATAGGTTGGCGATTACTGAAATTTCTGAAAATTTATTATTTGCAAATTTCATATTAGATTCGTATACAGTACACCTAAAACTAATTCTTCTGAAAATTTGACAAAGTTTTAGGATTAAATTAGCGAGAAAATCAAATACTTAACTTTCTCAATTGACAAGTATGGGTTAGCTAGTACTGAAATTTTTGAAAATTTATTATTTGCAAATTTGATGTAAGATGCATGTACAGTATACCTGAAACTAATTCTCCTGAAAATTTGACAAAGTTTCAGGATTAAATAAGGGAGAAAATCAAACACTTAACTTTCTCAATTGACAAGTATGGGTTACCCAGTACTGAAATTTCTGAAAATTTGTTATTTGCAAATTTGATATTAGATTCGTGTACAGTATACCTAAAACTAAGTTTCCTGAAAATTTGACAAAGTTTCGGGATTAAATAAGGGAGAAAATCAAACACTTAACTTTCTCAATTGACAAGTATGGGTTAGCTATTACTGAAATTTCTGAAAATTTATTATTTTCAAATTTGATATTAGATTCGTGTGCAGTACACCAGTACATTTGACGAATTCGAGATTTTTGCGATAGAAATTGTGCAACAAAACACAATTTCTTATGCGAATTTTCACGAAATTTGAGGATTTTCTTGTAAAATAAACAATAGGTTTAGGGTAAATAATTTAATATAGATATACAATAACAATAATAATAAAATTAGTTACAAATAGCAATAATAATAGTAATAACAATATGTGTATAAGAAGTTTGATGAAATCGTAGATTGCTGCGATGGAAATTGTGCAACAAAAACAATTTCTTATGCGATTTTTTTCTAAATTTGAGGATTGTCTTGTAAAAGCAACAATACAATTATGCAACGTAATGTGAGTTCCTTATAAGGTTTGTTTGACCTAAGCTCAATTTGTCAAGTTTTTGACTTCGTGTGCCCGGGCTGGCATAGCTCAGCTACTTACACAAAATATACGAATTGTCTTGGGATCAGAGCACATTTAAATGTTGAGATGTGAGATGCTGTTGAAGGAACATTTTTGATTAAGTCATTGTTTATTGATGTCTGCCAATTGGTTTACTGAGGAGGCGCATATTGCAAGCACATGTGTTTTGGGCCTGTAATAATTAAGTGCTGCAGATGTCTGCAGAGAATTGCCTGTGATCTCATTATGATCGCGAAGTGGTGTTGCAGTTATTAAAAGAGGTGGTAAAAACTGGTGGTTAACGAACAGATGTTGGTGATGGTTAGGATTTTCGAGCAGTATGGTGCGCTGGTAGGTACGTGGATACGTTCCTAGTGACATTCTAGTGACCAATATTTATTAACTCCGCCATAAGCCGGCGGTGTGTCCGTGAAATTTACACCGGTACGTTTCATTAATTATGCCCACGGTGATCGCTCGCGTGACGGAGAACGAAGAGGCACACAAGGAGAGGACAGATCGCAGAGAAGGCCGTGGAGAGGGCAAAAAACGACCAGCGCGCTTCTTTTATATCAGATTTCAATAGAACTAAAACTCGATGTAGATAAAATTCTTCAGTAAGTTACTCAGAATTAAAAGCAATAGTTTACTTAAACGGATTTTCTTTATATGGCCACTAATTTACACTGGGAAAATAAATGCCGCGCGGACGAATGCGGAATAATGCGGTGCCGATTAAAGTCCGAAGGAATGAGGGAATTCAAGCCGTGGCGAAAATTCATTGTTCGCGTGATTCGGACGAATCACACACTGCCCGAGACGGTGATTTCGGTTAATGAGGCACTTAGAGCGGGCCCCAGTATTTGCCCAGTTTGGGGCATCCTCGGTAAGCGATAAATAAACGCCGAATAACTGGTTCACGCGAGGTTAACTGGAGGTTAACCGGCGATTAATTAGCTAATCGCCGCTCCCGCTGCACCCGCCCCTGCATGCAAACCCGAAGGCCCGAAGCCACTTTTGCCATACCACGGAACGGGGAATCGTCGAGAAACGTGAGCTATGCCAGCACATAGACACGTATGGTCTGCAAACGGCACTAGTAAATAACGACCCATGCAATCTTACACACAAATTGCTTTTAATCATTTCACAGTATCGGATATACGTATTCGGCCTGCGCAGCGCTCCTCATTTTTTCCAGGCATTAACACTTTCAATGCACAAATAACTATCGGTTTGTGCCTACAGCTCGTCCTGCTGGTCCTTCGCAGCGCCTTCCCTGTCGTATCCTTTGAGCTCCTCCGTGGAGTACTTGGCCACGTACTCCAGGAAGTCGTCAACGGTGCGCCCGCCCACGTACTCCACGGGGTCGTCCTTGTAGTCCTTGGGGAGCCAGTAGATTGCAGGATAACCGCGCAGCTTGTACGACCCGGGGATGTCGTTGGCGGTGGCGTCCATCTTCACCAAGACCACGTCCTCACCTGCAAGCTATAGCAAGAGCCATCAAGCGTGTTAATGTTTTACGACTGTACTTTAGTACCTTTTTTCCGAGCTCCTCGTAAATCGTCGCCAATTTCTTGCAGTAGCCACACCAGGGAGCATAAAATTCAATTAGCGTATCTTTTCCGTTGCCAACAACCACCTCGTTAAAATTTTTAGCCACGGCCACCTTCACGAAACCGTCGTTACTTGCGGGAATCGGCTGAGACTTTACAAACGCCTCGAGTTTACCTTCCAAAAAATTATGCACGAATTCGCCCAAATTTGGAATCGAAAATTTATCAGTCATCACATATTTCTTGGTGTCATTGCTGTTAGCTACAATCACCGGATCTTCGGTAGCCACGTAATTACTTCCCAGGTTGTTCATCTCGTCGCTAAATTCTTCATTGCTGCTAAACGCAAACACCAGTCTTCCCGTGTAATTAGCTGCCACCTTAGCAATCCTGTTCCTCCAGTAGTTTGTGATTTTGGGCTTCCTCACGTAATCCACCTCAAAGTACGCTATTAATGAAGGAGGGTTGAAATCATCTTTGTTAGTAGCTTTCCTGTGCCCGACCAAGCCGTGGTAGTTCTTCGCCAGGAATTCGCCCAAATCGGAACCATCGCCCTCGTAGGGTACCACGCTCCTGTCGAAGGCGTTCTCCAGGTACCCGGGCCTGTACAGCACCACCCTCTCCGGCTCCTCGGCGCCTTGGAAGTGCGCGAACTCTGCCTTACTCCGCGCCACCTTCACCAAACCCAAAAACCACCGCTTCAGCCCCAACTCCGAGGCGAAGTACCCGACGACGGTCACCACCTTGGCGCCCCCGACGAGCCCCTGCAGGTGCCCTTCGTCGCGCAGCTCGATGGACCCGGGCCCCACCAGCCGGCGCACGTGCTCCACCATGTCCGCGGCCGTCCGCTGCCCGCCGTAGTCCTCGAGGGCGGCGGCGCGCCTGAAGACCTTCACCGTCGGGTAGCCCCCCAGCTCGTAGCGCTCGCACGTCTGCAGGCCCCGGGCGGTGCAGTCCACCGCCGCGACGCCCACTGGGGGCTCCAGGCGGGCCAGCGCCCCGGCCGCCGCCTCCAGCTCGGGGCGGAAGCGCTTGCAGTGGCCGCACCAGGGCGCGTAGAACAGCACCAGGGTGTGCTCGTTGCGGGAGAGCTCCACGGCGAAGTCGTCGTCGCCCAGCTCAGCGATTTCCGCGCCGAAGACGCCCAGCAGCAGCGAAAACAGTATTAGGACAATCATCAGTCGGCCCGAATTTTCGAACGACAAGTTTCTGACAGTTGATGTTTGTTTCGAGTAAATCTAGTAATCAGGATATCTGTGACCATCTGCAGGCCAAATTTAGGTATTACGAGTAAAAATTACAACATTTTGTTTAGACCGACCTCAAAAAATAGTATATTACACTATTAGGTTGGCAAGTATGTTATAACAGTATCAAGAAAAAGTCGAGACAAAGTCGAGATTTTTAAATTTTCGAGACTCTGTTAGGCACTTGACAACCGCATAGAGTATAACGTTTTTTGCACTCGCATAATCCAAATACGATATACTCTGATTTTTCTAAACTGGCGTGCACGCCATCAAAATAATAATCATAATAATGATCCCACAATTTTACAAGGTTGCCAGCTGTCCTGGGTATTTAAAAATGGCTGCAATCAGCTGTTGCGCCCGTGCAATCTTGTGCGACAGTGCGCGGTTCGTATCAAATTCGTCGACTTCTCTGTCGTTTTTCGTACAGATATCAATACTGTGGTTATGGATTAACATCTACAATGGCAAAATATGCATTGTATTAATCGATCAAATGTAACAAGTTAGACGTCAAAGAAGTTTGGTTTTACACACATGTATGAGCATGTGTTAGTGACAAAGATGTGGCATCGTCGCCGAAAAAATTTCACGGCTGCCAACATAACATGATTTATTAGATGATTGGCAGGCGAAAATTTTGTCCGCGGTTAATATACCGATTACCTATTTATAACCACCAGTGATCAGTGTTATGTATCAAATGATCCTCAGATTAATTTCGATTCTTAAACTATTGTTATGCATATTCTCGAAAACAATCACGTTGGAAGGAAAAAACTCATCACACAGCTGTTTGATGACGTGCACGCCAGTTTAGAAAAATCAGATTATAACAAAAATTTGTGTTGTTTCCAATGTAATTGTCTTGACTTTTATGACAAAATGGTGTACATACGTATATCCAGAGTGTTTTGAGTGTATTTCGTTAGAAACGTTCGGTGGTTAGAAACCGAATAAACAATTTGAAGTTTCAGTATTAATTTGGCTAATGAAGAAGATTTTCAAATAAATACAGACTTTGAAGAATAGAATCGAAGGGGTTTTGAATCTATGGTTCCTAAAATACCAAAAGAAAAGTGTATATAATTGTACAAACTGTAATTTTCATTTTTCCAAATCAAAAGACATCTGTCTTTTCTCTGTCTCAAAAATATTACTACTACTTACCGCATTAGAGCTGTTATAAACTCGAACAGAACTGTGTTTCCATAGAGACTAGCCACAGTATTGTTATGTTCAACTTACAAGGTGTATCAACAGAGACTGTAAATCGCTATAACAACACGGTTGTGCGAAAATGTTTATTGTAAACAAAAAACAAATGGTCGAAAGTTAACTGAAATTCTATGAAAACTTCCAAGATTCCAAGGCACTTTATAGATTTTAACTGTAAGTAGTGTTGCAATGAGAGTTCTGCCACAAAACTTCCATAAGAATACATGGACGGATTTCTTGCAACTTACTTCCGGTCTGTCGGTCAGTCGTCGAGTTGGATGTCAGTTTAAACCTGTTCAAACGAGGCCTGTTTGTAACAGAGCTTTTATAAAGAGCCCTAGTGGTGGTCTTGGTTATGTTGGTGGTGGTGGTGGTGGTAGTGGTGGTGTTGGTGCTGGTGGTGCGCTATTGTAAACAGCCCTATTTTCAGCCCTTTTGATAAGGGCCCTGTTGGTGGTTTGGGTGCTGGTGGTGGGCTATTGTAAACATGTCTCTTTTAGGCCCTTTTTATAAGGGCCCTGTTGGTGGTGTTGGTACTGGTGGTGGGCTATTATAAACAGGCCTATATTCAGCCCTTTTTATAAGGACCCTGTTGGTGGTGTTGGTACTGGTGGTGGGCTATAGTAAACAGGCCTCTTTTAGACCCTTTTTATAAGAGCCCTGTTGGTGGTATTGGTGGTGTTGGTAGTGTTGTTGGTGGTGGTGGTGGTGGTGTTAGTGCTGGTGGTGGGCTGTTATAAACAGGCCTCTGTTAGGCCTTTTTAGGCCTTTAAGCCTCTTTTAAACAGGTCTCTTTTAGACAAACCTATTTATAACAGCCCTCCATCTCGACGACTGACCGACAGACCGGAAGTCAGTAGCGAGAAATCCGCCAATGTATTTCTTATAGGAGTTTTGTGGCAGAACTCTCATTGCTACACTACTACTGTAATTTTCAAATTTCTTTAAAATTTTTAACTCCTATTCCTAAATTTAAAAAAATTGTGAAATCTTGTTGGCAGGTGGCAAATTATACCTGTAATATTAACAGACACTCTCAAATTTTACGAAAACTTATCAAATTCGAATACAATTTATAGATTTTAACTGTACTTTGTAAAAAAAATGTGATATCTTGTTGGCAGGTGGCAAATTATACCTGTAATGTTAACAGAAACTCTCAAATTTTACGAAAACTTATCAAATTCGAAGACAATTTATAGATTTTAACTGTAATTTGTAAAAAAAAATGTAAAATCTTGTTGGCAGGTGGCAAATTATACCTGCAATGTTAACAGAAACTCTCAAATTTTATGAAAACTTATCAAATTCGAAGACAATTTATAGATTTTAACTGTAATTTGTAAATTTCTTTTAAATTTTTGACGCTATGCTTCATTTTTTAATAATCGTGTGAAATGTTGTTAGCAGGTGGCAAATTCCACTTGTAATTTAACAGAAACTCTCAAATTCCCTTGTCCTTTGTCACAGTCCAATGTCAACAATGATAATCATAAATTTTAATCTGAATTATGAAATTCTGACTGCAGTTATCAAATTTGATCCTAAATACTAACATAACTCATCAGTATGTTAAAAAAATTTGAGCATTTTCATGAAATTTCCCAATTTGAGCTGCAAATTTTAAATTTTGTCCTCTCTCAACTTGAATCAATTCTAAACGCAGATATCCGATGATCTCATTTAACTCTACTTGGACTGCGTTAGTTTTGAAAACACTCAAATTCCATATTTATGATCAAATTTTAAAAGTAGTTTGACAATAATAACGAATTAAGAGTTGTCTGTTGTTGTCGAACTGTAATTTTCATATTTTAACAATAATAGTGAAAAGCAGCCTTAAAATTCATCTGATGATCTAATTTTGCCATATTTGGTCTGAATTTAACAACGTTGATGTGAATTTACCAAAGTTGGACTGTGTTTGTTTAGAAAACACTCAAATTCCCTATTAATTATAAAATTTAAAAAGTAATTTAACAATTTTAACGAATTACCAGTTTTTAACTGTAATTTTCATATTTTAACAATAAAAGTGAAAAATAGCCTTAAAATTCACATATATAAGTTTAAAAAAACAAAAATTTGGTCGAAAGTTAACAAATATTTTATGAAAACTTGTCAGATTCGTAGACAATTTATAGATTTTAACTGTAATTTGCAAGTTTCTTTTAAATTTTTGACTGCTATTTCTAAATTTTAATAAACGTATGAAAATTTGTTAGCAGATTGCCAATTCCACCTGCAATTTTAACAGAAACTCTCCAATTCTTTTGTCATTTGTCACCGTCTATGGTAACAATAATTATTATAAAATTTAATCTGAATTATCAAATTCTGACTGCTGTTATCAAATTTGACCCTGAATTTTAACATAACCGTCAGAATGCTAAGGAAATTTGACCATGTTCATGAAATTTACAAATTTGGGCTGCAAATTTTAAATTTTGTCAACTCTCAAACTTGAATCAATTCTAAACGCAGATATCCGATGATCTCATTTAACTCTATCAGGGAAATTAGACCATACTCATGAAATTTATAAATTTGGGCTGCAAATTTTAAATTTTGTCAACTGTCAAACTTGAATAAAACCTAAAAACGGATATCTGATGATCTCATTTTACCATATTTGGTCTGAATTTAACAAACTTGATGTGAAATTACCAAATTTGGGCTGTGTTAGTTTGTAAAACACTCAAATTCCATATTAATGATCAAATTTAAAAAAAATATTTTCCAATTTTAACGAATTAAGAGTTTTCAACGATAATTTTCATATTTTAACCATAATAGTGGAAAGTAACCTTAAAATTCATCTGATGATCTCATTTTACCTTACCATATTTGGTCTGAATTTAACAAAGTTGATGTGAATTTACCAAATTTGGGCTGTGTTTGTTTGGAAAACACTCAAGTTCTATAATAATGATCAAATTTAAAAAGTAATTTTACAATTTTAACGAATTACGAGCTTTCAACTGTAATTTCCATATTTTAACAATAAAATTTAAAAAAAAGTAAAATGTGAAAAATAGCCTTAAACTTCATATATGTAATTTAAAAAACTACAAAAATTTGATCGACAGTTAACTATTTTTTTTTAAAACTGTCATATTCCAAGACAATTTATAGACTTAACGTAACACATAACTATAATTAGCACTTTTTTACTACTATTCCTAAATTTTAATAAACGTGTGAAATTTTGTTAACAGGTAGCAAATTGAACTTGCAATTTTAACAGAAACTCTCAAAACTCCTTTGTGCTTTCTCACAATCCAATGGTAACAATGATTAATATAATATTTAATCTGAATTATCAAATTCTGGCTGCAGTTATCAAATTTGATCCTCAATGTTAGCATAACTCGTCAGAATGCTAGGGAAATTTACAATTTTCATGAAATTCACAAATTTGGGGTTAAATTTTAACAACTCTCAAACTTGAATCAATTTTAAGATATCATATTTTTTACCGATATATCGATAGTTATCGATAGTAAGCCCTCAAACTATTGACAACTATCGATGGCGCCAACTATCGATTTCTCGACACCCCTACTAGTAATACAATAGCAATACTCAAACCCAGAACGTTTGGGATGTAGATTCTCAAAACGAATATTGATATCTGGAACTTAAAACTTTTCATGAAAATGCTATTTTCTCCATCGTTTAGAGAAATTTTATAGTTATGATTACAACTTTATGGAAAATCGAATAGAATGTAATATGTAAAAAATGTGTAATAATGTAATGAAAAATATGTAATAATATGCATAAGACGAAAACTGCACCCACGCTTTCTATCTTATTTTCCCAATTTTTCAGAATTCAAATTTGGGGTTAAATTTGAACACTCAAACATGAATCAATTTTAAGATATATATTTTTTACCGATATATCAATAGTTATCGATAGTAAGTCCTCAAACTATCGACAACTATCGATGGCGTCAACTATCGATTTCTCAACCCCTATTACTAATGCAATAGCAATACTCGAACCTAGAACGTCTGGGCCATAGATTCTCAAACGAATCTTGATATCTGGAACTCAAAACTTTTCATGAAAATGCTATTTTCTCCATCGTTTAGAGAATTTGTATAGTTATGATTACAAATTTATGGAAAATCAAGTAGAATGTAATATGTAAAAAATGTTTAATAATGTATACATAAAACGAAAACTGCACCCATACTTTCTATCTTATTTTCCCAGTTTTTCAGAAAAAGTAAATAGCTACTATTACGAAAACAGCATGCACCTTTTACCAATACTCAAACCCAGGGCCATAAATATGGCGAACCTTTATGCTCACTGCAATGTGCAATGTTAGAAATGTTATTTGTGCTTGGGTTCGTCGCTTGATGCAGCATAGGATCTCCAACACCATGTTACATAATGGCTTGTAATTTTTTTTGTATTTAATATTTTTTTAAACTATTTGCGGAATCTTGAAGCTAGATTATTAGTTATGGTGGCATAAAAACAATGGTTTGGTAAATTACGTAATTATGTATTTGTTAATGTCTGAAACCTAAATATTGAATATGGTTTCTGTTAGTAAGAAAATTGAGGATATAACTTCCCAAATATTGAATAAGGTTTCTGTTCTTAAGAAAATCGAGGATATAACTTCCTAAATATTGGATAAGGTTTCTGTTCTTAAGAAAATCGAGGATATAACTTGCTGAATTGACATGTATGGGTTATTTTCACTGAAATTTCTCAAAATATGTTAATTGCACACTTGTATTTAGTACACTTGAAGGCAATTTTTCTGAAAATTTGGCACATATATTGTATCATTTTTTTTTTAAGCTGCTGGATACTTAAACTACTTGGCCTCGCTCCCGGCCAGATTTTAATCTTGTATCGTGGATGTATAGTCGGAGTCTAAACTCATAAGACACAGTGAGTTTAGGCTCCAACTATTATATTAGGGCTATTAAATAGTTTTAAATGAATAATTGCTTGTTACATCAGATTTGAATTTTGAAAAGTGATTGGGTGTTACTTTTTTTGTAGAAAATTTTACAAAACTTGGCACTGTTAGATTTTTCGATGTTAGCTTTCTGATGACAGTGCCAAACAATTTTTTGGAATAAATGAACGTACCGAAGTGTATTATGGTAATGTATGCGAACGCCATGTGTGAAGACTGTTGCGTATTTGCTTTACATACGAGCCTATTTGCGGTTAAGTATAGGAATTACTTAGCTGCAGGTACGTATTAAAGCCATTACGCGAAAATATACGGTCACATCCTCGCCGGTTTATGACGGCTTAACCAACTTCCCCGTTTATTATCATAAGCTCCGCTGATTAACGCCGCCATTAACGATACGGATCCGTTTTAAACGCTAGCGAGTCGCGGCTAACAAGCAGCCAGCGCCCAGAACAAGGACCTTTTGTGTGTCTTTTCGCCCGCTAATTAGTGCAACTGTCTGCGCTTGAAAATCATCATTAAAAAACAAACATTATTTAATTAATTAGCGAGCTAAATATTAATTAATGGAGGAACTGGAACGTCTCCCTCTCGGCTCGTTCGCGAGCCGTCGGTGGCCATTAGGCCGGCGGATTGAAAATGATGAATCTAATCCGGCGGCATAAATCATCAAGGCGGCGGTCATTACGGGCGCGCGGAGGTGGGGCACGGCGATGATTATCGGCCCCCCGGGGGCCGTGAAAGGGGGCGACCAGACCGAGAGGCGGCGAAGAGGGTGCCCCCGCCTCAGGTTCGAGGATTCGGAATCAGAGGAGAGCTAATCTCGGGTTACATGCTCCGGTGGTGCGAGGCGCTCGATATTAATTAACAGCGCCACAATTACTATCACGGCCGCGCCGCTCTATACTGTTACGACCACAATTACATAATTAATCCGGGCCGAAAGAGGGTCATCTGTTCCCCGTAACAGTACAAATTAAATTTATACCAAAAAATTTTATGCGATACGAACAGTGTAACGTATAAATTACATATGAATTACATTTTTAATAGGACGTTGCCTTCAATTACTGTAATCCTTTTTTTCGGGTGATATATGGTGTATTTACACTCGGCCCGTCTTAATTACCCCTGAATGGCACCTTCAGTGCCGCTATGGCTAATTACAACCGACGACCGTTTGATCGGCATTTCTAATTGTGCCGCGGAAAAGCTCACCCATCGATCATCCGCATCATCGCCGAAATCACAGGGATCTACACCATAGACCACGGCGTAATTGCGTACACACGGTATCATTACGGCTCGTCTTCAAATCGCCGCGAATGCCCATTACCTCTCACGTATCCACGCAACATTGTAAATGCGTACGCCGAATGAGGACAATGCTAGAAAATCAAGTCATCATCCGCAACTTAATAAAAGAAATAGTGCAAAACTCAATCGGAATTCTTTTACAAGTTTTAATTGATAATTTATATACAATTAAAGAAAATGTGAAACTATAAAAGAAAATATGTAACACCAATTCCATGGTATTTCACAGAACCACAGAATATTTTAATATAGGGATTATATAATAGGGATTTTATCCCTATTATAGGGACTACACTATAGGGATCCCCATTTTATATATTAGGGAAGACATAAGACGAGTACAAAAAAAAATACATATGAAATAAAACATGAGTTGAAGATAGATATACTAATATCTATAATAGTACAATAGCAATGCACATTCCAATTTTACAATTTCAAATTATTAAACCTAAGAGCGCATAAATCTTTACATTTAAATCATTCAAGTCAGAATAGATCTGTAGGTTAGCATGGTGGTGTTACATATTGTATGTTGTTCAATTGCAGTGAGCCATGAAACGAGTTTCTATAGATAGATAATAAAATAATATGTTAGACATTTTTAACGAAAATAAATGTAATAGATTTTTTTCATTTACAATAAATATAATTATTGGTAGTGAGGAAAATCGTATTACGACAATTCATACACAATTAGATATAGATATAATACATTTATATTAATTAAAAAAAAGTTTCATCAAGAGATTAGCAAAGAAAGTATTAATTTGTTTTAAAACGAGTACAATTTAATTATTTGTTATATTATTCGGTTATAAAATGAATAGTCACGTATACACTGTTCTTGAATGTTCTTGAATGATTGAAGCAATAGTTTAATTATTTTAATATATGAATCAGGCAACGTTGTTAGAAATCTGACATTTAATAATTTTTTTACTGTAAGATCATATTTGTTGGTGTTCATGTGTATAACTATATAAAATTAAACCACAGCCTTTTTCGTTAAAAATAAAATGGAACAGAGTTTAACTGCAAAATCAATGTACTGTGATTAAGGATATTGAATATAAATTTTATTAAATTATAAATTATCCAATAATAATTATTGGATAATTTATAGTTAAATTATATTAAAGTATCACACCATACGTTCGACTTATCATGCCTATTTAATCGATATTTTGGTACCTACGAATGTTGTCTCATCTGCTGTAAATACATTTTCTGTGGTGTGTATCATATTACATTGTATATCATTAACACAATAAACTATTAATAATGGGCCTAACATATACCCTTGGGGAATACCTAGTTTAATTTTCGGTATGTCTATCCTAATTTCTCCTACAGCAACCAGCTGTCTCCTATGTGCAGATGGTATAAAATAAAAGCAGTGAAATAATATTGTACCTACTCACTTTGAAATCTTTTTTCTTTCAACTATCATTGAATTTTGACATTTAATACTGACATTCTATGTATTTTTGTTAAATTATCAGTAGATTTTGATATTTATGTTTACATTTTTGCTACAAACTTTCATTAAATCTTAATAGAATTTCCATGAATTTTACTGGAAAATGTGTTCGAATGTTATTAAAATTTTCATGAATTTCAATGGGATTTTCATTAATTTTAATAGAATTTTCATGAATGTTTAACGGTTTTTGTTTATTTTGTACACAGTATTTATCATTTTTACACATTTTAGTGAAATTTTCTATTTTCATAGAATCTTATTAAATAAGTTACCTAAAGTTACCAATAATCTTAGCCAAGTCAAGTCTTACCAAAAGTTTAATCACAATTAATGAAATTTTCATTTTTGCTGCAAACTATCATTGAATCTTGACATGCAGATAATAATGACCCTGAATTTTTACTAAATTATCTGTTTTTGATATATTTTTTACAATTTTGCCACAAACGTTCATTGGTTTTCCCATTAATTGGGAGCAAGATAAGTTTTTTTTTTATGAATTTCAAATTTCTTTAATTGTAATAACATGAATTGAAGGATTTTTTTATAAATTCTAATAACATTTGGTATAATTATCGTAGATTTTGTCGAAATTTCAGAGTAAGTTTCGTACTTTTTATAAATAAGTAAAAAACATAATAATTTTTGTAGCATTTATAAATATTAAAAAAAACAATAATTTTGTAAGCATTTATTTGATTTGAAGTTGCGTATAATTGCTATAACTGAAATTCATATTTTTGTTCATGAATTGCAAGATTTTTTTACCTCATCTTCATCAACTGAATTGTTAAGGTTGAACTACTAGTTTTCAAAAAAACAATATTATACAGTTTGCAGCTTCAGGTTTCTGGTTTATGGATTTCTAGCAATAATAGTTGCTAGAAAGTTTGAAGTTTGAAGTTATTATTGCTAGAAATCCAAACCTGAAGCTTCATACTTCATATTATTGGCTATTTTAACAATTTCGTTGATAAAGGTGACGTTTGACGTTTGCAGTTACTATTGCTAGAAATCCAGAAACAAGGAACTTGAAGCTTCATACTGCATATAATTGTTGATTTGGAAACTAGCAGTTTCAAACTTAACAACTTCGTTGATGAAGGTGACGTTTGACGTTTGAGGTTACTATTGCTAGAAATCCAAAAACAAGACACTTGAAGCTTCATACTCCATATTATTGTTTATTTGGAAACTAGCAGTTTCAACCTTAACAATTCCGTTGATGAAGATGAGGTGTGATGTTTGAAGTTTGAAATTGCTATTGCTAGAAATCCAAAAACAAAAAACCTGAAGCATTATACTCTAAAGTATAGTTTATTTGGAAACTAGCAGTTTCAACCTTAGCAATTTCGTTGATGAAGGCGACGTTTGACGTTTGAAGTTTGAAGTTACTATTGCTAGAAATCCAAAAACAAAAAACCTGAAGCTTCATACTGCATATTATTGTTTATTTGGAAACTAGCAGTTTGAACATTAACAATTCAGTTCATGGAGATGAGGTTTGATGTTTGAAGTTTGAATTTACTGTTGCTTGAAATCCAAAAGCAAAAAACCTGAAGCTTCATACTTCATATTATTATTTATTTGGAAACTAGCAGTTTCAACCTTAACAATTTCATTGATGAAGCTGACGTTTGACGTTTCAAGCTTCGAGTTTCTTGGTTTTGGATTTCTAGCAATAGTAACTTCATTGCTAGAAATCCAAAAACAAGAAACCTGAAGCTTCATACTTCATATTATTGTTTATTTGGAAACTATTAGTTTCAACTTTAACAATTTCGTTGATAAAGATGACGTTTGACGTTTGAAGTTTGAAGTTACTATTGCTAAAAATCTAAAAACAAAAAACCTGAAGCTTCATACTCCATATTATTGTTTATTTGGAAACTAGCAATTTCAACCTTACAATTTCGTTGATGAAGGTGACGTTTGACGTTTGAGGTTACTATTGCTAGAAATCCAAAAACAAGACACTTGAAGCTTCATACTTCATATTATTGTTTATTTGGAAATAGCAGTTTTAACCTTAACAATTTCGTTGATGGAGGTGACGTTTGACGTTTGAAGTTTGAAGTTACTATTGCTAGAAATCTAAAAACAAAAAACCTGAAGCTTCATACTTTATATTATTGTTTATTTTGAAACTTTTGAAACTATCAGTTTCAACCTTAACAATTTCGTTGATGACTATGATGTTTGACGTTTGACGTTTGACGTGTGACGTTTGACATTTAACGTTTGACATTTGACAATGACGGTGACGTTTCGTTGATGACAATGACGTCTATAGCAGATGACATTAATGCAACAAATGCCAACCCTCCACGATTCAAAATTTGTAACATGATTGTAAATGTTTCTTATTGTTTCTTTATTTCCATATTGTTGTGCTGGTATAATAAAAACAACGTATAAATGCTGATTCATAGATTTTTTATGTGAGGCAACGTTAAGCTGTGGCAATGCTATTGCTAAGGGCATTTTCAACGCGCATTAAACTTTGTTGAAAATGCCCATAGCGATATCATTGACATAGCGTAACGTTGCATCGCGTAAGAAATTTATGAATCAGAATTGATAGACGTGCATAAGGGCCTTATAAGTACGGGCCGAAAAAATCACTCCTCTTCGCGTGCTTGAAAGGCTGTTTTATCCACTTGTGTCGTAATATACTGTTATGCATGAAATTTTCATAAAATTTTCATCAAAACCAAAAATTTTGCATTGATCACTGTTGCTGTTAATATCGAACTTTAGTTGCCACGTTTATTTTTTATTTTTAAGATTGCAGTAGTCGCATCTGCGCTGATAATTGCCCACATAATTGACTCAGCGCGTCTCACAATGAGAAATTAATTTCTGCACCGAAGTACGCGAGGCGCGCCTGGACCGTCCGGTCTGCGCGCCCCCTTGCGCCCCCCGGCCGCCGGTGAGGTATGCCCAAGACCGCTCCGTTTGATGGACGGACGTGTGCCGGGAAAAAGCTCTTAAAATGGCAATTTACGGCTTCTCGGAGATGCATAATACTTGTTCACCTCTACAATAGTAACTACTTGCGAATTACTATAAACGTATTACAAGCGCTTTGCCACCCAATACATTACCCAGGCGGCCGTGGCCTATCGGACGCATCAGCATGCAGGCCTGGACTCGGACGTCGAGGGTTATGGCCACGGACGCCGTTTGTTATCCGCTGCCCGAAGAGATGGAGACAAACCGTGGGCTTTCGTCAGCAAGACGTAAAGCTCTTGCATCAACCGGTTATGCAAGAAATTTAAGTTGACATTGTCACCAACATAATTATTGCCTACTACATATGAAAGAGTAAATAGCCAAAACTTCTTGAATACAGTATCTAAGTTCATGCAAATATCGTGAAAAAAATTGCTGACAAAAAATATGAGCAGAATTTGGTTTCATGAAGACGTCGTGAAAACATTCGATGGTTGTTTTAAAAATTTAAGACTTGCTCCTGGAAATAGTCACTACTACAAGCTACCGAGTCAACTGTCTACAGACACTTCAGAGACTATAGTAACCACAGAGACTACAGAATGACTACATATTACAGCTAAAATGTGCAAATTGTAGTACAAATCTGATAAATATGAAATATTATTGTACATTGGTAGTTTAGTATCTACCAATAAAAAAAAACTAAGTGAATCTTAAGTTGCGGCTTCCTCGCCGTTTCAATTTGATAGATAATTTCCAGCGTTATCAATTACCGGTGGTAATTTCTACTGTGGCGTCATTTGTGAAAACGTCGCTCGGATATAATAAAAAAATAATTTATTACCATGGTATTCACAGAAATTTATTAACAACTGCGGCCTGAGGGCAGGACTGCACCGAGGGCCTCCGTCGGACGCTCTCGAACGCATTAAAACATTGAGATATTTCGGGACGGGCCCGTTGTTCCGGACAATTTGATTGGGATTTATGTCCGATAATTATCGGAGCGTTTTTATATTAATAGAGGTGTGCGTAATAGGGCCAGGGAATTAATTTATAACCCATCCAGAGCGCCACGGGAGGAGAACCGATTTTCGGATTCCACGCGGGCCTTCCCTCAGCCATTTGCATGTTAATTGATCCTGGACGCAATTACCGATCAATTGGCTGTCCGCATGCAAATTAATTAATCGGGCGCAGAGCACGAGAGCGAGAGAGACGGGCGCATGTAATTGCGCACGGGCGGCCGCCTCTGGTGCCGCTTTTTGTGCATCAGATGTTAAATTAGGAGTTACCGTTCATTGTGGCTCGCCGAGTGTTAAATAAATTTCACATCTTGCGCTCGCATCATGTGCGAGCGTATTTGCATTATATGTATAATCTAACTGTTGCTGTATTATTTTTATGAGCCTTCACAATCAGGAATTGCCTTTTTTTGATTTCCTTCAACATATTTACTGATAACTTTATTATCATCATTATTATTTTTATTATTATACTTTCAAAACAGACAAACAAAATATAGAAAATAGTACCAACAGGCAAAGGCTGAAAATACAGGATGTACCACGCTCATGGGCCATTCAAAGTTTATAGGGTTCACGATAAGATACAAATTTGAAAACAATCATCCAAAAATGGCTGATTCCATTCTCCTCAGGTGAAATACTTTCAACGTTCTACCACTTCCGGTTATACCGGAAGTAGCCATCAGCTTTTGTTGTTTTTATTTTAAATTGAACACCCTATATATTATAATGTTTCTGGCTTCCTCGTTTAATTTGAGACAACTCTTGTAGAGATGTGTATACACCATAACACCACATCGTTTTTACTTTCCGAGATAAAAATTAAATTCCATGATGTTGACCTCAAAAAGGCGTTATTTAAAAATGGCTTCAATTTCTCTTACAAATAAGCTAAATACAGAAAATTTATCTCGAATTGTCCCTGAAAGGTACTTCTTTAACTGATATAAGTTGCAGCTGAAAATTTTCACAATTGGTCATTCAAAAATGTCATTAGTTTTTTTAATGGAATGACATAGTTTTTGTCTCATAGAGCAATTGCCATGATAATTTGCTACAAAAAAAGTATTATACAACATTATATCCAAAATAAGTAGTTTTTCAAATATTTCGAAAATTCGAATTTCTGCGTCATGTAATTTCACCAATACTATTTACACATGCATCGTCGTTTACGAAATATACGTATTATTCGTCACTGTCGGGAAAAATTAAGAATGATTTTTTTCAAATTTTTATCTTATCGGGAACGCTATACAGGGTGTTGTTTTTTTCTAGATCCTGATGGTCTCTTTGATTGTAAGATACCAAAACTTTCATTCTAAGAACTATACCAACATTAAAATTTAAATAAATGGGTTTTTTGCAAACAACGACTCAATGACCCGATTTTTTTGCATCTGAGTGTAAGTTAACATTTGCAGAACTACAGAGAAAATTACGTTGAAATTAGTTTAATAATTGTTTTAATTTTACCACATAATTCTTGAGTTATACAGAAAATGCTGTTGATATATATTGCTTTCCTTTAGTACTACAAAGATTTTCTGGAGTTTTTCTCGAAATCCCAACTTATATTTTTATTACCTATATAGTACTACGTCGTAATTTGACTTTTCATTAACGTTATGTTTAATTTTTAAAGGATAATCAAATTTTAGTAAAAAGTACGGAAAAAGTTGAAATTGGTTTATTAATTATTTTAATTTTACCTTTGCAGAGCTACAGAGAAAATTACGTTGAAATTAGTTTATTAATTGTTTTAAGTTTACCACACAATTCTTGAGTTATACAGAAAATGCTGTTGAAGTATAATTTTTGCCTTCAGTACTACAATTTTTCAATTGCCATTTCAGGATTTTCTGAAAATTTAATCGAAATCCCAACTTATATTTTTATTACCTATATAGTACTACGTCGTCATTTGATTTTTCATTAACGTTATGTGTCATTTTTAAAGGATAATAAAATTTTAGTAAAAAGTACGGAAAAAGTTGAAATTGGTTTATTAATTATTTTAATTTTACCTTTGCCGAGCTATAGAGAAAATTACGTTGAAATTAGTTTATTAATTGTTTTAATTTTACCACACAATTATTTAGTATACAGAAAATGCTGTTGAAATATAATTTTTGCCTTCAGTACTACTATTTTTCAATTGCCATTTCAGGATTTTCTGGAAATTTACTCGAAATCCGAACTTATATTTTTATTACCTATATAGTACTACGTCGTAATTTTATTTTTCATTATCGTTATGTTTCATTTTTAAAGGATAATAAAATTTTGAAAAGTACGGAAAAAGTTGAAATTAGTTTATTAATTATTTTAATTTTACCTTTGCAGAGCTACAGAGAAAATTACGTTGAAATTCGTTTATTAATTGTTTTAATTTTACCACACAATTCTTGAGTTATACAGAAAATGCTGTTGAAATATAAATTTGCCTTCAGTACTTCAATTTTTCAATTGCCATTTCAGGATTTTCTGATAATTTACTCGAAATCCCAACTTCCCAAATTTTTATTACCTTTATATTAGTAAAATTTTCTTATATTTGAAAAAAAATTAGTAGCTGAAGAATTATGCATTGTGTATTAATAACATTAAAAACCATATAATACTAAGATATTACTGGGTACCAGTGATAAGTTTCAATGATGACGCAAGATTTTGAGATATAATTTAATAAAACCTAAAATAATACTAGAAATTCCATTACCACACTAAAATGCAGATATATCAATAACTATGCATTGAATATTTACACAATTGAACAAAACAATTGTGGATATATCACAATCACATCAACAATACATTTTATTTGTATTGATACGCTAGATTTTGAGATATATTGATATAAGTATGAGCAGCTTTCGAGAACGCTTCAACAAGCAATTAAAATAATCACAAGGTCATATTAAAAACTGAGTAGCTCAAGAATTATGCATTGGGTATTAATTGTGTTAACTGCATTACATGCCAAGATAATACTAAGTATCAGTGATAAGTTTCAATGATATTTGTACGTCAGTTTTTGAGATAATATTTGATAATAATCAAACTATCACAAGAAATTTCATTACCGCACAAAATTACTAATATCTCAAGAATGACGCATTGTTTGGATGATTTTTTTCAAATGTTTATCTTATCGGGAACCGTATAAAAGTTTAATGCTCCATGAGCGTGGGGCACCCTGTATATTTAATAATTCAGACAATTTCTGAAATTAGATCGATATTTTTTTAATGTACATTTTTTTAAAGAGAAGAGAAAGAAATTGTTATTGCAAGCCTTGAATTATTAAATTTTTCAGTAGGTAATATTGATAAATTATATTGTTTCTCTTACAACGAAATACTATTTTTTTAAGGTTTTTTTTTTTTTTTAAATAATGAATTCTTCAGAGCACTACATTTTACATGAACTACATACTACAATTTAGTCCTTTAGTCCTTACACTCCTAAAAAATAAGTACTAAAAATACAATACAAAAATAGATACATAAGAAAGTAACAACATTTACTTTTAGCACTAAATGCACATTTCTTCCACCAAGCGGTCATTTTCACTAGAAACATTACTGTATATTAGAGTACTTAATAATATTCTTAGTGTTTGAAGATGAATTACAATGTGGTACAGTATAAAATAATTTACCTACCAACTGTGGTCGTGCTGCGTTGATTTGATTATGGTCGTTATTCCAAGTAAACTGTTTGCTTTCTGTCGACCGAATTTCTCTCCAGAATGATTGCATTGAAGAGATTTATATGTTGAGTTTGCATTCGATTTGTTAATAATTTAATGGTAGGTCAGCAGCTGTCGACTCATGCAAATCTGGGTAATGGTGATAATCGTTCACAGAGATGATGAAGGACTCGTCGATTGTAGCTTTCTATCGTGTACCCTACATTATTAATTAAATATAAATTAAATATAAATTAAATATAAATTAAATATAAATTAAATATAAATTAAATACAATATAATATAATATAATATATTATGAATATAATATAAATTATTATAAGGAGATATAACTTATACCAAGTGTATTTTTTGTAATCTCTTTAATCAATACTTAATCAATATGTTTCACCAAGAGATTGCCACAGTCACATTCATTCAATTTAAATTAATATAAATGAAATATCTCTACACCCTAGGGGTAAAATCTCTACACCCTAAGGATAGAAGAGAGTCCAATTATATATATATATATATATATATATATATATATATATATATATATATATATGTAAAAAATTAAATATATAATATAAATATTATATAAATATTTAAAGAAAAATACAAATTATTATTTTTCACGACATTTATTTCTCTAAATGTACATTTCAATCACTATGTGGTCATCTTCAGTATACAAGTACAAATGTCTACTGAAGATGACCACGTAGTGGTTGAAATGTACATTTAGAGAAATAAATGTCGTTGTGAAAAAGGATAATTTGTATTTTTCTTTAAGTATTCATATTTCACAAGCTCCAACCGATTATATTATATAAATGTAATATAAATTTCGCACCACACACCAAATCGAAGTACAATCGCAATTGACACAATTTGCGAACATTTCTTAAACTTCCAGCATCTTCATTCCTAGAATTGTTCATCAAATTTTCTGCAATTTGCATTTTGTTTTTTTTTATTGCAATTCCATCAACTCTTTTAGATTTTTTTTTCATGTACAAAATGTTTTTGAAATTTTGAAATTCTAATCTAAAACCAAAATCTGAACATTTCTTAGAATTCTGATACGTTATTCTTCTTCTTCTTAGAATCATCTTAGAATTCTGATACATTTTAGTAAAACTTCATTAAAAAATAGAATAATTTCAATCAAATTTGATGGTCTTTGATGATGTGTTTATCAAACCACTTTTAAAACAACTTTCAGAAAATTTTTTCTTAAACGTCTGGTTAATTACAAAATTTTCGTTTATTGTCGAAATGCAAAAAAAGTTTTCCTTTTAATGAATTCGCATATATTTTTGCAATTTTACTACGTTTTCTATCAATAATAGTATGTGATCAATACATTTTGCATTTATTGGCTCGTTCAATTTTTTTCAAGTGATCACATTTTTGTCATCAGGCATTACACTCGATTTTCCTAGAATGCAACCAATAGTTATGCAACAGTTGCATAAAAATAGTTATGCAACCTCATGGTATTTCAAATATTCGTAAATGAAAAAATGCTATTAAATTTTTTGATAGAAAAAAATAGAATTTGTTCAAATTGAGGAATAACATGTAAACAATAGTTTTTTGCAAAGATTACATTTTCTTTTCATGTGCATACTGTTTCCGAAATTTGAAAATCAGTAATAATTGAATACTAATATAACGCCAAAATCTAAAATTCTTATCATTCTGCTACATTTTAATAAAACTTCAATAAAAAATAGAATAATTTCAATGAAGTTTGATGGATGATTTGATTAGAATCTAAGAATTCTTGATGATACATTTACATTGGTTACATTTATGATTATTTTCGTCTGTAATGAAAATTACAGACGAATTATCGACGACAGACTTAAAAGTTTAAAGTTATAATTTACAATTAAATGTTGTAGACTTTTTGCGTAGATGAAGTTTGAAATAAAATTTAGTGTGTGTCAATAAAACTTTACCATTTTCTGCAAAATTATTAATCACCGCAAAATTTTAATATAACTATAGATATTTAATTTAATAATAACTGTTGAATTTTGATTATTCCTGTCGGACTTCTATAGCTTTTGTTTAAATAATTGCAATTCGTTTTTTTTAGATCCAGCCAAATTTTTCATGTATTGTTATAATTCACTATAAAAAATTACATCAATTATATCAAAACTATGTAATCTTCGAAATCTTTCAAAATCTTTGAAATTAAAAGACTGCAAAGTACCTTTAGAAACTAAGTACTTAGATTCCGTTATACTTTACGAAATTAATTTTATATTTGTCATTAATTTTATAATTTCGTAGAAATGAAAGTATTAAAAGTTCAATGTCAATGTCAGTATTTTAGTGTAGCTACTGTGCAAAAATGGATGTTAATTCATTACACAGTAATTAGTAGTTAGCAGGGTTAGAATAAATCATGATTTAAAAAATATATCAAAAATCAATGATTTAAAAAAATCAAAAAAATCAAGATTTATTTGTTTTTTTTTAATATTTCTGATCAGTCTTTGCCAGATTAGGTGTGACTTAAATCAATTAATTTACATCACGGTTTAGGTTTAAATCATATTGTTTTTTTTTTAAATAAATTCCAGTATTCGAACAAGAAATGATGATTAACGCACATTTCTGTGTATCTGTAGAGATACACAGAATACTGTGTATCTCTACAGATACCAGAATGGTACAGATTTTTCTGTATTGTTTCTTGTGTATTGTTTCTGTGTATCTATGATGGTCCAATGAATTGAAGATAGAATAGTATTTTACTTACTTACAATTATTTACTTTAAATCATGCTAACTCTATAGTTACATTATATTGTTAATTGTTCACCTATTGGAATGACAAACAGTGTAAAAACAATGATTAATTAAAAAAAACAATTTTGAATTAAATCAATGATATATTTACAAAAAAAAATCAGTTGATTAGAATCACACCAACCCTGCTAATCAGTAATTAGTAGTTAGCGATGTATAGGCTTCATCTTATCCATTTTATTTTTTATTTCAAGGAAGTATTTATAAAAATTCAATTTTTGTTTTTAATTTAGAAAACTTCTTCTTTGAGAACTGTTTTTATTTTAAATAGTTGTTTTTTCGCAGTAAATACTGTCAATTTACACTGGACGAACGAAATGGATAAGAAATCAATGAAACAACTACTTGGTTTATATCAAGTACAAATTTATAAACGTGATATGAATCAAGTATCAATCATGTTCTTGTTCATAAAGTAATTAAGGATTATTTTTTTGGATTTCGTTAATATCTCTTCGCTGTTAAGAATAAAGAGGGGTGTAAAGTTAGTTCGCCTCCTCGTGGTGCACCCTGGATAACGCTAAATGAACTAACACATACTGGTATAATATATTATAGTGGTATAATATATTATATATTTTTTGTATAGTCAGATAATCTGATGATTTCCTGACTAAGATATACATATTCTGTAAGATGTAGATAAATCTAATGGAATCCAACAAATAAGAAATTCAAACATTTAGATGACTACATCGAAATGTAGATATCTCATACGATGCAACAACTTACTACTGAATCATCGATGCCTATGAAATTCATCATGACGTAATTATGCCAGACACTGAATATGGCAAATACATGGCAAATATGGCAAATAAGTAGAGATGTGTGGCAAATTTCTTGGGGAATTTCTTTTTCGTAAATCTTTTTCAAATAGTAAGTAATAAGAAAAAAATTCTAGACTCGAAATGTGACAATTTTTATGCATTTTTCTAATGCTTTGTGTCTTCTTGCAGTATCTGTGCCTTTAATAAGTGCATAAGTGCATTTTTTCTGTCTTTTACCTAACTTATTTTCCTTTTTTTACTTATCATTAGTGACTGATTATGACTGGTTCTATTATAACATATTTTACTGAGCATGGGAAGGATTGTATTAAACTATGTTGAATATGGCAAATACATGGCAAATAAGTAGAGATGTGTTTTGATAAATTTCTTGGGGAATTTTTTTACGTAATTTTTGTTCAAATACGAAGTAATAAGAAAAAATCTAGACTCTAGAAATGTTTCAATTTTTATGCATTTTTCTAATGTTTTGTGTTTTCTTGTACTGTATGTGCCTTTATTAAGTGCATAAGTGCATATTTTCTGTCTTCTACCTAATTTATTTTTCCATTCTTTACTTATCAGTAGTGACTGGTTCTGACTGGTTCTATTATAATCTCTCTTATTGAGCATGCGAAGGATTGATTTAAACAACTTTGCTAAACTTATTAATTTTGTTTTCTTATTTTTCTTAATTCCCACCCGCAGTAAAACATTCTTCCATCCTATTTGCAAATTCGTTGTAAACGTTTCTTATTTGAGCATCGGTTTCTTCGGCAATATTACGAATAATTTTTTTATTTTGAATTGTTTTAGTTGTTTCAAAAATTATAATTCTATTTTACATGTCTGGAAAAATTTGTGAACTAGTCAAAGTTTGAAGAATTGGCTATTTCGTATAATTTTTAAATTGTGTTGAGTCGTTGGTCGTCCGAGGGCACGAATTAAGAGGCGAGGCATGCGCTGAATGGTGTGGTCCTTAAAAGGACTCGCCGGCCGTTCCAGGAAGCCCTCGCGAGTTTTTCTGCATAGGGGCGGCGGCGCCGGGCAACGGTGGCCGGCGGGCAGCGGGAAGGCGCCCCCCGAAGAGGCGTCCCGAGGAGGTCCTCGGCGCCGTCTCCTGGGAGAGCCCCACGATAGTCCAGCCGGGGCTCGCAACGTCTTGTTCAGTCGAAAGTGGCCGGAGTGATGGATTCGGGCGGAGGCTGTGGTAGCCGATCGGACATATGTTCCTGCAGAGTTCCTCCGGATTAGAGTCGTTGCCCTTTAGTGTCTGCTCACCATCACTCCTGCCGCCGAGCCCCGCGATTCACCTGCCGTAACGAGATGGGATTGGTAGACTAGTCACCTTACCAGTCGGCCCGAGTCCTCGTCGGCTTTAGTTGCTGATCAACCTGCTTCTTGGGGTGACTTGTGACACGCGCTCCCGTGGTAACTTGGATGTGCCTGGCTGTTGGAAGTGATTAGTGCTTCCGTTATGTTACCGTGCGACTGTCGGCCGGCGTAGAACCATCAGATTCGTACCTGCCTCTCTCGCGTACCTGCCCGCAGATTATTGCACCATCTTGACCGGTAACTCTTGAGAGCCTAACTGTGTGCGCGCGTTCGAGAGGACCATGTGTTTCGGCCGATGACATTGCCTTCGATTGGATCGCCGAAAGGTAAGGATTAGAGAGACCGTCCCGCCGAACACGCACCTCGCATTCCTGGAAAATTTCAAGGGTGCACTGTAAGAAAAACCCTGCACACTCTCGCGTACCCACACACACACAGACACACGCGCACACACACACGCGCGCTCATGCGAGATTGATGCAGATATGAACTAGTTTAGATGCCAGCTCCAAATACTGGGGGATCCTGATCCTGACAAACAGGTCTGCATTGGAATTTTCTGCCTCGCAGATGCTATTCAGCCGTGCTCCATAAAGATAAAATATTGAAATTATTGAACTAGTTCACCGATACGGAAACTATTACGCCGGCCCGATCATTGTTTCCGCTTCTTCGGACCGAAGGTCCTGCGAACCGTCGCGACGCAATCCTTGTGTCCTCCTTAATCTCCTTCTTCGGCCCGATAACTAACTGTTCATCGGCGGGCGATCCGGCGCTTTCTTTGCTCCTTCGACTTTTTGGTCCTCTCGTCTGCTCCTCGCCGTTTCTGCCACGCCGCTCCTCGTCGACATTTTTCCCAGCCGGCGATCGCCAAAATTCCACGAAAATCACCGCCGATTAATCCGCAATTACCGAACCGTTCGGCCACGCATTAACTCCACCATTACACTGACCACACAGTATCACACAACCGAGAAAATCTGTGCTCCACGCAAAAAAATAAAAATCATAATATTACATCAAGAATTTGATACCTTTACCACATGGAAATCCATATTAAAACTCAGAATAAAACACTAAAAGGTATGGTAAATGGCATAAACATAATAGGAAACGCTTTATTATGTGTTGGAAACATTACAATTAACTACTAAATTGCACACATTGTTCGTTGAATTAATATGAAATCGAGAACCATACAAAAAAAACTACTAATCCGTAAAATCCACAATTCAACTATGCTTGTTCGCCACATAATCATAATAATACTATTGGCGGGCAGTTTAACAATTAACTACTAAATTGCACACATTTTTCATTGAATTGATATGGAATCAAGAATCAAACTAAAAATATCAAAAACTACTGATCCGTAAAATCCATATAATTCCACTATGCTTGTAGGCCACATACTCATAATAATACTATTGGCACGCTAAATTGCATACATTTTTCATTGAATTAATATGAAATCGAAAAAAACTTTTAAAAAATACAACTGATCCGTAAAATCCATAATTCAACTATGCTTGTTCTCCTCATAATCATAATAATACTTCTGTCAGGCAGTATTACAATTAACTCCTAAATTGCACACATTTTTCATTTAATTGATGTGAAATCGAGAACCAAACTAAAAATAAGAAAAACTACTGATCCGTAAAATCCATATAATTCCACTATGTTTGTTGGCCACATAATCATAATATTACTATTGGCAGGCTAAATTGCATACATTTTTCATTGAATTGATATGAACTCGAGAACCAAACAAAAAAAAAATACAACTGATCCGAAAATCCATAATTCTAGTATGTTTGTTCGCCACATAATCATAATACTATTAGCAGGAAGTATAATAATTAACTACTAAATTGCACACATTTTTCATTGAATTGGTATGAAATCGAGAACCAAAAAATAAAAAAACTACTGATCCGTAAAATCCATAATTCTACTATGCTTGTTGGCCACATAATCATAATAATACTATTGGTAGGCTAAATTGCATACATTTTTCATTGAATTGTGAATTGATACGAAATCGAGAACTAAACTTTAAAAAAACACTACTGATCCGTAAAATCCATAATTCATCTATGCTTGTTCGCCACATAATCATAATACTATTTATTGGCAGGCAGTATTACAATTAACTACTAAATTGCACACATTTTTTATTTAATTGATGTGAAATCGAGAACCAAACTAAAAAAAAACTACTGATCCGTAAAATTCATAATTCCACAAGCTTGTTGGCCACATATTCATAATAATACTATTGGCATGCTAAATTGCTTACATTTTTCATTGAATTGATATGAAATCGAGAACCAAACTAAAAAAAAAATCAACTGATCCGTAAAATCCATAATTCCACTATGTTTGATCGCCACATAATCGTAATACTATTAGCAGGAAGAATTACAATTAACTACTATATTGCACACATTTTTCATTGAATTGATATGAAATCGAGAATCAAACTAAAAAAAGAACTAATAACCCGTAAAATCTGTATATCCACTATTTCGCTTGTTCGTCACACAATCATAATCTATATTCCATATTGACAGATTATTCCAAAATCTATTATTCCATAATACATAATCCATATTGGCAGACACATCATATTCTAGAATATTATTAAGAGAAATTAAAAGTTAAAATCAAACAACTCTTCGAAAATTTGTAGCCCATTCTTCCATTAATAACACTGGTCAACACTTCTTTGACACTCCACTTTCTTTCTTCACCTGCACATACCCCCCACAATTTTTCCTAAAATTTAATGACTGTTTCTAAGTATATTTTAGGTGCTCATTACAAAAATGATAGTAGTTTTGTTCTAGCACCTCTAGTTTTTGAAATAATACACCTAAATAGTTTGATTTAGCTATCTAAAATTCTAAACGGTATCTCACAAACATAAATCAGAAAATTTTGGTGATTTTGAAGAAGAAAGTTGGTGGTTGATTTTCAGGTTCCAGCCAAATCATCGCAGTTTTGAATTTGAGAACATTTCTTTTTCCACTTGATACACTTCTGGCATACATTATGGGGTACCAATGGTTTGTCTTTATTGCGCAACTTTATTCCAATTATGTTAAAATATGTAGTTTTAACATAATCTGAGATAAATTTTCTATATTGTTTAAAGATGTATTCACCACATATGTAAGAAAATACATATGGATTATTTTACTAACATATCCGTGCAATACTAATATCGACAGTTTTTAGGCAACCTATTTATTAGTCATGGCGAAATTAAAAATTTATTTAGTCATTTATTTAGAGAGGAGTATTTTCACAATATTTCAAAAACTCGAGCTGTTATACAAAAACTAATTTCACAGTGACAACTATCACATTGAAATAAAAGATACACGTTAAAAAAATCCAAGGAAAGTACAATTTAGTTGGGTGTGAATAATTAGATCAATATTTATTGTGAAAACTACTTTACTTCGACGAAATATACTATTACGAGATCACAAATACTTTTCATATATATGTTATATTATGTAAAATCTCGATAAATAAAGTGTAATTAGTCTCAGCATCAGAAATACGCTGTCAAATATATAACAAACGCACAAATACATTTCATATATCTGTTATAGTATGGAAAATATTGATAAATAAAGTTTAATTAGTGTCAGCATCAGAAATAGACCGTCAAATATATTACAAATACACAAATACATTTCATATATCTGTTATATTATGGAAATCGTTGATAAATAAAGTGTAATTAGCCTCAGCATCAGAAATAGACTGTCAAATATATTACAAAAAACAACATTTAAATACATTTCATATATCAGTTATATTTTGGAAAAATATTGATAATAAAATAATAGCTAATATAAGTTAATCTTCATCTTTGTGTGTTTGGTGTATGTTTCGTGTATTGCCAATACACACAACAAACACATTTAGCGGTGTTTTAATACATGGTTATTAGAGTTTCTTTGGTTACTGAGGGTTAAACCGTGTTCAAAATTTTATGAAGAAGACTGTAAAATTATAAAAAACTGTAAAATACTAATAAAAGTTTATGAATAAGACTGTCAAATAATAAAAACTGTAAAATAATAAAACAAAATTATGAATAGGACTGTAAAATAGTAAAAACTATCAGTATGCTAAACTATATATTACATTAAAAAAAAATATAAAAATTATATGACAAAATCCAAATTTGCAAATACGGCTTTTTCGGTGGGAATTCTAATAACACTGGTCAACAAATTTTGACGAATGTGTTGTCCCTTAAATTTAAATGAATTTTTGGGAATGTTTTGACAATGCATAAGTACAAAATGCTAAACAAAATTGTGTTGGAGGTCATATGTTTTTAGATTTTTTTACGTTTCTGAAATCAGCGCAAAATGTTCTATTGGAAACGACTATTTACGTCTAAGAGACAAAAATTGTGTCACCGATGGCCACATACACATTTACTAGTGTAACCATGAATGTGCCAACGATGGCTAAAACATTTTAAAATTTAAAGATAGATAACAATCGCTATTATGCTGTTGGCCCTCGGCCTTTTGGCCTAAACTTAAATTAAAATTATGTAATTTAAATTTAAATTTAAATTTTGTAATTTAAATTTTGTAAGATAAATCTGAATTATACATTTCATTTGACTTATTGACAATAAAAGTTACCAACCACAGACACCTACATCAAAACCTAATCAGACAGACAGAGAGACAGACATACTACAATACTAATAAATCTGTAGACAACTTCGAAATATAGCCCTGATAGACTCAAATCAAAACAATCAGAACTGAGATATGAGATGATATCTCAAATTCGATTTTTTTTTTCAAATGCAACAGCCACACTTGTATTAGTACTCGAACCCAAGACCTTTGATCTACTCAAGTTAAGTCAAAGTCCTCAAATCTTCACAGACGTGTATTCTACAAAGAATGTCTCAAATTCAATTTTTTAAAAATTTCAAATGTAACAGCTACACTCTTAGCAGTACTCGAACCCATGACCTTTGATCAACTCAAGTCAAGTCAAAGTCCTCAAAACTTTACAGACGTGTATTCTACAAAGAATGTCTCAAATTCATTTTTTTAAATTTTCAAATGTAACAGCTACACTCTTAGCAGTACTCGAACCCAAGACCTTTGATCTACTCAGGTCAAGTCAAAGTCCTGCAAAATCTTGGCAGACGTGTGTTCTACTAAGCCAGCGTTAAATCGACAATGCAATACTTTAAAATATCGTAAAATGTGGAATTTGTGTTTGGGTTCGTCACTTAACGCAGCATAGGATCTCCAGCACCAAGTTACATAATGGCTTATAATTTCTTTCAAATTTTTGCAAACTGTTACTAGAATATGAAAGCCCAGTTATTAATTAATGTAATATTAGTAAATCATGATGCATGATTATGTACTTATGTATTTATTAATATTTCAATTCTAAACTTTGATTTATAAAATTGTATATATTCGCAAATAACTAGATGTTAAAAAAACGCCTACTCCTACCTAACATACCTACTTTAAATACAGATAAATATGGAAAAAATGCAATATTTTCATTAATTTCAACTCATTACTCTAAATTTAATAAAATGGCAATTAAAAAATTAATTATTGTCTTATACAGGGAATTTTAAAAATAAGGAATTAAATCAATAAAATTGTTGAGAAAAATATATTTTTTTAAATGCTGGGCTAGGTCGATTTTGATTTCTAAATTGTCATTTAGAGCTGCAATTTTCAACCACCCATCCTTCAACCCCTAATCGATAGCACGCCAATTGTAAAAATTGAAATAACACCAAGTATCACTTCTAATACCTCATGAGGTAGCTTTTTTTGTGTTGAATACAATAACATTTCTTTTTTTCAAAACCGGTTGCTAAATAATAGACATATTTACCGATATGTATTCTGAATTTTAAATTAAAACGCAGAATTTTGTTTTTAACAAAAGAAATTTAAACTACAATTAAATATTTTATGAAAAACGAAAACAGCGTTTTAATATAAATAGATCGTTTGAAAATAACACATACAGGACATAAGGCAACTTACTTATTAAAAAAAAATAGAAATTCACAAAATTATTGTTTTCTAGTAATGTGTTTAAATATGTAAAATAGTCATTTTGATACGAACATGCCACAAAAAATGATAAATAGTACATTATTTGCTAGTAATATTTAAAAAGTAATACTATCAGGCATAATCAGTTCAACTATCAAATAATTATTTATAGAAGACACAATGTTCCTCATAATGTGGAAATCTGTCAAAATCTAGTTTTTTTAGATGATTACAATATTTTGTCTTAGTAGAAATTGGCATTTCTTAAATAATCTAATAATAATGATGATGATAATAATACTGTCACCTATAATACGTATGATTATTTAAAAAAATATTGAAAGTTTTAATAATTTATATGTCAACTTGGTATGTTAACTTTTGAGATTTTGATACAAAAATGCAGCAAAATATGAGAAATGGAATGGTTTTGGAAAATGGTAATAGTTTGTATGCAAATAGAAAATTATGAATAATGTCTAAAAAGCAGTACTTACTATTAGGCACAATCAGTTTAATTATCAAATTATTATTTATTGAAGAAAAATTGTTCATCATAACGTGGAATTCCGAAAAAAAAAACGTAAAAATTTGAAAATGGTAATACATTGTATGTTATCTTTCGTGAAAAGTAATATTAATAATTAGTAGTTTGAAAATGGTAATAGTTTGTATGTTAACTTTGTATGTTACCTATTGACATTTTGATACGCACATGCCGCAAAAAATGAGAAATAGCACATTACATTAGGTATAGCAAATCGAAAATCATTAATAAAGCAAAAAAAGCAATACTTACTATTAGGCACAATGAGTTTAATTATCAAATAAAATGAAAGTGGTAATAGCTTGTATGTTATCTTTCGAGATAAGTAATATTAGTAATAAGTAGTTTAGAAATAAAAGGGTAATAGTTTGTATGTTTACTTTGTACGTTACCTTTTGACATTTTGACACAAATATGCTGCAAAAATGGAAAATAGTACATTACATTAGGACTATTAAATCTAAAATCATGATAATATGCAAAAAGCAATACTTACTATTAGGCACAATGAGTTTAATTATCAAATAATTATTTAGTGAAGAAAAAATTTTCATCATAACGTGGAATTTCGTCAAAAAACCGTAAAAAATTGAAAGTGGTAATAGCTCGTATGTTATCTTTCGAGATATGTAATATTAATATTAAGTAGTTTGAAAATAAAATGGTAATAATTTGTGGGTTAACTTTGTACGTTACCTTTTGACATTTTGATACAAACATGCTGCAAAAATGGGAAATAGCACATTATATTAGGAATATTAAATCGAAAATCATGATAATATCCAAAAAGCAATACTTACTATTAGGCACAATCAGTTTAATTATCAAATAATTATTTATTGAAGAAAAAAATGTTCATCATAACGAGGAATTTCGTCAAAACACCGTAAAAAATTGAAAGTGGTAATAGCTTGTATGTTATCTTTCAAGATATGTAATATTAGTAATAAGTAGTTTGAAAATAAAATGGTAATTGTTTGTGTGTTAACTTTGTACGTTACCTATTGACATTTTGATACAAACATGCTGCAAAAATGGGAAATAGCACATTATATTAGGAATATTAAATCGAAAATCTTGATAATATCCTAAAAGCAATACTTACTATTAGGCACAATGAGTTTAATTATCAAATAATTATTTAGTAAAGAAAAAAATGTTTATCATTACGTGGAATTCCGGAAAAAATCGTAAAATATTGAAAGTGGTAATAGCTTGTATGTTATCTTTCGAGATATGTAATATTAGTAACGAAAAGTTTGAAAATAAAATGGTAATAGTTTGTATGTTAACTTTGTACGTTACCTTTTGACATTTTAACACAAACATGCTGCAAAAATAGGAAATAGTACATTACATTAGGAATATCAAATCGAAAATCATGATAATATCCAAAAAGCAATACTTACTATTAAGCACAATCAGTTTAATTATCAAATAATTATTTATTGAAGAAAAAAATGTTCATCATAACGAGGAATTTCGTCAAAACACCGTAAAAAATTGAAAGTGGTAATAGCTTGTATGTTATCTTTCAAGATATGTAATATTAGTAATAAGTAGTTTGAAAATAAAATGGTAATAGTTTGTGTGTTAACTTTGTACGTTACCTTTTGACATTTTGACACAAACATGCTGCAAAAATGGAAAATAGTACATTACATTAGGAATATCAAATCGAAAATCATGATAATATCCAAAGAGCAATACTTACTATTAGGCACAATTAGTTTAATTATCAAATAATTATTTATTAAAGAAAAAAATGATTATCATAACGTGGAATTCCCGAAACAAAACTGTAAAAAATTGAAAATTGTAATAGTAAGATATTATAATAGTTATGGTAAGTTATCTTTCGAGATAATTAGTATTAGTAACAAGTAGTTCATTAAAAATGTGCGCCAATATCATTATTAATATGCTTATATAACTTATATTTCACATAAATGTATTTTTAAAGCATCTAAGAGCATTTTTTGAGTTTTTTTTTTAAATTCTCTATTAAATTATTATTAAATATTATTTAGTTTTTAAAATTATAAATTAAATTTAAATTTAACTTTGATATCTCGAAAATCGCCAGAGCTATGAGGTTAAGAGGATACTTTTTGGAATCAGGTGGGTCCAATTAGTCTATGTATGTATCTCTAAACATTGGAGACACATAACGTACAAAGCCTCTGAAACCAATTTGAAGATTCGCAAAAATTTCAATTTTGAAGATTCGCAAAAATTTCAATTTTGAAGATTCGCAAAAATTTCAATTTTGAAGATTCGCAAAAATTTCAATTTTGAAGATTCGCAAAAATTTCTATTTTAATTTTAGTTGATTTGATTGAAAAATAAGTATTTAAGTAAATGTTAATTGTTCTCGTAAATTATGTGCTAACTTGCTACATAACTTAAAAATGGCAATAATTAGTTGAAATGCTGTGCAGACATTTCACATAAAAATGTTTAACACTTTTTAAATGTTTAAATATTTTCAAATTTGAACCTGTTATTCAGTCGACTAGAAGATATACTTATTCTTCTTATTATTCGTATTCTTCATCCTATTCTTCTTATTCGTATTATTCGTCCTATTCTTCTTTTTCTTATTCTTCGTCTTGTTGTTCTTGTTCTTATTCTTATTCTTCGTCTTGTTGTTCTTGTTCTTATTCTTATTCTTCTTCTTCCTCCTCCTCCTCCTCCTTCTCCTCCACATCCTCCTCCTCCTCCTCCTCCTCCTTTTCTTCTTCCTCTTCTTCTTCTTCTTTTTTCTAGTCGACTGCGTTTTTTCAAGCTTCGTAATTTAAGAAGTAGTAAAAACTAAAAAAAATCATAACAATCAAATCTGAGATAAGAGTTCAAATCGCGAAATAAAAAAATAATTAATCGAAAATGCCCTTGTATACGCAAATGGGTGTAGTGGTCCCATTTGGTTTGTGGTTCTTCCCATTTATTATTACTTTTTGATATCCAATCCTCACTGTATTTCCTTTATCTCTTTCTTCTTTGGCAATTTTTCGTACTTCTCTCTCTATTTCCCTTTCCATTTTTGTTAAATCGTTGTTTGTATGTGTAGCCTTATTACGTATCCCTTTTAATTCTTCAAAATTTCAACTTTCTTCTCCCATTCCTCAATCTCTGCCACAACCATTTCTAATGCCTGTTCAAATCTGTTGATTTTCTATGCCGATTTCACTTTACCCTCCAATTTTAGTTCCGCGTGTATCAAGTTTTCTGTTTTCGCGTTGGTGTCTTTTATATTTACTACTTTAATTTTGTTGTTGTTTTTCCTCATATTTATTTTCTTTCTTTCCTTGTTCTCTTCTATCCTTTCTACTCTGTTTTTGATCCCACTTTCCTGCTATTATAACTACTAATAACTACTGCAATGCTGACTTCTATTGTTGATCTCAGTCCATTTTTTATGTGAAATGTCTGCACAGCATTTCAACTAATTATTGCCATTTTTAAGTTATGTAGCAAGTTAACACATAATTTACAACAACTATTCATATTTTTACGTAAATACTTATTTTTCGATCAAATCGACTAAAATTAAAATCGAAATTTTTGCGAATCTTCAAGTTGCTCTTCTTTTACATCATCGTTGTTCTTCCTTATTTTGCTCATCAAATTTCTGCTCATTTCATTTATTTTATTCATTTCTCCTTTGTCCATGCTTTTTTTCTTTCTTCCTTCCTTTTCCTTTACTCTGGAGATCTGAGGATGTTTTTGCTGTTTTTAAATATAGTTATGTCTTACAGATTATCTTTGTCTTCGAATTTGAACATGTTCATGAAGCAATATTTTATTAAGTAGGTACCTACTTAGATCTATTTGCATATTGGTTTGATTGAAACACATTTTCTGTGGTTTAAATGTCACGATAATAATAATTACGCAACTACGTAAATATAATGTGCTATTATTAAAAAAAATGTTGATGATAATCATAATGATACCTACTGCTTCCCTATGGTGTAATTGGTTACTGCCTTCATGGACAGTATTATTTCTTGTGGAATTCGGATATTCCTGAATCTACTGTTGAAATCGCAATCTTGGGTTTCTGCAGATCATTAATTAGTAATCGCAGCTATAAACAATTCCTGAGATATTGAGATTCCCAGCAATTACTTATGTCTACTTACAGTTTACGATTCCGCCAATTATACCTCAAGCCTTTACGTTTCACCAGCCATTTAACATCAGCGCCGTTAACGATCGCTTTTAGAGTTATTATTTTAATATCAAACAGTGATATCCATATTTTACCATGCGGCCGGCAAAGAAATAAAACCGCGCGTTTTACTGCCACTACGTGGCTTAGGAGACGGCCAGCGATCGGCGCGCTTTCGGTTTCAATATTTATTGTGTCAGGAAGCGGTGGAATTATGGGTTATTATGGGTCCTTTACTCCAGCGGCGTCGCGCAGGAGCGACCACGCCGGTCGTTAAAGGTGAGGCACGGTCTTAATTGGGACTTATTAGCGGGAATCGCGCAGGAAGGAAGCGCCATTCCAGCGGGCACATTACCCAGGCCTAATGGGCGAGGCCCAATTGGTAACATTCGTAACCCATAATCAGCGGGCCGATTTTTTCCAAGAGTCTTTGTTATTCGCAGCTAATTGGAGGCAATCGATACATGGGCTCGTAATGGTTATGGGCTGATGGATTTTTCCGTTCTTTATTAGAGCGATCCGATCTCGACGTCTTATAGGAAGCTATCAATGATTCGCAATTATGCGTACGCAAATCAGAAACCAATTTGTAACCGCATATTTAATGGGAGATATGGCATTTACTGGAAACGTTTAGTTTTGGATTGAAAAGTTATTACCTTATTAAGGAATATATTGTATTGACCTCGGAGGTATTCCATGGCCAATAAATGAAGTTTGAAGTTTGAATTCGCAACTGGAAATCGTTTAGTAGAGATTTAGTAGTTAGTGATTAAAGAGTTATAATGCAATTCAAAAATTTGCAGTCATCTTATTGCTATGGCCAATTACCTTTTTATATAGTGTATGTAATAGAGCAAATGTAACTTTGCCTCCTATATTTATTCAACAGCTGTGCTATTTTTACTTTTTTTGAGTAATCACCTTCATATCTAGTTGTATCAAATATGCAACCATCTTGCTGCTATGGCTAATTGCCTTTATATATAGTGTACGTATTAGTGCCAATGTTGTATTGCCTCCTATTTTTATTTTTGGTTTCTTGGTAGTGATTAGTGAACCTTCATATCTAGTTGTATCAATTAGTACCGTCATTTAATATCGTATTTTTATGCAATTTGTGCACTTTTTACATAAGATTCCACATCCAATAACCTCTATAAACTTGCACATCTGTTAGCGCCGATGTTTCCTCCTGCAATTTCCATCCAGCCTCTTCGGTCTGTTAGCGTTTTCTTTTTTTTTCTGCAACGCGTGCGACCCGAGTCCCTCATCATCTCCGACCATCGCGGCTCACGTGCGTTTCTTCGTGTCTTCGGCGGCATTACGAAAATTAAATGCTACCATTGTGCGCACGGCATGCAGTGCGACGGCTACGTGCAACGAGCCGTCGTGCAGCTCGCCTCTCTTCTCACACTTCTTAACCTCTAACACGAAAATTTATGTAATGCCATAACACAGAGAGATACGTATCTCTGCAAGTGCGCAGGTGATTGTTGCTACCATTACGGCGCTCTTGTTGCCATCGCAGACGCGCCGCTTTGATGATGGTGGCGATGATGATATGATGACAGGCCGCCTGCATCCGTCCGAACGCTGAGTTTGATTTAGAGGCAATTAATAAGTGTAAAAATCATCATAGGTTCAAAATTATGTAATTTTTCAAAAAAATCATCATTTTTTTATGATGGTCACGATGTTGTCATGATGACAAACCGCCTGCATCCATCCAAACCCTCAGATTGATTTAGAGGCAATTAAAAAGTATAAAAATCATCAGTGAACAAATCATACGTTCATAAGTAAAGAGTCTAACGACAAAATTATGAAAATTTTCGAAAATTTTCATCATTATTTGATGATAGTGGCGACTATCATCAACGCTCAGAACGCTCAGTTCAATTAGAAAGTGTAAAAATCGTCATGAACAAATCATAAATTCAAAAGTAAAGAGTCTAATGACAAAATTATGAAAATTTTCAAAAAAATTCATTATTATTTTATGATGGTGGCGATGATGATATGATGACAGGGCACCTGCATCTGCCCGAATGCTCAGTTTGATTTAGGGTCAATTAAAAAATGCAAAAATCATCAGTGAAGAAATCATAAGTTCAAAAGTAAAGAGTCTAATGACAAAATTATAAAAAAAAAACAAAAATGTCCACTATTTCTTTATAATGGTGGCGATGGTGACATGATGACAGGCCGCCTGCATCCATCCAAATGCTCAGTTTGAATTTGGGATAATCAAAAAGTGTAAAAATTATCAGTGAAGAAATCATAAGTTCAAAAGTAAAGAGTCTTATGACAAATTTATGAAAATTTTCAAAAATTTCCATTATTTTTTTTTATGGTGGCGATGATGACATGATCACATGATGACAGGCCGCCTGCATCCGTCCGAACGCTCAGTTTAAATTAGTCCCAATTAAAAAGTGTAAAAATCTTTCAAAAGTAAAGTGACAAAGTTGTGAAAGTTTTCAAAAAATTCCATAATTTTTTTTATGATGGTGGCGATGATGACATGATCACAGATCGCCTTCATCCGTCCGAACTCTCAGTTTAAATTAGAGGCAAATAAAAAGTGTAAAAATGATCAGTGAACAAACCATAAGTTCATAAGTAAAGAGTCTAATGACAAAATTATGAAAATTTAAAAAAAAACATTATTTTGTCATTAGATTATTTGTCAATAATAAGGCAACCAAATATATGCAAAGGCATATATTTTTTCATGTAACTGATAAAAGAATGGACGGTACTTAAATGTGTTTCTGGCGATACTGTGAATTTTGAGTCATATTTGTTAGAGCATATTTTTGCATATTTGTGAAATTTTTTTTTCTTATTGAATTAATGGGTCAATTTATACAAATTATATGATAAAAATAATGAATTTTACACACAGATATGACAAATAGGAAACAACAAGTTGATTGATAAAATTGTAGCAACAATTCCCAAAGCATCAAATTTATAACAATTGCAACATTTTTACTAGAATTGATGAAATTTTCTATAAAAGTTATCAAATAGTCATCGATAATTAAGAAACAGTAATTGAAAATTAGCAACAATCATTGGAAATTGCAAAAAAATTATTATAACTTAAACATGGTATTGAAAATGATTATATTAAAATAAATAATATAAATAAAATAAAATATTGAATGAAGTTCTCAGCAAGTGAAAATTTTAAATTAAAATTTTTCTGGCAACTGCAATTTTTTTATTGTCACTGATGAAATTTTCAAGTGTTGAAATTGAAAGTTCTCAGCTAGAAATTAAACTTTTGTTGGAAATTGCAATTTTTTTATTGGAAGTGATGAAATTTTCAATGAAAGTTATCGAAAATTGGTTATATTTATTGGAAAGTGAAAATTTTTTATTGGAAATTAAACATAGCACTAAAAATTATAAAACTCTCTGAAGGTATTTAAAATTTTGCTAGCAATTGCAAATATTTTACCGGAATTGATGAAATTTTTAATGTAAGTTACCAAAAATTCATCTATAATTAAGAAACTGTAATTGAAAATTAACAATATTAATTGGGAAGTGCAAAGTTTTTATTGGAAATTAAACATAGCGTTCAAAATGAAGTTCGCAGCAGTAAATTTAAATCTTTCTGGCAATTGCAAATATTTTATTGGTATTGATGAGATTTTTAATAAAAGTTACCAAAAATTCATCTAAAATTAAGAAACTGTAATTGAAAATTAACAATCATTGGAATGTGCAAAATTTGATTGGAAATTAAACATAGTATTAATAATTTTATAATTCTCAGCAAGTATTTAAAATTTTGCTGGTAATTGCAATAATTTTACCGAATTGATGAAATTTTTAATGAAAGTTACCAAAAATGAATCTAAAATTAAGAAAAAGTAATTGAAAATTAATAATATTCATTGGAAAGTGCAAAATTTTGTTTGAAAATTAAACATTGCAGTAAACATTATAATTTTTTCAGGACAAATCTAAATGTTTACTGGTACTTGCAATATATTTTTACCGGAACTGATGAAATTTGTAAAAAATTGATCAAATTTTCAATGAAAGTAATCAAATATTCATAAAAAATTAAGTAACTGTAATTGAAAATTAACAATATTTATTGGAAAGTGCAAAATTTTGATTGAAAATGAAACATTGCAGTAAACATTATAAAAACTTTAGCAGGAATCTAAAATTTTACTGGCAATTGAACAATAGTTTTACTGGAACAGATAAAATTTGTGAAAATTTATGACATTTTCAATGAAAGTTATCAAATATACATCCAAAATTAAGTAACTGTAATTGAAAATTAACAATATTCATTGCAAAGTGCAAAATTTTGATTGAAAATTAAACATTGCAGTAAAAATTATACCGAAGTTAGAATGAATCTAAAATTTCTGTGGCAATTGCTAAATATTTTTACCGGAACTATTGAAATTTGTGAAAATTGGTGAAATTTTCAATGGAAGTTACCAAATATTCATCAAAAATTAAGTAACTGTAATTGAACATTATCAATATGCATTGGATAGTGCAAAATTTTGATTCAAAATTTAACATTGCAATGAAATTTATAAAAAAATTAGAATGAATCTAAAATTTTACTGGCAATTGCAAAATATTTTTCCTAATGAATTTTGTGATAATTGATGAAATTTTCAATGAAAGTTATCAAACATTCATAAAAATTAAGTAACTGTAATTCAAAATTAACAATATTCATTGGAAAGTGCAAAATTTTGATTGAAAATTAAACATCGCAGTAAACATTATAAAAAATTTAGCATGAATCTAAAATTTGACTGGCAATTGCTAAATATTTTTACCGGAACTGATGAAATTTGTAAAAATTGATTAAATTTTTAATTTAAGTTATCAAATATTCATCAAAACTTAAGTAACTGTAATTTAAAATTTGCAATATTCATTGGAAAGTGTATAATTTTGATAGAAAATTAAACATTGCAGTAAAAATTATGAAGATTTTAGCATGAATCTAAAATTTGACTGGCAATTGCTAAATATTTTTACCAAAATTGATGAAATTCGAGAAAATTGATGAAAATTTCAATGAAAGTTATCAAATATTTATCAAAAATTAAGTAACTGTAATTGAAAATTAACAATATTCATTGGAAAATGCAAAATTTTGATTGAAAATTAAACATTGCAGTGAAAATTATAACAAAGTTAGCTGAATCTAAAATTTGACTCGTAATTGCGAAATATTTTCACCGGAACTGATGAAATTTGTGAAAATTGATAAAATTTATCAAATGTTCATCAAAAATGAAGTAACTGAAATTTAACGTTAGCAATATACATTGGGAAGTGCAAAATTTTGATTGGAAATTAAATATAGCACTGAAAATGTTCACTGGAAATGATGAAATAACATATTGATCGAAAAATTTTACAACGTAATATTTAGAAATATTTGTTTTTTGTGGTGTCGTTACACAACTTATACAAGTTATACAAGTTAATAAATAACTTATTATGTACTTGAAAATATCAATTGTATTATGAAATTGTAAAATATCTATTGTAACACAAACATTGCAGTGAAAGTTATATAAATATTTTTCACTTTTGATACCATATTTTCCATTTTTTAGAGCATGTTTTTCACTTATGAGAGCATATTTTCTCTTAATAAGACGATATTTTCTATTTTTAAGAGCATATTTTTCATTTTTAAGAGCATATTTTCCAATTTTAACAACATATTTTCCTTTTTTAAAAGCTTATGTTCCATTTGTAAGAGCATATTTTAAGCGCTTGAAATAGTTTTTTTGTATCATATTTTTGGTTGAACATTTTCAAAAATGTTCATCATTTTGTCATTAGACTCTTTGTCATTCGACCCTTTGTCATTTTCAAAAATTTGCATTATTTTGTCATTAGATACTTTGTCGTCAGATTCTATGACATTAAATTATTTGTCATTAGTTGCACTAGTCATTAGACTCTTTGTGATTTTCAAAAATGTTTATCATTTTGTCATTAGACTCTTTGTCATCAGACTCTTTATTATTAGACTCTTTGCCGTTAGACTCTTTGCCATTATTTGTCAATAGACTCATACAAATACATACATAATCGTATTCCCCTTCTACCCATAAGGTGTAGGGGTTTTTTCTGCCTTCCCTTATTTTTCTTCTATTAACTTCCTTATTTCCTGTCTATTCATTGACATTCTTTGAAATAAAAAATCAAATTTTGAAGTATATCCATTTGCTATAAAAAATGTGAAATTTTATATGATTTTTATTATGGTTTCATCATTTTATATGATTTGCTCCAAAAGTGCCTCACCATCATTTAAAAAAAAAGTCTAATTTTGAAGTATATCCATTTACTATAAAAAAATGTGAAATTTTATATGATTCTTAATATGGTTTCATCATTTTATATCATTTGGCCCAGAAGTGCTTCATTATCTTTTTTTTAAAGTTTTTTAGTGTTATACTTCTGTTACTTATATTCGCTCTGCAAATGGTAGAAAGCTGGGTCATTGCCATTCTTAAAAAAAAATGAATTTTAAAGTATATCCATTTACTATAAGAAAATGTGAAATTTTATATGATTTTTGTTATGGTTTCATCATTTTATATGATTTGCTTCAAAAGTGTTTCACCATTATTTCTTTTTAGTTTCATACTTCTGTTACTTATATCCGCTCTGCAAATGGTAGAAAGCCGGATCATTGACATTCTTTTAAAAAATTCGAATTTTGAAGTATATCCATTTACTATAAAGAAATGTGAAGTTTTATGACTTTTATTAGGGTTTCATCATTTTATATGATTTGCTTCAAAAGTGCTTCCCCATCATTTTCTTTTAGATTTATACTTATCAATTTATCTTCAGATCTGCTAATGGTAGAAAGCTGTGCCATTGACATTTTTTATTATGGTTTCGTCATTGTATACGATTTGCTCCAAAAGTGCTTCACCATAATTTTTTAAGTTTTATACTTTTGTTACTCATCTTCAGCTCTGCAAATGGTACAAAGCTGGGTCATTGCTATTTAAAAAAAAAACAATTTTGAAGTATATCCATTTACTATAAAGAAATGTGAAATTGTATATGATTTTTATTAGGGTTTCATCATTCTATATGTTTTGCTCCAAAAGTGCTTCACCATATTTTTTTTTTAGTTTTATACTTCTGTTACTCATCATCAGCTCTGCAAATGGTAGAAAGCTGTGTCATTGCCAGTCTTTGAAAAAAAATCAAATTTTGAAGTATTATGTACTATGTACTATAAATTTTTTTTAAATTTTATATGATTTATATTATGGTTTCGTCATTGTATATGATTTGCTCCAAAAGTGCTTCACCATCATTTTCTTTTAGATTTATACTTCTGTACTTATCTTCGGATCTGCTAATGGTAGAAACTGGGCCATTGACATTATTTAAAATTAAATATAAAATTTTGATGTACTATAAAAAAATGTAAAATTTTATATGATTTTTATTATGGATTCGTCATTGTATATAATATGCTCCAAAAGTGCTTCACCATCATTTTTTTTTTAGTTTTATACATCTGTGACTTATCTTCAGCTCTGCAAATTTTATATGATTTGCTTCAAATGTGCTTGACCTTCATTGTCTTAGATTTATACTTCTGTTACTTATCTTCAGTTCTGCAAATGGTAGAAAGCTGGGTCAGTGCATTCGTTTTGTCCTGCTCCTCATTCCGACAAGAAAATCCTTTCCGAATCTCTTGAAAGCAAAACCTAATCGAAGCAAATCGTCAGCTGGTCGGATGTGGGTCTGCTCGTCCGAAGGCGCGAAATCTGGCCGTGGTAATTGCCCGTGTAATTAGCATCCGATCCGACCATTATGACCCTCATCCTCTCCATTTACCACTCGAGAGTCCGGCCATATGGCGCTCCGGCGACCACCGGAATCGTGTCAGCGGCGTTTCCGGAACAACCGACAGCTGACCAGACGCCGCCGACAAATCTGTTCTAAGTGCTTTGTCGTTTTCTTTTCGTGTACCATTCCTCGCGTTACCATTCCTGAAGAAGACCGACAGCTGACCAGACGCCGCCGACAAATCCGATCTAAGTGCTTCGGCGATTTCTTTTCCTCGCGTTACCATTCCTGAAGAAGTGCATTGTCGCCTATGCTTTGGCGATTTCTTTTCCTCTTGTTACCATTCCTGAAGAAGTGCATTGTCGCCTATGCTTTGGCGATTTCTTTTCCTCTTGTTACCATTCCTGAAGAAGTGCATTGTCGCCTATCTGCATATCTGCGTAATCGGCTGCAAAGTGGAGCGCGGTTTGTCGTTTTTTGCGGATTTCCTGGGCTGCCGAGGTTCCCAGCATTATTCGTTTACGATGTGAAAATTGGCCGGTAGCCGCCTACAATTACGCCGTTTTTCTGATGAATGTTTATGTCGGATAATGCCGCTTTTAATCCTTGTCGTATTATGTGAGGCTTTAATGGCATTCCGGAAAATTGTTATGCGAAATTTATGCACAAACGGTAATCAACGTGTTTTATTTTTTGTGGAAACGAATGAGAGGCAACAGTTCTAGCTCTTAATTTGCAGCTCAAATATTTTTTTTATGTAAATGACGGCTAGAGCTGTATAAATTAGGTCTACAATTCAATTATAACTCTTGTATGGAATATTTTTGTTGGTACATACCTTTTGTATGATAATTTTTGTAATGTAAATGTAAAATATCACCAAAAATAACAATTATAAATATCCTAAAAGAATACCAGAATTAGATATGTCTTTAGGTATATGATAAACAAATCTGCATGAAATCTACTATTAATTTGTAAGTTCGTACCTTTCGGGATTTATTTCATTTTGACTAAAAATCAGTGGCAGATTTAGAGGGGTGGGGGGCTATGAGGGCTATAGCCTAGGGCGGCAAACTTCAGCAAAATCCAGGGGCGGCAAATTTTTTGAAAAATACCAAAGATACAAGTCACAATAACAAGTAAATATACAAATAAATAAATAAATGACGCTATTAAAAGAAGACCATTTTTGCATAGCGACTTTATGATACTCAAAATCTCGATGTACTTGATATTTTCTCAGGCTCCCTTCTAATTTTTAAAGCCGAATGGGGCGAAAACTGGTTCTCTATGAGATATGAAGACTTGTAGACCTGAAGGTTGTATATGAAGATATTTTTTTGTTAAGATGTTGTTAATGCAAGAAAGTATGTGTAGCGTGGTAATGTGTGTAACTGGATGAATTGTTAACGTGTCTGGCGGGGACATAATTCTTTCTAACGGAGATTTCCAATCGTCCGAACGGATTAATAATCTCGTTAATAACCGTATCACATGAATAAATTGATGAGAGTTTGGTCGTTTTTTCCCAGGCGATCTGTTTACTCATTTTCGGCCGCATTAATAACACCATTAACAAGATAAGCATCGGATTTTTCCTGGCCGGCCTAAGCGCTTACAAATGTCGCTCGGCCGGCATCCGGCCCGGATTCCATGGATCCATGGGGCCGGCTAATTATCACACCCACTCTTGCGCCGCGGAATCGCCGTTTCATTAACATCGGATTCCCATTTAACCCCTTCGGACGGCCCCAATTAGCCCGCGCGCAATTACTCCATTGCGCGCGCTCAATTAATAATCCTCCGTCCGAGTGCACTCTTCCATTAATTACCCATCCATTATTAATCTGTTTAGAGCATTCTTTTAGTAATTATAAAAGACCAGTTATAATGCGTTGCTGCGCGAGTGGATGCGCCTTCAATTAAAACCGGACTGGTAACAGTCGGCCCAAAAGAGAGGAGAAAAAAATTCGCCCGCCGAAACTGAAATGGACCTACGGCCGATTGTTCACGCCAATTCGTCAGAAACGTTTTGCCTCTTAGGCGGGTAACCTCCATCGGAGATCCGCTTTACTGTTACGATCCGTACCGGAGGAACACCTCGGCGCTCCACTAATTAACCCTGTTCTCTCCTCTTCGGCCGACATCTGTTCATCTGCTCATCCTTCCTCAGACGATTTCACGCGCTAAGTGCCCCGCTCTGTTCACCTGGTCTCATTAGAACAATCGGTGCTCGGCATTCAATTAACTCCCCGTACTGCACAAGTGTCGGCCCGTTTTAAGTGCGCAACATTAACCTTGTGAGGCATTCGCTGTTCGGCTGCGTTTTTTTCTTCTTCTTCTTCTCCTCCGTGTCCGCCTCTCACCAGACTCTTGCCTCACTCGAGCCACGCAACTGTAATCGGGGAATTAAGCGTGTATTACGCAGAGCAAACAGAGGGGGCAAGACGACAATGAGTCGCAGTCCGTTAGTTATGCCTGCAAATTACTTTTATTGATAACTGCTCGGCAATTGTTGTTTATTTTTGCACATACCAGGGCAACAAACAAAGGTCGAGAAACAGTTGGGAGTAATAGGAAGTAATAATGTTAATTGGCACCACTACGTGTACAACAGCTGGAGGAAATTGTGCACAGCTCAGATTGTTTCCAGAATAAGAACAGCAGTTCCTAGTTTTACCAGGCCAAGCAATCAAAAAAATGTTAACGTTACAAGTTAGCAAGCATGTCAAAGAAAACAAAAATTAGACAATTTTTAACAGTGGCGGATTTATACTTATAGGGACTACAGGAAACTTGGTTTTATTACAAAACAAACACCAAATTTGATTTGTTTAGAGGCCAAAATGAAAGGCCGAAAGTACAAATCGTGGAAACTGTCCGAAGAAGTTTTTGTAGTTTTGACAACAAAAATTAACCATTTTTACAAAGATATAATCCTCCCAAGAATTATGTCTAGATGATGTGTATCTGAATGGAATTGTAGACAGTAGGACAGAAAGTCCATCGTCTTCCCTGTGATCTTCTTCCTTGCAATTATTACATTTTAATTATACTGAATCCATTGTCGCCAGAAAGTCAATCTTCTTGCTTGTAATCTGCTTCCATGCAAATCTTACATTATAATTATACTGGATTGATATTATTGGGTGTTCCCTTGGTCCATTGTCGCCAGAAAGTCTATCTTCTTGCTTGTGATCTGCTTCCTTGCAAATCTTTCATTTTAATTATACTGGATTGACATTATTCGGTGTTCTCTTGGTCCATTGTCGCCAGAAAGTCCGTCTTCTTCCTTGTGATTTTCTTCCTTGCAAATCTTACATTTTAATTATACTCGATTGACATTATTGGGTGTTATCTTGGTGTCGCCAGAAAGTTCATATTCTTCCTTGTGATCTTCTTCGTTACAAATCTTACATTTTAATTATACTGGATTGACATTATTGGGTGTTCTCCTGGTCCATTGTCGCCAGAAAGTCCATCTTCTTCCTTGTGATTTTCTTCCTTGCAAATCTTACATTTTAATTATACTCGATTGACATTGGGTGACATTATTATTGGGTGTTATCTTGGTGTCGCCAGAAAGTTCATATTCTTCCTTGTGATCTTCTTCGTTGCAAACCTTACATTTTATTTATACTGAATTATTTTTTGTGGGGCTTTTCTCCTTTGAACGATGTACACCACATGCGGTTAAAAATAGTCAAAACTAACATCTTCCAAAATAATGTGAAATAATAAATAATTCACTAATTGTATACGTATCTCAAAAATCGAAATGATGTTGAAAAAATATTGATTATAAGCCCTGCACAAAATAAAGGCAGGTGGAAAGAAATGGTGGATCATCTCTGCGAAGAAGAAGAGGAATAGTTGCAGGAGGAAGACAGTAAAATGCTGACGACATTTTATTAGTTCATCAGTCACAGAAACATCGAAAGATGCCCTACACTCCCTGGTCGAGTAATAGGACCAAAGAAGAAGAAGATAACAACGAAATTATTCATTTGTCCTGGAATCTAGGGCTTTTCAATGTATTAGAAGAGATATCAAAAGATTTTCTTGTACGACACGAAACCAGTTTCGCTCTTCATAAAGTTTCGATTTCAAAAATCAAAATCACTAAAACTAAAAACTATAAAAACTAAACCGTTCATTTACAATATGAAAATGTATGTATAACAAATGGGTAAAATTTGTATCCATTTTCAACAATATCATAAATGAATCAAAAATTGTATAACTTTTTCAAAAGTTATGTAAATTTTTCAACAAATATGTATTGCTGTTGAAAAAACAAATTAAAAAATGACAATTCATCCTGAAGTCTAGAATTTCATCCTGAAGACTCCTGAAGTCTTTTTTTCATGGCATAAGACTCGTTTTTGGCTCCTATTTTCATAAAATCTTAATGAAATCGAGATTTTACGAAAATCGGAGCCAAAAACGAGTCCCTTAAAAATGAGAAACAAGAACTTAAAAATTACCTCATTTATTTTTTGAGAGATATACAATTTGCTGTTGAAAAAACAGTTTAAAAAATGACAATTCGCCTGAAGTCTAGAATTTCATCCTGAAGACTCCTGAAATCTTTTTTTCATGGCATGGGGCTTTTTTGTGGCTCCTTTTCATAAAATCTCGTTTTCATTAAACTTAAAAATTACGAATTTATTTTTTGATAGACATACAATTTTCAATTGTTAAAAAATGTATACAATTTTTATCGTACAAGTATACATAAACTTTATACTTAAAAATTGCGAGTTTAGTTAAAGTTACAGGTATACATACCTATATAAAATGTACCTATGCATTTTTCAACAATTGTGTATAAATGAGTCAAGAATGTATGTATAACAAATGTATAAAAATTGTATACATTTTCAACAATATCATAAATTAGTCAAAAATTGTATAACTTTTTTAAAAGTTATGTAAATTTTTCAACAAATATGTATTGCTGTTGAATAAACAGTTTAAAAAATGACATTTCGTCCTGAAGTCTAGAATTTCATCCTGAAGACTCCTGAAATCTTGTTTTCATGGCATGGGGCTTGTTTTTGGCTCCTTTTCATAAAATCTCAATTTCATTAAACTTAAAATTTACGAATTTATGTTTTGAGAGACATACAATTTTCATTTGTTGAAAAATGTATACAATTTTTATCGTACAAGTATACATAAACTTTATACTTTAAAATTGCGAGTTAAGTTAAAGTTACATTTATACATACCTATATAAAATGTACCTATGCATTTTTCAACAATTGTGTATAAGTGAGTCAAAAATTGTGTAGCATTTCTAAAAGTTATGTAAATTTATCGAAAATTGTATACGTCGCTTAAGTTTCGATTTCAAAAATCGAAACCACTAAAACTAAAAACTATAGAAACTAAACCGTTTATTTACAACATGAAAATGTATATATAACAAATTGATAAATATTGTATACATTTTTCAACAATATCATAAATGAGTCAAAAATTGTATAACCTTTGCAAAAGTTATGTAAATTTTTCAACAAATATGTATTGCTGTTGAAAAAAGAGTTTCAAAAATGACAATTCGTCCTGAAGTCTAGAATTTCATCCTGAACACTCCTGAAATCTTTTTTTTATTGCAAGGGACTCGTTTTTGGCTCGAATTTTCATAAAATCTTAATGAAATCGAGATTTTATGAAAATCGGAGCCAAAACGTGTCCCTTAAAAACGAGAAACAGGAACTTAAAAATTACGAATTTATTTTTTGAGAGACATACAATTTTCAATTGTTGAAAAATGTATACAATTTATATCGTATGTATACATAAACTTTATACTTAAAAATTGCGAGTTTAGTTAAAGTTACAGGTATACATACCTATATAAAATGTACCTATGCATTTTTCAACAATTGTGTATAAATGAGTCAAAATTTGTGTAGCATTTCTAAAAGTTATATGTACATTTATCGAAAATTGTATACGTCGATTAAGTTTCGATTTCAAAAATCGAAACCACTAAAACTAAAAGCTATAAAAACTAAACCGTTCATTTACAATATGAAAATGTATGTATAACAAATAGATAAAAATTGTATACATTTTTTTAACAATGTGATAAATGAGTATAACTTTTTCAAACATTTTTCATGTACATTTTTCAACAAATATGAATTGCTGTTGAAAAAACAGTTGAAAAAATGACAATTCGTCCTGAACTCTAGAATTTCATTCTGAAGACTCCTGAATTATTTTTTTCATGGTATGAGGCTCGTTTTTGGTTCCTATTTTCATAAAATCATTTCATTAAACTTAAAAATTACGATTTCATTTTTGAGAGACATACAATTTTCGATAAATTTACATAACTTTCTAAAATTCTATATCATTATTGACTCATTTATACACAATTGTTTAAAAATGTATACCATTTTTATCGTACAAGTATACATAAACTTTAAACTTAAAAAGTGTGAGTTTAGTTAAAGTTACAGGTATACATACCTTATAAAAATGTATAAATTTTTCAACAATTATGTATAAACTACTATATTTGACTTGTGTAAAACTTTAATGTTACTTAACACCAATAAATACTACTAGTATAACTGAGTCAAAAATTGTATAATAATTCAAAAAGTTATGTACATTTATCGAAAAGTGTATACGTCTCTCAAAATTATTATTGCTGTTAAAAAATTTTTGACAAGAATAACTTAATCCGTGATTCATCCTGGAATAATAATAATAATAATAATATAATTATTTCAAATTATCTTAAATATGTACATATACCAAAAAATAAAATGAAATACATGTCAAATGTCTGGGCCTTTTCAAAGTTTAAGTAAGTTTTAATTTTGAAAGTAAGAGATTTACTTAAACGAAATTTGGCCCATTTCTCTTATTTTCATAAAATCTCAATTTCAACAACAAAACTCCTCATTTTCATTTTCATTTTCAATTTTTAAATTTGTAGAACTATGAATGTTGTATATATGTTTCAACAATTATATGATAATGTCTCTTTATTCGCAACCTACGTTACAGAAAATTTCTAATTATTATAGTATAAAATATATAATTACATAGATTATTATTTTATTATTATTATTATTATTTTGATTCATCTTGTTTGTAAGTTATACTATGCTAATTATATAGAATTATGATATGTCAATGTTCATATATCAAACTTTAAAAAAATGTCAAAGTCAACTATGACTGCTATTAAAAATTAAGTTTGTATTATAACTCAAAATCTATGGTCTTTTTCTCAAAAAACAAAAGCATATCTTGTATAAGCTGTTAAATTGACAACTCTCTCCTTATTTAACCAAAACTCTATGTTTTATGGTTTCCAAAATCCCAATGCTTAAAATAAAAAAATATCACCCTGTATATGATAAGTACTGAAGATTTTATGATTTTGTGAAGAATTTTTATACGTGATTTTTCATCAAGAAGCTCCATCAAGAAACTCCAGCGTTTGATCATTTTCAGTATGTTCTTTCTATAGGAACAGTATTTGTTATGCTTTCGTCCTTATTTTAAGAATGTTTTTGAATATAACGTACAGACTCTTTATTCTTCATTGGTTTCAAACCCAGGACCTCTGAACCGCAAATCGCGGACTGATTTTTCTGTGAATTCCAATTATTTTTATACAAGCTTAGGATAACAAATAAAGTGATTTTGTAATGATTTTTCAGATTTTTTTTGTTTGCATTTACAATTTTCGTTTTTATGTTCCTAATAGTAGTAATATTAATTTACATTAATTCTCAAAAAAAAAATACATTTAGACTATAAAACCCAGTTTCTTGACTTTAAATAAGATTAATTGTTATTTTTTGTAACGTGATTTTTCATCAAGAACCTAGACACAAGACAGAACCTAGATATTCCTTTATTTTTTAAATAATATTTTCGAATACATCAACTATATTGCAAATCACAGTCTTACACTGAGCAATAAATATATTTACTTTTGATAAATTTAATTACATATAGTTATATAATAGATGATATTTAACAGTTCAAAGGGCTAACGATCCTCGAGTCTTTATGCCCTCTTACACTGATTTTTTGTAAATACCCTGTTTTTTTTTTATAAATTCCCAGATTTTGTTTTTCTTTATTACCTGAATTTTCTGTAAAATTTATGATTATTACTGTAAATTGCATGTTTTTTTTAACTATATTGCAAATCACAATCTTGCACCGAGTAATAAATATCTTTATTTTTGATAAATTTAATTATATGTAGTTATATAATAGATGATATTTAACAGTTCAAAGGTCTAATGATCTTCAGGTCTTTATGCCCTCTTACACTGAATTTTCTGTACGTCCCTTGATTTTTTTATATATTCCCAGATTTGTTGTTATTATTTGCATGAATTTTCTGTAAAATTCATGATTTCTTCTGTAAATTGGATGAATTTTCTGTTCATTTTCTGTAGTTTCTTGTAATTTCTCTGAATTTTCTGTAATTTGTCTGATTTTTTGCAAAATTTCCTGAATTTTCTGTAAATTACCTGATTTTCTGTACATTTTCATAATTTTCTATTAATTTCACCAATTATATTTATATAGGCTTAGGATAATAAATTAAACAGTTGAAATCAGTCTTCTTTTTTTGTACATACAGTTTTACTTATCTATTGCTGAGAAATCTGGGAGCGACTTTATTTTAAGGCGATCTTTGCGTGGCTTCCACGTTTACTCTGCGTCTCGTGCGGATTCGGGTGCTAGAAGAGGGGACAATTAAAAGATCACGCCTTGGTGCACTTCACGGTTACGGCGCATCGAGCGGGCAAATATTTTTATTTTGTCTGCGGTTCGCTAATTAAATTAAGCCAACCGGCGTGAAATTGCAAGCACTTTTGCCTTGTAAACCCACCTTGCATCACCAATTTAAAGCGCCCAACAATTTAATACGTAATCAACAAACTTCAAAATATATACTTAAAACTTCATACTCAAATAACATAATATGCATAATAATATTTCTATACTTTTTGTTCGAATTTGTATAGATCTCTAGATAAATCTAGATTAATCTAGATTTAAGGAGAAAACTAATATTTGATTGATTTAATTTGTGTACATGCATTCACTTTTACGTGTTTTTCATAGTCCTCGCCACTTGCAATAATGGTACATCTATACAAAATCTTAACTCCTATAAGGTTTCAGAGGTCCTGAAATCTATAAGGTTTCAGAGGTCCTGAAATCTATGAGGTTTCAGAGGTTTTTCTTAACTACAAAATTCAATTCAATTCATTACTAATCATAACTTTACTTGCTTAAGATATACTTATTTTACATACAGACAATTGCAAACTCTACGTTATGCAATTACAAGTAGTGATAAATGATTATGATTACGATTGTTGGAAGGCAAAATTAAGTTGTTCGTTTCGTCTGTGCCTCACTATGATACCTGAAATATTTTTGGTCACCGGAGTCATGCACGCGATCTCCTCTCACGCACGATCCTCGAGCCCGACATGCAAATAATGACAAACGTGCCGCTGTACGCCCACGCCTCCGGAGCCTCCGGAGGAGCCTCCCGGAGCGCGTGGGTGTACCTGGGTGTGCGTGCGACCCAGGCACGAAAGTGTGAAGCGGCCCCGGCCCGCTAATAACTCATTGTTCCACTAAATCGTTGCCGCTACTGATCCGGACGGTTTTTCACAGAGCAGCGTGATATATGCCCCATTCAGTGCTCCGACGCTAATTGCCCACGCGATAAATCGTCCTGAGGGGGTCTAGACGGAAACCGAAACGGTCACGGGATTTTATGGGAAGATATGTCAAGAAACTGGAATTTTGATGGGTTTGAACGTTGAAACCCATCTTTTTGATATTTTTGATATTTATAAATCGGCAGCTGTTTCGTTCTTTCAATCATTATCATCTTATTATTGCCATTTTAGACTTTTAAAGTATCAAAATTATATTTTGTTAGCATTTTTATACAAATATTTTGGAGTGCTCTTTCGATCTTTCGATCATTATAATCATCATTATAGCCATTTTAGATTTTTTATTCTATCAAATTTATATTTGGTTTGCATTTTTATACAAATATTTTGGAGTTTGTGAAAGAATCTTTAAATAAGAGTAAGAACAAGTTTTTCACAAAAAAAAACATTTATTTTTACTAAATGTAGATACATTTAGACAGTTTTTTTTTACTGAAGATGACCGCATCGCGTTCGAAATATAAATTTTGTTAAAATGGTTTTTTTTGTGAAAGAGGTGTTTTGACTATAAAGGAAATAACGTCAAAAATTTATATAAATCTTCAAAAATATATAATTGCATATGCTTATTTGCAGGTTCAATTTATATTTTTCTGTGATACGTAAATTTATAATAACGTGCATTTTCATATTCACACGGCATGTTGAGATCAAGTATTGTATTGTAATTATAACAGTATTTTATGTTGATCTTACTTGTATTTATATACTTTTGGTACTAGATTTGACATGTGTAAAACTCTATGTTGGAAACACCAATAAACAATTATTATTATAAATGCAGAAATTTCAAAATTTGCATGAAAACATCAAAAGTTCTATAAATTAAATACGCCATTTAAAAATTGTATAACTGTTTCCAGCGTAGTACCTATAAACTATGGAAACATGAACTTGATAACTCCAAAAAACTTATAATAAGTTTCCAACATTTCAAAATACATATACAGTGTGTTAGCAAGACTATAGCAACTTTAATCGTTATGTAACCATCACCAAACATATATTATTAAATGGGACAGTCCTAGCTACAATTGTTAACACCTTCATTTATTTGTTGTGACGCCATCGACATTTTTTTTTAATATTGTAAAATAATGAATGAACAATAACATCAAACATTTCTATAAACTTTCAAAAAACGTACTCGAATAATTTTACTTCTTCGGTATAAGTTTATTTGTCTATTCTTCCAGAGCATTTTAAGTACTTTTCACCGATTTAGATTTCTAGTAGGGTAATACTATGAAATTTTTGCAAAATATGCGAAAAACTGATTTGAGTTAGTAGGCTGTTAAATATTCTCTGGAACAAACAATTGGTTATATTTTCAATTATAACTGTCAAAATTAGTTATATTTTCATCTGTGACTGTCAAAATTTGTCATATATTCAACGTAACTCGATTTTTCTCGTCTGTTAACTGTAACTGTAATCATTTCACATATTTTTATCTGTAATTGCCAACAATTTTCAAAAACTGTACTCGAAACCTTTTACTTTTTTAGTATAATTTTATTTGTGTATTCTTGCAGAGCATTTTAAGTACTTTTCACCGGTTTATATGTTTAGTAGGGTAATACTATGAATTTTTTGCAAAAAATGTGAAAAACTAATTTGATTAAATCCGAAATTCTCTGGAATAAACAATTGGTAATATTTTCAATTATAACTGTGAAAATTTGTTATATTTGATCATCTGTAACTGTCAAAATTTGTCATATTTTCAACCTAACTCAATGTTTCTCATCTTTTCAACTGTAACTGTCAACATTCCACTTATTTTCATCTGTGAAATGATCAAATTTGTCATATTTTCAACCTAACTCAATGTTTCTCATCTTTTTAACTGTAACTGTCAAAATTCCACACATTTTCATCTGTGAAATGATCAAATTTGTCATATTTTCAACGTGCCTCAATTTTTCTCATCTTTTGAACTGTAACTATCAACATTTCACATATTTGCAAATGTAATTGTTAAAATTTGTCATGTTTTCAACTGTGACTGTTACAAGTTGTCATATTTTTACAGAGGCTGTTCTATTTCTTCTATTTTCAAATGTAATTGTCAAAAATTGTTATATTTTCAATTGTGCCTGTTAAAAGTTGTCCTATTTTTAAAATGGTTGTCAATATTTCTTCTATTTTCCACTGCAATTGTCAAAATCTATGGCGATTTTTTCATCAGTTGTGAAAAACTTTGAAATTTTAAGCTTTAATTCTAATAAATATGACATTTGAACTTATCGAATCTCTTACAACGTTATTAATAAATATTTAAACAGTGATTTAGCGGTGTTTAACAAAGGGTTACCAAGGTTACTAAGATTAATCCACCATTATACCGCGGCTTATTTTTTTATGAATAACACTGTTAAATTTTATATGAAACATAACCATATTTGTTTGAGTTTTCTTTGGTTTTGTTCTTTCTTTTTTGGTTTCTTTTGACATTTGATGTCCTTTTTTTAATTTATTCAACAGGCCAAGGCCGACTAGTACAGACAGAAAATACACACCATAAATACCATAACACCTTAAAAACCAAACAACAAAAAAACAACAAAAATGACAAAAGTGCAGCAAAAATTTTCACTGGTTTAGATTTTTTGTAGGGTTATACTATGATATTAAAATGACTTGACCAGTTGCAGTTAGAAATGACATATTTTGACAGGTTTTGTAAGAAGTTTGACATATTTTCACATATTCGCATGCACCTGGATCTAAAAGAATAGAGATTCTGACAGTAGCCGTTGAAAATGTGACAAGTTTTCACATCAGGAACTTTGAATTTTACAATATATAACACTCGCTATTAAAAATGTAAAGATTTTGACAGATTTTGGCAGTTACACCTAAAAAATTATACCCAGCCATTTAAAAAAAAATGTCTGTGATGTCACAACAAATAAATGACTAAACATGAGCTGTTTAAAACGATATTTTTCGCCAACTTATATCTAAAACTGTCCCATTTAAAAAATATATATCACATGCGAACAGACTTTATATACTCATATTGTAGTACAAGTACTTATAATTAAAAATTTATTTGTGATTATTATTTTATTTATATATTAAAATTTGCTAAATTTTAAAATTGTAGTGGTATGTTATTGGCGACGGTAATTAGCTCTAGATGCAGAAATGGGAGGTAATTTAAAAATCAATAATAATAACAATAATAATAATAGTAATATTGCAAAATAGACGTTTTCAAAGTAAGAATATTGCTTCACATAATATGTTACAAAATATAAAAATATTATAATAAAACATATTATACAGTATGTTCCTGGGTTGAGTTTACAAAAGGTTTTTTTTTTAATTTTTACATTTAAGTAAACATGTTATAGGAATTAATATGCCTGCTTGGTCTGAAACTATCATTTCAGTAATTAAAACATTGATTATTTATACAGGGTTTCAGAGCAAGCAGAAATTATAATTCCTATAACATTTTTACATAAAAGTAAAAATTAAAAAAAATCCCTTTTGTAAACTCAATCCGGGGACATACTGTATAATAATAATAATAATTAATAGTAATATAGTACCATAATAATTATATAATAATAATGTATTTAACGGTAGTATTAAACAATTGGGTTACATGGTAATAAAGTATAAATTGAAATATTAATAGATTCATTATTATTATAAATATTTTTATATAACCAAGAATATATAATATAATAATGCATAAAATAGTATTAAAAATTTATAATATACAATTTCTTGCAGTGCATGACAAATTATGAATAGAATTTTTGAGTTAATCGTACAATATAAGGTTCTGAACCTTGTAGAATTTATGGTGGATGCGCCGGGCACATTTTTTTTTCTTGCTGGTAATAATGACTGCAATTGTAATTGTAATTTATTTTTGGTTGAACACAAGTTTACACAAGTCGAAATGGTATAAAATAAAGTAATAATAAGCACTGCATTCACTAAATTTTATCATTACAGATGCACTAACACAGAAAACATGTAATCAAATCATGGTACATATTTGGAAATTTATTCAAATCATAAAAACAGGGTTGGTATGATTTAAATCAATAATTTCTTTAATAAGTCATTGATTCAAATCAAGTTTGATTTTTTTTTTAATTAATCATTGTTTTTGCACTGTAATTGTAATTTATTTTTGATTAAATAGAAGTTTACACAACTCGAAATGGTATAAAAAAATTATAATAATAAGCACTGCATTCACTAAATTTTAACATTATAGATGCACTCACCTATTAATATTATTACTAATATTATTAATAATAAGAAAATTACAGGTATAATTATAGGGGATTTAATTTTTTTTAATTATTAGTAGTTATATGACAAAAAAATTAAACTAAAAAAAATACTTTCACTCTTTTTAAAGAAATCCGATTCATTTAGAAGACAGGCAATCTTTGTTTTGCTAATAATCAACTTTTTATCAAAAAGCATTTTGTGGATGCATGTGTTAAGAATGTGACTTCTCATAAGTCAAGGGTTCGATCTCATCTACGGTTTTGATAAAAAATGTTTAATATGACGTAGAAAATTGCTGGCTTCTTGTAGAAAATACACTTGTGTTCTTTTAGATTTTGCCTTTTTTAACTTTTTTTTTTGCCGAAAAATATTATATATAATTTTTTTCTGCTTTTTTATTTCTTGCAAAATTCTTGCTGTGCCAAATTTCGTACATCGCCCACAGTCGGGCAACAATGCGCGAGCAAGCGCTCCACGTAACGAATGTATTTTCCGATTCAATGAATGGGCCGTAATTACCGCTATAAAATATCGTGAGCCTTCAATCCGGTTCTGTGGTTTGTTTAATTGACGGCGGGCGAACTCATTAACATCGGCGTCGCCGTGCACACGAGCCTCCGCAGCGGCGGGCATCGAAATGTCTGCACGAGGAGCCCCCAAAAACAGCTCAATTTTCACAAACAGCAGAGGACAACAGTTTATATTTTTTCAAAAATTGTGAAATTTTGGTGATTTTTTGAAATATTTCAATTTTTGTTCATAAAGGTTGTAAATTTTGTTGTTGATTGTGTTGTTGATTGTTGTTGTTGTTTATGTTGTTGACTGTTGTTGTTGTTTATGTTGTAGATTGTTGTTGTTGTTTATGTTGTTGATTGATGTTATTGTTTATGTTGTTGATCGTTGTTGATTGTGTTGTTGATTGTTGTTGTTGTTTATGTTGTTGATTGCTGTTGTTGTTTACGTTGTTGATTGTTGTTGTTGTTCATGTTGTTGATTGATGTTATTGTTTATGTTGTTGATCGTTGTTGTGTATGTTGTTGATTGTTGTTGTTGTTTATGTTGTTGATTGTTGTTGTTGTGTATGTTGTTGAGTGTTCGTTTGTTCAGACTGAAGTTGTCCTCAATGTTTATACGATGATAATGTAAAGGGTTTTCCAATAAGAGGTGTTATTTTGATATTCAAAGAAAAATGCCATTTTTTATTATAAATCATCAGATGTTTATTTCATTACAAAGAGGAAGGTATGCCGTTAATAGTGGAAAATAACATCAAGCAAATGACCACCACGGCCACGCTTACAGGACAAAATCCTTTTCATGAAATTTTCCATAACTAAATCGCAAAGTGGCTGCTGTATGTCCTCGATAGCCTCACGAATTCCATCTTTGAGGTCTTGAATCGATACTGGGCTGTTGGCGTAGACCTTCTCCTTCACGTGGCCCCAAAGAAAGAAGTCGCAAGGTGTTAAATCACAAGATCTCGGTGGCCAATTGTCACCTCTTCGAGAGATAACACGGTCCGGAAACTTTTCCCTTAAAAGATCAATGGTTTCGTTGCTTGTGTGGCACGTAGCGCCGTCTTGTTGAAAGTGAACGTTGTCCAGATCAATACCATCCAATTCCGGCCATAAAAAATCGTTAATCATCTCTTGATAGCGCAATCCATTCACCGTAACTGTTGCGCCAGCCTCATTTTCGAAAAAGTAAGGTCCAATGACTCCGCCGGACCATAAACCGCACCAAACAGTCACACGTTGAGGATAGAGAGGCTTTTCAACAATAACTCTTGGGTTTTCTGAGCCCCAGATGCGACAATTTTGCTTGTTGACGAAGCCACCGAGGTGGAAATGGGCCTCATCACTGAAGATGATTTTTCGATGGAATTCCGGATCATTTTCATGCATTTCAACGACCCAATCAGCAAAGTCACGACGTTGTTGATGATCGGCCGGCTTGAGTTCTTGTGTTAACTGGACTTTATAAGCCTTAAGACCCAAATCTTTATGCAAAATACGGTGTAATGACGTTTGTGGAATACCTAATTCCAAAGAACGACGAGGAATGGACAAACCTGGGTTTTCTTCAACACTTTCGGCTACAGCAGCAATATTCTCGGCTGTTCTTGAGCGACGTGCACGGGTTTTATTCTTCTCATCACTAACTTGTCCCAACAGCTCGAATTTTTCCACCAATTTCTGTATTGCGGTCCGACAAGGTGCTTCACGACGACCCAAAAATGTTCGAGTTTTACGAACCGTCTCTGCCAAATTTTCACCATTTTTATAGTGAATTTTAATAATTTCAATGCGTTGTTGAAGCGTGTATCGTACCATTTTTATTAATGGCGTAGTTTCTACTTGTCAAATGCCAAGAAATGACAGCTTCAAAAGTGACATCTACCGAAATAGCGGGCTATTCAAAATAACACCTCTTATTGGAAAACCCGTTACTATGTAATATATTTTCTTTTTCCTTTTATGAGCATTTATGTTGTGTACAGATTTATTCGTGGTTATCGTGTATTTATTAGAATGTTATTTGGAATTTCTAGCATCTTCTTGAAATTCTTTATAAGAAAATCTAAAAAAATATTTTTTTTATATAAATTGAAGATATTGTTGGAACGTTCATAAGTTTTTCTTTTGCCTTTTATGAGCTCTTATATTGTGCGCAGATGTATTTGTTATTCGTGCTTATCATGTAATTATTAGAATATTATTTGAAATTTATAGCATCTGATTGAAATTCTTTAAAAGAAAATGTTTCTATAAATTGAAGATATTGTTGCAACTTTTATAGGTTTTTCTTTTGCCTTTTATGAGCTCTTATGTTGTGTGCAGATTTATTCGTGCTCATCGTGCAATTATGAAATTATCATTTAAAATTTGTTACGTCCTCTTGAGTTTTTTGGTGATGTCCAGTGCGCTGGCGGTGGAAGACAGGCACGTGGAATCGCGTGTCTGTCCGGGCGATTCACATGACCGCCGCTTCCTCGCGAGCCCGCTTGGTTATTGACACCGACCAGACGCTTGGCTGCACACATATGCTGGCGATACTGTTAGTTTAATTAGTGCCAAAGCCCATTGTACATTACCACTGCCTAAAGCCTGAGGACATCTTGAGACTGTTGGCAGAAAAACATAACGTACATCCAAAATTTGAATCCAAAATTTCATATACTTTGGGCTCAATTCGATATAATTTTAACACAACTTTGCATTGTACTGTACTGTACTGTAATTTACTGTAATTTACTATACTGTACTTCAATGTTATGTACTGTACTGTACTTCAAGGTAATGTACTGTACTGTACTGTGGTACTGTGGTACTGTAATATACTGTATTAAATTGTCTATACTGTAATATAATGTATTAAATTGTCTGTTTCTCTGCCTGTTTGCTTGACTGTGTATCGGTTTTCTTGCTCAGTTTCTTATTGGCTGTGGGTTTTTATAAAATTAAAAAAAAAGGTCGAATTTGGAACCATTTTTGTTATATACCTAAAAGTGTTAGTAACAATAGTAGTTGTACTGAACAGTACAGTGCAGTACAGTGTTCAATTCGATATAATTTTAGTATAATTTTGTACTGTACTGTACTGTAATGTAATGTACTGTACTGTACTGAATGTAATGTACTGTACTGTAATGTAATGTACTGTACTGTAATGTAATGTACTGTACTGTACTGAAATGTATTGTACTGTAGTGCATTATGCTGTAATGCACTGTACTATACAACTACTACTATTACTAGCACTTTTATATAAAAAAATATTTGGCGTACTTTTTTTTATATAAAAACCCACAGCCATTTAGAAACTGAGAAAGAAAATTGTTAGACAGTCAAGCAAACAGACAGAGAAACAGACAATGCATTTAATAATAATAATATTAATAAACTAATATCGACAAAGATGCATATATTAATTTCGGAAAATATTTTGCGGAAAACCTTGAAATTTGTTAATTTTTTATACAGCGTAAATATACAGAAATTGCGTAAAATTTTTCTATACGATCAAAATACCGAAAATAAAAACACCACTTTATTTCACTGTCTTCCAAAATTATGTGACGCTATTTTGGAACCTAATTTCTTATTTTTTTTATAAGCGCTTTGTAGTTTTGTAGTTATTATGAATGTAATTTTCTGGAATTTAATTTGCTGAAATCATAAATCATAAAATTATGAATTTGAATGTAATTTTCTGTAATTTTATTAGTAATTGGTGAATTTTTTTGGATTGCTTCATACATTATTACGAAAATTTGCTAAAATCATGAATCATAAATCAAAAAATCATAAAATTATTAATTTTCATGTAATTTTCTGTGATTTTATTAGTAATTGGGAACATTTTTTGAATTGCTTCATAAATTGTTCGAAAATTTGGTAAATTCTATATAATTGGTTACTTGTTTATAAAGTGTAGAGATGTTCGTGAAAATTTCTTCATCTTTATATTTACAGTAATCTTGCAAAATTTCGATGACAATGTTATGTATTGATTCTATAATTTTATAAACACAATTTTCTATAATCATGCTAAATTATGGAGTTTTCATAGAGTATAAGAAGTTTCATAGTTTTTTTTACGTAATAACAGTTTTTTTTTTAAATTTTAGTAATAGGTGTTAGAATTTTTAAAGAAATGTTCGGAAATTAGAGTAGAAATTTACAAAAAAATTCAAATATTAACAAAACTTATTACATGCTTAGAATTGTCATTGAATTTATACGTTAGATTAGTATTTTGTATATAAATTGAAAAATTTTACAATGTTCATGATTTATTCATGAATTTTCTTTAAGTTTAGTTACTTTAGTTGCTCTTCGAAATGAAAAATCTTATTTAATGTATATTTGTATCTAATGTATTGTATTTTTTAAAGAATTTGGTTCAGTCTAAGAGAATTTTCAAGATTTACAACTACTATTATAGAAATTTATAAAATTTTCATACATACGTCATTGAGTTTATGTGTAATGTTATTTTCATGGAATTTATAACATGGATTATGTTTTCGTTTGTATACCAATTGCAAATTCTTATCAAATTATGTATATTTTAATAGACTTTTAATAGAATTTTCAGAATATACAGAAATTATGAAATTTATATGTAAATTTTTATCGACTTTTTTTAAATTTTAATAGAGTTTTATAAGGTATAATAAAATTTTCAAGATTTACAGATATTATTATGAAAATTTTATTGGAATTTGATACAAGCTAGGAATGTTGACTGAATTTATTCACAATGTTAGTATTTACTATACAAATTTAAACTTTAAACTCACCGAATTTGAGACATTTTCAAGGAATTTATACCATGGATAGTTTTTTCGTTTATATACGAATTGCAAATTCTTATCAAATTGTTTAGGTATATTTTAATAGAATGTTCTAAAAATATTATGGAAATTTGATTAAAATTTGATACATGCTTAGAATTTTCATTGAATTTATATGTAATATTAGTATTTTGTATACAAATTAAAACTTCCTAGCAAACTTTAGACATTTCTATGGAATTTATGCCATGGCTTTTTTTGTTGGTATACGAATTGCAAATTCTTATCAAATTGTGTATATTTTAATAGAATTTTCAGAATTTACAGAAAATATTATGAGAATTTTATTAAAATTTTATACATGCTTAGAAGTTTCATTGAACTTATGCGTATTATCAGTATTTTGTATTAAAATGAAAACTTTGCAGTGAACTTTAGACATATCCATGGAATTTATACCATGGATTTTTTTAGTATATTGTAGTACTGTGGATTTTAGTAGATTTCATACGAATTGCAAATTCGTATCAAATTATTATGAAAATTTTATGAAAATTTGATACATATTTTTAATGTTGATGGAATTCTCACGCAAATATTAGCATTTTATATACAAATTAAAAATTCTTGCCAAATATTACATATTCTAGTATTTTCATTGAACATATCGTATGTAATGTTAGGATTTTGTACACATATTAAATTTTTTTATCGAACTTTAGACATCTCCATGAAATTTATACCATGGATTTTTTTTTAGTTTATATGCGAATTGCAAATTCTTATCAAATTGTGTATATTTTTATAAAATTTTCAGAATTTACAAAAGTTGATAAGAATTTTATTATAATTTAATACATGCTTAGAATTTTCATTGAACTTATACGTAATATTAGTATTTTGAATACAAATTAAGACTTACCAGCGAACTTTAGACATCTTCATGAAATTTTTATCATGGATTATTTTAGTAGATTGTATACGAATTGCAATTCTCATCAAAATTTGTATATTTTAATAAAATTTTCAGTATTTACGAACATTGTTATGACAATTTTGTTCAAATTTTATACATGCTTGGAAGTTTGATTGAATTTATAGGTAATATTAGTATTTCGTATGTTGAATTTGCATTGAATATATCATACGTAATGTTAGTATTTTGAATACAAATTGACAATTGTTATCGAATATTAGACATTTTCATGGAATTACACCTTGAATTGTTTTTTAGTTTGCATACGAATTGAAAATTCTTATCATATTTTTATTTATTTAGTTATTTATTTACGGGACCATGCCCATTAAAACAAAAAATAGAAAGAGAGAAATAAGAAAAATGTTGTATATTTTAATAGAATTTTCAAAGCATGCAGAAGTTATTATGAATATTTTATGGAAATTTGAGAATATTTGGAATTTTGATTGAATTCTAATATAAATATTAGTATTTTGTATACAAATTGAAACTTCCTACTGAACATTAGACCATTAGAGATAAATTCCGTGGAATTTATACAATGGATTTTTTTTTAGTTTGTATACGAATTGCAAATTCCTTTCAAATTTTATTCAAATTAGATACATTTTTGGAAGTTTCATTGAATTTCTTCGTAATAGTATTTTGTATACAAATTAAAACTTCCTAGCGAACTTTAAACATCTCCATGGAATTTATACCATGGACTTTTTTAGTAGATTGAATACGAATTGCAAATTCGTATAAAAGTTTGCATATTTTAATAGAATTTACAGAAATTATTTTGAAAATTCTACTAAAATTTAATACATGCTTACAATTTTCATTGATCTTATACGTATTATTAGTATTTTATCTACAAATTAAACTTTCTAGCGAACATTAGATATCGCTATAGAATTTATAGCATGGTTTTTTGTAGTAGATTGTAGACGAATTGCAATTCTTATAAAATTTTGTATATTTTATTACAATTTTATTACATTATTGACATTATTATGAAACTTTTTTTAAATTTGATGCATGCTTGAAAGTTTTATTGAATTTTTACATAATATTAGTATTTTGTATACAAATTAAAACTTCACAGCGAACTTTAGACATCTCCATGGATTTATACCATGGATTTTTTTAGTAGATTGTATACGATTTGCAAAGTCTTATCAAATTTTGTATATTTTAATAGAATATTCAGAATTTGCGGAATTTTATATGAAAATTTTATACAAATTTGATACATGTTTTGTATTTTCATTGAATATATCGTACGTAAAGTTAGAATTTTGTAAACATAATAAGAAATTTAGTATTTTGTATACAAATTGAAAATTCTCACCGAGTTTTAGACATTTTCGTTGAATTTATACCATGGACAGTTTTAGCGGATAAGAATTGACAATTCGTATGTCAATTCTTATCAGCTTTTACATATTTTATACCATGGATTGTTTTGTAGATTGTATACGAATTGTCATTTCATATCGGATTTTACATATTTGAATAGAGGTATAAGGTATAACAAAATATTCAAGATTTACAGAAAATTTTATGAAAATTTTATTGAAATTTGATACACGCTAGGAATTTTGACTGAATTTATACCATGGATTGTTTTGTAGATTGTATACGAATTGTTATTTCATATCGGATTTCACATGTTTGAATATAGGTATAAGGTATAACGAAATATTCAAGATTTACAGAAAATTTTATGAAAATTTTATTGAAATTTGATACACACTAGCAATTTTGACTGAATTTATACCATGGATTGTTTTGTGGATTGTATACGAATTGTCATTTCATATCGGATTTTTCATATTTGAACAGAGGTATAAGGTATAACAAAATATTCAAGATTTGCAGAAAGTTTTATGAAAATTTTATTGAAATTTGATACACGCTAGCAATTTTGACTGAATTTATACAATGGATTGTTTTGTAGATTGTATACGAATTGTCATTTCATATCGGGTTTTACATGTTTGAATACAGGTATAAGGTATAACAAAATATTCAAGATTTACATAAAATTTTATGAAAATTTTATTGAAATTTGATACACGCTAGCAATTTTGACTGAATTTATACCATGGATTGTTTTGTAGATTGTATACGAATTGTCATTTGATATCGGATTTTACATATTTGAATAGAGGTATAAGGTATAACAAAATATTCAAGATTCACAGAAAGTTTTATGAAAATTTTATTGAAAATTTTCAGGATTTACATTAATTATTATAAAGAAATTCCGTTCATGAAATTTATACCATAATTTTTTTTTACATTTTCGTTGAAATTATACCATGTATTGTTTTGGCCGATAAGAATTGACAATTCGTATGTCAATTCTTATCGGCTTTTAGATATTTTAATAGAGTTTTATAAGGTATAATAAAATTGTCAGGTTTTACATTAATTATTATAAAGAAATTCCGTTCATGAAATTTATACCATGAAATTTTTTACATTTTCGTTGACTTTATACCATGGATTGTTTTAGCCGATAAGAATTGACAATTCTTATGTCGATTCTTATCGGCTTTTACATATTTTAATAGAGTTTTATAAGGTATAATAAAATTTTCAAGATTTACATTAATTATTACAAAGATTTTATAGAAATTTGATACATGCCAGGAATTCTGACTGAATTTATACGCAATGTTAGTTTTTCTATACAAATTGAAACTTCCTACCGAATTTTAGACATTTCCATGGAATCTATACCATGGATTTTTTTTGCTTGTACACAGATTGCAAACTCTCATCAAATTGCGTATATTTTAATAGAATTTAATAACATTTTCAGAAATTATTATGATTTTTTTTTTAAATTTGATACACGCTAGGAATTCTAACTGAATTTATACGCAATGTTAGTTTTTCTATACAAATTGAAACTTCTTACCGAATTTTAGACATTTCCATGGAATCTATATCAAGGATTTTATTTAGCTTATACACAGATTGCCAATTCTTATCAAATTGTGTATATTTTAATAGAATTTAAGAACATTTTCAGAAATTATTATGAAAATTTTATTGAAATTTGAGGCATGCTTCGAATTTTAATTGTATTCATATTCTTATAATTCTCGTCGAATATTTTATATATGTTAGCAGAATTTTGACAAGTGTAATTACAAATTCCTAATTAATGACTACATTTGCTCATATTATTTTCATAATCAACGTATAAACTATAAAAGTTGGTCGTTAAGGCAATATACAGCATTGTAAATAAATGTGTATGCCTATATGTAGGGATTTATTTGTAGCTTGTGCACAGACTGCACACACTTATCAATTTGTGTATATTTTAATAACATTTAATAAAATTTTCAGAAATTATTATGATTTTTTTTTTTAAATTTGAGGCATGCTTCGAATTTTAATTGTATTCATATTCTTATAATTCTCGTCGAATATTTTATATATGTTAGCAGAATTTTGACAAGTGTAATTACAAATTCCTAATTCATGATTACATTTGCTCATATTATTTTCATAATCAACGTATAAACTATAAAAGTTGGTCGTTAAGGCAATATACAGCATTGTAAATAAATGTGTATGCCTATATGTAGGGATTTATTTGTAGCTTGTGCACAGACTGCACACACTTATCAATTTGTGTATATTTTAATAACATTTAATAAAATTTTCAGAAATTATTATGATTTTTTTTTTGAAATTTGAGGCATGCTTCGAATTTTAATTGTATTCATATTCTTATAATTCTCGTCGAATATTTTATATATGTTAGCAGAATTTTGACAAGTGTAATTACAAATTCCTAATTCATGATTACATTTGCTCATATTATTTTCATAATCAACGTATAAACTATAAAAGTTGGTCGTTAAGTCAATATACAGCATTGTAAATAAATGTGTATGCCTATATGTAGGGATTTATTTGTAGCTTGTGCACAGACTGCACACACTTATCAATTTGTGTATATTTTAATAACATTTAATAAAATTTTCAGAAATTATTATGATTTTTTTTTTGAAATTTGAGGCATGCTTCGAATTTTAATTGTATTCATATTCTTATAATTCTCATCGAATATTTTATATATTTTAGCAGAATTTTGACAAGTGTAATTACAAATTCCTAATTAATGAATACATTTGCTCATATTATTTTCATAATCAACGGATAAACTATAAAAGTTGGTCGTAAAGTCAATATACAGCATTGTAAATAAATGTGTATGCCTATATGTAGGGATTTATTTGTAGCTTGTGCACAGACTGCACACACTTATCAATTTGTGTATATTTTAATAACATTTAATAAAATTTTCAGAAATTATTATGAAAATTTTATTGAAATTTGAGGCATGCTTCGAATTTTAATTGTATTCATATTCTTATAATTCTCGTCGAATATTTTATATATGTTAGCAGAATTTTGACAAGTGTAATTACAAATTCCTAATTAATGATTACATTTGCTCATATTATTTTCATAATCAACGTATAAACTATAAAAGTTGGTCGTTAAGCCAATATGCAGCATTGTAAATAAATGTGTATGCCTATATGTAGAATCTATGATGATAAATCAAAAGTGTGAGGAAGTATAAGGATTGTTGATAGGTATTTCTCTCCACGCGACATATGCCATTATAATTTAACGTTCGTTAGTTTGCATATTGCTATATAAGTTATTTCCACTAGGTGCACATTTTATTATTAATTTCACGCGATTGTAACAGTAATAGATGAGCAATAAATCGGCATCTGTCGCATCGATGGGAGTTGCTCCAAACGAGGTCATGCGTTTAAGAGGAATTAACTAATTGCTAATTATTTCGTGTAAATGGAAAACGGCTTTCCTGCGAGATCCTTCCTGCTGTTGTAATTGTTTTCGGCTGGCGGTGAATTGGTCACGAGTCGCTCTCCTCCTCCTGACAAATTGCCCGTTTTGAGCGGATTATACGATTCCTACGTTTAATTGCTTCAATCTGCATGGAAATTAGCGGGCAGCGGCGTAATGATAGGGTCCGCTCGGGATTTTTTTCACCTCCGCAGATACGAGAAGCTTACAGATGTAAATTGAATAATGATCGACTTCCTAGGACCAGATAAGGAGTTGTGAAGGATGTGCGTTTTTTTGGGCGACGTGTTAAGGGATAGCTGAGGGCCGTAATGGACGGCGGCGTGGGACGTCTCCCCTCGCCGTGGGTAATTGACCAATTTGGTATTGGTCGGCGAGCGTAGATTGAAATATGGACCGTCCGGTTCTTCGGCTGGCCGTCTTCCTCGACGTCTCGCCCCTTCTCGCTCCATCACGTTCTCGGTGCTGGGCGCATACTTACCTTCCGAGACGGCGGCGGCGGTTAGGAATTTCGAGCGTAGTTTACATGGAATGCCGTATTTGGGTCATGTAAGAGAAAAAACGACGAGAACTTGAGACGGAAAACAAAAGTTAATTATTTAAATATCCCCGCGCCGAGCGGCGCATTATAAAACCACTAATTAAATCATACCGGTTTGTCGGAAGAGCCGAAAATTCGCGCCGAACGCGCGTTCCTCACCACTGAAGAAATGTTGCCCACGTGTGCGGACCTGCATGTGTGTGTGAGCGCGCGTTTACGAGTGTGTGCCCTCACAGGAAACCGGGCGTGTGCGGTTTTCGGTTTATGGCTTCCACATTCTATCGTAATTGTTGTTTGTTCTTTTTCCACCACTTCTCCCAACATTATTACCAAACCGTGCCGCATTTTTATTGCCCGGCATACGTGGGATGCTTCATAACCCGCCGTTTCGTCCGGACCGGCGTTTACACCTTTTCGTTACAATGTTGCGTTTTGTAGCCGCCGCATTCCTTACAAATAGGCACTCACACACACGTGAGAGGTGCGCGCCTCCGCCAAGATGTTAAACTCCAAAGACACGGCCGTAAAGACAGCGCTAATGATGGGACACGGCCGTCGGGAATTGCTATCTTGGCGCGTTATTGAGGAAACCGAAGGTGTGCACAAGCACCGAGCCTAATTTCGGCATAAAGCGCCACGCCTCGGATCGGATTTAATTGCTTTCCATGTACGCGTAATTATAATTATCACCCATTTTAACCACACTTGAAAAACTCGCCTGTAAATAATTTAATTAGTTAATTTTCTCCTGCATAAGTAGAATACTTCCTCGCGGTATTATTATTACCAGGGAGGCTTTCGGAGATGGCGAAATACACTCGCTGCTGCGCCTCGTAACGGTGAAGCTGTGTTAAGAAAGGCATTTGCATAAGTTATAGTAGTAGTACAGTATTATTACATCAAACACCCAAGACTAAAATAATATTTACAACTTAAATCGTTAATATAAGAAACTTGACAAATCACATAAGTACAACAAAAACATAAATCTTTACAAGATTTCACATTATTTTCATTATTTAGTTAAAAGTCTTAACTTTTTGTACATATAATTTGGCAAATTTGATCAAACTTACAAAAATGACTTTCAAACGTAATGCATCAGCAGAAATTTCTGAAGAATTCATGAAAATGAAGAAATAGGAGACGAAACTTGATTCTGCAACTGATGATCCTCAACATCCTCAAACAACATTCCCAACAATCCCAAAACATCCCCCATAATCCCAAACATCTTCCTCAACAACATCCCCAACCATCCCAAACAACATCCCCAACAATCCCAAACAACGTCCCCAAAAATCCCAAAAAAACATCCCCAAAAATCCCAAACAACATCCCCAACAACATCTCCAACAATCCCAGACAACATCCCCAACCATCCCAAACAACATCTGAACAATCCCAAACAACATCCCCAACAATCCCAAGAAGCAATTTGAAGACATTCCCTAATAGTCATTAAATAAAATTATATTCACTGCAGATTTCTTTAAATACATTATAAGATACTCCTATAACTAAGTATAAGAACATCAAATATTGATATGTTTCGTTGAAGCAAGTTCAAAACGAAATGAATCAATTTGAAGAAATTCACCAATCGTCAAGAAAATAAGAAATTTACTGCAGAATTCTGTAAATACATCATAAAATACTCCTATTACCAAAAATAAATCTGCCGAGGTTTCTAATTTAGAAAAGTTATGCAGCATTTCTATATTTTGGTATTTTAAACTTTATGTAAAAATTATTCCGAAATTTTTATTAAATCTACCTTAAAAAACTTACAAACGTCCCCAACAATCACAATGCTGCAAATATCGATGCAGAATAAAATGATATTTTGCAATATTTTCACTGTGTAGTTAAAATTCTTAACTTTTTGTACAAATAATTTGGCAGATTTTATTAGACTTTAAAACTTTTAAACGTAATGAATCATACAGAAATCTTTGAAGAATTTATGAATATATTTTCAGATTTTGCAATAGTTTCACTATTTAGTTAAAAGTCTTAACTCTTTCTACAAATAATTTGGCAAGTTTTATCAAACTTACAAATAAGATTTTATAACTTTTAAACGCAATGAATAATAAACATTTTAATGATTTTACATTTTACATTTTAAGAATTTATGAAAATGTTTTCAGATTTTGCATTATTTTTACTATTTAGTTAAAAGTCTCTATTTTTTGTACAAATAATTTGGCACATTTTACAGATTTTGCATTATTTTCACTATTTAGTTCAAGTTTTAACTTTGTGTACAAATTATTTGGCACGTATTACCAATCTAACAATGAAGACTCACAAACTGTCAAACCTTATGGACCATGCAAAAATATTTGAAGAATTCATGAATATATTGTAAATTTGGTAATATCTTCACTATTTAGTTAAAAGTCTTGACTTTTTGTACATATAATTTGGCAAATTTGATGAAACTTACAAAAATTACTTTTAAACTTGCAAACGTAATGCACCATGCAGAAATTTTTGAAGAATTCATGAAAATGAAGAAATAGAAGACGAAATTTGATTCTGCAACTGATGATCCTCAACATCCCGAAACAACATTCCCAACAATCCCAAAAAACATCCCCAACAATCCCAAACAACATCCCCAACAACATCCTCAACCATGCCAAACAACATCCTCAAAAATCCCACAAAAACATCCCCAACAATCCCAAACAACATCCCCAACAATTCCAGACAACATCCCCAACAACATCCCCAACCATCCCAAACAACATCCCCAACAATCCCAAACAATATCCCCAACATCCCTAAATTATACATCAAATATTGATATGTTTTGCTGAAGTAAGTACAAAACGAAAAAAAAAGCAATTTGAAGACATTCCCCAATCGTCATTAAATAAAATTAAATTCACTGCAGAATTCTTGAAATACATCATAAAATACTCCAATAACTAAGTATAAGAAAAACATAAATCTTTACAAGGAAGAAAAATATTTGATTCTGTTTAACGAAGAAATAGAAGACGAAACTTGATTCTGCAACTGCAAATCCTCAACATCCTCAAATAACATCCCCAACGATCCCAAAGAACATTCCCAATAATCAAAACCAACACCCCCAACAATCCCAAACAACATCCCCAGTATCCCGAACAATTTATGGATGATGCAGAAATTTGTAACTTATGTGACACTATCTCTGTGATGGCAACAATAAATGTATTATTATTATTATTATTAAATCTTTGAAGAATTCATAAACATATTTTGAGATTTTGCATTATTTTCACTATTTTGTGAAAAGTCTCAACTTTTTGTATATATAATTTGGCAAATTTAACCAAACTTACAAAAATTACTTTCAAACGTTATGCATCATGCTGAAGTTTTTGAAGAATTCATGAATATATTTTCAGAGTTTGCTATATTTTGACTATTTAGTTAAATTCTTAACTTTTAGTACAAATAATTTGGCAGATTCTATGAATCTAACAAAGAAGACTCAAAAACTTTCAAACGTACTGTACTATGAAGAAATGTCTGAAGAATTCATAAAAATATTTTCTTATTTTACAATATTTTCACTATTTCGTTAATAATTAGTCCATAACTCTTTGTATAAATAATTTGGTAAATTTTATGAAACTTACAAAAAAGTTTATACATCAAATATTGATATGTTTCGTTGAAGCAAGTTCAAAACTAGATGAAGCAATTTGAAGAAATTCACCAATCGTTTTTAAAAAAAATTAAATTAACTTCAGAATTCTGTACATACATCATAAAATACTCATATAACTAAAATAAATCTGCTGCTGTTTAAAATGTAACAAAGTTATGCAGCATTTCTATATTTTAGTATTCTAAGCGTTTTGTAAAAAATATTTAGTAAATTTTATTAAATCTAGCTGAGAATACTTACCAACGTATTGTATGCTGCAGAAACCTATGCAGAATGTAGTAATATTTTGCAATATTTTCACTATTTAGTTAAAATTGTTAACTTTTTGTACAAATAATTTGCCACATTTTATGAATCTAACAAAGAAGACTCAAGAACTTTCAAACGTAATGCATCATGCAACAATAGTTAAAGAAACCATGCAAATATTTTTAGATTATGCAATATTTTCACTATTTAGTTAAAAGTCTTAACTTTTTGTACAAATAATTGAGTAAATTTTATCAATCTAACGAAGAAGACTTTAAAACTTACAAAAGTAATGTATCATATTTTCAAATTTTACAATAGTTTCACTATTCAGTTAAAATTCTTAAACTTTTTCTACAAATAATTTGGCAATTTGTATTAAACTTACGAAAAACACTTTCAAACTTTCAAACGTAATGCATAGTGTAGAAATCTTTGAAGAAGTCATGAAAATATTTTCAGATTTTCCACTATTTCAATATTTAGCTTTTAGTTTCAATTGTTTGTACATATAATTTGGAAAATTTGATCAAACTTACAAAAGGGACTTCATAAAACATTTAAACGTAATGCATCATGCAGAAATCTTGAAAATATTTTCAGATATTGCAATGTTTTCACTATTTAGTTAAAAGTCTTAACTTTTTGTACAAATAATTTGGCACATTTTATCAATCTAACAAAGAAGACTAAAAACCTATCAAACTTTATGAATCATGCAGAAATCTTTGAAGAAATCATGAAAATATTTCTAGATTTTGCATTATTTTCACTATTCAGTTAAAAGTCTTGACTTTTTGTACATATAATTTTTCAAATTTTATTAAACTTACAAAAAAGACTTTCAAACTTTCAAACGTAATGCATCATGCAGAAATCTTTGAAAGATTCATGAATATATTTTCAGATTTTGCAATATTTTTAATATTTAGTTAGAAGTATTAACTTTTTGTGCAAATATTTTGGCACAATTTATCAATCTAACAAAGAAGACTCAAAAACTGTCCAACTTTATGGATCTTACAGTAAATCGTTGAAAAATTAATTAAAATATTTTCAGAATTTGCAACATTTTCACTATTTAATCTTAACTAGTCTTAACTTTTTGTACAAAAAATTTAGTAAATTTTACAGATTTTCCATTATTATCACTATTTAGTTAAAATTCTTAACTTTTGTAAAAACAATTTGGCACATTTTATCAATATTACAAAGACGACTCAAAAACTGCACAAATATTTGAAGAATTCATGAATATATTTTCAGATGTTGCATTATATACTATTAAATTAAAAGTCTTCACTTTTTGTACAAATAATTTGGCACATTTTATCAATCTAACAAAGAAGACTAAAAACCTATCAAACTTTATGTATCATGCAAAAATCTTTAATGAATTTATAAAAATATTTCTAGATTTTGCAATATGTTCACTACTTAGTTAAAAGTTCTAACTTTATGGACAAATTATTTGGCACATTTTATTAATCTAACAAAGAAGACTCAACATCAAAATTTATGGATCGTGCAGAAATCTTTGAAGAATTCATGAAAATATGTTCAGATTTTGCAATATTTTCACTAATTAGTTAAGTCTTAACTTTTTGTACAAATAATTTGGCAGATTTTATCAATCTAAGAATGAAGACTCAAAAAAATTCAAACTTTATATGCAAGCATTCTTTGAAGAATTTATGAAAATATTTTCATAGTTTACAATATTTTCACTATTTAGTCAAGTCAAGTCAAGTCTTAACTTTTTGTACAAATAATTTGGCAAATTTTATCAAACTTACAAAAAATACTTCAAAACTTTTAATCGTAATGAATCATACGGAAATTAATGAAAAATTCATGAAAATATTTTCAGATTTTACAATATTTTCACTATTTAGTTAATTAAAAGTCTTAACTGTTTGTACATAATAAATATTATCAAACTTACAAAGAAAAACTAGAAGAATAATGAACGTTTTACATCAAGTAATGAATCAAACTGATATCTTTGAAGAATTCGTAAAAATATATGTAGATTTGGCAATATTTTCTCTATTTAGTTAAAATTCTTAGCTTTTTGTAGAATGTTTATTAAAATTTTATCAATCTAACAAAGGCGACCCAAAAACGTAATGATCATGCAGAAATTTCTCAAAATATCATGCCAAAATACCAAATCACTTTTGGTTCTTTACAAATAATGAAAGTAAATTTTGTCAATCTGCCTAACAAGAAGCAAAAGCTTTCAAATATAACATAATACAAAAATCTTTGCAGAATTTTTGAAAATATTTTCATTTTGTCAGTATTTTCAATATTGAGCTAAAACTCTAATCTTTTTGTACAAAAAATATTATGAATATTATCAATCTACCCCAGAAAACTTACTAACTTGTAATAAATAAATAATAATAACTTGAATAACATTCAAATTCCGCAGAAATCTTTATAGAATTCATGAAAATATTTTTAGATTTGGCTATATTTTCAATGTATAGCTAAAATACAAAACTTTCGATACCAATACTTTAATTATTTTATTCAAACTTTTGTTTGAGATGTTCTGAGATGTCCTCAGGCAGAGGAGGTAGAGGAGGTCTTTCAGAAAATTGCAAAATTGCAACTTTCATGGAAATATTTTTGATTTGGCAGTTTTTTAAAGCTTTAAAATATATACTTATAATGCAGAAATCTATTTATAAATATATTTGTTGGCAAAACGGTATAGCTAAAATTCACAATTTTATATACAAATAATTCGGTGAATACATCATAAATTAGTGAATTTTATTCATATTGTAAACGAAATTTACAATCGTTGTGCAGCATTTTTTAGATTTTGCAATATATTCTAAATTTTTGTACAAGTATTTTAGAAAATTTTATTACTATCTACCCCGAAAGATTGAAAAATTTCGAAAGAAATTTGTAATGAAGAAATCTTTGTAGAATTGATGAAAATATGTTTATATAGATTAATCAATAAGATTCAATCAATAGATGCGGAGTTAAAAAGTTAGATTAGGTTACGTTAGATTAGGTACTCAGCGAGTTGTGGTTTCATAGGACCCTGGTCAAATATGAATTTGCCCCCATCCCCCTCATATTTTAACGAAAGAAATTCTTGTATTATCAAATTAGTTAATTTTTAAAGAATTTGCAAATAGTGATACAAATCGTTCCACTAAATGATGATTTTGAGTTATAAATGGTGTATTACTTCCCGAAAATTTAATAATTATAGGAAATTGATTGGCAGTAAGTAATTTGAAAAGTTTCGCATAAAAATATTAAAAATTCGCTGCAAATTTAAAACAATGTAAATAAATCTGTTTCAGAAGATTTAAAGTTTTATAAACTGTATGCAAGATACGCAGATCTTCGCAGAATGTGTGAATTTATATTTTAAGTTGCTGAGCAAAATTTCTTGACAATTTAACTAAAAATTTTCTGCAAAATTTGTAAGTTTTGTAAGTGTAGTATTCCTGATGACCTTACAAAATCTTGTGATTTTACAGATTACTTGAAATCAGTTTGGTTTTTTCTAATTTAAGTAACTATTTAAGCATAGATTTTGAACACTCGCAGGTTTGAGACTTTTAAACTAATATGACTTGCTTGCTTGTTAGAACACAGATTTTATTGCTTTTACTTGAATCAATTATCAAAAATATTAAAAATTCCCTGCAAACTTAAAACAATGTAAATAAATCTGCTTCAGAAGATTTAAAGTTTTATAAACTGTATGCAAGATACGCAGATCTTCGCAGAATGTGTGAATATATATTTTAAGTTGCTGAACTAAATTTCTTGACAATTTAACTAAAAAAAATCTGCAAAATTTGTAAATTTTATCCATATGCTTAAGAAAGCTTGTCTTAAAAACCGTGTAGTATTCCTGATGACCTTACAGAAACTTGTGATTTTGCAGATTACTTGAAATCAGTTTTGTACTAATTTAAGTAACTATTTAACCATAGATTTTGAACACTTGCAGGTTTGAGACTTTAAAACTAATATGACTTGCTTGCTTGTCTGCGCACAGATTTTATTGCTTTTACTCGAATCAATTAACAAAAATTTTCAAAATTAGTCTTATTTTAACATTGTAAACTTCAAAGTATAAGAGTTTTTAGAGAGTTCAAGAGTTCAAACTTTGAATAAAGTTTAGTTAAAGATAATTTTTGTTATAAAGAAAAGTTCAAATAATAAGGATCAAATTGTACAAAAAACAGAATCACAATGGTTTTTAACTGAACCACCAACACACATTTCTCAGAAATTATTAAAAGTACAAGTTACAACCGAAAACGAATTAAAAGATATACAAATGATTACTATTTCTTCAGTCAATAACGAATTAATAAAAACTTTCATAAGATAAGTTACCAAAAGCGCTGTAAATTTTGTACTTTGTACTTTGTACTCTTTACATACTTTCCCAGTAATTATGATTAGTACCTTTTTCAATCGATATCGAATAATTAAAATCTGATAACAATAGTAACTAAAAAACAGGTACGATAGGTTTCGTTGCGATGGACAATGCACGTTTCTTGCAGAATAATTTAGTGGGTCATTAAATAAACAACAAATTCATCTGGGAAGGTATCATGACCACCGACCCGTTCTTCAATCAATACCCGATTGAATAAAAACCGACAACAATATTTACTGCAAACAAAAACACAATAGGGCCTCCTTCTATGACGTCTAATTGATTGAATTAATGACAAAGCATCTCCAGGCAGCCAGGCCACAAAACGTCCCATTGTTCCTCCACACCGAAGCCTCCCGGTTCACCAAGAGCCCGTAATGAGCGGACAATCGGCGCTTTGAAGAGAACCGGGGCCTCAGTAATGATACCCATCGCGGACTGTTATAACAAAATGCGCTCCGCAGGTGCAATTAATCGCGCGATTTCCCGATGCTCAACACTCTCACACGGCCAACGGGAAACGCATCCTCATTTCCTTTGAAATCACTGATGGGAGGCAGCTGCTTGTAATTAATGTGTACGTGATTGGGTGTAATTACGATTGTTTTGTAGGTGGTGCGTTATTAAGGTCACCACTTTAAATTGTTTATTTAAATACGATATTAATTAATTGCCGATGGAGCCATATGGGTTGTGGATTTGCATGCTGGTTTGTAGGTCAGTGCTAGGATGAATGCGGGCGCAAAATTTTAATTGTCCACACATTTTGCGCGCAGATCCTTAAGATTGCAGATAACGCCCTGTTGAGGTTTTTACAAATTTTAATTACTGCCAAACGTTCAAAACCCGATCCTTAAGATCGCTGATAGCGGCGGTCTGTTATTCATGAGCCTGCTGACTCGTTTTTCTCTTTTTTCGGTATAATTAAGTAATCCCCGACGTGGAATTTATCATAATTTGCATCGTAATGCCCCGAAAACCGCCGGGCTGTAAAGTGACTAGAGGCGGAAAAGCCGTGGAAATTCCGTGCTCGATGGATCGGTTGTGGTCTAGATGTACGTTAACGAGATCAATCGGATGGGCGCCGCGCTCTCTCTCTCTCTCACTCTCCCATTCACTGGCGCACTGTTGATTGCCATGCACACGACATATTGATATCAAACTGGTTGTAAATACTTCATTGTACATTATAAATGATGCGGTGAATGATAAACACGCGCCTGGCGCACATACGTGCATGCGAGACAACGGTTCTTGGTGTTGAAGTTACACACTGGTCAAGCTTTTAACAATTCCTTCCCACACTCGCAGTGAATGCCATCAATTTTCAACAATTCATGCTTAATTTTCGCCAACATTTTCCATCTGACGTTGGAGTATAAAGTATCATTGATGAGTACATTACAAAAATGTCTGCATAAAAACTCTGCTATGGACCACCAATATGCCAATATTGCCCATCCACTGCTAAGTTCTGCGAGTTCAGAAGAGAGCATCGCACCTCTTTTTTAAAAACTGCTTTCAAATTTTGTCAGTGTTTCAATTTTCGTTAAACACAGGTATTCATAATAAACGAAAATCACAATTAACAAGCGTTGCGACCTCACATCCACAACAAAATTAATTACCACGAAAACGTCGGCGTCTCCATGTTAATATATTTTTTGGCGTATCCTCGCCGTCCGTCCACCTTTCGGGCGTTTAAAATTAACGACAACTGGGCTTAATTTACGCATTCCTCGCCGTTGCTTAAAAACGACACTTGATCCACCTGGAGCCGGCTCTCGGGCTGTGGGAACCGAATTTTCCGAGAACGCCGACCGGCCCAACCTGAAGGAGGCGAAGAAGAGGTAGAGGAGGAGGTGGTAGAGGAGGAGGTGGTAGAGGAAAAAAAAGCGTGCGACAATAAATCACGCTCGCGCGGCTTGTGGCTCCAAAAGTGCGTACACAAAGCGTCCATTAGGCGCACGAAATTAGTAAGTCAAACACGTTTATGAAGCTGTTAGGTGCACGGGCACGTCCTCGAGGTTACGGTGAGCTGATCTGGAAGGAGGCTCGATCGCGAATTATGCTAATTCCTAGCGATGCGTCGTGGCTGCAAGAAGTCGAGGGGAAATGTACGTGGAAGTCTGGATGTGGGTTTTTTTGTCGAATATAATTGAACTAAAGAAGCACATTTGATACATATGTACTTAGGTCTTTATGGTTAATCTGTTACCATGGCCTCGATCCTCTATCAAGAAGACAAACAGTATATAACGGTATTAGTCCGATGTGGGATATATAACAGACGAGGTTGAGGTATTGTAAAATCGAGGCGCAGCCGAGATTTTATAATCAACCGAGTCTGTTATATCTCTATCGGCCGTATGTTGTTTTATAATTTTCGTGATACAAAAATAAAAAAAGAATTAAATTTTGCGAAACTATTTTCATAAATCATGATGACATATTTGTAAGAATGATTGTAAAGATTTTGTTTTGTGATTTTTCCCGTACTCCGCTGGTTCCCAACAACCAACCCATCCAGATGAAATGTGCCATTTTTTAATCACCCGGTATAATCATTTTTTTATTATGGTCATTGGGAGTTTGCTTCCATTCCCTAATTACCACGTTTACTACTACTCTAATAATAAACATAAAAATCATAACATATCCAAAATCAATAAAACAATGTAGGATAAATTCCCAAAACTCTCGGAGACAAAATTCCAATATGTCTAGGCGATATTTCGAGTAACTGTAGATACAGATTTCTTAAAACCCACGTCAAATTTGCTAAAAATTTATTAATTATACTTTAATAATAAAAATAAAAATCGTAACGTATCCAAAAATCTATAAAACAATGTAGGATATATTCCGAAAACTCTCGAAGACAAAATTCCAAAACGTCTAGCCGATATTTCGAGTAACTGTAGACAGATTTCTTAAAAACTACGTAAAATTTTCTGAAAATCTGAAGAATATTCTGAAATTTCCAAAACATGCAATTAAAAGTTATAAGAGTTAACACGTCCAGAATGTCAACTAAAATATTTAAAGTATCAGACGGTTCAGAAACTATAATGTTCAGAAAGACGAGACAGGGTGAGTAAAAAGTAAGGAACCACATCTCCTGAGCCTTTATTATTACTTTTTGAAAAAAAAAATTGAACAAAAGTTTGGAGGCTAATTACTTGCTTGAATTATGAAAAAAATAGGATACCATTTTTAAAGTATAGATAGATAAAGTCTAGAAAGTATTTAAAGTATTTTCAAAATAAGTTACTCGTCACAAAATAAAATGAAACTATCAAATTGTGGCAAATATCAAGCCATCAAACTTTTGTTCATAACTTTTTTTTTAAATAACAATAAAGGCTCCTGAGAGGTGTTCCTTACTTTTTACTCACCCTGTCTTGTCTTTCGCAACATTATTGTTTCTGAGCAGTCTGATACTTTTAATATGTTTGTTGAAATTCTGGACGTGTTAACTCTCATAATTTTTTATTACATGTTTTTGAAATTTACAGCGTCCATACAACTTTTTAGGAGTTTCTAAAATAAATATAAAATTTATAGTAATTTCTTTGAATATTTTTTTTAAATTGCTGAAAGTTTAATATATTTTGATATTTTCAGTAACTATAGTTACAGATTTCTTAAAATTTTCGTGCTATTTTCTGAAAATTTGAGGCATATTCTGAAACTTATATAATGCTCGTCTTTCTGCACATTCTAGTTTCTGAACAGTCTCATACTTTTAATATTTTTGTTAACATTCTGGACGTGTTAACTCTCATAATTTTTTATTGCATGTTTTCGAAATTTCCAGTATAGTTAAACTCTTTAGGAATTTCTAAAATATATATAAAATTATTTTAATTTGCTGAAAGTTTAATATATTTTGATATTTTCAGTAACTATAGAATAAAATAGAATATTATAGCCTGTCGTCATACGACTTACACAAGTCAAATTAATAAATTAAGTACATATTAAAAAGAGTTGTGCAATACAACATTACAATCAAATGCTCAAAATAACATCAAAGACACCGCATGCACATCACAAATCATAAATCAATAAGTTCATACAACTAGGTTTCTATAGATTTCTTGAAAGTTTCGTGCAATTTTCTGAAAATTTGAGAAATATTTAGAAACTTATGTAATGCTCGTCCTTGACGTCCTATTTCCTTAAATATGATTTAAAATTACTGAACGTTTAATACCTTTCTTATATTTTCAGTAACTGTAGATTTCTTAAAAGTTTCGTGCAATTTTCAGAAAATTTGAGGCATATTCTGAAACTTATGTAATGTTCGTCCTTGGCGTCCTATTTCCTTGAATATTATTTCAAAATTACTGAAAGTTTAATACATTTTGATATTTTCAGTAACTATAGATGCCTTAAAAGTTTCGTGCAATTTTCTGAAAATTTGAGGCATATTCTGAAACTTATATAATGTTCGTCTTTTTGCACATTCTAGTTTGTGAACAGTCTGATACTTTCAATATTTTTGTTAATATTGTGGACGTGTTAACTCTTATAATTTTTATTGCATGTTTTGGAAATTTCCAGTGTCCATAAAACTTTTTAGGAGTTTCTATATATATTATCGAAACTTTATATATATATATATATATATATATATATATATATATAAAATTTATTGTAATTTGGTTGAATATTTTTTTTAAATTGCTGAAAGTTTAATATATTTTGATATTTTCGGTAACTATAGCTACAGACTTCTTAAACGTGTCGTGCAATATTCTGAAAATCTTAGGAATATTCTGAAAAATATATAGTGCTCGTCTTTCTAGTTTCTGAACAGTTTGATAGTTTCAATATTTTTGTTAACATTCTGGAGGTGTTAACTCTCATTAATTTTATTGCATGTTTTGGAAATTTCCAGTATCCATAAAACTTTTTAGAAGTTTCTAAAATATATATAAAATGTATTGTAATTTCATTGAATATATGTTTTTAAATTGCTGAAAGTTTAATATATTTTTATATTTTCAGTAACTACAGATACAGACTTCTTAAAAGTTTCATGCTATTTTCTGAAAATTTGAGAAATATTCTGAAAGGTATTCTAGTTTCTGAACAGTCTGATACTTTCAATATTTTTGTTAACATTCTGGTTAACACTCATATTTTTTTATTGCATCTTTTATAAACTTCCAATGTCCATTAAACTTATTAGGAACTTCTAAATTATAGAGGGTGTTTCCTAAACATGGGCCAAAGATGCAAGAGGCTATTCCATGAGTTATTCTAAGAATATTTTGTCTTTTGATGATGTGTGAATAACCGCTTTGATTCAAAGAAATAAGGTGACAAAATTGTTTGATAATAACAATATTATTAATTTATTTACTTTAAATTAACAAATAATATTGTTATTGTCATTTTTTATTACCCTGTATCTTTGAAATAAATCTGTTTTTTACACATCATCAAATGACAAAATATTCTTAGGATAATCCATTGAATAACACTTTGCACTTTTGGCCCATGTTCAGGAAACACTTTTATATAAAATGTATTGTAATTTCCTTGAATATATATTTTTTAAATTGCTGTAAGTTTAATACATTTTGATAATAGTATTAACTTTCCTGCAATTTCAATCTATATTTTTTCTTAGTTTAAGTTTGTTAATGGTTTTCTTAATTTCTTAAAGAAACTTTAATATTCTGTTTGAAATTCTGAACTTTTGTAGTCTTTTGCTGTTTTTAAAATGTTTGTGAAAGTTTGAGTTAACTTGTACATTTATTCTGATGTATTATTATATTATTATTAAATTTTCTATAATATGTATAGATTTTCGGATTTTTTTAAATATGTTCTGCGATATTTTCAATAAATTTTCGACAATTTACATAAGTTCTCTGTAATCTGAATATATTTTCTGAGAGAACTAAAAACCAGTTTAAATGAAAATACTTTCTGAGCGTTTCAGATCATGAAAATTACCTAATAAAATTTTCAGAAAATTTAAAAACATAAATTTTCAGAAAATTCTAAAACATGGATTTTAGTTTATTTTTCATTCATAAAATCAGGTTCAAATAAAAGGTACAGCAGTTTTTTTTTTCATTCGTAAAATCAGGTACAAATAAAAGGTACAGCAGTTTTTTTATCATTCGTCAAATCAGGTTGAAATAAAAGGTAGAGCAGTTTTTGCCAAATTGCTTATTACGTAAAAATGCGCCAAGACGTCTCGTTTCACTAAAATTATACTCATTGCCGAAACTGTTTTTACAGTCAAACCTGCACTGATTTTCAAAATCTCCGCAATATCTCAACAAAAACAGCACTCAGATCGAAAAATCCAGCCATTGCAGAAAATACAGTTTTTAAGTTAAAAAAACTGCGCCTATAGCAAAATCTGCGTCATTACCAAAACTGCTCTATTTGCTGAAACTACCATTTAGCAAAATTGCACTCAAGTAAAAACTACCACTAATTCGCAATATAAGTAGTAGTTTATATGAGCTATTTGATCAAAACTGTAATTTTTGCAAACGATGCAGTTTTCGTTCGAGTGTAGTTTTTGCTAATTAGTGGCAGATTTCACTCGAGTGCAGTTTTTGCTAATGACAGTTTTAGCTAAGAGAGCAGTTTTGGTAATGACGCAGATTTTTCTACAGGCGCAGTTTTTGGAAATGAAAAACTGTATTTTCTGCAATGGCAGCATTTTTTCAAGTCTTTTTTTTATATTGAAATTTTTTAGCATTATATTTATAATTATAGCAAAATTAGCGGGTCAAAGCCCACGTCATTGGCAAATATTGCCAAAAACTGTCCAAATTCCCAACAAATGGATTCGTTTTCAAAACTGTAGTCATTGTCAAGACCTTCGTCATTATAAAAAGTATACATATTTTTATACTTACTGTCAACATTGCTTTCATAGACCAAGCTGCACCAATTACCACCGACTGTCAGCTGCCAGTAGGGGCAATTTTCACTTGAATGCAGTTTTTGCTAATGGCAGTTTTAGTTAAGAGAACAGTTTTGGCAATGACGTTGTTTTTGCTACAGGCGCAGTTTTTGGAAATTGAAAACTGTATTTTCTGCATTGGCTGAATTTTTCGTTCTGAGTGCAGTTTTTGGAAATTAAAAACTGTATATTCTGCAATGCTACAGGCGCAGTTTTTGGAAATTATAAACTGTATTTTCTGCAATGGCTGGAATTTTCGTTCTGAGTGCAATTTTTTTAATTAATCCAATTTTGTATGAGTTCAGTTTTGGCAAAGTTCTTGCCAGTCCTTTAAACAGTTCTTGCCTACAGGAGCAGTCGTTGAGAGTTAACACAGTTTTAGTTATACACGTATGAACTACACGTACTTTGTCAAAACTGTATGTTTTTGCTATAACTGTATTATTCGTTCTGAATGCAGTGTTTGCTAATTTGTACAATTTTGTATGACATCAGTTTTAGCAATGACGCAGTTTTGCATATAAAAGCAGTTGGTAATTAACACAGTTTTAGTTATACACATACGAGCTACACGTACTTTGTCAAAACTGTATTTTCTGCAATAACTGTATTTTTCGTTCTTAGTGCACTTTTTGCTAATTTGTACAATTTTGTACGAGTTCATTTTTGGCAACATTCTTGCAAATACTTGCAAATACTTTTAACAGTTGTTGCCTACAGGAGCAGTTGTTGATAATTAACCCAGTTTTAGTTATACACGTATGAACGTAATGAAAAGTACGAGTAGTACTTTGTCAAAACTGTATTTTTTGCAATAACTGTATTTTTCGTTCTCAGTGCAGTTTTTGCTTATTTGTACAATTTTGTATGAGATCAGATTTGGAAACGTCCTTGTCAACTCTTCAATCAGTTCTTGCCTACAGAAGCAATTGTTGATAATTACCACAGTTTTAGTTATACACGTATGAACTACACGTATTTTGTCAAAACTGTATGTTTTCGTTCCGAGGGAAGTTTTTGATACTTAGTGCAGTTTAGTATGAGATCAGTTTTGGCAATGACGAAGTTTTGCATACAGGGGCAGTTGCTGGTAATTAACACAGTTTTAGGTAGTTATATGATGTACATATACTTTGTGAAAACTGAATATTTTACAATGGATGTATTTTTCGCTCGAGTGCAGTTTTTATTGATTAGTGCACAGTTTTGGCTATGAGAGGAATTTGGCAATGACTAAGTTTTGGCTATGAGAGGAATTTGGCAATGGCAATGGCATATTTTTGTATTTTTTACAAAGTGTGCATTTATGTGTATGAGTGCAATTTTGGCACTTAAAAAGAGTTTACGTACTCATCCGAATTTTGGCACAGAGTGCAGATTCTACTAAGTAAAGCAATTTAACCAATTAGTTTGAGTAATGAGTGTAGTACCTTCTTTTATTGTACTAGGTACTGGTAAAGGGTCTACTTTAGTATTTATTTATAATAATTAGTTTCAGTAATGAGTGTAGTACTTTCGTTTATTGTAGTAGGTACTGGTATAGGTTCTACATTAGTATTTTTTATAATAATCAAAAGTAACTTAGTCTGAACCGGGAAAACCTTCCGTTTCATTTACTAGCTGTAAAAATTCGTTTGACACGACTAACCCTGCGCCGACCAACATCTTCAAGTAACCATTTACCATTTAATTTCCGTATCCACGCATGCCTTCGCGCATTCTTCGGCACACACGTGAGCCTGTGCCCGAGAGCCTCCGATAAAAATGACTTATTTTAACGGTTAAAACGCATAAATTTTCGGTGTGGGAATTTGTCGCCGTCCGCTCGGACCCGGTTTTCTCCGACGGCGGCAGGTGAAAACCACACGCACGCACTCAAACGCACCCATATATCCGCACGCACACACCTCTGTCCGTCTCCCACAAAAATATGTGTCCACCGAGCGATCCCAGATAGAGAGAGAATCGCCTCAAGCGCACGCATATCTTTCTTGTTGCAGGGCCACACGAAGATGCGGAGCTCCGTTCGCCATCACAGGCGGATTCCTTCACAGAGATCGGTGTCCTATTTCACATGTGTTTTGCTCGTGGTAAGTTCGACGCTTTGAGGTATTTTTGGGCGAAACAATTGAATTGCCGGGCGGAATCTCCTCGAATATTCGCCTGGGTCCCGTAAGTCACGACATCGGATCGCGCACCTGCACGCCAATTACGTGACTTATGCATCTAATTAGGGACTAATTGTTCTCGGTTTGTGTACTGTTAACTCTCTGCGGTGACATGGATAATTTTCGCCTTAATTTGCAAAGCACATAACTCCAAGAACGACAATCATCAAGAATTTGTACCTTATGGCGGCTCTAGAAGAGCAGAAGCAAAGGAGGAATTACAGATCTATATGGAAAAGGTTTTTGAAGAGTTGAAAATAGTAATTTTCGATGATGCTAAATGTTGGCCAAAGAATATTTTGAAAATTAAAAGCTTTTGAAAGTCGAAGATAGTATCTAATTTTCGATGGTGCTCAATGTTGGCCAAATAATTTTTGGAAAATTAAAAGCTTTTGAAAGTCGAATACAGCACCTAATTTTCGATGGTGCTAAATGTTGGCCGAAGAATATTTGGAAAATTAAAAGCTTTTGAAAGTCGAAGATAGTATTGAAAGTCGAAGATAGTATTGCAAGTCGAAGATAGTACCTAATTTTCGATGGTGCTAGATGTTGGCCAAAGAATTTTTGGAAAATTAAAAGCTTTTGAAAGTCGAAGATATTTCCTAATTTTCGATGGTGTTAAATGTGTTTTATACCTGAGGATCTAATTATACCATAATCATACGATTAATTATCAAACCAATACGTACATTGGTCGCTCTAAAATATTGGTAACCCCAAAGCGCTTGGATTAATTGATCGCTCCAAAATATTGGCAGTTTCTTTGATTGATTGGTGATTGGTTAGATAAATTGAATTATTGCTAACCTTAAGCAGGTGGTTTTGCAATAACTTGAAGCGAAATATCAATACGTATCGCGTTTATTAATTAACCATCATCACGTTTCATAAGGAAATCCGTATCTAATATCAATCATTTGGCGGCACCCACACATAGGCTTCATTAAATAGAAACATCAAATTTGTCCTGCAGGACCATTACGAACCCACCGCTCATAAAATTGTATAAGGAAGCCTATAAATAACACAAACATATTAATCCCAGTCGCATTTGCGTTATAACGTTATACAAATTTCGCGTGTAAGCATACCGAGAAGTGATTTGTACATGCGACAGGAAGGACAGTCAAATTGGACTTCCTACGTCTTATTACGTCTGAATATTGTCCTCTAATCAGTCAAATTGGACTTCCTAGTCCATCGCACGGAATTACGTCTGAATATTGTCCTCTAATCGTCCGAATCCTCACCGATTGTCCGGTACATTCTGAAGATTTAATGAGAATCATTCACACCTGTAAATTAATGAAGGCGCTCCGTTTTTGCTCTCTCGTCGTTGTGTCCCGGCCGACTATGATTAATCGTGACGGTCGAACATAAACGGCCCGAAAGTCTCAAATAAATCTCATTAGCCGCCCAGGAGACCGCTCTTTGTCTAGTAGCCTGCGATATATACACATTATAGTAACGGTTGTCCACGGCAAACACATTAAATGTGTTTCCTCGAGTTCCACTGCTCATGACGTCTCTCCCAATTCCCAGGCGCACGCACAACACAGCTATTCAAAAAGAACAGAAAAATTAGTTGCCACATCAATCTTATAGGTACAGAAGCAGTAGGGATAATAATAATAATTAATCTTCTATTGGATGAGTTAGTTAAGGCTTCGACGTGGAAAATGTGAAAAATTTCACGTGTGCCTGGAGGGCTATCGGCACATAGACCGTAGAGCAACTTGATGTCCCTTTGGAAACAACGAGAAGGGGCTGGCTCTTAATGTCGGAGAGTGGGTTGGGTGAAAAAGGCGGCTCCACGTAATTTTACTTCGTACGTTGTTCCTAGAGAAGTGTATACAAATTGCCTTAAAGATATTTGCAATGCTCTTGAATTTCCATGATTTATTTGTAACCTATTCCAATTTCTTTGATTTTTCTGATATAATTTTCCCTCTAGAAACAACGAAGAGGGCCTGACTCTCGATTTCGGAGAGTGGGGTGGTTGAAAATAAGGGGCTTCCGGTAATTTTACCTCGTACGTTTTTCCCAAATAAGGGTGAACCAATTGCCTTAAGGTTTTTTGCAATGCTCTAGAATTTCCGTGATTTATTTGTCAGCTATTCCAATTTCTTTGATTTTTCTGATATAATTTTCCCTTTGGAAACAACGAGGAGGGCCTGGCTCTCGATGTCGGAGAGTGTGGTGGTTGAAAAAAGGCGGTTCCACTTAATTCTACTTCGTACGTTATTCCCTAATTAGGATATACAAATTGCCTTAAAGGTTTTTGCAATGCTTTAGAATTTCCATGATTTCTTTGTAAGCTATTCCAATTTATTTGATTGCCTTGATTTCTTTGTAAGCTATTAGAGGTTGTTTGATTTTTTTGATATAATTTTCCCTTTGGAAATAACGGGGAAAGCCTGACTCTCGATGTCGGAGAATGGGTGGTTGAAAAAAGGAGTCCACGTAATTTTACTTCGTACTTTGCTCCCAAATAAGGGTACACAAATTGCCTTAAAGATTTTTCCAATGCTCTAGATTTTCCATGATTTCTTTGTAAGCTATTAAAATTTCTTTGACTTTTCTGATATAAGTTTCCCTTTGGATACAACGAGGAAGGCCTGGTTCTCGATGTCAAAGAGTGGGGTCGGTGAAAAAAAGGGGCTCCACGTAATTTTGCCTTGTACGTTGTTCCCAAATAAGGGTACACAAATTGCCTTAGAGTTAGATGTTTGATTTTTTCTCTTATTTAATACTGAAACTTTATCAAATTATCAGCAGAATTAGCTTCAGGTATACTGTACACGAATCGAATATCAAATTTGCAAATAATAAATTTTCAGAAATTTCAGTAATAGCTAACCCATACTTGTCAATGCAGAAAGTTATCTGCTTCATTTTCTCTCTTATTTAATACTGACACTTTGTCAAATTTTCAGTAGAATTAGTTTCAGGTGTACTGTACACGAATCTAATATCTAATTTACAAATAATACAGTTTCAGAAATTTCAGTAATAGCTAATCCATACTTGTCAATTCAGAAAATTAAGTGTTTGATTTTCGCCCTTATTTAATACTGAAACTTTGTCAAATTTTCAGGAGAATTAGTTTTAGGTGTACTGTACACGAACATAATATCAAATTTACAAATAATAAATTTTCAGAAATTTCAGTAATAGCTAGCCCATACTTGTCAGTGCAGAAAGTTATATGTTCGATTTTCTCTCTTATTTAATACTGAAACTTTGTCAAATTTTCAGGAAGATTAGTTTCAGGTGTACTGTACACGAATCTTATATCAAATTTGCAAGTAATAAATTTTCAGAAACTTCAGTAAAAGCTAACCCTTACTTATCAATTCAGAAAATGAAGTGTTTGATTTTCGCCATTATTTAATGCTGAAACTTTGTCAAATTTTCAGGAGAATTAGTTTCAGGTGTACTGTATCCGAATCTTATACCAAATTTGCAAATAATAAATTTTCAGAAATTTCAGTAATAGCTAACCCATACTAGTCAATGCAGAAAGTTATGTAATTGATTTTTCCCTTATTTAATACTGAAACTTTGCCAAATTTGCAGCACAATTAGTTTCAGGTGTATTGCAAACGAATCTGATGTCAAATTTGCTAATAATAAATTTTCAGAAATTTCAGTAATAGCTAACACATACTTGTCAATTCAGAAAGTTAAGTGTTTGATTTTCGCCCTTATTTAATACTGAAACTTTGTCAAATTTTTAGGAACATTAGTTTAAGGTGTATTGTATACGAATCTGATATCAAATTTGCAATTAATAAATTTTCATAAATTTCAGTAATAGCTAGCCCAAATTTATCAATGCAAAAAGTAATATGTTTGATTTTCTCCTTTATTTAATACTGAAACTTTGTCAAATTTTCAGGAGAATTAGTTTCAGGTGTACTATACACGAATCTAATATCAAATTTGCAAATAATAAATTTTCAGAATTTTCAGTAATAGCTAACCCATACTTATCAATGCATAAAGTTATAGGTTTGATTTTCTCCGTTATTTAACACTGAAACTTTGTTAAATTTTCAGGAAAATTAGTCTCAGGTGTGTACACGAATCTGATATCAAAATTGCAATTAATAAATTTTCAGAAATTTCATTAATAGCTAGCCCATGCTTGTCAATGCAGAAAGTTATATGTTTGATTTTCTCCGTTATTTAATACCGAAACTTTGTCAAATTTTCAGAAGAATTAGTTTCAAGTGTACTGTATTCGAATCTAATATCAAATTTTCAATTAATAAATCTTCAGATATTTCAGTAAAAGCTAACCCATACTTGTCAATGCTGAAAGTTTATGTTTAATTTTCTCCCTTATTTAATACTGAAACTCTGTCATATTTTCAGGAGTATCAGTTTCAGGTGTACTATACACGAATATGATATCAAATTTGCAAATAATAAATTTTCAGAAATTTCAGTAATAGCTAACCCATAGTTATCAATGCAGAAAGTTATATGTTTGATTTTCTCCCTTATTTAATACTAAAACTTTGACAAATTTTCGGAAAAATTAGACCCAGATTTGCTGTACACGAATCTAATATCCAATTTGCAATTAATAAATTTTCAGAAATTTCAGTAATAGCTAACCCATACTTGTTAATAAAAAAAGTTATGTGTTTGATTTGCTTCCTTATTTAATACTGAAACTATGTCAAACTTTCAGGAAAATTAGTTTCAAGTGTACTGTACACGAATCTAATATAAAATTTGCAAATAATAAATTTTCAGAAAGTTCAGTAATAGCCAACTCATACTTTTCAATGCAGAAAGTTATTTATTTGATTTTCACCATTATTTAATACTGAAACTATGTCAAATTTTCAGGAGAATTAGTCTTAATTGTACTATAGACGAATCTAATATCAAATTTGAAAATAATAAATTTTTAGAAGTTTCAGTATTAGCTAACCCATACTTATCAATTCAGAAAGTTAAGTGTTTGATTTTCGCCCTTATTTAATACTGAAACTTTGTCAAATTTTCACAAATATTAGTTTCAGGTGTACTGTACACGAATCTGATATCAAATTTGCAAATAATAAATTTTCAGAAATTTCAGTAATAGCTAGCCCATACTTGTCAATGCAGAAAGTTATATGTTTGATTTTCTCCCTTATTTAATACTGAAAGTTTATCAAATTTACAGGCGAATTAGTTTTAGGTGTACTATACACGAATCTAATCAAATTTGTAAATAATACATTTTCAGAAATTTCAGTAATAGCTAAGCCATACTTGTCAATGCAGAAAGTTATAAGTTTTATTGTCTGCCTTATTTAGTACTGAAACATTGTCATTTTTTTAGCAGAATTAGTTTCAGGTGTACTGTACATGAATCAAATATCAAATTTTCAAATAATAAATTTTCAGAAATTTCAGTAATAGCTAACCCATACGTGTCATTTGAGAAAGTTAAGTGTTTGATTTTCTCTCTTATTTAGTCCTGAAACTTTGACAAATTTTCAGGAGAATTAGTTCCTGGTGTATAGTATACGAATCTAGTATCAAATTTGCAAATAATAAATTTTCAGAATATTCAGTAATGGCTAACCTTTAATTGTCAATGCAGAAAGTTATATGTTTGTTTTCTCCCTTATTTAATACTGATACTTTGTCAAATTTTCAGAAGAATTAGTTTCAGGTGTACTGTACACGAATCTGATATCAAATTTGCAAATAATAAATTTTCAGAAATTTCAGTAATAGCTAGCCCATACTTGCCAATGCAGGAAGTTATATGTTTGATTTTCTGCCTTATTTAATACTAAAACTTTGTCAAATTTTTAGCAGAATTAGTTTCAGGTGTACTGTACACTAATCTGATATCAAATTTGCAATTCATAAATTTTCAGAAATTTCAGTAATAGCTAACCCATACATGTCAGTGCATAAAGTTATATGTTTGAGTTTCTCCCTTATTTAATACTGAAACTGTGTGAAATTTTCGGAAAATATAGTTTCAGGTGTTCTGTACACGAATCTAATATCAAATTTGCATATAATAAATTTTCAGAAATTTCAGAAATAGCTAACCCATACTTGTGAAGCAGAAAGATATGTGTTCAAATTTCTCCCTTGTTTAACACTGAAACGTTACCAAATTTTCAGTAGAATTAGTTTCAGGTGTACTCTACACGAATCTAATATCAAGTTTGCAAAAAATAAATTTTCAGAAATTTCAGTAATTGCTAACCCATATTTGTCAATGCAGAAAGTTAAGTGTTTGATTTTCGCCCTTATTTACTACTGAAACCATGTCAAATTTTCAGGAAGATTAGTTTTAGCTGTACTGTACACGAATCTGATATCAAATTTGCAAATAATGAATTTTCAGAAATTTCAGTAATAGGTAATCCATACTTGTCAATGAAGAAAGTTAGATGTTTGATTTTCTCCGTTATTTAATACTGAAATGTTGTCAAATTTTCAGGAGAATTAGTTTCAGGTGTACTGTACACGAATATGATAAGAAATTTGTAAATAATAAATTTTCAGAAATTTCAGTAATAGCTGACCCACACTTGTGAATGCAGAAAGTTATATGTTTGATATTCTCCCTTATTTAATACTCAAACTTTGTCAAATTTTTAGCAGAATTAGTTTCTGGCATACTGTATACGAATCTTATATCAAATTTGTAAATAATAAATTTTCAGAAATTTCAGTAATTTCTAACCCATACTTGTCAATGCGGAAAGTTATATGTTTGATTTTCTCCCTTATTTAATACTGAAACTTTGTCAAATTTTCAAGAAAATTAGTTTCAGGTTCTCATAGATCAAGTAGCTCATCGCCAATATGGGCGATTTTTCGGAAGCCTCCTCTTCTGGTCTTATTACTTCAGTATAGTTGATGACATTTTCATAGCTTTAATTTATAAAATTAACAGTTTCAAATTTTTTTCTGACGGTTTTAAGTTTTTGCTTACGTTGCTGATTAGTTCCAATCATTCTGATAGAGCAAGTAGCTCATCGCCAATATGGGAATTAGATGCCCCAGCTTATGCCTTGCTTCCTGAACGACGGGCGATGATCGCGGCGTCACGACCCTCGTGGGGGTCAACCGGCGCGCCGTGACCGTCCTCCGGGGGCCCTGGGGGTCGGAGAGCACCGGCCGGGGGGCTCGTTTTCGGCCTGACCCCGATCTCCGGGTGCCCCGGCGCATCACGAGCCCATTATTATTGAACGCCGCGCGCATTATGGAAATGCGCACGACTCCACCTAACCTCCTTAAAACAAACGATGGCCATCGCGGGAAACAAATGAGCCTCTCGGAAATTCCTGCGGTCGCCGTTCAAAGGCCTTTGTTGGCTGCGTTTGGTTTATTTTGCATATCATCAGGCTCAGGAATGCCTGCGTTGTTGTTTTTTTTTTTATTTCCACGCGGCTGTTTGTCCGTGACGCACGCGTGGAAAATTTCCGCTTGTGCCAGAAAGCTGCCGCCTGGGCGTGGGTACTGATTCATTGATGATTGTGTGGTCCAAGAATGGAACTGGGACAACAAAATCTTAATGAAAGCATAAGAATTTATCAAAAGAATTTTCATTTTCTATGTTTTGAGAATTGCTTACTTATTTTAAACATGGATTGGTGCCTCATCAATTATCATATTTTCTAAAATCATTTTCCCACATTTCTTCTTTTCTTTCTCTTCTTTCTATAGATGCATAAATTTTCTTGGTTTGACTTTAAATGGCATTGGTGGAATATTTCCAAGGACGTCAATTTTGCCAAATATAATACCAGTGATATTTCCATGTCTTCAAAAGTCTTATAGGAGTTCTTATTGCCAATATTTCTGGTGTACCTTATGGTGTGGTATTCAATTATTACCACGATGGTAACTGCTCTGCGATTAATGTTGGGCGGAATTCGCATAATTGGTCCTACCAAGTAACATAAGTTTTGTTGACCAGAAGAAATTTTTGATGTCCAACTCGTCTCGTCCGTGGCCTAGAAAATCTTCCACGTACGCGTCCCATTCATGCGGAACCAAAGAGTTGCCCCCACGTGTCCAAGGCCTCTGCGGCTTCGAAATGAATGAATAGGCCGGACGGTGACGTGCATGAGCTCGATGTAATTAGCACTTTGCTCATTACCGGGCGCCACGCAGTCTGCGTCTCGCGAGTACCTCCGCGCGGAGGATACGTGTGTGCAGAGGCTGGTAAACACGTGCAGACGCTAAGGAACACGCGCACGGGCTCGCTGACCGTTACGTTATTGCTCGTTACCGTCAGCCATAAGCAAATCGCTCCAATTACCTGTGCCGCGCCTCTCCTCGCCGATCGTGTTTACGCAACCAGTTATATAAATGAATTGTTCCCGTCATTAATGTCGAATACAATAATTTAGAAAGAGCTACAAGCGCCATAAAATGCCTCCCATAAATGCGTACGGGGTATAGTAACGGCGGCGATAAATTCTCGGAACGCGAGGAGCAGCGGATGGACGGGGAAGAGAGGAGCGCCGAAGAGCGGAATGAGACCGGCCGATCGGCGGTTCTTAATTTCTATATCGTCCGAGAACCAATTAAGTCGCACACAAGGCGAATGGTATTGATAACTTTTATAGTTCTGGGGAATGTTAATACACGCCGTTATAAAGATTATCAATTTTCGACGACAATTACACACAATAACATTTTAATCACCATTCCTTTACCATTACATTACATTGTTGACAATTAGTCGTAGCATAATGAATAAACGATGTAAATGATTGCACAATTGGATGAGATAAGAGATTTACATAATACCACTTTGGCAATATAAACAGTCAGCTTCGCTTCGTCTGGACTCTGACTCTGGATTGAATTGAATTGAATGAAACATCGAAATTTGGAAACGATTCAAAATTACAGAAATATTTCAGAAAAAAGCTCTAAAAAGCTCCAAAAACACCAAAAATATCATTTGGGCACTTGACTTGAATTTTGAAATTTAGATGGTTTTGGTGGTGGGGTTTCAACTTCAGAAATCCAAAAGAGTGTTCAATGACTACTAGAACTAGAAGTATCGCAAAAACGCAAAAAACTAATTAATTGAAATTAAATTACAAACCTATTAGATCGGATCACATAAAACAGCATTTAAAGAACTCCCAAATCTGTACACAGAAAATCGCTGAAAATTGCTACACAAACAATTTTCCGCGATTTTCTCATTTCCCAGTGCTCTATGCAGTGTGATTTATAAGGTTGCTGAAAAACTTGGGCAGATGAAAATCAAATCAGAACTAGAGACTTCAAAGTCCAGAAAGTGGCTAACATAGATAATCATCAGCACAGTAAATCGCGAAATGGTGAAGAAAAAAGAAAAGACAAAATCGCAAAGAGAAAAATTAATAAATTTAATGAAGCAAAAGTACACAATAAACAAAACAAAAAATGTATTATCTATTGATATACCTATAATTTAGCACTACATATAACGGTACAAGGATCACACTGCCTAAACATAACCTAACCTAACCTAACCCATAAAAAAGAAAATTGCAGGAATAGAATTATCTATGCTTGCAATTGTAGCAAGTTGTGTAAATGTCTTTTACAGAATATCACCGGAAGAGCAATATATTGCATGATGGGAAAATTTGCAAGTAAAGAAAGTGGCTAGTGGTTTAGAAATTTACCGGAATGGAAAATTGCGAGAAGAGAAAACTTTAAGCATAGAAAATGTCTTGTATAGAATATCGCCGGAAGAGCAAGATATTGCAAGACGAGAAATTAGCAAGTAATGAAATTGGCTGGTATGGAAAATTGCGAGAGTGGGGAGTTGCGGGAATATAAATTTGCAAGCATAGAAAATGCTCTGTAGAAAAAATCACCGCAAGATACTGCAAGACGAGAAAATTACAAGTACAGAAAGTGGATAGTATAGAAAATTGCCAGAGTGGAAAATTGCGAGAAGAGAAAACTTTAAGCATAGAAAATATCTTGTATAGAAAATCGTCAAAAGAGCAAGATATTTCAATACGAGAAAATTGCAAGTAATGAAATTGGCTAGTATGGAAAATTGCCGGAAGAGCAAGATATTAATAATAATAATAAAGAATATTTATTAGCAAAAAACGCTACATAATATACAAAATTTCAACAAAACAACAAAAGAAAATACACAAATAGCAACTCAATTGCTAGACGAGCATATAGCAAGTAATGAAATTGGCTAGTATGGAAAATTGCCAGAGTGGAGAGTTGCGGAAATAAAAATTTGCAGTTGTAACAAATTGTGTAAATGTATTTTACAGAATATCACCACAAGAGCAATATACCACAATATATTGCAAGTTGAGAAAATTTGCAAGTTAAGAAAGTGGCTAGTGGTTTAAAAAATTGCCAGAGTGGAAAATTGCGAGAAGAGAAAACTTCAAGCATAGAAAATGTCTTGTATAGAACATCCCCGGAAGAGCAAGATCTTGCAAGACGAAAATTTAGCAAGTAATGAAATTGACTAGTATGGAAAATTGCCAGTTGCGACAATAGAAAATTAGAATTGGAAAACAGTTGAAAGGAGATTGGTCCGGTTCGTCTTAGTTAAGAATTAAACTTTATTTTTGGGTAGGTTTTTAGATCAAATCTATCTATTTCAATTAGTTAATATTATTAAAATTTATGAATATATTGGACTATTAGATAAAGCAAAAATTTCAACTTTCTCATCTCTACTTTCCCTGCAATTTTAGTCATTTGACGAAAATTGCGAAAAGAGAAAACTTCAAGCATAGAAAATATCTTGTATAGAAAATCGTCAGGAGAGCAAGATATTGCAAGACGAGAAAATTGCAAGCAATGAAATTGGCTAGTATGGAAAATTGCCAGAGTGGAGAGTTGCGGGAATAGAAAATTGGAATTGGAAAACAGTTAAATGAAGATTGGTCCGATTCATCTTAGTTAAAAATTAAACATTATTTTTAGGTAGATTTTTAGATCAAATCTATCTATTTCAATTAGTTAATATTATTAAAATTTATGAATATATTGGACTATTAGATAAAGCAAAAATTTCAACTTTTCCATCTCTACTTTCCCTGCAATTTTAGTCATTTGACGAATTTTCTAGCCGTGGTTTAAAATAATTAAAAAAAATCTATTTTAGTATGTTGATGAAGTAATTCACAAATTTACGAAGAATATTTGTGAAATTTTACTATTAGAAAATTTAACTATTAGAGAATGCAAAGACAAAATTGAAAATTAACCGTCTCTGCTTTCCCAGCAATTCAGTCTGAAGTGTGCTGAGAAAAATTGCACATTTTGCTTTCAAAAAAATATGAAAAACCATATAAGTAGGTTACAAAGTTAAAATTTTAATTTCTAGCCTTGGTTTAAAACAATAAACAAAACAATTTTACTATTACAAAATTTAACAATATGAAAATGCAAAAACAAAAAATCGAAACTATTTTAGTATATTGACGAAGTAAAATTTTACAAATTTAAGAAGTATATTTGCGAAATTTTATTATTAGAAAATGTAACTATTAGAAAATGCAAAAACAAAATTGAAAATAAACCGTCTCTGCTTTCCCAGCAATTCAGTCTGAAGTGAGTTGAGAAAAATTGCACATTTTGCCTTCAAAAAACATGAAAAACTATATTAGTAGGTTACAAAGTTAAAATTTCAATTTCTAGTCTTGGTTTAAAATAGTAAAAAAAAAACTATTTTACAATTAGAAAATTTGACATTTAAAAAATGCAAAAACAAAAAATTGAAACTAATTTAATATGTTGACGAAATAAAATTTCGCATATTTATGAAGTATATTTGCGAAATTTTACTATTAGAAAATTTGACAATTAGAAAATGCAAAAACAAAAAATCGAAACTATTTGAGTATGTTGACGAAGTCAAATTTCACACATTTACGAAGTAAATTTGTTAAATTTTACTATTAGAAAATTTGACAATTAGAAAATGCAAAAACAAAAAAATTAAATCACTTCTTTTAAGCAGACCCTATGGTACATTTTTAGGAGAATTGTCTTCAGGGGTACTAACATATCTAATACTAAAAAATTACCAATGCAAATATGAGTTCAAAATTTTTAATATCTAAAGCCGAAAAATGGTAACATTTGTCATGAACAAAAAAAAATAACACCAATAAAGTGAAATGTGAAATGCAAATCTAATATTAAATATGCACTAAATAAATTTTGAACAATTTCAGTAAAAAGTAACAAATATCATTCCTCGATGTTTTCACTTATTTTATAAAGAAACTTTTTGAAATTTTCAGAAGATATGTTTTTAGGTGTACTAAATACAAATCTATTATTAAATATACAATACATAGTTTAAAAAAAAAGTCTGTTAAATGTAACACATAGTTGTCCATTCTGAAAGTTATATCCTCGATTTTCTTATTTATTTAATACACAAACTTCGTCATATTTTCAGGAGATATGTCTTCATGTGTACTAAATACAAATCTAACATCAAATATGCAATATATAAATTTTGACAAATTTCAGTAAAAAGTAACCCATAGTTGTCAATGCTGAAAGGTATATCCTCGTTTTTTTCACTTATTTAATACAGAAACTTCGTCAAATTTTCAGGAGATATGTTTTCACATGTACTAAATACAACTCTATTATTAAATATGCAATAAATAAATGTTGAAAAATTTCAGTAAAAAGTAACCCATGGTTATCAATGCTGAAAGATATATCCTCGATATTTTCACTTATTTAATACAGAACCTTCGTCAAATTTTCAGAAGATATGCCTTCATGTGTACTAAATACAACTCTATTATTAAATATGCAATAAATAAATGTTGAAAAAATTCAGTAAAACTTAACCTATCCTTGTCAATGCTGAAAGTTCGATTTACTCATTTATTTAATACTGAAACTTTATCAAATTTTCAGCAGAATTAGTTTCAGGTGTACTATAAACGAATCTTATATCAAATATGTAACATGTAAATTTTGAAAAAATTAAGTAAAAATTAACCTATAGTTGACAATGCTGAAAGTTATATCCTCGATTTTCTCATTTATTTAATACACAAACTTCGTCAAATTCTCAGGAGGTATGTCTTCATGTATACTTAATACAAATATAATATCAAATATGCAATATATAAATTTTGACAAATTTCAGTAAAAAGTAAACCATACATGTCAATGCTGAAAGTGATATCCTTGATTTTCTCATTTATTCAATGCAGAAAATTCGTCAAATTTTTACTAGAAATGTCTTCACGAGTACTTAATACAAATCTAATATCAAATTTGCTATAAATAAATTTTGAAAAATTTTAGTAAAAAGTAACCCATAGTTGTCAATGCTGAAAGATACATCCTCGATTTTTTCACTTATTTAATAAATAACCTGCGTCAAATTTTCATGTCTTCAGGTGTACTAAATATAAATCTAATATTAAATCTGAAATTTTAATAAATTTTGGACATTTTCAGTAGAAAGTAACACATAGTTGTTAAAACTTGCATGTATAGTAATATTTGCCATTGAGATATTAATAAATACATAATTACATATTATGAAAAATTAATTTTTTGGTGCTAAAATAAACAACTATCTCTCTTTTAAATTCCGTAATCAGTTTTCAAAACTTTTTATTATTACAGAAATGGGACGCGATTATGTAACATCGCGCTGGAGATTCTATGCTCACGCAAGCGACGAACCCAAACACGAAATTTTCATTTATAGATATTTTACCATTAGCTTTCTGATCTCGGTAGACTTGCGTTAATTAAGCACTCGCTTTATACCTCAGAGGTTTATAGATCGTATCCTGCTGAAGGATATCTTTTTTGCACATCCATATACCGGGTGTCCCATTTTAACTGATATGTCTCGAAAACTAAAAATTCTAGAGAAAAATGCTTCAGATAAGAGTTGCAGCATATCAAAGGGGCAATCAGATGCACGTATCTACTTTTTTAAATGGTGGAGGCGCTCGCACGCACTCCTGCATGCTCGCCTCAACCGGGTTCAATGTTTTGAGCAAACAAAAACGTACAATGTAGGTGACATTCTGCCCAAGCAGGAGACATCTTAATAGGTGCGGCCTGCGTGTGTGCGTGCACGCGTGATTTTGCGTGTGTGTGCACGTCTATTAGTTGCGTATGAATGGAAAGACCGATCCCCGGATGGGCAGGCCCGGCTCATATATGCAGATGTCACCTGCGGTGGCTGCGGACATGTTAATGAGTGCAGATGGACACCGGAGATTAGAGGATGTACGAGAACTGCGCCGGTATGAGTGCGTTTGCAATTATGAGAAGTGAACTCGTTAAGAGAAGATTCGTCATGTTTGGAACGATAACAGCAACTCGGAGAAGAATCTATAACACTAACAAATTTCGTAACGAACAATTAAATAAGCAAAAAATTTTTTTGTGGCAAATTTTTTGCCACGATCCCTCGGGTGTGTATCGATTGATACAGAGAAATATCTGTTAAATGGTGTTAATAACCCCAATCCGAAGCGCGGACCGCCGCTGAAAAAAATTATTTGTACCACTTAATTTGTATATTACATGTTATTTATGCCATTCAAATTATAGTTATTATCCGGGATGAATTAGAAAAGAATTTATACTGTAATCGGCGCAAATCAAACGTGAATAACTTAGCGATTTCCGTGCGTTGGCGATTTTCGCGGATGGAAAATTTACAGTTTTCACAAAATAATAATAATAATAATGACAATAATAACAAAAAAAAACACTTTGAATGAAGCAATACACACAACATAAACTTTAACGAAGAGCCTATTTGAAATATGAGAGAAAATCGAACATGTAACTTTCTGAATTGACCATTAACAATCATTTAAATCAAGGATATCCTACCTTGAAACAACTATATGACAATATGGATATAATTAAAGGTAATATTGTTATATTAAGAAAGCTCTAAATAATTACGACTAATTAGATGTTAACAAAGCTCTACCAAACTATAAAATTAACTAATATACTGAATATTAACAAAGCTCTGCCCATTTTTTTGATTTTTTTTACGTTAACAAAACTTTAATCAATTATGAAATATATACCTGTATAAAAAAAATCAAAATTCCATAACAATTTCCAAACCATTTCAAAACAAACAATGCCCTAATTAATAATTGAATGATACATGTAATTAGTAAATTTAGAAAATTTTAACCTTTTAAACAACTAAAATTATTTTTAACCTAGTATGTAAAATTTGCATTATCAAATATAGCTCTACTGACTTCAGTCTAAAATTCTTGAGAAACTAGAAATGACGTAAATTCTGGTTTTTATTTATATTATGATAGTAATATGTATGCAACAAATCTAAAAAATAAACGTTGCTATTAAAATAGTTTTTTTTTTTTTAACCAAAATGGTTTGAAATACCATTGACGTCACCATTACCTCATGGATTTCATACTAAAATTTAAGAGAGAACAAAAATATCAGCTATAAATTTTCTAGTGATGCAGTTTTTTTTTTAATCAAAAATGTGTACATTTCTTCGATTGACTTGGCAATTTCTCATTGCAAAATAAAAGTAAATGGGGTATACTCAATTTTTGTGTGTTTTCTTATAAACTTAAAAAATCCAGAGAAAACTGAGATGAGGTTTGAATTTTCTATATATATATAAACAATCTTTATTGGGCTATCGACCCCATGACGTATTTCCGCCTCTTTTTCTATTATGTCTAAGAATATATAAAATTGGTAAATATGTATAATTATTTCCATTTCGTAAACCTACTAAAATAGTTTTTTAGTTAATTTTTTTATCAAAAATGTGTACTTCGTAAATTACACATTTGTGTTTTGATCTTTTGGTCATTAAGATTTGATAGCTAAAGATGAAAAAATGACTGATTTTGACAGGTAGTGGTGATAATTTTTAGATGCTGTTAAAACTTTCTGAGATTTTGATAGAATTTGTAGTTAAAAATTCGGCAGGTTTTGACAGCTGCAGTTGAAAATTGGACACTGTTTGACAGTTGTAGTGAAAATTCAATAGTTTAATGTTTTAGAATAGAAAATTTGACAGGTTCTGATAATTCAAGTTGGAAATTTAATACTTTTTGACAGTTAAACTTGAAAGTTTTACGATTGTTGACAGATGCAGTTGAAGATTTTACATGCTTTGGCAATTGAAATTAAATATTTTGAAGTTTTTGATAGTGGGTGCTGAAAATTTGTAGATGCTGATAAAATTTTTACAGTTTTTTATAGTTGTATTCGAAAATTTGGAGGTGGAGTTACATATTTAACCCTTTTGGACAGTTGTAGTTGAAAATTTGGCAGGTTTTGGAAGTTACAGTTGAAAATTGAACATTTTTTGACAGTTAAACTTGAAAGTTTTACGATTGTTGACACATGTAGTGAAAATTTAATAGTTTGATGTTTTAGCGTAGAAACTTTGATAGGTTGTGATCATTGCAGTTATAAATTTAATACTTTCTGATACTTAAACTTGAAAGTTTTACGATTGTTGACACATGCAGTTGAAAATTTGACAAGGTTAGATAATTGGAATTAAAATTTTTGAAAATTTCTAGATGCTGTTAAAAATTTTACAGTTTTATAGTTGGATTCGAAAATTTGGAGGTGGAGTTACATATTTAATGTAAAAATTGACATTTTGACAGTTGTAGTTGAAAATTTTGCAGGTTTTGGAAGTTACAGTTTAAAATTAAACACTGATAGTTTAATATAGAAAATTTGACTGGCAATGCTGTGGCAGCTGAAAAATTGTCGAAGCAGTTAAAAATTTGACAGTTTTTGATTGTTGTAGTTGAAAATTTAATATTTTTTAACAGTTAAACTTGAAAGTTTTGACGGTTTTTGACTAATGAAATTGAAAATAGTTAGAGTTAAAAATATTAAGGATTTTGGCAGTGGCGGCTGAAAATTTGCTGAAGCAGTTTAAAATTTGACAGTTTTTGATTGTTGTAGTTAAAAATTTGGTGGTGGAGTTAAATATTTAACGGTTTTTGACATTTCTAGTTAAAAATATTATATATTTTTTAAATTGGAGTCTAAAATTTGGAAGATAATGCTACTGGGAGTTAAAAATTTGCAGATGCAATTCTAACATTGGCAATCTTTGATAGTTGTATTTGAAAATTAGAAGTTTTGACAGTTGCAATTGAAAATTTCAAGGTAGAGTTAAATTTTTAACGCATTTTGATAGTTTGACTGTTGCAGTTCAAAATTGGACACATTTTGACGTTCCCGAAAATAATTTATAAAGTTTGACAGTTTATGGCAGAAAATTTTAAAGTTTTTGATAGTTGTAGTTGAAAATTAGGAGGTGAAGTCAAATATTTAACGCTTTTTTTTTAGTTGAAATTATGACAAGTTTTTACAGTAGGAGTTGAAAACTTGGAAGATATTGATATATTGTAGTTGAACATTTGCAGATGCAATTTCAACATTGACAATTTTTTATAGTTCTACATGAAAATTAGAGTCTTTGACAGTTGCAATTGAAAATTTCAAGGTAGAGTTAAATATTTAACGCGTTTTCATAGTGTGACTGTTGCACTTCAAAATTCGACACATTTTGACCGTTCCAGTGAAAAAAATTGATAAAGTTTCATAGTTTAGGTTAGAAAATTTTATAGTTTTTGATAGTTCTAGTTGAAATTAGGAGGCGAAGTTAAATATTTAACGCTTTATTATATTTGTAGTTGAAATTATGACAAGTTTTGACAGTGGGAGTTGAAAACTTGGAAGATTTTGATACTGTGAGTTGAAAATTTCCAGATGCAGTTAAAACATTGGCAATTTTTAATGGTTCTACTTTAAAATTTGTGTTTTTGACACTTGCAGATCAAAATTTCAAGGTAGAGTTAAAAATATTTAACGTAAAATTCTTCGATTGACTTCAGGCAGAAATTGCAAAAAAAGTAGATGGGATATACTCAATTTTTCTTTGTTTTTTTATTAAACTTCAAATTCAAACTTGAAACTTCATTCATTGAGTTTAAGGGAAGATTGTTTTATTGTGTGTGACTTAAATTTTGTAATTTTGATGATTTTACTGGTGGGTCTTATACACTTGCAGTTGAAAATTTCAAGCTAGAGCTAAAAATATTTAACGTAAAATTCTTCGATTGACTTCAGACTGAAATTGTATAAAAAAGTAAATGGGGTATACTCATTTTTCACTACTCAAATTTTCTGGCCTAAAATTTTAAAGTATTTGATAGTTGTAGTTGAAAATTAGGAGGTGAAGTTAAATATTTTACGCTTTTTTACATTTGTAGTTGAAATTATGATAAGTTTTTACAGTGGGAGTTGAAAACTAGGAAGATTTAGATACTGGGAGTTGAAAATTTGTAGATGCAGTAAAAACATTGACAATTTTTTAAGGTTCTACTTGAAAGTTTAGGTTTTTGTCATTTGCAGTTGAAAATTTCAAGGTAGAGTTAAAAATATTTAACGTAAAATTCTTCGATTGACTTCAGACTGAAATTGTATAAAAAAGTAAATGGGGTATACTCACTTCTTCACTACTCAAATTTTCTGCCGTAAAATTTTAAAGTTTTTGATAGTTGTAGTTGAAAATGAGGAGGTGAAGTTGAATATTTAACTCTTTTTTACATTTGTAGTTGAAATTATGACAAGTTTTTACAGTGGGAGTTAAAAACTTGGAAGTTTTTGATACTGGGAGTTTAAAACTTGCAGATGCAGTTAAAACATTGACAATTGTTTAAGGTTCTACTTGAAAGTTTGGGTTTTTGACCCTTGCAGTTGAAAAATTCAGAATAGAGTTAAATATTTAACGTAAAAATTTTCAATTGACTTCAGACTGAAATTGTATAAAAAAGTAAATACGGTATACTTATTTTTTCACCACTCAAATTCTCTGCCCTAAAATTTAAGTTAAAACATTGACATTTTTTCATGGTTCTACTTGAAAATTTCTGCTTTTGACACTTGCACTTGAAAATTTCTAGGTAGAGTTAAATATTTAACGTAAAATTCTTCGATTGACTTCAGACTGAAATTGCAAAAAACAGTTGATGGGGTATAATCATGTTTTTGTGTCTTCTATTAAACTTCAAACTTCAATCTTCAAACTCCAATCTTCAAACTTCAATCTTCAAATTTCAATCTTCAAACTTCAATCTTCAAACTTCATTTATTAGACGTGAAATGTACGCGAGGTCAACATAACATATTAGTTCTATATAAACAGGGTGTCTCAAAAGTGAAGCCCGTGCTTTTAAGATTTGATTCAAGGAGCTAAAGTATAATCCAATATTGGATTGGATTGGCCATAAGAAACTCAAAGGTTGACTATGAAAATTTGGGCATCTAGTTGGCGCAAAAAATGTTTGGTACTGTCATCAGAAAGCTGTCGTCGAAAAATGTAAGCGTGCCAAGTTTTGTAAAATTTCCTTCAAAAGTAAAAAAGTTATAAGAGGAAAGTGAAACTTCACTCTTTCAGTTTTTCAGCGATATTTCAGAAACTGTGCTAGATATCCCGGATTTCGTTTCAGTATATTGAATGGCACAAACATGAGAAACTTTGATCACATTGTATATATTTCCGTTTAATAGATCCTAATGGTGGAAGTCGTAAAAGTACCGACCCTGTATAATGTTCTGAATCAAACACTGAAATCCCTCAAAATTTATTTAATACACATTTTATATATTTCATGTCGGATCTGTATGCAGTATACCAGAAGACATTTCTTCTGAAACTTTCATGAAAAGTCTGTTAAAAAAAGTGGAGTTCTTGCCATATCTGTATAAAGATACCTGAAAGCATTTCTTCTGAATATTTCATGAAGAGTCTTAAATAAGTGAGAAATTCGTGTATATAATGTTCTGCATCAAACACTGAAATTTCTCAAAATTTATTTAGTATATATTTTATATATTTTATGTCGGATCTGTATGCAGTATACTTGAAGACATTTCTTCTGAAAATTTCATAAAAAGTCTGTTAAAAAAAGTAGAGTTCTTGCCATATCTGTATGAAGATACCTGAAAACATTTCTTCTAAATATTTGATGAAGAGTCTGTCCAAATAAGTGAGAAATTCGTGTATATAATGTTCTGAATGAAACACAGAAATTCCTCAAAATTTATTTAATACACATTTTATATATTTTATGTCGGATCTGTATGCAGTATACCTGAAGACATTTCTTCTGAAAATTTCATGAAAAGTCTGTTAAAAAAAGTAGAGTTCTTGCCATATCTGTATAAAGATACCTGAAAGCATTTCTTCTGGATATTTGATGAAGAGTCTTTAATAAGTGAGAAATTCGTGTATATAATGTTCGGCATCAAACACTGAAATTCCTCAAAATTTATTTAGTATACATTTTATATATTTCATGTCGGATCTGTATGCAGTATACCTGAAGATATTTCTTCTGAAAAATTCATGAAAAGTCTGTTAAAAAAAGTAGAGTTCTTGCCTTATCTATATAAAGATACGTGAAAACATTTCTTCTGAATATTTGATGAAGAGTCTTATAGTGTTATACTATTAGTGAGAGTTTAATAAGTGAGCAATTTGTGTATATAATGTTTTGAATCAAACACTGAAATTCCTCAAAATTTATTTATTACACATTTTATATATTTCATGTCGAATCTGTATGCAGTATACCTAAAGACATTTCTTCTGAAAATTTCATGAAAAGTCTGTTTAAAAAAAACGAATCCTATTTTTACGAAATCTACAATTTTGATAACATGTCTGCAATTCTTCTAAATTCTCTGTATATTTTCGAGATCTGTTCGTCCACTCTTTTCAGAGCCTTGAAACTCACTTGCCTTTTTACTGAGATCAATTTAACATTTAGCTAAAGTTGTGACAGGGCACGTAATACAGAATCTTCTCGAGCTTGTCGCTTCGCTTCCAGGTTATAGAAAAAATCCAATAAATTTATGTGTTGTCTCTGCCTGGTTCTTGCTATATCCAGGATTAATTAAATTTCAGGCCAGACACGCTCGCTGCTTGTGCATGCTTTTCAGCACACGTTCGGGCTGGAATCAGGTAACCCTCGGCCATAAGGAAGTTAATCTTCCGGCATGGCCTTTCCTCGTGCCTCCATTCATTAACCATGGGAAGTTTTACGATCGGCTCCGGCGACTACAACGGCACAGGCCGTCTGTGGGCGACGATTAATCAGCATATTTAACCACCCACACCGCAGCTGAGCGTTACCTTTCGGCACGGATAAGGTTACACCTATCTGGTTGCGCAGCTCCAGATGATTGATCTGAAGATGGCCCGAAACGTGGCAAAAACAGAAATTAATCCGCGGATTGTGAGTAATCGAGCTGCGGCGCATGATTGATTCGCTTAATTTAATTAATAACAATCGTAAATAATCTAAATTAGTGATCGTGTTCGGCTTAATCGTGTATGTAGAGGCAGCGATGCCCGCAGATGATAACATTTAAATAACGAGCGCTTGCACACACACGTCGATGCCCCATCTATGTTAATAATGCGTGTAATCCGGCCATTGTGAACGGATAATGCCTCCGATTTCCGAAACATTGACGGATAACTTTATTATGTGGGGCATGTAAATGATACGTCCACAGCGTGGACGATACAGATCTCTGCTCGTCGAGTTAGCCCACCGTGTTAACGTCCGACAGACTCATTTCATTATAATTGGGACTTTGTCAACTCATTTCATAAATAATTACACATTTATTAAAGTCTAATGAAATTATTTCGTAATCAATTAGAACTTTATAAACTCGTTGAAATTAATTACACTTTCGTTAACGTCCAACAAACTTACTAGGTAAATAATTAGAACTTTATCAACATCCAATATATTGCAATTTCATAATTAATTAGAGCTCTAATACATTTAAAACTTTGCAATTATTCAACAACTTATGTCCTTCTTCCCCTCTTTTCATTGGTAACCAATGCGAATTTGAGTGTTTTGTGAGCAATAGGGTCGTAGCTGTAGCTATTTGTAGATGTTAAAGCAAGATCAAGTTTACCTTGTTGGCTATAAATATACAAGTAAAGAGAATAAACTGCTCTAAAATCCGAAATTTGATGAAATATTTAAACTAAAATGTAGGATCATAGATCCATATATCATAGGGTCATAGAAAAAGATACTACCTGTTTATACCTGTTGATACATGTTTTTGCCTGTTTGGATCTCATCAGTTCAGTATTGCCCGGAATGATCCGTACATCCTGGGCTGCGTCGAAATAACGAGACCTCGCAGGTCAAAGTGCGGAAACCTTCCGATTCGGATGTTTTGCCCAGCATGACCTTCTGGCACTTGCCATGTCGCGGCAATAAAAGTAGGCACGCAATGGCAGTGCCATTAGGAGAACCTGCTCCTCGGCAGCGACACGAAACGCTTTGTAAATATCGCTGTTCCTCATTCAATGTTAAATTGCATTCAATGGAGATAAGGCGTTTTTATGCGGCTCTTAAGACCGAAAGGCAAACGTAATGATAGTCGCGAGCACTTTTACTGGAATACAAAACACCTACTCCAAGAGGTCGCATGTTTACAGGCCACAGAGGCACCGCTTCCTTGTACACACAAGACATGTTGAAAAAAAATATCTTGTCCATTTTGAAGGAGCCATTCACGTTTCAAGGATTTGTCAATACCTGATTCAATTTTTTTGTCAAATTATTGAATTACAATATTTTGAAATTTAGCTCTGTTTTTGATGAAATCGGAATTCAAGAACAATTCAATAAAGTGATACGTTTATATATCTGTGATGGGTGGGAAAAACAGTATAAGCCAAGAATTAGCATTTTAAGGAAGCGTCGACTTATACCTTTTTCCCTCCAATAATCGCAGCTTTAAAGTTGTACTAAAACTGCCAACCTATTTAAAAGCCTTAACTGAATAATGTGACATATACTATTTGGAACACAATGTACAGCATCACTTTCTGAAATATAATATGACTTAAACTCATTTTCCCAAATTTTCGACTTATACTGTTTTTCCCACCCATCACAGATATAACGATCTTTATTAAGGCTATCGACCCCAAAAGGGGTCTTTCCGCTCCCTATATGTTTATTTTTAAAGATTTTTAGATTTTATTTATAAACATTATTAAGCTAACTTATAAATTGGGAGATCATGTTATTAATAATTAATTAAATGTACAGCTATCTGTACTACTTAATAAAATAAAATGCAACACATATATATTTAAATATAATAAAGTAATATAGCAGCTATAAATATAGCAGCAATTTGTGAAAGTCACACTCAAAATGCTTTAGGCAAGCAGTCAATATTAAACCTATTGCTAAAATGCACTTAGGAGGCTTAGTAAAAATCAGTTTAAAAATCACCTGAACATTACTTGCATGTGGAGAAGTATTTATGTGGGCGAAGAACTAATTCATATCAACAAGTAATCTATGCTTATGTATGTGCAGCAATATTTGTCATTGAGGCATTAATAAGCACATAATTTCATAAAGGTGACAATTATTTTTAAAAGCTTTAAGCGTTGAACTTTTTTTTTCTAAAATAGCATTGATTTATACAGGGTGTATCAGCCAAATGGAATAAATTCGATAATAAATATATGGGGGCGTGTTCGAAAAAACGCTCGGATACGTCGATTGTTATTTTTAGTTGCGCATTTTTTTCAACAAAAACTTTTTATACAGGGTGTGTCATGTGACCGTGGCCAATACCAACTTTCTTATTTTAAATACAACACCTGGTATATTATTCAATTTTTGGATTCTTCAGAAAATTCTAGACATATTTCATGTACAATGTCCTATACCTATCTTCAACTGTTTCGGAAATATTAAGTGTTTTCAGATTTATTGCAAAAATTAACATTAAAAAAAGAAAATTATTTGATTACAGAAATTCGTTACAACACACTCAAAAACTAATAAGTAATACTGTTTATTTCTTGATAATGTAAAAAAACAAAAAAAAAACAATAAATTTCAATGGAGGAGATGTTCAAAATGCTCGCCGTGAACGTCTTGGCAACATCCTAATCTTAAATAGAAATTTCTTCTAACGTTACTCAACATCTCAGGCGTGACCGATCTAATCGCAAGCATTATTCGTCTTCTTAAGTCAGCTAAGTCGAGGGGTTTAGTTTTGTATACAATACTTTTGACATATCCCCATAAGAAGAAGTCTAATGACGTCAGATCAGGGGATCGTGCTGGCCATTCCATCGATCCTCGCCTCCCTATCAGCATTTTGAACATCTCCTCCATTGAAATTTATTGTTTTTTTTTTGTTTTTTTACATTATCAAGAAATAAACAGTGTTGCTTATTAGTTTTTGAGTGTGTTGTAACGAATTTCTGTAATCAAATAATTTTCTTTTTTTAATGTTAATTTTTGCAATAATCTGAAAACACTTAATATTTCCGAAACAGTTGAAGATAGGTACAGGACATTGTACATGAAATATGTCTAGAATTTTCTGAAGAATCCAAAAATTGAATAATATACCAGGTATTGCATTTAAAATAAGAAAGTTGGTATTGGCCACGGTCACATGACACACCCTGTATAAAAAGTTTTTGTTGAAAAAAATGCGCAACTAAAAATAACAATCGACGTATCCGAGCGTTTTTTCGAACACGCCCCCATTTATTTATTATCGAATTTATTCCATTTGGCTGATGCACAGTGTATAATTTATAAATCAATGCTATTTTAGAAAAGAAAAATTCTGATTTTTTTTGTTGTGATGGCAATTTCGTATTACTTGTATTGCTACTTTATCTATACAAAAAAAACGATTATTGTATATTTTAAGTAATGATTGTAAATTATACATTCATTTATACTTAAAATATGCAATAATCGTTTTTTTTTGTATAGACAAAGTAGCAGTACAAGAAATACGAAATTACCATCACTACAAAAAAATCCGAAGAACTGTAAACTAGTGAGAAAGCCGAGTCACACTGCATGAGGAGCAGCACTTAGGTGTGGGATAGTAGTGACTTGGGCGCGTGAATGAAGCCGTATGGGCGTTTTTATTGCCTCAACTGGTGACTCAGCGGGGGCCCCATAAAATTTTCTGTTCGATGCCGAGCAGCCGCGCGATTTGCAGCGCAACGCAAAAACTTAATCAGCAAACCTATTAATTGGCAGAATTTCGCCAAACAACGATTGCAATCTGAAGCTTCTTGATCTTGAATACATTTTTGTTATAGTTTAGTGCACGCTTGAAATAATTTAGTATGAAAGCTCACAAGGAATAGCCAGTTAAGGCTCCAACTAATCAATTAGACTACAATAGTCTAATTTGCAAGTTATGTATAGTCACAAAATTGCGAGGTTTCAGTGGACATTACAATGTCCATTAAAATGTAATAATATACAATTGTGATTTTTTTTCTGCAAATGAATCTAGATTCTGATCGATATGTGGATAACTGCTCGATTAAAACTGGGAAGCGAAACTGTAAACCAACTTGGCGGACGTAAAATTTCCCATGGACCACCTCCGATCCGTGGCCAATTTTTAATCCAAGCCATCCAGTTTTTTCCCCGTCGATTTCCGCGAGAATTAAAATCGTATTAGGCTGACTCAAGTTAGCACCTAGCGAAATTGGAATTTAATTAACTTGGCACCTGCACTTACGATTTTTCTCGTTCGCACGTTTCATTAGGCAAACACCGGAGAGTTTCCTGCCGCGGCAGCAGAGCCGAGCGGCTCGTCGTTAGCCGTGTACTCCTAAACGTGAGCAAACATTCGGGTCACACCAGGTGTGAATTATTCATGCACATACCGCGGATTCACACCTTTAATTTTTCTAGGTGCGAGGTTCAAGACTTTTTTTTTCCACGCGGATCGTTAGAAAATGCCTGCAAAGCGCAGAACAATGACCAATTCATTACCGTACGTGTCGAATGGTAAACGAAAAAAAAAACGTTTGCGACTGTAAAGTATATAGCAGGCACTATACATTTCATAATAACGGGTACACTTACAAGCATGGATGGAATAATTTGATGGCAACTTGTAAAGATAAGGTGCATTTTACAATGTAAATTGTGGCTGATTCGATTTCGGCAGTCATTTCTTGCTGACACCGTTTCTAATATTGAATGTTGCTAGTATATAGCAGGTACTATACATTTCATAATAACGGGTACACTTACAAGCATGAATGGAATAATTTGAAGACAACTTGTAAAGATAAGGTGCATTTTGAAATGTCAATTGTTGATTCGATTTCGGCAGTCATTTCTTGCTGACACTGTTTCTAGTATTGAATGTTGCTGATGTCATTTGCGATTTGCGTTTTTGTTTATGGAATTCATTATGTGACTTGTCATTACGGTTATTGGAGATAACAATGGTCGCTAATTGCATTTGTACTGTCAACTGTGTTGAAGTTGTATTTATGTATTTACCCTGTCAATTGTTGCTGATGCATTTTGCAATATTAATTGTTGCTAATGCATTTTGAAAGGTTAATTGTTGCTGATTAAATTTGAGCAGTCATTTCATCCTGAAACTGTTTCTCACATTGATTGTTGCTGCATTTTGCAATGGTAATTGTTGCTGATTCGATTTAGGCAGTCATACCTTGCTAAAACTGGTGTGTTGCAGTTGTTTTATGTATGTACCCTGTTAATTATTGCTGATGCATTTTGCAATATTAAGTGTTGCTGATGCATTTTGCAATGTTAATTGATGCTGATTCGATTTGGGCAGTCATTTCTACATGAAACTGTTTCTCACGTTGATTGTTGCTGCATTTTGCAATAGTAATTGTTGCTGATTTGATTTGAGCAGTCATTTCTTGTGCTGACACTGTTTCTGACTTTGATTGTTGTTCATTTCAAAAATTCATTTCTGAATATTAGATTTGTGTGTAGTACAACTAAATACAGTTCTCCTGAAAATTTGACGAAATTTCTGCATTGAATAACTGAGAAAATCAAGGACATATCTTTCTGCATTGACAAGTTTGGCACAGTTGTTACTGAAACTTCTGAAAATATATTGATTGAATATTTAATGCTGGATTTGTATGAAGTAAACCTAAATACACTTCTACTGAAAAATTGAGGAAGTTGTTGCACTGAATAACTGAGAAAATCAACGATATAACTTTCTGAATTGACAAGTATAACAAGTTTTTACTGAAATTTCAGAATTTTATTTAATGCATATTTAATAATAAATTTGTATTTAGTACATCTGAATATATTTGTCCTGAAAATTTGACCAAGTTTCTGCATTGAATAACTGAGAAAATCTACGATATATCTTTTTGCATTGTCAAGTATGGGCTAGCTTTTACTGAAATTCCTGAAAATTTATGAAATGCATATTTGATATAAGATTTGTATTTAGTACACCTAAATACATTTCTCCTTAAAATTTGACGAAGTTTCTACATTGAATAACTGATAAAATCAAGGAAATAACTTTCCCCTTTGACAAGTTTCGCTTAGTTGTTACTAAAATTTCTAAAAACATATTGATTAAATATTTAATATTGGATTTGTATTTAGTACATTTAAATACATTTTTCCTGAAAAATTGAGGAAGTTTCTGTACTGAATAACTGCGAAAATCAACGATATAACTTTCAGAATTGACAAGTACGGACTAGCCTTAACTGAAATTTCTGAAAATTTATTAATTGCATATTTAAAATTAAATTTGTATTTAGTACACCTAATATCATTTCTCCTGAAAATTTTACGTTTCTGCATTGAATAACTGAGAAAATCAGGGAAATAACTTTCCCCATTGACAAGTTTCGCACAGTTGTTTCTGAAATTTCTGAAAATATATTGATTGAACATGTAATGCTGGATTTGTATTAAGAAAATCTAAATATACTTCTCCTGAAAAATTTGGGAAGTTGTTGTACTGAATAACTAAGAAAAAACTTTCTGAATTGATAAGTATGACAAGTTTTCACTGAAATTTCAGTTTTTTTTTAAATTCATATTTAATATTAAATTTGTATTTAGTACATTTGAATACCTTTCTGATGAAAATTGCACTAAATTTAAGCTTTGAATAACAGAGAAAATCAAAGATAAAATCTTTTGCAATGACAAGTATGGGTGAGCTTTAACTGAAATTTCTGAAAATTTATAAACTGCATATTTAAAATTCAATTTGTATTTAGTACACCTGAAGACATTTCTCCTGAAAGTTTGACGAAGTTTGGTCATTAAATAACTGAGAAAATCTACGATGTAACTTTTTGCTGAAAATTACTGAAATTCCTGAAAATTTATAAAATGCATATTTAATATTAGATTTGTATTTAGTAAACATAAATACATTTCTCCTGAAAATTTGACGAAGTTTCTACATTAAATACATTTTTCGACTTAAAAAATCAACGATATAACGTTCTGAAGTGAGAAGTATGGGCTATTCTTTACTGATTTTTTTGAATATTTATTAATCGCATATTTAATATTAGATTTATATTTAGTACATCTAAATACATTTCTCCTAAAAATTTGACGAAGTTTCTGCATAGAATAAGTGAGAAAAACAAGGATATAACTTTCTACATTGACAAGTATGGGTTAGCTATTACTGATATTTCTGAAAATATATTATTTGCAAATTTGATATTAGATTCATATACAGTACACCTGAAACTAATTCTCCTGAAAATTTGACAGTGTTTCAGTGTTAAATAAGGGAGAAAATAATACATATAACTTCCTGCATTGACAGGTATTTGTTAGCTATTACTAAAATTCCTGAAAATTTATTATTTGCAAATTTGATATTAGATTCGTGTATAGTATACCTGAAACTAATTTTCCTGAAAATTTTACAAAGTTTCAGTATTAAATAAGGGAGAAAATCAGATATATATAACTTTCTGCATTGACAGGTATAGGTTAGCTATTACTGAAATTCCTGAAAATTTATTATTTGCAAATATGTTATTATATTCGTATACAGTACACCTAAAACTAATTCTCCTGAAAATTTGACATATTTTCAGTATTAAATAAGACCGAAAATCAAACACTTAACTTTCTAGATTGACAAGTATGGGTTAGCTATTACTGAAATTTCTGAAAATTTATTATTTGCAAATTTGGTATTATATTCGTGTACAGTATACCTGAAACTAATTCTGCTGAAAATTTAGGAAAGTTTAAGTATTAAATAAGGGCGAGTATCAAGCATATAACTTTCTGCATTGACAAGTATGGGTCAGTTGTTACTGAAATTTCTGAAAATTTATTAAATGCATATTTAGTATTAAACTTGTATTTAGTATGCCTAAATACATTCCTCTCGAAAATTTGACGAAGTTTCTGTATTGTATAAGTGAGAAAATCAAGGATATAACTTTCTGAATTTAGTCAGTATTTACTGAAATTCCTGAAAATTTATTAATTGCATAGTTAATATTAGATTTGTGTTCACTACACCTGAAATGAATTCTCCTGAAAATTTGATAAAGTTTCAGTACTAAATCAGTGAGAAAATCATCAATATAACTTGATGAATTGTAGGAATCATATACAAATTTGATAAAAAATTGCAATTCTCGAAAGCTTTTAGTGTAAATGTGTGAGAAATGCAGAAAATAATCAAGCTCCTAAGAAAATGAAAGTTTTATAATTATTAGAACAAAATTGGACAACTTTCTCTGAATTTTTCAAAAATGTTATCCAATTTATATAATTTTGTAACTAGCATTTTGTGTGCTTATATAATTTCATGGAAAACGTTAAAACTTGTAAAATTTGCATTTAAGTTTTTCAATAATTGCAGAATATGAATAAAATTGCAAAATTTTCCAAGAAATCCATAAATTTGTGAAAATTGCAATTTATATTTATACTAATTTATTGATGTCACTTGCGATTTGCATTTCTGTTGATCGAATTGTGATGTCAATTGTTATTGGAAATGTCAATTGTATCTGATTCCATTTATATTGTCAAGTATGTTGAAGTTGCATTTATGTAGTTGCACTTGCTGATGCGATTTTTAATTTGCTGTTTACCTACCGAATGTTTCTGACCCGATTTCCATTGTCAGTTTTAATTATACAGTCAATTGTCGCTGATTTTTATTGTGGCGTCAATTGTTGTTGATTTGGTTACTGTTGTCAATTATCACTGATGCTACTTCTGTAGTCAGATACTGATGGTGTGATTTAACGAGTCAAGTGTCACTGATGTAGTCTACATTCCTAGTTACCTCTAGCATGATTGATGCTGCCTTATATAACTCCCAATTCTCGCTAATGCATTTTGCAATATTAATTGTTTGCTGATTTGATTTCGGCAGTCATGTTTCGCTGACACTGTTTCTGATATTGAATGTTGCTCATGTCATTTGCGATTTGCACTTCTGTTGATCGAATTCTGATGTAAATTGTTATTGGAAATGACGATTGTCTCTGATTCCATTAATATTGTCAAGTGCGTTGAAGTTGCTTTTATGTATTGGCACTTACTGATGTGATTTTTATTTTGCTGTTTACTAACTGAATGTTTCTGTCCCGATTTCCATTATCAGTTTTAATTATAAAGTCAATTGTCGCTGATTTTTATTGTGGCGTCAATTGTTGTTGATTCGGTTACTGTTGTCAGTTATCACTGTTGCAACTTCTGTAGTCAGGTACTGATGGTGTGATTTGAAGCGTCAAGTGTCACTGATGTAGTTTACAGTGCTAGTTACATCTAACATGATTGATGCTGCCTTATGTAACTCCCAATTGTCGCTGATGCCTTTTGCAATGTTAATTGTTGCTGATTCGAATTCGGCAGTAATTTTTTGCTAACACTGTTTCTGATATTGGATGTTACTGATGTCATTTGCATTTCTGTTGATCGAATTGTGATGTCAATTATTATTGGAAATGACAATTGTTGCTGATTCCATTTATATTGTCAAGTATGTTGAAGTTGCATTTATGTATTTGCATGTGCTGATGCGATTTTATGTAGACCCATCTGTTTGGATTGTTTGATTGGATCATTGCCTCATCCAACCACCCTAGGTGATTGATGAAACCAATAATGGCACTTAAGATAACTAATACCGGCTGTGCTGGAAGACCAAAGGTTCTTGAGCATGGCCAATGATTAATAGTGTCTGATCATCTTGATTTCAACGCTTTTCGGCAATTCTTATAAATCTTGCAATCTTCGTTCCTTAGCTACATTACATTGCTCTGGTATTTTAAAGTGGAGCGGTATCGAACAAAACATGTCTTTACAATACTTATAAAATCATTAGAAAGACCACTAACGGTTACCAGAAATAAATGTATCATCATCGCAGATGTACAATTGCTGGTTAGGGATCAACATTAGAAGATTTGGGCGGCGTTTGGCCACAGGTCGTTGTGTAACAACACACACAAACGAGATGATGCAGAATTGGTAATCGGCGATAGACGAGCACTCACACATGCACGTGCAATTAGCGCACAAGGCCAGACCGCCGAAACGGGCCGATGGCCTCTGGACCACTCCGGTTTCCTTCAGTGACAACAAAAATCCGACCGGCGGGCACTCAGACAGTGGTCCCCACTCTTCGCCCATCATCAGAGTTATTTATTTATTTTCCTCGCCAGCTAATAACGTAGTTAGACAGCGTGGCGACTCCTCGTAAACGCCGTGTGCACAGCTTCACTTTATTATTTTTAATGCCGTTTAAATTACAGGTTACGGATTTATAACAAACGCGGATTACTATAATTTCATTGAGTCGGATCAGCAGGATCAGCCAGAAGAGCATTAGGCGAAATTGGCGACGAACAGACGTAATTCGGGCCCCGTTTTTTGCTCTTCCCCGGTCATGTTCCGGACGATCCGGGCGCACCTCGATGAATCACCTCCGATGAAGAATCGCGCGTCTGCAATAAGATAACTAATATACAGCAGCTGAGAGGCTCAAGGGTACACTAAAAAGGACAACTGTGTCAAAACCCACCAACACAATCTTTAATCAATCATTTCATCCAATTTTACAAACTTTCTTATTCAGACAATAATAAATACATAATTACATAATTTACACAACTAAATTTTTAGTGCTGTAATAAATAACTATCACTCATTCGAATTCCGCAAGCAGTTTTGAAAAAAAATTAAGGGAAAAAAAATGGGACGCAATAGTGTAACATGGTTCTGGAGACTCTATGCTAGTTCAAGCAACGAACCCAAACGCGAATTGCTGATTTGTAGATATTTTACCATTAGACTGGCGATTTCGTTAATTAAGCGCTCGCTCCATATCCCAAAGGATTTCAGATCGAGTCCTGCCGAAGGATATCTTTGTTGCACTCCTATCTGATACGCTGTTTTTATATACAGGGTGTCCAAGATAAGGACCAAAGCATGGAGATCTTCGCAAACCGCAAGAGATACAAAGGCGGTCAAATTACAAAAAAGTTGCGCAATTTGGCGGTCAATAATATTCCGTTGAGAAAACCAGATATTTCCGCTTACTTCCGAATACATTCGACAAAATCCGAATTCGTTTTTATTTTTTTCTGAAGTTATTTAAAAAAGGTATAAATAAACCAAAGGCACTTCCTCATTGCCACATTTTTAGCTTTGTAAGACAGCGTTTATAAATTTTCAGTACAACGTTTCGTTTCGAAGAAACTATCATCAACTTTATTTTTTTTATATGGCTCCTAAAAAAATGTACACCCTGTATTAGATAGCATTTCTTATTACGAATTCAACTGTTTATAGCAAAGTATGGTTTCTCATGTTTTTATTCCGAATGAGGCATGTTAATACATTTCGAACATTTCCAATGTTCATTGCTAGTCACTACTTCTTCATTACTACTTCATTATTAGTCATTCACTACTAAATTTCATTAAGTGATAAGTTATTTAAGTTTTATTTAGTTTGAAGAGTTTTTATGAACGCTTGATAATTATTAAAATAATTAAAAACTGGTTAACTTTCCTTTACTTATTTCTGTATAAATTCATGTAAACTCATACTACGTTATTCATAAAAAAATAAACCGTGGTTTAGCGGTGTTAAGGTTACCATGGTTACTAAGATTATACCAGCGTTAAACCGCAGCTTAAATTTTTATGAATAACACTGTTAAACTTTTAATTGTTTCTGACAACATGTTAATATTTACTCTCAAATTTTCTATTACTATTTCAGAAACTTCTAGTATTTTAATTTTTCAGGTGTTCATTGCAACTAAAAAATAAAAGATAGACATATTTTTTATTTGAAACAAAATTGCCAGGATATAATAGTAATTTAAAAATAGCCCCACTTATCACTTATCTCGAGTTTGGTCGTTTGAAGGATTATTTAAATAATCAAAAACTGGTTAACGTTTCATTACTTATTTCTGTATAAATTCATATAAAATCATACTACGTTATTCATAAAAAATTAAACCGTGGTTTAGAGGTGTTTTGCAAAGGGTTACCATGGTTACTAAGATTAAACCAGTGTTAAACCGCAGCCCTAAATTTTTATGAATACACTGCTAAACTTTTAACTGTTTCTGACATGCTAATATTTACTCTCAAATTTTCTATTACTATTTCAGAAACTTCTTGTGTTTTAATTTTTAGGGCTTATATTGCAACTAAAAAACAAAAGATAGACATATTTTTTATTTGAAACAAAATTGCCAGGTAATAATAGTAATTTAAAAATAGCCCCACTTGTTACTTCTCTCGAATTAGGTCGTTTGAAGGTTTATTTAAATAATCAAAAACTGGTTAACTTTTCATTACTTAATTCTGTACAAATTCATGTAAATTCATACTACATTAGTCATAAAAATTTAAACCGTGGTTTATAGGTGTTTTACAAAGGGTTACCATAGTTACTAAGATTAAACCAACGTTAAACCGCAGCTAAAATTTTTACGAATACACTGCTAAACTTTTAATTGTTTCTGACAACATGTTAATATTTACTCTCAAATTTTCTATTACTATTTCAGAAACTTCTAGTTTTTTAATTTTTAGGGTTCTTATTGCAACTAAAAAACTGAAGATAGACATATTTTTTATTTGAAACAAAATTGCCAGGAAATAATAGTAATTTAAAAATAGCCCACTGTTACTTCTCACGAATTAGGTCGTTTGAAGGATTATTTAAATAATCAAAAACTGGTTAACTTTACATTACTTATTTCTGTATGAATTCATGCAAATTAATACTACGTTATTCATAAAAATTTAAACCGTGGTTTAGAGGTGTTTTACAAAGGGTTACCATGAATTAAACCAGCGTTAAACCGCAGCTTAATTTTTTATGAATACACTGCTAAACTTTTAACTGTTTCTGACAACATGTTAATATTTTCTCTCAAATTTTCTATTACTATTTCAAAAACTTCTAGTATTTTCATTTTTATGGTGGTCATTGCAACTAAAAAACTAACAATAGACATATTTTTTATTTGAAACAAAATTGCCAGGAAATAATAGTAATTTCAATTTGCCCCACTTGTTACTTCTCTCGAATTAGGTCATTTACAATAATTTTCTATAACAATAAATTTATAGGATCCTCTTAATTAGACTATTGTACTTGTCTCATTTACATATGAAACTTCACACTGACGGACCAACGAAATAACCCAAATTTTAAAATGTTGACCAATTAGAATCCACTTATAGTGATAATTGCTGTTGAACACTTATCACTTATCAGCTGTTCTGAATTTTTAATAACTTTCACAAAATAACATGTAAATCGCACAAAATCTTGCCAGGTGTTAATTTATATTTTATTAATTGCAGTTGTAAATATTACCAATGATATTTGTGGACCTTTACGAAAAAAACTTAAAATAAAACGAATCATAAAATTGACCTCCAAACTCTTTCTGATGTTTTTTATTCAATATTCTGCAATTTGCATACAGTTTCTGTGATTTTTTTATATTTTCAGTCAATAAGTGCTTTAGATGTATTAGAAACTTAATTGACAACATTTTCAGAAAATTCTACGTACAAAATTTGATTCAATAATTTTTCCCCGGTTTAAATAGATTCAAAGATTTTTATGGCATTAAAAAACATTACAATTGAGGGGTCTGGAAGTAAAAGGGTTTAAGTACATTTTCGGTAGTTCTGAGATAAATGGCTTAAAGTTGACTCGAATTTCAAAATTACAGAAATAAGTTTAGAACACTGTGTTGCTACTTTAGTCTAAACCTAAGTCTAAAACGTTAACATAGTTTTCTAAACTTATTCCTGGAATTTTGAAATTTAAGTTAACTTTAAAGCCATTTATCTCAGAGCTACCAAACATGCACTTGAACCCTTTTTAAATTTCAAAATTCCAGGAATAAGTATAGAAAACTGTGTTAATATTTTAGACTTAGGTTTAGACTAAAATAGTAACACAGTTTTCTAAACTTATTCCTGGAATTTTGAAATTCAAGTTAACTTTAAATCCATTTATCTCAGAACTACCAAATCTGCACTTAAACCCTTTTACTTCTAGACCGCCCAATTCAGGGATTCCTGATCTTATTAGTAGAGGTACAGATAAAAGTAGGTCAAGCCTGCCCAGAATAATTCCTACATGGGCCTTCAGCCAAGTATCTCATTGAGGTCTGTTTCAGACGAAAAGGTAACCGCGAAGACTTCTTAATTCGCAAGTTTTTTTCCGCCGCAAAAACCGGACGGATGCTCGAGCGCATCCAAGACTTCCGACGGCTCCCCGGTTCGCAGAACTGACCATTATCAGCGTGTGAAGAACGCCCTGTCCCATCCCGTTCCGCTTCCTCAATCTTCCAGTCACGCGAAGAGTTTTAGGGTAATTAAGATCAATTGTCGCAGCAGGCATGTACATACATGCAGTATTTTATAAAACAATATTTTGAATTTCCGCATTAATAACTACGTAATTACGTAATGTACTTTAATAAATTTTTGAGAGAATATTAATCAATGATCTGTCTTTCAAAATCCGCAAGCAGATAAGAAAAAAATTGAAAACCAAAAAAATTACATGGCATTAGGTAACATGGTGTTGGAGATCCTATGCTGGGTCAAGCGACGAACCCAAACCAAGTATTTATTTATAATGTCGTTTAGATCAAAAATATTTGCATTCAGCAAGTAAGCCAAGTAATTTAAATATCGTAGTCTCATAGGACGGGCTTTATGCGGTCGCTTTATGGCTCTGAGGTTTCCGGTTCGACTTCTGCTGAAGGTTATTTATCCAAACACATACTTCAAATACATACTGCTTTATACACCGGGTCTTAAGACAACAAAATAACTTGAAAACTACGCATTGGATCAAAAAAAGTTTTGATCCATTATGTTTTGTACATTGATTTGTATGTAAATTTTGATAAAATTTGTTCGTCACGAAGGGGCCTGTCAAATGATACCAGACTCAACGCCCACCCCCACCCCCTGAGGGTGTGGCTAGGGCTGTGTTTGAAATTTCAAAATTTAAATTGTTTTAACTTTTGTAATCGATTTAACTTGATTTCAACTTGAATTTGACAATTTCAAATTTTAATTTGAACAAGTAATCTGCCTGATAGTTTCCCCAATATCCGTCGTTCGCAACCGACGTTAAACTGTAGATGCCATATATCAGTGAAACTACACTACAGGCACTCCATACACTGATATATGCGAGGAAATTGCCTTGCTCTCGATCTGAGTTTCCCCAATATTCGTCGTTCGCAACCGACGTTAAACTGTAGGTGCCATATATCAGTGGAACTCACTACAGGCACTCCATGCACCGATATATGCGAGGAAATTGCCTTGGTCTCGATCTGAGTTTCCCCAATATTCGTCGTTCGCAGCCGTTGTTAAACTGTAGGTGCCATATATCAGTGCAACTACGATAAAGGCACTCCATGCACTGATATATGCGAGGAAATTGCCTTGCTCTCGATCTGAGTTTCCCCAATATTCGTCGTTCGCAACCGACGTTAAACTGTAGGTGCCATATATCAGTGGAACTACACTACAGGCACTCCATACACTGATATATGCGAGGAAATTGCCTTGCTCTCGATCTGAGCACATGCTCGCAGGTTTGGCTCGCGCCCCGGCACGCTCCCCGGAGTTATTTCGGGTACTTTTAACGGCCCGTTTACGACCCGCCGTAATGACCACATAAACCCATCGGAAGTCAAAAGTTAATTTACGGCCCAAATTATGGGTGCGAATTCCGGATGCGCCGAGGGTTTATTGGGGCAATCCGAGGACTTCTTCGCGGGCTTCTTCTTCCTTCTTCCTTCTTCCTCATCGGCCGGAGTTAACAAAACACGGTGATTTATCGGCCTCCAATTATCGCCCGCTTTCTTCTTCTTCGGCAGATTTTCACGCGCTCAACTTTACGTGCTTGCCTCTGAGTGTGTGCGATCGTGTGTGTTTGTGCGGTCACTTAAAATGTACAGGTGCCGACACTTTGGGTTCTTGACCCGTTTCGCAACACCGCCGCACATTATTCCCACACGTAGCAGCACGTACCCAATACAACTGGACATTCGTCCATCCGTGTGCCCGGAATACCTATAAATTATAATAGCAATGTTTGTGTGAATTTTTAATCCGCATCCTGGTCATAAATTATATTACGAAACGCAGCGCGCCGCCGTTACACGCGCGGACGCGCAAAGGAGGACGCCCCCCCCTCAAAAAAATGGTGGGGGGGGGGGGGGCGATTCGCTTTCAATTTAAATGTTAATAAATCCCTGCGCCTCTCTCTGGCACCGATGATTTACGGCGCCCCCGCAAGAAAAGCCCTGCATCCAATAAAAGGACCGCATTGTTTTTCCAACGCCGAAAGAACTAATTAAATCCTCGGCCTGATGGGAGCCGATTGCTTTACGCTTGATTTATCCCGGCGACTCCCACCCACCAAGAGACCACAACCACCGACAGTGGTCAATAAAAGCTTTTCGAACTGTTGAATTGGATCCATTAAATAATTTACCTCACAAGACGCCGAACCTACCACCTACCACTTCTTAATTACTTAATTTATCATACAACTGCACATCTTCGAACACAAATTCAAATTTAAATTTGCCAAGTCCAATCATCCCATAAATTCAGCGTCATTCATTTTCAAACTTCAGCAAATTTATGATTTCGTATCAATAAAATAATGATTCCCATTGCAGCTGGATTAAATTAGAGGATGATTATAGTGTGCCCACCCACCCTCCCCCAATCAAATTTTATAGAAGACAAAGCATTAGACGTACAATTTGTTGAAATGACTGAAACTTTGGTGATGCATTGATTGGCAATTATATGCATTTTACTAATCATCTTTGTAAAACAATTGCAGATCGAGTGTTAATCTTTATTCAAGTACAATTGGAGGGTGTGTGGGTGGGCACAAGTATAATCGTCCTCTAAATTCTACATATCAGCTATAACTAAGTATACATATTTCTGCAACACACTTTTAATCATCCAGCAAATTTATGATTTCGCATGAATAAAATAATGATTCCCATTGTAGCTGGATCAAATTAGAGGATGATTATAGTGTGCCCACCCACCCTCCCTCCCATTCAAATTTTATGCACGATAAAGCATTGGACGTACAATTTGTTGAAATGACTGAAACAGTGATGATACATTTATTGGCAATTATCTGCATTTTAATAATTATCTTTGTAAAAGAATTGTAGATCGAGTGTTAATCTTTATTCAAGTACAATTAGAGGATGGGTAGGTGGGCACAAGTATAATCGTCCTCTAAATTCTACGTATCCGCTATAACTAAGTATGACTTTTTCTGCAACACACTTTTAATCATCCAGGAAATTTATGATTTCGCATGAAAAAATAATGATTCCCATTGCAGATAGATCAAATTAGAGGATGATTATAGTGTGCCTACCCACCCTCCATCCCAATCCAATTTTATGCAAAATAAAGCATTGGACGAATTTGTTGAAACTGTGATGATGCATTTATTGGCCATTATCTGCATTTTAATAATCATCTTTGGTATGACAAACGAACAAGTATGGGTCAATTGTGACTGAAATTTCAAAAAAATTATTAATTTCATATTTAATATTAAATTTTTATTACACCTGAAGACATTTCTCCTTCAGATTTAACGAAGTTTGGTATTAAATAACTGAAAAAATCAACGATATAACTTTTGCATTGACAAGTATGCTGCTTTTACTGAAATTCCTGAAAATATATAAAATGCATATTTAATATTAGATTTGTATTTAGTACACCTAAATACATTTCTCCTGAAAATTTGATGGAGTATCTGTATTGAATAAATGAGAAAATCTAGGATATAACTTTCTGAATTTACAAGTATGGGTTAGTTTTTACTAAAATTCCTGAAAAATTTTAATACATATTTAATATTAAATTGGTATTTAGTGCACCAAAATTAATTTCTCATGAAAATTTGATTGAGTTTCTGCATTGAATAACTGAGAAAATCAAAGAGATACCTTTCTGCATTGACAAGTATTGGTCAATTGTTACTGAAATTTCTGAAAATTTAAGAAATATATATTTAAAATTAACTGTGTATTAAGTACACCAAAAAACATTTCTGCTGAAAATTTGACGAATTTTCTGCGTTGAATAATTGAGAAAAACAAGGATATAACTTTCTGCATTGACAAGTATGGGTCAATTGTGACTGAAATTACTGAAAATTTATTAATTTTATATTTGATATTAAATTTTTATTTGGTACACCTGAAGACATTTCTCCTGAAAAATTTACGAAGTTTGGTATTAAATAACTGAAAAAATCTACGATGTAACTTTTTGCATTGACAAGTATGGGTTACCTTTTACTGAAATTCCTGAAAATATATAAAATACATATTTAATATTAGATTTGTTTTTTGTACGTCTAAATACATTTCTCCTGAAAATTTGATGGAGTTTCTGTATTGAATAAGTCAGAAAATCTAGGATATAACTTTCTGAATTTACAAGTATGGGTTAGTTTTTACTGAAATTCCTGAAAACTGTTTTAATGCATATTTAATATTTAATTTTTATTCAGTGCATCACGATTAATTTCTCATAAAAATTTGATTGAGTTTCTGCATTGAATTACTGAGAAAATCAAAGAAATACCTTTCTGCATTGACAAGTATTGGTCAATTGTCACTGAAATTTCTGAAAATTTCTGAAATGTATATTTAAAATTAACTATGTATTTAGTACACCTAAAGACATTTCTCCTGTAAATTTGACGAAGTTTGGTATTAAATAACTGAAAAAAATCAACGATGTAGCTTTTTGTATTGACAAGTATGGGTCAGCTTTAACTGAAATTCCTGAAAATTTATAAAATGCATATTTAATATTAGATTTGTATTTACTACATCTATATACATTTCTCCTAATAATTTGATGGAGTATCTGTAGTGAATAAGTGAGAAAATCTAGGATATAACTTTCTAAATTTACAAGTAAGAGTTAGTTTTTACTGAAATTCCTGAAAAATGTTTTAATACATATTTAATATTAAATTTGTATTAGTCCACCAAAATTATTTTCTCATGAAAATTTGATTGAGTTTCTGCATTGAATAACTGAGAAAATCAAAGAGATGCCTTTCTGCATTGACAAGTATTGGTCAATTGTTACTGAAATTTCTGAAAATTTATGAAATGTATATTTAAAATCAACTGTATATTTAGTACACCTAAAGACTTTCTCCTAAAAATTTGACGAAGTTTCTGCGTTGAATAACTGAGAAAAACAAGGACATAGCTTTCTGCATTGACAAGTATGGGTCAATTATGACTGAAATTTCTGAAAATTTATTAATTTCATATTTAATATTAAATTTTTATTTACTTCACCTGAAGACATTTCTCCTGAAAATTTCACGAAGTTTGGTATTAAATAACTGAAAAAATCAACAAAGTAACTTTTTGCATTGACAAGTGTGGGTTAGCTTTTACTGAAATTCCTGAAAATTTATAAAATGCATATTTATTATTAGATTTGTATTTAGTACATCTAAATACATTTCTCCTGAAAATTTGGCGGAGTATATGTATTGAATAAGTGAGAAAATCTAGGATATAACTTTCTAAATTTACAAGTATGGGTTAGTTTTTACTGAAATTCCTGAAAAATGTTTTAATGCATATTTGCATATTTTACATGTTAACTATAACTAAGTATCTATATTTTCCATTGCAGCTGGATCAAATTAGAGGATGATTATAGTGTGCCCATCCACCCTCCCTACTAATAAAATTTTATGCAAAATAAAACATTCGACTTACAATTTGTTGAAAGAAAATTTTGGAAAAAAAAAGTATCGATATGTTTATTAAAATACAAATTAAAAGATTCAAACGGTCACTTTCAAAGGAAACTAAACGATATTTTCGGCTGCTAACATAGAATTAAGTTAGAAGTGAAATTTTCTGAAAAAGTAAAATAATCTAAGGGTACCAAGGGTACTAAGGGAAGCTTTGCACACAATGTCAAAGTGCTTCTTGGACGTTGAACTTTTAAAGAATTTCAGTACTCTTGATTGATTCTGAAATATGATCTACCAATCAATTTTATATCTCCTGCCGTGGTTTCATCTGACTGGATTTTTCGTTTTTATTCTGTACTACATACTACATAGTAAGTTACTTTATCATCTCATTCATTTTTCATTTTTTTTCTCACTGATCTACACACTAAGTTACTTTCGCTTTCATTAGTGCTCAATTTTCATAAATGTTAAATTTTGTTCTTATAGATTGTATACTGACACGGTTGATATATCGATCTCAGACTATTGTAGCTTATTACTTTATACGTTAAATTGGCGTAACATATCTCAGCATAAAATTGACAAAAAAGTCGTTTCTAATCTTTGAAGTTGAAGGAGGTAGCAAGATGCTTCACTTCTTGTATTTCCCTTTTTTCGTTCGTCTTTTTTTTTAAATTTACATTGTGACTTGTGCCTTTGGTATTTTTCCAAAAATTTGCCACTCCTGGATTTTGCCCTGGGCTATAGCCAGGGGTAATTCACAATATTCACCCAATGTTGTGAATTAACTGTTACTTAGCCACGTGGCTGTTGAATCGCGAGGCGTTTAGCCGAGCTATTCATGATGCAATGCTGATAGAGATATTTTTGTAATTTGTACATCTCATTGGTTTTGTAAGGTAAGATTGCTAATTATATATAAGTACAAATTATAGTTTTTTTTTTCAAATTTCTGTTTCTATTAAGTTTTTCATTGTAGGTGATAAGCGTGGCGGATGCTGCAGGAGACATATGGCCGATGGAGAGGCCCGACGGGATGCCGTCGATCCAGTCGCTGGAGGTGATGTGCGGGAAGGACCACATGGACGTGCACCTGTCGTTCTCCCACCCCTTCGAGGGCATCGTCTCGTCTAAGGGTCAGCACGGCGACCCCAGGTGCGTGTACGTGCCGCCGTCGACGGGGCAGACGTTCTTCTCCTTCAGGATAGCGTACGCTCGGTGCGGCACCAAGCCGGACCTGCACGGCCAGTTCTACGAGAACACGGTGGTGGTGCAGTACGACAAGGACCTCCTGGAGGTCTGGGACGAGGCGAAGCGGCTGCGCTGCGAATGGTTCAACGACTACGAGAAGACCGCCACGAAGCCCCCCATGGTCATCGCCGACCTTGACGTCATCCAGCTCGACTTCAGAGGTGAGCAAGGGGGCCCCGGTGCTTGAGTGTTGTTACGTAACGCGCGCACGGTTCCAGGTGACAACGTCGACTGCTGGATGGAGATCCAGCACGGGAAGGGCCCGTGGGCGCCGCCGGTCAGCGGGATAGTGCCCCTAGGGTCGACGCTGACGCTGGTCGTCGCCATCAACGACTACAGAGGTGAGTCTCCGGGGGGCCCTCCGGGGGGCCCCCGGTGTCCCGTCCTCATTCATCACCGCTTATCTCCAGTGATTAATCTATATAATTCACTCTTCTTTTTGCGGGGCCTCCGCGGAGAGTCTTCGGCGCGCACAATGCGCGAGGACTGGGGCTCCTCTGGACCGCGCGCTCTCCTCCTCGCTTAACTGTTTTCTGCCGAAACCGGCTCGCACAAAGAAAAATCGCCGCACAGACGTAAAATTAATATCGCGCCACACATTTCTCCTCCGAGAGATCCTTGACTAGAACGGGCCCAACGTACCGGGGGGCCTCACTTAGGGCTACGGATCGAAATGCAAATTTTCATCCTTTGTTTTGCGGCCGGCCCCCTTACTAAAAACAAAGGCCCCCGCTCGTTACGTTCGCCCCGCTTTTTTTTTCTCCTCTCGCCGCACGCTGAAATTATTTAATCTCATTACCGGACAGATTAATTGCGATGTTTTAATTGAACAGACGTGGCTTTCAATTTGATTTTTTCCTGCCACGCACCGCGCTTTGATTAATGGGGGAAATTAAGCGGAACGTACGCCGCCAACATTCAATTAAAAATTACCGAAGTACCCCAAATAGAATTATAATTGCGCTCTCCAAAGCAAACACAACCCGTGAGCTGGATGATGATGGATTGAGCGTTTGCGCAGCACCAAACCACAACACTCCCAGCAACGATTATACCGAAGAAAAAAAATCAAACTTGTAATATTTACAATACTGGCATAGATATAAAACTACTTCCTCGTGATCATTAAAAATCCATAACACAACTCAAGAATGCAATATATACAAGGTGTAACACAAACGTGATGTATGGAACAAATCTATAAAAATAGTTCCTATAGAGGCTGAAAGGCTCCGGCTGATGGCCAATTGAAGCACCCCCGTCACCATCATACACTTGTAATAAAACAATATTTTTGTATAAAAATGCTTCAATAAATTATATATACTACTACTAGTTCCTATAGACATGTATCCAGTAATGCATACTTGAAAAGTTACAAGCAAAATGTTTAAATTATCAAATTGCCGGATTAGATATTGCTTTTTTGTTCCTGGGTCATCAATATCTACAGATCAAAACAATAAAACACATCATCAAAATATAATCAAAACAGTCATCAATAAAGTTTCAATATCTACAAATCAAAACATTAAAACACATCATCAAAACATAAATCAAAACAGTCATCAATAAAGTTTCAATATCTACAAATCAAAACATTAAAATACATCATCAAAATATAATCAAAACAGACATCAATAAAGTTTTACATTTTCAAAATTATTTCTGTACACATGTCCACAATAACGTGAAATGTTTATGTATTTGTCTGTAGGGTAATATTTGTCTTTGAGACATTATTGAATACATAATTATATAATTTACAAAATTAAATTTTTGGCACTACCATAAACAATTATCTGTCTTTCGAATGCCGAAAACCGTTTTCCAAAATTTTGATTTTGCTAGGAATAGCACGCTTTTATGTAACATCGTGCTGGAGACTCTATGCGCGTACAAGCAACGAACCCATATTTTATAATCCGTAGTTACCAATAGAAATAACTTATTTATTTTTGATTTCACAAAAAAATCATTCTTTACAAAAAGTCTCCCTGTTTTTAAATCCTGAAAAACAAACTCATATTTTAGATGTATTTGATGGTTGACATAAATATGACAGTTTAAGAAAGTTGGTGGAAATTTGCAGGTTGAGTATAGCATATTTTTCCCATTGGTAACTCAATTCGGGGGCATAATGGATATTCTTAACCTAAATAATTTTGTTAATTGCAATTTTCATATTTTCAGGAAGTTCCTGGAAATGTTTGTAATTTCATGAATAAAGTTTTTACATTTACATTTTCCATTTTCAAAGTTATGAAAATAAAAGAAATCTGGACACATGTCTATAGATTTTTTTTTACAGTTTTGGTCTCTTTGTCATTATAAAATTTTTAATATTCCAAAACTATGAAATAGCAACAGTTCAGCAAAAAAAATTAAACAAATACAGTAAAATATCTATGTAATTTGTCTGTGTGGTAATAACATATTGTCATTGAGAGATTATTAAATATATATTTACATAATATACAAAATTAAATTTTTGAAACCAACCAAATATGTCTTTCAAACATGTCTTTCGGATGACGAAAACAGTTTTCAAAAATGTTGGGGGTGAATTTTGTAATTTTCAACGTTCTAAATGAAATTATTAACAGACACATGAAATGATAGTTACTAAATTATATAAATTAGACAAGAAAATGTAAATATCAACATTCAAAATTTTGTAAGATTATGAAAAAGTTTTACAATTTTGTTCAAAAAATCGTACAACTTTGAATTTCCTAGGAACATTATGGTTTTCTACGTTTCTCACACTCTACACTTTCTAGAATTGTAGAAATTTTATCAAAAGTGTAGCACGTTTCTTTTTATCTCAATAATGTAAGTAAAAAATTGTGCGTCCTTAATCTTGATTAAGTACGTACAAATTTTAAAATACTGAACCTTAACATGAGAAATAATAATAATAATATTAATTAATAATAATAATATTCTTAACAGAATTTCTATTTATACTCCAATAATGGGTTACTTTTTGCTGAAATTTATCAAAATTTATATATTGATTATTTGATGTTAGATTTGTATTTAGTATACCTAAATAGATTTCTCCAGAATATTTGACAAAATTTTGACATTAAATAACTGAGAAAATCAACGGTGTAACTTTTTGCATTGACAGGTATGGGTTAGCTGTTACTGAAATTACTGAAAATTTATAAAATGCATATTCAATATTAGATTTATATTTAGTACACTTATACATTTCTCCCAAAAATTTGATGGAGTTTCTGATTGAGTAGTGAGAAAATCAAAGATATAACTTTCTAAATTGACAAGTATGGTTTAGTTTTTACTGAAATTTCTGAAAATTTGGATAGTGCATATTTAACATTAAATTTCTATTTAGTACACCTAAAGTAATTTCTCATGAAAATTTGATTAAGTTTCTGCATTGAATAAGTGAGAAAATCAAATATATAACTTTCTGCAATGACGAGTATCGGTTATCTGTTACTGAAATTTCTGAAAATTTCTGAATTGCATATTTATTATTAAATTTGTATTTAGTACACATAAATACATTTCTCCTGAAAATTTGATGGAGTTTCTGTATTGAGTAAGTGAGAAAATCAAAGATATAACTTTCTAAATTGACAAGTATGGTTTAGTTTTTACTGAAATTTCTGAAAATTTTGTTAGTGCATATTTTACATTAAATTTCTATTTAGTACACCTAAAGTAATTTCTCATGAAAATTTGATTAAGTTTCTGCATTGAATAAGTGAGAAAATCGAAGATATACCTTTCTGCATTGACAAATATTGGTCAATTGATACTGAAATTTCTGAAAATTTATGAAATGCATATTTAATATTAAATTTCTATTTAGTACAACTGAAGTAATTTCTCATGAAAATTTGATTGAGTTTCTGCACTGAATAAGTGAGAAAATCAAGGATATACCTTTCTGCATTGACAAGTATTGGTCAATTGTAACTGAAAGTTCTAAAAATTTATTAATTTCGTATTAATTATCAAATTTTTATTTAGTACAGCTGAAGACATTTCTTCTGAAAATTTGATAAAGTTTGGGCCTTAAATATCTGAGAAAATCAACGATGTAACTTTTTGCATTGACAAGTATGGACTAGCTTTTACTGAAATTCCTGAAAATTTATAAAATACATATTTAATATTAGATTTGTATTTAGTGCACCAAAATTAATTTCTCATGAAAATTTGATTGAGTTTCTGCATTGAATAACTGAGAAAATCAAATAGATACCTTTCTACATTGACAAGTATTGGTCAATTGTTACTGAAATTTCAGAAAATTTATAAAATGGATATTTAAAATTAACTGTGTATTTAGTACACGTAAAGACATTTCTTCTGAAAATTTGACGAATTTTCTGCGTTGAATAACTGAGAAAAACAAGGACATAACTTTCTGCATTGACAAGTATGGGTCAATTGTGACTGAAATTTCTGAAAATTGATCACTTTCATATTTAATATTAAATTTTTATTTAGTACACCTAAAGACATTTCTCCTGAAAATTTGACTAAATTTTGGCATTAAATAACTGAGAAATTCAACGATATAACGTTTCGAATTGACAAGTATGGGCTGGCCTTAACTGAAATTCCTGAAAATTTATAAAATGCATATATCATATTAAATTTCTATTTAGTACACCTATATACATTTCTCCTGAAAATTTGACAAAGTTTCTGTATTGTATAAGTGAGAAAATCAAGGACATAACTTTCTGAATTTACAAGTTTGGGTTAGTTTTTTCTGAAATTTTTGAAAATTTATTAAATGCATATTTAGCATTAGATTTGTATTTAGTACTCCTAAATACATTACTGATGAAAATTTCACGAAGTTTCTGCATTGAATAATTGTGAAAAACAAGGATATAACTTTCTGCATTGACAAGTATGTGTCAGTTGTTACTGAAATTCCTGAAAATTTATAAAATGCATATTAAATATTAGATTTATATTTAGTACACCTAAATATATTTCTCCTGAAGATTTGAGGAAGTTTCGGTGTTGAATATGTGAGAAAATCAAGGAGATAACTTTCTGAATGTACATTGTACAAGTTTGGGTTAGTTTTTTCTGAAATTTCTGAAAATGTATTAAATGCATATTAAGCATTATATTAGTATTTAGTATAACTAAATACATTTCTCCTGATAATTTGACGAAGTTTCTGTATTGTATAAGTGAGAAAATCAAGGACATAACTTTCCGAATTTACAAGTTTGGGTTACTTTTTTCTGGAATTCCTGAAAACTTATTAATTCCATAGTTAATATTATATTTGTATTCAGTATATCTGAAATTAATTCTCCTGAAAATTTGATAAACTTTCAGTATTAAATAAGTGAGAAAATCAATGATACAACTTGATGAATTGTAGGAATCATATGTAATTTTGATAAATAAATTGCAGTTCTTGAAAGCTTTTACTGTAAATGTTTGAGAAATGCAGAAAATAATTAAGCTCTTAAGAATGTTAAAGTTTTACAATTATTAAAACAAAATTGCACAACTTTCTCAGAAGTATTCAAAATTTTGAAAGATTTTATCCAAATTGTCGTGTCTAATTTATATAATTTAGTAACTAGCATTTAGTGGTTGTCAATAATGTCACGAAAAACGTTGAAACTTGTAAAATTTCCACTTAAGTTTTTCAATAATTGCAGAATATTATTGAAATTGCAAAATTTTTCAAGAAATCCTTAAAATTATGAAAATTGGTTGGAAATATCTGAATATTTTGATAAAAATTTGTAATTCTTGTATGTTCTTAGTGTAAATGTGTGATAAATGCAGAAAATTATCAAGCTCCTAAGAAAATTTAAGTTTTATAATTATTAAACAAAACACAACTTTCTTTTATTACTTACTTTTATTTTCAAAATTTTGAAAGATTTAATCCAAACGTTTATTTTTAATTTATAAAATTTTGTACCTAGTGTTTTGTGTGCTTGTCAATAATTCCACCAAGAACATTACAAATTACAAATTAGGTTTTTGCAAGGATTAAGATTATGGTGTTCAAGGATTAAGAAATTAGATTCAAGGATTAGAAATTAGATTTAAATTGCAAAAATTCCCACAAAATTTACTTTTCACCTCTGTGGTGTCCACTATACTAAAATATGTCTGTTATAATTAATAGCTAAATATTTATTGATTAATATACTTATGTGGTACAAATGGTAGTGCGTGGGCTTCAGAATTACGTTCACGCCGTGTTTTGCATCAAATCTGTTTCAAATACGCCTAATGAACCCCGCACAGATCATTCCTGTGATAGCTCCAGCGTTTAATCATCGTCGCGTCAATTAAAAAAATACATGTCGAACTTCCCTTTCCGCTCACCAATTTCCGCCAAATTACCGCACCGATCAATCATACAATTCACACCAAAAGTGCCAAAATTTCCAGCTCCGGTGTGGAAATGAGACCTTTTTTTTGGCAATTAGGTAACAGAATTATGATTGGATATTAATACTTAATAAAAAAAAAAAAAAATTAATATGCATAATTAATAATTTAACTCCATTTATAGAAAAATATGTTTTGTGAAAATTATTGGACATAATTGGATTGGACATAAATGCTTGATATAAAAAAAATAATATGCATAATTAATAATTTAATTTCATTTATAGAAAAATATAAGTTTGTTGAAAATAATTGGAACTTGTTTTCATTTAATTAGAATGAGATTTTTGTGACACTTGACATAATTAAAACAACAGTAATGACATGTACTTATCATGTCAGTACTGTTGTTTTTATTAGTATTAAAAAAATATTAAAAATATGTTAGTACTGTTGTTATTTTTTATTATTAAAAAAATATTTCAATAATTTCAGTAAAAAATGTGTACGTCCTTAATCTTGACTCTTGAATATTGATATCAAAATCAATATTTTTTTAATAATAATATAACAAACAGTACTGAAATTATTACTAATAATTTTTTTTTCCTAATAATAAAAATAACAGTACTGGCCATTGATCATTCACAAAATTATCTACGTCCTTAATCTTGATTCTTGAATATTGATATCAAGATCAATATTTCTTTAATAATAATTTAAATAACAGTACTGTAATTATTACTAATAATATTTTTTTAATAATAATAAAAATTACAGTACTGGCCATTGATCATTCATAAATATGTGTACGTCCTTAATCTTGATTCTTGAATCTTGATATCGAGATCAATATTTTTTTAATAACAATAACACTAACAGTGCTGTAATTATTACTAATAATATTTTTGTAATAATAATAAAAATAACAGTACTGTCCATTGATTGCTCATAAATTTGTTCAGATGGTTTGCTGAACATTGAAACATTTGCGTAAATAAGAATGTTAAACTAACAGATTTCAATAAAACCAAATCAATTAAAGTAACAGCTTTCAATTAACTTCTTGCGCGAGCAGCGAACTTCTATGCCGCGGAAAGTTCCTCATCTCGCGAATTAGAACTGAGAGAGGACGAAAAAACTACAATGAGGTCGTTCGGGACACGAGGCGATGCGGACAACAAACGCAGACGCTTTTTTATCGGCGGAACAGTTTTATGATGAGTTGCGAGAGATCGGCACACACGTTGAGGATTCAGGGGGCTCACTTAAGGCTAACAATTAAAAAAATAACTGTACGGAGGATGGAGCGAGCTGTAGAGAGAGAGAAAGAGAGAGAGGGGGAGAGCGAGAGAAAGAGTGACCACCACAGTGGCCGCAGAAACCCACACTCATCGATCAATCGATCGAAACTTGGGAGCGACAATCAAAGCAGAAAATCGATGTGGTGTAAATAAGCAATAAGTAATTGTAAAAATAATCGTAATGTTAAAGCGATTACTGGCAAGTAATGACAGTAAAAAATTACGCCATAGGTGGAGGAGTAGTAGGGACTATTATTATTATTATTATTATAATCAAAAATTATCAAAAATAAGTGTAATTATCAATCAATGTAAGTGTATATATCAATACTTGATTTGATAACATTTTTGCTGGGTACAAAATGTTCTCCTTTAAGAGTTATTGTATAATAATCGTAACGTTATAACGATAATTAATTTTTAATATATGATCAATATTATTATTATCAATCATGCACAGTTGATGCTTGATTTCTTGATTTGACAAAAATTCATTTCATGCTTGATACAATAACAATTGACAATTGACAATTGACATCAATCATGCACAGTTGATGCTTGATTCCTTGATTTGACAAAAATTCATTTCATGCTTGATACAATAACAATTGACAATTGACATCAATCATGCACAGTTGATGCTTGATTTCTTGATTTGACAAAAATTCATTTCATGCTTGATACAATAACAATTGACAATTGACAATTGACATCAATCATGCACAGTTGATGCTTGATTCCTTGATTTGACAAAAATTCATTTCATGCTTGATACAATAACAATTGACAATTGACATCAATCATGCACAGTTGATGCTTGATTTCTTGATTTGACAAAAATTCATTTCATGCTTGATACAATAACAATTGACAATTGACAATTGACATCAATCATGCACAGTTGATGCTTGATTTCTTGATTTGACAAAAAATCATTTCATGCTTGATACAATTTTTGCTGGCAAAATTTTCTCTACTAGTTATGTATGTACTTCTAGTACTTTATGGTTAAGTTAAATGGTAATAAGGTTATGGAGTTATTTATAAATTTTTATAAAATTTAATAATTAAAAAGAAAATGATAATGAAAAAAAACTGTTATAAAACGGTTTTATGTTAAAGTTATATGTAAGTAAATTATACAAATGTTCTATACATTTTTTGATGGCTATAAAGTGTTTGCATAATTTTAGCCACGTTTTATTACGATTGTTATTGTTATTATTAAATTTGCGAGTTCATGGTTTTGCCGCGATAGCCTTTTCTTCACATGAACTACACGTTTGGCCATCGTTAGGAGTAAAATCTTATAATGGTAATTACCGTATGAATGATTTGCAAACTTAGCGAATTACGAGCAAAAAATCCGCCATTCTCATTTTCTGGACGTCAGAATTGTCTCACAATCGAGTCACGCAGCGCACACGGGAGAGTCTCTCTCGGGTGATGATTTAATTTGCGGGTTATTAAATTGTCATTACGTCCTTTGATAAGTAAATGTTAAATAATTACGTTTTTTGCGCGCCTGGCCGGCTCAATTTGAGGCAATCTGGGGCGGAAATTTTGGTGCGCGTGACCGACCGTTGCTCTGGTCGGTGCCATTAACTGCACAAAACGCTAATTACGAAAATCTGTTTGATTTATGAGGCGACCGCCTCGAAGGACCCATTCTCTGGCTCGGTGTTCATCGAGGAATCTGGGTTAGCGGCGATGATTAATTTGTGCGATTTGTAAGACCTGCAAGACGAACGAAGTATTGCAAAGGAAGACCAAACAATGTAACTCCCAATTTTCGAAAATTTTCGCTAGCACTTACCAGAAAGTTTGCAGAACTTTAATTAAAATTGTATCATATGATTCAAAAATACTTTCATCAAAGTTGCCAAGAAAAAAAAGATAGATATAAAATGTATGTAATGTATGTATAGCTCACTGTCAAATCTAATAGATTTGACAGAGTTCGAATTTGTGAATGTGAAATCTTATTGATCTTAACGTTAGGTTATGATTAGTGTGTAAATTGATGGGCAGTGGGTTTATTCGACACGTAATGAATTTTAAAATTTCCAAGAAACTTTTTCAGAAGTCATCTTTCACTTTGATAAATTCAGCAGAAAAGTAATTCAGATATAAGTAACTTTTTTGTAGTACGCTTTTTTTATAAATTTTTTGAACACATGTTATAAAAATACTGCAATCCCACAAAATTGTGGAATATAAATTCATATAAATTTTAATAATTGCTGTAATTGTTATAATTAATTTGTAATTAATTAATAATATAACAATAGTTCCAATAAAATATGAAGAGAAATATAATTTTTTTTAGTTATAATTAAATGTTGAGGATTTTTTTATAAAAATGACTGAATTTTGAGATGTATTAGATAGAACAACAAGATAGAAAGTAGGATTCTGCCTTAGAAATTTTCATAATTATAGATTTCTTGTAAATTTTTGCAATTTCAATCAAATTTCTGTAATGCTTGCAAAAGCCGAGGGTGTAAATTTTGCAATTTTTAACGTTCCCTAGGAAATTATCAACAGGCATACCAATTGCAAGTTACTAAATTAAGTACATAAATAAGACATGAAAATCTTATATAAACATTCAAACTTTACTAAAATTCCAATAAAGTTGTGATATTTTATTCTAACAATTTTAATTTTATTAGGAATTTGAATATTTTCTGCACTTTGCACATTTACACTAAGAAGTTTCGAGAATTACAGAAATGTTATCAAAATTGTGCACAATTCTTACAACTGCACAATATATTGGAAAATAAATTCACAAGAATCTGAGAAAAATGCAGAAACTTCGAAAATAAAGAGAAATCCAATATTATGAATTTTCATGAAATTTCTGTACTTTGAGATTTTCCCAATTATAATTATAATAGCGGTTGTACAGGATGTGAATGGACAAGCAAAGTTTACAATTTTTGATGTTCTCAGTGAAATTATCAACTTTATCTTTATTTATTATCCTTCACTTTGATAAATTCAGCAGAATTCAGAATTTACTGAATTTTGAGGTAGGATTCTACCTTTTACAATTTTCGTAATCATGGATTTCTTGAAAATTTTGGCAATTTCAATCAAATTTCTTTATTCCTTGCAAAAACCGAAGGTGGAAATTTTGCAATTTTTGACGATTCCGATGAAATTATCAACAGGCATGCCAAATGAAAGTTACTAAATCAAGTATTTAAATTAGACATGAAAATCTGAGCGATATAAACCTTTAAACATTTCCTAAAATTCCGAGAAAGTTTTGTAATTTTGTTCTGATAACTGTAAAACTTTATCTCATTTGGAATTTGATTATTTTCTGCATTTTGCACACTTACACTAAGTAGTTTCGAGAATTACAGAAATGTTATCAAAATTGTGCACAATTCTTACAACTGCACAATATATTGGAAAAGAAATTCATAAGAATCTGAGAAAAATGCGGAAACTTCGAAAATATAGAAAAATACAATTTTAAGAAATTTCATGAAATTTCTGTACTTAGATTTTTAGTAATAGAAATAGTAATATAGGAATAGTTTATTAATGTCAGTACTTATTGACATCTTACATTCCATACACCATTTTATTTACAAAGTTTACACCCATTAGGAAAAATATGTGGGGTTCAATAGCAAGTAAGCATACATGAAATATAAAAACATTAGACAAATCAATACAAACCAAATACAATATACATATTAGTATAAATGAAGCATTTGGTTAAGTTTCACAAATTTTACAGTTTTACAAAATTTGTCAAACTTAACCAAGTGCTTTATTTATATTAATATAAAGATGTTTCACTAAGTATTAACCACCAATTCATACAATTCAAAGTACATATATCCAATCAAATATCACACGAAAAATAAACTATAAATATAAAGTCCAATTTTATAAACTAAATTCATAAAAATCTGGGAAACTTGTGGAAATTTGACAAAAATTACTATATTTGAAAAATAAAGCGAAATAATGTTAATTTAAATTAAACTTTAAGGAAAACAATTTTAATAACATTTCTGTAATTCTCGAAACTTCTTAGTGTAAATGTGCAGACTAGTGCAGAAAGTACATAAAATTTATGAAGTTTCTGCATTTTTATACATCAACTTGAATTGCAACTTTCATAAGGTTGTGAAAAAAAAATGTATTCTGTGCAATAAACTCATTGTCATTTATGCAATGAAATTATCATTATGATATTTTATCGATATTTATATTATTTGAATCGCAAAAGTAATGAAAATGTTTCCCTCTGTTTCTAGAAAAATACTTTTCAAATTTTCTACAAGGGGACAAATTTTACAAATTTTTAACGATATTTATTTTTTTTAATGTGCGATTTCTGGAAGTGTAGAAGATTTGAAGTTTTGTAATGCAAATGTTTTCCTCTATTTGTAGAAAAATACATTCCAATTTTTCTACAAAGGGAGGTATTATTTTACAAATATTTACGATATTTATTTTTAAAAATGTGCGATTTCTGGAAGTGTAGAAGATCACATCCAAACCAAACTTTATAACATATAAATATACAAAAAAATATGTGGCTGTACAGTACACATAATCCCATAAAATATATCTGCTCAGATGTTTGATCTTCTTAAAGAGTTTTGTATTGTCTGGTGGTGTCTAAAAATCTCATTATAATAAAATCATTCTCAAAAATTTGCCAATTTTCTAAAAACTCGAAAAGTATTCTTCTACGAAAGGATTTAATTGAAAACACTTTGCGACTTTTATTAAAAATATGTGCAATTTTTGAAAGTGTAGAAGATAAGTGCAATGTTTTTGTATGCCAAGCTTGTATGTTTGACTGTGTAATATTCATTCTAAATTTGAATGCAATAAATGATTTTATTATTATTATTATAATTACATCAAAAAATAACATTGTAACATAGAAATGTACGAAAATATGTGGTTGCACATATATTTATTTGGTAATTTGCAAGATTTTTGCTTTCTTTAAAGATTTTTTTGTCTGATATAGGTGTCTCGTTATAATTGAATAAAGCCAAAAAAACTGTCACATTTCTAAAAACTTGAAGGTATTTTTCTTCAAATACAAGTATAAATTGTCATCAATACAAGTATAAACTGTCATCAGAATATTTTTGCAGCTTTTATTTAAAAAAAATGTGCGATTTCTGGACGAATGGAAGGTAACTCAAAAACTCGCTTTATAACATAGATTCATAAATACATAAAAGTACATAAATGTGTAGCTGCACAAGTGCACACATAATCCAAAAAGATAATTTTCAAAGATTTGTAATTTTTTCAACTTATTAAGGCACATGTCCCTGATTTTTGCTTTGTTTTAAAGGTTTTTTTTTGTCTGTTAGACGTTTCTAAAATTCTGATTATAATTAGGTTATTAAATCTCAAAAAAATGACAATTTTCTAAAACACTTGAAAAGTGTTTGATTTAACTTACCACGTTTTTAACTTGGTTTGCATAAAAAAAAATGTTTTAGGAAAAACTTGAAATTTAAAAACAAAAAATCTTTATAGAAAATCGCATGAAAATTGGCAATTTTCTAAAAGATTTGCAACGTGTTTTATTCAACTTACCACGTTTTTAACTTGGTTTGCATAAGAAAATTTGTATTTTTATTTTTCTTTGATGTAAGCTGTTACTTGTATGACCATTTTGATTTGTTTTTGTTGTGTTACATAATTTGACCAGTGTAAGACCGGTAGTACTAATACTAGTATCAGGAGCATCAATAAACTATTATTATTATTATTAAAATGTTTTAAAAAACTTGAAATTTGGAAACAGAAAATCTTTATAGAAAATCGCACGAAAATTTGGCAATTTTCTACCACGTGTTTAACTTGGTTTACATAAGAAAATGTTTTACGAAAAACTTGAAATTTGAAAACAAAATATCTTTATAGAAAATTGCATGACAATTTTCTAAAAGTCTTGGAAAGTGTTTTATCCAAACCAAATTTTGAATTTTGGTTAATGCACGCAAAAATAATTTTAGGGAATATACGAGGTTTATTCGGTTTTGATTTTAATTATTTTATAATATTCATAAATTCATATATAGCCAAAATTTTAATGATTAGATAGATAGTTTGAAATTTCATTGATCACTCTCAAAATTTCAATGATTACTATAACATTTTTAATTATTTTCTAAGATTATTGTAATTTTTTATTGTTTCTCACAAATTTTATAAATATTGCTGAAAAAATTTCATTGATTACTGTAATTCTTTATTGTTTCTCACATTTTTTATTATATTCTATTGCTTGAGGTGTAACATGTACTTCCTTAATTCTTCTTTTAAGAAGAAAGAAGGAAGTAAAGAAGAATTTATTAAGTACATATCAACCTTTTTTTTTTTCGTGGCAACTTTGATGAAAGTTTTTTTGAATCACTCTATAGTATGTCCACCAAATGAGCAGATGATTTTATGATTCCCCGGCTGTAAGTTTGTAGGCTAAGAGCTACAAATTATATCCATCCTTTTTTTTTGTGGCAACTTTGATAAAAGTTTTTTTTTTAATCACTCGATAGTATTTCCACTAAACGATTTGATGATTTCCTTCTAAGCTGTAACCCTGTAAGATAAGACATACAATTTATATTCATCCCTTTTTGCCACGACTAATTTGATGCAATTTTTTTTGAATTACTGGATAGTATGTCCACCAAATGAGCCGATGATTTAATGATTGCCTTCTAAGCTGTAAGTCTGTAAGCTAAAGCATACATTTTATATCCATCCTTTTTTTCGTAGCAACTTTGATGGACGTTTTTTTGAATCACTCGATAGTATGTCCACCAAATGTGCAGATGATTTTATGATTGATCACTGTCAAAATTGCAAGAATTACTATAATTTTTTTAATTACTTCAAATTTTATAATGGTAACATTTTAATGATTGCTTTAAAGGTTTCTAAGATTATTGTAATTTTTAATTGTTTCTCACAAATTTCATAAGTATTGCTGAAAAAATTTCATTGATTACTGAGATTCTTTATTGTTTCTCACAATTTTGTTATTATATTCTATTGCTTGAGGTTTAATATGTACTTCCTTAGTTCATCTTTTAAGAAGAAAGAAGGAAGTAAAGAAGAATTTATTAAGTACGTATCCATCCTTTTTTTTCGTGGCAACTTTGATGAAAGTATTTTTGAATCACTCTATAGTATGTCCACCAAATCAGCAGATGATTGCCTTCTAAGCTGTTAGCCTAGAGGCTAAGACATACATTTTATATCCATCTTTTTGTTCTTTGCAACTTTGATGAAAGTATTTTTGAACCACTCTATAGTACATCCACCAAATGAGTAGATGATTTGATGAATGCCTTCTAAGCTGTATGCCTGTAAGCTAAGACATACATTTTATATACATCCCTTTTTGCCATGGAAACTTTGATGAAATTTTTTTTGAACCACTCGATATTATGTCCACTAAATGAGGAGATTGTTTGATGATTACCTTCTAAGCTGTAAGCCTGCAAGCTAAGACATACATTTTATATCCATCCCTTTTTTCGTAGCAACTTTGATGAAAGTATTTTTGAATCACTCGATAGTATGTCCACCAAGTGGGCAGATGATTGCCTTCTAAGCTGTAAGCCTGTAAGCTAAGACATACATATCCATCCTTCTTTTATTTCAACATTAATGATAGCTTTTTGAGTCACTCTATAGTATGTCCACCAAATGATTTGATGATTGCCTTCTAAGCTGTAAGCCTGTAGTCTAAGACATACATTTCATATCCATCCTTTTTTTTCCTTGCAACTTTGATAAAAGTTTTTTTTTATCACTCGATAGTATGTCCACCAAATTAGCAGATGATTTGATGATTGCCTTATAAGCTGTAAGCCTGTAAGCTAAGACATATATTTGATAACAATACTCTTTTTTTCGTGGAAACTTTGATGAAAGTTTTTTTGAATCGCACGATTTGATGATTGCCTTCTAAGCTGTAAGCCTGTAAGCTAAGACATACATTTTATATCCATCCTTTTTTTCGTTGCAACTTTGATAAATGTTTTTTTGAACCACTCAATAGTATGTCCACCAAATGAGCAGACGATTTGATGATTGCCTTCTAAGCTGTAAGCCTGTAAGCTGACATACATTTTATATCCATCCTTTATTGCGTGGCAATTTTGATTATAGTTTTTTTGAACCACTCAATAGTATGTCCACCAAATGAATAGATGATTTGATGATTGCCATCTAAGCTGTAAGCCTGTAAGCTAAGACATATAGATGATATCTATCCTTTTTTGCGTGGCAACTTTGATGAAAGTATTTTTGAATCACTCGTATGTCCACCAAATGAGCAGATGATTGCCTTCTAAGCTGTAAGCCTATAAGCTAAGACATACATTGTATATCCATCCCTTTTTTTCATGGCAACTTTGATGATTTTTTTTTTGAACCACTCGATAGTATGTCCACCAAATGAGCCGATGATTTGATGATTTCCCTCTAAGCTGTAAGCCTGTAAGCTAAGACATACATTTTATTTCCATCCTTTGTTTTTTTCGTGCCAACTTTGATGAAAGTTTTTTTGAAGCACTCGATAGTATGTTCACCAAATGATTTGATGATTGGCTTCTAACCTGTAAGCGTGTAAGCTAAGACATACATATCCATCCTTCTTCCATCCATCCTTCATTATTGCAACATGGATGATAGCTTCTTGAATCACTCTATAGTATATCCAAAAAATGATTTGATGATTACCTTCTAAGCTGTAAGCATGTAAGTTAAGACATACATTTTATATAAACCCTTTTTTTTCGTGGCAACTTTGATGAAAGCTTTTATAATCACTTGCATGTCCACCAAATGAGCAGATGATTTGATGATTGACTTTTAAGATGTAAGCCTGTAAGCTAAGACATACATTTTATATACATCCTTTTTTTTCGTGGCAACTTTGTTGAGAGTTTTTTTTTTAATCACTCGTACGTCCATCTAATGAGCAGATGATTTGATGATTGCCTTCTAGGTGAGTTCGACATGAGGGTGAAGTCGTGCGTGGCTTCAGACGGCGGCGGACACGTCATCCAGCTGTCCGACGAGTTCGGCTGCGTGCTGCGGCCGAAGATGATCAGCAGGTTCCTGAAGGCGAAGGGCGCCGACGAGCGGGCCTCCGTCATCACCTACGCCTTCTTCCACGCCTTCAAGTTCCCGGACGCCCTCAGCGTGCACATCAAGTGCAAGGTGGAGATCTGCAGGCACGGCTGCCTGGACCACTGCCAGCTGCAGCCGGAGCCTGTGGATCATCATGATGGGGGCGGCTACGGCAGCATCCTCGAGCGCAAGGATGACAAGGCGCCGTCCGAGCAGCACCTCATAGGCCCAGACCCAGTGGATTCGGAGGATGTTAGCTATGATGATATAATACAGGAGGGCGAAGGAGGTGCGTCGATTGGTGGTAACTTCCCGCCGGTGAAGATGTCTTTGAGCGGGAATGTTAAGAGCAACAGGGACCAGAATGTCGGGGGCGAAGCTGATGCGGAGCTTGATATAACAGCTATTCCTCATAAGGTATTCTTCCATACATGTATCTAAGACTTTTTGGCTTACTGTTGTGTTTTAGGATGCGTACACGATGGAGCAGGATAAGTTCCCTCACGGCCCTAGGAACTTGAACGGCGAGATGCCGTTGGGCGCGCCAAGAAGTATGCCTGATGATGTGCCTCTCATCATCACGCCGGAGGTTAAGGAGGAGGAGAAGAACGTGTCCAGCGAAAAACCGGCGAAGAAGGCGAAGCGGAAAAAGCGATCCATGGTGGTTTCGGACCGGAAGGTGCGGAGCGCTGACGTGGGGGTGAGCGGCCTCTACGAGGTCATCTCCGAGGCTGACCTGGCCTTCAGCCCGGACAACAAGGCGGAGGCGGTGACGGTCTTCCAGGGGAAGATCCGCGAGGAGGTCGTCTACGGCATCTGCATGCCGGTGCCGGGCTTCAGCGTGCTCTTCGTGATGGTGGCGGTGTCGGCGGTGGTGTCAGCCCTCGTCGCCGGCTCCCTGCTCTACCGCTACCAGCTGCAGCGGGAGCACATGGTGGAGCAGGCCCAGAGGAACGGCGCCATCGCCATGAGCTCGTTCGCGAACTGGGTGGGGCTCGGCTTCCTGAAGGGCCGCATGCCGCCGGTCGTGCCGGCGGCCGACGCCGCCCCCTCGGCCGCCCCCGACACGGGCCCCATCGTGCGCAACATGAACGGCAAGACTGACGACCTGTGTTCCCGCGACTAAGGGTCGCCACCCCCTCTAGTGATCTGAGTGCTCAAGACGGTTCCGAACGTTAGTTAGGGAATAGTTTATAACAAGGGCTGAATTGCAATATTTGTTTACACACACATACACACGGACTACACCACGACAACGACCCCAAAAATTGTCTTAGGCTAGGGATAAGCATTACCCCAACCCCCTTAATCCCTTAATCAACCCAATGTATATTTTTTAAGATAACGCGCCCGCGCGCGCGCTGTACATATCTTCAAATATTTTTTTTTTTATAATTAATTGATTAACAATTTAAGAGTAATATCGAGTCCTAGATACTAGGAATGGCCAAGCATCGTCCTTGTGCCATAGCGCCTATAACTATCTTCTTGCATGTAGGTATTAGTATGAATAAATTAAATTAGTTGGACACTTAACGGTGTCAATCCATTAAGTCGCTACTACGAGTGTCTGATTACTAGGACTACATTTAACTTATGTTTTTTTTTATTTGAGTGTACAGTATTAATTGTATTCTTTAGCATCAGTTTTATTATTCTATTATTTTTTTTGTTTGTTTGTTTAGATCATTAAACTTAGCTTTAAGTATTTTGTATAGAAAATCACATTTGCCTAGGCACTAAAACAACTAGTTTCTAGCTTGTAATCGTTACAGTAAATTAGAGTTTAATGTTGTTAACGATGGGCGCACACAGCGAACATTTGGCAAATTCTACGAAACTTTGCGCACAAATATTACAAAAAACTAATACCAAACAAACTAAACCTATTGCACAAAAAACATAGCTGATGAAACAGCACATTTTCACTTCAATTTCCAAATTTTCCAAAATTTTCAGAAAAATTTTCAAAATTATACGAAAACCGTTGATGATTTTTAGAGATTTCACAAATATGAACTAAATTTTGGAATATTTATTTATCGTTCATTTAATTATTTGATAGTATTTTTTATCAATTTTATTTGTAGGAAATAACCTCTACGTTTTTCCCATTTCTGGCAGAAACAATTCCAAAATAAAATGTTTTTTAGAGATTTCACAAATATGAACTAAGTTTTATTCCCATTTCGGGCAGAAACATTTCCAAAATAAAATGTTTTTTAGAGATTTCACAAATATGAACTAAATTTTTGAATATTTATTTGTCATTAATTTGATTATTTAATTGTTTGTCAATTTTACAGGATTATCATTTAAAAGTGATGGTCGTCAGTTGACATTTTTATAAATTTTAATGGATGATTTTAGTGGCTGTCGACTTTTGTGTGTCCGCAAATGTCCGCATTTTTTGCCATTTTTCGTGGATAATCAAATAACATTATTATGACTTTCGCTTTGTGATAATTTTTCCTTCAATTTCAAAATAATATTTTCTTGCCTTTACCGGTTTTCAATTTCTGACAGAAACATTTCCAAAATTATACCAAAAACGTTGATGTTTTTTAGAGTTTTCCCAAATATGAACTAAATTTTGGAGTATTTATTTGTCATTAATTTGATTATTAATTTTTTTATCAATTTTAGACAATAATCGTTTAAAAATGTTGCCATTTTTATTGGATGATCAGTTGACATTTTTATAAATTTTCATGTATGATTTTACGGGCTGTCATGTCCGCATTTTTTTGTCATTTTTCGTGGATAATCAAATGACATCATTATGACTTTTACTTTATGATTATTTTCGCTTTAATTAAAAAATAATGTTTTCTTAAAAAGAAATGGAAATAGTGTATACCTTTTTCCGATTTCTGGCAAAAACATTTGCAAAATTAAACCAAAAACGTTGACGTCTTTTAGAGATTTCACAAATATGAACTAAATTTTGGGATATTTATTTGTCAATAATTTGATAATTTAATTTTTTATCAATTTTACAGAATTATCATTTAAAAATGTTACCTTTTTATTGGATGATCAGTTTAAATTTTAAGAAATTTTAATGGATGATTTTAGTGGCTGTCATGTCCGCATTTTTTTGTCATTTTTCGTGGATAATCAAATGACATTATTATGACTTTTACTTTATGATCATTTTCTCTTAAGTTTCAAAACAATGTTTTCTTAAAGAGAACAGGAAATAGTCTCTACCTTTTTCCAATTTCTGGCACAAACATTTTCAAAATTAAACTAAAAACGTTGATGTTTTTTTAGATATTTCACAAATATTAACTAAATTTTTGAATATTTATTTGTCATTAATTTGATTATTTGATCGTATTTTTTGGCAATTTTACAGGATTATCTTTTAAAAATGTTGCCTTTTTATTGGATGATCAGTTGACATTTTCATAAATTTTAAAGGATGATTTTAGTGGTTATCATGTCTGCATTTTTTTGTCATTTTTCGTCGTGGAGAATCAGATGACATTCTAATGACTTTATGATAATTTAGCAAGTTGATCACTTATTTTTTATAAACATTCATTTAGATTTTTTTTGGTCAATTTTACTGGATTATCGTTTAACATTTTTGTCGTTTTTATTGGATAATCAGTTTACGTTTGTTACCACTTATAATGAACGGATTTAACGGATGATCATTTAGCATTTTTTTATCATTGACTAGATCATCACCTTAATGTAATAACTTTTACCAGATGATTTTTCATTTGGCATTTGATATCACTAAATGATTCTTCATTTATCACTTTTTATTTATTTGTCATCCTTTTTTATCATCATTTATCCAACATTTTTGCTGGATGATCCTTCATTTTACATTTGATATCATTGACTAATGATCATTCAATTAACTATGTTTTATAAAACTTTTACTGAATGATCCTTCATCTCAAATTTGTTATCAGCTTTGCTGGATTTTACTGCATTTATCCTGCATTTTACTTTTGATATAATTGACTGGATGATCATTCAATAAAACATTTATTTATCACTTTTTTTGAACAAAAATTTTAAATCATTGACTGGATGGTCATTAATTTAAGTTTTATTCATTTAACACTTTTTTATCACTTTATCGTCTATTATTTAACATTTTATATCACCTGTTCATCCTTTATTTAAATGTTTTTTACCACATTTCCTAGATGATCATACGTTTGGCATTTTGAAAAATGTTTAAGAAAAAATTGATCTCAATTTCATTTGATATGATTGACTAGATGATTATTAATGTAACTAGTATTTTATCAGTTTCACTGGATGATCTTGGTTTTAGGATTTTTCTTATCCCTTTACTGGATAATACTGCAATTGGTATTTTGCATGAGGGAAACTTTGATTTCATTTCATATCATTGACTGGATAATCATAAATTTAATTAATTTTTCTAAACTTTTATTTCATTTGATATCATTGACTGAATAATCATTAATTATTTTTTTTAACTTTTACTGGATGATCCTTCATTTAACATTTTTCTCACTTTTTCATCTTTTATTTTACATTTTTCTACACTTTTGCTGGATGATCCTTCACTTTTTGCATTTGATATCATTGACTGGATAATCATTTAATTAACTAGTTGTTCATCACTTTTACTGGATGATCCTAGTTTTGGGATTTTTTATCCCTTTTACTAGAACATCCTGCAATTGTTATTTTGCAATCTTTTTGAGGGAAACTTTGATTTCATTTGATGATCTGGAGGAGCTGGAGGATGATCTGCAGGATCTGGAGGATGATCTGGAAGATCATTCCATTAACATTGGTTTATCACTTTTACTGGATGATCCTTCATGTAACATTTTTTATTACTTTTACTGGATGATCCTGAGTTTGGTATGTTGCAACATTTTTGAACAAAAATTTGATATCATGGACAGGATGATCTTTAATTTAAGTTTTATTCATTTAATATTTTTTATCACTTGTTTATCCTTAATTTAAAATTTTTTACCACATTTTCTGGATGATCCTGCATTTGACATTTTGCAAAAATGTTAATTAAAAATTTGATTTCAATTTCATTTGATATCATTGACAAGATGATTATTAATATAACTAGATTTGTATCACTTTTACTGGATGATCCTTCATGTAACTTTTTTTATCATTTTTACTAAATGATCCTGCATTTGGCATTGTGCTACATTTTAGAAGAAAAAATTGAATTGAATTTCGTTTGATATAATTGACTGGATGATTAGTAATATTACTAGTTGTTTTCATAAATTGATCAAATTATTTCAATTTCATTTGATATCATTGACTCGACCATTAATTAATATTACTAGTTGTTTTATCAATTGATCAAATGGTTTAAATTATATTTGATATCATTGACTGAATAATCATTAATTTAACTATTATTTATCACTTTTACTAGATGATTTTTCATCTAACATGTTTTCATTACGTTTGCTGTATGATCCTGCATTTGGCATTTTGCAACATTTTTTAAGACAATTTATATTTAAACTTCATTTGATATCATTGACTGGATGATTATTAATATTACTAGTTTTTTTGTAAATTGATCAAATAATTTCAATTTCATTTGTTATCATTGACTGAATAATCATTAATTTCACTATTTTTTGTCACTTTTACTGGATGACTTTTCATCTAACATTTTTTCATTACTTATACGGGATGATCCTGCATTTGGCATTTTGCATCATTTTTTAAGACAATTTTTATTTCAATATTATTGGATGATTATTAATATTACTAGTTTTTTATCAATTGATCAAATGATTTCAATTTCATTTGATATCATTGACTGAGTGATTATTAATATAACTAGTTTTTTATCACTTTTACTGGATGATCCTTCACGTAACTTTTACCAGATGATCCTGCATTTGTCATTTTACAACATTTTTGATGAAAAAATTGAGTTCAATTTCATTTGATATCATTGACTGAATGATTATTAATGTTACCAGTTTTTTTATCAATTGACCACATGATTTCAATTTCATTTGATATAATTGACTGAATGATGATTAATTTAACTATTTTTTATCACTTTTAATGGATTACTCTTCATCTAACATTTTTTCATCACTTTTGCAGGATGATTCTGCATTTGTCATTTTGAAGCATTTTTTAAGAACATTTTTTATTTCAAATTCATTTGATATCATTGACTGAATGACCATTCAATTTACATTTTTATCACATATACTGGATTATCCTTCATATAACATTTTTTATCACTTTTATTCGATGATCCTGCATTTTAATTAGGCAACATATTGGAAGAAAAATTTGATTTCATTTGATATCATTAACTGGATGATCATTAATATAACTATTTTTTTACCACATTTACTCGACGATCCCTCATGTACCATAATAATAATAAATGTTATTAAAAAAAAAATGTAACATTTTATAATTACTTTTCTAAGTGATTCTGCATCTTAAATTTTGCAAAAAGTTTGAAGAAATTTTAGTGTATATGTTCTTTTGACTCAATAAACACCCAACATTTCCTAAAACTTTTCCTTGCATCCAAATCAAATATAACGGTTAATAATTTGTATTTGTGTATTTAAATGCTTTCATAAAGTGTATCTTTCTTCAGCTCAGTTTTGCTAAAAACTTGCTGCAGTAATTAAGTGTAACAAGGCGTGAAAACTCGATCATACGACACACTTCATCGCCTCGTTTGCTTAAGTACTGCCAGCTGCAAAACAAACGTGTTATAATTTGCAAGTATTTGTGCATAAAAGTTGCTAGAATAATTCCTAGAATATAACATTGTTGACTTAATGGAAAAATAACAGTTGTATGTACTATATTGTGTTGTTGTTTGTATTACTTAATTGTGTTATATAAAACGTATTGTATAATGTATCTGTCTTAAAAGAATCGACCAAAAATGATTTAGCTGTAGATCAGAGGTTCCCAAAGTGGTTCGTTGAAATGCCAATTAAGTAGAAATGGTTTTGAATTTGTTTGTTTTGAGAAATGATTTAGTTGTAGATTAGATGTTCCCGAAGTGATTTGTTGAAGTGCTAATTTAGTGGAATTGGTTTTGAATTATTTTCGTTTTTAGGAAATCATTTAGTTGATCAGATATTCCTAAAGTGATTTGTTGAAGTGTCTATTAAGTGAAATTGGTTTTGATTTTTTTGTTTTGAGAAATTATTTTGTTATAAATCAGAGGTGTCTAAAGTTATTTGTTGAAGTGCCAATAAAGTGGTGTTGGTTTTGATTTTTTGAGAAACATAACTAAATGCAATTAAAAAAAAAACTGTGTACATTTCTGATTTAACGTGTAATTTCTGATCAATGATTCATAGCAGTATTTTTTAAACTATGATAAACCTAGGATATATGTTTTGATTCGAAAATGTTCCAAAATTTCTTATTTAACGTATAATTTCTGATTAGATATGCTGCCTCAAACTATGATAAACTTAAGATTCATGTTTTAATTCCAAAATGTTCGAAAATTTCTGTTTCGACGTGCAATTTTGGATCAATTTGCAAGCAGCATTTCTTAAATTATGATTCTTATTACCCATTTGTGGAAGATTATAATTCAAGAAATTTGTCTATTGTTAGTTATATCAAAGTGATTATTTGTATTTCAAAGTTTGAGGGATATTAGATTAAAAATAGGCTAAAATTAAACAGCTCCTAAATGTATACTAGACTAAAATGAGGCTACAAAAGTCAATCGTATATTAAAAATCTAAAACCTTAATTGTTCGCTGGATCAAAAAATGAGGCTACAACGGTCAATTGTAAATTAAAAATCTAAACCTTTATTGTACATTGGACTAAAATGAGGCTCAAAACTGCTAATTGGAAATTGAATTTGTGCTCTAAAGTTTAAGAAATATTGCAGTAAAATCTAACTTAAACTACCGATTATGACCTAGAAATGTAAAAAGATTAAAAAGTGTCTAATCTAACGTAAACTACCGATTACGACCTAGAACTGTAAAAAGATTAAAAAATGTATTCGTAGTTTTAGGAATTTAATGAGGCTAACAGTGGAAATTTCGAAAAATATTATTGAGTTGCAAAATATATAATCTACAGCCACTTTGAGACCCCTGTTTTAGATTGTTTTTTGACTTAGTTTTAAATGTTGATAAATTGACTTTTTTGTAACTATAATTTTAGGGCTATTATTGAGGGGCAAACCGACTTAGTGAAATATTCATAATTATTCCGTTTATATATTTTAAGGGATTGTTAGAAATTTTCCCCATTTGTGGAATTTCCAAGAATTTTGGACCACTTATTGTGGTACTTTAAAAGTTTTACAATTTTTGGAATTTTATTTTACCGAAATGTTTGTCTATGTATTTTATATGTTATTTAATCTTGTGTTACTTTTTTCAGCATGCGTGAATAATCAGAACGTATATCTATCTTCACTCCTAAGCTAGAAGGATAATTCGAAGGTTGGAACTTCGAACTATCCTTCTAGCTAACTCTAACTAATCTTCAGCCCAAATCAAAAACTATTTTTACTTTCCATCTTCAACGGAAATTTCTTCTGCCATCCATATTCTAACTATCTTTGTATCTAAATATTTTTAGCCCAAAACTATCTTTAACAAAAACAATCTGTAGTCCAAAACTTCTAATTTTCAACGGAAATTTCTACATTTCATTTTAAGTATAATGAGATTTTAAATATAATATTTTTATAATAATATACTATTTATTGATTTTCAATATCATTACAGTTATGTATAAAAAATATTAGATTTTGAATTATCTTCGATTACAAAAAAAATTATAAATAATATTTTTATAATAGCAAACTGTTTATTGATTATAATCAATGATAATCGATAATTATCGATATCATTACAGTTATCTTTAAGTATCAAAGAAGATTTATATTTACTATTAGTTAACAATCATCTCTCCATGGCTTTAATGTCTCCATCTTCAGTCTTGAACTTAGAATATATAGAAGACATTTTCTTCTATAATCTTCAGTCTTGAACTTAGAATATATGGAAGATATTTAGAATGTACTTTCTCCAGTATTTTTAAATTTAGGTATTCTCTCTAAACTAGAAAATCAATATACTATAAATATATATATATATAAAGATGTTCCATTCATATTTGGTTAGAACATTTTCTCCATCTTCTGAGTAGAACTTATATGGAGCAACATATAGAGAAAGCAGATCTACAATTTACATTTCCTGTGGAATTTTAATTCTTCCATCTATCTTCTGTCTAGCAATATACAGAGAGAAAATAGATCTTCAACGTACATTTCCAGCAAATTTTTAATTCTTCCATCTATCTTCTGTGTAGAATTTACTTGAGGCAATATAAAGAGAAAAGGAAGCAGTATTTACATGTGCAGTTTTCTTCTTCATATGAGCAACATATAGAGAAAACAGATCTTCAATTTACATTTCCTGCGGATTTTTATTTTTTCCATCTATCTTCTGTGTAGAATCAGCTTATAAAGAAAATAGCTCTTCAATTTACATTTAATTCTGGGAATTTTAATTCTTCCATCCATCTTCTGTCTGGCAATATACAGAGAGAAAATAGATCTTCAACTTACATTTCCTGCAGATTTTTATTTCTTCCATCTATCTTCTGTGTAGAACTTTCTTGAGGCAATATAAAGAGAAAACGAAGCAGTTTTTACATGTGCAATTTTCTTCTTCATATTATTTTTCTGAATGGTACCAATAAATGAAGAGTGTAATATTTATGTTCTATATTTTTTTTGCTTCCCAAATATCTCTTTAGAGATATTAAGCATTCATTTTATGTATATCTCTTCCAAGCAATATAATTTTATGTACATATATTTTTTTTAGAATTGTGTGGTATGCAAGTGGGAATTTTATAAATATGTTTCTGTATTGTATTTAAAACTTTCGAGTTTGTTGTTCAAGTTTTATGTACTGTAATAATACACCCACATAATACCTATGTTTTATATTTATAAATTAATTATATTATTATTATAATAAATAATAATAATATATGTTATTATATTAATTGATGTTATATTTTGTTCATGTACATGTATTTACTGAGTAATATTTTCGTAAAATTTGCCAAAATGTGCTCATCAGTGCAGGTGTATATGCAAGAGAAAATGCAATTTCTGAATTCTGTACTTATAAAAAAAGTGTTCGAATTGCACTGATTTAATATTAATTTAAGCAAGAAAGTATTGCTCAATTTAAGATAAAATTAATAACGTCGCCAAGTAAAGAGCAGGTGCTAATGCTGCATAAAATAATTGATGATTACATCAGTATCATCATGATTAATGATGATGACTAACTTATGTCGACGAAAATTAATTTCAGTTTAAGCCATTTCGAGAAAATTTCATACGTCGAATCTAAAATTTTAATCGACGATTAATATAAATGCCCTGTAGAAATTTTATAAAGTTAAAGGAATTATCAATGATAATCTAACAACATTTTTTAAATGCTTTTTTGGTTCAATCAAAATATATTTTATGTAAAACGTTTTACATCAAGTCAAATTAATTCATGTTAGGATCCATTCAAGTATAAAAATATATTTGTTTTAACTTGAAAAAGTGAAGACAGAATGAGATTATAAAGCAAATTTTAATTGATGAAAAATTTCTTAAAATTTATCATCATTGTCATTTAACATTGTCATTCTCATTAATGGATATTGTCGAATTAATTTTTATAAATGCACTGTAGAAATCTTATAAACTTTAAGGAATTATCAATGATAATATAACAACATTATTTATATATATTTTTTTTTTGTTCAATCAGAGTATATTTGATGTTAAACGTTTTACATCAAATCAAATTAGCTCAGGTTAGGATCCTTTCAAGTATTAAAATATATTTTTTTTCTTGAAAAAGACAAAATAAGATTATAAAAAAAAATCATGATAATTTCTTAAAATTTATTGTCATTAGACATTGTCATTATTGGACATTGTCGAAATCTTCTACAGATCATGGTACTTTGGCCATTGTTGCAATCGGGGCCTTAAATCAAATAGATTTTTTTATTATATTGAAAAAAATCGAAAAAATGTTTGTACATTTTTTTAATCGTAAAGAATTTTGTAGAACATAACTGTTTTAATTGTTTTTTTTTGGCCGATTTGGGGCGTTGATTGCAGTAATTATAGATCTTATCAGAAATTTAACAATTTAATATTTCTTTGAAAGTTGAACCCAAGACTATAGACATCTCTAATTTCTATAATGGCATTTGAAAAAAATGGCACTTTTAATGTTTCTGTGAGAGTCGAACCCAAGACTATTGATTAATATCTAATTTTTATAATGATGGCATTTTCGGAAAAACAAAATTGGCAATTTTTAATTTTTCTGAGAAAGTAGAACTCAAGACAATTGACTAATATCTAATTTCTCTAATAATGAAATTTTCCGAAAAAAAAAATTGCAATTTTAATATTTCTGTGAGAGTCGAACCCAACACTATTGACTAATCTCTAATTTTAATAATGGACTTTTCCGGGGGAAATAGAAATTTTAATATTTCTGTGATAGTCAAACCCAAGACTATTGATTAATCCGTAAATTCTGTAATATCTAATTTTTATAATAATGGCAATTTCGGAAAAAAATGGCAATTTTAATATTTCTGTGAAAGTCGAACTCAAGACAATTGACTAATATATAATATATAATGGCATTTTCGGAAAAAAATGGCAATTTTAATATTTCTGTGAGAGTCGAACCTAAGGCTATTGACTAATCGGAGCCTTAACTTGCTAATCCGCACAGGGTTTCCATGTTACTCATTGTTCCTCAAACTTTTCTGCAGATATGGCAAATTACCGACCATCTGGATGTGGGTGGAGTTTTTATATGTTGATGGCATCCTTATAAAAATACATGGAAGCAAACTTTTCCTCAAATCCTGAAAATCTTCCTCAAAAATGTACCTCAATTGCAATGGAAGCTAACTTTTCCTCAAATCCTGAAAATCTTCCTCGGAAATGTACCTCAATTGCAGCCTTATAAACTGAGATGGACCTCACAGAAATATGTTACTACCACAAAATATTCATATTGTTGATTTTAAATGCGGCAATTGAATAATTAGCAATTAGTACATCTGTGTTTTTGAAGGATAATGAATTAATATAATGAATTAATCATGTTTTTGCAGGATAATGAATTATCCTGAAAATCTTCCTCAAAAGTGCACCTCAATTGCAGCCTTATAAAATGATATAGACCTCACAGAAATATGTTACTACCACAAAATATTCATATTGTTGATTTTACATGTGGCAATTAAATAATAGCAATTAGTACATCTGTGTTTTTAAAGGATAATGAATTAATCATGTTTTTGCAGGATAATGAATTATCCTGAAAATCTTCCTCAAAAGTGCACCTCAATTGCAGCCTTATAAAATGATATGGACCTCACCGAAATATGTTACTACCACAAAATATTCGTATTGTTGATTTTAAATGTGGCAATTAAATAATTTGCAATTAGTAGATCTGTGTTTTTGAAGGTTAATTAATTAATCATGTTTTTGCAGGATAATGAAATATTCATGTTTTTGCAGGATAATGAATTAATCATGTTTTTGCAGGATATTGAATTAATCTTAATGAATGAATCCTGTTTTGCAGGATAATGAATTAATCATGTTTTTGATTAATTCATTATTCAAATGAATTCATTATCCTTTGCAGGGTAACGAATTAAACTTAACAAAATAATCCTGTTATGCAGGATAATGAATTAATCATGTTTTTGCAGGATAATTAATTAAACTGCGTCCCATCCCCAATTAGTTTGTACAATGCTAATTAAGCGCTAAGATGTAAGATAGTATATAAATTCGTTGTTAACTTGTTAAACGTCTTTTTTAGTGTTTTTTATGCTAATTTTATTAGTCCTTAAGGTGATCGACACAACTTGTTGCTTCTCATTTTGTTTAATTGTTGCTCGAAAAAATCACTTCAGCGATTAATAAAAGTTTCGAATTACGAGGAAAAAATAAAAGAACTTATATGAGGCTATGTAAATAATAAAAAGGGTAATAAAGAAAAATGAAAATTATTGTGCTAATACTGCAGCAGTAATAATATACCCCACGGTTCCTTTACTACTAAATAATAAAACATAGTAATAGAGAAAAATGTAAATTATTGTGCGGCAGTAGTAATATAATCCTTTATTCCTTTACTACTAAATAATAAAAAATGGTAATAAAAAATGTTAACTATTGTGCGGCAATAATAATATTATCCACGGTTCCTTTACCAGTAAATAATATCAAATGGTAATAAAGAAAAAATTAAATTATTGTGCGGCAGTAATAATATCACCCATGGTTCATTTACTACTGATTAATAAAAAATGGTAATAAAGAAAAATGTAAATTATTGTGCGGCAGTAATAATATAATCCATGGTTTATTTAGTTCTAAATAATAAAAAAATGTTAATAAAGAGAAATGTAAATTATTGTGCGGCAGTAATAATATTATATAGTCCACGGTTCCTTTACTACTAAATAATAAAGAATGGTAATAAAGAAAAATGCAAATTCGTGTGCCAATACTGCAGCAGTAATAACCTCACGGTTCCTTTACTACTAAATAATAAAAAATGGTAATAAAGTAAGAGTAATAATATACCTAACGGTTTTTCTACTAGTAAATAATAAAAAAATGGTAATATAGAAAAATGTAAATTTTTGTGCGGCAGTAATAATATAATCCATTATTCCTTCACTACTAAATAATAAAAAATGGTAATAAAGAAAAATGTAAATTATTGTGCGGCAGTAATAAAATAATCCACGGTTCATTTACTACTAAATAATAAAAAATGGTAATAAAGAAAATTGAAAATTATTGTGCCAATACTGCAGCAGTAATAATATACCCCACGGTTCCTTTACTACTAAATAATAAAAAAATAGTACTGTTTATTACCTATTTGCTATTTTGTATTTCATTATTATTTACTATATTATCTAAAAATGCTTATGAGCTTCTACTTCCATCATATTTTACTTGTGCCACTAATCAACTTTACAACTAAATAATAAAAAATGGTAATAAAGAAAAATGTAAATTATTGTGCCAATACTGCAGCAGTAAAAATATGCCCCACGGTTCCTTGACTACTAAATAATAAAAAATGGTAATAAAGAAAAATGTAAATTATTGTGCGGCAGTAATAATATAATCGACGGTTCCTTTACTATTAAATAATAAAAAAATAGTACTGTTTATTTCTTATTTACTATTTTTTATTTTATGATTATTTATTATTTTATCTAAAAATGCTTATGAGCTTCTACTTCCTTAATATTTTACTTGTGCCACTAATCAATTTTGCAACTAAATAATAAAGAATGGTAATAAAGAAAAATGTAAATTATTGTGCGGCAGTAATAATATAATCGTCGGTTCATTTACTACTAAATAATAAGAAATTATAATAAAGAAAAATGCAAATTAGTGTGCCAATACTGCAGCAGTAATAATATACCCCACGGTTCCTTTATTACTAAATAATAAAAAAATAGTGCTGTTTATTACCTATTTACTATTTTTTATTTTATTATTATTTACTATTTTATCTAAAAATGCTTATGAGCTTCTACTTCCATCATATTTTACTTGTTCCACTAATCAATTTTACTACTAAATAATAAAAAAAATGGTAATATCGAAAAATGTAAATTATTGTGCGGCAGTAATAATATAATTTGAGCTTCCTTTACTATTAAATACTTAAAAAAATTGTACTGTTTAGTACCTATTTACTATTTGTTTTTATTATTATTTACTATTTTTCTTAAAATACTTATGAGCTTCTACTTCCACCATATTTTACTTGTGCCACTGATACATTTTACAACTAAATAATAAAAAATGGTAATAATGAAAAATGTAAATTATTGTGCAGCAGTAATAATATAATCCACGAATCCTTTACTACTAAATAATAAAAAATAGTAATGTTTATTACCTATTTACTATTTTTTATTTCATTATTATTTACTATTTTATCTTAAAATGCTTATATGAGCTTCTAATTCCATCATATTTTACTTGTGCCACTACAAAAAAATATCAGAAAATGGTAATAAAGAAAAATGCAAATTATTATGCGGCACTAGTAACATAATCCACGGTTGCTTTACTACTAAATAATAAAAGTGGTAATAAAGGGAATGTAAATTATTGTGCGGCAGTAATAATATAATGCACAGTTCCTTTACTACTAAATAATAAAAAATTGTACTGTTTATTTCCCATTTACTATTTTTTATTTTATTATTATTTACTAAGTAATCTTAAAATATTATGAGCTCCTAGTTTAATCAAATTTTACTTGTGTCACTAATCAATTTTCGTATATGTGTTTACCTCTGCATATTTGAAGATTGGCGGGAATATCGCTTTATTAATTTCGTATTTCTTCTGAGCCATCAGCCATCAGAGCTCTGATTGAATGGATCCAGGTCAATCTCAGACGTTTGATCGATTCGTGAAATGCGACTTGAAGGAGCACCTTTCTCCCAAAACTGTAACGTCATGAAGTCCCAATATTGCCAGGATAATATTCTACATGCCTCAAATTCAGAAATTTTCGCAATTGACGAACTATACGAATATTAGACGAATATTAGATGTATATTGGACGAATATTAGACGAATATTGGACGAATGTTGGACGAATATTAGACGAATATTGGACGAATATTAGACGAATATTGGACGAATATTGGACGAATATTGGACGATTGGACAAATATTAGAATAACTAGACGATATTTTTTAATTATCCTGCCGAAGTCTGCCTTAAAGTCAGAAATTGTCGCAATTGATGAACTGTACGAATATTAGACGAATATTGGACGAATATTAGATGTATATTGGACGAATATTAGACGAATACTGGACGAATATTGGACGAATATTAGACGAATATTTGACGAATATTGGACGAATATTAGAATAACTAGACGATAATTTTTAATTATTTATTGTAGGTATATAGTTGGATATAATTATGAAAAAATTACATACCTACCTACAAAATGTTACTGCCAGACATTATTACTTAAAAATTGTAATATTTTATTTAAATATTTTATTAATAACTTCAAATTCCAGTTCTTGAAATTTGCACTAAGAATATATTATGAGACATTTTTAAAATCTCGAAAGTTGGTATCATTTATTATCTTGTAAATATCCAGTTTTAAATATTTTATTAAAAATTCAAATTCCAGTTCTTGAAAATTGCACTAAGAATATATTATGAAAAATTTTTGAAATCACAAAATTTGGTATCATTTATTTTGTTTTTAATTATTTATTGATTTATTATCATTTATTTATTATTTTTATTGGACGAATTTGGCAAGAACACAATTATTGTGAATGCAATTTCAAGATCTGGAATTTGAATTTTTCAATTTCAATTGGACCCAGGGATGATATCGAATTTTGAGTTTAAAAAATTTCATATGAATCATCTATCGATATCATCAAATATCATAATCATTATAATTTGACATGTATCGATTGATATTGATATTGATATGTATGTAATTTGGCAAGAACACAATTATTCAATTTAAATCAAATCTTTTCCTTTTTAACAATGTATTGCCATTATTTAAAAAAAAAAGTTTTGGCTTAAATGGACTAATTATTTCCTTGCCAAATTCGTCCATGATAATAAATGGTATCAAATTTTGAGAAATCAATAATTTCTCATAAATTATTCTGAGTGCAATTTCAAGATCTGGAATTTGATTTTTTTAATATCAATTTGACCCAGGGATGATATCGAATTTTGAGTTTAAAAAATTTCATATGAATCATGTATCGATATCATCATCAAATATCATAATCATAATCGTTATAATTTGACATGTATCGATTGATATTGATATTGATATGTATGTAATTTGGCAAGAACACAATTATTCAATTTAAATCAAATCCTTTCCTTTTTAACAATGTATTGCCATTATTAAAAAAAAATTAAAAGTTTTGGCTTAAATGGACTAATTATTTCCTTGCCAAATTCGTCCATGATAATAAATGGTATCAAATTTGGAGAATTCAAAAATTTCTCATAATTTATTCTGAGTGCAATTTCAAGATCTGGAACTTGAAGTTTTGAATTTCAATTGGACCCAGGGATGATATCGAATTTTGAGTTTAAAAAATTTTCATATGAATCATCTATCGATATCATCATCAAATATCACAATCATAATCATTATAATTTAACATGTATCGATTGATATTGATATTGATATGTATGTAATTTGGCAAGAACACAATTATTCAATTTAAATCATTTTTTTCCTTTTTAACAATGTATTGCCATTATTAAAAAAAAAAAGTTTTGGCTTAAATGGACTAATTATTTCCTTGCCAAATTCATCCATGATAATAAATGGTATCAAATTGTGAGAAATCAATAATTTCTCATAAATTATTCTGAGTGCAATTTCAAGATCTGGAATTTGAATTTTTCAATTTCAATTGGACCAAGGGATGATATCGAATTTTGAGTTTAAAAAAAATCAAATGAATCATCTATCGATATCATCATCAAATATCATAATCATAATCATTATAATTTGACATGTATCGATTGATATTAATATTGATATGTATGTAATTTGGCAAGAACGCAATTATTCAATTTAAATCAAATCCTTTCCTTTTTAACAATGTATTGCCATCATTAAAAAAAAAATTAAAAGTTTTGGCTTAAATGGACTAATTATTTCCTTGACAAATTCGTCCATGATATTAAATGGTATCAAATTTTGAGAATTCAAAAATTTCTCATAATTTATTCTTAGTGCAATTTCAAGATCTGAAATTTGAATTTTTCAATTTCAATTGGACCCAGGGATGATATCGAATTTTGAGTTTAAAAAATTTCATATGAATCATCTTTAGATATTATCAACAAATATCATAATCATCATTATAATTTGACATGTATCGCTATTGCAATTTTGATGATGAGAAGGTTAGTAGGTAAAACAATGCGGATTCTAGCCCATCCAACTGCTGCTCATATAGCTGCTCGTATAGGTGCTTGGGCTGCTTTGAGCTGTTCGTATAGCTGCTTTGAGCTCTCTTCGAGCTGCTTTGAGCTGTCTTCGAGCTGCTTTGAGCTGTCTTCGAGCTGCTTTGAGCAGTCTTCGAGCTGCTTTGAGCTGTCTTCGAGCTGTTAGAGCTCACGATCTAGGGGATGATTTATATGGTTTGATAGGGGATGAGCTAGAATCCGCTTTGTTTTACCTACTATGGCTGTTGTTGTTGGTGAAGTCAAAATCGTAAAGACAACGTTTTGAAGTGTGATGGATTGCACTCTAGCGAGGGTAATTAGCCATAGCATCAGAAATAGGGTGCATATACATGCAGGAATGATGACCTTCAGGTGTACAATTGTACCTAAACGCACGAAGAGATTCAATCACTACAAAAAATTGATTCATAAAAACGTCCATCACTATCTTCATCGTCCTCCGGTGGTTCCATTAGTGATCGTACACGTGTGTAAACTGTCCGTAGTCGTGTTCGTTGCTTGTACAAGCACAATATTGAGCATGCAAATAAGAGACGGACGCAAATAATGGAACGTGTTCAGACGCAGCGAGACAAATCGAACACGGCGTTATTGACGAAGCGAAGAGGCGGAGGATGTGATTGATGCTGCTGGCCTTTGTGGCTCCGATTGTTCGCCGAAAGGTGAATAACGCGCGCTGCTAATTGGTGTCGTTCTCTCGATGGCCAAGAAACGTGGAGAACAATCAGGCAGAGGCAGAAGATGTTAGCAATGCTGGAATTCAAAAGGCATAACAAGAGGCATGATTTATGCCTGCTCACTGCTCAGCATTTACATGAGCTCAACAAAAGACTTACAAGAACAGCAAGAATATGGATAGCAAACTTTGATTACACATCCAAATCCTAAAAATATGGGGTCTAACCCCATATAATCAGTAACCTGTAAAGAGCTAAATTTGAGCTTACATTGTATTTCATCTTCATGATTTGATTGATCCTCGAGGACATTAACGATAAACCGCTGAACCTACATCCACGTAAATCTCGCCTTGATGACCAGAGGTCACTCGGCTGTGACCACTATGTCGGATCAAGCCGGCTCACTCGTGCACCGTGTGATTTACATAAGTGGATTCTGTGTTTCATTCAGGAAACTTTCTCCGAGATGGCTCGGAATTCCGTTAAGGTTAAGGTCGATTTCGAGTCCCGATGGGTCATTTTAACGAGAGAAAACGGAAAATGACTCAACCATTAGGAACTCCATTAGAAACTGATAAGCAATCAAAGATTTTGATCGCCGCCGCGTTACACGGAGACTAATGGTAATTGATGGTCAACACGGAATTCGCATTGTTGGATGGCTGTGATAATGGATGGAAGATGTCCAATGGAAAGATGGATAATGTATGTCATTGTTGTAGTTAAAGTAAAGGCTGATTCGTAGATTTCTTACGCGACTCAACGCTACGCTGTGATGATGCTATCGCTATAGGCATTTTCAACAGCATATTGACACTATATGGTAATGTAAAAATGGATATCCTCCAGCAGGATTCGATCTGAAAACCTCTGAGATATAAAGCGAGCGCTTAATTAACGCACGTCAACCGAGATCAATGGTAAAATATCTATAAATGAAAATTTCGTGCTTGGGTTCGTCGCTTGCGTGAGCATAGAGTCTCCAGCACCATGTTATATAATCGCCTCCCATTTCTGTTCTAATCAAAATTTTTGAAAACTGCTTCCGGAATTCAAAAGAGAGATAGTTGTTTATTACCTCACCAAAAATTTAATTTTCCATATTATGTAATTATGTTTTTATTAATATCTCGATGACAAAAAATAGTTCTGTATATGCACGTTTTAACTATGGGTTACTTTTTTCAGAATTTTTTCAAAATTTGATAAAATTTCATATTCAATATTAGATTTGTATTTAGTACACCTGAATAAGTTTCTCCTAAAAATTTGACGAAATTTCTGTATTCAATAAATGAGTAAATCGAGGATATATCTATCAGTATTGACTACAATGGGTTACATTTTACTGAAATTTTTCAAAATTTATTTATTACATATTTGATATTAGATTTTTATTTAGTACACATAAAGATATATCTGCTGAAAATTTGACGAAATTTCTGTATTAAATAAGTGAGAAAATTGATGATATAACTAATGTAGTTTTCATCTCACTTCCCCATGGAAAAAATGTCTCTGACTTTGAAAATCAGCCTTCTGGTGTCATCCAAATAGTATTATATAGCTCCTAGTTAGTTTTGGCCTTGAACACAGGAAAAATTTAAAGTTTAATAAAAAATGAAACAAATAAGTATTTAATTTTTTATTTGGCTTTTCACTATATTATAATAAAGAATTACTGTTAAGGACGATTAATAACTTAAAGGCGCGTATCTAAGAAGTAAAGACTCTAGAATAATTTATTATTATAATAAGTAATGTAACTCTACACAGGTACGTACGTACTGCAGACAATAATAAATATGAACCTCCTCGGTTGCGTAATAAATAAATAAATAGCCTACCTAAACGATAAAATTAATTAACGTGACTATACCAAAACCGACCTGATACCAAAAACTTCCGAAACACTACAACGATATGTACAGGGGACAGAGCAAGATACAGTCCGCGCCAGATAATTTGTCACTTTTACCATAAAAACGAAATTCCACCCTCGCTCCTATCAAGTTTTTTTTTTGACGCATCGCCATCTACGGAAATTAGAGTTACCCAACAGACTAGATAACACAAATGCATCTCAAGTGATTGAGGTACCTCAATCATCGCATTGAAATGCCTCAATTGGATTGAGGCGTCTCAATTATTTGAGCTCAATTGAGCTTATTAACGTACCTCAATAAGCTATTATTGAGGTACGAACGATGCCTAAATCCTAGGCATCTATGATGTCTATGTCTATGATGATCTATGTGTTAGATTGAGATGCCTCAATCCGATTGAGGCATCCGAATCCGAAGAGTGAGATGCACCAATCAATTCTACATCTCCTGGTCTGGTTTTATCTGACTGGATTTTTCGATTTTTTTTCTGTTAGTTTCATCTTCATAGTAAGTTGCTTTCGCTTTCATTAGTGCTCAATTTTCATAATTGTTAAATTTTGTTCTTATGCATTGTATACTGATACGGTTGATAGATCGATCTCAGACTATTGTAGCTTATTACTTGATACTTAAATCGAGATAACATATCTCAGAATAAAATTTACAAAAACGTCGTTTCTAATTTTTGAAGTTGAAGGAGGTAGTTAGATGCTTCACTTCTTGTGAATGAATTGAGGCATTTAAATCCGATGATTGAGGTGCATCAATCACTTGATATGCATGTGTGTTGTCCAGTCTGATTACTCAGGGACTTTATTATTATTTACTTTTTTATTACTTGATACTTAAATCGAGATAACATATCTCAGATTAAAATTGCCAAAAACGTCGTTTATAATTTTTGAAGTTGAAGGAGGTAGTTAGATGCTTCACTTCTTGTGAATGAATTGAGGCATCTCAATTCGATGATTGAGGTGCATCGATCACCTGAGATGCATTTGTGTTGTCCAGTCTGATTACTCAGGGACTTTGAGCGCACTAACGTACCTCAATAAGTTACAATTGAGGTACGGACGATGAGATGAGATGAGAAGCCTCAATCCGATGATTAGGATTGAGGTGTCGTGCTTACCACAATCCTATTTTATTGAGGTGCGTTAGTGAGCTCAAAATCCCCGAGTAATCAGACTGGACAACATAAATGCATCTCAAGTGATTGATCCACCTCAATCATCTGATTAAGATGCCTCAATTCATTCACAAGAAGTGAAGCATCTAATAGTGTTGTCCAGTCTGATTACTCAGGGACTTTGAGCGCACTAACGTACCTCAATAAGCTACGATTGAGGTATGGACGATGAGATGGGATGAGAAGCCTCAATCCGATGATTAGGATTGAGGTGTCGTGCTTACCACAATCCTTTTTTTATTGAGGTGCGTTAGTGAGCTCAAAGTCCCTGAGTAATCAGACTGGACAACACAAATACATCTGAAGTGATTGAGGCAGCTCAATCATCGGATTCGGATGCCTCAATCGGATTGAGGCATCTCAATACGACGCCTAGGATTTAGGCATATTGCGTACCTCAATCCTAGCTTATTGAGATACGTTAGTGAGTTCAAGGTCCCTGAGTAATTAGACTGGACAACACAAATGCGTCTCAAGTGATTGAAGTACCTCAATCAATGGATTGGGATGCTTCAATCGGATTGAGGCATCTTAATCGGATTGAGCTCAGTCCGATGATTAGGATTGGGGCGTCGTGCGTGCCTCAATCCTAGCTTATTGAGGTACGTTAGTGAGCTCAATGTCCATGAGTCACCAGACTGGACAACACAAATGCATCTGAAGTGATTGAGGCAAATCAATCATCGGATTGAGATGCCTCAATCAGATTGAAACATCTCAATCCGATGACTAGGATTGAGGAGTCGCGTGTGTACCATAACCTTAGCTTATTGTACGTTATAGGTACGTTAGTGAGCTCAAAGTCTCTGAGTCATCAGACTGGACAATACAAATGCATCTCAAGTGATATAGGCATCTCAATCATCGGATTGAGACATCGTACGTACCTCAATCCTAGCTTATTGAGGTACGATGGTGAGGTATAAGCCCCTGAGCTATCACTGAGCTATCAGACTGCACAACACAAGTGATTGAGGCATCTAATTCCGATGCCTAGGATTGAGACATCGTGCGTGTCTTAATCCTAGCTTATTTAGGTAGGTTAGTAAGCTCAAAGTCCCGGAGTAATCAGACTGGACAAGACAAATGCATTTTAAGTGATTGAGACATCTCAATACGATGCCTAGGATTGAGGCTTTTCAATCTGATATCTAGGAGTCAAATCAATCATCGGATTGAGATGCCTCAATCAGATTGTGGCATCTCATTTCGATGACTAGGATTGAGGCGTCGCGTGTGTACCTTAATCCTAGCTTATTGTACGTTATGTGAGCTCAAAGTCCCTGAGTAATCAGACTGGACAATACAAATGCATCTTAAGTGATTTAGGCATCTTAATCATCGGATTGAGGCATCGTGTGTATCTCAATCCTAGCTTATTTAGGTATGGTAGTAAGCTTAAAGTCCCGGAGTAATCAGACTGGACAACACAAATGCATCTTAAGTGATTGAGACATCTCAATACGATGCCTAGGATTGAGGCATCTCGATCCGATGCCTAAGATTGATGTATCATGCGTACCTCAACACTAGCTTATTGGGGGTACTTTGGTGAGCTCAAAGTCCCTGAGTCATCAGACTGGGCAACACAAATGCATCTCAAGTGATTGGGGCAATTCAATCATCGGATTAAGATGCCTCAATCAGATTGAGGCATCTCAATCCGATGACTAGGATTGGGGTGTCGCGTGTGTACCTTAATCCTAGCCTATTGTACGTTTTAGGTACGTTAGTGAGCTCAAAGTCAATGAGTAATCAAACTGGACAATACAAATGCATTTCAAGTGATTTAGGCATCTCAATCATCGGATTGAGGCATCGTGCGTACTTCAATCCTAGCTTATTGAGGTACGATGGTGAGGTAAAAGTCCCTGAGTTATCAGACTGGACAACACAATTGCATCTTAAGGGATTGAGACATCTCAATACGATGCCTAGGATTCAGGCATCTCAATCCGATGCCTAGGATTGAGGTATCGTGCGTACCTCAATACGGTAATTGGGGGTACTTTGGTGAGCTCAAAGTCCCTGAGTAATTCGACTGGGCAACACAAGTGCATCTCAAGTGGTTGAGGTATCTCAATACGATGCCTAGGATTGAGGCTTCTCAATCCGTTGTCTACGATTGAGGCATCGTGCATATCTCAATCGTAGCTTATTGAGGTACGTTATTGAGCTCAAAGTCCCCGAGTGTTTGTTTCAAAACACTTCATTTCTAAGGGAGCAAAGTTTAGGGTGCAGTCTCATTATCCCGACTGTGGTCTGAGGACTGGGGTCCGATCCCACTGGCTAGTGGGATTTCGGTTTTATGGTAAAAGTGACAAATTATCAGGCGTGGACTTTACAAATGAATGAAATCCACCGTCTTAAGCGTAATCCTCGTTTTTGAATTTGTGAGTGGGTCTTCGTCGTGCCGTCCTCAGCGGTCCGTCTCTAGAAAAAAAAACGTTAGGTAACCTTATTGCTAATACGGGGACCCCTCCGAAAACTGAAGGGTCTGCGCGGGTACGATGCCTGATCACAAATCAAACGGTAATCGAATGCGAAACTGGATGGCCGGGCCACGACGCCCGGCGTCGGCGTCGTGGGCCCGGCGGTCTCGATTTGTTGGTCACGCACGTAGCCGCCGAAAGGGTAGTGCAGGAGTCGCACGGTCCTCCGAGGACTACGAGTAGAAGCAGTTCTTGGTGGACATCTTCTTGTCCTTGGCGTGGGGGGCGGCGAAGGCCGCCGCGGCCTTGTCGCCGCACGCGAACGGCCTGAGCCTCACGCAGAGGAAGGCGGACATCAGGCAGGAGACGATGAGGATGGCGAGGAGGACGACGAGGGTGGCGGCGAAGCCCGGCGTCGTCATGCAGATGAGCCCGGCGCTGCTGAGCTCCTCCTTGGCGGGGAAGATTATTGTGGGCGCCGTCGTCGCCGTGCTGTTCTCGTCCAAGGAGAAGGTTAGGTCGCCGGTGGACACGACCCTGATGACCCTGTTGACGCCGACCTCCTTCTCCGGGTCGGCTTCCACGGCTCTTTTGGCCCTCCTCTCGTCGCGAGCGTGGCCTCCGTGCAAGTAAGCTTCCAAGGCGTCTAAGGGTAGTGGAGGTGGTGGTCCGTAAGCGGCATCAGGCGCGTTGTGCGAGACATCCAGCAACCCATTGTGTAAGCCTCCGTGGACAGCAGCGTGGCCGTCGGAGCACTGGTCGGGGCATTGGTACCTGCAGATCTGTATCGTGCATTGGAAGTGCACCTCCATGGAATCGGGGAACTTGAAGGCCTGGAAGTGCGCGTACGAAAGCACGGAAGCGCTAGCGCCGAAGTTCTTGATCTTCGTAAACCTCGACATGAGCTTTGTCCTGGTGACGCAGCCCTTCTGGTCCACCAGCTGTATGGGGGCGCGCTTCCCATCATGCGCCATGCAGTTCCTCACCAGCATATCAAACTTGGAGTCGTCGTCCTTGATGGCCAGGACCATCGTCATCGTCTGCCCGATCTTCACCAACCCCGAGACCTCCGAAGCCCACGGCCCCTTGCCCACTTGTATCTGCATCCAGCAGCCGACGTTGTCCCCGGCGAAGTCCGTCCTGACGACGTCCAGCATGTCGACGGGGAACGGCCTGAAGGTGACCGACTTCTCGTACTGGTCGTGCCACGTGCATCGCAGCTTCCTCGCCTGGTCCCACACCTCCTGCACCTGGGGGTCGTACTGGATGACGATGATGTTCTCGAAGAACGTGCCCGAGCCCGACTCGGCGCCGTACCCGTACAGCCCGTTCTCCGTGTTCCCCGAGGTGCCGCAGGCGTGGATGCCTATCTCGAAGTGCGCCGAGGTGCGCCCCAACCCAGCGGGGAGGTGCACGCAGTGCACGTTGCTGTAGTGCCCCTTGCTGAAGACGATGCCGTAGAACGGCTTGTCGAAGCCGATGTACACCTTCATCAGGTTCTTCTCGCACTTGACGTCCAGCGAGATGATCTTGGGCATGTCGGGGACGGGCGCCGGCCAGACGTCGCCGCCGCTGGTGCCGTACTTGTCCATGGCCTGCGGCGGCGGCTGCTTGTGCTGCGGCGGAGGCGGCGGGCCGTTGTAGTTCTTGTGGTCGAAGTTCGGCTGCTTGCCGTGGTTGGAGACGCCGAAGGGCTTGCCGTGCTGGATGGGGATGCCGTGGTGGCCGCCGCTCCCCACGCGGTTTATGTTGTTGCTGCGCGGCGGCGGCGGCGGGGGCCCGCTGTAGGGGTGCTTCTGGGGCGGCTTCTCCCCGTCGGACTCCAGGGCGAGCTGGTCGGGGCTCGGCTCGCTGTCCTCGCGGTCCTTGGCGATCGCGTGGTCGTTGATCTCCTCCGAGCTGGGCACTGCCTCCACCACGTCGATGTCTTCAGCAACTGTGGCCAGCTAGAACGAAAAATTGGAATTAGATATGTTGTGGCACAACAAACAACTATATACTAATCATCATTATTAATCATCTGCATCTTAATTTTAAGATGCAGATCTTTAATCTGCAGATTTGCATCTTTAATTTTTAATCTGCAAAATATGCAGACTTTAAGATACTTAAGAATTAAGTATCGTCAACAAATTTCATATTACTTCCAAGAACAACATGAGACCGATTTCGACCTGGCGGGTCTCATCACTCAATTGCGTCCGAAAGTAATTCCCAATTTGTACTCTTATCAGGTTCTATAACCCAATAACAGAGATGGCATATATAGTCCATATCAGAAGTGTTGTCACTTTTGCAGTAAAATTGTGGCCAGCCTTCTCTTGTGTTACCTTCCTGACGTTAGCTTCGCGCAAGCAAGAAAACACGCATTAAACGATAATGTGCGTTAAGGCGACGAGTGGTAAATCCGCAAATCGATGCCTATTACAATTGAATGAAAAATAGGGGCAATGGAATGGGGATGAAAGTAAATATTGATAAGTAGCAGAGCTTTTTCATGAACGCTGACTTTCTTGAGCGTTCTTTCGTAGTTATTTAGAAGTTGGTGGTTGAATAAAACAGTAAATTATAGATTCAATAAGAAAATTTTACATTTTATTATAAATACATTACAACATATCACGGAGTTATACATAGTTTAATTGATACAAATATGATGAATTTGCGCCACCATTTTCATCATTATCATCATCGTTAATCGTCTTTTACCATACAGGTGTAGAGGTTTGTTACATTTAATTACTCTTTTCAGCAAAAATCGGCATTCTCTTTCATTTTTTGTCAGGTCCTTAGCTTCCTTCCAACTTATTCACTTCTTAAGTTTTTCAGCAACGCTATTATCCCAGGATGCTCGTGGCCGTCCTCTAATATTTTTACCTTTCTTTGCCTTCCAAAACTACTTGACTTATCTTCCTTCGTCCATTCCGCAAAGATGACCCATCCACTTAAGCATTTTTTCATTCATCTTGTCTTAGATTGACTTGACCTGTAGTTGTTCTCTTATCTCGCTACTACTTTTCTTGTCTTTTCTAGTTACTCCAGCGATTTTTCGCAGGTACTTCATTTCCGCTGCTTCTACTCTCTTCTCTTGCCTGTCTTTTAGCACCCACATCTCTGCTCCATACGTTAGGATTGGCATAAATATAGTTTTATATACAATTATCTTAGTTTCACTTGAGATTTTCTTTTTTGTTTAAGAAACTCTTATATAGAGTGCAATAGGTGAGGTCACCACTGTGCTTTTACACCTCCATGTATATCCTTATGGGAAATTGAGCCAGAAGCAGCCTAGCCTATCTACTAAGCTGTACCTTATGGTCACTATTACGAGGTCCACGTTCAATACCACTGTCATAAAAGATTTCTCGCTGGGTTCTATCACCCACATAACATGTGATTCAAAACATCTCTCATCAAAGTGTGCCATGAAAAAAATAACGTGAGTCTAAATTATTTTTCGGCAGAATTTATGAAAGTGAACGATCATTTCTAAAAAACAGGTGAGGTCAGCACTATCAGGTGGTATAAAGTAAGTCTTTAGTTTACATGGATTGACTTTATACTACCTGATAGTGCTGATCTCACCTGTTGAATTCACCTATAATCAGAATGGATCTAAACCAGTTTCAATATTACTGACAAAGTTTCGTGGAAATTTTGGAAGGTGCAAATTGAATGCACCTATAATCAGAATGGATCTAAACACATTTCAATCTTATATAGAGCGTTATAGATTCTTGTAGCTGATTTGATTCTGTTTCCTAATTCACTTTCTTGGATTCCCTTGTTGCTAATGCTTACTCCAAGGTATTTAAAATCTTCGACTTACTCTAACTCATCTTCTCCCAAATGGCTGCTATCATTTTCTGGATCTTTCCTGCTCGTGATTGCCATTACATTTAATAATAATAATAATAATAAATACGTCTTCGGGACTGCTGTCTCCTACTGTCTTGGATCACCCTCTACTTCGTTATGGCATGTTGCATTGCTCCTAATTCCAGACTATTGGTATTGGGGTGTCTCTCTGGGTGTCAGTTTTCTATGGTTTTTGGGTTGTTTTTGATTTTCTTTTTGAATAATTTAATGTTTAAGCCGTTTGAAGTTTAGTTTACTTAATCAATCAATTTATTTGATTTATGGTAGAGAGATACTGTTTGAAGTTTATTTTACTTACGTTTTTTGATACGTTTTTTGTTAATTCGGGTAGTCTGTTATATTGTTGGATAACTTGCTCAGTTATTTGTAGAGTTAGTTTTTTTCGGTTTGTGTTCTGTTTTCTTTTAACTTCTCTTTACTTACTATTAAATTATATTTTGCTAATACTTCTGTCCAGACACTTATATTTCTTTGTAGGTCTTTCTTACTCTTTGCTATTATTACAACATCGTCAGCAAAAATGCATGCCCCTAATCTTGTAGTTTGCAGGTTAAGGTATCCAACAGTGTATTTCATTACTTGCTTCCAGCATTCTTTGATGATTTTATCTAGTAGGCATATGAACAGAAGGGGATTTAACACTCCTCCTTGTTGTACTCCGAAATTATTCCTGAATTTTCTGGATGTCGCATAGTTTGTTCTTATTAAGTTGCTAGTGTTCTTATATATGCTTTTAATTGTTTCTACGTGGTCTGGTTCGACAGCCATTTCCTCTAAGCTGCTCCAGATAGCTTCCCTCTTAACCATATCAAGGGTTATTTTTCAATTTTTCAATTTTTTTATTTTAAAACGTGTACTTAACAAAAACAGATCATTTAATTAATATTTTTAGTCTCCACCTTCACTAAATATTGTTTTTCGGGAAACAATATTTTCTTTCTTTTTACTTGTAAAGTAACCCAAGTAACAAAATCGAGCTTGTCAGAATGCATTTATGGATTTAAACGAAAAGTCAGGAGAAACTAAGGATTGGTTGTTCTGAAAATGTTTCATTTTCTGCTTGAGAAGTGTATAATGAATAAGTTTTGAAAATTTGATAATAAATTATGAGTGAATTTTGTAAAATCATACAAAAACAATTTTGCACCCCAATTTGGGGAGTTTGCAAGTCATTAACGTAGCAACTTTCAATCCAATTTCCAGAAAAACTAAAGATGGGGTTTATTCATATTTTTCTATTTTCGAATAGTAAAAAGTGTATTTAACAAACAAAGAAAATTTCGTTAACAATTTCAGCCGGAACTTCATTGAATATTGATTTTCTCCTTGTTATGTTTAGTAAAATCTAGAAGAAAATCAAAAGACTTATCTGCAGAATGTCCATAAATTGCAAAATTTCTTTACAATTTTATCAATACTACATAATCTACCCAAAGTGTAAAAGAAGTGGATTTAATTATTAGTGAACTATTAATAATAATATTTTTCTAATCTAACCTAACCTAACCTTTTCAAGGAAGTTATATTTCGAGCATTCACATGTATGGTCAAAAAAAAATCTGCTGAAAAAGACACGAAAGTATGATCCATATTTTAATAACTCAGTTTCCAAGTTTCCCTAGACTAACATCAAAATTTGCCCAACTTGTATGTTCAATATTGTTTTCACTTTCTTCTTGTCTTGCTATACTTTAGGGATTTCTTATTTCTGTAATACTCATCGATTCTGTTTCGACAGCAGAAATGGGCTATTTCATTGTTTTAACTTAATTTCAGGAAAAAATACTAACAACATAACAAATATCAGAAATAGCACAGCTGTAGAAATTGACCATTAACAACAAATGCCAATTTTGCACAAGAATTGTAATAAATGTTATATTTAACTGCCTGTCAGTAGTTTCTAGACTTTTAGATATCTTATGGTACCCATATATTTTGCTTCTACTGGAATTTTTTTATATCTTATCTTTACCATATTTCTTCATATCTATGAATCCCAGGTATAGGTTTTCTCCTTTCGCATGGACCTTCTCTATTATTTGTTGGATCGAAAAAATGTGGTCATGTAAGCTATGCGTTGGTCTAAATCGGCTCTGTTCATCTGCTAGCTGCCCTTCTACTACTTGTCGTAACTTTTTGTCAAGGATGCGTTCGTCTATGAATCCCAGGTATAGGTTTTCTCCTTTCGCATGGGCATTCTCTGTTATTTGTTGGATCAAAAAAATGTGGTCATGTAAGCTATGCGTTGGTCTAAATCGGCTCTGTTCATCTGCTAGCTGCCCTTCTACTGCTTGTCGTAGCTTACTTTCAAGGATGCTTTCGTATATCTTTACTGCTGAACACAGCAGTGAAATTCCCCTGTAGCACTAGCAGCATTTTGTATCCCCCTTCTTGTGTTTTGGTAATATGGTGGCCGTGCTCCAATCTTCAGAAATGTGCTTCTGTCTCCAGGCTGTATTGAGGATGGCTAGGAACTCTAGCTATCTAGGTAGGAGGTAACTATCTTTTACCTCCGATACCTAGATATTTAAATAATTTAGCATCTACTTAATCTATTCCTGCTGCTTTGCCTATTTTTGGGGTGTAAAGTTAGTTCGCCTCCTCGTGGTGCACCCTGGATAACGCTAAATGAACTAACCCATACTGGTATATTATGTTATAGTGGTATAATATATATTTTTTTTATAGTCAGATAATCTTAGGATCTCCTGATTAAGACACATTCTATAACGCTACAAATGATAAATGCAACCAACATGTTAATGACTGCGGCAATGCATCTCACACGATGTAATACATTACCACTAGACCATCGATGACATTATGGCATTAGCTATTGATGCAGTATTGATTACGATACTTGGATACGTAAAATTATAAATTAACATCTTGGAATGTAGTTTGGTGTAATTGTGCTATACACTAAATAAATAAAATACCTATTTTTAGCTTAGCCTGCTCAAGATCTTTTTTTTTGTAGGGTCTTGGAGTCAAGATCCTAAGTCAAGATCCTGCTCAAGATCTTCCTCATCAATTTTGTTACCAGTATTTTGGTTTTGTTGATCTCGTTCCTTATCTACTTTCGAGCCTTTCATTGTTTCTTTTTCTTCGTCTTCTTCATTGTTCAGCAGTTCGTAGAAGTATTCCTCACATTTTTTTATTATTTTTCCTCTGGAAACTAGCAATTTTTCCTCTATGACTTTTATTGTTCTTACCTTGTCTTGAGATTTTTCCCTCATATTCTTCAATGCTTTGTAGAAGAGCTTGCTGTTCTCTCTGCTATTTTCTTCCAGTTTCCTTCCAAACTCTTCCCATGTTGTTTGTTTTACTTAACTTACTTTTATACTTGTGCAGACTCATTTTATCATTTTATTATGTTATCATTTATATTAACATTTATCACGCGACAGAACAACCAGTATATTATAACAGCATAATAATTGAAACTAAAATCCCCATTACACTAATGATTTTACTCGTACAGTACATTACCATTTCTTGAAATCATTTTTAGAAATGTTACGCGTCAATAATTTCGATTTTCCTGTATCTTCCCGCTTTGCTCCAGTAACGTTTATTTACACAAGTCAGCACATTCCTGTGCGTCCACGCTACAATCGAAGGGGCCTCTGTAGGAGACCGGGCGCTTATGTCATTCATTAGTACGCAGTTATCCAGCAAGTTAAGTAGTTGTATATAAAAGTATATAGTGCCTGCAGCCCATAGAATTAGATAATGTAAGTACACCTTCGTAGATTGCACGGTAGAATAAGGTGGAAAAACTAACAAGTAGAGAGACTTAAATGCCATCGTCGTATATGGGATCCTGCACTCTACAATTATGAATCGCACATATGTTGCGGGATGTGTCTAGGAGGAGGTTGGGGACGCCGGTGTTATTGCCAGCTATTTTCGGATAGTAAGACCCCATCTCTTACTCCTGGCCGGGCATAGGTTCCGTCCTCATGGGGTGAGTTTGAGTAGTCCCTGAGGAGCATTCGTTTATGGCAATATTGCCCACCGTGCATATGGGATCCCCATCTCTACATTTATGAATCGCACATTGTTGCGGGATGTGTTCAGGGGCATCTTAGGGTCAACGGTATTTTTACCTACTATTTATGGATAGTAGACCCTAATTTTCATAACTCCTGGCCGGGCATATGTTCCGTCCTCAGGGGTGAGTTTGAGTAGTCCCTGAGGAGCATTCGTTATATGGCAGTCTCAATAGGTATATATGATTGCAGGATGTGTTCAGGGGCATCTTGGGGTCAACGGTATTTTTACCTACTATTCATGGATAGTAGACCCTAATTTTCATAACTCCTGGCCGGGCATATGTTCCGTCCTCAGGGGTGAGTTTGAGTAGTCCCTGGGGAGCATTCGTAATATGCAGTCTGTGTACATGTATATGTATATGTAGATATATGTGTATGTGCATGTATATATTCATCACTTCTTCGGAAGGGTGCTTACTGAGCTTTGGCTCAGGAATATCTTCTCTTCGTTACAGAATCGTGCCGCTCCCGCCAAGCCTTGACACGTCCAAGCCAATCTAGGTGCCCTAGCCATTAACGTATAATAATTAATGTATTATTATAATAAATATGATTTAAGAGTTCGTCTTGTATTAATGACGTATTAAACTTGCTCTTAATCACGTCCCTTTTCACCACTCAAATTATCGGCCTGACAGAAAGGATAAAGGGAATAACCAAAATTTGAAGCAATCCATAAAAACAACTGCAGATCACTTATATGTTCGTGTGAAATTGGAGGGTTTGTGTGTTTCAAATCCTCCAACTTTTTTTTGTTTTATTTGTTATTGCTTTGCGATAGATGCATGTTTACGAGTTACTTTACGAGTTTGTTTGCCATAGATGTTTGTTTAACGATATGTTCGTGTAAAATTAGAGGGTGGGTGGGTTTCAAGTTCTCGAAGTTTTTTTTGTTTTATTTGTTTCTGTTTTGCGATAGATGTTTCTTTAACGATATGTTCGTGTAAAATTGGAGGGTAGGTGGGTTTCAAATATTCCATTTTTTGTTTGTTTTCGTTTTGTTTTCTTTGTTCTTTTGTTTTTGTTTTGCGATAGATGTTTCTTTACGAGTTACTTTACGAGTTTGTTTGCGATAGATGTTTGTTTAACGATATGTTCGTGTAAAATTGGAGGGTAGGTGAGTTTGAAATCTGCAATTTTTTTGTTTTCTTTTTGTTTTCTTTGTTGTTTTGTTTTTGCGATGTTTTCTTTGTTCTTTTGTTTTTGTTTTGCGATAGATGTTTGCTTACGAGTTACTTTACAAGTTTGTTTTGCGGTAGATGTTTGTTTAACGATATGTTCGTGTAAAATTGGAGGGTAGGTGGGTTTGAAATCTTTCATTTTTTTTTCTTTTTGTTTTGTTTGTTCTTTTGTTTTTGCGATGTTTTCTTTGTTTTTGTTTGGCGTTAGATGTTTGTTTATGGGCTCGTTGGATTAGTGTGCCCCGATAAATTATTGATGCCCTGGGCATCCGGCCAGATCCAATTCCGTCCTCTCGATTCGTTTTGGGTACCTCCGGTGAGGCTGCCTCGTTCTTCGTCGTTGGGGGGCCCGGCCCGACCGCCGGAGCGGCCAAAGTAGGTGAGAAGTTTGTGCGATAGAGGGAATATGGCAGTGTGACCCTGTGGATATAACGGGGCCCCGGCAAGGACAGGTCAGTCGGCCAGTTGGCTTATTGCCCGGCCGCCGCGCTCCTCGCACGCACTGGCTCGCAGGCGGAGGCACCGCACCTCCTGCGGGGTCCTTCTCTTCTTCGGCTCAAAAACTGGAATCTAGCGCCTCCGATCCATTCATGCCGCGGAAGGCCTCCGCGCCTAATTGGGTCCTTATTAAATTCCAGCGCGGCGCAAAAATGAGCGCATTTTTCCGTCAATTAAGTCGCGAATTATTGCGGGATAACTGATAACTGGTTCGACGGCGCGCTTTTTTTCGCGCCCGATGACATCTCGCGGAGAGCAGTGATGGATGGCCGCAGGAATTTCCTGCTGGGCGCAACAGCAGCCGGACCCCCTCCGCCCCGCCTGCAATATCGATGCCGGTCTACAAACGAAATGGCCGTAAATCGTAAGGATTCCATCACTCCGAGACCTAGAAAACTTCTTCCATGATATATCCATCAAGTAATAAACCAATGAAACAGATACGCCGCTTCGTAACACATAGTGATGATGTCACATTAAGGAAAAATTCACTCACCGTCCTTCCTTCACTTCGACACAAATTGCTCACATTTCAAAATCCAGATACCAGAAGACATAACTACCAATGCATTAATTCAAATCACAAAACTTTCAGCCACATCCTCTTCAACTTTCATATATACAATTACTAACACAGCAAGGGTTAGTTTGGTAGAATTCATGTTATTGCAAACTTTTGTATCCCTTCACTCAGACTTCGAAATCTAAATACAATTTTATTTGACTTAGAAAGTGCAATTTCGCAAATTTCCAGAAAGAACAATTCAATGTTTTCAATTGAATTCAATCACATTCAATGTATTCAATATTTCATAAAAATGTTCAACTAAGCAACGAATAGAGAAAAAAAAATACAAACAATATATCAAAAGTAGAATATAGACGAAAAGTACTACGTAGCATTAGGAATGATCGAAAAATTAAGCAATAGCACACAGATGATTACAACATAGACAACGTTGAAGAAGAAAGACAGAAAAAATGTGAAGCTGACTGATAAATAGTGAAATTTTCTAAAAATTATTATGAAATTTAGAAATCGTAGAAGAATTATTCTCAAAAACTAAAACAAACAATTTAACAATGATGAAATTGTGGAAGTATAATAGCGAACTTGAAGGAATGTAAATTAAAACTTATGAAATTGTAGAAGAATGCTTTAAGAAATTGAGAAATTTTAGAAACATCATTATGCAATTAAGAAATTGTGGACAAACGAATGTCAAGCATGATAAAATCGAAGAAGAATGATTGAAAAGTAGAAATTCTAAAAGAAATTGTGAAAGAATAATAGCGAACTTGCAGAAATGTAGATTATTACTTAGGGAATTGTAAAAGAATGGCTAAGAAGTTGAGAGATTTTAGAAACATCGTTATGCAATTGACAAATTGTCGAAGAACGAACGTCAAGCATGATAAAATCGATGAAGAGTGGTTAAAAATGGAAATTCTAGAAGAAATTGTGGAAGAATAATAGCGAACTTGCAGAAATGTAGAATAATACTTAAGAAATTGTACAAGAATAACTAAGAAATTGAGGAATATTAGAAATATCATCCAATTGAGAAATTGCTGAAGAATGAACGTCAAGCATGATAAAATCGAAGAAAAGTGATTGGAAAATGGCAAATCTAGAAGACTGGTTAGCTAATTGAGATATTTTAGAAGCATCATTATGTAATTGAGAAATTGTCGAAAAAATAATGTCAAACATGACAAAATCGAAGAAGAATGATCGAAAAATTAGGAAATTGTAAAAGAATAAAAGAGAAATATAAATGCAAATAAGATACCAGAAGAAGAAACAACAAGGAACTAATGAAAATACTAAATAGCAATAGGAATGATTGAATAATTAAGCAATAGCATACAGATAACTAAACCATTGACAGCATGCATTCTTCTTCATACAGAAAAATTTAGAAATTATTGCAGAATGACTGATAATTACAAAATATTTTGACTACTTATTGTGTATTTGAGTAGTTGTAAAAAAAATATTATCAAAAATGACTAAATAGAGCAAAATTATTGAAAAATGAAGAAATTATAAACGAATACTGAAGAAATTGAGGAGATGTTGTTTTACATGATGTCATCGGGAGCTGAATAAAATGTTAGACAATATTGATAAATAATAGAAGAATGACTGATAAATACAAAATTTTAGAAATATAATTGTGTGTTTCAGAAGGTGCAAAAGAATTATTATCAAAAATGACAAAATAGGAGCAACATTATTGAAAAAATTATAAATTATAAACGTATATTGCAAATGTTGAGGAAATATTGTTTAATGATTAAGATATCGTCAAACACTGATTAAGAAATTGAGACATTGCAAAAGTGTAATTCTGAAATTGTTGACGAATAATTGATAAACCGTAGAACTGTAGAAAAATAGTTGTTGAAACATTGTCAAAATGTAAGAGGACATTTTAACTCTTCTGTATCAAAAACTCTGTATGTATCAAAAAATGAAGAAACAATTTGGTTGGCAAAAAGATCAATTGTATAAAAAACTTTTAACACTTTTTTTTGCAATAACAACCAAATATTTGTTATTGCCAAATTTTTGGCAATAACAACAGCAGATATAATATTTCTAGGTTTTAGAATTATTAATTGTGATAACTTAAATGTTCTACATGATATCAGGTCATCGTAACCTTTTAAGTAGATAATTTTAGTGCCTGGCATCGCAGAATCTTCAAAATTTTATATTTCTGACAACACACAGTTTTGTCAAAAATTATCTGTAAGTTTTCCATCTGGTTTCGTAATGGAAGATGAGGAAGAAATTATTAACGGCCTAGCTTAAGGCATATAGTTATTTACGTTATTAGTCTGAAATTATCGGAACCTTCTAAGTGGATAATTTTAGTGTCTGGCATCGTAGAATCTTCAAAATGTTGTATTTTTTGACAACACAGTATTCTCAAAAAAAAACTGAAAGTTTTCTATCTAGTTTCGTAATGCAAGATAAAGACAGAAATATTCCCGGCCTAGCTTAGGAATATAGTTATTTACATTATTTGGCTGGGAAGTTACTTATTACAGTATGAAAGAAAAGTTTACGGAATATCGAAATGAGTACTGCAATACGTAATTCACGACCTTATGACGTAAAAATATTTCTTCTACTCTTAAAACTAATCACTTTTTTTATTGTATTGTATTTGTTTTATTAAATGTATTTTGTTGTACCTACTTCACGACTTTATGACGTAAAAATATTCTCTGCTACTCTTAAAACTAATCACTTTTTTTCATTGTATTCATTCATTTTGTTGTAAAATTTTTACTTATGCACATTTCTCCTGTAAATTAAATTGAAATATAGTCTTGGTAAATTATCAATTTACAGAAAGAAGTCAGAAATCTTCATCAAAAGATAAGTAAGTTTTAATTCATGTTAAAAAATGAAAATCTTTTAATTTTGGACTTCGCCACATTCTTCTGTATAACAACGAAGTATGATATTGACATATTTGTGAAACAATGATTTTGAACGTGTTTAAATTATTAGTATTAACTCTAATTTATGAACCACTTTCGTTTTTTAGTTTGAAGTTTTAAAGTCGATTTTGTCGAAGTAAAGTTATTACGATTTCAGTGCCATTTTCAACAAAAAAGCTATTCATGTATCATTTAGTTTTACTTTTATTAGAAAGTGGCATTTCAATTTTTTAAAATAGACTTGTTCGAGCTAGTTTGGGTTTTATATAAAATAGGGAAATGATGTTTTTTTTTTCAAACTTGATATACATTCTGTATATAAGTGATTGGAAAATTGAACATTTTGTTTGTTTCTATTTTATTTAAAAAGTTCCAATATATATATTGTGATATTGCTGCTATTTTTAATTTATTTTAGGTTTTGCAATGATTTTGGTGAGATAAGATAATTGCGAATATATTAAATTAAACACATTTCAAAATCAAGTTTAAATTGATTTTGAAAGTGTTTTAATGTTTTGTATTAACTCAGATGTTTTAACAAGTTTTCTTCTATACACCTTTTTTTTAAATTTGCAATGATTTCGATTTATTTTAATTTTTGTAGTCATTTACTTTTCTTCAAATTTGTAGTAATTTTACTAGGGTTCTACTTTTGTGGTTATGTTATTGTTCTATTTTTCTACAGATATTGTAGGTTTTCTAAACCTTGTAATGCTTTATATCCTGTTCTAGGTTTTGTAGTCGTTTACTGTCGTCTCAATTTTGTAATGATTCTATTGCTGTTCTAATGTTTGTAGTATTTTTTTTATTTGTTCTATGATTGTACTGATTTCGTTGTGTTTCTAAGATTTTAAATATTTTATTGCGATTCACACAATTTTCATTTTCAGAAAATTTATAACAATTTTTATCATTTTAAATTTGCATCTTCTTATATTTATACTAATTTTGTTGCATTTCTTTTCTTTCTTTCTTAATCTTTCCCTCTTTTACCCTTTTGGGTGTTGAGGTGCATTTCTACATTATGTATTAATTCATTTATAGTTCTCTTTTTTATAGTGGTTCTATTGGTATTCTAATGTGTGTACTACTTTTGTTATTGCTTTATCAACAGATTGCACAGGTTTTGCTACTTTTCTAAAGTGGCAAGTAGCAACTGTTTTAATGTTTGAAATGATTGGATTCTGTTCGAATTTCTATAGCTACTAACTTTGTGTTATTGCAGTTATTATTACTATTATTACTCCAATTACTCAATTTTTGTAGTTCTACTATTGTGGGCTTCGTTACTGTTCAAAAGTTTTAATTGATTTGTACAATTCTCAATTTTGCAGTGATTCTATTGCTATTGTATTTTTTTAGTATTTTTTTTATTGCTCTATGATTGTGCTGATTTTGTTACTTCAGTTTTCGTTGCAATAGTATGCAGTTATTATTACTATTATTCACTGTTACTATTTACTATTACTATATTATTTTCTAAAGTAGTAAATAGCAACTGTTTTAATGTTTGACATAATTTGATTCTGTTCGAATTTTTGAAACTACTAACTTTGTTTTATTGCAGTTATTATTACTATTATTACTATAGTTGTTTTTGTATTGGTGGCAAGGTTTTGATGTTGTTATTTTAAATTTTCTAATGATTTAGATTCTGCCCTGTAGTTTGTAATATATTGATTGATTTGTTGTAATGATGTGATTCTATTCTAATTTTATGCATGACCGGTCTAAATAGGTCTTTTTAAACGATTCATTCGAAGGCTTAAATGTGACTTTATAAGCCCTAGATTTCATAAAGCACATTATGCCCTCACCTACGACTCAGGTTTTATAGGCATGCCATAAATGCTTTATTATGCCCTTGATTTATAAATGACGGCTTGTGCATATGTTGAAGACGTTAAAATATTTGCTTTGCATTAGAAGATGGCATTTAAAATCTAAAATTGAGTCCGAGCTGTTTTCTTAACAATGTGAAATGCAGCTGTTATGAATTTTGTCCCAACTTTATCACCATTCTGCATATAAGAATACTGTTATCACTGGTAGGGATATGACTTGAATTCTGCATGTCTGTTGGTCCATCAAAAAGGCATTTAGAGTCTTTGACTCATGTGTAAGCCATAATTACCACTTTCTGGTTTAAATGTCGTCACACGCAAATTACCTCGATCACGGCACGAAGCCGTCCCCGCTTTCTCGCCGATATCGTTCCAGAATACACGAGAAGACATTCTGGCGGAGATCTCTGGGGGTCAGAAAGGTTAATTCCGGTGCCTTGCTTTTAATGCCGAAGGTTTCGAGAGCCGTCCCACGGTTTTCCCGCCGCTCCCTTGCCCTCGAAACGGCCCCAGATCTGATACCCGGGGGACGCCCGAAACCGGCCACTTAAACGCCAATCTGATGCGGTTTTTTTTTTGCACAGGCGAAAAAATTAACAACAATTTGCGCGTGTCCTGCTATCGGGAATCAATTACGCCTCGGCCGGACCCGGAATCTAGATCGGCCTCGAAAAATTGTGCGGGAATGTGAGTAATTCGTCGGCCAAAAAAAATTAAATCGAACGGAAAGAAGGATGCGTGCCTCTCGGCTTCTCTCTTGACGGGGACGTGACTTCTTCGTGCATAGTAATATGTGGGTCATGCACGGTGTCCACGAGACTTGGATGGTTGGGGGTGCGTCCGCCGCCTCCGCGGGGTGCCGGCCCCAGTGGCCCCCAAAGGGGGGCGGTCCCGCGCCCCAGTCTGCGGCGGCGGCGGCCTAAGTATGTGTGTGGGTCAATTGGGCCCCCGGGCGGCCGGTCAACTCACCGTTATCAGTCCGGGCCCGCCTCGGGCCCCATGCTCCACATCGTGTTAATTAAACACCGAATCCGAACTGTGCCATCGCCCAAATTCACACACAAGACAGCCGAGCCGATACTGTACCGTTAAAAAACATTATTAAATGTTACGCAGGATATATGTTTCACTCGTCCCGCCATTATTGCACGTTAGTTTTTGTTTGTGTAATTAATTTTGCATACGGGACCCCGCCGGATAATTGCCGGGTAATTGCTGGCTCCGGCTAATTTATCGCCGATATCGAGCCGAGGTGTCTCGATTAGAGGCGGCCGAGGTGTCGATAATTACGCGATACTGATTTATAACCGCCGAGTAATTAAATTTTGATCTACGGACACGTTTTCACAAGTTTACCATGCAATTGTGCGAGATTTATCTCTGAGATAAACAATTCATTACAATCCACATATAACATATTCCACATGCTAGATAAGTATCATGTGACATGCTAAAGTACCATTTACTTTTTTTCCTTGTTTAAAAAAACATCAAAGCTTTATTTCTTAGTTCATATCAGGTGTCATGTAAGTACCTGTTTTTGGATAAAACAAGATAACGATTACTTTTAAATCCTTTATTTACCAGTTACTACTTGAAACAGCAGGTTAATATATAAGGTTACACATTTAATTTACGATTTACATTTAAATACCCGCCTTGCTCAATTGGTGAATTCAAATGTCTTAATAGTTCGATTTACGTTTAAATATCCCGCCGTGCTGACGTAAACATACATTTCAATTGGTCGTTTCAAATATCTTAATAATTTCATTGGTTACCATTCGATTCGAAAAACCTCGTTGTGTTGAATGCTACATGCTTATTGGTCATCATTCGATTTACGTTTAAATATCCCGCCGTACTGACGTAAACATACATGTCAATTGGTCGATTCAAATGTCTTAATAATTTCATTGGTTACCATCGATTTTAAAAATCTCATTGTGTTGACGTAAAACTACAAGAACATTGGTGAATATGTCTTAATAATTTCATTAGTTACCATTCGATTTTAAAAATCCCGCTGTGTTGACGTAAAGCTACATGAACATTGGTGAATTCAAATGTCTTAATAATTTCATTGGTTACCAATCGATTGTTTGTGACACTTAGTTTTATCAACCAGAGCATGTCAACAAAAATTGTCTGGAAATCTCATTGAAACTGTTGAGGAATTTGATAATAAAATATCATGGAAAACTCCAAAATTGGTTGGTTGTCATTTTTAATTAATTTAATTCTAGAAATTTTAAGTGTGTTATTCATCATCATCTGATCATAGAATTTCATCAATTCTTTGTACTTGATGATATTAGAATATTGAATATTGAAATATTTGAAAATTAGAGTAGTTTTCATTTCGATATTTTAACATTAAAAAAATTCGAATTTGAAAAAAGTATCATTAGATATAACTAAATACACAAATACTTGAACATTTTATGCTCAATATTTTTGTTATGTAAAATTGTCATGGAATTTCATGGAAAAGTTGTAAAGTACTCCTGTATAATATTTTATTGTCAATGTCAAGTCTCGTAGATTCTCATAGAAAATGGGTATCCATTAGAAATTTATCGAGGAATATCATGGTTAGAAACTTATCGAGGAATATCATCGAAAATTGTGAGGGTTTTCATTTCGATATTTCAAATTTTACAAAATTCATATTTGATAAAAGTATCAGTAGATATAGCTAAATACACAGATACTTGAACATTTTATGTTCAAAATGTTTATGTTATGTGAAATTGTTATGGAATTCCATAGAAAATGAGAATCTAATGGATATTTATCGAGGAATATCATGGAAAATTGTCAGGGAATCAGATAGAAAACTGTCACGAAGTTTTCATGGAATAATTGTTAAGTAACCCTGTAGAAAATTTAATTGTCAAGAAATTCAGCGAAAATTCTCTGAGAATCCCATAAATACTTGTTATCATGAAATTTCATGGAATATTGTTAGGAAATCTTGAAGCAAATTGCCAGGAAAATCATTGAAAATTCGAGGAGGTGTCATAGAAAATTGTCATGGAATTTCATGGAAAATTGACCTTAAATTCGATTATAAATACTTGGAGCATATTAAGAAAAAATGGGAATCCAATGGATATTTATCGAGGAATATCATGGAAAATTGTCAGGGAATCAGATAGAAAACTGTCACGAAGTTTTGATGGAATAATTATTAAGTAACCCTGTAGAAAATTTAATTGTCAAGAAATTCAGCGAAAATTCTCTGAGAATCCCATAAATACTTGTTTGTCAGGACATAAGTCGTCAGGAAATCTTGTATCAAATTGCCAGGAAAATCATTAAAAATTCGTGGAGGTGCCATAGAAAATTGTCATGGAATTTCATGGAAAATTGACCTGAGATTCGATTATAAATACTTGGATCATATAAAAATAATGTCTGGAAAGTTGTCAGGAAAGTTAATAAAAATGCTCGTAGGTGTCATAGAAAATTGTCGTGGAATTTCATGGAAAATTGACCTGAAATACGATTAAAAATTCTTAGAGGAAAGATTAGTATAATTTCACGTAGATGTCATATAAAATTGTCATGGAATTTCATGGAAAATTGACCTGAAATTTGATTAAAAATTCTTGGAGCATGTCAACAAATATTATCTGGAAATATCATTGAAACTGTTGAGGAATTTGATAATAAAATATCATGGAAAATTGAAGAGAAATCTTATACGAAATCGTTTCATTCCCATAAATAATTGTTATCATGATATTTCATGGAAAATTGTCGAGAAGTCTTGTAGAAAGTTGTCAGGAAAGTTCTATAAAAATTCTCGGAGGTGACGTAGAAAATTGTCATGGAATTTCATGGAAAATTGACCTGAAATTTGATTAAAAATTCTTGGAGCATGTCAACAAATATTATCTGAAAATATCATTGAAACTGTTGAGGAATTTGATAATAAAATATCATGGAAAATTGAAGAGGAATCTTATACGAAATCGTTTTATTCCCATAAATAATTGTTATCATGAAATTTCATAGAAAATTGTCGAGAAGTCTTGTAGAAAGTTGTCAGGAAAGTTCTATAAAAATTCTCGGAGGTGTCATACAAAATTTTCCTGCAATTTTATCGAAAATTTTCCTGAGAGACGATTAAAAATTCTTAGAGGAAAAATTAATACAAATTCACGTAGATGTCATATAAAATTATCATGGAATTTCATTGAAAATTGACCTCAAATTCGATTAAAAATTCTTGGAGCATGTCAGTCAAAATTGTTTTGGAACTATAATACTCTTGTACTGATACTGTAATAACTACTAATTACATAACTGCAATACTGTCTTGTAATAATAAAAATATTATTTATTGGTGATTAGTTATCGATTTATCGATGGCTTAGTACTGGTTATTTGGTTGCATGTCCTCTAGAGAGTCAATAGAGTGTGTCTCTAGAGAGTGTGGAAAAATTAATATTTTTCCACATTTTAAAAAGATTTTTGATTTTTTTAACTGACTACTATGATTTTTTTTCTATCTATCTATCTATCTATCTAATAACCTCTGCACTAACGATACAACTTACAACATGTCAAAGTCGTTAATACACAAACATTATTAGCTACATAATGCGCTATAAAACTCAAAAACCATTTTTTTAACATTTTGAATGTGTCGCTATTGCAGAGGACAATCAAAATGTATTTTTTTAATATTTAAGAATAATTTCTACGTTTTTGGAGTTATTTTATGTTTATTTTCCCCAGTAAGTTGAGAGAAATATCATTAACAACATTATAACATAAAACATTAACAAAAATGTGGAAAAATTAATATTTTTCCACATTTGAGGAAGATTTTTTATTTTTTTAAACTTACTACTATGATTTTTTCTCTCTCATTTAAAATTATATCGTGGAGACTTGATTGAAGAAATTTAAGAAGAATTTATTTAGAAATTCCAATTTGTGTGAGAAGTATCTTCAAAATTGACTACAATATTTTGAAATTCTTAGCAATAATCTCTGCAAAAACGACACAACTCAAAAAGTGTCAAACTCAAAAAACGTAGGCATTATTAGCTACATAATCTGCTATAAAAATCAAAAATATAAAATTTTGAATTATGTCGCTATTGAAGGAGCATTGAAATGTATTTTTTTATATATTTAAGAATAATTTCTACGTTTTTGTAGTTATTTTATGTTTACTTTCATCAGTAAGTTTTGAGACAAATATTGTTATTGCCGTTATCGTTATCTTTATTAGATCAAGATATCGTTATTACTAAACATATCGTACCCTTCTTGCACTAGTGGCATTACTTAAAAATCTTCAAACATCTCGGTTTCCAGAACTTTTCTAACTATTCTGAAATATGCAGGATAGACATATTTCTTTACATATTGACCTGTGAATGAAAAAAACAACTCCAAATGTATGCAAATAGCCAATCCTTGACATGTTTAAATTTCCACAAATGCATTTTTTTATATTGCATTTGTCTACATTTTAAATATTCGCTAAAATTTGAAAAAAAATCAAACGTTTTTGGATTGTTTTGTCTATTTTCTGCTATAAATTTTGAGAGAGTCACAATTTCTAAACATATCACATACACTTCGTCTGCAACAGTAACAATATTATTTTTTATAAATAACTTAAAAATCTTCAAAAATCTATGTTCCCAGAACTTTTCTAACTATTCTGAAATATGCAGGATATACATACTTCTTTACATATTGACCTGTCAATGAAAAAAAAACTCCAAATGTATGCAAATAGCCAATCCTTGGCAAGTTTAAATTTCCAAAAATGCATTTTTTTTGTATGGCATTTGTTTGCATTGTAAATATTCAGTAAACTTTAAAAAAAAAATCAAACGTTTGTGGATTGTTTTGCCTATTTTCTGCTATAAATTTTAAGACAGTCACAATTATTAAACATATCACATACCTCGTTTAAATTTAAAAAAAAATCAAACGTTTTTGGATTTTTTAGTCTATTTTCTGCTATAAATCTTGAGACAGTCACAATTACTAAACATATCACATACACCCCGTTTAAATTTGAAAAAAAAAATCAAAGGGTTTTGGTTTTTTTTCTATTTTCTGCTTTAAATTTTGAGACAGTCACAATTACTAAACATATCACATACACCTGTGACAATTTTTGTTTTGTTTCGAAAACTCGCTTCCTAAAAATATTATAAAATATGGAATACTATCACACTACAGATAATCTGTGGAAGTATCAGATATGATTATTAGAACAATTTTGTATTTTTATTTCGAATTTTGAAAAAACAAAATTAGTTACCTTATATATTTACACGTTACTAATTTGTGTTGTGCCTAGTTGTGTTGTGTTTAGTTGTGTTGTGTTTGTTACCTTTTATATTTACACGTTACTAATTTGTGTAAAAGAAACTTGAATACGTTTTTGTATTTTTCAAAAAATTGCTATTTCGTGTTGTGCCAGTTTTTTACGATATATCATTGAAATCACGTATACGCTGTAGCACTATTACAAGTGCGGAATTCATTTAAGTAAGCTTCAGTTACGACGGTTACTTTCTGAAATTTATTAATGCTAAAGGTGAACGAACCGCATGCAAAACAGTGCTAAATTATTCCAAGGCAACGACCAGCCAAGTGCACCTAAATTGTGCAATTGAAACAATAACAATAAGTATTCCGTAAATGTACACAGTAAAAGGTGAAATATGCGAACTAAATATTAATAGAATGGTATAGCATACGACTAAGTAAAACAAGATGAATATGAATATAACAGTAGTCAACATATACATCTGGTATATGGTATATGTAATTTTGGTACCTTAGATGTAAATAGTCGATTCCGATAGAAAATTTTGAGCTGATTTCAGAAACGTCAAAAATTTCTAGCACGTCAGGTTTTTGCGATATTTCAATTTTTGCAAAATGTGTAGCGTAGTTTTTTTTTTGGGATGCAAGATTTCGATGATTTTTATGGCAATACTGGATTCAAATTTCAGTTTGACAGTTACTGGTATCACTTTTTTAACCTATATTTAACTGTACCTGCAACTACTACTGTTAGAAGTAAATAGTGAAAAAACTATGTAAAAAATCCCAAAAAAAATGACCTCCAACATATTTTTTTTTGCATTTCGTACATATGCATAGTAAATAATTTCCGAAAAATGAATACATTTCATATAAATGACCTCCAACACATTTTTTTTTGCATTTCGTACATATGCATAGTAAATAATTTCCGAAAAATGAATACATTTCATATAAATGATCTCCAACACATTTTTTTTTGCATTTCGTACGTATGCATAGTAAATATTTTCCGAAAAATGAATTCCTTTCATTTCTATTTTTGTTCATATTTCATGGACAGGACAATTCCATATAGAAAATTTATAAATACCTACTCTACATTCGATTATTGGTGTTACTGCATCTGTCCATGACTTTGCCCGACAGAACTTGCGTGCCACATAACCGGAGCACGTACACACGATGATGTAATTAAATGTTAAACAGTCATTTATCATACCAAGAGCAAGCTGCTTGAAGACACTTTCGACATATTAATTATCTATCACGGTTAAGGCGGGGACTAGAAATAGCTGAGCTCACATGCAACGTCATACAACACCAATACAACGCACTAAGTCAGCTGCAAATGCAATTTGTGTTTGGGTTCGTCGCTTGACGCAGCATAGAGTCTCCAGCGCCATGTTACATAATTGCTTGTAACTTTTTTTAGAATTGAAATTTTTTCAAACCGTTTGCGGAATATGAAAGCCAGATTAATAGTGATTATGGCATATAAAAATTGTCACATGCAACGTCATACAAGACCAATAAAAAGCACCAAGTCAGCTGCAAATGCAATTTGTGTTTGGGTTCGTCGCTTGACGCAGCATAGAGTCTCCAGCGCCATGTTACATAATTGCTTGTAACTTTTTTTAGAATTAAAATTTTTTCAAACCGTTTACGGAATATGAAAGCCAGATTAATAGTGATTATGGCATATAAAAATTGTTATGGTGAATTATGTATTTATGTATTTGTTTACGTGACAATTCCAAATATTGAATTATAGATGAGGCATACATAAATGAAGGCAAACTACTACGGGGTACATACAATTAATAACATTAGGGAACATACATCTTTGTGCTGACGATATCACGATATGATATCATGATATCATGTGTCTGTTTTAGGCTCTGATTCTAAAAATCACATTAGTTTTGCTACATCAGCTAAGGTTTTGATGATACATAAGATGATACACATTTTGGTGCTGACGATATCACGATATGATATCATGATATCATGTGTCTGTTTGAGGCCCTGATTCCAACAATCACATTAGTTTTGCTATACCAGCTAAGGTTTTGATGATAGAGAAGATGACACAGAAGATTAAAATCTTCTGCTGGCAGATCAAAATATTTTTAAAAAATATGTCCTTTTTTTTTAATTAAACAGAAAAAATTACAAACATTTGAAATCCAACAAACTAAATTTTATGGTCCCCCCATGATAATTTGGTCGCAACTATGACTATTTACCCCTATGTTTCTAGAGAAGAAAATGGGGTAAATTCCGCTTTAATGGTAGACACAGGTGACATATATGCTGTCGCAATGGACATGTTTAAGTATTATATAACTATTGACAACTATTTTCAAAGCTGTTTTCTTGACTAGTTTTGGACTGTTTTAAGTCCCTTAGGTAATTTTCTTTGCACCAATTGTGTCGTCTAATCTCTTATATGGTATAAACCAGGCCTTTTCGTGAGTACTTCTCCCAGAAAAAGTAAAATTGATGACATTGTAAATCAATTTCGAATAATTTTCCCAAATTAAGGAATTTGTAGAAATAATCTGCTACACTTCATTCATCAAGTTCTGTGTAATACTAATAACAACATCCAGAGGCTCCAACTTCTTATTAATTCAGACCTAGATTTCTCCCAGAAAAAGTATAATTGATAAAATTGTAAATCAATAATCTCTGAATAACTTTCTCAAATTAAGGAATTTGAAGAAATAATCTGCTGCTCCATTTACCAAGTTCTATGTAGTTCTAATAACAACAACCAGAGGTTCCAACTTCTTGGTAATTGAGACCTAAATTTCTCCCAGAAAAAGTATAATTGATAAAATTTTAAATCAGTAATCTCTGAATAACTTTCTCAAATTAAGGAATTTGAGGAAATAATCTGCTGCTCCATTCATCAAGTGTTATGTGTAATTCTAATAACAACAACCAGAGGCTCCAACTTCTTGTTAATTCAGACCTAGATATGCCAGACAAAACAATGTACCGTGACTAATAACAGCGTTTATTTACAAGAGCTGGTGATTATTTTTAATAATTCGTGTAAATCGTGCAAGTTCTTCCTGCTGCGTTCATCTCGCTTCCATGCAGGTGAGTTAGACGAGCTGATGTAACGTGATTAATAACCGTGAAGGATTTTAGTGAGCGCGGAGATTGTTTTTGGGAGTATTGGTGTAAAAGTCAGGTCACAGATTATATGATTACACATAAATTTTTGCTGTTACTAAATACTTTATGTATTCCAAATTACTTATTTCTTCTTCTTTAAATGACATCTAGCGTTTGTGAATCATATCATATTTTAGATTATTCTGCTTTCAATTGATTATCATCTTCTGCAGGGCTTTGAAGGTTTTTTTTTGTATTCCAAAGGGTTCTTCTTCCTTGTTCTATATATGGCACTAACCTCTATTGGCATTATCATATTTTAGAGTATTCTGCCTCCAATTGTTTATTATCATCTTCTGAAGGGCTCTGAAGATTTTATTTTCTATTCCAAAAGCTTCTTCTTCCTTGTTTTACATATGGCACTAGCATTTGTGGGAATTGCCATATTTTAGAGTATTCTAACTCCAGTTGCTTATTACATGCTTCTGAAGGGCTTTGAAGATTTTTATTGTATTCCAAAGGGCTTATCTTTCTTTTTCTTTTGTTTTTATTCATCTTCAAAAGGACTCAGAAGGTTTTTTTGTGTTCCGCAGAGTTCTTCTTCCTTCTTCAATATATATAGTTTTTTTTATATTCCAAAGGATTCTTCCTTTTTCTACACAGGTTGTTAAAAAAAGAGTGGAAAATATTTAAGGGGGTAGTAGTATAAATCACGACAAAGAAAAAAGTCCTGATAAACATGGGTCCTCAAAGTAACGGTTTCATAGATATGGAAGATTATTCTTTTTTACCTGCCTTTTTTATTTTGCTAAAACTTGCATTTTCTTGTCACTTCTTCACTTCTTGCACTTCTTCATCAATCATAGTTGACTGATGTTTTGTGAAATAAACACTCACTATTTGACAGTTGTTAGTGCACAATTTTTCATTGCTCTGACTGTTTACTCTAATGCAGAATTAGCCGACATGCATTTCAATGAGATGCATCTAAAAATTAATTAAAAGTGCCAACAAATCCGAGCCAATGAGGGTGTTTTAGAAAGAGTTCTATTATAAGCAAAATATCACGTTATACATTTTACACTTTGAAAATTGATTTTTTTCGCATACTGACTAGATACTATTCACATAGCATATTGTTCATTTTTGTAAACTGATGTTCAAACACAAATAAAATTACAATAACAATTACAATTACATTTGCAATTACAATTAAAATTACAATTACATTTCCAATTACAATTAAAATTACACAACAGATTGATATTTGTCAAAATACAAGAAAAAGACAGGTATTTTTTAAACAGGGCGGAAATTGACAAACAAAATTCATATTGTGAAAATCAACACACAATTGAAAGTTGGTGGGTCAAATTTGCCACTTTTAGTTATGCCAAAGTTTTAATTAAACTGCCCAAAACCTGCCAAATATTTAATATCAACTGCACAAATCTGCAAAATTTCCGTTTGTAACTGCCGAAATATTTACAATATCCAATTTCATTTGGTTAGTTACCAGTTTCAGCTATGCCAAAGTTTTAATTAAACTGCCGAAATCTTCCAAATTTTTAATTTCAACTGCACAAATCTGCAAAATTTCCATTTGTAACTGCCGAAATATCTACAATATCCAATTTCATTTGGATAATTTCCAGTTTCAGCTATGCCAAAATTTTAATTGAACAGCCGAAATCTTCCAAATTTTTAATTTCAACTGCACAAATCTGCAAAATTTCCATTTGTAACTGCCGAAATATCTACAATATCCAATTTCATTTGGTTAATTTCCAGTTTCAGCTATGCCAAAGTTTTAATTGAACAGCCGAAATCTTCTAAATTTTAAATTTCAACTGCACAAATCTGCAAAATTTCCGACTGTAACTGCCAAAATCTCTACAATATTCAATTTCATTTGGTTAGTTCTGTTAAAAATATCGAAAACTATTTTTATTAATGTATTACATTATTATTGTAAATTTCAAAACAATCGAAATTTATCGAACTCTACATCATTGTGATGTAGAGTTTGATGAAAATTTGACAAATTATTAGAACATCATCCGATTTTTTTTAGTTTTGAACACTTTCAATTAAAACCGTGGCAGGTTTCGGCAGTTCAATTAAAACTTTGGCGCAATTGTAATTGCAGATTAGGTTAGGTTAGGTTAGGTAGAGCAACTAACCTAACCTAACCTAACCGATTGTTTTGGTTTTAATTGGAAGTGTTCAACACTAAAAAAAATCGTATGATAGCCTAATCTATTAAATTTCCAACGACAACTGTCAAAATCCCACTTATTTTCCACTGATACTATCAAAATTCCACTAATTTTCAACTGATACTGTCAAAATCCGAATATTTTCAAATGCTACTGTCAAAATATGAAAAGTTTTTACCTTAAGCTGCGAAAATCTGCACGATTTACAAATACAACTGTCAAATTCAATAGGATTTTGAAAGTTTATGAGAATTGTAAGTTGTAATTGTGTCAAAGTTTTAACTGAACTGCCGAAATTTTAATTAGAACTCCACAAAAGTGCAAAATTTCCGATTATAACTGCCAATTTTCATTTTCGTTTAGTCAACACTGTTAAAAAATTGAAAATTATATTTATAAATATATTAGATATTTTAGTATAAATAAAGCACTTGGTCAAGTTTCACAATTTTTTTATAGAAAAATTCTACAATTGTTAACCTCATTAACCACCGATTCATGCAATCTAATTATTAGTTACTTATTATTAATTTCAAATCTATCGAAATTTATCAAACTCTACCTCAACTATGACGTAGAATTTAATAGATTAGGTGAGGTTAGGTTAGGTAGAGTAACTATACTCTTTATACTACTACTACTAGAACTCTACTATACTAGTAATAGTTGAAATTATGACGGATTTTTATAGTTGTGAATATAAATTAAATAGATTATTTGAGGTTAGGTTAGATAGAGTATAGTTACTTATAAAAGGTTTACATATTTTGACAGTAACAGTAGAAATTATGACGGATTTTGATACTACTGAACTATAATCTTAAAGTTATATTCACAACTATCAAAATCCGTCATAATTTCAACTGTTACGGTCAAAATATGTAAACCTTTTACTTTTAACTGCGAAAACTGCAAGTGTCAAATTCAATAGGCTTTTGAAAGTTTATGGGAATTGTCAATTGCAATTGTGTCAAAGTTTTAACTGAACTGCTCAAACCTGCCAAATTTTTAATTGGAACGGCCCCAAACTGGAAAATTTTCGGATGAAACTGTGATAATTTGTCAAATTTTCATCTTCTCTTGGTTATATCCAGGGCATTAATAAATATGTCAAATACGATGTTTCGACACTAAAAATGTGTACAATTTCCAACTGAATTTGTCAAAATCTGTCTTATTTTTTAAAATAAACAGATTTTTTATGAATTTAAAATTTGTAAGTGTAGCTATCCAAATATGTAAACTTCAAGCTCCAGTTCTCATAAGCTCTTCCATACTTTTTACTTTTAGCTGCGAAAACTACAACTGTCAAATTCAATAGGTTCTTGAAAGTTTTTGGGAATTGTCAATTGCAAGTTTCAACTGAACTGCTCAAACCTGTCATATTTTAAATGGAACTGCTCAAAACTGGAAAATTTTTGGATGAATCTGTAATAATAATTTGTCAAATTTTCATCTTCTCTTGGTTCATTCTAAGGCTAAATATGTCAAATACGATGTTTCAATACTAAACATGTGTCCAATTTCCAACTGAATTTGTCAAAATCTGTATATTTTTTTTTTATTTTTTTTAAATAAACAGTTTTTTTTAATGTTTTTAAAATTTGTAAGTGCAGTTATCAAAATATGTAAAATTTTTAGTAGTAGTCCTTATTAGCTCTTCTATATAATTGTAAAAGTCATAAATGTATGAAATTTGCTGCTGTTTTAATAAAAATTTGGCACATTTTCAAAACCAACTGTCGAAATCTGTGAAATGCTAAGCTCCAACAACATTTATATACTGCCCGTTGTAATTTTGAATTTGGCAATTTTTTAAAATTACATAATAATAATATCTTTAGTGGTGTACTTTAAGGACCCATGATTATCAAGATTTTTTTTATTGTGGTTCATACTACTACTCCTTTAAATATTTTACGCTATTTTTTAACACCCTGTATATGTCACTATAATCTGTGGGCATTTATTTATAGTAAACCTTTTACTTTTAGCTGCGAAAACTTCAACTGTCAAATTCAATAGGCTTTTGAAAATTTATCAGAATTGTCAATTGCAATTGTTTAAAAGTTTTAACTTAACTGTTCAAACGTGCCAAATTTTTAATTGGAACTGCTCAAAACTGGAAAATTTTCAAATGAAACAGTAATAATTTGTCAAATTTTCATCTTCTCTTGGTTAATTCCAAGGCTAAATATGTCTTTCGACACTAAAAATGTGTACAATTTTCGACTGAATTTGTGAAAATTGTCTTATTTTTTTTTAAATAAATAGATTTTTTTATGTTTTTAAAATTTGTAAGTGCAGTAATCCAAATATGTAAAATTTTTAGCTCCAGTCCACATAAGCTCAATCCAGATTTTGTTTTATTGTGGTTTATACTACTACCCCCTTAAATATTTTATACTCTTTGTTTAACACCCTGTATATGGCATTGTAATCTGTAGACATTATTATACTTAAGAGTATTCTACCTCCAGTTGCTTATGAACTGATTATGAACCAAGTTCTAAAGGGTTCTGAAGATGCTTTAGGTATTCCAATGGGCTTTTCTTTTTTATTCTTTTGTTTATTTTCATCTTCTGGAGGGCTCTGAAGGTTTTTTTGTTTGTTCCAAAGAGTTCTTCTTCCTTCTTCAATATATGGCACTATAATTTGTAGGCATTATCATATTTTAGAGTATTCTGCTTCCAGTTGCTTGTTACCAGCTTCTGAAGGACTCTGTAGATGCTTTTTGTATTCAAACGAGCTTTTTCTTTCTTATTCTTTTGTTTTTCTTCATCTTCCGAAGGGCTCCAACGGTTCTTTTTGTATTCCAAATGGTTCTTCCTTGTTTTATATATGGCACAGTGCACTGTGGACATTATCATATTTTAGAGTATTCTGCTTTCAGTTGCTTATTACCAGCTTCTAAAGGGCTCTGAAGATATTTGTTTGTATTCTAAAGGATTTTTCTTTCGATTTATTTTGCTTTTCTTAAGCACTAGTACTTTTAGCACTAAGCTACAAAAAACTACTCAGTCAGTTTTGGTGCACTTCTTCAAAAGTTTACAAAAAACATTAAATTCTGGATCACTAATACTTTCTTAATCACTAGTACTTTTAGCACTAAGCTACAAAAAACTACTCGTGCAGCTATACAGCAACATTCTACTGCCATACTTTCAAAGGATGTAAGATTTACATCGACCAACAAAGTTCCCAAGCTTAAAAAAAACTACTCCAACATCATGAACAGCACAGCCAATTAAATTAAAACGCTTTTCATCCTACATTCGAGCTACTTTCCCCGCACAGAGTGCACAGAAACATCACGATTGATTCCATCCGTTTCCCTCTTCGGCCCCAATTACGGCGGCATTCTTGCACCTTATCCCCCGTGCGTATGCTAAGTGGGATCCTGAGGAGCGCATTCCGAAACGCAGGCATCTGGGAGATTATTCAAATTGCACCGCCCAACCCCCTCATTACGGCAACGCACAATTAATCAATTACCCACACGCACAGGCCGAAGATAAACCTCCTCCGACTATTAATTAGGCTTAATTCTCTTGGGGGCGTCATCCTTCGGCCGGAGGACCGAAGTGGGCCAAGGACGCGGCAAGAGGCGGAGGACGGAAGGAGCGCGTGGACTTACAATTGTTAACCTGAAGACGAGACCTAAAGAAGAGGAATTGAATGGCTACGAGAAAGGAACATGTTTAACATGTAGAAGATACAGATTTTGGCGTTATTTTGTTTATATGATGATTGGGCGAGTATAAATGAAAATGATTTAATCATGAAAACCGTCATATATCAATGAAAATTATTTAAAGATGAAAATCGTCATTTTTCAATGAAAATAATTGAATCATGAAAACCATAATTTTTCAATGAAAATGATTTAATCATTAAAACCATCATTTTTCAATGACAATAATGAATCAATGAAATTAATATCAATGGTTTGGTAAAGTACGTAACATAATATTACTAACTGATTACTAACTGCCAATTTGCTATTATCACCAAAATATGAATAACACACATAAATTAATTATGTAATAAATTAATACGACCAAATTTACTTTATGTAAAGCACACTTTACGTAACCTGTAAACTGTAAAGTATGTGGTATATATGTAGATTATAAAAAAATAAACAAGAATAATAATTATTGTAGTTTAAAGTGTGTGGAAAGAGCTCGATTTCAAATTGAACAACATAACAATAAGTGGATGCTTAATGTGTACGTGCAGGATTGCTGGAGGTATAAGTGTAGGGCGTAAAGAAGCAAAGCGCCGATTATTACGAGAGGAAGCGTATTGTTCGTGAGTTTCTGTGAGTGTGTAATTACGGCATTGTTTGGTAGTTTTGGTTTACAGGCATTGCGTGCACACACGTATAATCGTGTAAGTGATATTAAGCCAAACGAATTGCTTCTTCTGAAGTTGTTACAGCTAATTGCATGTACTTGAGAGGGTTGCAAGGTGGACTGCCTCCTCGTGGTGCAACCTGGGTAACGCTAAATAGTCCACAAATTTATGCCAAACATTCATTGGAATGTTTGGAATCATTGGAAATTGGAAAAAAAATCTCTTCAGCAACTTTTTCGTTTTTTTTTTATTTCAGTAAGTTGTTTCAGAATTTCAATTGTTTACTTTACGTTTTACAGAAACCTGTGTTCGTGTTTCCTTTTGTTTTTCTGCAAATGTCAGGAACATTTTCTGGAACAATTTATATTTCTGAGGTTTTTGAAATATTTTCGATTTTTGTTGCAAGTATTATTCCTTTTTGGGTCACAGAAATTTTGGTCACATTTTCAATGGGTTTGTCAGATATGGTGCACTTCTTCAAAAGTTTACAAAATACATTAAATTTTTGAAGAATTTTTAATAATTGTACTAAAGCTTCCAAAATTTCAATACATTTTTATTAATCGTTACTAGCATTTTGAATTTTAAAACAAATTTTAAGTCAGCAAACGGATTTTTCATCTTATTGCATAGCTTAAATCTGCGCTCGTTAATTCTGATGATTTTCCTGCAAATTTCAGGATCATTTTCTGGGACAATTTATATTTCTTAGGTTTTTGAAATATTTTCGATTTTTGTTGCAAGTATTATTTTTTATTGATTCTAAAATTTGTATGGTTTTAAGAATTTTTTGTCACATTTTCTTCTGAAATTTCAGGATCATTTTCTGGGACATTTTATATTTCTTAGGTTTTTGAAATATTTTCGATTTTTGTTGCAAGTATTATTTTTTATTGATTCTAAAATTTGTATGGTTTTAAGAATTTTTTGTCACATTTTCTTCTGAAATTTCAGGATCATTTTCTGGGACAATTTATATTTCTTAGGTTTTTAAAATATTTTCAATTTTTGTTGCAAGTATTATTTTTTATTGATTCTAAAATTTGTATGGTTTTAAGAATTTTTTGTCACATTTTCAATGTGTTTATCAGTTTTGGTGCACTTCTTCAAGAGTTTACAAGAAACATTAAATTTTGGAAGAATTTTTAATAATTTTATCAAAGCCTCCAAAATTTCAGTAGATGATTAATTGTTAGTATCGTTTTGAATTTTACCAGAAATTTTAAAACAGCAAAAAGATTTTTCGTCTTATTTCACAGTTTAAATCTGTGTTCGTGATTTCTGATGATTTTTCTGCAAATGTCAGGATCATTTACTGGAACAATTCATATTTCTGAGGTTTGAAATATTTACGATTTTAGTTGCAAGTATTATTTTTTATTGATTCTAAAATTCTTAAGAATTGTTGGTCACATTTTCAATGCGTTGGTCAGTTTTGGTGCCCTTCATCAAAAGTTTACAAAACCACCAATTTTTTAAGAATTTTTAATAATTTTGCTGAAACCTCTAAAATTTCAATAGATTTTAATAAATAATAATAATAAGCTTTATTTGGTATGTAGCCAATAACTACGAATTTTGTTGAAGTATTATTTTTTATTGATGCTAAAAATTTGTATGGTTTTAAGAATTTTTGCTCACATTTTCAATGCGTTGGTCAGTTTTGGTGCACTTCTTCAATAGTTTACAAAAAGCATTAAATTTTGGAAGAATTTTTAATAGTTAGCCTCCAAAGTTTCAATAGATTTTGATTAATTGTTACTAAGGTTTTGAATTTTAACAGAAATCTTAAGACAGCAAAAGGATTTTTCGTCTTATTACATAGTTTAAATTTGTGTTCGTGTTTTCTATGTAAATGTCAGGATCATTTTCTGGAACAATTTATATTTCTGAGGTTTTCGAAATATTTTCGAGTTTTGATTTTGATATTTGAAATTTATAAGGTTTTAAGAATTATTTGTCATATTTTCAATGCGTTGGTCAGTTTTGGTGTATTTCTTCAGAAGTTTACAAAAAACACTAACTTTTTGAAGAATTTTTAATAGATTTGCTAAAACCTCTAAAATTTAAATGGATTTGGATTAATTGTTACTAACATTTTGAATTTTAACAGAAATTTGGAGACACTGATGTTTCTTCTTATTGCATAGTTTTTTGATTCTCTTCATCATTTTATAACTTAGTATTGTTAATTCAAATACTTTCTGAATTTCAAATTTTTACAATTTTCTAACGTTTTTCATACTTTTTGTGTGCCATTTTTTAAATAATTTAAATCATCATAAATCATTCATCACTTATAATCAATTAGGATCACTTTTAGCTCAATTTGCTATTGCTCAAATTTTTACACATTTTAAATAATTTTGATTCCTAAAATCTTTAATATAGCTATAGCTTATTATAGATATATAGATATTAGATAGATATACATTTATCAATAATAATATTACTTTACTAGAGAGTTGAAAATTAATTGCTACAATCGTACACGTTATGGTTTTATCCATTTGATTGATTTTTAAAAAAATTACTAAAGCCTCCAAAGTTTCAATAGATTTTGATTAATTGTTACTAACATTTTGAATGTTAACAGAAATTTTAAGACAGCAAGAGGATTTTTCTTCTTTTTTGCTTAGCTAAAATTTCTGTTCTTGTTTTGTGATGATTTTTCTGCAAATGTCAGGATCATTTTCTGGAACAATTTATATTTCTGAGGTTTTTGAAATATTTTCGATTTTTGTTGCAAGTATTAGTTTTTATTGATTCTAAAATGTGTAAGGTTTTAAGAATTATTTGTCACATTTTCAATACCTTTGTCAGTTTTAGTGCAGTTCTTCAAAAGTTTACAAGAACCGTGAAATTTCGGAAGAATTTTTAATAATTTTACTAACACCTCTAAAATTTCGATAGATTTTTGATTAATTGTTACGAACGTTTTGAATTTTAACAGAAATTTTAAGACAGCAATAGGATTTGTAACAGATAGCAATAGGATTACTAAAGAACGCAAAATTTCAATAGATTTTGATTAATTGTTACTAATATTTTGAATTTTAACAGAAATTTTAAGACAGCAAAAAGATGTTTCGTCTTATTGCATAGTTTAAATCTGTGTTCGTGTTTTCTGATGATTTTTCTGCAAAAGTCAGGATTATTTTCTGGAACAATTTATATTTCTGAGGTTTTTCAAATATTTTCAATTTTGATTGCACGTATAATTTTTTACTGATTCTAAAATATGTAAAGTTTTAAGACTATTTGGTCACATTTTCAATGCGTTTGGCAGTTTTAGTGCACATCTTCAAAAGTTTACAAACATTAAATTTTCAAAGAATTTTTAATAATTTTATTAAAGCTTCCAAAATTTCAATAGATTTTGATTAATTGGACGCCACCACCATTCAAAATATTAGTTTCATCAATTTATATGCACCCTACATATGCAAAAAAATATGTTGAATAGAAATTGATGAGACCAAAATATTGTATGTGTGTATTTTCAATATAGAAACCAAAATCTATAAAATTTGATGGAATTCTTATAAACCGAATGTATTTCAGGAACTGGTTGCTTCTGAAGAATATTAACACCACCCGAATAAAAATTGATAAGATCAAAATATTATATGTGTATTTTCAATATAGAAACCAAATTCTGTAAAATTTAATAGAATTCTTAGAGACTAAATGTATTTCAAGAATTGGTTGTTTCTGAAAAATATTAACACCACCTGAATAAAAATTGATAAGATCAAAATATTATATGTGTGTATTTTCAATATAGAAACCAAATTCTGTAAAATTTAATGGCATTCTTAGAGACTAAATGTATTTCAGGAATTGGTTGTTTCTGAAAAATATTTACACCACCTAATTATTCAATTGCAGTTAATTGTGCAGCTCCTTTTACCAAACCTTCCCGATTCTTTCCTCGCATGTTGCACACACGTAATCTGATTTTATTGGCGCGGCAAAGTGCACCGTGCAAGCCGCAACAATAATAACCGTAAAAAGAAAGGTGCGCGCACGTCTTCGCAGCCGTAATTTCGATTAATTCCCCGAATTAGGTTAATTGCCCGCTCGTTAGCGTACTCCAATTAATGCTCGGAAGTGGGGCTCCTCCTCCTGATGCTTGCATAACAATCGCCGTTGTCCTCAAGAGCGGCCGAAGAGTGCCACCAGCCTTTTCGGACGAGATCCGCTCCGGATCCTCTTGCGCGGCATATGGCATATGGCAAGAACCGCGTGCCAGTTCTGCGCGGATCTTGGAAGGCCGAGACCACTGTTGGGTGTACAGTTAACGTGGATAGACTAGCGTTTTCCGATGCCCAAATGGAAACCAATCGATATTTTATTGTTACGCGGAATTCTGATCGGAATGTTCTCACAATTCGAAAAGATTCATCGAAAGATGAAAGATGAAAGATGAAAGATTAAAGATGAAAGATGAAAGATTAAAGATGAAATCTGAAAGATGAAAGATGAAAGATTAAAGAGTAAAGATAAAAGATGAAAGTTGTAAGATGAAAGATTAAATATGAAGAAGGTAATACGAGTATGTTAATAATAGTAGAAGATCTATTAAACATGATGATTCAAATATGATCAAACAATTGATGAAAGCATCTTAGATGCAAGAAAGAAGAAGTTAATACGAGTATGTAAATTATAGTACAAGAACTACCTATTCCTCCCAAGTACTCCTACCAAGAACTACCCATTCTAGTACAAGAACTATTTATTACCTTTAGAAGCAGTAACTTCAATATGAGTGAAATGTTGAGAGACCATAAAGACACACATAAAATTATCAATATAACCTGCAAGTACATAAAAAAAGCAAACCTCAACTTTCTTGTTAACCTTCGAGAACTGATCTTCCTCCAGCTGAATTAATTTTCCGAGATTTGATCCTCCTCCAGGTGTATTAATTTCCAATTAGGCGCGTTTATCTCGTTTATCGCACTTCGCCGGCGTTTATTCCTCTCGAAACGCGGACAAGCGTGGTGAAATTACATGAAATTACGGACATTAATAGAGTAATTATCACCGGAGATGGCGGACTAGAGAAGATGGTCAGGTAATTACCGGTCATTACGGGAAACTGTCGGAACGTACAGGGCCCTAATTAATATTCGCCACGGCTGAGGCGGGCCGACACTGAAATCGTGTTACACGTTTGAGAACAGGACACGGGAAGCATGTTAAACCGGGGATCGAGTGAAGGGAAACGCGGTTTTTGGTTAATTATCGTTTCATTGGTGAGCAATTACGGTTTGGTGGAAATAATGATGGTGCCCAAATTTTATTCAAAATACGGGATTCACATTTTTAAAAATAATGTGAAGGGAAGGACTCATGAAAACTATAAGAAAGTCTACTGACAACTGCATACTATTAATATTGTGTGTGGAATGTATTGTTGTTTATATTATTTTGTGTACCTGTGTATTACCTACATTTTGCATTTTTCTTCTTTACTACGACTTTTAGACTTTTTAGAATTTTTATTAATAATAACGACCCACATTCATGTCCGATTGCAATCATGCATCGAATGTTATAAACATGACCTATATGATTATGGTATAAATAAATAAATAAATAAAAGAATAAGTATGTGGAAAAGACCTAAGAGTAATCAATATCAATGTACTGATTAAAACCATAAATTGTACGATTGCAGCAATTAATTTTCAACTCTGGGAATAATCCACTGAAAGTCGACATACAAATAAATAATAATAATTATTATTATTACTCTGCAGTAAATAAATATTATTTTATAAAAATGTATAACATATATCTATCTATAATATACTGTATACTGGTAGCCGTTACTTTGTGGAACATGGTAAATGAATTAAATAAAACAATTTTACTTTGTTACTTCCACTAACACTGCACCAAACTGCAGTCACTAAATTATTTTTGTAAAATAAATGTGTTAGTGGAAGTAACAAAGTAAAATTATTTTATTTATTTCTATCTATAATAAGCTATAGCAATATTAAAGATTTTAGAAATTAAAATTGTTCAAAATGTGTAAACATTTGAGCAATAGCAAATTGGGCAAAATGTGATGATAATTGGTTAACATATGATTTATGATGATTTTTATGACTTAAAAAATGGCACAAAATAAAATGAAATAGTTAGAGAATTTGAACTTCTGAAAATATTTGAAATAAAAATACTAAGTTTTTATAACTTAGTATTTTTATTTCTTTTCATTTTGTTGATTTCGTTGATTCTTTTCAACATTTTATATTGTTGAAAAGAATCAGTAAACTATGCAACAAGAAGAAAAATCCATTTGCTGTCTTAAAATTTCTGTTAAAAATCAAAATGTTAGTAACAATTAATTAAAATCTGTAGAAATTTTAAAGGCTTTAGTAAAATTATTAAAAGATTTTCAAAAATTTAGTGTTTTTTTGTAGACTTTTGAAAAAGTACACCAAAACGCTGACGAACGCACTGAAAATGTGAATCAATTAAAAATAATACTTCAACAAAAATCGAAAACATTTGAAGAATTATAAATTGTTCCAGAAAATGATCCTGGCATTTGCAGGAAAGTCATCAGAAAACACGAACAAAGATTTAAGCTATGAAATGAGACGAAAAATCCTTTTGCTGTCTTAAAATTTGTGTTAAAATTCAAAATGTTAGTAAGCATAATGTTTTAGTCGAACTTTTAAGACATTTTTCTTACTTCAGATGAATTTAGAAAAAAACAAGTTTCATTTAAACATGAAATCTATACATGAAAACACAAAATCTAACAATTGATGTATTTTGCAAAGATAACAGCAAAAAATACATCAAGATTCTATTGTTGTTGAATTAGAAAGTTCGAATTGTAATCAATACAACAAAAATTACATAAAATTTACAAACCAAAATAACATGAAATTGATACATTTAAAAACTCAAAATTCAAAATGTTAGTAAGCATAATGTTTTAGTCGAAATTTTAAGACATTTTTCTTACTTCAGATGAATTTAGCAATAAACAAGTTTCATTTAAACATGAATACTATCGAAAACTTATTTTTATTGTATTTACATTGTAAAAATTGTACAACATTTTTCATACATCTGATATATTTAGAGAAAAAAAAAGTTGTTTGATGTAAAAATGTATGACTATCGAAAACTTAATTTTATGTACGATATTTACAACGTATTTTTCAACGTATCTTCATCAGTCGAAATTTTAAGACGTTTTTCTTACTTTAGATGAATTTAGAAAAAAAAAGTTTCATTTAAACATTAATACTATCTAAAACTTATTTTCATTGTATTCACATTGTAAAAATTGTACATTTTTGTACTTCTGATGAATTTAAAAAAGAAAACTTGTGTGAGGTAAAAAATATGACTATCGAAAACTTAATTTTATGTACGATATTTACAACGTGTTCTTCAACGTATCTTCATCAGTCGAAATTTTAAGACATTTTTTCTTACGTTAGATGAATTTAGAAGAAAAAAACAAGTTTCATTTAAACATTAATTCTATCGAAAACTTATTTTTGTTGTATTTACATTGTAAAAATTGTACTACATTTTTCATACTTCTGATGAATTTAGAAGAAAAACAAATTGTTTGATGTAAAAAATTATGACTATCTAAAACTTAATTTTATGTATGTTATTTACAACGTGTTTTTCAACGTATCTTCATCAGTCGAAATTTTAAGACGATTTTCTTACTTCAGATGAATTTAGAAAAAAACAAGTTTCATTTAAACATGAGTACTATCGAAAACTTATTTTTATTGTATTTACATTGTAAAAATTGTACGACATTTTTCATACTTCTGATGAATTTAGAAGAAAAACAAGTTGTTTGATGTAAAAAATTATGACTATCTAAAATTTAATTGTATGTACAGTATTCACAACGTGTTCTTCAACGTATATTCCTCAGTGGAAATTTTAAGACGATTTTCTTACTTTACATGAATTTATAAAAAGCAAGTTTCATTTAAACGTGAATACTATCAAAAACTTATTTTTATTGTATTTACATTGTAAAAATTGTACGACATTTTCTGATAAATAAAAAAAAAAAGTTCTTTAAAGTAAAAAAATATGACTAGTGAAAGTTAATTTTATATACGATATTTATAACGTGTTTAAACGTATCTTTATCAGTGAAAATTTTTATACTATTAAACATTAATACTATCGAAAACTGATTTTTATTGCATTTACATTGTGAAAATTGTACATTTTCTGATGAATTTAGAAAATAAAAGTTTGATGTAAGAAATTATGACTATCCAAAGTTAATTTTATGTACGATATTTACAACGTGTTTCAACGTATCTGCATCAGCCGAAATTTTTAGACATTTTTTCTTACTTTAAATAAATTTAGAAAAAAAAACAGTTTCATTTAAACATTAATACTATCGAAAACTTATATTTATTATATTTACATTGTAAAAATTTTACGGCATTTTTCGTACTTTTGATGAATTTAGAAGAAAAAAAAGTTATTTGATGTAAAACTTTATGATTATCGAAAACTTAATTTTATTGTACGATATTTACAACGAGTCCTTCAATGTATAAGTCAAATATAATAAGTCAAAGTTTAAAAAAAAAAGTTTAAAGTTTCTTATTTTAGAAAAATTTAGAAAAAAAAGTTTGATTTAAATATTAATACTAGCAAAATCATATTTTTATTGCATTTGCATTATAAAAAATGTAAGACATTTTTCCTACTTATGATAAATTTAAATAAAAAAGTTGTTTGATATAAAAAATTACGAATATCGAAAACATAATTTTATTGTAAACTTAACAACGTATTCTTCCGCGTAACTTCATTATTTTGATAGGTATGAAATAAAATCATGTTAAAAAAATCATGATAAAAAAATCATGATGATAAATCATGATGATAAAAAAATATGTTAATAATAATTGATTGATTGCAACAAATGTGCTTCATCTAAAGTCACATAACTTGATGATTCCATTTTAACTAAACCATACCACTATAGAATTCTACAGAAATTGTTATAACTTACCCCATTATACAGTAGGCCAGCTATGATGTAAATGATGTAAAGGCGCATTTCCCTGGGTCCGTGCCTCTTCCCAGCTGAAAAAAAAATTATAATAACAATTAACAATTTCATTATTAGATCATTATTCTTTAGATTCATTAGATCATTTTTCATTAGATTCATTTATTAGATTCAGTAGATCATTAGATCATCATTAGATCATCACATTTGAAAATAAACTAACTTGTTTGAACCAGCTATCTAATATACAATACTTGTATAAAAAAACATAATGTAACATTATAAAAAAACAATTTTTTTGAAATAATTTTGGAGTAATTCATATTTTGAAGAATTTATAAATTCTAGAAGTTCAGTTTAGATTAACTACATATTTTTTTAAGAAATGCCACATTCTAAAACTATTCCACAGTTTAGAATAAATTTTTGAAAACTGAATATATATTAATTCTAAAATAACTTTTCTGGAAGAAACAAATTCATTCTACAAATTTTGCAGATAGGTTTAACTATAACTAACATTTTTTAAACATTTTTTATGAATATTTCTGAAGTTGTCACTATAGTTTTTATAGTAGTCTTTGCAAATTTAATTATTCTTAGTTTTATGGTGTTTTTATAAGTATTTCTAGAACCTCTATCTAATTTTTTACAATTTTTTTCATTTGTACTATACTAGAGTACTATGGCTAATATACAATATGACATATATAACATAGTATATACAATATACTATGGCTAATATACAATATTTGTGACATTCTAAAAAATCCATTTTTTGGAAAAAAGTTTGGAAGGAATTCATATTCTTGAAGACATTATACATTCTAGAAGTGCCACGGTTTATAATATATTCATATTTTTTAAGAATAACTATATTCTGAAAGTTTGGATTTTTGGAAGAAATAGATAGTCTTGAAAAATATATACATTCTAGTAGTTTCAAAGCGTTAATATCCATGATGGCGATGCGCTCACTCTAACCGGAAAAAAATCTAGAAGTTCCACGGTTTAGAGTAAATTCATATTTTTCAAGATATGATGCTTCATTCAACAAGAAGGTCCACATAAAATAAGGAGAAAAACCTTTTTCACAATAAACATGTATTACACTAAATGTTCATTTTGATTGCAAAGAGATCAGTAGGCAGACAAATACTGAATCTGTATTTGTCTGTACACTGATAATGATTGCTTTGCAATCGAAAACATTTAGTATAATAAATGTTTATTGTCAGAAACTTTTTCTCCTTGTTTCACTTAAAAAAATTAGCTTAAAAGCTCTTTTTTTTAATTTGTAATGTAAAAGAAGAAATATTCTATGGACTTGCTTTTTTTGCTAATAAATTAATTTAAGTATTTAATAATATACAAACGTCTAGGTAGCTAACAAAGTGTACTTAAAGAAAGATTATTTTCTAACTATAAAAATTGTGCTCTAATGTATTATTATTAATGTCGACAATTATTATACTCGTATTTAAAACTAAATGATAATAATAATGTATAAATGAGTAAATTGGAAAACGTCTTGTGCTAAAAGTACAAATTGGATTTTTATGAGCTCCACCTTGAAGCTTTTATTAGCTTTCCTTAAATAAATAAATCTCATTAAAGCATAAATAAGCAATCATCTTAGTGAAATTATAAACGCTCATTTTTCTCCTTAAGTACTGTGAAACCGTAAAAACTTACGCTAACAAGCCACGGAAAAAAGGCGAAATTAGAAACTCGCAAATAAGTGATACGACGCAATATTAAAAAAAAAAAAAACATCAATTACCCATCCCGTGAAACATGAATTTCCAGCCGGCAAATCCGCCGGTTGACATAATAATTGGCATCATTAAAAATTGCCGGTTTTATTACTTAATTGCTGGTATTATGGGACACGATAAACACTGAGTGTCCGCGATGACCGACGGTCCCCGTCCGCGAAACGTCCCATTGCCGTCCGCCCGGTCCGGTCCAATAATTAAAACGTCCTCCTTCCCGGCCGCGAAGAAAGTGCACCAGTGCACTTGCGAGGGTCACGGCCGAACGACCGCGGCATGCAAAACAGGCGCCGAGATTCCGCAGTAAGTGCAGCAGGAAGTGCCCCCCCACCGGAAATTGGCTTGAAAGCGAGATTGCGTATGTGGGAATAATCTTTGCAAATTGTGTTACTCTTAATTTTATGGTGTTGCTTCATGTTATTTTGGTCATTTTGGTTTGTTTGGTTTCAGTTTTGTTGCATTGATTACAATTCGAACTCTATAATTCAAATACAATAGCATTAATTTTTTGAAAACTTTTTTTGTATTGTGTTTTGCAATGAGTATTTTAGGAATTGCCACTATCATTATATTTTTGAACCAAACTTTTTGAACCAAAAACAATAGCATTAATTTTTTTGAAAACTTTTTTTTGTGTCTTGCAATGAGTATTTTTGGAATTGCCTTTATCATTATATTTTTGAACCAAACTTATCTTTTGCCATAACGCTTCAACAAGTTCCAATAAATCGTCGTGCAGTTTTAGGAGAACAAAAAATCATTTGGTAATGGTCAAGCCTCTTCTTGAACTCTTAATGTATTCGCCACAGAAACACATTATAAAACGTATTTACCGACCATTAGCAATTAATCAGCGCGTCGTTTTCTCTTTGGGTCATTTCGACACATGGCTAACGAAAAGCCTCAATTCGCGATTTTTACCGTTCGCTTTTCGCGCTTTCAGTCCGCGCTAATCGCATTAGAGCCAGCAAAGTTGCACATGCCATTAGGAAACCGATGTCTGCTCTGTCCTCCGGTTGTAGCACACTTCCGGAATGCAAAAACGCGGACCTTTTTGCATGCCGGTTCTTTGGAAAAGTAGCGCGTGTTTCTGCGCTTCTGCCGGCTTTATTGAAGAGGATGAATCGCTCGTTAATGTGCGCAAATTGCGCCATTACCGTGACTGGCGTTAATATCCAGCGGATGCTGCGAGTAATAAACGATTAGAGAGCCTCAGGTAGAGCTCGCGTTTCACACTCTTCAATCAACGTATTAACACTATTATACAAATGAAAAACGCTAAATGATAGCCACTGTGTGATCACAAAGTAAGAGACGCAATTACGTTGCATAATGGTACAAGAATACTCACCATCAACTGACATGGTTACGACACTTTATAACGTTATACAATAACAATGGGTCTATTCGTCTGCATAATGTAATTTGCTCGAAACAACATTTATCTGATCATTATCATTCTTAACGAAACATACAGTACTGCAGATACCTTATAGTACTTCATAAAACTTTGTAAGACTTAACTCTGTACTGTACTGTATAAAGCAAGTTAGAAAGTACTTAACATTGATAACACAATATTAATACGAAAACATTTGATGCGAACATTTTGGTGACAAACTTGTTTAACCATGTTTCCTCTTTATTCTTCCAATGTGAGACACAAATTGCTCTGTATGCTCTTCATTCTTCAAATTTTATTGTTTATTTGTAATATTTTTGGAAAAAAAATGAATATTTCTTTGTTTTAAGATATGTTGCAATGAATATTTGTGTAATTTTTGTTGTATTGGTTACAATTCGAACTTTATAATTCAACAACAATAGAATCTTGATGTATTTTCTGCTAGCATCTTTGCAAAAATATATCAATTCTCAGACATAGTTTTTTATGAATCAATTTCATGTTATTTTAGTATCTTTCGAATCATAGATACCATAATAACACGAAATTGATACATAAAAAACGAAATCTAACAATTGATGCAATTTGTTGGATTTTAAATTTTTTGTTCCAATTTTATCTTATTTTGGTATATCTGATTCAGTTTTGTCCTATATTGATTGCTTTTGTTTATATCATCATCAGTCATCATATTTCAAATGTGACTATTCAATATAGTCTTTCGTTTCTTGGCCATATTTTTCTTTGGTGCCAATTTTGTGTAATTTTGGTTGTATTTTTTACAATTACAACTTTTTAATTGATGATTTTAATTAATACAATTCGAATTTTATAATTCAAAAACCATAGAATCTTGACGAATTTTTAGCTAGGCAAAATATATCAGTTGTTAGATTTAGTTTTTTAATGTATCATTTTCATGTTATTTTGGTTTGTAAATTTTATGTAATTTTTGTTGTATTGATTACAATTCGAACTTTCTAATTCAACAACAATAGAATCTTGATACATTATTTGCTTTTACTTTTGCAAAATATACCAATTATTAGATTTTGTTTTTTCATATATCAATTTCATGTTATTTTGGTACCTTTGATTCAATCAAGTTATTTTTTCATGGTATTTATATAAAACATAACTTATTAGAGTACGTAGTTTTGGTTTCTATTTAACCTTATATTGGAATTTTTTTGTAGTAGTATTTATTGGTGTTGCATTAAAGTTTATTTAATTCTGCCTAATTTTGGTTGGTTTCACTATATTTACAAACTATTTTAATTATACAACTTAAAAAATAGTCTGATTTTGGGTTTTTGGTTTCAATTTTGGTTGTGTTGATTACAGTTAAAACTGTTTAATTATACAACTCAAAAATAATCTAAGTGTTATTTTGTTTATATAGTTTTTATGAAGGATTGTTTAAATAATCAAAAACTGAGTAACTTTTCTGTACTTATTTCTGTGCTAAAGTTAAGAAAAGTTACTCAGTTTTCTGATTATTTGTGTAAGTTAGTTGTTATTGTTTGTTGATAGATTTTTTTTCTTTGGTTTCAATTTTATCTAATTTTTGTTTCTTTGGTTTCTAATTCTATCTAATTCTGGTTGTTTTTGTTAAGATCAAGACTTTGTTTAAATGTACAATCTAAACAGAAAATTTAATTTTTGCTGCGAGAATCTTTACAAAACTTACATTATATTTCTTGTCTTGTACTTACTGGTAAAGAATTAGATCTTTAAACTATAATAAAAACTTTCCCAAAATATTATTTGTGGCACTTATGCACTTATAGTGGCTGTTGCTTAAATATTTGATGTGTGGAAAGTATTTTTGTCATTGCTGCCCCAATTATGTTTTTCTTGCGCCAGTTTGGATAAAGTTTGCGTTTTGAGTATGTACCAATTCAAAGTTCTAATTTAAAGTTCCAATTTGTTTCAATTTATCCATTGAAAGTTCAAATTTGAAGTTCAGATTTATACTAATTTACCAATTGAAAGCTCCAATTTGAAGTTTCAATTTATTCCAATTTACCGATTTAAAGTTCCAGTTTCAAGTTCGAATTTACCAGCGCAAGAAGTTCCAATAAATTGATAGGAGTTTTTTTGTGAAAAACTTCTTGAATCATACGTTTCCTCGTTATTCTTGTTATACATTTTGTGCAAACATTTTGTTTTGTTTTATTCCAATTTACCAATTGAAAGTTCCAATTTGAAGTTCCATTTTAAGTTTCACTTTAAGAAGTTTTTCACAAAAATATTCCCATCGATTTTTTGGAACTTCTTGTTGCTGGTAAATTGGAAGTTCAAATAGGAACTTTTAATTGGTAACTTGGAATAAAATAAAACTTCAAATTGGAACTTTCAATTGGTAAATTGGAATAAATTGATACTTCAAATTAGAACTTTCAATGAATAAATTGAAATAAATTTTAACTTCGAATTAGAACTTTCAATTCCTAAATTGCAATAAATTCTTGGTCCTGGTAAATGAAAAGTTTGGCACAAAAATAAAATAGTGACAATTTAAAAAATATTCAAGGTAACATATCTTTAAACAATTTCAGAAATATTCATATTTTATTAATCCATAAACATTACAAATAAACAATGAAATTTGAAGGTTAAAGAGCATACTAATAAATTTGTGTCACACATTACAAGAATAAACATATACTATTCCTATTTCTGCCTAAGTATGAAATGTTTTTGTAGACTATGAAACTATGAAATTTGTAGAATGTATTTTTTTCTTTCAAGAAGATTATTTTAGAATGGGTATTTTTAAAATGTTTCAATCATTAATTCCAAACTATGGAATTTCTTTGAAAATGTGACATATACAAAAAAATATCAGTCTCTTATAAATATTGGAACTTCTGAAATATATCATTTCTTCCAAATTAAAGAACTTAGCTTTAAGAAGAAACAAAATGTTTGAACAAAATGTAAAGCAAGAATAACGAGGCATCGTATGATTAAAAAAGTTTAAAGTTGATGAAATATTTTGTTTTGTGTTATTCCAATTTAATATTTGAAAGTTCCAATTTAAAGTTCCAATTTAGCACCAGCAAGAAGTTCCAATAAATGGATGGGAATATTTTTGTGAAAAGCTTCTTTAATCATGCGTTTCCTCGTTTTCCTTGCTATAAATTTTGTTCAAAAATGTTGGTTTGTTTTATTCCAATTTACCAATTGAAAGTTCCAATTTGAAGTTCCAATTTACCAGCAACCAAAACTTCCAATAAATTGATGGGAATATTTTTGTGAAAAACGTTTTTAATCATACGTTTCCTCAATATTCTTGGTATACATTTTGATCAAATATTTTGTTTTGTGGTATTCCAATTTAATAATTTAAAGTTCCAATTTAAAGTTCCAATTTACCAGCAACAAGAAGTTCCAAAAAATCGATGGGAATATTTTTGTGAAAAACTTCTTTAATCATACGTTTCCTCGTTTTTGTTGCTATAAATTTTGTTCAAACATTTTGTTTTGTTTTACTGTTCAAAAACAAAAATGTTCCATAGACTATTATGCCATTCTGCCATTGTTGAAAACAGGTGTTAGAAAATTATGCGATTATCACTGATCACATGTTATATGACAACAATAAAGCTAATTCTATGTAATTCTGTACATATTATATGAGGAGAAATATGGAAAACTGAAAATGTAAGTTGTTGCAAAAACTATGCTCTGCCCATTCTTAACCATTCTTCTTTCAAAACAGCTGTTAGAGAATGATTCAATAATCACTGATGACACATGTTATATGACTATAATAAAGCTAATTCTATGTAATTCTGTACACATTATTTAAAGAGCAAAATTGAAAACTGAAAATTTATGTTGTTTCGAAAACTATGCTCTGCTATTCTTAACCATTCTTCGTTCAAACCAGCTGTTAGAAAATGATGCAATGATCACTGATGACATGTTATATGACAATAATAAAGCTAACTCTATGTAATTCTGTACATATTATTTAAGGAGCAAAATTGAAAACTGAAAATTTAAGTTGTTGCGAAAACTATGCTCTGCTATTCTTAATCATTCTTCTTTCAAAACAGCTGTTAGAGAATGATTCAATGATCACTGATGACACATGTTATATGACTATAATAAATCTAATTCTATATAATTCTGTACAAATTATTTAAAGAGCAAAATTGAAAACTGAAAATTTAAGTTGTTGCAAAAGCTATGCCCTGCCATTCTTAACCTTTCTTCGTTCAAAACAGCTGTTAGAAAATGATGCAATGATCACTGGCAATATGTTACATGGCAATAAAAAAGATAATTCTTTTTAATTCGGCGCAAATTATTCTAACAGCAAAGTTAAAAACTGAAAATTTAAGTTGTTGCAAAGTTCATTAACCATTCTTCTTGTCATTATTGACCGAGACTTCCTGTCCATCCAATCATGCATCAACGTTGTTAATTAGGTTAAATGCTGCAAAATTAATTTGTTCGTATCTTAACCACATTCCTATGCAACAAGCACCAAACTCGCGTGGGTTTAGTTGGCCATTTTTTGCGTTCAATCTTTCTCACACCTAGATTTTCTGCGAATACCTAATAGATTCCTCCTCAGGTGATTACTGTACTTAAGCAAGTTTGTAAACCTCGTTATTTGGGAAGTTCTGAGAAGCGTTTTGCTAATTTTTACTAATCTGTTTCATTAGTGTAAAAATTAGAGCTATCCTCGTCAATCCTCATAGGATTTTCAATATTGGACATCTACAAACATGTTCGAGGATTCATTTGATGATATCCATTGTACCATTTTTTTCTATATTTTTCAAATTTTTCGTACACCTCTTTATGTTTGAAGTGTTTTGCCACTTTTTACTAATCTGTTTTATTGATGTAGAAAGTAAAGCTATCCTCGAGAATCCTCATGAGATGTTCAACATCGGACATCTTCAAACACGTTTGAAGATTCATTTGGTGATATCTATTACACCGAATTTTTCTTAATTTTTCAAAATTATTCGTACAGCTCTTTATGTGAGAAGTTCTAACAAGCTTTTACCACTTTTTACTAATCTGTTTCATTATTATAGAAATTAAAACTATCCTCATCAATCCTTATGAGATTAGATGAATTTTTCCATGTTCGAGGATTAGTTTGAAAGTATTCGAAATTTTTCCAAAAAAATCAATTTTTCGTACACATTGTTATGTGGGAAGTTGTAAGAAGTGTTATGCCACTTTTTACTAATCTGTTTTATTAATGTAGATAATAATACTATCTTCAGCAATCCTCATGAGACAAAAATAATTTGAAACATTGGACATCTTCAAACATGTTCGAACATTGTTCCAAATATTTCAATTATCTTTCAAATGTTTCCAATTCTCCTAATCTGGCGACAGTTTATTTATGTTACTATTATTTTAATTAATTCATCATTTAGGATTGCTGGTTACTTATTGTTAACCTTATTAGGAAATACAGGACCAAGAATAACAATTATTTTATTAAATTTCCTTATTATTGTACAATTACTTTTATTGATTTTAGAATCAGCAGTAGCTATTATTCAATGATCTTTTCATCCATTGGTAAAGTATGTAATAACATTGCTCGTATCCCACTTGTATAGTAAATATCAATTATTTAGCAATCATTATAAAACCCAACACATTTATAAATAAATTCGATTTTTTTATAACATTTATAATCAAATTTAAAGAAATATTCCATTTCATCACCGCGATAAATCATCACGCAATGACTGCTTCACGCACAAATATGTTTACTTGGGTCTCTACTTAGTTTCAATCAGACGCAAAAAATTAAGCAAGGATATCATTATTAGAATTTTTTTGCACAGTAGGTAAAGAAGCTCGTTAATGTTTTGATTCACGGCCCACTTCTGCGTGATAATTGGCCCCGAACCTGTGTGCGCTCCACGCGAAAATCCGCGCCTCAATTACCTAATAATAATAATAGTAATAGTGGCAACGAAATTGCTCGAGGTGAAAGCACTGGCGATTGTTGTGTTCGGATGCTCCAATTTTCGCACGATTGTACTTTTCCACGTGCTCCCAGGACAGCGGTTTGCTCCAGTTTATCGCTCGATCGTTTGACGGTTCGAATGGGCGCATGTAAGATTTTTTCTGGGGCATCTTATGGCATTGCCTTGTGGTTAGAGCAGAAAAAAATAATGTGTAGTACATAACTTTCTTCGTTCATATGTTAGAAATATTGATGAAAGAGTGATTAAATAGTAATGTTGAAATTTGTACGTTTTTCTCCTGGGGCATGTTATGTGATTGTCAGGGTGGCTAAAAAAAGTATAGTAAATGACTTTTTTCATTCACTTGTTTGAAATTTTGATGAAAAAGTGATGAAATAGTTGTACTTATTGAAATGTGTACCATTTTTTTCTGGGGCATGTTGTGGGATTGGCTTGTGGGCAAAGAAAGAAAAATGTATGGTGCATTACTTTCTCCATTCATTTGTTTGAAATATTGATGAAAAAGTAGTAGTAGTAGTAGTAGTAGTAGTAAGTAGTAAGTTTATTTATGTTTCACCTTTCAGTTTACATAAGTCAAGAAAATATAAAAGTAAGTAATGAAATAGTTATACTTTGTGCAATTTGTGTCATTTTGTTTTGGGGCATGTTATGGGATTGGCTTGTGGTTTTCCAAATTTGGTCTATTTACTCCAAATAAGTCTCAAATATTGCAAAATTTTAGACCATATTTGAGAAGAAAAAGTCTTTCAAAATTAGGCAAAATCCTCATGAGATTTTCAACATTGGACATCTTCATACATGTCTGAAGACTCATTTGATGATATCTATTGCACCGATTTTTTCTTCGTTTTTCCAAATCATTCGTACAGCTCTTTATGTGGGAAGCTCTAAAAAGCTTTTGCCATTTTTTACTAATCTGTTTCAATATTATATAAAACTATTCTCGTCAAGCCTCATTAGATTAGATGATTTCTTCCTCAAACATGTTTGCAGATTTGTGTGAAATAATACAAAATTTTCAAAAAATTTCAATTTTTTCGTACACCGTACTCGTACTCTTAGCCACTTTTACTAAACTGATTCTTTAATGTAGAAATTGAAACTACCCTCAGAAATCCTCATGAAATTAAAAGAATTTGGAACATTGTACTTCTTCAAACATGTTTGAGCATTATTTTGAAGATATCCATTGTTCCAAATATGTCATTTATCTTTCAACTGTTAGTGGTCTTCAAAATAGTGGTCTTCAAAAACGTGTCTACCTATTTCTTTAAATTATTTTTTATATTCAGAATATTTTATTTTATGTTTCTATGATCTAATACTCATAGACATTCATAGATAATATTCATGTATTCTAATAAATAAAATGCATTATTATTACACAGATTATTTGCAGATTACTTCTAGCACTGGGATTATTATTTCCTTGAGATAATGTCTTTTATCTCATATTTTCTTTGATAATTTTCTTTTCCATCTTGCTTTTCAATCTTCCAAGAAAATGGTGCAGAAAAACGGTTTTTACAAAAATATAAGAATTTCTGTGGAATCCGGCGAAAAACCGTTATTTTTTTCTTAAGATAATGTCTTTCACCTCATCTTTTCTTTTATCTTTTTCTTTTTCATGTTATGTTTCAATCTTTAAAGACCAGTTTAGACTAAATCATTATTTTCTGCTCTCGTGTAATATATATGGGATTATTATTTCCTTGAGATATTGTCTTCCATCTTTTCTTTGATAATTTACTTCTTCATCTTGCTTTTCAATCATTTAAGAAAATTGTGCAGAAAAACGATATTCACAAAAATATAATAACTTCTGTGGAATTCTGCGAAAATTCGTTGTTTTTATATATATATATATATATATATATATATATATATATATATATATATATATATATAAATAATCGATCTTTATTGGGCTATCGACCCCATATGGGGTATTTCCGCCTCCGTTGTTTTTTTTTTTCTAGAGATACTGTCTTTCATCTCATCTTCTCTTTTATATTTTTCTTTTTCTTGTTACGTTTCAATCTTTTAAGAAAATGGTGCAGAAAACGAAATTAACAAATATATAAATATTTCGTGGAAAATTGTTGTTAATATTATATGATATTTAGGATTTTGCAATATAATCAATAAGTTTTGGGCATTTTAAGCAATCTCAGTGAGCCAAATTGACACTTGCACTTACTATTGCATTATAATTTTCAGAAAATAGTTAATAAAATTGAAAGTCAGAAAGAATTTGGAAATTTATTTGTGATACTTTTATTGATACTCTTATGATATTATTATCACTCTTGCTTAGTCTGCTGATTTTGAAAATCAGCATGAAGTGATACTGAAAACCTAGTCTGCAGATTTTTTAAATCAGCATGAAATATTACTGAAAACGAATTTAGCTACTTAAAAATTGGACAGAAAAACAAAAATTAACAAAAATATAAGACTTTCTGTGATTTTTGTTTGTTAATATTATATGATATTTATGATTTTGGAATATAATCAATAAGTTTGGGCATTTTAAGCAACCTCAGTGGGCGAAAATGACACTTGCACTTACTATTGCACTATAATTTTAAGAAAATAGTTAAGAAAATTGAAAGTCAGAAAGAATTTGGAAATATATTTGTGATACTTTTATTGATACTTTTATTATATTATTATCACTCTTGCATTTTTGCTGATTTTGAAAATCAGCATGAAGTGATACTGAAAACCTAGTCTGCTGATTTTGAAAATCAGCATGAAATGTTACTGAACACGTTACAAGTTACAAGTTCGTAAAGCACTACTTTTCGAAAATGTACCATATAAAGTTTTTTCTACGACACCTATTATAAAAAACAGCTAAAAGTTGATGCAAAATCCCATCTTTTTTTTTAATTGGCAAGTGAGTGAATTGTGTGTAAAACTTAAAAGAATTTGAAACATCGGACATCTTCAAACATGTTTGAGCATTCGTTTGAAGATATCCATTGTTCCAAATATTTAAATTATTTTTCAAATGTTTCCAAATTCTCCTAATCTGGCGACAGTTTATTTATGTTACTATTATTTTAATTAATTCATCATTTAAGGCATCTTTCCATCCATTGGTAAAGTTGCGAATAGTTATCTGATAGTTTAAGGTAGACATATTGAGATTACAATTTTTTTGGATAGAAGAATAGATGATTACTATTTTCGTTTTCGATATGTCTAGTTAGATACATCAATAAATAGATAATAATACATTTTCTAGGTAACTTTAACATCTTGATATATAATTAGATGATATTTCATATGGGACTGATATATTTGATATCAATGATTTATTGATTTATTTGAATCTTTACATAATGAATTTTGCAAAGGCCACAAAATTTTCAAAAGTTTGAAGGTTAAGCCACTATTAAGTTTTATTATTACAATAGTTATTTATGATACTAGTTCGTAAAGTAGTGCTTTTATGTACTCGCGTTTTTCGATTCACTCTCATACAAAAAATACTACTTTACGAACTTGTATCGTAAATAACTATTATAATAGTTCGCGCAAAGACGAAAATGTATCATACAAAGTTTTCTCTACGACAGCTAATATGACAGCTAAAGCAGCTGCAAACAGATAAAATGTGATGCAAAAATAGTTTTTTCTGATACAAGTTCGTAAAATACTACATTACGAACATATATTGTACACAGTTTTTTCTACGACAGCTATTATGAAAAACCGGTAAAATTTAATGCAAAATACTATATTTTTTAATGAATGAATGAATTGTGTAAAACTTATTTTACGCACAGGTGATTTTTTTACACACTTGTGCTAAAAAGTTTCTCTTTAAGCACAGTGTAGGTAAAAACTTCGAAAACGAAGCATATTTCTTCAATATCGTTAGCTTTGACAAATTTGTAAAACTGTCTACATTTACGAAATGTTCCAAGTTAATCCACTGTTTTAAACATGAAATATTACTGATGTTTCCATCCATTGGCAAAGTTCCGTATAGTTATTTAATGGTTTAAGTCATAAACATGAAGATTACAAAGTTATTCCTTAGTTGGTTCCTATTTTCATTCAAGATATGTTTAGTTACACACATAGATAAGTAAACAACAATTCATTATTTCGGTAACTTTAACTTATTTGCTGCAAAAATAGTTATTTATGATCTAAGTTCGTAAAACACTACTTTACGGACGTATATCATACAAAGTTTTTTCTACGACAGCTATTATGAAAAACCGGTAAAATTTAATGCAAAATACTATATTTTTTAATGAATGAATGAATTGTGTGTAAAACTTATTTTACGCACAGGTGATTTTTTTACGCACTTGTGCTAAAAAGTTTCTCTTTAAGCACAGTGTAGGTAAAAACTTCGAAAACGAAGCATATTTCGTCAATATCGTTAGCTTTGACAAATTTGTAAAACTGTCTACATCTTCGAAATGTTCCAAGTTAATCCACTATTTTAAACATGAAATTTACTAATCTTTCCATCCATTGGTAAAGTTCCGTATAGTTATCTAATGGTTTTAGTCATAAACATGAATATTACAAAGTTGTTCCTTAGTTGGTTACTATTTTCATTTTTGATATGATTAGTTACACACATAGATAAGTACACAACAATTAATTATTTCGGTATCTTTAACATATTTGATCCAAAAATAGTTATTTATGATACAAGTTCGTAAAACACTACTTTACGGACGTATATCATACAAAGTTTTTTCTACGACAGCTATTATGAAAAACCGGTAAAATATGATGCAAAATACTATATTTTTTTAATGAATGAATGAGTGAGAGAATGAATTGTGTGTAAAACTTATTTTTCGGACAGTTGATGTTTTTGCGCGATGTAATTTTTTTACGCACTTGTGGTAAAAAGTATCACTTTACGCATTGTGAATTGTGCGTAAAAACTTAGTTTACGCAATGTGAACAGTGCTTAAAAACTTAGTTTTCGCATTGTGAACAGTTCGTAAAAACTTCGTTTACGCCTTGTGAACAGTGCGTAAAAGCTTAGTTTACGTACAATCGTAGAAAAATATTTATTTCAAATTTTCTTTATAAATGTGATCGAATAGGATTCACAAGTGTGTTAATGTTCCATTAGTTGTGTGTCGTGCGATACTTGAACGTTTTCTTCTTCTTTAGTTGTTTCTAGTTCTTTAGTTTAACTTGAACGTTTTCTTATTTGCTCTTTGAGCAAATATTGTCTTCTTATTTTGGCTAATGTCCTTGGGTATTGCAATATTCTTTTAGAATATATTTAGGTGGTTGTACAGATCATGTGAGTAGAATATTTTATTGATACAGTTTTTTATCACTAATCCACGTATTTATATATTTCCATGGATACCCTTATTCAAAGCTATTCTTGATTCTCTTCGGCATACTAATCTCGTGGTCTTGCTAATCAATTTTGTACTAGCTGACCTGCTCTACACCACAGTATTGCTCTGCAGCTATTTGAGCAAATATTGTCTTCTTATTTTGGCCAATAGCCATGGGTATAATTGCTCTGCAGCATGCTCTGGTATGTTTTCTATTTGGAATTTCTCATCCTTTGGTTTTTAATTAGCTTTTATATCATAAGATAAACGATCAATTATTCGGTTTCGTCTGCTCACTTCATCCTTGGCCCATTAAGAGGTTTAATATAAACATAAAAGTTACGACGGCCGGCAGATGAAACGGCGCCCACGTGTCGAGTTAATCAGGGCCCGGCCCACGTGCAGCGGAGGCCTCGTAAAGTGTCGAAGACATCTCTTCATCTCCTCCTCCGGGCGCAAGAAAGCGCCTGGGTAACGAGGCGCTCTAAGTGCGGCCGCAAACACAGGAGAACCTCCATGGAGGAGTTTTATGGTCAATTAGCGTGGAACTGTGTGCCGGACGAAGAACGGGACGCGGAAGGCCGTTTGGGGTCTTCGGTGGGCTCGGTTCTAAGCGCGCGTGCTGATTTTCAATTTGTGTTTGCCTACGTGCAGGTTCAGATTTCTCTTTTTCGCCAGATTTCGTCTGGGCTTGTTTGTTGACAAATGTATTATTACCACGTTGTGCGTATTGAAACTTCTGGGCTGCCATATGGGCTACAAACTTTCACAAAATTCTAAAACTACGTGCGAGTGAGTCCATTTTACTCACTAAAAAATATCTTGCCCAAATAGCTTCGAAGAGTCGAAAGATAAGCTACTGAATCAAAAAAACACAAGCTTTTGGACGCACCTCAAATTTGATGTATAGAGATCGAAGCAAATAAGCTTTAAAAAATTAAGTCGAAGAGAAGCTACGAAATCAAGAAAACACAAGCTTTTAGATACTCCTCAAATGTCATGATTGAGACCCAAAAAATAAGCTTTAAAAGTGAAAAATTAAGGTATTAAAATATTACATCAAATTTGATGCTATTAGATGCGCAATAATGTTCTCGTTCCATTGCATTAGCATAAAATAATTTTCTGTAGGTAAAACTGGTGAGCAGGAATTCACAAAAATGTCAAAAACAATGTCGATATTTTAACTAATGAAATAACTCCAAAAAAATTTACGTGGGGGTGTTTATAATGTATGAATAAATGTACTCATTCATGATTTACACCACACATTACAACCACTAATTGAAACTTAAGCACCAAACGAAATTTACAGCTCCCATTTCATCCCACACATCCAATTTCGTGACATTTTTATCGCGCATAAATAACCGCAGAAAATCGGCGGCAGTAAAATCGATGCCATAAAACGGAGCCGTTTGCACCCAGCGCTTGGGCAGCTTTGTACTTCTGCACGTTAATCATCTCTGCGCGCGTTAAATTAACGATTCGCCGTTAACAGTTAACGTGACGCCCGACTTGCGGTGGAATTTAATCGAATCAATTAGCGCGATATGCACACATGTGCAGATGCTGGGCTAATTAAAGGCTTCCAGTGTGTGAAGCGAGATTGAGATGTTGTAATGAGCATTGTGAGAGTGCAGTTATGAATGATGGAGATATAATTATTATCGAGTTGCGTTAATAATTACCTCAAATGTAGTTATTTTCTTTATTGCGTGCATAAATGTGATGCTGCTTACAGAATGTAGTTATTTTCTTTATTGCATACTAAGTGTGGTGCTGCTTAAAGAAAGCACACAAGCTTTTAGATGCTCCTCAGTAGTTATACTGTGACAGTTCCAGACCACCCCCGCAAAGATTTCGATTAATTTAATTGTCGCAATCAACCCATTGTTACTGCTCGCGGTGATTGATTAAAACCGCGAATTAAAAGCGTCAATTAAATTAATCGAAATCTCTGCTGGGGGTGGTCTGGAACTCTCACAGTATAACTACTCCTCAAATGTGATAATTGATAATATAAACTTTCAAAAAGTGAAAAATTAAGGTTAATTAGATGTTATTAGATTCGCAATAATGTTCTCATTCCATTACATTAGTATAAAATCATGTTTTGTAGGTTAAACTGGTGAGCAGGAATTCACAAAAATGTCAAAAAGAACGTAATTTTGATAAATTTTAACTAGGAAATCCTAGTTAAGGATGAGGAAATCGTTAAGCCAAAATAATTCAGCCATTTCAGACAAATATGTTTGACAATTTTGCCTGAAGATGGCTGAACGATCAACTGAAACCTATTCAGCACCTGTGCTATTGAGGAAAAATAACTTTCCACTGAACATAAAAATAACCCTAATATGAGAAACATACCAGAAAAATCTCAATTCTCCATATCAAAATCTATTTCGATTTCAACTGAAACCTATTCAGCACCTGTGCTATTGAAGAAAAATAACGTTTCACTGAACATAAAAATAACCCTAATATGAGAAACATACCAGAAAAATCTCAATTCTCTACATCAAAATCTATTTCGATTATTTACTGTATTTGTTTACCTGTTCTGTTTGTAAATAATCCATAAATTTCGCTTTCTATTGAGTTCACGTTGTGACCACTAACAAGGCCCTTATCATGCAGGTAATCACATCATGTATCAGGTAATTTCCAAAACTAAACCACTGCTTTCACTTGCAATTACCATTTTATCGAGGTACCCTGTCACTTTTAAGGTATAAAAGCGAATTAAACATGTAATGAAATGATTACAAAATAATTGTTTACAGCATACTTATCTAAACGAATAAGAAATTTTATTTGTTTGTTATGGGTAGTCATTTCTAATTAGTTTTCATTAATCTGATATCAAAATACATGTCATCATTACATGTAATGTAATGATTACAAAATAATTGCTTACAGCATACTTATCTAAATGAATAAGTAATTTCATTTGTTTATTATGACTAGTCATTTCTAATTAGTTTTTATTAATCTGCTATTAAAATACATGTCATCATTACATGTAATGTAATGATTACAAAATAATTGCTTACAGCATACTTATCTAAACGAATAAGTAATTTTATTTGTTAGTTATGAGTAGTCATTTCTAATTAGTTTTCATTAATCTGATATTAAAATACATGTCATTGTTACATGTAATGTAATGATTACAAAATAATTGCTTACAGCATACTTATCTAAACGAATAAGTAATTTTATTTGTTAGTTATGAGTAGTCATTTCTAATTAGTTTTCATTAATCTGATATTAAAATACATGTCATTATTACATGTAATGTAATGATTACAAAATATTGCTTACAGCATACTTATCTAAACGAATAAGTAATTTTATTTGTTAGTTATGAGTAGTCATTTCTAATTAGTTTTCATTAATCTGATACTAAAATGCATTTGTATTAGATCCTAAAAAAATATTATCCCAAAAAACAAATATTTACATATATATTAATGAATTCATTGAAATGTCTTAATTTTTAATTAAACAAAAATAAACAAAATGATATATTTATTGATAAATAATAATTGTAAAAAAGGTCATCGATCACAAAATTGATAATAATTCTTCTCCTAAATAATCCTAAAAGAATATTATCCCAAAAATCAAATATTTACATAAATATGAATGAATTCATTGAAAAGTCTTAATTTTTAATTAAAAAAAACAAACAAAATGATATATTTATTAATAAATAATAATTGTAAAAAAGGTCATCGATCACAAAATTGATAATAATTCTTCTTCCTTCATGTGCATATCCGATTTCGGATGATTGCGATAAGCATGACTATCTTCACTTTATTGATTGCTATTCTGAAGAGCTCGTTGGATAATAATAATTGCTTGTAATTATTTCCTGGTCATTTTTCAGCTGTAAATCTGAATATGATGTCGGCTAACCAAATTCTCAATTTTTCGGCGTCCAATTTGATTCCACCCAAAAATTCGATCACTCTGTATAACGCCACACCCAAAATATGTAAACTATTTAAATACGATTTTCCTATTTTCATTCACGTATGTTAAATTATTATCATTCTTGGGCATTTGATCATTTTTCTTGTAAAGTTACAATTAAAATTTGCTTGCTTGTAATTATTTCCTCGTCATTTCTGCAGGTGTAAATCTAACACGCCAAATCGAAGACATTTCCTTTGGCTCCTTCCGCTCGTCTATCAAAAATAATTAGGTCTCCAGGTATCACCGGATTTCGTTAATTATTGAAGACCGTTAGACCGCGAGAAAATGTATCATTAATACAAGCAAAGTATTCCAAGAAAAATAAAAATATTTCAAATTAAAATAATTTATAGGAATATATTTCCTATATTCCAAATTCCAAATATTCCAAAAGTTGGAGAACGATTACGAATTATTACATCTATGCAATCAGACGTACACGCGAATATTAGCCAATGTTTACAGTTTCAGAAATATATTGTAACGCTATTTAAAAAAAATCACAAGAATATTCCAAAATTTGGGAAAATTTAAAAATTCCTAATAAAAAATGTATATTTTTGTTAGGATTTTCTCTCTTATTTAATACTCAAACTTTGTCAAATTTTCAGGAGAATTAGTTTCAGGTGGACTGTATTAGAATCTAATATCGAATTTGAAAATAATAAATTTTCAGAAATTTTAGTAATAGCTAACCTATGTAGAAAGTTATATGTTTGATTTTTTATCTTATTGAATACTGAAATTTTGTCAAATTTTTAGGAGAACTAGTTTTATGTTATTAAACTTATTAAACTAAATTATAAATTCCTTCAAAAATTTGCCAGGATGTCAGTACTAATATCTAATTCACCGCAGGAAATTATTAAATTCACAGTAAGTAGTGAAACTGTGCCATAAAATTTGTCACCATTAAAAAAATAGTGGGTACTAAGAAGTTTAATAAAAAAATTAAATTATTTGCATCCTGTATTATTTTTTAATGAGTAGAGAGGAGCATGTTCCTTATATTTGGATCATTTTGTCAGCAAGTGTTAAAAATTTGGGACAGATATACAAATTATTAATACTATATATATTTAAGGTTCTTATATTATTATTTAGTACTTACTGGAAAAAAGTTATCTTAATTTTATTCTGATTTATTTATTTTATTTCGCCTGACTAGTTTCGGTTATATACAACCATCATCAAAAGCATCTACAAAGAATGCCTAGAAATTTGGCTAAAACATTGGCTAAAACGTTAAACTTAACTTAACGTTAACTTAACTATAATTATTGTTTTTGAATTTTTAACTTGCTGTCCGAATCTATGACCTTTGATATGAGAGCCAAGGGCGATAACCTCTCGACCACTTTCAACTTATTATTATTACTATTGCTAATAATACAATTATTATAATAACTCTGGGCTAAGATATAAACAAAGAGAAATTGGGCGATACAGATTTTAGATTTATATTAAAATGTGTATTTTCAAAATTAGAAATCCGAGGACATGTGCGAGGATTTTTCTTTTTTTTTTTAATTTCCGAAATAATGAATTTCTTCCATACTTTACGAATACCCTGTATAAAGCCAAGGAAAACGTAGTTTTACATAAATTTGCTTTATTTTTTACGTATGTCGAATAATTGAAACTGAAATTTTATTGATGAAATACTTGAACCAATTTTCAGTGAGAGTTTAATTGAATTACAAATTTTGATTTCTCATTTCCGGGAGTTAAACTTTTTCGCTTTTTTTCATGTACACTTATAGACCTTATGGACACTTATAGATATTCTATAAGCGTTAAAGGCTCATATTTTGTTTTTGACAGTGGTAAAAGAGTAATTTTAGAAGAAAAAACTGCTCAAGTAAAACGAATGGTTCAATAAAAATTCAGTTTCTTGTATCTCCTGACAAATTTTAATTTTCGGTGATGAGTCCTTTTCAAAATTTGCAATTCAACTGAGGGATTACATACATTTGATTTTCTGTAAAAATTGCCAAAATGTACAACTAAATTTGTTATTTTTGATCAAATGGTATTAAGCATTTTGAGAAGAAATATGTTTAATTTTTTTTAATCATTTTGCACGTTTCTCAAGTCTTTTGATAAGTCATTATTGGATTGCATCCATGTATCTCATATTTGGTTTTCACAGTGGTAAAAGAGTAATTTTAGAAGAAAACACTGCTCGAGTAAGACGAATGGTTCAATAAAAATTCAGTTTCTTGTATCTCCTGACAAATTTTAATTTTTAGTGATGAGCACTTTTCAAAATTTGCAATTCAACTGAGGGATTACATACATTTGATTTTCTGTAAAAATTGCCAAAATTTACAACTAAATTTGTTATTTTTGATCAAATGGTAATAAGCATTTTGAGAAGAAATATGTTTTAATTTTTTTAATCCTTTTGCACGTTTCTCAAGTCTTTGGATAAATCATTATTGGGTTGCATCCATGTATCTCATATTTGGTTTTCACAGTGGTAAAAGAGTAATTTTAGAAGAAAAACACTTCTCAAATAAGACAAATGGTTCAACAAAAATTAAGTTTCTTGTGTCTCCTGAAAAATATTAATTTTTCGAGATGAGCCCTTTTCGAAATTTGCAATTCAACTGAAGGATTAAATTTACTTGGTTTTCTGTAAAAATTGCCAAAATTTACAACTAAATTTGTTATTTTTGATCAAATAGTATCAAGCATTTTGAGAAGAAATCCTTGAATAATATTATTGGATTGCATCCATGTATCTCATATTTGGTTTTCACAGTGGTAAAAGAGTAATTTTAGAAGAAAAAACTGCTCGAGTAAGACGAATGGTTCAATAAAAATTCAGTTTCTTGTATCTCCTGACAAATTTTAATTTTCGGTGAAGAGTCCTTTTCAAAATTTGCTATTCAACTGAGGGATTACATACATTTGATTTTCTGTAAAAATTGCCAAAATTTACAACTAAATTTGTTATTTTTGATCAAATGGTATTAAGCATTTTGAGAAGAAATATGTTTTAATTTTTTTAATCCTTTTGCACGTTTCTCAAGTCTTTGGATAAGTCATTATTGGATTGCATCCATGTATCTCATATTTGGTTTTCACAGTGGTAAAAGAGTAATTTTAGAAGCAAAAAAGTGTTCAAATAAGACGAATGGTTTAACAAAAATTGAGTTTCTTGTATCTCCTGACAAATTTTAATTTTCGGTGAAGAGTCCTTTTCAAATTTTGCAATTCAACTGAGGGATTACATACATTTGATTTTATGCAAAAATTGCCAAAATTTACAACTAAATTTGTTATTTTTGATCAAATAGTATTAAGCATTTTGAGAAGAAATCCTTAAATAAGTCATTATTGGATTGCATCCATGTATCTCATATTTGGTTTTCACAGTGGTAAAAGAGTTATTTTAGAAGAAAAAAAACTGTTCAAATAAGACGAATGGTTCAACAAAAATTGAGTTTCTTGTGTCTCCTGAAAAATATTAATTTTTCGATGAGCCCTTTTCGAAACTTGCAATTCAACTGAAGGATTAAATTTACTTGGTTTTCTGTAAAACTGGATAAAATTGACAACTAAATTTGTTATTTTTGATCAAATAGTATTAAGCATTTTGAGAAGAAATCCTTGAATAATATTATTGGATTGCATCCATGTATCTCATATTTGGTTTTCACAGTGGTAAAAGAGTAATTTTTGAAGAAAAAACTGCTCGAGTAAGACGAATGGTTCAATAAAAATTCAGTTTCTTGTATCTCCTGACAAATTTTAATTTTCGGTGATGAGTCCTTTTCAAAATTTGCAATTTAACTGAGGGTTTACATATATTTGATTTTCTGTAAAAATTTCGAAACTTTACAACTAAATTTGTTATTTTTGATCAAATAGTATTAAGCATTTTGAGAAGAAATATGTTTTAATTTTTTTAATCCTTTTGCACGTTTCTCAAGTCTTTGGATAAGTCATTATTGGATTGCATCCATGTATCTCATATTTGGTTTTCACAGTGGTAAAAGAGTTATTTTAGAAGAAAAAAAACTGTTCAAATAAGACGAATGGTTCAACAAAAATTGAGTTTCTTGTGTCTCCTGAAAAATATTAATTTTTCGATGAGCCCTTTTCGAAACTTGCAATTCAACTGAAGGATTAAATTTACTTGGTTTTCTGTAAAACTGGATAAAATTGACAACTAAATTTGTTATTTTTGATCAAATAGTATTAAGCATTTTGAGAAGAAATCCTTGAATAATATTATTGGATTGCATCCATGTATCTCATATTTGGTTTTCACAGTGGTAAAAGAGTAATTTTAGAAGAAAAAACTGCTCGAGTAAAACGAATGGTTCAATAAAAATTCAGTTTCTTGTATCTCCTGACAAATTTTAATTTTCGGTGATGAGCCCTTTTCAAAATTTGCAATTCAACTGAAGGATTACATATATTTGATTTTCTGTAAAAAATGCCAAAATTTACAACTAAATTTGTTATTTTTGATCAAATGGTATTAAGCATTTTGAGAAGAAATATGTTTTAATTTTTTTAATCCTTTTGCACGTTTCTCAAGTCTTTGGATAAATCATTATTGGGTTGCATCCATGTATCTCATATTTGGTTTTCACAGTGGTAAAAGAGTAATTTTAGAAGAAAAAAAACTGCTCAAATAAGACGAATGGTTCAACAAAAATTGAGTTTCTTGTGTCTCCTGAAAAATATTAATTTTTCGAGATGAGCCCTTTTCGAAATTTGCAATTCAACTGAAGGATTAAATTTACTTGGTTTTCTGTAAAAATTGCCAAAATTTACAACTAAATTTGTTATTTTTGATCAAATAGTATTAAGCATTTTGAGAAGAAATCCTTGAATAATATTATTGGATTGCATCCATGTATCTCATATTTGGTTTTCACAGTGGTAAAAGAGTAATTTTAGAAGAAAAAAAACTGCTCAAATAAGACGAATGATTCAATAAAAATTGAGTTTCTTGTGTCTCCAGATAAATTTTAATTTTCGGTGATGAGCCCTTTTCAAAATTTGCAATTCAACTGAGGGATTACATACATTTGATTTTCTGTAAAAATTGCCAAAATTTACAGCTAAATTTGTTATTTTTGATCAAATGGTATTAAGCATTTTGAGAAAAAATATGTTTTAATTTTTTTAATCCTTTTGCACGTTTCTCAAGTCTTTGGATAAGTCATTATTGGATTGCATCCATGTATCTCATATTTGGTTTTCACAGTGGTAAAAGAGTAATTTTAGAAGAAAAAAAACTGTTCAAATAAGACGAATGGTTCAACAAAAATTGAGTTTCTTGTGTCTCCTGAAAAATATTAATTTTTCGATGAGCCCTTTTCGAAACTTGCAATTCAACTGAAGGATTAAATTTACTTGGTTTTCTGTAAAACTGGATAAAATTGACAACTAAATTTGTTATTTTTGATCAAATTGTATTAAGCATTTTGAGAAGAAATCCTTAATAAGTCATTATTGGATTGCATCCATGTATCTCATATTTGGTTTTCACAGTGGTAAAAGAGTAATTTTTGAAGAAAAAACTGCTCAAATAAGACGAATGATTCAATAAAAATTGAGTTTCTTGTGTCTCCAGATAAATTTTAATTTTCGGAGGAGCCCTTTTCGAAATTTGCAATGCAATTGAAGGATTAAATTTACTTGGTTTTCTGTACAAATTGCCCAAATTGACAACTAAATTTGTTATTTTTAACCACATGGTATTAAGAATTTTAAGAAGGAATATATTTTACATTTTTTAATCGTTTTGCTCGTTTCTCAAGCCGTTGGATAAGTCATTATTGGATTGCTGCATCCATTTATTCATCGCTTCTTAATCTCGGCATCATCTTGGGCTCTTGGGTATGCACACAATAATATCATATAAATCATCGGAACATTCCTGAGAACATTAAAACGCTGTATACGTAGTTAAATCACTAACTTCCCTCCTATAACGACCACTAAAATCTTTACGGATTACTTGTCTGACATACTTATATCTTCAATCTCCGAAAGAATTATTTGGATACGGAATGAAATACGAGAATACTAGAACCACAGCCATAAAAATACATCCTACTTTAACACGTATATGAGGATGTGGATGTTGATAATTAACAAACACTTTTTTCCAGATATAAACTATAATAGACTTATATATATATATATATATATATATCGATCTTTATTGGGCTATCGACCCCGTATGGGGTCTTTCCGCCTATAGACTTATATTTTCTCAAATTTCTTTAATTCCAATTTCACAAATTTCTTAAATTTCTCAATTTTCAATTTCTCAACTTCTCAAATATCACAAATTTCTCAAATTTCTTAAATATCACCTGAATAAGTAATGAAAAATCAATCTTCAATACTTCATGACTAATTCTAAAACATGTAGAAATCTTTAACTAACAAAATTCACACACTTAAAAAAAATAAAATTGTTATTATTTTAGCACAATTTAATAATATGCAGCCAATCTTCTGTAAGAATTACATTTTTATTGGCATCTTGTTAATCGTTTTATCATTAAAACTGCAAAGTATTTTTTTTATTGTTTTTTTTTTAGTTATAGTTACAATTGCTTTTGTTAGATTTTTTTGTTCTACACTTTGCCAAAAGAGTCACGCCGAAAAGTCTACTATACCTCAAAAATATAGAAAAATTATCTGTATAAGTATTTCAATACCAATAATTTGTATTAATCTTGAAAAAGTAAAAGGAAAATAAAATTAGCAAACGTAAAATAAGTAACATGAAACTGATATTTGTATAATAACTAAGCATTAAACGAATTACTACTAATTACCATCGTAAATATTTTATTATACATATTTGCTTATTTTTTATCAAGAAAATTACTAATACTGGTACTAGTAAAAATTTAAAATTTAGTAATACTAAGTACAAAAGTCTATGCGCATAGTCAATCCTAGTAGCTACTAAAGCTTAGTAGCTAATCAAATGCTAATGCTAATACAAATGCTAATCAGAAAGTGATTTTTGTTTTAGAAATGGCATTCATTGATATAATTTCTAACTGTTTTTAGTACTAAGGTTTTATCTATATACGAGATTGTTTTTTTTTTGTGAAACCCTCTGGCCAAATATATTCGTATTGTGTTTTGTTCCTAATGCTATTGTTGATATTCGTGCTAACTGCATGACCTAGAAGCCGAAGCCGAACCAATATTTCGTTAACTTGCATAATTTGCATGTACAGCTTCGAAAGTTGCTTGTAGCACGTTCGAAATTGCCTACATTATGCAAACCATCCGTCTCCTTCACATTGTGTTAAATTTTTGCTTCTCCTTCGGTGCGCTTAATTTCCATCCCATCACGCTGTGTCCAATTCTCAATCGTATTGTAAAAAACGCACAATGCCTAGTAGTTAAACTGTCGCTTAAGCATCCCATCAGATCCTCCGCGAACAATCCGCAGGCTCCCACAAGGACTTCCGCCGGCTCCCAGAGGGGAATTAATCTTCACCTACTTCCAGCACCGGGCAGGGATTTGCATAACAAGAGCGTAACACACGGATGAGACAATGATACGTGGAGGCTCCCACGCTCTTGGAGTGATCCGCGATTTCGTGGCCCTGAAGGGGATTCGTCGAGCTCGGGTAATCGCCAGGAACTGTGCCAGGATGTGTCGCGTGAGGCACGAGTCACCAGGAGGCGGCCGTTCCTCCTCGGCGACGACGTTAACTCGCCGTTTGCCTGGCCGGAAATGAGAGTGAAATTGTGGCGGAGGCGCCAACCGAGACGTGCAGCGACATTGTAAATATTTAGATTCGAGCGTGGAAGCGTTATGAATGTAAGAGGTACGAATTCTAATGTACAGGGTTTATGGGACAATGTAAGGCAAAAATAAGTCTCGATATATATTGGACAAACCGTGTAAATTAACAAAAAATTACTAATATATCGCCTTCCCGCGCCATCTCGAAGATTAAGGGCGAATGATCGTTGCGGAAAAGCGCAAGCGGAAGCACGGCTAGCCGTGAGCTACCACATGCGACGATTCACTAACTGCCCGTTCTTCGTCTGGAACACATCGCGAATTGTGATCACAATCAATCTTCATCAACCATTTTCTCCTAGCTGCAGCAAATCTCTTAGCCTGGTGCTTCTTCTTAGCCCACAACTTCTAATCGTTTCAATTACATCAACATTCTCCCCTGGGCAATTAATCCGCTCGCTCTACTCGCAATCAATTAACCGCCTCGGCCCCATCACGGTCTCTTAATCGCCGGCGAGTGGGAGCTAATTGCCATTATTAAGTCGCTTATGCAAACGACCTTCGGTGCGAGGATCCGCGGTTGACACTTTTCGCCGTGTCCCGCAAAAGTGCTAATTGCCAATTTGCATGTTAATTGCATGTGTTCCCTCGTTACGGTTTTATCTCCGCGGAGGGCATAAAGATGCCCGATAGCGTCCTGTTTACACGCCATAAAGCCGGCCTGTAAAGAGTAACATTGTTGGCGTGCGCTGCTCCGATCGCCAGGATAATTTTGATTTACGATATTGCGACAGTTAAGGCTCGCCGCTGGATTTAATTTAACGCAGGAGTTTTTTACGCGCCTTTTGATGGAACGACATTAACCGCTTAATTTATAATGTGGGGACTTTAAACCTTTTTTTTACGTACAAGAAAGTTCACAACACAAATTCAACTGATTTACGGCCGTGTAAAATTTTAACGCACTCCTTAATGAACGTCGCAACTACAATTTATTGAAGCGAATGCCTTGCTAAACGAATTCGAGATAATATGTATGTATGTAGGTATAATGTAGTGAATTGTATAATGTATAATTTACTATTTGTAAATTTGATATTAAATTCGTGTACATTACACCTAAAACTAATTCTCCTGAAAATTTGGCAAAGTTTCAGTAGTAAATAAGGGAGAAAATCAAACGTATAACTTTCTACATTGACAACTATGGGTTAGCTATTACTGACATTTCTGAAAATTTATTATTTGCTAATTTAATATTATATTCGTAGACTGTACACCTAAAACTAGTTCTCCTGATAATTTGACAAAATTTCAGTTATAAATAATGAAGAAAATCAAACATATAACTTCCTGCATTGACAAGTATAGGTTAGCTATTACTGAAATTTCTGCAAATGTATTATTTGCAAATTTGATATATCATTCGTATACAGTACACCTGAAACTAAATCTCCTGAAAAATTGAAAAAGTATCAATATTAAATAAGGGAACAAATCAAACATATAACTGTCTGCATCGACAAGTATGGGTTAGCTATTACTGAAATTTCTGAAAATTTATTATTTGCAAATTTAATATTAGATTCGTATACAGTATACCTAAAACTAGTTCTTGATAATTTGACAAAGTTTCAGTAATAAATAATGAAGAAAATCAAACATATAACATCCTGAATTGACAAGTATGGGTTAGCTATTACTGAAATTTCAGAAAATGTATTATTTGCAAATTTGATATTAGATTCGTGTACAGTACACCTGAAACTAATTCTCCTGAAAGTTTGGGCAAGTTTCAGTCTTAAATAAGGGAGAAAATCAAGCATATACCTTTCTGCATTGACAAGTATGGGTTAGCTATTACCGAAATTTCTGAAAATTTGTTGTTTGTATTATTATGCCCTTGATACATAAACAATTATAATTGTTATTAGCTGTTGTTGTAATTATTAAGCAGTACTTCTGAAGAGGTTTTTTAATGTTTGAAATTTGCAATTCTGTTCTAAATTTTGCAGCTACCTACCCTGTTCTCATGTTGATAGTGACTTAAATGCATTTACTGTAATGGCTTATTGCACTATTGCACTATTACAATTTTGTACTGATTTTGCTGCTGTCATAAAATTGGCAGTGGTTTTGCTGCTTTTGTTATAAAGTTTGTAATGATTTTGCTGCTGTTATAAATTTGGAAATGGTTTTGCTGCTGCTGTTATAAAGTTGGTAATGCTTTCAGTACTGTTATATATTTGCCAATGATTTGCTGTTGCTGTTATAAATTGGTATATAATGATTTTGTTGCTGTGGCAATGGTTTTGCTGCTGCTGTTATAAAGTTGGTAATGATTTACCTGCTGTTATAAATTTGGCAATTGTTTTGCTGCTGCTGTTATAAAGTTGGTAATGCTTTTGGTACTGTTATACATTTGGCAATAGTTTTGCTGTTGCTGTGCTGCTGTTATCAAGTTGGTATCCAATTTTTTTGGAGCTGTTATAAAGTTGGTAATGGTTTTGCTGCTGCTGTTGTAATGTTTCTGCTGACCACCAATTAATACAGTTCTGAATCAATGTTCGTCACACTCACGTCTCATTGTGGTGAGTTTGGAGATGAACCTGCTCCAGATTTGGGTTCTGTCCCTCCAATTACGCAACTCTCGCCGGACATCCAGGTCAGACCTTGATCCTGGATCTCCGAAAGGAGCAAAAGGCTCGAGCGCGAGCACACGTCTCCTCCACCTCCTGCCGACGGACTCCTTCTGCACGTATGTAAAGTGGCGTCAGTCCGTCTGGCTTTACTCGGCCAGCGGGTCGGGTCAGATGCGGGTCAGACCCGACCCGACGCGACGAGAGGAATCCTCGACTTCTTCGGCCGCGCGACGTGCGAACGCCTTCCTCCGAAGAGGTCCCCGTGGATGATGGATGGTCTTGGGACTTTTCTCACACGGGCATTGTTCGAGGATGTGGGAACGTCGGGGGGCTCCAGGAATGGGAGTTGTGGGACAGCGCGTTTTTCGGAGAGTTTAGAAAGTCCGCGCAGAGTTGAGAGTCTTTCGTGGATAGGAGAGGACCGCGGCGTAAATCACCCGCAGGAGACGACGGCGCAGATGTTGTTCTCAAGCGGCCGTAACTCATCCTTGGATTCCTAGATATCACTGCCTATAAACACTTAGCATGTAAACGACTTGGAAATGAATAGGTATCATCACCGCGGATAAAGGCTTGTTTGGGAGAGATTTATGCGAAGGTATCCGCAGGAACAGTTAGCACATAACGTCTTTCACAGATGTATGCCTCTACTGAAATATTTAACTATCAATAAATAGGCATGTAAAAATAGAAATATGCTTAACTCATGTCTTGACTGAACAACAGCTTAGTCAAGTAAAACATATTTCTTCATACATTACTGTGTAAATCCAATACAAAAATTAGTAGTAATACAGGATGATCTTCAAATTCTAATTATTCTTTATTACGAAGATTACGATCTAGCAGTACCAGTAAAATAAAATAAAAACAAATTTGATATTAGATTCGTATACAGTACACCTGAAACTATTTCTCCTGAAAATTAGACAAAGTTTCAGTATTAAATAAGGGAGAAAATCAAGCATATAACTTTCTGCATTGACAAGTAAGGGTTAGCTATTACTGAAATTTCAGAAAATTCGTGTTCAGTACACCTGAAACTAATTCTCCTGAAAGTTTGACTAAATTTCAGTATTAAATATTGGAGAAAATCAAACATATAACTTTCTGCATTGACAAGTAAGAGTTAGCTATTACTGAATTTTCTGAAAATTTATTATTTGCAAATTTGATATTAGATTCATGTACAGTACACCAGAAACTAGTTCTCTTGAAAATTTGACAAAGTTTCAATATTAAATAAGGGAGAAAATCAAACATATAATTTTCTGCATTGACAAGTATTGGTTGGCTATTACTCAAATTTCAGAAAATTTATTATTTGCAATTTTGATATTAAATTTGTGTAGAGTACACATAAATATAATTCTCCTGAAAATTTGACAGAGTTTTAGTATTAAATAAGGGGAAAAATCAAACGTATAACTTTCTGCATTGACAAGTATGTCTTAGCTATTACAGAAATTTCTAAAAATTTATTATTTGCAAATTTGATATTAGATTCTTATACACCACACCTGAAACTAATTCTCCTGAAAATTTGAAATATTTCAGTATTAAATAACAGAGAAAATCAAACATATAACTTTCTGCATTGACAAGTATGTGTTGGCTATTACTGAAATTTCTGAAAGTTAAATATTGGAAAATTTGATATTAGATTCATATACACCACACCTGAAACTAATTCTTCTGAAGATTTGAAAAAGTTTTAGTATTAAATAACAGAGAAAATCAAACAAATAACTTTCTGCATTGACAAGTATGGGTTAGCTATTACAGAAATTTCTGAAAATTTATTATTTACAAATTTGATATTAAATTCGTATACAGTACACCTGAAACTAATTCTCCTAAAACTTTGACAAAGTTTCAGCATGAAATAAGGGAGGAAATCAGGCATATAACTTTCTGCATTAGCAAGTATGGATTAGCTATTACTGAAATTTCTGAAAATTTATTATTTGCAAATTTGATATAAGATACATGTACAGTACACCTGAAACTAATACTTCTGTAAATTTGACAAAGGGTCAATAATAAATAAGGGAGAAAATCAAAAATATAACTTCTGCATTGGCAAGTATGGGTTAGCTATTACTGAAATTTCTGAAAACTTATTAGTTGCAAATGTGATATTAGATTCGTGTACAGTACATCGGAAACTAATTCTTCTGAAAGTTTGAGCAAGTTTCAGACATAAATAAGGGAGAAAATCAAGCATATAACTTTCTGCATTGACAAGTATGGGTTAGCAATTACTGAAATTTCTGAAAATTCATTATTTGCAAATTTGATAATATATTCGTGTACAGTACACCTGAAAGTAATTCTCCTGAAAATTTGTCAAAGTTTCAGTATTAAATAATGGAGAAAATCCAACATATAACTTTCTGCATTGACAAGTATGGGTTAGCTATAACTTAAATTTCTGAAAATTTGTTGTTTAGAAGTTTGATATTAGATTTGTATACAGTACACCTGAAACTAATCTCCTGAAAATTTGACAAACTTTCAGTACAAAATAAGGTAGAAAATCAAACATATAACTTTCGACATTGACAAGTATGGGTTAGCTATTACTGAAATTTCTGAAAATTTAATATTTGCAAATTTGATATTAGATTCATGTACAGTACACCTGAAACTAATTGTCCTGAAAATTTGACAAAGTTTTAGTATGAAATAAGGGAGAAATCAAACTTATAACTTTCTGGTTAGCTATTACTGAAATCTCAGAAAATTTATTATTTGAAAATTTGATATTAGATTCGTATACAATGGACCCTCACAAATGCCCAAAAGGGCAAAAAAATGGCTGCCCTGAAGCCACAAAGTCTAAGAAGTTCTTCCCTAGAGTAGGCAGATTTTAAATTGATATTTGTATTGGGTTCGTCGCTTGACGCACCTTAGAGTCTCCAGCGTCATGTTACATAATCACTTGCTATCGCTTTCCTATTTAAGTTTTTTCAAATCTGCTTGCAGAGTTTGAAAGCCAGTATATTAGTTGTATTTATATCAAAAACTGAAGGTTATAAGTTATATAATAATGAAGTTATTAATGTTGCAACTACAAATATTGTTTTATGAAATTTTACATACACAAGTAGCAAGATAACTTTTATAAACGGCAGTTGCTGCGAATTTCTAATAAAATCTGTTGACTGTATTACATATCTTTTATCAGAAAGAAATGGGCAGTCTAATAATAACAATAATAATAATAATAATAATAATAATAATAATAATAATAATAATAATAATAATAAAGATAATAAAAATAATAATCATCTCTACAGTTCGTCAATCTATGGCGTAATTGACAGATTTGACAGATCTGCATTAGGCTACAGACGGCAGATATTTTATTTTATTACAGTTTATTTGATTTAAGGCGCTGATTTCTGTAATTGTCATTTCCTAGAATGTGCCATAGAGGATTTGTATTAGGTAGTAAGTTGCGCAATTTTAATTGGTGAAATTACATACGTGACATAAATTAGCCCACTTCAAACGATAATCCGATGACAACAGTAATCATTGTCGAGTGAATATTTGCGAAGACATAAACGGCAACGATTTTAATTATGTAATTAGGTCACTTGGACGCTTTATCTCAAGACTTGTCTTGCCGCATTGATTAATGCAAACCTCTGAAAAAAAAACACCTAATTCCACGTTATATCAATCATTTCGGTAAACAAATAACTTGACTAATTGATGCGTTTTTAGCGTGCAGCCAGAAAAACGCGGACCCAATTTTTTACAGCTAGATTTTATGGTGAAAACTTAATTACTTTCGCCCGTAAAAATTCCGCAACGTGTAATTTCATCGGCATCTGTGCGAATCGGGCGGCGTTTGAAGAGTGGTTAATCCCCGCGGATTGCATTCCCATTATTTTTTTTTTGCGGCCTGGACCGTTTTAATGCGCGCAATTAATTTTTACGGTCGCGAATTGGAGAGGCACCACTGGCCAGGTTCTCTTGGATCTGCTCCTCGGAGGTGGAAACTGGCCGCTCTTCGGCGCAGGAGAAAAAACTACCGCTACACGTGCCGCGCTAGAAAAGGCACCTCTACCGGAGGAAACCGGAGGATTTCGTGTTTCCGGTCCGGCCATAGCGGACTACATTTCACGATCGGTTTGGGTTGAAATTGGAGTAGAGGTTTGGGACTCGATTACAGTAATTGTCTAGAGCACGGTCCGGTCGTAATTGCGTTTAGGTGGCACGGGCTGATTTTAAAATTGGGTTAATAGTTACATGATACCCAATTCCAGCAGTAATAGTAATAATAATACCGAAGCAACGAGCAGGAAATTGAACAAAAACGCGCTAAGGATTCAACGCGTGTTAGTATGCATTATTTTATTGCCGGCAAAAGCTCCCTGTGCGTGCTAGAATGTGATAATTAATCAATCAAAGATATGAACACCTAGTGTAGTCTGTAATGTATCACATTAATTATGATGTCCAGAATGAACCACATGCAATCAGGTCTAATAGCTCAAGGCACTTAATTATAAACTTAGGAATAACCTTAGTAAACATATAAGCGAATGATCCTAGAAAATTGTTAAAATATTGTTGAAAATAAGGAAAGAAAAATTGGGAATCCTTATAGTCCTTAAATACAGAAAAATTAAAAATCTTGAGATAGCATTGTCCATTGATGTTTCAACTAATTAGTAATCCCCAAATATGCAACTCAATTTTGGGCCAATTTAAAGCAAAAACAATCAAAATGAATTTATTATATGTATATTGTTTAGCATAAGGAAAACAGACTTGTATAATTAGCTGACCAATTGTAAATACACCAAACTCCAAAAATGGTTGAAGAAAATGTAAAGTAAAAAATAATTATTATTAGATCCTTATCATGGGGCCAAACAATGGTCAGGTTAAGTTAGGTTAGATCCACAGAGTCCACAGACAAACAATAACATATTTACCACTTTTTGTGTTGAATATGATATTGATAATATACTTGAGGAACATTAATTAGTATAAAAAACTTCATATATTTCAAAGATTAGTGTAAAAACTTCATTATTATTCTTCACTTAAAACTGGATCCAATAGAAACAAAATTTCAGTTTGTGTTGTAATGTTATTGCAAATTGCAACGTTTGCAGTGGAAATCACAGACTTTCCATTGAAAATTGCGAAATTTTCATTGTTAATTACAATGTTTAAATGTTAATTACAAATTACTAAATTTCATTATAAAATTATAAAAATTTCATTTGTAAGTTACAAAATTTTCACTATGGATTGCAAAATTTCATTGTCAACTCAATAATTTACATAGAAAATGATGTAGTTTTCAATGAAAATTATAGACTTTCAGCTGGAATTGTGAAACTTACATTACACATGTTCTGTTGTAAGTTGTAATATTATTCCAAGATGCAACATTTTCAGTGGAAATCTGAGGACTGTTCACTGAAAATTACGAAATTTATATTCTAAATTACAATCTTTCAGTGGAAATTGAGAGTTTTATGACATTCTAAATTTCATTGGAATATTATGAAGTTTCTATGTAAGTTATGTTAAGAGGTATAGAATTATTAAAATGTCCTTTTGAATTTACAAAATCTTCATTATAGATTGCAAAATATCATTGTCAACTCAATAATTTACATAGAAAATGATGTAATTTTCTGTGAAAATTATAAACTTTCAGCTGAAATTGTGAAACTTATATTACACATGTTCTGTTGTCAGTTGTATTTTTATTCCAAGATGCAACATTTTCAGTGGAAATCTGAGGACTTTTCATTGAAAATTACGAAATTTATATTCTTAATTACAATCTTTCAGTGGAAATTGAAAGTTTTATGACATCCTAAATTTCATTGGAATATTATGAAATTTCTAATTAAGTTATGTTAAGATGTAATTTTATTCCAAGATGCAACATTTTCATTTGAAATCTGAGGACGTTTCACTGAAAATGACGAACTTTTTATTCTTAATTACAATCTTTCAGTGAAAATTGAGAGTTTTATGACATCCTAAATTTCATTGCAATATTATGAAGTTTCTATGTAAGTTATGTTAAGATGTAATTTTATTCCCAGATGCAACATTTTCATTTGAAATCTGAGGACTTTTCATTGAAAATTACGAAATTTATATTCTTAATTACAATCTTTCAGTGGAAATTGAAAGTTTTATGACATCCTAAATTTCATTGGAATATTATGAAATTTCTAATTAAGTTATGTTAAGATGTAATTTTATTCCAAGATGCAACATTTTCAGTGGAAATCTGAGGACGTTTCACTGAAAATGACGAACTTTTTATTCTTAATTACAATCTTTCAGTGGAAATTGAGAGTTTTATGACATCCTAAATTTCATTGGAATATTATGAAGTTTCTATGTAAGTTATGTTAAGATGTAATTTTATTCCAAGATGCAACATTTTCATTTGAAATCTGAGGACGTTTCACTGAAAATGACGAACTTTTTATTCTTAATTACAATCTTTCAGTGAAAATTGAGAGTTTTATGACATCCTAAATTTCATTGGAATATTATGAAGTTTCTATGTAAGTTATGTTAAGATGTAATTTTATTCCAAGATGCAACATTTTCATTTGAAATCTGAAGACTTTTCATTGAAAATTACGAAATTAGTATTCTTAATTACAATCTTTCAGTGGAAATTGAGAGTTTTAAGACATCCAAAATTTCATTGGAATATTATGAAGTTTCTATGTAAGTTAAGTTAAGATGTAATTTTATTCCAAGATGCAACATTAAAAGCTCAAAACATGAAAAGTCCTCAGATTTCAAATGAAAATCTGAGAACTTTTCATTGAAAATTACGAAATTTTTATTCTTAATTTTTATCATTCAGTGGAAATTGAAAGTTTTATGACATCCTATATTTCATTGGAGAATTATGAAGTTTTAATGCAAGTTATAAAATTTGTAACTTCATTTTTATCTTTTACTGGATTTTTATCTTTTACTAATCCATGCCTCATTAGTAAATGGAACGAAAACTTACATTTTTTATTTCATAATATTGTAAACATTGGTCATTTTTATACTTGAGGAACATTAATGAATGTAAAAAACTTCATATATTTCAAAGATTAGTGTAATAACTTTATTATTATTCTTCGTGGGTTCCTCATGTTAAAGTTATAATATTTAATAAATAAGACGAATGTACTGCATTGACATGAAAATTGACAATAGTAATGAATAAGTAAGATGAATATATTTCTCTAACTTTGTGAAATATTTATTTGTGACCCGTTTCGGTTTACTCTAAGACCATCTGCAGGCAAAACTAAAAAATAAACCATAACATAAGAAATCTTATATTTCTAATGTTATTTATTTCTAATTATATTCCTATAATTAGTTTTAGTTCTAATATAAGCCTATTGCCTTATCACTTTTATATATATAAGTACTGTTTTGCATAACATTTTATGTTATGGTTATTTTTTTAGTTTTGCCTGAAGATGGTCTTATAATAAACCGAAACCGGTCACAAATAAACATTTCACAAAGTATTGTTTTGCATAACATTTCCTATGTTATGGTTATTTTTTTAGTTTTGCCTGAAGATGGTCTTATAGTAGACCGAAACCGGTCACAAATAAACATTTCACAAAGTTAGAGAAATATATTCATCTAATTTATTCATTACTATTGTCAATTTTCATTTGTTCCAAATTTCAATAATAACTCTTTTAAACTTCTAAAGATAGGCACACAATTTGTGCAATAATTTAAAAATAAAGTAAAATTTTCAATTATTCCAGATAAATTTTCAATTTTTCTGTTAATACAAAACTTGTTACTGTCAAAATTTTCATTGTCAACTCAATAATTTAAATAGAAAATGATGTAATTTTCAATGAAAATTATAAACTTTCAGCTGGAATTGTGAAACTATCAAATTGTCCTATCAAATGTCAATAATTCTATCAAAATTTCAATTACTCTTTCAAAATATTTATGTTTATTGTGTAAATATTAATAATTACTGTTAACTTTTGTAACACATTATTGGAAATCCAAACCTCATTAAGAATTTTTTGTTCCATAAAATTGTATGCATTTTGCATAATTCGGTATGTTTGTTCAGTTATGGATAATTTGGGTAGATTTCATTGTATTTACAATGTTTAAAATGTGTATATTTTCAATTGTTTGTACAAAATTTAGTTATACTACTTCACAAAATGTATGTTATGGTATGGTATGTATGGTATCGTATGGTATGGTATGGTATGGTATGGTATGGTATGGTATGGTATGGTATGGTATGGTATGGTATGGTATGGTATGGCATGTATGTATGGTACGGCATGTATGTATGGTATGGTTTCAATTTGGTTTAAATTTTGTTGTATTGATTACAATTATAACTTTTAGGGCTGAATTATACAACCTATAAACAATCTTAGTGCATTTTTCGAAAATTTTACAAAATATAACTTGTAGAGTGTTGAATTTTTTTTTCCAATTTTATCTTATTCAATAGGATTATGACTTTTGTAAAATTTTGGTTATTTTTTCTTAAGAATAGTCATGTTTTGGGTTCTTGGTTTCAATTTTGCCTAATTTTGGTTGGGTGGATTACAATTAAAACGTTTTAATTATAACACCTAAAAGGTTAGAAATATTTTGGTATCTTTGATTCAGTTATAATTTAGGTACTTTTCATTGTTTTTACAATATTTAAAATGTGTATATTTACACTTATATGTACATAATTTTGTTATCCTACTTCACAAAATGTATGATATGGTATGGTATGGTACGTTACGTATGTATGGTATGATACGGTTTTTGTGGTTTCAATTTGGTCTAATTTTAGTTGTATTGCTTACAATTATAACTTTTCGGACTGAATTATACAACCTATAAATAATCTTAGGCCATTTTTTGAAAATTTGCAAAATATAACTTGTAGGGTGTTGAATTTTTGGTTCCAATTTTATCTTATTCAATACGAATATGATTTTTGTCAAATTTTGGTTATTTTTTCTTAAAGATAGTCATGTTTTGGGTTTTTGGTTTCAATTTTGCCTAATTTTAGTTGTAATTATACAACCTGAAAGGTTGAAATTATTTTGGTATCTTTGATTCAGTTATAGATAATTTGAGTAGTTTTCATTGTTTTTACAATGTTTAAAATGTGTAATGTGTAAAATGTAAAATTTACAATTGTATGTATAAAATTTAGTTATACTACCTCACAAAATGTATGGTATGGTATGGTATGGCATGTTACGTATGTATGGTATGATACGGTTTCTGTGGTTTCAATTTGGTCTAATTTTAGCTATATTTATTACAATAAAACTATTAGGACTAAATTTTACAACCTATAAGAATCTTAGTGTATTTTTTTTTAATTTGCAAAATATAACTCGTTGGGTTTTAAATTTTTGGTTCCAATGTTATCTTATTTTGGTATCTTTGATCCAGATTTGCCCTATATTGATTGTTTTCATTCATGTCATCACCAGTCATCATATTTCAAAATGTTTGAATTTCAAAAATAGTCTTTCGTTTCTTGGTCACTTTGGTTTCTTTAGTTTCAATTTTGTGTAATTTTAGTTGTGTTGATTACAATTCGAGCTTTATAATTCAACAACAATAATAATACTCGTTATTAATGTTACCAATAGATTTACACAAGTCATAAAAAAAGAGGTATACAGTGTAACGTATAAATAATTGTTTATTATAACATATGTGTATTGGTAGATTTAACAATAAATAGTGGTATACATAACTTACGTAAAATCTATATAAAACATATTAATTGTGAGTACAAATAAATATTGACAAATCAGAAAATTGTATAAGATATTGGAAACCGCGATAAAAGATGATCACATATAAATAAAAAATACGAAGATATATATTGAATTTTGTAGTTTTAATGTTTTTACAGTTATGGCAGTATCACATGGGAATAGAATATCAATATAATCTTTATGTATTTTTTGCTGCCATCTCTGCAAAAATATATCAATTGTTAGATATAGTTTTCTTATATATCAATTTCATGTTATTTTAGTATCTCTTGAGCCTTAGATACCAAAATAACATGGAATTGATACATAAAAAACGAAATCTAACAATTGATGGAATTTGTTGGACTCTTTTTGGATTTTTGGTACCAATTTTTTCTTATTTTGGTATCTCTGATTCACTTTGGTCCTATATTGATTGCTTTCATTCATATCATCATCAGTAATGATATTTCAAATGTAACTATTCAAAATAGTCTTTCGTTTCTGGCCATATTTTTCTTTGGTTGCAATTTTGTGTAACTTTGGTTGTATTTTTTACGATTAAAACTTATCAATTGATGATTTTAATTAATACAATTCGAACTTTATAATTGAAAAATAATAGAATCTTGACGAATTTTTAGCTAGGCAAAATATATCAATTGTTAGATTTAGTTTTTTAATGTATCAATTTCATGTTATTTTGGTCATTTTGGTTTGTACATTTCATGTAATTTTTGTTGTATTGATTACAATTCGAACTTTCTAATGCAACAACAATAGAATCTTGATGTATTTTTTGCTGTTATTTTTGCAAAATATATCAATTATTAGATTTTGTTTTTTCATGTATCAATGTTATTTTGGTATCGATGATTCAGTTGTGTCTACTTATTTTTTTCGTGGTATTTATATAAAACATAACTTATTAGAGTTCGTAGTTTTGGTTTCTATTTAACCTTATTTAGGTATTTTTTAGTAGTAGTATTTATTGGTGTTGCATTAAAGTTTATTTAATTCTGCCTAATTTTGGTTGATTTCACTATATTTACAAACTTTTTAATTATGCAACTTAAAAAATAGTCTGATTTTGGGTTTTTGGTTTCAATTTTGGATGTGTTGATTACAGTTAAAACTGTTTAATTATACAACTCAAAAATAATCTAAGTGTTATTTTGTTTATATAATTTTTATGAAGGATTGTTTAAATAATCAAAAACTGAGTAACTTTTCTATACTTATTTCTGTACTAAAGTTAAGAAAAGTTGCTCAGTTTTCTGATTATTTGTGTAAGTTAGTTGTTATTGATTGTTGATAGATTTAGAGTGTTTGGTTTCAATTTTGTCTAATTTTTGTTTGTTTGGTTTCTGGTTATATCTAATTCTGGTTGTTTTAGTTAAGATCAAGACTGTTTAAATGTACAATATAAACAGAAAATTTAATTTTTGCTGCGAGAATTTTTACAAAAAATATATTTCTGTTCTTGTACTTACTGGTAAAGAATTAGATCTTTAAACTATAATAAAAACTTTCCCAAAATAATATTTGTTGCACTTATGCACTTATAGTGGCTGTTGCTTAAATATTTAATGTGTGGAAGGTATTTTTGTCATTGTTAAACTATAATTAAAACTTTCCCAAAATAATATGTTTTGCACTTATGCACTTATAGTGTCTGTTGCTTAAATATTTGATGTGTGGAAGGTATTTTTGTCATTGTTAAACTATAATTAAAACTTTCCCAAAATAATATTTTTTGCACTTATGCACTTATAGTGTCTGTTGCTTAAATATTTGATGTGTGGAAGGTATTTTTGTCATTGTTAAACTATAATTAAAACTTTCCCAAAATAATATTTTTTGCACTTATGCACTTATAGTGTCTGTTGCTTAAATATTTGATGTGTGGAAGGTATTTTTGTCATTGTTAAACTATATTTAAAACTTTCCCAAAATAATATTTGTTGCACTTATGCACTTATAGTGGCTGTTGCTTAAATATTTGATGTGTGGAATGTATTTTTGTCATTGCTGCCCCAATTATGTTTTTCTTGTCCCAGTTTGGGTAAAGTTTGCGTTTTGAGTATGTGGTGTTTTTGGTTGATTTTGACTAAATTTAAGGTAATATGCACTGGATACGTACCGAAAAAAAATCGAAAAACTGTGCCGGGCGGTTTTTGTAATCCTGCTCGAGTCCGAGAGCGTTCCTCGTGACCGGATGACACTAGTCCAGATGTTTTAAGGTAAAAAGGGGGCGCACACCACACACCAGCTTACGCGCTGTTCGGTTTGAGAATGGAATTCACCTGTCTCATGGTCTACCACTATAGCCACACACCATGCGGAGCGGCTCTTCGTGGGCCCCACCACGCGACCGCCTTCTGACCCAGACACGGCTCTCTGTACAGTTATTCCATCTGAGGCATCACCCCGGCCGTGGCTATTGAGCTATTTTACACGCCGCCAGAAGTAGGTAAATAATGCGAAATATCTCCGCACCTGTGGCCGATTCGCACACCTCGACGCGCCAGACCGAGAGGCTTCTCCGACGGCGACTCCTTCCTGCCGCCGCCCGGCCCGGAGGCGGCGGCGGCGGGGGCCCCGGGCCACCGGCGGCCCCTTCTGCGGGTCAGTGGAGTAAACGGTCCCCCCCTCGCTGGCGCGCGCGGCCCCCCGAGCCCGCCCGCGCCCGAAATAAGTTCTCTTATTTAAATTTTTTAAAGAATGCTGCTCATCTACTTTGCTCACCGCAAAGGGGCCCCAAGACGTCTCGATTAGCAACCCGCGGAAGGATTTCGCGACACCTTTATGTAACTACATTCGGCCAAAATACCAGTTTCAGTTTCTACGCGCCGTCCATTTGTCTTAGCAGCTCGCCCAACTACCGGGTTTGTTCAGCGGGTGTTTGCTCAGTGGACTACTTCACTTCGCAAAGCACATCCTGCACAGACCAAACAGATAAGTCCCACGTGGAAACTGGCGTATAATGCATCTCCTACGCATCTGATTAACGCTCGCAGCATTCAAATGCAGCTAATCAGATGCAGATTGCGTGCTGCACCGAGCGCACTCATGCAGATGCAAATCCCACACGCCTTCTCGATCGCAAATTAGTACCTGGATCTAAGCACGCCAACGCGATTAATTAGGCCAAGTCCCACAGTGACAAAAAACATAATTACCCAATAGATCATAACGGCCATTAAAATTATTGAAATCTGCCCAGTGACCAAGTTACTTAATTACTTACCCAACTGTAACCAATAAAAAAAAGTGGCAAAACTATTATACGAAGAGCTCCAACATGAAATTTACACAACTATTTCCGGTTGCTGCATTTCAGCCAACAAACTATTGGACTTTCCAATATTTCTTTCAAGCTAAAATATGAATTTTCAAGAGAACAGTTCCACATGCACAGACAGACAAACAGACACAAACAGTTTTCAAAGTGATGTCTCTCTGCCTGCTCTGAATAAGAATACTCGAAAATGGTTATTTTAGCAAAACTATCGATTTCGAAAATTTGCATGCTTAATCGAAAATTAATATAATACTAATAATAATATCAATAATAATCGGTTTATTCATGTCAGTACATACAAGTGTTTACATAAGTCAAAAATAGGTACAGTCATGCTTACATAAATCTAGTACAATAAATTAGGTTACAATAGCAATTTTATATAGCAATGTCAAATTGTTTGTACTAGATTTATGTGAGCATGACTGTACATAGAATATATAAAATTTCGTAACTCCAGCAGTCATAAAATACATGTAAAAAAATTTTACTACATTCAGAAAAAAGGGCGTATTATTTCATATCGTATCGATATCTGCTCTTATGTTGCTTAGGAACTCTTCAAGAGAATAGTAAGACATTCGACCCAACACAACTTTTAGCTTAGAAGTAAATTTCTTCACGTCTAAATCTTTTATCTCCTGAGGCAATATATTAAACAATTTTGCTGCTAGATGTCTGGTACCGTCCTGAATCCTACAAAAATCAAATAATACTCATATCTACCAAAATTACCATATTTTTTTCGAAAATTTCAATTATTGTGTGTAATTTCAGTTACAACAATCAAAATTGTAATAATTATCAAAATTGTGTAATATTTTTGTCAAACTTTGTACAAAACTTCATGTAAATTTATGAATGTACGAAAATTTAAGCTCCTTGCATATAATTTTCACATGGTAAATGGCTATCAATCATACACCGTTAAAACAGAGCGAGCGATGATGGAACAATGCCCTATTGAATGAACGCGCCAAATTATTATTTGTTTACTTGTTAACGGTCCATTTGCATGGGAATCCTCACTCACAGAACGCTTACACCGACACAGGATAATAATTTACGTTCATAAACTAGTTCAACATTCACGCAGCAAAATTTCGGCGGTTAAATGGCAAGGAAATAATTAATCGTCAGCAGTTTCCGGTTTACAACTGAGTAATGTTTTATAGTCAATTTTCTATTTATACAGGCATATTTTATTATTTTGAGTGTGTACTTTTTAAAATAAACGCCTCATTTGTTTCTGTATAATACCAAATAATTTTACATAAATTACAAATATTTTATTCAGTTCAGTCATTTTTAATGACATTTCAATTATCCTGCCAAACTTTCAGTTATATTTATCTAAATTTCGATTATAATATATATTACTTATAACTAATAAACTAAATAATAAAATAATTGGTTCGCAAAATTATTACACACAACACACACAATTTTTTTTTTATTCTGACCTCTTTTATTATTTTGAGGATTAAATAATTAAAATAATTGGTTCGAAAAATTATAACACACAGCAAGTTTTCACATAATTGCGTAGATTATTAGTCGTTATTTCCATCAGAGATTATTTATATAATTTTTTATCAAATTTCACGTTCAACGTTTCAATTTTGATACTAATCTTTGAAGTTTTGGAAAAATCAAAACAGAATTAATTGAAATATTAACACAAAACTCTGGAAATTTTGGATTAAATAATTGAAATTTTAGTTATTACCAAAATTATATCATGTTTCTCCAAAATTCCAGAGATTAATGTCAATAGGTTTATCAACTACGTGTTTATTTTTGGAAAACAAACTTTGATAAAGGTTTTAAAAATTTGACAATAGTAGGTAATGAAGTTTTCCAGAATTCTTTGAAGTATTGACTGAGTATATTGAAGTTTTTTTTCCAAAATTCCAGATTTTAATGTCAATAGGTTAATTAATTACGTGTTTATTTTTGGAAAACAAACTTTGATAAAGTATTTAAAAATTTGACAATAGTAGGTAATGAAGTTTTCTAGAATTCTTTGAAGAATTTGCCCATATCTCTAGAATTTTGAAAAAATTATTAAAATGGTAGTAACTAATATTTCAATAATTTTTTCTAAGATTAGTGTCAAAATTTCAAATAATTCTGCGAAAACTTCTAAACAGTATTATTATCAAATTTTTATTTACTCGATCAAAATTTAGTTATTCTGTCTACATTTTGTTAACTTATATCATATTTTCAATAGTTCCTGTCCAAATTTCAATTATTTGTAACAAATTTTCAATCATTTTAATCAGAATTTCAGGTATTCTGTCAAACTATCATTATTATTGCCAAATTATGTATTATCCTATAATAATTGCAATTGCTTCATCAAAATTTTAATCATTATTGTGAAAATTATAATAAGGACTGCCTCAAGTTTGGAGTATAAATGTTAATGTGGATTGATAATGATCCTGAACAAATCAAAACTTTAGTCACATCATTTTCAATTATTTCTCACACTATTTTAATAATTTTTAACTTTACTGAAATTTCTGAAATTTTTATTATTGCATGTTAATTATCAGATATCTATTCAGTATTCGTGAAACTATCTCTCATGAAAATTTGACAAAGTTTCAGTATTAAATAAGTGAGAAAATCAACACAATAACTTTATGCAATGACAAGTATGAATTAGTCAACACTGAAATTTCTAATTTTTTTTATTGCATATTAATTATCAGATATCTGTTCAGTATTCCTGAAGCTAACTCTCATGAAAATTTGACAAAGTTTCAGTATTAAATAAGTGAGAAAATCAACACTATAACTTTAATAACTTTATGTAATGACAAGTATGAATTAGTCAATACTGAAATTTCTGAAAATTTATTTATTGCATATTAATTATCAGATATCTGTTCAGTATTCCTGAAGCTAACTCTCATGAAAATTTGACAAAGTTTCAGTATTAAATTAGTGAGAAAATCAACACAATAACTTTATGCAATGACAAGTATGAATTAGTCGATACTGAAATTTCTGAAATTCTTATTATTGCATATTAATTATCAGATATCTGTTCAGTATTCTTGAAGCTAACTCTCATGAAAATTTGACAAGTTTCAGTATTAAATAAGTGAGAAAATCAACACTATAACTTTAATAACTTTATGTAATGACAAGTATGAATTAGTCAATACTGAAATTTCAGAAAATTTATTTATTGCATATTAATTATCAGATATCTGTTCAGTATTCTTGAAGCTAACTCTCATGAAAGTTTGACAAAGTTTTGGTTTTAAATAAGTGAGAAAATCAACACAATAACTTTATGCAATGAGAAGTATGAATTAGTCAATACTGAATATACTGAAAATTTATTTAATGCATATTAATTATCAGATATCTGTTCAGTATTCCTGAAGCTAACTTTCATAAAAATTAATAATAATAATAATAAAGAATATTTATTAGCAAATAACGCTACATAATATACAAAATTTCAACAAAAAACAACAAAAGAAAACACACAAATAGCAACTACAATCTTCATATTAACATAAATTTAATTCTATTTACTACATCTACTATTTTCTATTTACAGTCAATCAATTCAAACACATAGTCCCTCACCTGAGACTTAAACCTATGAAAATGTATCTCATTTTTTATGTGACAGGGCATGTTGTTATTTGACAAATTTGACAAAGTTTCAGTATTAAATAAGTGAGAAAATCAACACTATAACTTTAATAACTTTATGTAATGACAAGTATGAATTAGTCAATACTGAAATTTCTGAAAATTTATTTATTGCATATTAATTATCGGATATCTGTTCAGTATTCCTGAAGCTAACTCTCATGAAAATTTGACAAAGTTTCAGTATTAAATAAGTGAGAAAATCAACACTATAACTTTAATAACTTTATGTAATGACAAGTATGAATTAGTCAATACTGAAATTTCTGAAAATTTATTTATTGCACATTAATTATCAGATATCTGTTCAGTATTTCTGAAGCTAACTCTCATGAAAATTTGACAAAGTTTTAGTATTAAATAAGTGAGAAAATCAACACAATAACTTTATGCATTGACAAGTATGAATTAGTCAATACTGAAATTTCTGAAAATTTATTTATTGCTCATTAATTATCAGATATCTGTTCAGTATTTCTGAAGGTAACTCTCATGAAAATTTGACAAAGTTTTAGTATTAAATAAGTGAGAAAATCAACACAATAACTTTATGCAATGACAAGTATGAATTAGTCAATACTGAAATTTCTGAAAATTTATTTATTGCATATTAATTATCAGATATCTGTTCAGTATTCCTGAAGCTAACTCTCACGAAAATTTGACAAAGTTTCAGTGTTAAATAAGTGAAAAAATCAACACTATAACTTTAATAACTTTATGTAATGACAAGTATGAATTAGTCAATACTGAAATTTCTGTTTTTTTTTATTGCATATTAATTATCAGATATTTGTTCAGTATTCCTGAAGCTAACTCTCATGAAAATTTGACAAAGTTTTAGTATTAAATAAGTGAGAAAATCAACACAATAACTTTATGCATTGACAAGTATGAATTAGTCAATACTGAAATTTATGAAAATTTATTTATTGCATATTAATTATCAGATATCTGTTCAGTATTTCTGAAGGTAACTCTCATAAAAATTTGACAAAGTTTCAGTATTAAATTAGTGAGAAAATCAACACAATAACTTTATGCAATGACAAGTATGAGTTAGTCAACACTGAAATTTCTGTTTTTTTTTTATTGCATATTAATTATCAGATATCTGTTCAGTATTCCTGACGCTAACTCTCATGAAAATTTGACAAAGTTTCAGTATTAAATATGTGAGAAAATCAACACTATAACTATATGCAATGACAAGTATCATCCTTTAGATGGATTCGAATCAGAAACCTCTAGCGCCTAGAGCGTGTGCTTAAATGACGTTCATAGAATGTAGTATGCAGTATAATGTCTCCTCGGTTTTCAAGACCTTTCAGGAAAATAGTACCTTTTCATTACAGATACTATTTACAATTGAAACAACGTTGTCTTTTACAAGGATTCGAACTAGAAACCCCTAGAGGGTTGAACGTGTGCATAAATGGCATTTGTAGAGCGGAGTCGGCAGTACAATGTTAAAATATCGTTTAAAAGAGTTTTAGATGTCTGGGTTCGTCGCTTGATCGCGCATAGAGTCTCTAGGACCATTTTGCATAAAGGTATGTAACTTGTTTCAAAATCAAAATTTTCGCAAACTGTTTCTGGATTTAGAAAGTCAGATACTTGCATATTACAGTGCAATATATGAACTGAACATTTTTGGATGATAAATTGGATAAATCGCAGATCAAACACAAAATTTCAAAATTTGGATATTAAAAATTTTTCGTACGTAGCAAGATAATTTCATTATAATTTAGAATGTATCGAATCGGCATTTCGAAATTGATGGTTTTTAAAAATGAGCAGAAATATTTTTTTATAAAAAAGTGTGAGGGGTAAATACAATGCACTTCGCTTGTGCTTGCCTAATAGCGAACGCATCGTAGCGGAATTGGGCATCCCATTCGGAATACTAAAAGACTAAAAGCCGGTGCTGCGCGCGAGTGGTCAGTGGAACACCTTGTACGAAGAGAGAACAAACAAGGCCAAGGTTTGAGGGGCACTCCCAGCTCCGCGATTGACCGCCGCTAATACACATCCTCTTATCCTCTTGTTCTCCATGGGTGTTAACAACGGGGCCTTATCTCTCGCCTCGCACGCACCTATCGCCCATCAATCACCGCACGCACAAAAGAGGACACCCTTTATTTTCGGGCGACCCGACGGGCCCCCATTACACCGTGCCAAATCGGAGCAATTACGGGCGAGGCGAGCCGCAGATGCCTCGCAAAAACCCGGGCTCAATTACGGGGATTAAATGAACCATGACCCAGAGGTAACAAGCTGCTAAAAGTCTTCTGCACGTCACTTAGCCCATGGCGAAAAAATGGACGCTTCCTCAAATACGAATCTGAATTACACGGTTTTTCGTAAGATACACGAAAATTATCATGTTTTTGTCTGCATTACACATAGTCATTGGATTCTAGTTACTGCTTTATTTCATAATCATTGGCTACTACGACGATATATCAATGTATTTAATACATCGATATTAATAAAATTGATGATTCTTGAATACCCAAAAATCGCGATTTTTGCAAATTTTAAAGTTGTTGCTAGAGACTTTCGAAGTACATTCCCTGATTAATTGGACCCTCCTGATTCCAAAAAGCCCACTTCCAGGTCTGTAACCCCATCGGTTCCCAACATATCGCCCTTCAAAGTTTGAGAGAACCAAAACACAGCAAAAATCTCTATTTTGAGAACCATCCGTCCAATCTTGTTGCCATTAGTTAATTAAGTAACCTTTTCCAATATAATTAGTACAGAGATTGTTCTCCTCTGATCTTCTTCCTGTTCATCATGCAGTACTTATGAAAATCCCTCAGATGAACAATTAACTGGCATTTTCTCCTCCGATTGTCTTCCTTTGTCCTTATTCCTTCCTGTGTGCGTTTTTTGCCGGCTGGAGTATCTCTGTCCGCTCTAATCGTCCGGCCGAATATGTAACAAGTTCCCGTGTAGATCCTGCAGTCAAGGTCAGCCAGCATTCCGACGTGACTGCGAACCTCCTTACTGACCCAGTATTTTCACTTCCTGCATCGCTCGATCATCTCTCGACCTGTTCGCTCGCATCTGCGTCCTCTCTTTTCGCCACCTTTTGCCCGGCGACGGCGGCAGACCACCCGGCGCCTTCCTCACGCACTTTTCACGCACTGTCTCTCCTCCGACATGTCCGAACAGGACGATTTCTCGCAGGAATAGTTATTATTCAGTAACGTTATTCTTGGGCATGCATATATTATTAGTTCAAAATCCATATAGAGAGTGTTTTGTTTTACAAAATTTTAATGTAAAAAGTTTTCCTATGTATCTGTAGTATGTATACGTATCTGAGTCTATGTATTAAAAAAAATAATCCAAAAAAGTTGTACTTTTTGTTAACTCCATTGAAATTCAGTGTAACTGGGTACATACTGTATATAATTTTGAAGATATCACTTAAGTTTATGTTTTTTCTTAATGAACTTCTTCCCAAGGTATCATTTTCTATCGGAAGTTGCAAATAATCATAACAATCTTTACGTTATTAACAACTGACGTAAATAGTTGATTGGATGTTAGGCTGAACGATTACCTTAAATTTCTAAGCCAGGAAACCTGAAAGTACTACAACTTTCATATTCGATAACAGTTTTTGGTCAGCATCATTTTCATTCAACATTAACATTTTTACTCGAGGCCTGAATCAGTTCAATCCTTATTATAATTTTTACAATAATGATTAAAATTTTGCTAAAGCAATTGAATTTTTTATAGGATAATACATAATTTGGCAATAATAATCATACTTTGAAAGAAATCCTGAAATTCCGATAAGAAATTAAGACAGAATTAAGAAAGATAATTAATATGCAATAAAAAAAACAGAAATTTCAGTGTTGACTAATTCATACTTGTCATTGCATAAAGTTATTGTGTTGATTTTCTCACTTATTTAATACTGAAACTTTGTCAAATTTTCATGAGAGATAGTTTCAGGAATACTGAATAGATATCCGATAATTAATATGCAATAATAAAAATTTCAGAAATTTCAGTATTGACTAATTCATACTTGTCATTGGATATAGTTATAGTGTTGATTTTCTCACTTATTTAATACTAAAACTTTGTCAAATTTTTATGAGAGTTAGCTTCAGGAATACTGAACAGATATCTGATAATTATTATGCAATAAATTAATTTTCAGATATTTCAGTATTGACTAATTCATACTTGTCATTACATAAAGTTATTAAAGTTATAGTGTTGATTTTCTCACTTATTTAATACTGAAACTTTGTCAAATTTTCATGAGAGTTAGCTTCAGGAATACTGAACAGATATCTGATAATTAATATGCAATAAATAAATTTTCAGAAATTTCAGTATTGACTAATTCATACTTGTCATTGCACAAAGTTATTGTGTTGATTTTCTCACTAATTTAATACTGAAACTTTGTCAAATTTTCATGAGAGTTATCTTCAGGAATACTGAACAGATATCTAATAATTAATATACAATTAATAAATTTTCAGAAATTTCAGTATTTACTAATTCATACTTGTCATTGCATAAAGTTATAGTGTTGATTTTCTAACTTATTTAATACTGCAACTTTGTCAAATTTTCATGAGAGTTAGCTTCAGGAATACTGAACATATATCTGATAATTAATATGCAATAATAAAAATTTCAGAAATTTCAGTATTGACTTATTCATACTTGTCATTGGATATAGTTATAGTGTTGATTTTCTCTCTTATTTAATACTAAAACTTTGTCAAATTTTCATGAGAGTTAGCTTCAGGAATACTGAACAGATATCTGATCATTAATATGCAATAATAAAAAATTCAGAAATTTCAGTATTGACTAATTCATACTTGTCATTGCATAAAGTTATTGTGTTGATTTTCTCACTTATTTAATACTGAAACATTGTCAAATTTTAATGAGAGTTAGCTTCAGGAATACTGAACAGATATCTGATAACTAATATGCAATAAATACATTTTCAGAAATTTCAGTATTGACTAATTCATACTTGTCATTGCATAAAGTTATTATGTTGATTTTCTCACTAATTTAATACTGAAACTTTGTCAAATGTTCATGAGAGTTAACTTCAGAAATACTGAACAGATATCTAGTAATTAATATGCCATAAAAAAAACAGAAATTTCAGTGTTGACTAATTCATACTTGTCATTGCATACAATTATAGTGTTGATTTTCTCACTTATTTAGTACTAAAACTTTGTCAAATTTTCAGGAGTATTAGCTTCAGGTATACTAAACAGATATCTGATGATAAATATGCAATAAATAAATTTTCAGAAATTTCAGTATTGACTAATTCATACTTGTCATTGCATAAAGTTATAGTGTTGATTTTCTCACCTATTTAATACTAAAACTTTGTCAAATTTTCATGAGCGTTAGCTTCAGGAATACTGAACAGATATCTGATAATTAATATGCAATAAATAAATTTTCTGAAATTTCAGTATTGACTAATTCATACTTGTCATTGCATAAAGTTATTGTGTTGATTTTCTCACTTATTTAATACTGAAACTTTGTCAAATTTTCATGAGAGTTAGCTTCAGGAATACTGAACTGATATCTGATAATTAATATGCAATAATAAAAATTTCAGAAATTTCAGTATTGACTAATTCATACTTATCATTGCATAAAGTTATAGTGTTGATTTTCTCACTTATTTAATACAGAAACTTTGTCAAATTTTCATGAGAGTTAGCTTCAGGAATACTGAATAGATATCTGATAATTAATATGCAATAAATAAATTTTCAGAAATTTCAGTATTCACTAATTCATACTTGTCAATGCATAAAGTTATAGTGTTGATTTTCTCACTTATTTAATACTGAAACTTTGTCAAATTTTCATGGGAGTTAGCTTTAGGAATACTGAACAGATATCTTATAATTAATATGCAATAAATAAATTTTCAGAAATTTCTGTATTGACTAATTCATACTTGTCATTACATAAAGTTATTAAAGTTATAGTGTTGATTTTCTCACTTATTTAATACTGAAACTTTGTCAAATTTTCATGAGAGTTAGCTCCAGGAATACTAAACAGACATCTGATAATTAATATGCAATAATAGAAATTTCAGAAATTTCAGTATTGACTAATTCATACATATCATTGCATAAAGTTATAGTGTTGATTTTCTCACCTATTTAATACTAAAACTTTGTCAAATTTTCATGGGTGTTAGCTTCAGTAATACTGAACAGATATCTGATAATTAATATGCAATAAATAAATTTTCAGAAATTTCAGTATTGACTAATTCATACTTATCATTGCATAAAGTTACTGTGTTGATTTTCTCACTAATTTAATACTGAAACTTTGTCAAATTTTCATGAGAGTTAGCTTCAGGAATACTGAACAGATATCTGATAATTAATACGCAATAAAAAAAAATCAGAAATTTCAGTATTGACTAATTCATACTTGTCATTGCATAAAGTTATAGTGTTGATTTTCCCACCTATTTAATATAAAACTTTGTCAAATTTTCATGAGAGTTAGCTTCAGGAATACTGAACAGATATCTGATAATTAATATGCAATAAATAAATTTTCAGAAATTTCAGTATTGACTAATTCATACTTGTCATTGCATAAAGTTTAAGTGTTGATTTTCTCACCTATTTAATACTAAAACTTTGTCAAATTTACATGAGAGTTAGCTTCAGGAATACTGAACAGATATCTGATAAATAATATGCAATAAATAAATTTTCAGAAATTTCACTATTGACTAATTCATTCTTGTCATTGCATAAAGTTATAGTGTTGATTTTCTCACCTATTTAATACTAAAACTCTGTCAAATTTTCATGAGAGTTACCTTCAGAAATACTGAACATATATCTGATAATTAATGTGCATTATATAAATTTTAGAAATTTCAGTATTGACTAATTCATACTTGTCATTGCATAAAGTTATAGTGTTGATTTTCTCACCTATTTAATACTAAAACTTTGTCAAATTTTCATGAGCGTTAGCTTCAGGAATACTGAACAGATATCTGAAAATTAATGTGCAATAAATAAATTTTCAGAAATTTCAGTATTGACTAATTCATACTTGTCATTGGATAAAGTTATAGTGTTGATTTTATCACCTATTTAATACTAAAACTTTGTCAAATTTTCATGAGAGTTAGCTTTAGGAATACTGAACAGATATCTGATAATTAATATGCAATAAATAAATTTTCAGAAATTTCAGTATTGACTAATTCATACATGTCATTGCATAAAGTTATTAAAGTTATAGTGTTGATTTTCTCACTTATTTAATACTGAAACTTACCATATGAAAGGAGTAATATTTTCCCCAAAAGGTCCCGAAAAGCAAAGAGGCAAAAGGAATTTTTACCTGAAAAACTATTCAAAATAATGTATACATGTACGGATGTATGTATATATGCCACATTTTTCAGCTATTAACTCGCTTTGGTCAATGTTTTGCTCGATGTATGCTACATTTTTTCAGCTATTCACTGTCTTTGCCCGATTTTTTCCTATATGCTGCACCCCAAACCAAACCTTACTTGAATTTACCAAAAAATGTAAGATACTCCAATCATTGAATTGAATATCGTTAGTTAAATTTTACATGAAACAAAATTGTGAAAATTAAAATGTGTCCTGTAACATACTTTAATATAAAAAAAGTTTTGTAATTCCCAGAAATGGTTAAGTCTGAAATCCGTGTGTTGATTTTGAGCAAGAATTTGTCCTGATTTGGTGACCTTTGAGGCAATTTATGGACGCACTAATTAACGACCACCGATCAGAAATGGATCTCTCTGTCAACGCTTCGGCGTTCCTCCGGGACATGAGCGTTGGAATTTCTTTTTCAACTTAATGAGCCGGAAAATCGTTCTTTGCGCGTTTAACTTAACAGTAACCACTGTTTGTCTTCACATGAGACTTTCGGGCGTGGGAAAATCGCTTCTTTGCCACCCTGATCGGCGAAATTAACGGGCCCTCATTTGCATACCGGCGGCCTCACAGATGTGTCAAAGATTCGCACTTGCTGGCCATTACTGATGGGCACTTCTTTCTCCTGCCGCTGCGCACAAACCGGCAGCTCCTATTAGAATTTATAATGCTGGAGCTAATTATGATCGTATTAATACTAACTGTACACGTTTTTATGTATTAATTAATTACGGCGTTATTGTGGAAAATTATAACGCTTGTTGTAGTCTGGTTTCTTTTTCGAACAGGTCAAATTCGTAAATTACGACTCTGACAGCGGATTCCTATCAGATGATTGAGATTCGGAAATGGAACATTCTTTTGCTACGAGCCGCAGCAATTCCAATAACATTAATTCAATCATTTATTGCTTCAAAGCCACAACAGGTTCATCCATTACTCAAATGGAATACTTTGAATAACACCTCATTTAGTCTTTTAAATTACTAGCAAATTACGAATACCAATAAGTTGAAAAGATATATACCAATGCAGAAAAACAGCCAACAAAAGTTTATTAAGTTTCCACATGTTTTGTGGAAAGACGAGAAAATTCTATCAATGTATAAAAATATTTTAAAATATTGCTAATACAGTAAAAATATGATAATTGCAACTGCAACATTCATACTTAATTGTTTTTCGTCATTACAATAGAATTTGATTAGAAAATTGAAACCACTTAACGTAAGATCTGTCAATCGTCATACTTATGAAAAAAATTAATCAAAAATCGTTGCTCTTATAGAGAGTTAAGGAGTTGCATTTATGTAACTTTATGTATGTATTTTTGTATTGCAAATCAAGAAATTGCAAGAAATTTTAGTCATGCCAAATATAAAACATGTTTCGTAAGTTTCATTAATCAAATTATGTGTCCAACTTGTTAGTTGATCATAAGTAGGTACATCACAGTTTTTAGAAGAAAAAAAAGTTTTCTAGAGACGTTATTTTTTTTTTTTATCTTGGGTAGGTCCCCTAAAGCTCCTCAGCACTTTGCCCTCTGTAGTCCTTTTGTGCTTTAGAGACGTTATACTTCTTGTAAATTTCTGCGTATGTTGCTTACAAACTTTTAACATCGTTTCCGTTGAAATTTAATAACAATGCATTAAATTTCCTCGCAACTTTTCATCCGTTTTTCTCGTCAATTTCCTTTTGGAACCGTGCCGATCCGCCGCCAATTAGGCTCGCGGTCGCGGAAATCAACCTATATTTTTTCCTCTACTTGCAGCCGTAACCATCCGTCGACAATCAAGCGAGAGACCGTAACAGGAGCGATAAAACTTAATCACAATAATGATGCGATCAGTTATGCGGCGGAAAAGTATAATTTAGCAATTACAGAAAATAATATTTCTCGGCGCAAGGAATTCGATGATGAGCGGCGATTAGGAGGCGCCGCGCCGCCGAAATCATCGATGATTATTGATTCTGGGCCGGCCGAATTACGCCACTTCGGCGGAAAAAATATGGTAATTCGTTGAGTTGCATCATGTGCATTTTATGTGGAGTGGCTTTTGGTGGCCAGGTTTTATTAAAATTGTCACGTCGTGGAAGCATTAACACAAAACTAAACGAAGGATCAACACAGGCAATGAAAGAATACAGCAGTAATGAATTAAGAACCTACGCAATATATATATATATATATATATATATATATATATATCGGGTATCTGAAAAAACCCGTACACAAATTATGTTGGTAGCACTCCAAAGTTTCCAAATTACAATTGTCAGCACTGACGTTTTGACAGTTTAGCTGTCACTCTGACAGCTTACAGCGGCGTGCCGATAGAATTATTAAAAACCATCTTCTTGACTATCTCAAAATGTTTACACCAAAATAAGATGCGTACATCCTAATGGCCCAAATTTATAGTACAACTCAAACCCCAAACGGATCGTGGAAGTTATTCTCTTCAATCCTGTTTATATTTGATTCCTAATATTTATTGGTTACGTTACTCAAGCCCATTGAAATTATCCCGCACGCCCCATAACAGTACCAACTGAAGAAAAATAATATCCAAGATACCAACATAAATGGCGTATGGTCTTTTGCAGGCACCCTGTACATGTCTCTAACTGGAACTATCGTTCACGTACTTAGATTATGATTAGTAATACTGTGACAGAAATATTCGCAATTTTTACGCAACAACTGAAATTTTAGCAAAATTGATCGAAAATTTGCTGGCTATAATTGAAATTTTCACAAATTTAGCAGTAATTATTAAAATATTCATAATAATCATTAAAATTTGGACTGTGTAATCGAAGAATACATTGTTGAATGTTGCTAATATAATTGACAATTTGACAGCATTAACTAAATTTTGATAATTTTTGCACAAGAATTTATTTTCTATCTTTCTATCATAACTCCACAATTTTATCAATCAGGAGTTTTGTTTTATGTTATGACTCCCTAAGTGGTTAAATATCAATTATTTTCCTACAATTCATCTACTAAATGTACCCATTAAATAAAGTGGTCATAGTAAAAAAAAATGCAGGAATAATTCACGTTTTGCAGAAATATTTAAAATTGCAAAGTAATTCTTAAAAAAATTTGGCATAAAATAATTGAAGTTTTGCAGAAATATTTAAAATTGCAAAGTAATTCTTAAAAAAAATGAAATTGTAAACCTATTGGAATGCACAAACAGTGCGAAAACAATGATTAATTGAAAAATCAATTTTTATTAAAGTCAATGATTTATTTTTAATAAATCATTGATTGATCAAATCATTTCAACAAAATCATTTGATTTAAATCATGATTTAAATCAATTGAATTAAATCATACCAACTCTGACTTATGGCATTCAAATTTTCTTTAATCATATACATATCTCTAACTGGAACTACCGTTCACGTACTTAGATTAGGATTAGTAAAATTGTGACAGAAATATTTGCAATTTTTATGCAATAACTGAAATTTTGGCAAATTTGATCGAAAATTAGCTAGCTATAATTGAAATTTTCACAAATTTGGCAGTAATTGTTAAAATATTCATAATAATCATTAAAATTTGGACTGTGTAATCGAAGAATACATTGTTGAATGTTGCTAATATAATTAACAATTTGACAGAATTAACTAAATTTTGATAATATTTTTTGCACAAGAATTGATCTCTTTCTATCATAACTCCACAATTTTGTCAATCAGGAGTTATGTTTTATGGGATGACTCTCTAAGTGGTCAAATATCACTCAATTTTCTACCATTCATTTACTGAATGTACCCATTAAATAAAATGGTCATAGTAAATAATGTTGGCAAAAATGAATAATTCAAGTTTTACAGATATATTTAAAATTGCAAAGTAATTCTTAAAATTTCTGCAGGAATCATTATTTTTTTGACAAATAATCGAAGTTTCATAACTCTAGCATTTCATCAATGAAATGATTTTATGATTTATGATTATGAGGAGTTATTTTATGATTCTCTATATGGTTAAGTATCAATAAGTTTCCTCCATTCATTTACTGAATTTACCCATAAAATAAAGTGGTCATAATAATAAATTGAAATTTCATAAAAATCTTTCAAAGTTTGACAGGAATAATTCAAGTATAACAGAAATATTTAAAAATTGCAAAGTAATTCTTAAAATGTCTGCAGGAATCATTAATTTTTTACAGATAATCGAAGTTTCATAACTCCAGCATTTCGTCAATGAGGAGGTTATTAGGAGAATAATTCTTAAAAAAATTTAGGAATCATAAACTTTTCACAGTTTCAAATTCTCGAAGTTTCGAAAATCGAAGTTTCATAACTTTAGCATTTCATCAATGCGGACTTATTTTATGATTCTCTATGTGGTTCAATATCAATAAGTTTCCTCCATTCATTTACTGAATTTACCCATAAAATAAAGTGGGCATAATAATAAATTGAAATTTCATAAAAATCTTTCAAATTTTGGCAGGAATAATTCAAGTATTACAGAAATATTTAAAAATTGCAAAGTAATTCTTAAAATTTCTGAAGGAATCATTAATTTCTTTACATAGAATTGAAGTTTCATAATTCCAGCATTTCGTCAATGATGAGTTGATTAGGAGAATAATTCTTTAAAAAAATTCATGAATCATAAACTTTTCACAGTTTCAAATTCTCGAAGTTTCGAAAATCGAAGTTTCATTACTTTCGCATTCATCAATAAGGAGTTATTTTATAATTCTCTATGTTGTTAAACATCAATAAGTACCCTCCATTTATTTACTAAATTTAGCCATAAAATAAAGTGGTCATAATAATAAATTGAAATTTCATAAAAATCTTTGAAATTTTGGCAGGAATAATTCAAGTGTGACAGAAATATTTAAAAATTGCAAAGTAATTCTTAAAATTTCTGCAGGAATCATTAATTTTTTACCTATAATCGAAGTTTCATAACTCCAGCATTTCGTAAATGAGGAGTTAATTAGGAGAATAATTCTTTAAAAAAATTCACGACTCATAAACTTTCACAGTTTCAAATTCTCGAAGTTTCGAAAATCGAAGTTTCATAACTTTAGCATTTCATCAATAAGGAGTTATTTTATAATTCTCTATGTTGTTAAATATCAATAATTACCCTCCATTCATTTATTAAATTTAGCCATAAAATAAAGTGGTCATAATAATAAATTGAAATTTCATAAAAATCTTTGAAATTTTGACAGGAATAATTCAAGTTTTACAGAAATATTTAAAAATTGCAAAGTATTTCTTAAAATTTCTGCAGGAATCATTAATTTCTTTACATATAGAAGTTTCATAACTCTAGCATTTCAGCAATGAAATGATTTTATGATTTATGATTATGAGGAGTTATTTTATGATTCTCTATATGGTTAAGTATCAATAAGTTTCCTCCATTCATTTACTGAATTTACCCATAAAATAAAGTGGTCATAGTAATACATTGAAATTTCATAAAAATCTTTCAAATTTTGGCAGGAATAATTCAAGTGTTATAGAAATATTTAAAAATTGTAAAGTAATTTTTAAAATTTCTGCAGGAATCATTAATTTATTACAGATAATCGAAGTTTCATAACTCCAGCATTTCGTCAATGAGGAGTTAATTAGGAGAATAATTCTTAAAAAAAAATCAGGAATCATAAACTTTTCACAGTTTCATATTCTCGAAGTTTCGAAAATCGAAGTTTCATTACTTTAGCATTTTACCAATAAGGAGTTATTTTATAATTCTCTATGTTGTTAAATATCAATAAGTTTCCTCCATTCATTTACTGAATTTACCCATTAACTAAAGTGGTCATAGTAAAAAATTGAAATCTGATAAAAATCTTTTAAAAATCTTTTAAGAATATTAAAATTGCATAGTAATTCTTAAAATATTCGCAGAAATCATTATTTTTTTAGAGATAATTAAATAGGATTATTATCAATTTCGCAGTGATAATGAAATTTTTAAAGAAGTATGAAATTTTCGTAAAAATATATTTGAAATTTTGATAAATTTAGTATTCATTATTAAAATAATAGCATTAATCAATACAAATTTAAAAGAATAATTGACACGTAGACTGTACCAATGAAATTATGATCAAATAGTTACAATTTAATACAATAATTGAAATTTTATCAATGTTGTTTGAAATTTGGTAGATTGGATTGAAATTTTGGCAATATTGGTAGTAATTTATAAAAATATTTATTGCAAGCAATAAAATTTTAGCAGAGTAATAAACATTTTGGTACAGTATAAGTATGACAATAATACATTTTGATACAATACGTTGAAATTTTGAAACATGAAATGAAATAAATTATGGCAGGGCTGGCATAAATCATGATTTTAAAAAAATCAAATAAATCATGATTTAATTGATTGATTTGTTTTTGTTTTTATATTTTTTATCAATTTTTGCCAGTTTAGATGTGATTTAAAATAATTGCTCTTCATGAAGCTTCAAATCAAATGATTTTTTTTTAATAAATTCTTGAATTGATGAACAATAATTGATGATTTAAAAAACGGTGTGTCTGTATGTGATGGATAAAAAATAGAAGAATAGAAAATTATTTTACTTCCTTGCAATTATCTATTTTAAAGCATGCTAAATCTATAGTTATATTATATTTTTAATTGTACACCTATTGGAATGCACAAACAGTGCAAAAACAATGATTAATTGAATAAATCAATTTTGATTTAAATCAATGATTTATTAAAAAAAATCATTTCATTTAAATCACACCAACCCTAACTAGTGGCATTCTAATTTTCGATGAGTCTTGATCAACTTGATTTTTAGATCAGTCCACAGCAGTTTGATTTTTTCAACAAATTTTTAAATTATCGATTTTTGGTGGTAATTAATGCCAGATAACCCATGCATGAAAAAAATTGTTTTCTAATGAAGCATCCCTAAAATATTTTTATACATGGTTGAAATCGGAATTTTTCACTCTTTTGAATGCTATTAAAATCCAATATTGCGGCCATAAAAAAATCAAAAGTTGACTATGAAAATTTGGGCACCTAGTTGCCGCAGAAAATGTTTGGTACTGTCATCAGAAAGATCACGTCAAAAAATGTAAGAGTGCCAAGTTTCGTAAAATTTCCTCCAAAAGTAAAAAAGTTAAAAGTAAAAGAAAATGGAAAGTGCAATTTTTCAGTTTTTCGGCGATATTTCAGGAACTGTGCAAAATATCCCAGATTTCGTTTCAGTATATTGAAAGGCACAAAAATTAGAAACTTCTATCCCATATATATATATATATATATATATATATATATATATATATATAAACAATCTTTATTGGGCTATCGACCCCATGGGGTCTTTCCGCCTCTTCTATCCCATTTGACCAACTCTGTATATTTTTCCGTTTAATAGATCCTAATGGTGGGCGTCGTAAAAGTGACCACCCTGTATAAGTGTGCTATTACACCTATAGTTTCTGATTTAACAATTATTACCGAATATATCTGTTTTCTCTCCATTATTATTTAATAAATACATAAAATTTGATATGCTCCATCAACCTCACTACATATGGAACAAAACAATAACTATTTATTGCCAGTTTCTAAAATTCCATAGCTGCTCATAGATTAATAACTGTCACACATTTTCAGTTCCTGCTTGCATTAAAAGAATACATAATTTCCGCATTCTAGCCACATAAATACGTAATTAATGCAAAAGCACTTAGAAACACAAGAGCCAATTTACGTATTATTGTTACTGGTAATTAATTTTGCATAAACATATGCTAGATTACCTGTAATTTAATATAATTATACACATCAAATTAAGACTGCGAAATTATACATCAATGCAGGCAAAATAACATTATTGATTTGTATGTATGAAGAAGAAGAATAAGAAATTTATTGCCAGGGTATAATATACCCTGGCACCATAAATTAGTATTTATGTATACCCATAAATTAATATTTATGTATATATTGGTATGTTGTTAGATGTTTTGGTCCGGGCAAAGGGCTATCGACCGGAGTCTTTCCGCCCTTGTTGGTCATTGTCCTTGGTTTAGTCCATTTCCAGGGAATACAGTATCTCTTTTATGGTGACTTTGGGTTTTTTCTTTTCCAGGTGTCTTGTATGTATGATTTCTTAATATTTATGTATATATTGGTATGGTGTTAGATGTTTTGGTCCTGGCAAAGGGCTATCGACCGGAGTCCTTCCGCCCTTGTTGGTCATTGTCCTTGGTTTAGTCCTTTTCCAGGGAATACAGTATCTCTTTTATGGTGACTTTGGGTTTTTTTTCTTTTCCAGGTGTCTTGTATGTATGATTTCTTAATATTTATGTATATATTGGTATGGTGTTAGATGTTTTGGTCCTGGCAAAGGGCTATCGACCGGAGTCCTTCCGCCCTTGTTGGTCATTGTCCTTGGTTTAGTCCATTTCCAGGGAATACAGTATTTCTTTTATGGTGACTTTGGGTTTTTTTTTCCAGGTGTCTTGTATGTATGATTAAATTATTACATACGTTTTCCTATTAAGAAATTATTACTCCTTTCCTATTATTACTCTTTTATAACTCTTTTATTATTACTCTTTTTCTATTATTTTTATTTATTTATTTAATCATGTCCCTTTCTACCATGTAGGGTGTAGGGTTTTACAGTTTATTGTTTCTTCATGTAGGTTTCTCTCCATTTTCTTCTATCTTGTGTTAGTTGTTTGATTCTTTCCCATGTGAGAGCAGGCAGAGAAAAGTGGGTTATTTCTCTGCCTGCTCTCTGATTCTGTCGTTCCAGGTTTTTCTTGGTCTTCCCTTATATGATGTCTCTTCTATCTTGTGTTAGTTGTTTGATTCTTTCCCATGTGAGAGCAGGCAGAGAAAAGTGGATTGTTTCTCTGCCTGCTCTCTGATTCTGTCGTTCCAGGTTTTTCTTGGTCTTCCCTTATATGATTTTCCCGTAGGTCTTGTCTCATACACTATTTTTGTCTGTCTGTTATCGTTCATTTGGCAAACATGCCCGAACCATCTCATTTGACCTTCTGTGATTATATCATTTATGTCTGTTTTTTTTAATTATTACTCAATAATAAACCTATTTTTGTCGTGCCCAAAAAATGTTAACACAATCGGCAATTGAGGCAATCGGCAATCGGAATTGCATAATTGGCAATCGATCAATTTTTACTTCCATTTGCGTAGTAAATGTATTACGATAATTACCAAAATTTCCGAATTTTTTTTTTTTGCAGGAATATTCGTTATAGAATTTTCTTATTCGGAAAAATTCGTTATTAATTTATTGTTGTGTTTGTTTGTCTATGCTGTTTCTGTAGCCTAGACCTGTGAACAATAACATTTAGACATAGTATTTAACAATTTGGTACAATATATGTATGACTAAAAACAATTTATTTTTAAAACTTTAACCAACTAGAAATGACACCTTTTTTTACCCGTGAACCACTTCTAAATATTATATTACATAACAGCCCCCCTTCCCCCATATATTACACTATATATCTAAACTGGAAACTAATTTTACCGTGTACGAATTACAAACAAAATTTCTGTACCCGGCGCCTCCACCAGCTATGCACAATCAAAATTAATTCATAACAATTTCAAATATTAGAAATAAAATTTCGCATTCATAATTATGGCAAATTAATTAATTCAAATGGATGCCCAATCAGTTTCTGCGTATTATTTTTATTGTTTTTAAGAATTATGTTGACATAATTCAACAAAACAAAAAATCAAAACAAAACAAAGCAACTGATAAACTTCATTTATTCGCATTTGTCGCGTTATTTGTATAATAAAGGGATACTTATGTGGTATCATCAGAAAGCTATTTTTATTGTTTTTAAGAATTATGTCGACATAATTCAACAAAACAAAAAAATCAAAACAAAACAAAGCAACTGATAAACTTCATTTATTGGCAATTGTCGCGTTATTTGTATAATAAAGGGATACTTATGTGGTATCATCAGAAAGCTAATATTATTGCCTATTAGAAATAACCAAAATATACAGGGGGTTCCATTAAAGAAAATGAAGCTTATAGCTTTCACGTGTTTATTTGATTTTCAATTGTTCTTCTGAAATTAGGATTAAATAGACGACAAAAACTTTTTTCTTCAATTTTTTTTCTATCTGTAACATTGCACCTTAAGTATTATACATTTGATTTATATTTGGTAAATTTGATTTATTTTGATTTGTTTTTTTTTAACTGGTACAACTATGCATAGTGATGACCTCCACTAGGTGTGTTCGTCAAATTTTAAATACTTTAACTACATAATTATTCTTTGCAGTACCTTATTGTACACTTAGATTTTAAAGTGTCGCTGGCAATTGTGCATACCAACGCCTCCTGAATACTTATGGCTAGATCGCGATCTACATTATTAGCTTTCCCATTTCTGTGCGCTCACGTACATAAGTCTGTGAGTGAATTTGAAAAATCCTGTGGCGCACAGTAAATGACGGACTCGCAAATTTTCTCAGGTTTTTGGGGGGCGGCAGGGCACGTCCGGCCCTGATCTCGTTTCCGGGCGGCCAACTTTTCCCGGCTGAAGAATTTCAACGCGCCGGAAAATCGCACCTAGACCCCGCAAGTAAATGAATAAGCAAGACCGATGAATGGTCTCGAAAAGAATCTGTGACGCGTCCTACAAATTATTTTATGAGCATACTTTTTGTGCTCGGCCCCCGGGGCACGGGCGCCCCCCTCCCATGCCTCCGCGGTTATTTAACAAGCGCACGAAGACGGAGAAATTATAAAACCGACCATTTTTTCCTGTCCTCTCTTCTCTCGCATCTCGCGGAGTTCAAACGGGACAGTCTAAATGTATCTGTTTTAATTATCACCGACGGTCAGCGGTGCTCTGGCCGTTTGATTTTTATGTAATCGTGACCGGATTTAATGGGGGCGAGACGAGACCGCTCTGGTAACGCTGGTCGATTATAAATTTGAGCCAATTAATGGTTAAATTATTTCATATCACTTTATTGCTTCCGTGCGCTCTCACTCTGGGATTTAAACCACAAACCTACCGCTAATCCTGAATCCCCATTAGCGCTGAACTACAAAATCATTTAATTACTGACAAGAACATTTCTACCAATCCACTAACTACTACTATTGCAAAGTATCCCATAAAGTACATATAAATTTGAATGGTTTATAACTTTTAAATCTGCAAAAACTTCTTATAAGTGACTGAATAAGAGTGAAAATCAACGATTTTAAGTTATGGGGACTATGGGGACGCATATTTTGAGCGCTCGTCCATTCTCGTATTCCCACAACTCCCTGAGTTACAGTGCGTTTCTAGAAAATAATCCGTTTTTTTGAAAAATATTTCTGTCTTCTTAAGCCCCCCCTGAATAAACGCGATCGCCCACGGGGGGCCACAATGGCTCTTTTTGTATTAAAGAAACATTGAAATTAATTTCAAAATAATTCAGCAAATGTCTCTGCGAAATCGGAAGATTCAGCAGAAATACCAAAACATTTCACTATTAAAATTTGGTATTTATTATTAAAAAAATGTAATGAAAATTTGGAAATTTCCAATAGAAATGTCCAGTGGATTATGTTTCAACTGCAAAATGCGAAAAAAGTTTCTATGTTATTCATACATGTCTAGAAACTTGTATTTTACAGTACAAGTGAGACTTTTACAGATGAGGCTTTGAAGGATAAGAGTTTTGAAACTCGAAGCGAGGACTGTATAAAGAGTTCATAGACAAATGTCGTTATGCATTTTTTTGTTTTAAAGATACATTAAAATTAATTTCAAAATAATTTAGCAAATGTCTCTGCGAAATCGGAAGATTCAGCAGAAATACCAAAACATTTCACTATTAAAATTTGGTATTTATTATTAAAAAAATGTAATGAAAATTTGGAAATTTCCAATAGAAATGTCCAGTGGATTATGTTTCAACTGCAAAATGCGAAAAAAGTTTCTATGTTATTCATACATGTCTGGAAACTTGTATTTTACAGTACAAGTGAGACTTTTACAGATGGGGCTTTGAAGGATACGAGTTTTGAAACTCGAAACGAGGACTGTAAAAAGAGTTCATAGGCAAATGTCGATATGCATTTTTTGTTTTAAAGAAACATTAAAATTAATTTCAAAATAATTTAGCAAATGTTTCTGCGAAATCGGAAGATTCAACAGAAATACCAAAACATTTCACTATTAAAATTTGGTATTTATTATCTATGGCTCACGGTGCTTGTATTTGGGGCCTCTATGACCCCTCCAAATTTCGTCCGAATCGGTTGAGGCGTTTTCGAAATGGAATTTCATCGAGATGGCAATAAACGCGACATTTTCGAATATTTCGAAAATTAAGACGTCTTCGGAAGTATATCAAGTGTGGTCTGGTATGAACCGTATGGCTCCCCTGAATCGAATGAGACTATCGCCATCGAGATTGGACCGTGCGTTTAGAAGTTTAATTTTATCAGCCCTTTATTGCAATTTTTTTAAATTTCCCAACTTTCAGGGCGGATATCTCGAGAACCGCTGGGGCTAGGACACTGAAAGTGTGCTCATTGGAATCGGGAGGGTCCAATTGGTCGAGGCATGTGTCTCTAATATCATTCGGAGCAACTCGAAAAATTGCGATTTTTCGGATTTTTTGTTTAGTCGATTTGATCGGAAAATCATCGATTTTACGTTTTGCCAACTGGGCGCTCTACCAAGCGGCACATTTTCAAATCATTTCATGGGGACTTAGCCCCATATGTGGCGCATATTTTGAGCGCTCGTCCATTCTCGGATTCCCACAACTCCCCGAGTTATAGCGCTTTTCGTGAAAAAAGTGCGTTTTTTTGAAAGATATTTCTCTCTTCCTAAGGCCACCCTGGACAAACGCGATCGCCCACGGGGGGCCACTATGGCTCACTGTGCTTGTATTTTGGCCCTCTATGGCCCCTCCAAATTTCGTCCGAATCGGTTGAGGCGTTTTCGAAATGGAATTTCATCGAGATGGCAAAAAACGCGACATTTTCGAAAATTTCGAAAATTAAAACGTCTTCGGAAGTATATCAAGTGTGGTCTGGTATGAACCGTATGGCTCCCCTGAATCGAATGAGACTATCGCCATCGAGATTGGACCGTGCGTTTAGAAGTTTAATTTTATCAGCCCTTTATTGCTATTTTTTTAAATTTCCCAACTTTCAGGGCGGATATCTCGAGAACCGCTGGGGCTAGGACACTGAAAGTGTGCTCATTGGAATCGGGAGGGTCCAATTGGTCGAGGCATGTGTCTCTAATATCATTTGGAGCAACTCGAAAAATTGCGATTTTTCGGATTTTTTGTTTAGTCGATTTGATCGGAAAATCATCGATTTTACGTTTTGCCAACTGGGCGCTCTACCAAGCGGCACATTTTCAAATCATTTCATGGGGACTTAGCCCCATATGTGGCGCATATTTTGAGCGCTCGTCCATTCTCGGATTCCCACAACTCCCCGAGTTATAGCGCTTTTCGTGAAAAAAGTGCGTTTTTTTGAAAGATATTTCTCTCTTCCTAAGGCCACCCTGGACAAACGCGATCGCCCACGGGGGGCCACTATGGCTCACTGTGCTTGTATTTTGGCCCTCTATGGCCCCTCCAAATTTCGTCCGAATCGGTTGAGGCGTTTTCGAAATGGAATTTCATCGAGATGGCAAAAAACGCGACATTTTCGAAAATTTCGAAAATTAAAACGTCTTCGGAAGTATATCAAGTGTGGTCTGGTATGAACCGTATGGCTCCCCTGAATCGAATGAGACTATCGCCATCGAGATTGGACCGTGCGTTTAGAAGTTTAATTTTATCAGCCCTTTATTGCTATTTTTTTAAATTTCCCAACTTTCAGGGCGGATATCTCGAGAACCGCTGGGGCTAGGACACTGAAAGTGTGCTCATTGGAATCGGGAGGGTCCAATTGGTCGAGGCATGTGTCTCTAATATCATTTGGAGCAACTCGAAAAATTGCGATTTTTCGGATTTTTTGTTTAGTCGATTTGATCGGAAAATCATCGATTTTACGTTTTGCCAACTGGGCGCTCTACCAAGCGGCACATTTTCAAATCATTTCATGGGGACTTAGCCCCATATGTGGCGCATATTTTGAGCGCTCGTCCATTCTCGGATTCCCACAACTCCCCGAGTTATAGCGCTTTTCGTGAAAAAAGTGCGTTTTTTTGAAAGATATTTCTCTCTTCCTAAGGCCACCCTGGACAAACACGATCGCCCACGGGGGGCCACTATGGCTCACTGTGCTTGTATTTTGGCCCTCTATGGCCCCTCCAAATTTCGTCCGAATCGGTTGAGGCGTTTTCGAAATAGAATTTCATCGAGATGGCAAAAAACGCGACATTTTCGAAAATTTCGAAAATTAAAACGTCTTCGGAAGTATATCAAGTGTGGTCTGGTATGAACCGTATGGCTCCCCTGAATCGAATGAGACTATCGCCATCGAGATTGGACCGTGCGTTTAGAAGTTTAATTTTATCAGCCCTTTATTGCTATTTTTTTAAATTTCCCAACTTTCAGGGCGGATATCTCGAGAACCGCTGGGGCTAGGACACTGAAAGTGTGCTCATTGGAATCGGGAGGGTCCAATTGGTCGAGGCATGTGTCTCTAATATCATTTGGAGCAACTCGAAAAATTGCGATTTTTCGGATTTTTTGTTTAGTCGATTTGATCGGAAAATCATCGATTTTACGTTTTGCCAACTGGGCGCTCTACCAAGCGGCACATTTTCAAATCATTTCATGGGGACTTAGCCCCATATGTGGCGCATATTTTGAGCGCTCGTCCATTCTCGGATTCCCACAACTCCCCGAGTTATAGCGCTTTTCGTGAAAAAAGTGCGTTTTTTTGAAAGATATTTCTCTCTTCCTAAGGCCACCCTGGACAAACGCGATCGCCCACGGGGGGCCACTATGGCTCACTGTGCTTGTATTTTGGCCCTCTATGGCCCCTCCAAATTTCGTCCGAATCGGTTGAGGCGTTTTCGAAATGGAATTTCATCGAGATGGCAAAAAACGCGACATTTTCGAAAATTTCGAAAATTAAAACGTCTTCGGAAGTATATCAAGTGTGGTCTGGTATGAACCGTATGGCTCCCCTGAATCGAATGAGACTATCGCCATCGAGATTGGACCGTGCGTTTAGAAGTTTAATTTTATCAGCCCTTTATTGCTATTTTTTTAAATTTCCCAACTTTCAGGGCGGATATCTCGAGAACCGCTGGGGCTAGGACACTGAAAGTGTGCTCATTGGAATCGGGAGGGTCCAATTGGTCGAGGCATGTGTCTCTAATATCATTTGGAGCAACTCGAAAAATTGCGATTTTTCGGATTTTTTGTTTAGTCGATTTGATCGGAAAATCATCGATTTTACGTTTTGCCAACTGGGCGCTCTACCAAGCGGCACATTTTCAAATCATTTCATGGGGACTTAGCCCCATATGTGGCGCATATTTTGAGCGCTCGTCCATTCTCGGATTCCCACAACTCCCCGAGTTATAGCGCTTTTCGTGAAAAAAGTGCGTTTTTTTGAAAGATATTTCTCTCTTCCTAAGGCCACCCTGGACAAACGCGATCGCCCACGGGGGGCCACTATGGCTCACTGTGCTTGTATTTTGGCCCTCTATGGCCCCTCCAAATTTCGTCCGAATCGGTTGAGGCGTTTTCGAAATGGAATTTCATCGAGATGGCAAAAAACGCGACATTTTCGAAAATTTCGAAAATTAAAACGTCTTCGGAAGTATATCAAGTGTGGTCTGGTATGAACCGTATGGCTCCCCTGAATCGAATGAGACTATCGCCATCGAGATTGGACCGTGCGTTTAGAAGTTTAATTTTATCAGCCCTTTATTGCTATTTTTTTAAATTTCCCAACTTTCAGGGCGGATATCTCGAGAACCGCTGGGGCTAGGACACTGAAAGTGTGCTCATTGGAATCGGGAGGGTCCAATTGGTCGAGGCATGTGTCTCTAATATCATTTGGAGCAACTCGAAAAATTGCGATTTTTCGGATTTTTTGTTTAGTCGATTTGATCGGAAAATCATCGATTTTACGTTTTGCCAACTGGGCGCTCTACCAAGCGGCACATTTTCAAATCATTTCATGGGGACTTAGCCCCATATGTGGCGCATATTTTGAGCGCTCGTCCATTCTCGGATTCCCACAACTCCCCGAGTTATAGCGCTTTTCGTGAAAAAAGTGCGTTTTTTTGAAAGATATTTCTCTCTTCCTAAGGCCACCCTGGACAAACGCGATCGCCCACGGGGGGCCACTATGGCTCACTGTGCTTGTATTTTGGCCCTCTATGGCCCCTCCAAATTTCGTCCGAATCGGTTGAGGCGTTTTCGAAATGGAATTTCATCGAGATGGCAAAAAACGCGACATTTTCGAAAATTTCGAAAATTAAAACGTCTTCGGAAGTATATCAAGTGTGGTCTGGTATGAACCGTATGGCTCCCCTGAATCGAATGAGACTATCGCCATCGAGATTGGACCGTGCGTTTAGAAGTTTAATTTTATCAGCCCTTTATTGCAATTTTTTTAAATTTCCCAACTTTCAGGGCGGATATCTCGAGAACCGCTGGGGCTAGGACACTGAAAGTGTGCTCATTGGAATCGGGAGGGTCCAATTGGTCGAGGCATGTGTCTCTAATATCATTTGGAGCAACTCGAAAAATTGCGATTTTTCGGATTTTTTGTTTAGTCGATTTGATCGGAAAATCATCGATTTTACGTTTTGCCAACTGGGCGCTCTACCAAGCGGCACATTTTCAAATCATTTCATGGGGACTTAGCCCCATATGTGGCGCATATTTTGAGCGCTCGTCCATTCTCGGATTCCCACAACTCCCCGAGTTATAGCGCTTTTCGTGAAAAAAGTGCGTTTTTTTGAAAGATATTTCTCTCTTCCTAAGGCCACCCTGGACAAACGCGATCGCCCACGGGGGGCCACTATGGCTCACTGTGCTTGTATTTTGGCCCTCTATGGCCCCTCCAAATTTCGTCCGAATCGGTTGAGGCGTTTTCGAAATGGAATTTCATCGAGATGGCAAAAAACGCGACATTTTCGAAAATTTCGAAAATTAAAACGTCTTCGGAAGTATATCAAGTGTGGTCTGGTATGAACCGTATGGCTCCCCTGAATCGAATGAGACTATCGCCATCGAGATTGGACCGTGCGTTTAGAAGTTTAATTTTATCAGCCCTTTATTGCTATTTTTTTAAATTTCCCAACTTTCAGGGCGGATATCTCGAGAACCGCTGGGGCTAGGACACTGAAAGTGTGCTCATTGGAATCGGGAGGGTCCAATTGGTCGAGGCATGTGTCTCTAATATCATTTGGAGCAACTCGAAAAATTGCGATTTTTCGGATTTTTTGTTTAGTCGATTTGATCGGAAAATCATCGATTTTACGTTTTGCCAACTGGGCGCTCTACCAAGCGGCACATTTTCAAATCATTTCATGGGGACTTAGCCCCATATGTGGCGCATATTTTGAGCGCTCGTCCATTCTCGGATTCCCACAACTCCCCGAGTTATAGCGCTTTTCGTGAAAAAAGTGCGTTTTTTTGAAAGATATTTCTCTCTTCCTAAGGCCACCCTGGACAAACGCGATCGCCCACGGGGGGCCACTATGGCTCACTGTGCTTGTATTTTGGCCCTCTATGGCCCCTCCAAATTTCGTCCGAATCGGTTGAGGCGTTTTCGAAATGGAATTTCATCGAGATGGCAAAAAACGCGACATTTTCGAAAATTTCGAAAATTAAAACGTCTTCGGAAGTATATCAAGTGTGGTCTGGTATGAACCGTATGGCTCCCCTGAATCGAATGAGACTATCGCCATCGAGATTGGACCGTGCGTTTAGAAGTTTAATTTTATCAGCCCTTTATTGCTATTTTTTTAAATTTCCCAACTTTCAGGGCGGATATCTCGAGAACCGCTGGGGCTAGGACACTGAAAGTGTGCTCATTGGAATCGGGAGGGTCCAATTGGTCGAGGCATGTGTCTCTAATATCATTTGGAGCAACTCGAAAAATTGCGATTTTTCGGATTTTTTGTTTAGTCGATTTGATCGGAAAATCATCGATTTTACGTTTTGCCAACTGGGCGCTCTACCAAGCGGCACATTTTCAAATCATTTCATGGGGACTTAGCCCCATATGTGGCGCATATTTTGAGCGCTCGTCCATTCTCGGATTCCCACAACTCCCCGAGTTATAGCGCTTTTCGTGAAAAAAGTGCGTTTTTTTGAAAGATATTTCTCTCTTCCTAAGGCCACCCTGGACAAACGCGATCGCCCACGGGGGGCCACTATGGCTCACTGTGCTTGTATTTTGGCCCTCTATGGCCCCTCCAAATTTCGTCCGAATCGGTTGAGGCGTTTTCGAAATGGAATTTCATCGAGATGGCAAAAAACGCGACATTTTCGAAAATTTCGAAAATTAAAACGTCTTCGGAAGTATATCAAGTGTGGTCTGGTATGAACCGTATGGCTCCCCTGAATCGAATGAGACTATCGCCATCGAGATTGGACCGTGCGTTTAGAAGTTTAATTTTATCAGCCCTTTATTGCTATTTTTTTAAATTTCCCAACTTTCAGGGCGGATATCTCGAGAACCGCTGGGGCTAGGACACTGAAAGTGTGCTCATTGGAATCGGGAGGGTCCAATTGGTCGAGGCATGTGTCTCTAATATCATTTGGAGCAACTCGAAAAATTGCGATTTTTCGGATTTTTTGTTTAGTCGATTTGATCGGAAAATCATCGATTTTACGTTTTGCCAACTGGGCGCTCTACCAAGCGGCACATTTTCAAATCATTTCATGGGGACTTAGCCCCATATGTGGCGCATATTTTGAGCGCTCGTCCATTCTCGGATTCCCACAACTCCCCGAGTTATAGCGCTTTTCGTGAAAAAAGTGCGTTTTTTTGAAAGATATTTCTCTCTTCCTAAGGCCACCCTGGACAAACACGATCGCCCACGGGGGGCCACTATGGCTCACTGTGCTTGTATTTTGGCCCTCTATGGCCCCTCCAAATTTCGTCCGAATCGGTTGAGGCGTTTTCGAAATAGAATTTCATCGAGATGGCAAAAAACGCGACATTTTCGAAAATTTCGAAAATTAAAACGTCTTCGGAAGTATATCAAGTGTGGTCTGGTATGAACCGTATGGCTCCCCTGAATCGAATGAGACTATCGCCATCGAGATTGGACCGTGCGTTTAGAAGTTTAATTTTATCAGCCCTTTATTGCTATTTTTTTAAATTTCCCAACTTTCAGGGCGGATATCTCGAGAACCGCTGGGGCTAGGACACTGAAAGTGTGCTCATTGGAATCGGGAGGGTCCAATTGGTCGAGGCATGTGTCTCTAATATCATTTGGAGCAACTCGAAAAATTGCGATTTTTCGGATTTTTTGTTTAGTCGATTTGATCGGAAAATCATCGATTTTACGTTTTGCCAACTGGGCGCTCTACCAAGCGGCACATTTTCAAATCATTTCATGGGGACTTAGCCCCATATGTGGCGCATATTTTGAGCGCTCGTCCATTCTCGGATTCCCACAACTCCCCGAGTTATAGCGCTTTTCGTGAAAAAAGTGCGTTTTTTTGAAAGATATTTCTCTCTTCCTAAGGCCACCCTGGACAAACGCGATCGCCCACGGGGGGCCACTATGGCTCACTGTGCTTGTATTTTGGCCCTCTATGGCCCCTCCAAATTTCGTCCGAATCGGTTGAGGCGTTTTCGAAATGGAATTTCATCGAGATGGCAAAAGACGCGACATTTTCGAAAATTTCGAAAATTAAAACGTCTTCGGAAGTATATCAAGTGTGGTCTGGTATGAACCGTATGGCTCCCCTGAATCGAATGAGACTATCGCCATCGAGATTGGACCGTGCGTTTAGAAGTTTAATTTTATCAGCCCTTTATTGCTATTTTTTTAAATTTCCCAACTTTCAGGGCGGATATCTCGAGAACCGCTGGGGCTAGGACACTGAAAGTGTGCTCATTGGAATCGGGAGGGTCCAATTGGTCGAGGCATGTATCTCTAATATCATTTGGAGCAACTCGAAAAATTGCGATTTTTCGGATTTTTTGTTTAGTCGATTTGATCGGAAAATCATCGATTTTACGTTTTGCCAACTGGGCGCTCTACCAAGCGGCACATTTTCAAATCATTTCATGGGGACTTAGCCCCATATGTGGCGCATATTTTGAGCGCTCGTCCATTCTCGGATTCCCACAACTCCCCGAGTTATAGCGCTTTTCGTGAAAAAAGTGCGTTTTTTTGAAAGATATTTCTCTCTTCCTAAGGCCACCCTGGACAAACGCGATCGCCCACGGGGGGCCACTATGGCTCACTGTGCTTGTATTTTGGCCCTCTATGGCCCCTCCAAATTTCGTCCGAATCGGTTGAGGCGTTTTCGAAATGGAATTTCATCGAGATGGCAAAAAACGCGACATTTTCGAAAATTTCGAAAATTAAAACGTCTTCGGAAGTATATCAAGTGTGGTCTGGTATGAACCGTATGGCTCCCCTGAATCGAATGAGACTATCGCCATCGAGATTGGACCGTGCGTTTAGAAGTTTAATTTTATCAGCCCTTTATTGCTATTTTTTTAAATTTCCCAACTTTCAGGGCGGATATCTCGAGAACCGCTGGGGCTAGGACACTGAAAGTGTGCTCATTGGAATCGGGAGGGTCCAATTGGTCGAGGCATGTGTCTCTAATATCATTTGGAGCAACTCGAAAAATTGCGATTTTTCGGATTTTTTGTTTAGTCGATTTGATCGGAAAATCATCGATTTTACGTTTTGCCAACTGGGCGCTCTACCAAGCGGCACATTTTCAAATCATTTCATGGGGACTTAGCCCCATATGTGGCGCATATTTTGAGCGCTCGTCCATTCTCGGATTCCCACAACTCCCCGAGTTATAGCGCTTTTCGTGAAAAAAGTGCGTTTTTTTGAAAGATATTTCTCTCTTCCTAAGGCCACCCTGGACAAACACGATCGCCCACGGGGGGCCACTATGGCTCACTGTGCTTGTATTTTGGCCCTCTATGGCCCCTCCAAATTTCGTCCGAATCGGTTGAGGCGTTTTCGAAATGGAATTTCATCGAGATGGCAAAAAACGCGACATTTTCGAAAATTTCGAAAATTAAAACGTCTTCGGAAGTATATCAAGTGTGGTCTGGTATGAACCGTATGGCTCCCCTGAATCGAATGAGACTATCGCCATCGAGATTGGACCGTGCGTTTAGAAGTTTAATTTTATCAGCCCTTTATTGCTATTTTTTTAAATTTCCCAACTTTCAGGGCGGATATCTCGAGAACCGCTGGGGCTAGGACACTGAAAGTGTGCTCATTGGAATCGGGAGGGTCCAATTGGTCGAGGCATGTGTCTCTAATATCATTTGGAGCAACTCGAAAAATTGCGATTTTTCGGATTTTTTGTTTAGTCGATTTGATCGGAAAATCATCGATTTTACGTTTTGCCAACTGGGCGCTCTACCAAGCGGCACATTTTCAAATCATTTCATGGGGACTTAGCCCCATATGTGGCGCATATTTTGAGCGCTCGTCCATTCTCGGATTCCCACAACTCCCCGAGTTATAGCGCTTTTCGTGAAAAAAGTGCGTTTTTTTGAAAGATATTTCTCTCTTCCTAAGGCCACCCTGGACAAACGCGATCGCCCACGGGGGGCCACTATGGCTCACTGTGCTTGTATTTTGGCCCTCTATGGCCCCTCCAAATTTCGTCCGAATCGGTTGAGGCGTTTTCGAAATGGAATTTCATCGAGATGGCAAAAAACGCGACATTTTCGAAAATTTCGATAATTAAAACGTCTTCGGAAGTATATCAAGTGTGGTCTGGTATGAACCGTATGGCTCCCCTGAATCGAATGAGACTATCGCCATCGAGATTGGACCGTGCGTTTAGAAGTTTAATTTTATCAGCCCTTTATTGCTATTTTTTTAAATTTCCCAACTTTCAGGGCGGATATCTCGAGAACCGCTGGGGCTAGGACACTGAAAGTGTGCTCATTGGAATCGGGAGGGTCCAATTGGTCGAGGCATGTGTCTCTAATATCATTTGGAGCAACTCGAAAAATTGCGATTTTTCGGATTTTTTGTTTAGTCGATTTGATCGGAAAATCATCGATTTTACGTTTTGCCAACTGGGCGCTCTACCAAGCGGCACATTTTCAAATCATTTCATGGGGACTTAGCCCCATATGTGGCGCATATTTTGAGCGCTCGTCCATTCTCGGATTCCCACAACTCCCCGAGTTATAGCGCTTTTCGTGAAAAAAGTGCGTTTTTTTGAAAGATATTTCTCTCTTCCTAAGGCCACCCTGGACAAACACGATCGCCCACGGGGGGCCACTATGGCTCACTGTGCTTGTATTTTGGCCCTCTATGGCCCCTCCAAATTTCGTCCGAATCGGTTGAGGCGTTTTCGAAATGGAATTTCATCGAGATGGCAAAAAACGCGACATTTTCGAAAATTTCGAAAATTAAAACGTCTTCGGAAGTATATCAAGTGTGGTCTGGTATGAACCGTATGGCTCCCCTGAATCGAATGAGACTATCGCCATCGAGATTGGACCGTGCGTTTAGAAGTTTAATTTTATCAGCCCTTTATTGCTATTTTTTTAAATTTCCCAACTTTCAGGGCGGATATCTCGAGAACCGCTGGGGCTAGGACACTGAAAGTGTGCTCATTGGAATCGGGAGGGTCCAATTGGTCGAGGCATGTGTCTCTAATATCATTTGGAGCAACTCGAAAAATTGCGATTTTTCGGATTTTTTGTTTAGTCGATTTGATCGGAAAATCATCGATTTTACGTTTTGCCAACTGGGCGCTCTACCAAGCGGCACATTTTCAAATCATTTCATGGGGACTTAGCCCCATATGTGGCGCATATTTTGAGCGCTCGTCCATTCTCGGATTCCCACAACTCCCCGAGTTATAGCGCTTTTCGTGAAAAAAGTGCGTTTTTTTGAAAGATATTTCTCTCTTCCTAAGGCCACCCTGGACAAACGCGATCGCCCACGGGGGGCCACTATGGCTCACTGTGCTTGTATTTTGGCCCTCTATGGCCCCTCCAAATTTCGTCCGAATCGGTTGAGGCGTTTTCGAAATGGAATTTCATCGAGATGGCAAAAAACGCGACATTTTCGAAAATTTCGATAATTAAAACGTCTTCGGAAGTATATCAAGTGTGGTCTGGTATGAACCGTATGGCTCCCCTGAATCGAATGAGACTATCGCCATCGAGATTGGACCGTGCGTTTAGAAGTTTAATTTTATCAGCCCTTTATTGCTATTTTTTTAAATTTCCCAACTTTCAGGGCGGATATCTCGAGAACCGCTGGGGCTAGGACACTGAAAGTGTGCTCATTGGAATCGGGAGGGTCCAATTGGTCGAGGCATGTGTCTCTAATATCATTTGGAGCAACTCGAAAAATTGCGATTTTTCGGATTTTTTGTTTAGTCGATTTGATCGGAAAATCATCGATTTTACGTTTTGCCAACTGGGCGCTCTACCAAGCGGCACATTTTCAAATCATTTCATGGGGACTTAGCCCCATATGTGGCGCATATTTTGAGCGCTCGTCCATTCTCGGATTCCCACAACTCCCCGAGTTATAGCGCTTTTCGTGAAAAAAGTGCGTTTTTTTGAAAGATATTTCTCTCTTCCTAAGGCCACCCTGGACAAACGCGATCGCCCACGGGGGGCCACTATGGCTCACTGTGCTTGTATTTTGGCCCTCTATGGCCCCTCCAAATTTCGTCCGAATCGGTTGAGGCGTTTTCGAAATGGAATTTCATCGAGATGGCAAAAAACGCGACATTTTCGAAAATTTCGAAAATTAAAACGTCTTCGGAAGTATATCAAGTGTGGTCTGGTATGAACCGTATGGCTCCCCTGAATCGAATGAGACTATCGCCATCGAGATTGGACCGTGCGTTTAGAAGTTTAATTTTATCAGCCCTTTATTGCTATTTTTTTAAATTTCCCAACTTTCAGGGCGGATATCTCGAGAACCGCTGGGGCTAGGACACTGAAAGTGTGCTCATTGGAATCGGGAGGGTCCAATTGGTCGAGGCATGTATCTCTAATATCATTTGGAGCAACTCGAAAAATTGCGATTTTTCGGATTTTTTGTTTAGTCGATTTGATCGGAAAATCATCGATTTTACGTTTTGCCAACTGGGCGCTCTACCAAGCGGCACATTTTCAAATCATTTCATGGGGACTTAGCCCCATATGTGGCGCATATTTTGAGCGCTCGTCCATTCTCGGATTCCCACAACTCCCCGAGTTATAGCGCTTTTCGTGAAAAAAGTGCGTTTTTTTGAAAGATATTTCTCTCTTCCTAAGGCCACCCTGGACAAACGCGATCGCCCACGGGGGGCCACTATGGCTCACTGTGCTTGTATTTTGGCCCTCTATGGCCCCTCCAAATTTCGTCCGAATCGGTTGAGGCGTTTTCGAAATGGAATTTCATCGAGATGGCAAAAAACGCGACATTTTCGAAAATTTCGAAAATTAAAACGTCTTCGGAAGTATATCAAGTGTGGTCTGGTATGAACCGTATGGCTCCCCTGAATCGAATGAGACTATCGCCATCGAGATTGGACCGTGCGTTTAGAAGTTTAATTTTATCAGCCCTTTATTGCTATTTTTTTAAATTTCCCAACTTTCAGGGCGGATATCTCGAGAACCGCTGGGGCTAGGACACTGAAAGTGTGCTCATTGGAATCGGGAGGGTCCAATTGGTCGAGGCATGTGTCTCTAATATCATTTGGAGCAACTCGAAAAATTGCGATTTTTCGGATTTTTTGTTTAGTCGATTTGATCGGAAAATCATCGATTTTACGTTTTGCCAACTGGGCGCTCTACCAAGCGGCACATTTTCAAATCATTTCATGGGGACTTAGCCCCATATGTGGCGCATATTTTGAGCGCTCGTCCATTCTCGGATTCCCACAACTCCCCGAGTTATAGCGCTTTTCGTGAAAAAAGTGCGTTTTTTTGAAAGATATTTCTCTCTTCCTAAGGCCACCCTGGACAAACGCGATCGCCCACGGGGGGCCACTATGGCTCACTGTGCTTGTATTTGGGCCCTCTATGACCCCTCCAAATTTCGTCCGAATCGGTTGAGGCGTTTTCGAAATGGAATTTCATCGAGATGGCAAAAAACGCGACATTTTCGAAAATTTCGAAAATTAAAACGTCTTCGGAAGTATATCAAGTGTGGTCTGGTATGAACCGTATGGCTCCCCTGAATCGAATGAGACTATCGCCATCGAGATTGGACCGTGCGTTTAGAAGTTTAATTTTATCAGCCCTTTATTGCTATTTTTTTAAATTTCCCAACTTTCAGGGCGGATATCTCGAGAACCGCTGGGGCTAGGACACTGAAAGTGTGCTCATTGGAATCGGGAGGGTCCAATTTGTCTAGGCATGTGTCTCTCAGGTCATTTGGAGCAACTCGAAAAATTGCGATTTTTCGTGGTTTTTTTTCAACTTTCAGGGCGGATATCTCGAGTATCGCTGGGGCTAGGACACTGAAAGTGTGCTCATTGGAATCAGGAGGGTCTAATTAGTCTAGGCATGTGCCTCTAAGGTCATTTGGAGCAACTCGAAAAATCGAAAAAAGATAAATAATATTCTGATTGGCATTAGTAGGTACTATACTTTAGTAACTATTAGGCTCGACTACGACGTATTTACTACGTATCTATGACTAATAACTATTAGGCTCGACATGTGCACGTAAATATCTCTTTAATATCTTGTTTTTTAATTTACCATAATCCTGTTATCTTTTGCATCATTTTGAACAAAATTCCTTCGACGTTTTCTACATTCTGCATCGTGCTGCATTAGAATCGTCTGCATTTTGTTGCGGGTCAAGCGAGGAGCGAATTCATGTTAATATGTCACATTTCCACGGCCGGCGTCGTTCAATTAACCCGCACCAACTGCGGCCCATTATCCTTCAGAGCGATTTGTATTGCTCGGACGTAATTGAATTGCCCACTCGGCCGGCGTTTGAACGCAATTTGTAGAAATGGAACGCCCGCTAGGCCCGAGGAATATTGATTCGCGGCCGCCGTTTTTCTGTGCCATCGCAGCCCGATGGTATGTACCTGTTTTCGGTGATCGCCGACGCGCCTCGCTGGCCGCGAAGAGATCCTCCGGATCGGACATGAGGCAAAGGAGGCGATTAGGTATCCGATCAGTAATCGATCCACGCGTCCACATTGATGCACGTTCGTTGGATATTTATGCGGTAAAATGCGTTTAACTTCCGCTTGAAAGATCTGATTGACATTAGTGTAAGTAATTTTTATTAATTTTGTTTTAAAAAAAAATCATATTACAGAAAAAAAATGATAAATACAACAGCAACATTCATACTACATTGTTTCTTTGATTCTTATAATAGAGTTGGATTAGAAAATTAAAACCACTTAACATGAGATCCATATTCAATAATATAATAATATCCCCCGCATGCACACTCTAAATCCACGGACTTTTCAACTGTTTATCACGACTGAGTCGTCTGTGCCGAATAATAATCAATAATCAAAAGAGAATTTAATTTCAAAAAATATTATGACTAGTCATAATTTTTTTAGTGGTCCATTTTTGCTAAAATTTGTTACACAAGATGTATAAAAAATATTTTTGAGTTTACGTAAATAACGTAGTTTATAATAATAACATAGCTTTTGTTCAAATTAGTACAAAAAAATATCTCTCAAAACAGATTTTTGAGTTTTATTAAAGTATGTACCTAGTTATCCACGTTTCACAGTCGTATAATAGGGTAGGTACAAATAGTACGTTGCACATTATAAGTTTAGTTTTTTGGAATATTTTGTTGTTGTTTGGTATAATTTTGTTAATCGTGTGAATATTCTTGTCGTTGCTTGTATTCTGTTGTTTATTTCTGTTTCCATGTTCCCTTTCCTTTCAATAATTTGTCCTAAGTATTTTATGTGTTCTACTTGTTGTTCCCCACATATTCCAGAATATGTGGGGAAAATAACATCAGAATTTCATTAATTAAATTTTGAAAAACTTTTCAGACCTTCATGATTTTTGAGTTTCATAAATATCCGGGACAGTTCAATAAAAGTCATGGAAAATTGTTGAAAAAGTTTCAAATATTTCGAAAATATGCCGGAAAACTGTTTGTAAAACTACTCCAAAAATTTAGTTGAAGTGTACAAATAAATATTCCAAACAAGTGCTAAAACATTCTGAAAATATTTAAATGTAGAAACGTTCATAGTTTTTTTAAATTTTCATAAATATTCGGAAATTCCACAAATATTTCAGAAAATTCCTAAAAATAATTTACGCCTTTTATAATATGCTGAATTTTGTAGAAAATACAATAAAATTATGACCAACTTTTTATATATTTTATAGGAATGAAATACGCCCAACTATTTGGAAAATATTCTGAAAATTCTACAAAGCTTCTTGGTGATTTCTATCATCTTTATATTCTGTGTCAATTTTTGAGGAAATTCGTTCAATATTATTAAACATATCTTACATATTCCAGAATATATGGAAAAGACATTAGAATATTTTTAATAATATTTTGAAAAACCTTTCAGACTTTCATGAATTTTGAGTTTCATAAATATCCGGGAGTGCTCAATAAAAGTCACGGAAAAGTTTTGAAAACGTCTCAAATATTTCGAAAATATGCCGGAAAACTGTTTGTAAAACTACTCAAAAAATTTAGTTGAAGTGTACAAATAAATATTCCAAACAAGTGCTAAAATATTCTGAAAATATTTAAATGTAGAAACGTTCATAGTTTTTTTAAATTTTCATAAATATTCGGAAATTCCACAAATATTTCAGAAAATTCCTAAAAATAATTTCCGCCTTTTACGATATGCTGAATTTTGTAGAAAATACAATAAAATTATGAGCAACTTTTTATATATTTTATAGGAATGAAATATGCCCAACTATTTGGAAAATATTCTGAAAATTCTACAAAGCTTCTTGGTGATTTCTATCATCTTTATATTCTGTGTCAATTTTTGAGGAAATTCGTTCAATATTATTAAACATATCTTACATATTCCAGAATATATGGAAGAAACATTAGAATATTTTTAATAATATTTTGAAAAACCTTTCAGACTTTCATGAATTTTGAGTTTAATAAATATCCGGCAGTGTTCAGTAAAAGTCACGGAAAAGTTTTGAAAAAGTCTCAAATATTTCGAAAATATGCCGGAAAACTGTTTGTAAAACTACTCAAAAAATTTAGTTGAAGTGTACAAATAAATATTCCAAACAAGTGCTAAAATATTCTGAAAATATTTAAATGTAGAAACGTTCATAGTTTTTCTTAAATTTTCATAAATATTCGGAAATTCCACAAATATTTCAGAAAATTCCTAAAAATAATTTCCGCCTTTTACGATATGCTGAATTTTGTAGAAAATACAATAAAATTATGAGCAACTTTTTATATATTTTATAGGAATGAAATATGCCCAACTATTTGGAAAATATTCTGAAAATTCTACAAAGCTTCTTGGTGATTTCTATCATCTTTATATTCTGTGTCAATTTTTGAGGAAATTCGTTCAATATTATTAAACATATCTTATATATTCCAGAATATATGGAAGAAACATTAGAATATTTTTAATAATATTTTGAAAAACCTTTCAGACTTTCATGAATTTTGAGTTTCATAAATATCCGGGAGTGCTCAATAAAAGTCACGGAAAAGTTTTGAAAAAGTCTCAAATATTTCGAAAATATGTCGGAAAACTGTTTGTAAAACTTCTCGAATGTTTAGTTGAAGTGTACAGATAAATGTATCAAACAAGTGCTAAAATATTTTGAAAACAATGAAATGTTGAAACGTTCATAGTTTTTGAAATTTTCATAAATATTCGGAAATTCCACAAATATTTCAGAAAATTCCTAATAACAATTTCCGCTTTTTAATATGCTGAATATTGTAGAAAATACAAATATAATGAGCAACTTTTTATAAATATTACAGGAATGAAATATGCCCAACAGCATTTCTTTAATAACGTTTTGAAAAACTCTTCAAAAAATCATGGATTTTTTTTTAAAAAGTGTCAGATATTTCGATTATTTTCATACAAATAGTACGTTGTACATTATAAGTTTAGTTTTTTGGAATATTTTGTTGTTGTTTGGTATAATTTTGTTAATCGTGTGAATATTCTTGTCGTTGCTTGTATTCTGTTGTTTATTTCTGTTTCCATATTCCCTTTCCTTTCAATAATTTGTCCTAAGTATTTTATGTGTTCTACTTGTTCTACTTTCTCGTTATTGATTGTAATGTGTATTGCTTCTTTAGTTTCTGCTATTTTCAATACCTTTCTTTATGATATATTTATTTTTAATCCAGCTTTTTCCAGTTCAGTTTCCCATATGTTAATATTTGTTTTTCCACTCCCTGCATGGTAAGTACACTGTTATAACATTGATTTAGTGGAAGTAAGTCCCACTTACCGATAAAGCTTTGGTTACTATGAGCAACGGGAAGTAAGTAATCACTTACTTCCCTCAGGGAAGTAAGTAAAATAATTTCAATAGCGTTCTTTCTCTGGCACCAGTCTTTAAAACACTTTTGATAACACCCCTTCGACTTCTCCGGCAGTAGGAAGGAACAGGCAGCATCTGCAGCTTCTTCAATTGCTATTTCTTGTTTATTTTCATTGGAATTAATTTTACAACTGAAAGAATGCAATTTCTGACATTCGCACTTTGTTTGAAAAATAGTCTTAGCAACCAAAGCCGTACTGACATTTTGTTCATGTTGCGAAAATAAATTAATCAAACACAAACAATTAAACCAACTTCAGGAGTGGAAAAACAGTTATAAGCAATTTGAGAGGTAAGTTTTGACCATTCTCGGTCTTTATTGCTAGCCCTCGCTGTCGCTCGGGTGCAAACTCCACCTCGACTGGTAAAACATACTTACCTCTCTTAATGCTTAAATAACTATTGTAAGTCTCTCTTATTTTGTGCGATGATTGCCACATCGTCTGCGAAAATACGTTCAGTTATTGTTGTGGGTTTTCTTTTGTTGTATCCTATCACTGTTTTCTTTGTCTTGGTTTTAATCTTCTTCATGATTTCATCCATTGCTATTATGAACAAAATGGGGCTTAGTCTTAAATTATCGTAGGTCTAAATTATTCTGACTAAAATTTCCATGATTGTTTTAAATAATATTGGTAAATCGAACAGGAAAACAAAAGACGATAGCTAATTTTGTTTTTCGCCATTTCAACACAAGATATCCAGAAATGATGATCCATTTTTAAATATCTGCTATAGCTGTGATAATTTCACAAGTTTGCTATGTGGACTATATCCTGGAGGCCTCTTAGTCCGCCCCTGTTTCTGGGCACTTAATTAACCACAGCGCACTTTGTATCGTCCGCCCGTCCGAATTTCAATTCCACCGAACCCTTTGTTGCCCCCCGATAAGGGACAGTTAACAAACAACGCCTTGTAACTGCAACCTCGAGTCATCAATGCAAATAATTTATTGCGTGTTGAGTTTACATACACCCACGCGTTTCGATAGCGGGATCGCCTCCTGGGGAGCGCGCCTTATCACTTCAGTAGCCAGCAAGATGAGGCCCCCACTGGTCGCACTCCTCGCAGCCCTGCTGGTCGCCTCCGGGTCGTCCACAAGACGGAAGCGGCCCGAGGACAAGGTCAAGTGCCCGAAAGTCAAGTCCATCAGGAACTTTGACCTGGAGCAGGTAGGCGCTTTTGGGCTTGCACGGGCAGGTGCGAGCCTGCCCATTCACCGCGCCCGAGCGTGTGCGGGCTCCTTCATTCACGCTGTTGCAGCTGCTGGGGAAGTGGTACGTGGTGCAGTACTACGCCAGCTCCGAGGAGGCCCTCGCCTACCGCTGCATGAGGGCCGAGTTCACCATGTCGGCGCCCGTCCTGGACGTCACCATGAACTTCACCTACAGCTTCACCGACGACCCGCTCAACGAGCAGCTCATGGGCAACATCACCTGGACGATACCCGAGCCCGGACAGCCTGCACATTGGACCCACTCCGAAGACACTTGTGAGTCAGCGGGAAACTGCAACCAAAATAGATTAGATGGAAAAACGTATGCACTAGATAAGAAACTGCCAGAATATATGAACGAACGAATGACATAATAACAAGAATTTTAAGCCAGATTAGAACAATTACTTGAAGTGAGAGTGATCGCATTGAATTAATAATATATTGTTGAATATATAACTTTCTGAATTGACCAGTATGGATCACTGATCTCAAAATTTATGTAATGCACATTTTGTATATATCATGCCAGAATTGTATACAGTATACTTGATGATAATTCTTCCGAAATTTTGATGAAGAAGAAAGATATTGAACTAATTTGATGGCCAACATAAATAAAATTACCAACAGCTGGACATACATAGTAACAAATAGGGTGCAACATAAATAATCAACAGCTGGACATACATAGTAACAAATGCTAACTTAAATTAGCAACAGCTTGACCTCTTAACGACCCGACAGAGTCCAACATATATGATCATTTAAATTAGTAATAAGAGAAGAAACGTAGAAATTCGTTTTTTGTTAGGTGCAACATAAAATGTCACCTACAAATTCTCTCATAAATTTATTTGGAGGGGACCTCAAAATTGAGCAAGGGGGCCTCTCAATTTCAAGTGCTAGATGCGCCGCTGCTCCAATATTTTCTAGTATCAGCCTTAACTCACGCCTCAATTTCACTCTTAAATCATATTTCTTCTGCGTAATGTTGGGCTTGCATCTATCTTGCATGTCCGAGTTACGAAATCGCCTGGCGCTGTAACACGGGAAGAGCAGAGAAACGCATGAGCGAGAGAGCAGCGGACGATCTTCTCTCGACGAGTTATGAGTTATCTGGTTGGCCCCGAAAGGACTATCTAATTTTCAAACTGTTTCAGTGTCCTCATTTTTTTCCTCCTCGTCGTACTAATCGGTCTGAACGTGTGCGTACGCCGGGGTGCTCCCCGAGTGAACGTTCCCAGCGCGAATCTTTAATTGCTTGCCGCCGAATAACTGTCCATCCGCGAAATCTCGACGAGTGGAAGTCGCATGTTTGGGCGTAAGATAAGATACCGGCCGGTTTTATAAATAGCCTGGCTTCCTCTGGCCGTGTGGCTGTGATACAAAACGCGCAAATGACACACGACAAACCAAGGTTTTGCGTACCACACATCGTCAACAGCTATAAATAATGTGTTTCTTGTGTGGTATCTTGTGTGGTAATAATAGCTGCGTTTTTGGGCAAGGAACCACAACCTAAATCCGTTTTAAGCAATGGTAACCGCAACATCCTTCAATAGAGAATTCCAGTGAGCTATCAAAGTACATTTATAAACAGCAGCTGGAATACTCGTCACCTTTCCAATTTCTGAAGCAAAACAGTTTAGTTCAGCAATTCCTCTAAATAGGGTTCAAATCAGGTTGTGTGGACTTACAAGATGTATCTGGCCACTAAATGCTAATTATCTTCTTTACTCAGTATACTAACAATTAATATTTTGGGCATTAAATTCGAGCGAAATAAATCAGTTTTACATATCTTTGGGTGCAAGCACAACCACTGTATGTCGTAATGTCATTTCATTAATGTATATCATTGTTGTTGTAATTTTTTTTACGGACTTCATTTCTGCAGCATGAAATGTGACCTTTGCCTCGGAAGTAAGCTAGTTGTTGCACAAACATTATATGTCGTAATGTGCAGTGAAAGGACTTATAAAAGAATTCCAATCTGTGAATTTGCGCAAAAGACAGAGCTTTCGAACTGTATAAAGCTCGTACACAAAAAACTGTATCTCCATTATTTTGGACATACAATGGTTGTTCTTTTGCCCTTCGAAATATACCATTTATTTATGCTTTTTTTTTCGTTTCACACATTCATTTTTTGTTTTAAACATTATTTTTTCGTGGTAATTTTTTATATTTTGAAATTATTCTCGTGGCAATCCCGCTCCCAGATGAAGGCGTGTACAACACCTACGTGCTGGACTCCGACTATACCTCGTGGGCCCTGCTGCTGCACTGCGCAGAGAAGTCGAAGAGCCCCAGGTACCTGTCCAGCTTCATCATGAGCCGCGAGCCCATCCTCGGCGTGAACGTCATCTCGTATCTGAGGGACAAGCTCCCCAGGTACGACATCGACGTCATGTACATGTTCGACATGGCCCAGAACGACTGCGACGTGCCCCAGGCCGGCATCGAGGTGCCCCCGTCACTGCTGGCCCACAGGGAGGCCGTCAAGACCAGGAAGCACCCCATGAACCACGTGCACTAGAAGTATATGGAAAGTGCAACACGAATATCTTCAATGCATATTTAGGCGAGGGATGTTTTTAGAGAGAATTGAATAGTTTGTGCATATAATAATTAATATATCCTATTGTTGAAAAATTCAGAAAACAGCGTGAGATCTTTAAAAAATATTTTTATCAAAGGTTTGAAGCCAGTTTTTTAGCCCAGTCGAAGAAGACCTAAAAAACACAACGTTTTATTTGTATTATATTGTCATTAATTACATTGAAAATAATAACATGCAATAAAATTTAATTGGCCAATGGATCGATACTTATATAGGCAGTACAAATCGATATATGGAGGCCCATAAAATGCTAATTGTACTCATTTTAATACTTAGATTGTTTTATAATACACTAATTGTTTCCTATTGACTCTCTATCTCGCTCGTGTCCTGAATAGAAATCCTAATAAGGTTTTTGATTATACTATAATAAGTGTTAATTCAGGCTTAAGAATAGTCATTACATCCTGGAAGAAGTTAACATTGCGTATGCATTCGATTCGATAACAAATTACACATAGTGTAAACGTACATGTAGTATCAGTATCACACTTAATATGAGTTATTATTATTCACTTATACCACACCACACTCTCCTCGAAACAGTATATAGATCAATTAAAATTTACTGCATTAATTCAAAAACTAGCGTGAATATTAAACAATCATTATAATTAAATTTAAGGTTTTATCCATCCACTTAATTATTTTGAGTACTTACTGCTAACTTATATTTATTTTTATTTTATTTTATTATTTATTTTGCCCGACTAGTTTCGGGTTTTAAATATCCATCTTCAGAGGCATGATATACACTGGCGAGCAAAAAATAGAGGTCACTTTAAAATTATGACTTATTTTTGGAATTTTTTTGTTTTAACTTTATGTTTGCAAATTGTAAACCAAAGTAGGCGTTTAATAATACATTTCCTGACAAATGTATTCTACAAAATTGCAGGAATGGAATAATATCTACCAAAATGTGATCGTTAATTTAATTCAAAGAGTTCCTCGTCGACTTCAATCAGTAATGCAAGAGGGGGTAATACTCGTTATTAGTGATAAGGTTTTTTCATTATTTTTTTTCTATATTAGTCCTAGGAACAAAAATTCGAACTTCGTCTGAACTGTAAATTTGTGATATTTTCAAAATAGTCAATAAAATCAATAAATATGCTTTACGATTCAACATTGCTTTTTTTTAATTTAATGTGCAAAATACAGTACAATTGTTTACAATTTGCAAACGTAAAGTAAAAAAAAAAACACAAAAACAAGTCATAATTTTAAAGTGACCTCTATTTTTTGCTCGCCAGTGTATATGTAAATATGTATATACCTTGATCTTATCTTGAAGATAAATATTTATTATTATATATATTATAATTATGAAATTAAATTAACTAAAACTTCAGACATCTGTAACTTTCAAAATTCAAAGTAATAATAAATAGTTATCATCAAGTTAAGATCAATATATATACATATAACATATCATGCATCTTAGGATGCTTATTTAAAAACCGAAACTTTTCAGCCAAAATAAATAATAAAATAGAATAAAAATAAATATTACTTCCCAGTAAATACTCAATATAACAACCTGAAATCATTATAATATTATTATATTATAATATTATAATAACAGGCAACAAAAACTACTCGACTGTGTATACTGGGCTGTATATATAGTTGATGCCTTATGCATACGGCGACGCCAGCGCAGAAACTGGTGAACTTTATACCTATGATTTTAACATTGATAATTTGACAAACCGAATACCTGGAGATTAAGGGCGCCACTTTTTAGTGCTAATCGTACCATTTTTAGTCAGAAATACTGTGCAGATTTTTATATATACCACGATTAAAAGTTTGCTTAAATCTAGGCAACCAAATACACAATTTGCAAAACAAAGTCGATGAATATGTACATTTGGTTGCCTGTATTTAAATGTACTTTTAATTGTGTTGTAAATCAATATCTGCATAATGTTTTTATCTAAAAAAGGTACGATAGGTACTAAAAAATTCCGCCTCGTAAGCCCTAGCAATCGGTTTGTTAAATTATCACGGTTTAAATCATAGGTATAAAGTTCACCTGTTTCTGCGCTGGCGTCGCCACTCCGTCGAACACATCGACTATGTGGGCAACCAAATATACACATATGAGTGCTTTTGGTTATCCGTTATCTTACGATATTTAAAATCTTGGGTGGTTGGGAAAAGAGTTATCAAAATTTGAGATTTTAAACACAGTATAGGTTTCGATTTTGGCCCTACCAATAATTTTTCTTTATAACTATTTATTGTACTTTTTTTCCCAACCACCCGAGAAATATGTTATAGGTTTAAAAGGTGTTCGCTTAATAAATTTAATACAACTTTCAAGTCATAATATAGTTTGTTGTGTATTAATTGTACAAAATTATTTAAACCTATTCAAAAACCAAACTCTACCTAAAACTATCCACATTAAAAATACAAATTTGTCTGCACAACTTATATCACAAAAAGCAAGAATTAATCTGCAACTGAAATGTGGAGCATTAATGTACAATTAAAACATCTTAACAACTAATTACAAAAGTACCAACAAAAACAGAACATTAACTAACCTAAACTAGAGACAAATTAAAATCATTTTGGTACTCTTCTGTTCGACCTTTTTGTGGACACCCCACTAGATCCAGCGATATTCTCCACTTCCGCACTATTTGTACCCCTGCGCACCCTTTGCGAGCGAGTGATTTTAGTTGGCTTTTTAACAGACACCTCTTCCGTACTGTCAGACAGCTGTTCCATCAAGTTCTTCCGCACGGACTTAATAGTGCCGATGCTCTCCACTAATTGCGAGTTCTCATCGGTTACAATGAGCCCAGGTGTAGCCGCAGATTTTTTGGTGCTCTTTAATTTGCTAGGCAGCTTCTTGGCCTTGGCGGCAGCATTTTTCTTAGATGAATCGGTTGTACCATACATGTCACCCTCAAGTTTCCTTCGGTAGCTTGTCGCAGTCACCGATGGCCTGGCTTTATTACTGGCAGGTGTGTAGATCTTGAATTTGGCCGCCGGTGTTCTGGGAAAGCAAAACGTCGGTGAGTTATCGTTATTAAACAAGGAGACTGCTATTAGACCATTCGTATGCGGGCTGCCTAAATTTGGGCTCGGCACTTGCTTGAATTTTATCCGGGTCACCTTCGTTTCGGGTGTTTTCGGTTCATTAACTCCATCGTGTACATAATTATCCTCCTGCGCTTGTACCGGAATTACAGTGCTCGTATCAAGCAAAAAACGTTGAAGGTTCAGACATCCACTGTATAAGTGGTAATTTTTATTGGCCTCGTTGTTCAAGTTAATGATGAGCTCAGTGTTTAATTCCTTTGCTACATTGATCTCTTTGTTGCGAGCTTTGTACTTTACGTAATCAAACATTAAGCTGTTGTACGTGCTGCTAAAGGTTGTAAAATTTAAAGATATGTTTTTAGGTATATTGAAGGCGTTGTTTTTTATGTGGTTGTAGATATCAAAAAATCCTTTGTAGAAATCTGAGCAAGCGGACAGATCCTTGCGGCACTCGCTCAAGCTGGCATCCAAGTGTATTTTTTGGAGAACCAGATCTTGATATTCACTGCTCGAACACGGCATGCAGTTGCAATCGTTTGGGTGTGATACAAACGACGGTAGCTTAAATGGGTCCGTGAATAAAATAGGAGACGCACACGACAAGAATTTGGCCTGCACTGTACCTGGGTACTCCAGGACCATATCACGGAGCCCGTGAGACAATTCATGTACATCATCGTTTGCTTCCAAAGGCTCGGATATCTCTTTCCTTCTAACTTTATGCCCAGAGAGACATAATATATGGGAAAGCCCTTCCAGTTTGACATCGCAATCGTCAAATTTGCAATTTAAAATATCGGCTTTCGCAAGGTAAACCAGTAAGCGGGCCGTTCTGAATGGCAGTATCAACTGCTGGGCTAGCACTATTATCTCTCTTCCGTAACACCGGACCTCCCTCGGCAGATGCATCCAGTAATAAGTTTTCAAAACGTACTCGGTCACTTCAAACATTACCCCCATAAAATGCGGCGTCAATGTGTTACTCAACTTTATGAAAGACACAATGAGCTTCATGGCGAGGTGCGAGCGCACAATCAAAGAAGTGTCATGATTTTGAACGGCACACGGACACGGAAGACTGGAGAGATGAGCCTGTAACAGCATATATTGCACTTTCACTGTAACCGTATTACTCCTGTGATCATTGTCTAGCTGGTAATAATATTCAGTTGCTTTCTCATAAGCGTCGACGCACTCATTCAAGTCATCACTTTTTAAGTAAGCAAATGAAAGCCCAATGTGGAATTTGCACAGTATTATAGCATCATTAATTTTTGCTGAATACTTAAGAGCATCGTTTAATAACACATTGAACGTATCCGTGCCGACTTTAACGTGCTCAATTAATAGCGCAGTTACTATAACGATAAGATCAACTTTCTCAATGAGCTTAACGACCCTCAGTGCCAAGAGCCATATCTCTAAGGCTTCCAAGTCGTAACAACTTAACTTGTACTCGTGGCCGAGCTCGATTAAACAATTCGCAATTCCAGCCTCTTCAAGAAACTCTCTATCTAATTCATTCGAGCCGCATTCTTTTAAATATTTCTTTGATTTGTGAAGGTACACGAACGTTTTATAGTGCTGGTCAATTTGCAAGTTTGCATAGGTCGACATAACATCGCATTCATCATTGACGTTAATTTCTTCTTGAGGAATGGGTTGGCCTTTGGGCGGCACTGAAACACTTTTCATTTCATTGCTGTTCACCTCCATCGCCTCAACCATTGCAAATTTATAATACAAGTAGTACAAATACCCGAGAGTAATTTTCTCATTGCTCGTAATGACCTTCTTCCCCTCAAAATGCTCAATGCACTTGTAGACGATTGTTTTTATTGTGTGGTCCAACTTGAGGATTTCGTCCAGTGGCATGCACACGATCTCTCTAGACACAGTTTCGGCCCTGGCAAATTTGAAGAGCTCTTTGTAGACGGCAAACATTGACACGCGGCAGGGCCACTGCTTTTTGTACTGTGCTAATTCCTTAACTAACAGTTTTATAATGACTTTTTGATCTGTGATCGGTTTAAAGTCTGGATATAAGGGTTTAATTATCTCTTTGTTTTTGCTGAGGACTTGGGTCATTGTTAAATTCTTGTAGACGCCCTCCTTAAGTGCCGACTTGCAGCGCAACCACTGATTGAAAGCCTGAGAATTACTTGCCGGGTATAGGTAGATGTTGAACGCCGCGATTGTCAAACTCACTTCATAATTTTCTGTTTTGTAACACTGTTCCGCGTACATATCGAGTGCTAAGTTAGTCACATTGGCGATGATTAATTTGTTCTGGACGCCTTCAAAATGAAACGTTTTGTTTATGAGAATCGTGAGGTATCTCAAACAAGATTTATCTTTCATCACGTAGAAGTTTACAGAAATGTTGTATAAACTGCAGCCCACTGATTGCCACATCGCCTCAAATTTTATACAATCTGCTTTCTTAACCACCTCGATAATCCTACAACACTCGTCATATGTATCGAACAGTCCTAACTGCACGTCATTCGTGAGCCATTTTGCAGAGTTACTATTCATCGCCAGTTTTGTAATAGCTCCTGCTAAGAGTAATGATTTAAGCCTCAAGTATATGTCGTAATCAATTCCACAGCAGCACTTATAGGTAGAGTGGGAAACAAGTTTTCCAAGATAACGTACAAATTTATAATAAGCTAAAATAAATTCGGATGAAGTGATTGTGTCAGAAACTCTTGTAGTTACTTCCTTGGGTGAATGAACAGTTGCATACAAAATATTAATGACTAATTCAGCAATGCTTTCAACTTGAAAACGAAGCGACAGTTCATAATGAGCCAATTGCATGGCACTCATTACACCTTCCAATATGGTTTTAGAGTCCTCTGGATATCCATCGAGTGTCCTGAAGAGTTTGTGAACATCAAAAATTTGTTCGAGAAGTGAAGATTTGGCCCCAGCTAATCTTAGCAATGCGCTCTTTGATTTTAATACAATTTTGCATAGCACATTGTATGACTTTTCCTCAATCAAAATTTTACAAATCCGTTTTAAAATTGTGTTCAACAACATGTAGCTTGCAAGTCCAACAGGGGCCAAGCTTTCATTACTTTTGAGAGTCTCTATAACTTGGATGTAATAATCGCAGAGATCGGCACTGTCACAAACTGCATAATGCATGGCTTTCACATAGGAATCAATCTTAGCCAAGAAAAGATCAGAAGTATGGGCAACCATCTGTGTTAGTAAATAAAATAAGTCACGTATCACTTTTATGTCAAAGTCTTTTGAATCCCTGATTTGGTTACCTACACCATTGTACAGTAACGAGCACAAGTACTTCAAGAAATTGCCCTGTTGGTCGGTAGTGATGTTGTTGAGAAACTGTGGACTTAAATATGGCCCAAGCTCAAGGACCAATGTAAACTCATGCTAAAACAAATCAAATCAGAACTGATTTTCGTTACATTACAAACGGGGTACTTACTGTGCCGATTAGTTGCTTTAGTATGTAAAACATTGCTTGCAGATAAGATGTGAGTTGTCCTCCTTTTAAATCACCAAAAGTGAGTGATTTCACTACCTTAACCAAATCATCGGGTGAAGACGAAAATTGCAGGCCAGTCGAACACAACACCAGCAAATTTAAGGCAGTGTCTCCAGTTATCGGTCCAGGCTGGTTCTTTGCAATGCAGACGTAGCTTTGCTTGTAACGTCCACGTTTTAAGTCTTCGCAGATACTGTTCAGAATTGCTTTATCCATTTTCAAATCCTGCCGATACAAGGTTAGAATTTTAAATATACAACCTGTACAAACAGTTTCCGATAGGACTTACCTCGCCTAAATGTTACGAATAAATGTGCAATAATTGCTTTGGGCATTCAAAACTTTTGTTGTTAATTAATATACTCCTCTGAAGTTTAAACACGTTTCAAAACATAAAAACCGTTGTATATGTCAAATGTACTGCCAACCAGAACTGGCGCATGAAAATTGGTCTGTTACCAAAGATATATAGCAATAAGATAGGTACTAGCACCAAATCTGTTAAATCTAAAGTAAATTGCCCCTTTTCATACGAATTATACTGAGATTTATAGCATTTTAACTAAATTCGTTGCAGCGTCATCTCTTGATGACTCAGGAACTCTTTAGTGTGCCGAATTTTCGATACAACTAACTGCCACTTTCTATGTATTGAACATTCGAATAAATTTACTCACTTCTGTGAATAGTGTGAATAGTGAGATACTATACATTTATAGGGCGTAATGCCATCAAAGCATTATCACGCCTTGTTTTGTCATCTTTATTTACATTTATTAGCAAATGTATTTTCAATTATCATAATTTTTTATACATCGAAAGTTGCAATTAGTTGTGTAGAAAGTTCGGTCAATTTTTCAAATTTCGGGCATTATACTGCTAACTGTGTAATATAGACTGTTATATTCTCGTAAATGCTACAAAATATGTCTTGGTATGATCTGCATTAGTTCTAGCCATGTTTCAGGTAATCATAATCGATTTTACAAATATTTACAAATGAGCCGGACGTCATTACCTTCCTACCTAAATTAATGATGGCCGACTGACAGTGGACGCAGGACTTCGTATATCCTTTGGTATATCAACAGTCGTACCCGTACCTATTTTGAGTGATTTACTGCAGTAAATGTCCAAGAATTGGTTAGTTGTGATCCTAAAAGGTTTCGTTCATTATGACATAATCGTAACGTAAGTAATTTCCATTAATATTAAACGAGTTCTCTCAAAATGTATAATGATGTGACATTTCTGTTGTACACCTTAAAATTTTAGATTTTGCATTCAATCCAAAACATGCATCTTGCTGAGTGGCTCAGTGCAGGTAGAACCAACACGGGATTCAGGGTCACATACTATTGAACCAGAATGCTCACTTTCAAAAGTACAAAAGTACACACCAAGTACACTACAATTGGCGATGATAACAACTCATTCATAGTTTATAAAATGTGAAACCCGACTACATTTGTTGAACCTGAAACTGGAACTTCACCATGCACTTAAGAGCCCTTACACACCACAATGCACCACATATTCGTTCGTTTCACGGGACTAATCATCCACAGTCCGATCGCCATCCATGATTCAAGATCAGTTAATTTTAAACACAGAGTTTGTGTTGTTGATGTATGTATTATCTCTTTTTATAGTCCCTACGGTATATAGTATAACTTGACTATCGGTATCCTCACTATTTACTCACTTTGGAATTCGTATTACACCTATTTTTTATGTAATTTGTACAACAAATTGGGGATGGTGTTATGGTAGTGATGCTATTATTAAGGCCACATTACATTGTGCTTCTTCACCAATGTTTAACACTTGTAGTTGAACGCAGACTTTTCTAGATTATGTCATGAATGATGTTATCTGGTAATATACCACATGTAGATTGAATGCGCAGGCTATGGCAGGTGTGATTTTAACTTTATATGACATGTTGGCACATGCATTTTTCAAGTTCTGTAATCAAATACACAAGAAAACAGTCTTGTGTAAACAGCGCGTATGCAATATTAGTAACTAACTAATATTATTATCGTTACTTGTTTTTAGAGCCTAGTAACGGATCAGCTTCCCTCAAAATGTGTTCATTGCTGTGTGTGGTGCACTTTGATTACGGATGATTATGGGCATCAAGGAACAGTACGATTCAACGCAACTGGGAGAAAGGTATGATTTTAATATTAGCTAGTTTCATGGCATCATGATGTTTTTTTCACTAGGTTTATTTATTTTTTTCTTGACAATTAATAGATTTACTTATTACACTTTATACATGCCACACATCACCCCAATGTCGCGAAGCTGTGCCAAAGCTTCCTCCGAGTGCTCGGAGAAAAGTCGTGGCTCGCAAAGTTTACGGTTAGCTATAATTGTGATGAAGTGCAACGCTATTATCTAGAAACCAAACGCTGCTGGTTAGGGCTGTACTACATTATGCATTCTTTGCCTGCGTGAATGCAGTAATTTTGCACTGGAGTCGTACCATCTCTTATCTCATGTGCTATTATAACTTTACATGAGGTGATCGCTCATGCTGTGTTCAAGTGCAGTAGTGAAATATGCAAGGAAAAGGCCGCGTGTAAAAACCTCTTAGGTTGTTTTTTTGAAGTTACTAATCTTGTTTTCATTTTCAGTGTTCTGTTATCTGTTTCCTGCAAAACATGTCCACTGCTTGTGTGGCGCAATATCGTTAAGAATTGTTGCAATCATCGAGGAACAGTACGATTCAGCACAGTCTTGACCGGCACTAAGGTAGATTTTAATATTACCTAGTTTCCCCTATCCCCCATCCCGTTTCCCGTTTCCCCCATCCTCATAAATGTTGGATTTTATATTTGAAAACCTGTTAGGAGTTTATTATTCATGCCCTTTTTAATACAGAACCAGCTTTAAACTGCCTGAAAGTTGACCAAATAATCGTGCGGAGATTTTATTTAGGAGTCCTTTGTTTGTTCCGTCGATTTAAGGCGGCTTCACAATCGCCCGGGAACGGTAATGGGAAAGTTAGAATATATCATTCACTTGTAACCATGCACAATGGAACGGGAATGGGAATTTGTTCTACATGGTTGATATTATATTCCGGGCAGTTGTGCATGCATACAAGTGAATGATATATTAGAACTTTACCGTTCCCGTTCCGTTCCTGGGAGATTGTGAAACCGCCTTTAGTATTCCAACATGAGTTTTTCTAGTGTATTTTGTAGTTAGATTGGAGTTTTACTGGGTATTTTGTAATTAAATTGGAGTTTTACGTACTGTCACTGGGGGCATTTTCAAGTGAAAATAGCGACAGTTTTTAATTTCTTGGCGACATCTAGCACATATTTCCGTAACTGCTTACTGAAATGTCGGTAAAAAAGATGTCTGGGATTCCGGAAATCAATTTTACCTACCAAAATAGAAATCTGTACAAATTATTTATTTCTTTGTTCACTCGTGTGTCAACAGATGTCTCTGGGGTTTGTGTAGTTCATATATTCTGTCGGCAGAGGTCGCGATTTCAAGTGCAGTGTAGTTCAATCGAATGCACAAGAAAAAGGCGGCTTGTAATACTGTTTTCGTTTTCAGTGCGCTGTTATGGATCTGCTTCCTTCTAAACGTGTCCATTGCTGCGTGTGCTGGACTACAATTAAGGATGATTGCAGGCACAGGAACAGTACGATTCAGTGCAGTCTCGACCAGCACAAATGTCGGTTTTCCACCACCTAGGGTGGCTGGACAGCTAGAGGCGCACGGGAAGAGGATCCCTAACGGAGGTGGTACAATGGGCCTAATGAGGCCTAAGTACTTGATCGATGGATCACCCTCCGAACCAAATCCAGAAAGGTAGGATTTTAAAATTTCCTAGTTTCATGGCAAAGACGCTTTTTCACAGGGTTTATTTAATAAATTGATAATTGATTGATTTATTGATTACACTTTATACATGCTACACTTCGCCACAAAACAGCGAAGCTGTGCTGAAGTGTTGGGGGGAAAAATTGCGGCTCGTAATGCATACTTCAAGCATATAATGCACAATGAAAAGTATAAATTGCTACAACTCATTATAGAAGGAAAAATATAAGACGGAACATCGGATGGAAAAATATGTCATGGTGAAGGATTATCAGAAGATGGACTGAGAACTATAGCTCTTTTGATTCTAGAAAGAAGAAAACTAATTTCACTGTCTTTACTTATACTTCTAACACCTTCAGATAAATACATTATATTTTGCTATGTTCTTTCAGGTGTGTTACGAGATCGCTTATCCTGCCTTCGTCCAGTGGCTATGCACAGAGTTCACGGGGTTGATAAACAAGGGCATGCCGAACTTGTGGGAGAGCCCTGTATGCTGCAAGCTGGCCTAGAACACAAACTACTGGCCGAAGTACGCTAATGCACCATTTGTGCAAGACATGAGATTTAAAATTTAAATTGATGCTTAACCGTTAATGTTATCGCTTTCTTTGTACACATGTAGAGCAGATGATGTGTAGTTACTCGGAATTCAAACCATTTGTTGATTGCTCTTATAGTTTTCGAGCCACAGTAGTTTTAAATTTTGGCGTTTGTACAAAATCATGGAAGTTGGTTTGTTGCTTATCCACTAACATCGCTGCTTGCTTTGTATACATATAGAGCTGATGATGGCTAATTACTGGAAATGTTAATCATTTGTTGGTTATTCTTATAGTTTAAGAGCGAGAGTTGTTTTAAATTTTGGTGTACATATTCATGTTTAAAAGTTGATTTGTTGCTTAACCATTAATATCACCTCTTCTTTGTATACATATAGAGCTAATGATGGCTACTTACTTAAAATATAAATCATTTGTTGATTACACTTCCAGTGTCAGAGCGGGAGTTGTTTTAAATTTTGATGTTTGTTCAAATTCATGTAATTTTAAAGTTGATTTGTTGCTTAACCATTAATATCACCACTGATTTCGTTATGTACGTATACAACTAATGAAGGCAAGTTACTGGAGATGTAAATCGTAAATCATTTGTTGATTACTCTTACAGTTTTAGAGCAAGAGTTGTTTTAAATTTTGACATTTGAGCAAAATTATGAAATTTAAAAGTTGATTTACTTAACCATTAATACCACAGCTGCTTTTTTGTATTTATATAAGAGCTGATGATGGCTAGTTAGTTTTAAATTATGGTGATTGTTTATAATCATGAAATTTGAAAGGGGTTTGTTGCTTAACTATCAATATTGGTGATAGTGTTTCCTTTTGGTAGAGGAAATCTAAGAGCTGTCCGTAGATGATCATTTGATTTTCTATACGAAAATCTCTTGATAAAGCTGCGCTGATGAGTCCTATAAGGACGAAACAGCTTTTACCAATCCAGTTTCATGGAACCTATCCTGCCCAGTTCCAGAAACTACATGCATCGCACGTTTGAAGTTCTTCGAGTTATATTCTCTGCAAACAAGGTGAGTAAATGTTACTTATTAATTAATATACTCAATTTAATTATCACGTAGATTTCAACATAAACAGCAAATAGACATTGAGTTAATCAAGCTTTTAAATCAGTTTGTTTTGCTCGATAAGTGACCATCGCACAGCAATGTGGTTTGCATGTTTGGATTCAGCATTCACCTGTCATAGAACACACTCAGTTTGAATCGAAATTTTCCAACTATATATTTTGTAATTTTCGAATCTCGTACCAGGATCACAGAAGTCGCAAGGGATCGTTTATTGGTTTTTAATTTTTATCTCGGTAACTAAGCATCGCACAGCAATGCGGTTTGAATTTTTGGATTCAGCATTCACCGCTCTATCGTTTCCAACATAAAAGTTGACTGATTTTCTGTTAGTTTGTGTGTAAGTTTTCTTACGGTTTTTATTTTATTTCTCGATAACTAAGGACCTCACAGCAATTCGGTTTGCATTTTTGGATTCAGCATTCACTAGTCTATCGTTTCCAAAAGATAAATTGACTGATTTTCTGTTAGTTTGTGTGTAAGTTTTGATGCGGTTTTTATTTTATTTCTCGATAACTAAGGACCTCACAGCAATTCGGTTTGCATTTTTGGATTCAGCATTCACTAGTCTATCGTTTCCAAAAGATAAATTGACTGATTTTCTGTTAGTTTGTGTGTAAATTTTCTTACAGTTTTTATTTTATTTCTCGATAACTAAGGACGTCACAGCAATGCGGTTTGCATTTTTGGATTCGGCATACACTTCTCTATCATACTGCCCACTCACTGAGCCCACTCAGTGTAAATAGAAATTTTCCAACTATACTTCGTAATTTTCGGATCTCGTACCAGGATCACAGAAGTCGCAAGAGATCGTTTATTGGTTTTTAATTTTTATCTCGGTAACTAAGCATCGCACAGCAATGCGGTTTGCATTTTTGGATTCAGCATTCACCACTCTATCGTGCTGTGCACTCAGTTTGAATCAAAAAATTTCAACGATTTCGTGAAAAGTTCCAAGGGGTTAACCTTATGGAATTCTCATGAAAAAAATGGATTTTAAAATTTCCTATGGCAATCGATAGAGGGTCATTATGTAAGACTTTTCCCAAAACAGTAGCGTGCATATCCTTTTCGTTTTTGCGTGGGAGGGAATTTAATATGCAATATTTCATATATTTTACAATTTTTATCTCAATAACTACAGATCGCACAGCAATGCGATTTGCATATTTGGATTCAGCATTCACTAGTCTATCGTTTCCAAAAGATAAATTGACTGATTTTCTGTTAGTTTGTGTGTAAGTTTTGATGCGGTTTTTATTTTATTTCTCGATAACTAAGGACGTCACAGAAATGCGGTTTGCATTTTTGGATTCAGCATTCACTAGTCTATCGTTTCCAAAAGATAAATTGACTGATTTTCTGTTAGTTTGTGTATAAGTTTTGATGCGGTTTTTATTTTATTTCTCGATAACTAAGGACGTCACAGCAATGCGATTTGCATATTTGGATTCAGCATTCACTAGTCTATCGTTTCCAAAAGATAAATTGACTGATTTTCTGTTGGTTTGTGTGTAAGTTTAGATGCGGTTTTTATTTTATTTCTCTATAACTAAGGACGTCACAGCAATGCGGTTTGCATTTTTGGATTCAGCATACACTTCTCTATCATACTGCCCACTCACTGAGCCCACTCAGTGTAAATAGAAATTTTCCAACTATACTTCGTAATTTTCGGATCTCGTACCAGGATCACAGAAGTCGCAAGAGATCGTTTATTGGTTTTTAATTTTTATCTCGGTAACTAAGCATCGCACAGCAATGCGGTTTGCATTTTTGGATTCAGCATTCACCACTCTATCGTGCTGTGCACTCAGTTTGAATCAAAAAAATCCAACGATTTCGTGAAAAGTTCCAAGGGGTTAACCTTATGGAATTCTCGTGAAAAAAATGGATTTTAAAATTTCCTATGGCAATCGATAGAGGGTCATTATGTAAGACTTTTCCCAAAACAGTATCGTGCATATCCTTTTCGTTTTTGCGTGGGAGGGAATTTAATATGCAATATTTCATATCTTTTACAATTTTTATCTCAATAACTACAGATCGCACAGCAATGCGATTTGCATATTTGGATTCAGCATTCACTAGTCTATCGTTTCCAAAAGATAAATTGACTGATTTTCTGTTAGTTTGTGTGTAAGTTTTGATGCGGTTTTTATTTTATTTCTCGATAACTAAGGACGTCACAGAAATGCGGTTTGCATTTTTGGATTCAGCATTCACCAGTCTATCGTTTCCAAAAGATAAATTGACTGATTTTCTGTTAGTTTGTGTGTAAGTTTTGATGCGGTTTTTATTTTATTTCTCGATAACTAAGGACGTCACAGCAATGCGGTTTGCATTTTTGGATTCAGCATACACTTCTCTATCATACTGCCCACTCACTGAGCCCACTCAGTGTAAATAGAAATTTTCCAACTATACTTCGTAATTTTCTGATCTCGTACCAGGATCACAGAAGTCGCAAGAGATCGTTTATTGGTTTTTAATTTTTATCTCGGTAACTAAGCATCGCACAGCAATGCGGTTTGCATTTTTGGATTCAGCATTCACCACTCTATCGTGCTGTGCACTCAGTTTGAATCAAAAAAATCCAACGATTTCGTGAAAAGTTCCAAGGGGTTAACCTTATGGAATTCTCGTGAAAAAAATGGATTTTAAAATTTCCTATGGCAATCGATAGAGGGTCATTATGTAAGACTTTTCCCAAAACAGTATCGTGCATATCCTTTTCGTTTTTGCGTGGGAGGGAATTTAATATGCAATATTTCATATATTTTACAATTTTTATCTCAATAACTACAGATCGCACAGCAATGCGATTTGCATATTTGGATTCAGCATTCACTAGTCTATCGTTTCCAAAAGATAAATTGACTGATTTTCTGTTAGTTTGTGTGTAAGTTTTGATGCGGTTTTTATTTTATTTCTCGATAACTAAGGACGTCACAGAAATGCGGTTTGCATTTTTGGATTCAGCATTCACTAGTCTATCGTTTCCAAAAGATAAATTGACTGATTTTCTGTTAGTTTGTGTGTAAATTTTCTTACAGTTTTTATTTTATTTCTCGATAACTAAGGACGTCACAGCAATGCGGTTTGCATTTTTGGATTCAGCATACACTTCTCTATCATACTGCCCACTCACTGAGCCCACTCAGTGTAAATAGAAATTTTCCAACTATACTTCGTAATTTTCGGATCTCGTACCAGGATCACAGAAGTCGCAAGAGATCGTTTATTGGTTTTTAATTTTTATCTCGGTAACTAAGCATCGCACAGCAATGCGGTTTGCATTTTTGGATTCAGCATTCACCACTCTATCGTGCTGTGCACTCAGTTTGAATCAAAAAAATCCAACGATTTCGTGAAAAGTTCCAAGGGGTTAACCTTATGGAATTCTCGTGAAAAAAATGGATTTTAAAATTTCCTATGGCAATCGATAGAGGGTCATTATGTAAGACTTTTCCCAAAACAGTATCGTGCATATCCTTTTCGTTTTTGCGTGGGAGGGAATTTAATATGCAATATTTCATATCTTTTACAATTTTTATCTCAATAACTACAGATCGCACAGCAATGCGATTTGCATATTTGGATTCAGCATTCACTAGTCTATCGTTTCCAAAAGATAAATTGACTGATTTTCTGTTAGTTTGTGTGTAAGTTTTGATGCGGTTTTTATTTTATTTCTCGATAACTAAGGACGTCACAGAAATGCGGTTTGCATTTTTGGATTCAGCATTCACTAGTCTATCGTTTCCAAAAGATAAATTGACTGATTTTCTGTTGGTTTGTGTGTAAGTTTAGATGCGGTTTTTATTTTATTTCTCTATAACTAAGGACGTCACAGCAATGCGGTTTGCATTTTTGGATTCAGCATACACTTCTCTATCATACTGCCCACTCACTGAGCCCACTCAGTGTAAATAGAAATTTTCCAACTATACTTCGTAATTTTCGGATCTCGTACCAGGATCACAGAAGTCGCAAGAGATCGTTTATTGGTTTTTAATTTTTATCTCGGTAACTAAGCATCGCACAGCAATGCGGTTTGCATTTTTGGATTCAGCATTCACCGCTCTATCGTGCTGTGCACTCAGTTTGAATCAAAAAAATCCAACGATTTCGTGAAAAGTTCCAAGGGGTTAACCTTATGGAATTCTCGTGAAAAAAATGGATTTTAAAATTTCCTATGGCAATCGATAGAGGGTCATTATGTAAGACTTTTCCCAAAACAGTATCGTGCATATCCTTTTCGTTTTTGCGTGGGAGGGAATTTAATATGCAATATTTCATATCTTTTACAATTTGTATCTCAATAACTACAGATCGCACAGCAATGCGATTTGCATATTTGGATTCAGCATTCACTAGTCTATCGTTTCCAAAAGATAAATTGACTGATTTTCTGTTGGTTTGTGTGTAAGTTCAGATGCGGTTTTTATTTTATTTCTTGATAACTAAGGACGTCACAGCAATGCGGTTTGCATTTTTGGATTCAGCATACACTTCTCTATCATACTGCCCACTCACTGAGCCCACTCAGTGTAAATAGAAATTTTCCAACTATACTTCGTAATTTTCGGATCTCGTACCAGGATCACAGAAGTCGCAAGAGATCGTTTATTGGTTTTTAATTTTTATCTCGGTAACTAAGCATCGCACAGCAATGCGGTTTGCATTTTTGGATTCAGCATTCACCACTCTATCGTGCTGTGCACTCAGTTTGAATCAAAAAAATCCAACGATTTCGTGAAAAGTTCCAAGGGGTTAAACCTTATGGAATTCTCGTGAAAAAAATGGATTTTAAAATTTCCTATGGCAATCGATAGAGGGTCATTATGTAAGACTTTTCCCAAAACAGTATCGTGCATATCCTTTTCGTTTTTGCGTGGGAGGGAATTTAATATGCAATATTTCATATCTTTTACAATTTTTATCTCAATAACTACAGATCGCACAGCAATGCGATTTGCATATTTGGATTCAGCATTCACTAGTCTATCGTTTCCAAAAGATAAATTGACTGATTTTCTGTTAGTTTGTGTGTAAGTTTTGATGCGGTTTTTATTTTATTTCTCGATAACTAAGGACGTCACAGAAATGCGGTTTGCATTTTTGGATTCAGCATTCACTAGTCTATCGTTTCCAAAAGATAAATTGACTGATTTTCTGTTAGTTTGTGTATAAGTTTTGATGCGGTTTTTATTTTATTTCTCGATAACTAAGGACGTCACAGCAATGCGGTTTGCATTTTTGGATTCAGCATACACTTCTCTATCATACTGCCCACTCACTGAGCCCACTCAGTGTAAATAGAAATTTTCCAACTATACTTCGTAATTTTCGGATCTCGTACCAGGATCACAGAAGTCGCAAGAGATCGTTTATTGGTTTTTAATTTTTATCTCGGTAACTAAGCATAGCACAGCAATGCGGTTTGCATTTTTGGATTCAGCATTCACCGCTCTATCGTGCTGTGCACTCAGTTTGAATCAAAAAAATCCAACGATTTCGTGAAAAGTTCCAAGGGGTTAACCTTATGGAATTCTCGTGAAAAAAATGGATTTTAAAATTTCCTATGGCAATCGATAGAGGGTCATTATGTAAGACTTTTCCCAAAACAGTATCGTGCATATCCTTTTCGTTTTTGCGTGGGAGGGAATTTAATATGCAATATTTCATATCTTTTACAATTTTTATCTCAATAACTACAGATCGCACAGCAATGCGATTTGCATATTTGGATTCAGCATTCACTAGTCTATCGTTTCCAAAAGATAAATTGACTGATTTTCTGTTAGTTTGTGTGTAAGGTTTGATGCGGTTTTTATTTTATTTCTCGATAACTAAGGACGTCACAGAAATGCGGTTTGCATTTTTGGATTCAGCATACACTTCTCTATCATACTGCCCACTCACTGAGCCCACTCAGTGTAAATAGAAATTTTCCAACTATACTTCGTAATTTTCGGATCTCGTACCAGGATCACAGAAGTCGCAAGAGATCGTTTATTGGTTTTTAATTTTTATCTCGGTAACTAAGCATCGCACAGCAATGCGGTTTGCATTTTTGGATTCAGCATTCACCACTCTATCGTGCTGTGCACTCAGTTTGAATCAAAAAAATCCAACGATTTCGTGAAAAGTTCCAAGGGGTTAACCTTATGGAATTCTCGTGAAAAAAATGGATTTTAAAATTTCCTATGGCAATCGATAGAGGGTCATTATGTAAGACTTTTCCCAAAACAGTATCGTGCATATCCTTTTCGTTTTTGCGTGGGAGGGAATTTAATATGCAATATTTCATATCTTTTACAATTTTTATCTCAATAACTACAGATCGCACAGCAATGCGATTTGCATATTTGGATTCAGCATTTACTAGTCTATCGATTCCAAAATAAATATTGACTGCATTCCTGCAAGTTTGTGTGAACATTTTTATTTGGTTTTTAGTTTTTTTCCAGATAACTAAGGGGCTCACAACAATGCGTTCTGCAGTTTTGGACTCGGCAGCAAGCATGCCACTTCATATCAGTCATCCGTCTGTGGACGGATCGTGCCCCGCACTCAGTTATCACAATAATCATTCATATCCGTCGTCCGTGTCGTCGTATTCGAGGCGAAATTTCAGATTTCGTATCAGGATCACAGGAGTGCAAGGAGATTATGTGAGTGCGACAGAAGAGAGAGAGACAAATAAGTCTGTTGCTCGGAGTGTACTTTCGGGCGACATCTGTCGGTGTTCAGCGAAAGCGTACCTTGGTGGGTAATACAGGTTCCTGCCGTTCACCAATAGTACATTCCGAGCAACAGACTGATGTCTGTCTCTGTCTCTTCTGTCTTACTCCACGCGATCTCCTTGCACTCCTATGATCCTGATACGAAATGTAAAATTTCGCCTCGAATACGCCGACACGGACGACGGATATGAATGATTAATTGTGATAACTGAGTGCGGGGCACGATAGAGCAGTTAATGCTGAGTCCACAGACGGATGACTGATATGAAGTGGCTTGCTTACTTACACTTTTTAAGTTATTTACCAGCACTTTTCGGTTTTGAGGCAAGGAATTGTACGACGTATTTACAACACAGGATAGAAAGATGTACAAAATAGAATACAAATATGCATATAAAACATGTATTTATTAGTAATATCAAAACAATTACAACATTTATAAACGAAACAGACAAAACGAGAATGTAATTTTCCCTACAAAAATGCAAAAGGAAGTGAATGCAGTCTCTCAATTTTCAACTTAAGTGCCGAATACCGAATATTTAAATACATATAAAAATATACATTTGCTTTGCGTTAGATGTTAAATATTACAAATTGAAAGTTATATTTCTTCACTAAACTACAGTGCAATGAGCCTTACCATTCACACCGCTGATCTGCGAGACCACATGCCCCGGAAACCAAAATACATGCGGCATATATCAATAAAAACCAAACGCAGAACTCAAACGGAGCGCCGAAACTAATACTAATCCGCATGACTCAGGTTACGGAAAAATAAATTAAAACTTACAAATAAACGGTTCAAGTAAATCGGTAAATCACATAACAGTACCTCGAGCCTGACACAAAGCCCGCAACGGACTACAGGAATATGGATGCCTGCAGGAATGGCAACCCACTCTGCTGGGAGTTCGTGAACCTAAACATGTACCGCTCTTGCCTGCTGTAACTATAAGAGCAAACAACAAATAGTTTGCATTTCCACTAACCAGCATTCATCTGCTCTATATGCATACAAAGAAAGCAGCGATACATTAACGGTTAAGCAACAATTCAATTTTTAAATTACAAGATATTACTCAAAATCCTAATTTTAAAACAACTGTGGTTCGAAAACTATAGGAGCCATCAACAAATGGTTTGCATTACCAATAACTACCTTTCATCAGCTCTATATGTATACAAAGAAAGCAGCAATGACATTAACGGTTAAGCAACAATTCAATTTTTAAATTACAAGATATTACTCAATATCCTAATTTTAAAACAACTGTAGTTCGAAAACTATAAGGGCCATCAACAAATGGTTTACATTTCCAATAACTACCTTTCATCAGCTCTATATGTATACAAAGAAAGCAGTGATGACATTAACGGTTAAGCAACAATTCAAATTTTAAATTACAAGATATTACTTAAAATCCTAATTTTAAAACAACTGTGGTTCGAAAACTATAAGCGCCATCAACAAATGATTTGCATTTCCAATAACTACCTTTCATCAGCTCTATATGTATACAAAGAAAGCAGTGATGACATTAACGGTTAAGCAACAATTCAAATTTTAAATTACAAGATATTACTTAAAATCCTAATTTTAAAACAACTGTGGTTCGAAAACTATAAGCGCCATCAACAAATGGTTTGCATTTCCAATAACTACCTTTCATCAGCTCTATATGTATACAAAGAAAGCAGTGATGACATTAACGGTTAAGCAACAATTCAATTTTTAAATTACAAGATATTACTCAAAATCCTAATTTTAAAACAACTATGGTTCGAAAACTATAAGGGCCATCAACAAATGGTTTACATTTTCAATAACTACCTTTCATCAGCTCTATATGTATACAAAGAAAGCAGAGATGACATTAACAGTAAAGCAACAATTCAATTTTTAAATTACAAGATATTGTGCAAAATTCTAATTTTAAAACAACTGTGGTTTGAAAACTATAGGAGCAATCAACAAATGGTTTGCATTTCCAATAACTACCTTTCACCAGCTCCATATGTATGCAAAGAAAGCAGCGATGACATTAACAGTTAAGCAACAATTCAATTTTTAAATTACAAGATATTACTCAAAATCCTAATTTTAAAACTGTGGTGCGGAAACTATAAGCGCCATCAACAAATGGTTTGCATTTCCTATAACTACCTTTCATCAGCTCTATATGTATACAAAGAAAGCAGCGATGAGATTAACGGTTAAGCAACAATTCAATGTTTAAATTACAAGATATTGTTGAAAATACTAATTTTAAAACAACCGAGGTTCGAAAACTATAGGACCAATCAACAAATGGTTTGCATTTCCAATAACTACTTTTCATCAGCTCTATATGTATACAAAGAAAGCAGCGATGACATTAACAGTTAAGCAACAATTCATTTTTTAAACTACAAGATATTACTTAAAATCATAATTTTAAAACAACTGTTGTTCGAAAACTATAGGAGCCATCAACAAATGGTTTGCATTTCCAATAACTACCTTTCATCAGCTCTATATGTATACAAAGAAAGCAGCGATGACATTAACAGTTAAGCAACAATTCAATTTTTAAATTACAAGATATTGTGCAAAATCCTAATTTTAAAACAACTGTGGTTCGAAAACTATAAGGGCCATCAACAAATGGTTTACATTTCCAACAACTACCTTTCATCAGCTCTATATGTATACAAAGAAAGCAGCGATGACATTAACAGTTAAGCAACAATTCAATTTTTAAATTGCAAGATATTGTGCAAAATCCTAATTTTAAAACAACTGTGGTTCGAAAACTATAGGAGCAATCAACAAATGGTTTGCATTTCCAATAACTACTTTTCATCAGCTCTATATGTATACAAAGAAAGCAGCGATGACATTAACAGTTAAGCAACAATTCAATTTTTAAACTACAAGATATTACTCAAAATCCTAATTTTAAAACAACTGTGGTTCGAAAACTATAAGGGCCATCAACAAATGGTTTACATTTCCAACAACTACCTTTCATCAGCTCTATATGTATACAAAGAAAGCAGCGATGACATTAACGGTTAAGCAACAATTCAATTTTTAAATTTCAAGATATTGTGCAAAATCCTAATTTTAAAACAACTGTGGTTCGAAAACTATAAGCGCCATCAACAAATGGTTTGCATTTTCAATAACCACCTTTCAACAGCTCTATATGTATACAAAGAAAGCAGCGATGAGATTAACAGTTAAGCAACAATTCAATTTTTAAACTACAAGATATTACTCAAAATCCTAATTTTAAAACAACTGTGGTTCGAAAACTATAAGGGCCATCAACAAATGGTTTACATTTCCAATAACTACTTTTCATCAGCTCTATATGTATACAAAGAAAGCAGCGATGACATTAACAGTTAAGCAACAAATCAACTTTTAAATTACGTGATTTAGCGCAGAAGCCAAAATTTAAATCAACATTTCCAGTAAATAGCCTTCTATGTGTATACAGGAAAAGCAGCGGTAATATTAATATATAAGCAACAAAACAATTTTTAAGTTTAATGATTACACTTTAACTGCAATCATTTGCAATTAGCGCCACATTTTCAAAACTAATATTTATTATTAATTGCTTATTATGCAAACTGATACTTTGTTGTTAGAAACCTATGGCTTTAGCAACGGCCGCCACACAAGCAGGATAAACGTATCCATTATATATGGTATAAAGAGGAACATCTTCCATAACACCTTCCCCAATAGTGCAGTTTCCGAGGTGCATCACCGCATTTGAAATCCATAATCATTTCAGAACATAGAACATCCAGATTTTTCATCACTAAGCATTAATGTCCTAAAAGTAAAAGCAAGATTAGCTGTAGAAGCGAATTACAAAATTAGTGAGCAACGCTGTGCTGTGATGCTATTGCTATGGGCATTTTCAATAGTATCAATATGCTGTTGAAGATTCCTATAGCGATAGCAGTGCCATAGCGTAGCGTTGCGTCGCGTAAGAAATCTAGGAATCAGCCTTAAAAGCCTCATTTATGTTTAATAAATTTCACCTGTGATAATAATAAATTTTCTCTACATTTACAAAAAATAATCTTCCATTGACTGATTAATATAAATGCCTATATATTAATATATAATATATAGGCATAACATTTATTGAGCTTGCTCGTCTATATAATGAGAGTATTGAAGGGCGGTAGCACTTACCCCAGACTCTGATCTGTGATAAATGATCACTGATCGTAAGAATTGAGGAGCATCCATGCAAAGGCATACACGTCTATAATATGTTCCTAATGAGTTAATAGTTGTTTCTGGTAGGGTTTCCAGAATTCAATCCAAATTTGATATCAGATTTACGCAAAAAAAATCTTGTCCTGTAGTATATTCGTAGGAAAGTACAAGAATCCAACCAATGACTAAGCAATGAAGAGTTAAAGTAAAAAAAAAACCAAGCTGTCTTTTTGTGGTTTTGCACGGACGCTCCTTAATTATAACAATTCGAAGACTGAATTACTCTCAAGTAGTTTACTGCATGGAATCACATCAACATTGACATAAATTATTTACTATATATGGGAAAGAGCTGCATAGAGTTAATAATACTATAATGAATCATTTTACCTCACGGTTTCCTTTGTCTGGACTAGTGAAAACGCTGACAATGTTATGAAAGCGCTCTTCGAGCCTCAGGAATACAGTGTGTTGAAGCCGTCTCTGGCCGACCAATACAATTCTTACGTCAGGTCTTTGTGCTAGCGAGTGGTGCTAAAAACATACACAATATTAAGCAAGGTACGGAGCAACTTTACTGAGCAACTTCCAAACGCACAAAATCTATGTTTTGTAGTTGAAAGCAGATTGATCATGCTCATAGCAAGAATATCTACAATGTAAGGCTTCATACGATTATTATAAACACATTCATCGTAACATAATAATTATGTACCTACATTGAAAGGCGCTAATGGATGTAAAATTAACTGTATAGTTATCAATGCCCATAGATACATTAATTAAACGCCTACTCATAGATTTCTTACGTGAGCAACGCTGTGCTGTGATGCTATTGCTATGGGCATTTTCAATAGCATCAATATGCTGTTGAAGATGCCTATAGCGATAGCAGTGCCATAGCGTAGCGTTGCGTCGCATAAGAAATCTAGGAATTAGCCTTAAAAGCCTTATTTATGTTTAATAAATTTCACCTGTGATAATAATAAATTTTCTCTACTTTAAAAAAATTATCTTCCATTGATTAATATGTAGGCAGGCATTAACATATAGCCATAACATTTATTGAGCTTGCCCCTTCTATATAATGAGAGTACTGAAGGGCGGTAGCACTTACCCCAGACTCTGATCTGTGATAAATGATCACTGATCGTAAGAATTGGGGAGCATCCATGCAAAGGCATACACGTCTATAACAAATTCCAAATGAGTTAATAGTTGTTTCTGGTAGGATTTCCTGAATTCAATCCAAATTTGATATCAGATTTACGCAAAAAATATTTTGTCCTGTAGTATATTCGTAGGAAAGTACAAGAATGCAACCAATGACTAAGCAATGAAGAGTTAAAGTAAAAAAAAAAACCCAAGCTGTCTTTTGTGGTTTTGCACGGACACTCCTTAATTATAACAATTCGAAGACTGGATTACTCTCAAGTAGTTTCCTGCATGGAATCACATCAACATTGACAAAAATTATTTACTATATACGGGAAAGAGCTGCATAGAGTTAATAATACTATAATGAATCATTTTACCTCACGGTTTCCTTTGTCTGGACTAGTGAAAACGTTGACAATGTTATGAAAGCGCTCTTCGAGCCTCAGGAATACAGTGTGTTGAAGCCGTCTCTGGCCGACCAATACAATTCTTACGTCAGGTCTTTATGCTAGCGGGTGGTGCTAAAAACATACACAATATTAAGCAAGGTACGGAGCAACTTTACTGAGCAACTTCCAAACGCACAAAATCTATGTTTTGTAGTTGAAAGCAGATTGATCATGCTCATAGCAAGAATATCTACAATGTAAGGCTTCATACGATTATTATAAACACATTCATCGTAACATAATAATTATGTACCCACATTGAAAGGCGCTAATGGATGTAATATAAACTGTATCGTTATCAATGCCCATAGTTACATTAGACCCGAGTTATTTGTACACCTCCTTCATCGGACAAGAGGGTTTCATTCTGGAGGGTATTGTCAGTTAAGTGCCATCCAGAGAAGGTGCTCAGATGAAAAATCAACACGGCATTATACATTAACCTATAATGAATGTATTTATTCGTTTTAACTGATGTACATCTTTCGCTCGAGGAGTGGACGGCAAATAACTACTAATACTAAAAAATTGGTAGCAAAGGTGATCATTTAACGAACAATAACCGGGTACTCACCTGTATGACTTCACTAGAACCATTATAACTGTTAACAGCGAGTTTAAAATTGCACACAACTGGAATGGCAATCACCAGATTCTATGAACTACACCTGCACTATGTAATTACCATCATCTTCCTCAAAGAATGCACGAATGCACCACATCGAAAAACGACGTAAAACTACCAAAATACGAATGAGAAATTTAACCATGCATTCAAACAAACCTTGGACTGGTGACAGCCCAGTGTAACCAACTGAATGTGCTCGGATTTCATCACCTTTATAAAACGGTTACGGAAGTTATTTGAGGCTCGTGCTGTGGCAGGAAACCGAATGGATAGCTGCAGTTTACCACCTCAGCAATTATAATCCCGCGAAGCGTCCGGTTATGCCGTAATTACTGTTTTAAGTTGCGTTTTCGACGTGCCCTGTACATAGGGTTTACAGCGCCCAGACGTCCCGTGGGAGTTTCTGTACTAGAGCTTCCGTCAAAATTCCGCCGCTACGGTAAAGAGGGCGCTATTGTCGCTATATACAGGTCGATCGGAAATGACTGATTAGAGTGCTCATAAAAAGCTATATAACTTGGCAGTTACTTAATATTTTTACAATCTGATTGCGCATTTATAAAGTAGAGAGTTGTATATTGCTAGACGACTGAAAAAGATGCACATAAATTATAAATTAATCGCTGTGTGAAGTAATTTTGCGGTATTTCGTCAAACATAAGCAATACGTGGTTTTCTTCTTTGATGAATATGTTTTGTGACGAAGAATGCTTCCATCTTCTGAAACAAAATATATGTACGATTTAGATGACTAACATGTCTGAGTTATAATATTTCTATATAATGTTTATTTACTTTTATTCCGATGGGACTTTTATGAAAATGCAACAAATATTCACCAGGCAATTCGTCCAATCAATGTGGAACAGGCTCATCATAATGTTGACCTGCAATTAGTTATAATATAATTAACTTGGTAATTATTGTAGATTATATATCATTCAACATCAGCGTACAAAATGAACTATGCAACCATTTTGTAAAATCATTTCAACTGTTTCAACCAACATTAAAGGAAATTTGAAACAAAAGAGCGAAGTTTATAAATTTTTATATTGGTACATGGCTAACTTGATGCAGTTGTAACAAAATAAATGCTTTCTTCGTCCAAATCAGATAGGAAAATGGTTGTATGGTACGCCTGTGGGGTACACGAGTTTACAAATCGGTGCTGCAAAATACATTTCATTTTAATGATATATTATCATACAGACTACTCTTACAAAGAGTAAATTTACATCATGCTATATTTTGTTTTCATACACAAGAACATAAGAATGTGCAAAATACAGATAAATACAACTTTATTTTACAAATTGCCTCCTAAACAGAACTATAATACCTAATAGAGGAATATAAAATATAGGCATTTCTCACAGAGAAAAATAAATAAATTTTATTCAAAACTATATTTCTTCAAGTTGTCTAGTAACTGTACAAACTACTTAATTTTTTTGTTTTATAAAATGAGTACTAGTAGAGTGTTCTTTAATTTATTATAACAGTACAAAATTAAACAATATGAATTTTGTGAACAGACAATTCAGTTTCTAAAGAGTAAATAAAAAAAAAACATACTTATGAGATATTATGTTACACATAGAAAAATAATACAACAATCGAGAAACAAACTAAATATTTAAAAAAGCTTTGAATTCTGTATTCTGCTTTTAACTTATAGTATATTTACAATACTAAAAAGCAACAACAGTATTGAAATATTGTACATGAAATCACATCACAGACTTTTTCAGAATTAAATACAAAATCCGAAGCTCTCAAGATGAACAATATCTAACAATATAGCACATATTTTATACAGTTATTAGAAATTTATGGTCAAAAATTAAATCACCGCAATCAATAAATTGTTAGTGGTTAGACAAATATACATGAGCGGGTGATATAATTTTTGTAACACCTTTGTCTTCTTCACCATGCCTGTAGGAAACAGTAGAGTTAAAAAATAATAACTGATTAACTCAAACAAACAAATGGTGCCAGCCCGGGAAAGTACATAAAAGGTAGAGCTACAAAATTATACAAAAAAATAAACTCGTGTATGAAAAGTCTCCTATCTCCTGTAACGGTCTTTCACATGCTCCATATCCCACTCGGGATCGTTGGGGTCCTCGTCCCCATAGGCAGACTCCGTAGACTCACTATCATGAAACTCTAATTTGTCTTCAAATTCACTGGTAGGGCTGGGAACGTCGCTAGAATCTTGCGAGCGCACGTTCGTTTTCAACTTATGCTCATCGGGCATACTCTTCACCATCTTCTCATAAGCGTCTTCGTTGAGGGGAAATACTCTCTTGTCGTATGGCTGTATCTCGACTTGTTCCGGCGTGTTGCACCGAGTCTCGTCTTTGGCTGGGTCTTTCCCCTGTGCTAGCCGCAGCTGTGACTGAGAAATAGTTCGTCTCCTCAGTACACTACTCATGGGATTCTCATCAACGGATGGCGGCAGGGGAGTGGCCGGCGGGGAGGTCAAGGGTGAGACTGTGTTTTCCTTCTCAGAGTTTTCCAAGAGATTGTGGACAGGCGCTGGCGACATCGGATCCGGTGTGTTGGCACCACTGGATTCCGCACGGCTGTCTGTGCGCCTATTTGATCGAGATCTACCATAGCCAATGGGTAACTTCAGGTAACTCAGGAACTTTTTCTTCTCGTCCTGCTCACACTTTTCGTGCCTCAATGCCACGGCATCTTCAGATAGATCTTCAACCTAAAATGATAACCAATTAATAAATACACACCAGTAACTCCAGCACTTTCTTTTCCAAAACTTACACTTTTACTTCTATAGGTGCTCATACAAACGTTAAAAAAAAAGTACGGTTGACTTTTAGAGTAAGGTACCCCCATAATTTTTATTAAAATCTAATGTAATAATTGACAGATATTTAAGTTCAATCATTAAGTTATTCACATTGCCATGGCTAACTCAATCCAACCCTACAATTGATAAGTGACTACTCTACCGAAAATTAAATACAACAAAATCCTACGCCGGGAATCACCACATCGATTTAAATGCCTGTCAATTATTAGGTTACATATCATTATGCATGCGTGTCCCTTACATTCAAACAATACCGAAATCATTATTTATAACAGTATAACTAGAGAAATATTCAACATGTTTTAACACGTATTTATTGCTTACTTTACAAACACGTACCTCCTCACTTTCTTGACTAGGCTTTACTATTCCATTATTTTTCGGATCGTATTTTATTGAGAATTCATATTCTGCAATTCTCCATCTGCAACATAAAACCAAATGAGAATCACCTCTGCTTACAACTTGAGATAATATTTATCACCAAGCGTAAACCCAAACAATTTTATCTCAAAAAGATAAGACTCTTGGAACAATTATATCAAATGCCTCTATTATAACACTAAGCTTACACTGATAACATACTCAGTGACGTAATAAAGTAATCTATCTTGTTTTAAAACGCAAAATAGTTGACTTTATCAAAAGGATCTGATCTATAAAGAAATTTTGAGATTTTTTTTTATGGTAACCACCAATTAAAGATTTCAATAGACAACCCGTATATGTATTTTCATGCTCCCAGAATAAGTAGAACAGAATATGTAGATTCGTCAGTGGCAAACCCCAATATGTTGAGTTTTGAATTTTGATTATCACATTTTACTTTAGTACCAGACATAATACAACATACAAAAATCAAAACATTTTGAGATTGTTAACTGACATTGACATAACAGTGTACAGCACTAAAGACAAAATAATCGCGCAACTGCTCAATACAGTAAATGGAATTTAGCACAGGATGGCGGAAAATTTGAATTGATTCCAAACAATGTTCAAAACATAATTTTGGAATAGATAAATGATACAGCAAATGTAACAAACGAAATTGTAAATGCATGATGCAGTATGGCATTAAGTTGTTTTTCAGAAATCTTACTTAGGAGTTAATATCTCTTTGTACTGCAGTTTCTCCACACGTGTCGATGCAGCCACGCTGTAGGGAATGATGATATTGTCAATATCGTAAGAGTCGCCCCGGTTCCGCTTCGGGTAGCCCGCGATCGACACCGTCGAGAGCACTGGTGACGTACTTGGAGAATCGTACTTCCCACCGGAGTTGATGCCGAGCGCCTCCACTTCCTCATCGGCCCCGTCCGAGCCCAAGGCCTGCATCTGCGGCACCATCCCAGATCTCTTCTTCAACCTGCCCATCGAGGAGTGTCTGCTGTTCTTACGGCTGCGGAAACGATTCTTAATTTCTGTGAAGTAAATAAAAATCATTAGTTCTACAATTATAGGTTTAAAAATCGAACCATCATGAATTTTGACAAATCAAAGCCGGATTATTACTTTATGTACCAGAGGAATTGATGTTAAGGGTTATTGCAATGTATAATTGCATTTTGACGCTCAGACAGTAAAAACATTTAATTTTTACCAAGAATAAGGTGGCATCCAATACACGTGTTAAATAAACACATCCTTGGGCTTAACCACAAAATTTGTTATTTCCATAAAACTTTTCCGTTTTCTGTCAATTATGTTTTGTGTATTGTTCTACTGCCGTAACTGAAGTATATTAACTTGCCATCAAAATGGATTATTTACAATAATGTTTCTACTCAAGTCAAAAGAGTGTGTTAATTTCTAACGAACTTACTTGCAGATAGAGCATTAACAGTACTGGATTTTAAAAGTCTATTATATTTTTTCCTGTGTTCCAACTTCCTCGGCCTGTGCTCCATCGATGTGACGCTTGGTTTATCCATGCGGTCGCCCTTCACGAACTTGATGGATTTCAGATTCGCTCTCGAGCTCCGCTGTTGCCACTCAGGTGTCTTCATGATCGCTTCCATATGGAGTATAGCTGAAGCATCTATTAACAAATGTTATGTAAGGTTGATGTAATTTTTCAAAATGATGTATGAGGAGGATGGCCGTAATTCATTCAGGCATACAGATTCTAATTTCAAGTTCACAGTTTGTTTGTTGCCATGATGACGCTTTTAAGAATGATTACATTGCATGGTCTTTCTTTCGAAATGGTGATACAAAATATTGCATATTTATTAATATTGATAATATTAACAATATATAATATTAACAGGATAATTTATAATTATGTTAGTCTAAAATACCTTCATTTAATGAAAACACAGGATGGTAAGACGGATCCAGAAGCCCAAGCTTCTCATTTTTACTCAAATAGTCGGAGACGTCCCTGGGATGGGTGGGATCCGTCCTCCCCGTGCACAGGGCACACGTGGTGGACGGCGGCACGCAGCCGCACCGGATCGAGGAGGGCCGGGCGGCCTTCTTCGAGACGGCGTGCAGCCCGGTGAACTGGAGCAGCTTCCGCTTCCTGAAGTTGACGAGCGGTCTGGTTCGTGCGCACTGGTATTCCGGACACGGGGCTATCGTGCCGTTGGCCTGACAGTCCACGGTCTTGGCGGACGAGGCCCCCGGCAGCGGGCCGCGGTAGCCATTCACACACGTAGGCGATGAGGGGACGCTGTGGGGTGGGCTGGAGCCGCCGAGGCGGACGCTCTCTTTGCTGGAGCGGATCTTCCTGTGCAGATCGCTGTGCTGCCTTATCCTGTATTCCAGGTCGGAGACTTGCGATTGAAGCCATGTCCATCGGCATGCTATGGCTGCCCTGTCCGTCGCGTACTTCCATGCGGCTCGTTTGTAACTAGAAACACAAATATAATAATCAGAATTAAATAAACAAATAACTCGTACAATTAGTTAATTAACATTTAAAAATTTTATTAGAGAGTAATTGGTGCGTCTTTAATTAGAAATTGGTTTATGGTATTAACATCAGAGATAATTACTTAATTAAATATTTATTTTAATCTAACACATATATTTTGCAAACATCCCAATTTTGCAGGTGACATATGATATTATATTATCAACATTATAACAGACATTTAAGCCTAAAAGTGATTATAATTAGCAAAAGTATAGGTACCATAAGTACACTGACAAACTTCAAAAAGTTAAAAAAGACAAAAAGTTTTTTTTTTATTATGTCCACAAATGAGTTTAAGGGACACCCTGTAAATATAGAAAATTATTACACAGCAGGTATATTGTCAATAATTTTTTATCATTATAAAGTATATAATTTAATATAAGTCTATTTGCACTTCAAAAGTGTATTTTAAAAACAAATTGAATGAGAGATAACAACAGCAACGTGTAAAATAATATAACTTAAAAATTAATTATCTGAAATTGTGCTATTAACAAATATAAATATTGTACTACTAGGATAACCATTTTGTTGTAAAAACAGTAACTTTTCAGCATGGATATTTCCCAGATATAATTTTCTCGTTGACTGATATAAAATTAATAACCACATGACATAATTCCAAAAGAAATTAAAATTAGTCTACATTATAAATATCTTGTTTTTACAAAATGTTTTAAAATATACAGGGTGCTTCTAAATTAGACAAAACTACACGTGGCAATGTTGGTCATAAAGATCAGTCGAAAATTTGAATACCAAAATATATAAAATTTATACAATTGAAAAAAATATATAAAAAGGAAGGGAAAAAAAACATACATTATAAGACATAATTTTCAAGGTATAAAGACCCTGTAAATACCCAGGAAGCACTGTACAATATTTCTTATACTTTGTCAGAACCATTGATGTGATCGATAACATCCCAAATTGGATATACAGTGGAAGAATGAGAATGAATACAATAATTTCCTATTATTTTATTTCTACCAATTTTGTAACCGCTCTGTACAAAATAATAATATAACTAATATGTGAAATCAAAAAGAATTTCATTCAAACAAATACTATTAATTATTGTATTGGAGTAATACCTTTTGATTATATTATTCAAACTATAAATATTGCAATTTAAGCTTGCTGAGATATCATTGCCCTTTCATTGATAAGAGGTGGAATACTTGATTATATAATTCGAATGATTATCGTTATTGATTATATAACTCGATTAATAATAATTATTTGATATGGTACGTAATGAAGCCAATTTAAATAGTTCACCTTCCAAAGCTTAATGCACATCTAAGTACTACAATCAATTATTAAAATAATCAATAATGCTCATCATTTAAGGCATTAAGGCAGACAAGTCACTATCCCTACTCCAAATATCCATGCCTGTGCCAAACAAGCCGAACTCTCATAAAAGCCAATATGTTTAAGGTCATTTTTGGTCAGGTTATATTAAAAAGCAAAAATTCCTCTTTGCGTTTTATGTTACATGCCCCAAGTTTTAAATTATCTCCTCTATCATCCTTCATAATTATTGCATACAAATAATTATGTAGAATTATTTTTATAATTATTTAATTGGCCCTTCAGAAAATATATAATTTTTTTTTTAAATGGGAGTGTGACAGTTGGGATTTGCCCATTTTATAGAACCGATAAGATTGAGATTAATGGTGGACATAATTAAAAATCATAAAATTTGGACATTGGCTTGACATTTGGATTTGTAGTTAGATGTCATGTAAGTAGTAAATTTTAAAATGTCACTGGTACAAACGATATCAAGATAAAAGTACAATTTTCTTCATTGTCAATAACATTTTTTACCTAAATACTTATAATATGTAGAGTTTAAGTGTGAAGTGATAATCTTCAGTAGAGAATTTACAATGATCGTTTCTTGGTAAAAATGTAGATTTTGATAAGTAAATTGTTTTTAAAACAGGAAAAATTGTACTTCAATTCAAAATGTAGTCGGAATGCACATTTTAAAACGTGAGATACCCTTTTGAACTAATGACAATTTGCTAATATGTGAGAATGAATTAAATATAAAGCAAATAGCGAACTGATAAAAAGAAGGTTTCATGGAGTTTTAATTATAAATGATACACGATTAATAATCAAAAATAATGCACTCTAATGTAATTTTTGTTTGTCTGACGAGTGTGTAGACAGGAAGAAGGTTAAATTTACCCCAATAAATGTTGATAAAAATGTAATCATTAGGAATTTGTTATTTAAAGTTAGACCAGATTTAGTGATAATTTTATACTTTCAAATGGGTAACACTGATACTTAACTATTATATTGTCGTCTGATACTATGTGTTTTGAATATTTTTGACTAATAATTACGGGTGTAATTTTATACTCCTATTCATTTGTGGGTGAAAATGAAAGAATTAAAATAAAATTATTAGAGAAGCAACAAATAATAGAATCTCAAAACTACAAACTTCTATTAATTTTAATGATGGTTAAAAATAGTAACGGAAGAAGTTTCGACATTTAAAGTTGACAGAGAGTAAATGTTCTTTGAAATTGTAATAGACGGTCAAATTTCATTAAAAACATGTTGATAATAGTGGGCGTTAAAATTGAGGCGTGTATTTTAAAAAGTGCACATGTCCGAAAATCAGTTTTGTGGGAAATTTTAAAAAAATTACAGGGGAAGTTATACTCAGGAACAAGAAAAGGAGGCGCTGGCTTTTTGATTGAATAGATAATCTCCTTATTTTCAGAAGTACTGGAAAAATAAATCAGGCTATTATTGTATGTTGTATTTCTTTCAACTTATTTAAAAATAAAAATTATTTTGAATAAGAACTGTGAAACAAGAGAAGATGTGTTGTTTTTAAGTGGAAATTTTGAAAATAGGTGAAAATAAACTTTACTTTTTCAAAAAAATTAAATGAAAATTTAAACTCTTCACAACCACTACTGTCATCTTCGTCCAGTTCGGGTTCCTCTTCAACAATTAAATATTGCTCAGCAAAAAACGGTTCATAAAATGATATATTTTGGGGTTCCTCTAAGAAACCCATTAAGTCCTTAATATTCCTCAGTTTTGCTGATGATATTCCTTGCTTTTTGTTTAGATATTGACATAAGAAAGAAACCCAATGGGTAATGTGTCGTTTTTAAAGAATTGCTATATTTTCATAGGCCTGTTACACGCGACTTGTATTGTTTTTTTGAGAAAACGGGTTTGTTAGTGCATAGACAATGGTCTTGAGAGCTGTTTACTGTTAATAACTCGATTTGTGCATTTTTGGACTTGTGTTGTTTTTAAAATAAACACCACAATTTTCTACCATACAGTTTATACTTACATGGGTAAATACTGTTGATGTGGATTGTTATAGTTTTGCATTTCATCACAGCTTTCACCTCCAGAGCTACTGACTGTGGCCTCAGAATCGAGCTCGTCCTGCACTATGCTCAGCTCCGACTGCAGGAACCCGGCGACCCTCTGCAGCTCCTTCTTCTCCTCGGGGGCCCATTGGGGCAGCGTCGTGAGGCCGGTGACGTTGGGACGAAGGGAGCTGGGCTCGGCGGAGCCCGAGCCGAAGTACCGGTTGGGGTGCCTCTGCCTGGAGGAGTTGTTTGCCTGGACGGCGGCGCTCATCTCGAGCTTCTTCACCAGGTTCTTCGTGGAGCTGTAGGAGATCGGCTTCATCTTCTCGGCAGGGCAGGCCGGAGAGTCGAGCGCGGGGGGCGCCGGCATCTGGGGGAACGGAGGCAGGCTGTCGCTCGTGTGTTCAGTCTTGATTGGGAGGTTGTTCGAGTCCTTGTTCCGCCGTAACGTTCGATGCACATGTTCAAACACACCGGCCACCTCACTACTAATGTGCTGTCCCATGGTGCGCACTTGAAACTTGTGTATCCTCCGGAGCAGGAAATCCAACCTCCGCTCCAATTTTGCCTGCTTCTTGTGTACAAGGGCTAGGAGTTCTTTGGTTTGGGTCTCCTTGGAGGAACTGGTGTTGTCTATGAGCTGCTCGTCCATGGTCATGCCCATGACGTCGACGTCATTGAAGAGCTCCTTCTCCAGGTTGGTGAAGTTGCCGGTGAGGTCGCTGGTCGATATCGGGAATATGGCGTCCTGCTCCCCGGAGAGATCGCCCGGCACCGAGCTGAGGCGGTCACTGTTGCCCTCGATCGACTTGATGACCTGCATGATGTCGTCAACATTGTGGCCAATGTCGCCGACTGCCCCCATGTCCGTGACAGGGAGGTCCGCGCTGAAATTATTGAATAACTGATCGACGTCGGCGTCCTTGTCCTTGAGGAGAGCCGACACATCGTCTAATCCAACTTTTTGAAGACCCATTTTACCTTCTTGGTCGCCCATAGGTGGAGAACAATTATTCATTATAAGACCAGGATCACAGGGTGCGTGTTTGTCCGAGGCCTGGCAGACGGTGTCCCCCTTCAACAGTTCGGTGGCCAGAGCGAGGGTGTTGAGGTTATCAAAGTCATCGTCTAGGTCTTTGCCGTTCGGCAGGCTCTTGCAGGCGGTGGGCTCCCGGGGAATGTAGACGCCGCCGTTCTTGCCCGCACCATTAATGGGCGAAGCGGACTGGTCGGGGGTTAGCTTGAAGCCCTGCGTTTCGTTAGTCTCTGTCAGGGCCGGGGCCATGACCTCCACATGGGGACGCCTCACCGAGGCTGTGCGCAATCCCATTCATCCAGTTTTTCGTATTGAGGTATTCTGTTGCCTTCCAGAATCACTGTCAAATATCATGTGTGTGGCGCTAACTTGATCAATAATGAGGATTGATGTAAATCAGGGCCTGTTTGCTGTGTGGGGGTGGTCTCAGATGGGGGGGCTTGGTAGCTAGTCCCCAGCTAGTTCCATCATAAGCTGTTTGGTAACAGTGTTTTTGTTGGTTTGATGTAACAAAGCGGGATTAGCGGCGGGGAGGCATAATTAAACGTTGTTGGCGCCTTAAAAATAGTTTTAAAAGCGGTCACTCTCACGACGGGGGTAGCTGCTGCTGTTGGAAATCATATTTACATTGTTTTGTCCGGTATTTCGGCCGCGCTCACTCCCACGTGATTGCTAGAGACGGCGGCTCTTCAGTTCAGTGCAAATACACGACGATATACGCACCTACCAAACATTGCACCACTTTCCTCAGATATTACCATCCAACACCGCCCGTACAACACTTGGCAGCGCCCAGGGGCACGATTAACACACGTACCGGTCCACAAAGTCGCAGTTTTCGGCACGCGTCGCATCAAATATGGGATTTTTCCTTGCGATTCGCTCTACAACAATGGCGCCGTCCACAGTAAAACAGGCGAACAACGTACATCCATTCCTGTGAACAAGCGAGAAGCAGCGCCGTTGACTGAGCAAACTCCTTTGCTCCTTCCTCACTGGCCAAGGCCTCACAGTACCGCTCGATCCAAGTGCGCTCCTATAGACGCCCGCACACAATCACTAAGAAAACCGTGCCACAGGCCATCTTATAATTGTTAAAAACATTTTTATCGGCTGCAAATTCAATCGAACGGCGGAATTAGCAACCGTGGAAGTTTACAGCGTTCACGCGAAGAACACCACGCGCACCCCATCTGCCGGCCGACGCACCAACAGGTAACCATGGCGCCAAATTTAAAACAACCACCAGCCGCAACACCAAACGCCCACGATCCCAATGGGAAAAATCACCCAACAACCACCATAAACCCAACCTGGACTCCAACGAACACGGCCAAACCCACGCAAAACCAAAACCACATAATATAACCACGTCAACAAAAACCCGATCCAACCTCAATATACAACCTTAAAACCCCACGAACACCTGCAAACGCCATCGGCCGGCCCCGAAAGCCACCCTCACGTCCCCAAAACTCAGCCACGTATCCCCTGGGAGCCCCCAATTTCAAATCATCTCACCTCCAAACTCTTCCTACTTGATGGCCCCCTTCCAGCAGGCAGCGCACACCACACGTCTAATGGCCGAATTATCCATCTCTTACAGCTCCACGGCGATCCGCGGACCTGCCGCAGTCATGTGTGGTGACACATAAGTTTTAAGGTTATACGCAGAACTTTGATTCGCCGCCAGAGACGCCCCGCGATGGCCTCCGCGACGGCCCCCTTCCTCCACCTGGACTACGCGGACGCCCCCGCCACTGTAAGAGCCCCCGCGCCCATTTCCACCCCCGACTATCTGCTCCCCGATTGTCTCGTTACCACGGACGAGCGCCGCCATTTCGCAACTGTGCCAATAACAATTTGAAAAAAGCGAGCGTTCACGTTGCCATGGCCGATTCCCTTTTGCCCGTCGAAAATCCAAAACCGAAAAAGTTTTGGAATTCTGGAGCGACGTGGACTGCCGCCCTCCACCGCAAACTGCGCACTGGTTCGCGATGCGTGGACGCGTTTCCACACCGAATTTATGGTGTCAAACAGTAAACACTCAAAATTGGCACAATTTCGTCTATTAACCTCGACCCGATCGAAGAAACGCGCTGCAATAATCTAGCAAACGTGAATTCCAGTTGCTAGTTTAGCTCCGCACTGCAGAAAGCAAGCCCAAACTTACTACCCGATTGAAAAACTCCACACAAAACAATTTGTTACGAAATTGAAACAATTGTTGCGAATAAACAATAACAGCACATTTACACCAATGTTAGTAACACGTGTTGGTAACAAATCGACATTTCACCTCCAATAAGAAAGGCGAGACTGTTGATCTCACCTTTCTTGTCGGCTACGAAATGTCAATTTGTTAGAAACACACGTTACTAACACTGATGTAAACTCGCTGTAACTGTTTTTAAAATTTTAAAAGTGCTTTACTTTATTTCATACAATTTGCAAAATAATTTACTCCACCAATCTGCAATCCAACCAATTTTATCTAAACAGTTAACCAGCGGTCCTCGTTATCATATATCAATAGTCACGGGTTTCATTCCCACATAGGACAATATTTCAATTGTGTTCTAAATATCGTCTGCTTACAAGTGAAATCACTAAAGTCAAAAACTATAAAATGTGAGATGCTACAATTTAACTTTTATATTCTGCTGTTACGTTTCCTACTCAGTCATTTAATGAGTTAAGAATTTGCAAGTTCGGCTACAGGACCCTTTACTATACCCCTACTGAGCCCGAGATTTGTTACAATTTAGTAAACCATCAAAATAAAACCTTTAACTAAAAATTGACTTAGTGTATTTCACTTGTAAGCCGACGATATAACCATTTAACCATGCTAAATTAAATTTTCATACCTACTTTATTGATTAATGTTATAGGCTTTCACTTCGTGATACACGCTTAATACTTAAATAAGAAACACTTTGAACTTTGTTAATATCACATGAATTTATTTGATCATTCCACAATAAATATGATATTAAAAATGTTGAAAATGTTTCTTATTTATGCTAGAATTGCAGAAATTGATTGAAATTGCAAAAATTTCAAGAAACCAATAAAATTCAATAAAAAACTGCAATTTATAATTAAACAAATCTCATAAAAATTTGTTAAAATTATAATTTACAAATATATTTTTTTATTGTCTCTTTATTTTTTCATTGTAATCATTTTTTTTTATGAAATCTTTATTTAATCCGCATTTTTCGCAACTTGCTCTGATTTTTACAAATTTACTTTACAAAATTTTGTGGGATTATAGGATTTTTTCCTATAATGTTCCTTAATGGCTAATATTTAAGGGTTTAATACCTCAGGTCATTTTATGAAGAAAAATTCATATGAACATATATCCGCAACGGCTAAAATTTTTTGCTACAGGGAGTTGAATTATTTTTTTAAATCGTTATTTGAAAATAATATCTAAAGTGTTTTCGGAGATAAAAAAAATAACTATTTAAAAAAATATTTCAACGCCTTGTAGCAAAAAAGTTACGTTAAGTAAAAATGTTCATATGAAATTTTCTTCATAAAATGACCTGAGCAATTACACCCTTAAATAATAGCACGTCATTAAGAAACACCCTGTATAATATTAAAAATATATTTATTATAATATAATAATATTATAATTATAATATTTTATTATAATTACAATAAATCCTTATTCTACCCGTAGAGTGTTAGGTGGGAATTTTACACAATTTTGATAAATATATAATTCTCGAAAGTGCTTATGTGTTTGTTTTTGTTGCAATTATCTTTTCTATTCTTACCATTTGAAATTTCAGGGGACTGCTCACATTAAGACGCTTCCGTTTGCCGATAGTGAGCTGTACGAAGTAAAAATCAAAGCAGCCAAGATCCTTACGCAAGGTGCTGATGTCAAAGTGATTTATGACGTTGCTTTAGATACAGAGGTAAGTGAAGAATGATTTTGGAATGATGTGATGCAGCGCCACATAAAAGTTGTAGCCTTGATTTTGTCTCTTTAAATCAAATAATTCTTGCAGCACTATGTATAAATGGTATACTTATACTGATGTTTTTCAAAAATTAACATTAATTGTGCAGGGCATAGAGTACGCATTCGAACCAGGAGATCTAATCGGAATACTTCCACAAAATGACAAAAATGAAGTGGACGAGCTTTTGATGCGCCTGCATTTGCAAGAGAAAAGCAACAAATTCTACAAATTGTCCGTCAAAAAGGACACAACCAAGAAAAAGGCAGCCATACCTGCACACATTCCAGCATCGGGGGGCGTAAGGGATATTTTACTCAGGCACGTCAGTATTAGGAGCATTTGGAAAAAGGTTCGTATTCTGCAAACATCTTGACGGTCCATTGACTTTCTCCTGAAAATTTTAAAGTGATATCTTAGAAGAATCATTTCGATTAGTCCATATCTTCCGATTTCAAAATTGCATTTTGTTTCAAAGTTAAATATACACTAAAAAAACAGTGTATATTTAATACACGGTGTATATATCATACAATGAATAGATTAACATAAATACAGTGTGTATATCAGTAAACATTTTGTGGTAAAAACATAGCAAGTTGTTTCTATTTTATAATATGTACTACCACGTAGTAAAGGTCGAAACCATCCTGATGATTAAATATACACTGTATATTTTTTTGTTATTGATAAGCTCATCACCAACTATGGGCAAAAGTGCGTTTTCAATTTACATAATTAACATTCTAATTTTTACATTTTATAATGAAACTTACTCAATTCTCCCCACTGTAATATTCCCCGTAATAATAAATATCTTCATATTCTAGTTATTCTTGAAATCATTACTGCAATACACGTCCGATGAAGCAGACAAGCAGCGCATTGAGACTTTCTGCAGTCCCAAAGAGATAAGCCAATACATAAGCTTTGTATCGGTCGAAGGACACACTCTGCTTGGGCTCCTGAAATCACTGCCCTCTTGCAACCCGCCTCTAGAGCGGCTGCTGGAGTACCTCCCACCACTCCAGCCCCGTTACTACTCAATATCGTCATCACCGAGCGTCAAAGACGAGCTGCACGTAACATTTTCAGTCGTCGAACTCGAGGATGGCAAAAAGGGAGTCTGCACGGGCTGGTTGGAGAACTGCGTGCATGGCGACTCGCTCGTGTCGTTCTACTTCCGGAAGAGCACTGGGTTCTTGTCCGGTATCGAAGCCGGCTCGCCGGTGGTTTTGATAGCCCCCGGCACCGGCGTGGCCCCGTTCATCGGCTTCCTACAAGATAATGGTTTGAATCGGGTTAAATCTGAGTGCACACTTTATTACGGGTGCAGGTATGAAGGGCGGGACCACATTTACTGGGATGAAATGCAGGGATTCTTGGATTCCGGGCAGCTGAGCAAGCTGCGGGTCGCCTACTCGAGGATGCAGGCCGATAAGGTTTACGTGCAACACAGGATCGAGGAGGACGGCGAGGAGATTGCAGAGGCCGTTTTGAGCCGCAATGCCACTGTATGCGTCTGCGGGGGTGGCTTGGAGTTCGGGAGGGCTGTTGAGGATTCCATCATCGAGGCCCTCGTGAGTTTCAGGGGTAAGACGGAGGCGGAGGCCATCGATATCATGAAGGACTTGCATAACTCTGACAGGCTTAAAATGGATACTTGGGTATGATTTATTCATATGTATATATATATAATAAACAATTAAGTTTCAACAAAGTTGTAAATTCATTGTAAAAATCTCAATATAAGGCACACTTTGCAATCGTAGGCCGTCAATTATTTTTGTGCTTATAGAAAAATATATGGAGATCACAGGTTAGTAGTGTCTCGGTTTTTTTTTTCTAATACCTTCCAATTATCTTACATGGCTTCAAAATAATAATGGAATGTGTATATATTGTCACTAAATTGTTTGAGAGCAACAATACTGTACGCAGTTGAGGTAAAAAAACCAATGCCAAATTTCCTTATGGCTAAAATAATTAATAAAAAAGCTTTGGTCTCTCTCTCAATCTGTAAATGCATTAATTTTAAGGCTTCACCAACCTACAAACCTAGTACTTATTCAACTGTCGCTTAGCAGCTTTGATTAACGGCACCAATGTTATCAGCTCCATCTGGTTTTTCAAGAAGTTATGCTGAAGTAGCTGTTTGGAAGACGCCCGTTTATTAACGTCGACTTGCAGGCAGTTGTCGATGAAATTTTGCAAGTCTGGGGACAACGATTCCCATTTGTCTATTTGTGGACGGCCGTTTGCTTGTATGAGATACAGCGCCCGCAGCGGCGCCTCCTTCAAATACGGTGGCTCCCCGTGGATCATCTCAATAACCATAATACCCAAAGACCAAATGTCTACCTTCTTGCCGTACAATTTACGGGTGACCACCTCGGGGGCCATCCAAAAAGGCGTGCCCACCATGGTCTCGCGCATCTCTTCGCCATTCACGTTCGCGCAGAAGCCAAAATCCGTGACCTTAACTTCCCCGTTCATGCCCAAAAGGATGTTGTCCGACTTGATGTCCCTGTGGATGACACCGTGCGAGTGCAGGTACTCGATGCCCTTAAGCACCTCGAAGCTGACCGCCGAAATCTGCCCCTCCTTCATGATGGTCTCCGTCACCACGTCCGTCAGTGGGCCCCCCTCCAGCAGCTCCATGATCACCCACAGGTGGTTGTCGTGCACGATGAACGACTCCAGGAAGTTGACCAGGTTCTCGTGGTTCAGCTCCTTCAGGATCTTGATCTCGCCGTACAGCAGCTCCTTGCTCATCTGCCGGGACATGTCTATGTCCTTGATGGCGACGTGGCTGCCGTTGCTCTTCTTGACGGCGGCGAACACGATGCCGGACGCGCCGCAACCCAGGTCCTTGTTGACCCTCGTGTACTTGTCCATCGGGTCGCCCCGGCTGCAGATCATCTCCAGCTTGACCATGTAGTCGGAGGTCGTGTACGCCAGCGGGTCCTCCCGGGTCTTGCGCAGCAGCACCGGGTGCTCGTCCATGTGCAGGTCATCCATGCTCTTCGCCACATCTTTGGCCTTGGGCTTCAGCGGCGCTGGGGACACCACGAACGTTTCCGACCTGAAAGGTGATTCGGATCTACAGATAACTGCTTTATTCGAATTGATAAACGAGATTACCGGCATTATCAGATAATGGAAATAATTAGTGTGTTCATTTAATGAAAACAACTATTGAAATTACATAGAATTTTACGAAATATAGGCCTTTAAAAAAAAATGACAAACAAAGACAGAAATATATGCCACAATGTCTCATCGGCATTGCATCCAGCATCTACGACTATTGCACAAAAAACAATAAATTGTACAAGCGTTAAATCTAATGGTATTTCAAAGAATGGTTCCGAAGTTGTGTTCAACACTAATAAAAATATTGCTTTGATAAACAATATGCCGTAAAATTATATGATTTAGATATACAGGGCGTTTAATAAATAATCAAAAAACCACAAGTGGCGATGTTGGTCATAAAATACTGATTCAAAATTTTTGATACCAAAATGTCATGAATGAATGTCATGTCGCTATAGAATTAACACAAATACAAAAATCTGCAAGCACGAAAAGTGTTTTCTTCCAAGAATTTAAGTCATGACACAAAGGATCTTTTAGAATTAATCAACAATAAGCATAAAATTGCAAACATGAAAATAGCAGCCTCAACATTAAGACTCTCTTAAATCAATACCGTTTCCACTCTATCCGTACCTGTCTGATCTTGCTGGCAGTGGTGGTGGCAGGGCTCTCTGGAGGTTCATGTACTCGACTTCGGAGTCGTTGGAGTCGCTATCTTTGCTCCACGTGGTGTTTTTGTACTCCATGTACTTGTCGATGGCCTCCGTCTCCATGCGGATGTCGTTCTCGGTGGCGAGCACCTTGATGCCATCGTTGGGGTGCTTGGCCTTGTAGTTGAAGAACTTGAGGGCATTCACGGCGGCCGTTGGATTCTCGGCGATCTCATCCTTGGTGAATTCATTCTCTGCGGAAAGTGATGGGCTGGTTAGTTGTGTAATTGTGCATCAGTTATGCAAGTGTGGCTGTTTGTGCACAATGATAGTTGCCGAGTAGTTTGTGTTTGGGGGGCAAATTTTTATTTACCTATTTGTCGCTGCCAAGATAGGGGCAGCCCTACCAGGGCCCCGTCGGCGCCCTTCTTTACATGTATATCGTGCTGGACATTTGTCGGTTTTCCGATGACCGAAGGCGATGAATCTTCCCGCGACGTATCCCTTTTTTTGAAGTAGCTCTTCACTATATTCATTGTTGGTTAAAAACTTACGTATGGTAACAGAGGGAAGGGCTTAAATCGAAATACATATTTTATGGAAAATAAGAGATAGGAGTGGTTCTTGACAATAAATCTGACGATACACACCGCTTTTATAGGAGGGGGGCCATAGATTACTGACGTCTAGTGGGGACAAAACATGACAATAGATGGCATCACCGCGCTGACACTGATAACGAATATTGCACTCTTTATTTGCTAAATAAACGCATTTTTCGCAACTTGCAATCATTATTTACATGCAACATGGTCGTATTGTAATCTACTGATTCATCATTATTTCAGGTATTACCTAGAGGAAACATTTTTTTTTGTGGTTACAGTTACGCATAATTGAAGTCTTTTATGAAGAATGCATGCAATTGCATGCACTTCTTGAAGATTTAATCACAAACAATGAAAATAATACGTCTTCTTGCACAATAATCAGCAATTTGCATGCAAATTTTACGTTTATAGATGCAAAATAATGCTTTTCAAATTATATCATAACCTCAAAGATGACACATATACGTAACCATAACCACGGTTTTACAGTTTACTGCAGATCAAGGCGTGACGCGACTTCGATTGAAGGTTGAAGATGGAGCTTCACAGATAGCTGTCCATGTATTCAATTATGTTTATAAATATATTTACAAAATTCTATATTTACAAGTTCATATTGTAATAAAAGATTGTAATTTACATTTTTTTGCTTAAAACTTTTTCTAATTTACGGTAGCCCTGAAATTCATAAAACAGCAACAGGGAGCCAACTAACAATAACAATTATTTACAAATAAAGAACTATAAATACAGAGAATACACAAATCATATTTAAAATGGTTATGTCATTTGAATAACATCGATACAATTAAATAACAAATCATATATAAAGAAGAAATAAAAAGGTACATTCTTTCTTCAGAAGGCAGTGTGTGCACTTAAATTTTTTACAATAAAAAGAATAAAATTTTTTAAAATACCTAAATGTTTCTTTTTTTACATCACTAGCCCCTTAATTAATAACCACTATCGACATTGCTTTAATCTTCTTCTTCTCTAAAGTACCGAAGAGTAAAAAGTATACCGACAAATTATAGGTACACGAATTTAAAAAATATTTGGTTCCGTCAATCACTATCTGACATGACCTTTTTCCTTTTCTTCGCTTGTTTAGGTTTCACAATTTCTTCTTCCTGCAAACAAACAAAAATTAACAATCAAATAAAAACTTACATAGAAATTCTAAAGGGTAACATTAGCACAACCGAGAGGATGGAAATTAATCGAAATATAAAAGTGTAGTGTCTAATTAAATTGCAAAATTCGAAATGGGCACAAAACTGAAAATTAAAATCAAAATAAAGGGTAACATTAGCACAATCGAGGATGCAAATTAATCGAGACATAAAAGTGTAGTGTAATTGAGGGCTCCAAACTGGAAATTAAAATTTTGCAGAAGACAAAAAAGTGAATTGAAAATATGACTTATTTAAGCATTTTTCTTCTTCTAAAATTACTCTTTTGCCACTATGAAAACCAAATACATATGAGCCTTTCCCGTTCATGAATTATTAGTCTATATATGTACATGAAAAAAGATTTAAAAAAATTCCAATTTGAATCCTCCCCGAGACGAGTCCTCTTTGAAATTTGCAATTCAATGGATTTGCCCTCCAAGTTCTCATCAGTATTTTGGATGCTGAGATTTTGTATGTACCCTAATTATTGATGTATATCTAATTTATTTAAAAACAATAATTTACTTTGCATTCAGTGAGTTGTACATATTCGATAATAACATTATACCGATTTGTTCAATTATAGTGACTGACATTATATTCTCTAATGAATCTCATTGCAGCAAAACAGCAGTTATTGTGATAGATTAAACTTGGATATAGCGCTAATACCCGAAGATGGTGTTATGCTTTTCCCCAAAAGAAACTAAAACTTATCTAGATTATGAAACTCAATTAAAATTAAATTTTGTTGTAAAACACTTAACAAAAATTATGGAGATTTAAAAACTCATAACTATAAAAACGTTATGGTAAAAAGTTTATACATTAACAAAATGTTGAACTTACTTCACTGCTCTCCTCGGAAGATTCAGAAATCTCTTTTGCGTTCCTCTTATTTGTTTTGGCGGCGGGCTTCCGTCCACGGCCAGAGTTCTTATTCTTAGTGGTCCCCGTGTCCTCCTCCTCCGTGAGGGCGAACAGCTCGGCGAACTGCTTTTTCTGACTGTCGTTGCTGTTGTTCTGGGCGACCTGCAGCGCCTTCTGCATCGAGTCGAGATTGTACAGAGCCATCGCGCCGTGCTTCTCGCACGTGACGCGCAGCATGTCCAGATGGCCGAGCACCTGGTCGGCGCTAGGAACTGTCGAACTGATGCTCTTGTTGGCGGGCCTTTTCCGCTTGTTGGGCGACGTGGCTGGGTACCGCGTGCTGAGCAGGCTGCCGAGCAGTTCGCCCACTTTGTCTATGTAACCGTCGCACCAGTGTTTGATCATCGTGAAAACTAAGGGGTCGCACCTGTCCCGGACGTCCCTGGAGAACAGGTACTTGACGAAGTCCGGCGTGGGCTTCTCTTGCTTGAGCATGAGGGTAATGGCAGTCAGGGCTTCCGCATGCTGTTTGTAGTCGAGGTGTGAAATCAAAGGTATTATGGTGTCTAATGAAATTTCGTGCGCCTGTATGAGCTGCCACAGGAAGAATTGTTCTATGCTCTCCCAGTTGAGGCTCGTCTTCAACAGGGACTGGAGACTGTCCGTTTTGAACATTAACAAACGGCCCTGCATTATTTTCGCTATCAGTTCCTGCAGCTGCATTGCGTCTATAGTAGATAGTATCACCCGTAATATTTGAGCGTTATTAACCGTCTGTTGCTTAAAATCCTTATAAACGTCTGGTACTATGAAAAGCATCAGATTGTTCTCACTAACGTGACACGCACTCAGGTCATCGTACAGACAATTATCGAGTTTCTTCTCTACATTTTGACAGAACTCTTTGTACACACTAATTTTTAGGGCACTCACTTTGGACTGATCATCCTTTTTGCGATCTGTCCTTACCTGAATTTTCAAAAAGTACAGCAGCAAATAGCCAATATTACGATGAATGCCGTGCATTTCCGCCATCAGTTTAAAAATGACATGCTTACCCACATTATCCGTGCTGCTAAGGATGTAAAGATATTTAAAAATCACAAACAGCGGCGTTTTAACGCTCTCTCGCAAGGTCTCCTCGTTCACATTACTAGGAAACACTATGTTTTTAAGTTCATCCTGCAAGATATTTGTGCACAACGTCCTTGCTAGAACGGGTAACACATCCGAGTCCTCGTCTAAGTCCACAACATGACCGAGAAACGTATCCATTAATTGACACCGCCTGTCTCTGTCGCGTTCATTTTGAAGCCGCGTCATGGAGACCCTCAAAGGGCCATCAATGAATGACTCCTCACCTTTATCATTAGTTTTTTCTTTCAGTCTCACCTTTGCAAGAGGAATATCATCGTCGTCTGTGTCCTCCTCGGGGGCGTGCACTGTCATCGGAGCCTCATCCTCGTCGTCACTGAACGTTGGTTCATTGTCTAGGACGTGATTGTTCACAGCGTTACTAAAAGTATCCCCCTCTGCATCCTGCTTGTTGTTCTCTTCCAATTTCGAAGATGATTCCTGCACACAAAATTCTTTAAATGTGACCCGTATCATGTTCCTGAGTTCTCTATCTAATTTGGTGTTATCGAATAGAGGCAAAAGTGATGGTAAAACACGTTTGTCAAGAATCTGTCTGAGGGATGAAAATATGCCGATCCGGACTTTGTCTGCCAGAGGAGGGTAAAAATTTGCAATGATCCTGCAAAGGAAGTCTAAAAGTGTTGCCGAAACGGCAGGGTGCGACCGCATTGAATGATGCATCACAAGTATGGCCGGCTCTATATTCATAATATTATCCTTTTCACTGTCAAAGAACAACCAGTCATAAAACAGTGCTAGTTTAGCGTTTGACACGGCCACTGTTGATGTACATGTCGTTAATAACCAGCCAATAACGGCCCATCTTGGAATGATTTCAGAACACAGCAGTTCGTTGGTGGGGTGAATGACACCGACTATGAATCTTATCATATCACATCTCAAACTCTGCGATTCGGGTGTAGCAAGGTACTGTCTTTGAAACCAATCCTGATACCTTTTATGATTGCCGAATCTCACTTGTGATGTAAGAAATACCAATTTCCGCTCCATCTCAGGCGTCAAACGCGACTGCAAGTACCTCCTCGAAGTCCGCGTCTGAAGCAACTGCAAAACGCCCACAAAATTCTGACTCAAAGTTTTCGGGTTGCCCAGAATGTCTTTCCACAACAAATCAAACTCCGGTATCCTAGCGACGTTCTGCAGCAGCCTCACCAAGTCCCTACCGATCACAGCACAATCCTGAAACTTCTCGCGCAACAGACCCACCACAAAGTTGACCTCCTTCTGCCGCAGCGCCACCAGGAACGGCGCGTTGTGATCCTCGATCAGCCGCAGGTACGTGTAGACCACGGACGGCAGTAGCAGGGGGCTCTTCTCCAGCCACCCCCTGTACTCGATGAAGATGTCCAGCAGCGTGTCGACAAGCGATATGTTCCTCTGCGACACGTCCCCGCCGGCGGCGTGCCTCATCAGGCTCAGGCACAGGTTGTCCACGCTCGACACGGCATTCCTGATCATCTCCCGCACCAGCCACAGCAGCTGCTGCTTGGCCACCTCGTTGAACTTCAGGTAGCGGTCCAGGACCAGCTGCGACAGGTGGGCCAGCACAAGCCCGAACCCATCGCGTGTCACCAGGGTTAGGTCGCGGTAGCTCTTGGCCGCATTCGCCGGCTCCGCCAGTATGGTGACCAGCAGGCCCAGCGACACGTCCTCGTAACCCTTCTCCTTGACCAGCGCATTGTTCAGCGCCTCGTGGCAGTCCTTGTCGCTCAGGCCCGACGTGATGCTCTGGAGGAACTGGTAGTTACGTTCCAATTTCTAAAACGGCAAGTAACAAATCAATACTTTTATTACAGAGAAAAAAGAAACAAAACGCCAGTGACCTAAATCTGTTAGCCCCCATGTTTTTAAAAATATAACCAGTCAGAATTACTATCTACAACTTGTAAGTAACAATGTGTTTATGACAGGGCTTCGAACCGGAACTGTACCAGAAATATCGCTATTATTAAATTTTCTAAAAAATTATAATATTATTATTATTGCAAAATCCAAAACTGTTCAGAATTTCACTTTTTTTTAGTTTGATTATATCTGAGTTTTGCAGATTTGTTGTAAGTTTTTTGAAAATTTCAGTAATATTCTTAAACTATTTTTCAGGGGTTTGAACCGGAACTGAACGGAAAAAACCGTTATTTTTAGAGCAATGGCTCAGTACCATCTATTATTTATCAAATTGTATATATTATGTAATTCCATAATTATTGTTTCTCAAACATTATTTAGGGATATCTAGGGCTACACCGCGGTCCTCAGAAATATTATAAACTGAACTGGAGTATACTCATTTCAGAATGACATTTGTGTTGAAAAATGGAATTTCAATGTATACAAAATTGGAAAGTGGTTTACCTTTTAATTAAGAGGTGGACCAGTCTCGAAAATTTTGAGCACTTATATTAAACCGATAAAAATCCATACAGGCAATTGCAGTAATTATTAGAAGCAATGGCCACTTAAACATTGCACACTTCTCACATGCATAGAACTAGATTCTCACAGGCCTCAAGTTTACATTGTTGGAAATAAATAATTTATGTGAGTTAAGTGCAATCTGGAACAAATGATAAGAAGTTGTGTAGCTTTAAAAACGTACAACGTATTTTTTATGGAATCAATTGTGTTTTACTTAATAATTTCCGACTATAAGTATTAGACTTCTAAAGTGTTTGAAAATGTTAGGTCATCGAACCCTTATTGAAATTTATTGAAGTACTAGGCTAGTCATGCAAGACACCTGTAGCCCCATTGTTGGGGCCTTTGCTTTGTGCACTTCATATTGCTAAATCTGCTAAATCTGCTAAATCATGAATACAAAATAAAAAATTACAGAATATTTTATACCACGTACTATTGCTAATCTGCCACTTTAAAAAAATCTTGAATGGACAATACAAAAAAAAAACAATTGCTCAATATACTATAGTATGTGCTATTGCTAAATCTGCCTCTATTAAAAAAAAAAAAACTTGAATAGACAATACAAAGAAACAATTGCTGAATATTTTATAGTATGTACTATCAGTTGTATGGACATGAATAATCTAGAGAATTAGTAATGCAGCAATGCATTTTCACCAATAAACAATTTCCGGTTAATTAATGGAGTGAATAATCATGATTAACAATGTAAAAATGCGAATGACTGAAGTCTAAATGCGTGGCTTTAGAAATGGAAATAAAAATGTTGTGCTTAAAAGTGATTCACTTGACCCAGTAAGGATTCGAATTAGCATTTTAATGTAGTGTAATTTAATATCATTGTTTTAACTGTTATTGTGAAAATTGCATGTTTATTTATTTACATTATCCAACTGGTTTTTGTTTATTTGTATAATCAAACCTGTTATCAAGGCTTGCGCAAATTTTGCACATTAGAATGACGCGAATGTTAAACGGCTGTAAAGTTGACATAAAAAATAATTATTGCAAACAATAAAATCTGGAACGAGAACAATAAACATAAAAAATATATTTTTTATGTATATATTTATTTATTGGCAAAAACTATTATTAATTAGTTTTTGTGAATTTTAATAAGATTCTTCAGATTTTGGATAATTTTAATGTAATAATAAATATCTATCAATAAAATGTATTCACTTTTTATAAAACTCGATAATTAACAATCGTTTTTTGTCTCTCCAGAAACATTCATCATTTTGCAATTCCGTCATAGTTTTTCTGGAACGGTGATGAATGACAGAGAATTTCGGATTTAACAGCCTACTAGCTCAAATCAGATTTTTACATTTTTTGCAAATATTTCATAGTATAACCCTACTAAAAATTTAGACCCGTGAAAATTACTTAAACTGCTCTACGGAGAATACACCAAAGAAATTGTCGGTGACTTAAATACAAATAAATGAGGGTGTTTCAAAAAGATTGTTTTTCACCAACTTGTAGTTAATACGTATTAATATTTAAGGGTGTAATTCCTCAGGTCTTTTTATGAAGAAAATTTCATATGAACATCTATTTGCAATGACTTAAATTTTTTGCTACAGGGTGTTGAAATATTTTTTAAACCGATATTTTTTTAATATCTATTCATATTAAGGAATAAATTTATTTAATAATATTAAACAATATATGAGGAACATTAAATCTAGTTACTATGAAATAAATAAAGTATTCGTATAATTCACCATAATTTACCGACATATTCAAATAGAAACAGCGAAACAATAAAGTAAATCCAATGAAACACTAAAAATCGAACACCTACAACTTACTTTATGTCAACAATTATTGTTTTGAATGATGTCAAAACTTTATTTGTTTCAAAGTAACTAGATTTAGTGTTCCAAATTTATTCATTCAAAATCGTATTTTTTTTTAATATCTATTAATATTGAGGAAAAAATTTTGAACACTAAAACTAGTTACTATGAAACAAATAAAGTATTCGTATAATTCACCATAATTTACCGAGATATTCGAATAGAAACAACGAAACAATAAAGTAAATTCAATGAAACACTAAAAATCGAATACCTACAACTTACTTTATGTCAACAATTATTGTTTTGAATGATGTAAAAACTTTATTTGTTTCAAAGTAACTAGATTTAGTGTTCCAAATATATTCATTCAAAATCGTATTTTTTTAATATCTATTCATATTGAGCAATAAATTTTGAACACAAAATCTAGTTACTATGAAACAAATAAAGTATTCGTATAATTCGCCATAATTTACCGAGATATTCGAATAGAAACAGCGAAACAATAAAGTAAATTCAATGAAACACTAAAAATCGAATACCTACAACTTACTTTATGTCAACAATTATTGTTTTGAATGATGTAAAAACTTTATTTGTTTCAAGGTAACTAGATTTAGTGTTCCAAATTTATTCATTCAAAATCGTATTTTTTTAAATATATATTCATATTGAGGAATAAATTTTGAACACTACTACTAAAAATGTTCATATGAAATTTGCTTCATATTAGTACACCCTTAAATATTAGCACGTCATTAAAGAACACCCTGTATATTGTTTGTTGATGATTAAATAACAAATGAAGTCGCTACACTCTTGGGCCCTTTTTATCGAACACACAGTATATATATTTAGGTTATATAAAAAACGGGCTGCAGCGCAACTAAGTCCGTGGATATTAAATAAGCATAGAGCTTTTACACTTGTATCTTAAATAACTACACTTCTGGAGAAAATTAAAGGACCACCAAATATACTTAAAATAACTTTTCTAATTTATAAGTTGTTTTCAATAGATTTTTCACATGTCATAAATTGACGTTAATTAAACACTATTATTATTCGTTAGGAAACACTTGCATTTATATATTTATTCGGTTCATTAGGTGTCGTTATCTGGTTTTAAATTTCTTTTCAATTTTACTAGTGGTCCCTTAATTTTGCCCAGAAGTGTATTTCGATTCCAACTAAGTGTGGCAATGAAACAAAAAGTTTGTGCAATTTGAACTTGGTTGATTGCATGAAAAATTTGGAAAACAAATCCAATGTATCAAAAAGCACGTTCAATTTAAATTTCACGCGAAAAGTTTGGGAAAGATTATAGTAATATTTAGTTATTAATGTCTGCTGTGGTAAATTACCGTTGCTAGAGAGTGATCAACACTTGAAATTAATATCATTGCAATAGCAATGAAATTGGATGGGCATTTTTTTTTTATTCTCAAAGAGATCAACACTTGAAATTAATATTATTGCAATAACAATGAAATTGAATAAGCATTTTTTTTTTTAATTCTCAAAGAGATCAACACTTGATTTTAATATCATTGCAATAACAATGAAATTGAATAAGCATTTTTTTTTAATTCTCAAAGAGATCAACACTTGAATTTAATATCATTGCAATAACAATGAAATTGAATGAGCATTTTTTTTTTAATTCTCCCAGATTTGTTTGATTGCAGCTATCAATTGTTATTGGATTGCTCACTAAATGTTATTAAAGTGCGCACTGATAAGCTACAAGAAAACAATTATTGAGGTGAATAGGATAGCATGCGGTTAATTCTAATTTGATTTCTACTTCTAGGCCCCAACATGCTTCTGTTTAACCACTGATTAGCACTGTTTACGGCTACTGTGGGCATTAAATGGCACTTGTTTACTTGTTCTCATTTTGTATGCCGGTTTTAGGGGGGACTTCAGCGAGCTGGTAAATTGGGTGTGTTTTCGTGCGATTGCTCGGCGCCGTTTCTGTACGGGGTTTGCAAAGCCGTGGGGTTAGTGTTAGCAATGGGTTAAATTCGGTTCGAGGCTCGCATCAGATGTGCACGCCGTCTGTTTGTAAATTGCCGCCCTGTTGGTGGTCGGTGTGGTTTCGTTGTTGCGGGGGATGTGTAGTCGGCTGTGGTTTTGTTTGTTTGGTGATGTATGGGTTATGTTTTCTGTGTTGTTTTTTTTCTGGGTGTGGAGTGAGTGGCCCTGCAGTTTGTGTGCATTATTTTCTGTGGGGTTAGCTGTGTGGAGGTTGGGGCTATTTTTGGCGGCCGGACTGTGCGAGAGGCGCTGGAATCTGGGGGCGCCCGTGGTCTGCGGCCCCCGAGGCCCCCCGTGGCACTGGGGCAACAATAAACAAACAAACGGCGACATTCGAATTGCGCGCCTAAAAAAAGCACACAGAAGCATGAAATAGAGAAAGAAGAAGAAGTCGGGGCGATTCACAATGGCCGCTCATCGCACCATCACTTCCAAATAATACCATTTTAAGACATTACCTCTTCTAATTCGTCTTTATTTTCGACCGCAGACGTCACGAATAGCCTAGACGTTGTGATTTGCACCTGCTCCATGCTCCAACTATATTAGCACCGCTGCGATTTACACACTTTTACCGGACACAGGAGGCCCCTGCATCGTTCCGTCCCTCAAGGAAAATGTTTGTGAAAAGCAACCGCGCATTGATATATACGACATGGTACGACGGGGGCGACACCGGGCGGTTGAGTGAGCGGACTATCGGCGTCGTGTGCACGTTCGGCCGCATTCCGCCTCACTCGCTCAACCATCGCTGCTCGGACGACCAATCAAATTTCAAACTCGTCCCGTTCTAATCTTTATGTTTACACGTTTCCTTTATCTTCTCCTCCATTCCCGTTTGCGACGCACTCGCCTCCACGCCGCCACACACGTCCACAGCAAACGGGACATACGGCCGGGCCGCGCTCAATTCGCAGCGCGCCTGCAGAACTGGAACGTGGAACTCGCCAAAGCCAGACGACACAAACGCACTTAAAACACTCCAGAAAAACGAGAGCGGCGCCCCGCGGCTCCTCCTGCCCCGAAAATCCCACCCAAATAACCCAAATCCCAAATAACTTATTCAATATCACCGTAATTACCTCCGATTTCCGCTCGTCCCCAATAAATAACACTTCACACGATCCCCAATCAACAACATTAAACAAAAAACATAAACAAAACATACCCGAATATGCAAACAACTAATGAGAGCAAATGAGAGCAAAACACCCCCAATATTGCATAAATCAAACATAAAAACACTCACCAATTTTCCGGCAACAATAACATAATTAATTAGCACAATAATTAAATTAATCGTAAACGATAATCACCTTTCAAACACGCATAAACACCTACTGCGCCCCCTACACGGACCAACAGGAACCACAAACGACGCGCTACCAACAGCGCCATCATGCGGCGGAAACTCAAACTACTGATTCAAAATTTCATTATAGGCAACCCAAATTGACCCAATCACCATTATAGGCAACTCAAATTGATCCAAATAACAAAAAATAATTCAAAAAAATTAAAACCCGCCTTGAATACCCCCAAGGAGCCTTTAATAGCTCATATTTGTTGAGATGTTAATTATGGATGTACAGGATTGTCCGTTCTAATCCTGTACACCCGACAACTCTAGTTATAATAATCAAAAGGACACATCGCCGTTCCAGAGCAACAACTCAATCACAATGAATTTTTCACGATACAAGAAAAACTATAGTTAATTATTCCGTTTTATAGAAATAAATACATTGCATTGGTAATAGCATGTATTCATAACAACATTTCACATTAAAATCATTACCAATAAAATGTATTATGAGGCCCCACTACCCCCAATAGTATACAGCATTATTAATAAGAGACTTCCAAATAATTCATGAACGGGTTAACATAATTACAATCGGAGAACTGATTAGAGAGAACTGACAGTTAAGATATTTATCTACAATTACACAAAGGAGTTCTAAGAAATAAATTAAACGCAACTTCAATCAAAGTATTGGAGCTTCTGAAAGTTTTTAAATAAAACAAGGAGAATAACCTTTTTCACAATACACATTTATTTATACTAAATGTACATTTCAACTGCAAGGCATCTTCAGTAGACCTACAAGTAATGAATTCTTTGACTGCCTTGCAGTTGAAATGTACATTTAGTATAAATGAATGTGTATTGTGAAAAAGGTTTTGTTTTATTTAAAGGCAACTTATTTCTGATCATCTAATCGGATTTATGTGCTGACAAGAATACTCGTATTATAATTCACACCTAACACCTTAGGGTAGATAGGTTTTCGATTATATATATATATATATATTATAATTCAAGATATTGGAACAAAAAAAAACGAAGGTGGTTCGCAAAAACATTAGCCCCAAATACACCAAGAGAATTTCCATTATATGTACCCTGCCTTAATTAAATAAATACAGAGGAAAATATCACAAATAATCCATTAATTACAATCAAAACTATTGGACATCAATGATATTGCTCATCATAAGCATGCCATTATTTTAATAAACATAATAAATCACCATTTTATTATTTATTAAAACTACTCGGTTCAAATGTAGATAAATATCGAAACTTTCTAAATCAAGTCTCCAATTGTAATTATGTTGACCCGTACATGAATTATCTTAAAACTACTCGGTTCAATTGTAGATTAATATCTAAACTTTCTAAATCAAGTCTCCAATTGTAATTATGTTGACCCGTACATGAATTATCTTAAAACTACTCGGTTCAATTGTAGATTAATATCTAAACTTTCTAAATCAAGTCTCCAATTGTAATTATGTTGACCCGTACATGAATTATCTTGGCTGTCGTTTACATGCAATTCCCTATACCACCTCTGGAAAAAGAGGCCTCGTAAAGCCATTAAAAAAAATCTCAGTAAATACCAAAGATTTCAAAAATCTTCAAATTATTATAAACTTGCAAAGACCAAATGTACAATAATTATAGAAAATTGATAAAAAATTATGTTGACTCGTACATGATTTATCTTGGCTGTCTTTACATGCCTATACCACATTTGGGTAGAGGCCTATTAACGCCATTAAAAAAAAACTCAGTCTATAGAGGCCTCTTAACGCCATTAAAAAAAATCTCAGTAAATACTAAAGATTTCAAAAACCTTCAAATTATTATAAACTTTCAAAGAAAAAATGTACGATAATTATAGAAAATTGCGTAAAAATGTGATGTTTCAAAATGAGCTGAATATGTCATCATATTCATAAAAATTTAAACAGTGGTTTAGCGGTGTTTTACAACGGGTTGCCAAGGTTACTAAGATTAAACCACCGTTAAACCGTGGCCTATTTTTGTTATGAATGACACTGTAAGACTTTCATTTAACACAAATTTCTATGGCAACAAAAAATTTCTAAAATCGCTCATAACTGAAATAATATATTAATTTAAACGCTAGTTAAATCTATCATGCATCATGCACGAAGACCTGGGTTCGAGCCCCAGTACAGGTAGTACATTTGTACTGAGAAACTAGTGCCATTCGCCGTTGAGCTCCCAACGGCCCCCGATCTCTAGAGCTCAATAACGGCGCTCTAGAGATCGGGGGCGAATTTCTAGAGTAACAAGCCCTAACTCAATGCACACACTTACACAAAACACACGGCAGAAGGACCCCCGTTGGTCGATAGCCAGTTAGGGATAATATCCCTAACAAATACAGTCACTACTATATTAATTTATAATATCATTAATAATTCAAATAATATCAAATAATTTATATCATAAATATAAAAATCTGCCCAATTATTGTTACATATTCATATGAAATTCCATAAAAAATCTCAGAGAATACCAAAGATTTCAAAAATCTTCAAATTATAAACTTTAGTCTTACACTTTAACGGTGGTTTAATTTTAGTAACCTTGGCAACTTGTTCTAAAACACCGCAAAAATCTTCAAATTATAAACTTATAAAATTCATTGTATGAATAATGAATGTATGTAATTTGTTCGCAGTTTTCAAAATCTCTTCAAATTTTACCGGAATATTTTATGAGAAAAATAAAAGTTTGATGTTTCTCTTCGTATCTCAAATTTGGTTTAATAAAAATTGTTGGTCTGGATGCCGGTGATCTTTAGCGGGCGACGTAGATACTTTCAGTAAAAACTTTAATCATACAAACTGTGTACACTAAATACACAACCGAGCATAATGTCGCAATCAATGTAAAACTTAATCAATAACTTATAGGAAATGTACATGTCTATCGGACGATCACATAATAACGAAAAAGTGGAGGGGCGCCGCCTCGGGGAGTTACATCTTCCCCTTTTTGAACCGCTGCCTCGCCTGAGACTTTGTGTACCTGGTCTTCGTCTCGTTCTTCCCGTTCACCGCCGCCTCCTCGGTTTCCTCCTCATCTCCTAAAAATACAGCACATATAGAGATCACGTTCATTTCTTCCTTCTGATTTTAGTACATCGCTTTTTACACTCAAATTCATTTTATACTGTGATGTTCATTTCTTAAAGTTACTTTGAAGTTTAATGTATTATTATTACGAACTTACTGGTAGAATTATTTTTATTGTATTTTATTATTTATTTATTTTATATCACCCGACTGGTTTCGGTTTCAAAAAAACCATCATCAGAGGCATGATATATGTATTTTAATATGTTTATATCTTGATCTTATTTTTAAGATAAATATTTGTAATCAATATTTGTAATATACACTTATTTGTGACTGGTTTCAATCTTCATTCGATCATCTTTAGGCAAAAAGTGTAAAGTTTACCAATATATGAAATATACCAGAATTCTACATTTTAAAGTAATTCTGGTATATTTCATACATATCTAATCTTTACACTTTTTGCCTAAAGATGCATTGTAACTAAGAAACTAAAAAAGATAAAATAAAAAAAATCAGACAGACTTTAGTAACAGTTGCAATCATCCTGATAATCAAGTAAAATTAATTTCAAATTCAGTCTTCATTTAGTAAAACCGAAGCATTGATAGCCTTAATAAATACTGTTTCAATATAAAATGAAATAACATTTTACACATCTATGGTTATCTTAGAATATAAAGGCAGACCCCATAGACGACGAATTTGAGAAACAGAGATACAGAAAATTATTATGAAATATTTTCAAATTCCGTCTTCATTTAGTCAAACCGAAGCATTAATAGCCTTAATAAATACTGTTTCTATATAAAATGAAAAAACATTTTACACATCTATGGTTATCATAGAATATAAAGGCAGACCCCATAGGCGACGAATTTGAGAAACAGAGATACAGAAAATTATTATGAAATACATTGAAACTATCTGCTGATTCTGCCACAGTTGCAATCAGCAGATTCAGAAAATTCTTAAGAAACACCTGAATCGCGCTTTCTACACATACCAAATAAATCTTCTTGCTTCAGTAAGGCAGCGCGTTGGTTTCTCATGTACGATCTGTAAGCCTTGGCGATACCGTATCCGGCGATGGCTATGGATATGGTCACGAAAGCCATAACCATAGGGTGCTAAAAATTACCAAGATGTAGGTTAAAAATAAACAGTGTTTCATGCACAGCTCACATGACTTACAGTGGGGGTAGTCGTAAACACATAATCTGTGATGACTATGATCACACCAATTACGATTCCAATTCCCGATCCCAACCATGGTATCTGTTCATCAGCTAGAAATTAAAAGAACAAAAACAAATAAAACATATATCAAATAAAAAATTAAACAATTAAAAAAATACTATCATTTGCTGCTACAATGTCATAACTCAAAAATCATGATTTTTTAGGACACATTTGAAGTTTCATATTATTGTAATAATCCTGAAATATAATTTTTAAACACTAAATTCGCATTAATTGGCATTTGGTAATATAATTGAAGCATATTAGAGGCTGAAGAATAATTATATACCATATATACTCTTTAGATTAAAACTTTCCCCCATTTTTACTTCATTACTACGAGTAACATTTCAGCTTAGAAAAATTGCCCAGAGATTTTCACAGCAATAACGTCACAAGTAAAAATGGTGGAAAGTTTTAAGCCAAAGATTTAATTAATAAAGACATCATTTTCATTCTTCATGGATAAATAACTCAAAAATTTTGGAGGCTGAAATGTTACTTTACCAGTTAAAAGTACACTTAATTTTCATTCTTCATGGAAAATGTTACTTTACCAGTTAAAAGTACACTTAATTTTCATTCTTCATGGAAAAATAACTCATAAATTCCGATTTGTATTCTGTTGTATGTTTTGTTTGTTGTATCTATTGTATTTGTAATGGTATTGTATTGTGTTCCAAGTTATTTATACGAATATTATTTGCAATTATTTAGTAGTTGTAGCAAATGAGCAAATTATGTGTACAATAAAAATTGTGGTCACAAAATGATTTAAAAAAAAATGTTGTCGAGTTCACTCTAAAATATGTACCTTTGGCCTCCCTGGCCATCATCCGCTTGCACTTGTCGACGGCCTCGTGCAGGCTGCCGTCGTCCGGCTTGAACTTCAGGGCCATCTCGTAGGAGTGCCTGGCGTCGGCGTAGTTGGACGTGCCGAACTCGATCTCGCCCTTCCTGAAGTACCCCTTGGCCCACGTCGGGCTCAGCCGGACGGTCTCCATGGCGTCCTCCATCGCCAGCGTGAACTGCTGCAGCCGGAGGAACACGAACGACCGGTTGCTGAAGAGCACGTGGTTCTTCGGGTCGCGCTTGATCGCGTGCGTGTAGTGGATGGCGGCCTCCTCGAACTTGCCATTCTTCACCGCCTTGTTGCCCAGCTCCTTCAGGCTGTCCGAGGTGGGGACGGGCTAAAATTTAACAGACAAACAATGGATGTTGGAACTATGGGAAACAATGGTGAAGAAAACAGTATGAATTAATAGAGCTGATGAAGCTGCCGAGGGAATAATATTACTCTGCTATGTTATTCAATCAGCACTGAATCTTGCGGTTCTGTAAATTATGGGGGCTGTTAAAATATAAGTGGTTTTTCAATTTCCAATGTATTGATTTTAAAACCGAAAAAAGAATTGTTGAAATATTTGCCTAAATGAGGTGCTGAAATGATTATGCGCAAGACTTAAACAGCAAACAGGCATTTACATAACGAGTAATAAATTTGCAACAATTACAAGTCACTTCATGACAGGTCCAAGTACACGAACTAAATTATGATTGTTGCTATATTTAGGGTTCCCCAGGGGCCCTTTACATGGACTAACCCTTCAAAATAACCCCAATCCAGTATTTACCAACAAATCGGACAGTTTGGGGGCAAATTCCTGCACCCAAGGGCAAAAACATCGTAGTCATTAACTATTTAAGCAACGTCATTACCTCCGGCTTTTCCTCCATTCTGTTCTTCTCACTTAATTCTGGCTGTTGCAAATAATGACCATTTATTTTCTATGCAATAATTCAGCGATGTAAAACGGGACCAAATCTCGATCTAACCTAAATGTAATTGTTATTCGATTTTATTTCTTGTTTACGCCGGCACTACTGCAGCGCCACCTACAAGTAATAAGATTCCTGCAAATATATATACAGGGCCATCAAAAATATATTTATAGAGGAACATTCAGGAGACTGTCAATGGCCTAAAATTTCTATTCCCTCCAGTAAATTCAAATAGATTCATTACGAGTACAGTACTGGCAACCCCCTTTGATACTATGTTCTAGATTAGCCAAGATAGTTCGGCGACACAGTATTAAGGCTGATTCGTAGATTTCTTACGCGACACAATGCTAACGCTATAGGCATTTTTAACAGCGTTTTGATGCTGCTCAAATAAGTCAAATACTTCAACAGAAATTCAGTTGTTTGTGCCTCTTGAGAAATTTTAACTTTCAATTATAAAGGCAACAGATCACAATCCAGCAGCAATAAAAAATTAATCCGTTCAAATTCAAACTAAATTTATTATCAAACTATGCGTTAAACTACTGATGCGAAAACCCAGTCTTGGTCTTCCTATTCAAAAACTTGTATAAATAACGTATCCTCTTGTTCAGGTCGGTCCACTTTGTCGGCCTGCTGAGCATGTACGGCGTGTGGAAGAGCATTTTCCGCTTCCTCAGAGCCACCTGGTACTCGTTGCCGTTGAAGCCACGCAGCCAGCTCGGCACATGGTACAGGATGCGCGTGGGGTGAAGGGCTTCGTTGCCCAGGATATCGATGTAGTCGTTCTGGCCGAAGAGGGCGCGCCTCTCCGACCAGGCATCCTTGGGCCTGTACTGGGGCATCGGGAGCTTCTGGGCGCCCTCCCTACGCGGCAGCAGTCCCGACTGGTGTATGTGGTCGTCGTAGCCGTAGCGACGGACCAACGGGCCTTTGGCTATTTTTTCGGAGTGGTAGCGGAAGCGCACCGCGGTCACCATCGGTGTCCAGAAGTTAGGGGGTTTCGTGATTGAAGAGAGGAAAGACATTGTTAGCCTGAAATTTTAAATTAGAAATAGTACATTCTTCCGATGCACAATAGTGGTGGCAGGGAAGCTTCAGTTTTCCAATTTAAAATAGTGCTGTTTCTTATATACATATTATTTATATATAATCAAGACCCTTTTCTACCCGTTAGGGTGTAGGGTAACACATATTATTTATGTATGTTAATTGCTAAGAATAATTTATTTAATGGGGTTTGCCTGGTGCGATGGGTTATTTAGGTGATTGTAATGATTGCAGACGATCAGCTATCAGTAACAAGTAATGAATATTGGCATACGTAAGCCAACGTGCAAAATAAATCAATAATTATTCTTGAAATTATCTGTACCCGAACCCCAGACTCCTTTTTTACTACAAACACTTGGATTTGACGATTTGGATTGATGATCCAAACGATTTGGATTGAAGTGAACTTAATTATTGACCATATTTTAGACTACCAGTTGTTGATTGCGAATAGCTGTATGATTATAAACACAATTATTACCTTAGTTATAGATTTTAGACACAAATTTTTTGAAATATTTTCACATTGTTTGATGTAGGTATGTGAGGTTAGACTTGCCTGTTAGTGTCAAATTTTCTATGAAGGTATTCCTGGCCCAGGCTCAATATATTCACAGCCAAATGTATTGGCTAGTATTAATTTATTGTACTATTAAAGTAATAAGATTAAATAATTTTATAAAAATGAAGAAATTTAAATGTGGGATAAAAATAATACGCACGGTTAGGCAACCAAACATACGCCGTTGTTTATAATTGGCATGAATTGAGTTTCCTATATTAAACCACCAAAATGTTATTAATCTTTTATAAAAATAATAAATATTTTATTTGTTAATTTACAAGGTATAAAGTTACAGATTAGATACCTGATCAAGTTGCTATCACAAAAATTTAGCAAAATAACATGATTTTTGTTTTTATAATCTACCGTTAAATGCTTGTACTCCAATCAACAATAATCAGTCTTAAAGTAATACTTTTTTTTAGAAAATTGCAACATGAAAAACATTAACAAATCGATTGATTTAGTTAACTAAACTTCAACCGGTATCTCCCCAGCATAAATCAAATAAGCACCAAAATTGATTGATTTAGTCAACTAAATTTCAAACGGTATCTCCTCAGCACTATAATCTTCGTTGTCCTATAATCTTCGTTTCAACAATAGGGCAGTACTGGGAAGCAAGCATGCCCCAATGCAGCCGTCCTCTGTCATAAATAGGTCCCACCAAAGGCAAGCAAGTCCTACAGATAGAACTGGCTACAGCTTCCAAGCAGACATACTTGACTGCAAAAAATCCAGTGACTAAGATATTCATTTTTGTACTGTTAAAATAGTAGTATGTCCGTAACTAAATATTTATGTAGATTTTGCTACAGGAGATATTTAGTATGGAATAATTTTTGAATACAAATTTGCATATCTAGCTCACTATTTGTCCTCAAAGTTAAAACGTAAACAAGGCGCAATTTAATCTGTTAAACCTAAAATACACTGATAACTTATCTCTGGATTGTTGACTAGCTATCTTAAGTGTGTAATTATAATGCTAGCATTTTCCCACATAGAGACAGCAATCGCTTGTTATGCTCTATTTGTTTATTTATTTAAAGAAGGCTTATATCTGCTGCTATAGTTAATTACCGTGCAAAGAATATGAGAAACCACGACTGTTTGCGCAAACAAATACTGAAAACCGCTCACTACAATACACAAACTATTGGTTTTTTGTAGCGAATATCAATTGAAACAAAACAAAATTCAACTTAACAAAATTGTTACTGCCTGCTTATCCCATTCATAAGCATGGCATGTGATTTATTTTTTAGCGAACATTATTTGTAACGGGGTCATTTCTTAACAAAATTGCTACTGAAGGCCTGCTTACGGAATACATTTGCATGGCAATCGCTTGCACTGCACATTTACAATTCATTCTGTAGAGGTTAATGGACTCATTATTGTAATAATTCACTTCCTGAATCGTCGGCACTCCCTTGCCCGCCCACCTATTTGCCGGACAAATTGCTGATTCGGATTACATGCCTTGCATTGCTTTAGTTCTTGGTGCATAGATGCTACCTGCAAAATAATATTTTTAAGAACGGAGAATTTGATTCTGGGAAAGACCCAGAGGATTGGCTTTATCCACAACTTTAACGAAAATAATTGAGGCCTATAATGACTAAAAATAAATTTCAAACGAAATAAAAAACTGATTACCTTAACAATTAACAGTGAGAATCAATAATAATTTGTGCTGAAAATGCACAATTGAACCATGATTCCCAAATTGTTTTTTTTAGAAAGCACATTTAAATAAATATTATAATAAACTGATGTGGGAGAAATCCGCTGAGGAGAAAATCAAGACAAGTTTAATACGACAGTCTGAATGCCAAGTGAAAATCAATGCTTTTTAAAGGATTTATGAATGCAAATGAGAAAATTGATTATGTTCGACCTCAATTTCTACGCCTTAATAAGTTTTCGATTGTTTCTGATAACAAACGAATGTAGAAATAGCAGTATTCATTTGTTGATATAAAAGCGACAAAAGCATTAATCTCCAATTTAACGAAAAATATTCCATTATTTAAGTGTGCATCATAGATTAATTATGATAATTAAAACGTGACTGCAAGGCAATTCCAAGGAGGCCACGAAATCGTGTATTGCGTCGTGTCCCACGTATACGTAGCGACGTAACGTACGCACGTAACCGGACTTGTTTATCTGGAACTTCCTGTTTCTCGAAAAAGTCCCCGGAGCGAGATAAGGATCCGTTACTCGGGCTGTTCCCGATAAAGCTACAAAAAAAAAAACAGGTCTATTAATAGCAGCAGAACGCAGCGTGAGTCATTACGAAACGAGAACTCTAGATCCATTCCAGATCCGAGAGACCCGCGTCTGACCTCACCGGGTGGATTTTTGCGCGTTCACGCAAGAAAGTGGTCACCCACTTTCTCGAAAACTCGAAATTTCCGTGGTGCCGAGCCTACCTGCAGCTGCAGGTAGGCAGAAACCTGTTTGAAAGAGGACAAAGGATCGTGAACGTTCAAGCGGCTCCGCAAGGGCATCTTTGCAGCCTCCTGGATCTCCTCACAGATCCTTTGTTTGAACCACCTTCACATCCACCTGAAACATTTATCACACAGCTGTTATAACTCACAGAGCCGAAGAGAAAATCTTTTTTTAGATTATATCCTCGATAGTTATTTACCTAGAAAACAAACAAAACACAAACACAGAATAAAACAGTTGTTAAATTTTAACCACACAATGAATAGCGTTTTATTCCGCGTTTAAATTATGTATGAGCACATTATAATTACCTCAGCTCTGCTTCATTTATTAGTTACCTGATTCTTCTGCCTACGGTGGATTTTTCAGTCACCTCGCCGAAAAAATTCTTGATTTTGTTGTGGAGGCGTCGACTCGTCTCCAATGGTCATGTCCCCTCGAATCCAATGGTTCTCCTGGGCTGGTCGTTGGTTTTTATCGTTTTTCGAATAATCGTTTTGTAATCGTTTGGTGGGGTTTTGAACCCCGGGGGAAGGGACGGGAGAGACAGGGATCCTGGGAGAAAGACAGTAATTGACAGGAATTTAAACGGGGGGTTAAAAATTTTATTTTTCAAAGGGGTACGGTTTGCGTTGAGCATCCCGCTGATTATAATTGACAGGGTGCAAGGGGGGACAGTGGATATTCATGGGAAAAGGTATCACAGTTCTCAAGGATGGAGATGACTTATGATATATACAAATATTGCTGCTCAATTTTTAAAATACAACAACCGAAAGGTTTCTGTTTAAGTTGGACAAATGAATGCATGAGATCCGATATGATTTTACAAACTAGCCTACATAAATCTACACACGTCCATTAGAGATTCCATTTAAAGCCCAATTCGTATAGCAAATAAACCCGAACTCAACAACATTCACAATTTGTGCGTATCAATTTATATATAAAATAAAAAAACGGGGAGAAATAACAGTCGAAAATAATTGATGCAGAATCTCTAACATGATAAAAACTCGAGCGAACCTTGATGCATGTATGTAAACTTTATAAAAGAAATATTGCACATCACTGCATTTCGCTTGGAATCTTTGGAAAACGACCGTCAACCACCTAAATCCAATGATGCCAATTTCTGTGGCGAGTATACAATTCAAGCGCATTTGCCGAGTATCATGAACAACGGGTGGGTCAGTGGATGATAATCGCAATATGTAAGAATGCCGCAGGCGAGGCGGTCCGCCCACATATAAACGGCAAATCATCTAACATCATAAATTTGGGGCGACAGCACAGCCTGCGGCATGCTTAAGCGTGTGAAATACTGTGTTAATTAAACTTAACGGCGATTCTTACAAATAATCAGTAAAAACAGTGGAAAAAACCAGGAATTTTAGGTAATTTAGTTAAAAATTAAAACATGTTCTACGTAATTAAAGCTACGAGTAACAAATTGAAATGTATACTCGCACGTCTTAAAAATGTTTTGTTGCCTTAAAAACTATCCTTAGAATTAAATCGTGATTATACATTTGTACTGCATTTAACAAAAATACACGTCCAATTGACGTTTCCTTTTTACATTAAATCTTGTATTTCTTTAAATATATATATATATTTATATATTTATATACCCGACAAAGCAGCACTTAAATTTTTTAAAGCTTTGCACAAATTCCCATCACAATTGATAATTTTGATTTAGTACATCTCCGAAATCCGAATGTAAATTTGTCACCTATTGCAAGACTCTAACCATTTATATATTTTTTTTGTGTTTCCCGAAGCAACTCGTTCAACGTACACGAGAAAAATTCAGTACGTGCCAATTGAGATCAGCGGTTTGTGTCCCTTGAAACAGCTGCTTGGGAAACGAGTTTTTTTTTCTGTTTTAAAGTTAATCAAATTTAAGTGCTCTTTTGTTGCAGCGGGTGAGCGAGCAGTCGCTATACATTTATTTCGATGCCCGGCTCGCCACGATTAGAAAACTGACAAAACTCAAATTTATACTCTTACAATTTTAACAGTTAAACGAAATCACATTTAGAAATAGACTTATGTTTAAAAACTATATCTACAGTCTAAAGCAATCATAATAATAGTTATTTTGGGTTTGTATGATTGCTGCATTTATCACAGTTGCGGCTGAACAGGACAATCTTGAAACTCTGAGCCGTCCCCGCACTCGCATGCGTAAATTTATCGTCAATTCAACAGTAAAATAATTTCGTTTGGATTGGATTGGACATTGTCGTGTTCACTCGCTACTCAACGGACTTAGATTTAATAATACAGTTCTCTGTCAGTGTCGCACTCATCCCGGCGAGTGGTGTTTCTGGGTTCGTTTACTGTTTCTGAATCAGGCCTGCACTTTCAGCAGGATCTTGAGCTGATGGGCCTGCTGTTCGGGCTCCTGCTTGGGCCCGAAGGAACGGAACACCACATGCGGCGATTGCATCCAGTGCTGGGGTGGCGGCGGCAAGGCGGATGGCAACGGTGGCTCGGTGAATTTGCAGCCGGCATAGTGGCCGGCCAGCAGGCCCGGCGAGGTGCGCGGGCTGGTCGAGTGGAGGCCCGACGAGGGCGGAGTGGACACGCGCACCGGGGGGCTCAGTCTTTGCGGTGAGGTCTCACCTGATTGATGACTATGCTGCTGCTTTATCGGCGGGGTAATACTTTTGAAATACTTGGGGTTCGTACTTGGGTACTTGCCGGTCGCCGTTGAGCGGCACCCCTTGCTGCTGGCGCCACCGTTGCTGCTCAAACCCCTACTCAATTCAAGGTTGTTCCTAGCCATCTCGCCTTCCTTTGTTGATATATTTATGTACTTTTGTTTATTGTATTTATACAGTTCGACCAGACTGACGGGATTGGAGTAGTCTCTTGGTATATCACGATAAGTGTTAAAGATTATAAAAACGTAAAATGCTCCTGTGTATCACAGATCCTTACCACCAAAAACTCTCTCATTACTCGACGTAACGGCGTATATTTTGCTTTCACAAAATGGACGCGTCCGATTTACTAACAAACAAAGGACTTCCAAAATGGCCGCACCACAATCAACATATGCGGACTTGGTGCGAAGGAAGCTTTGGGGGCTAAACTGGTGTCTCACGGGGCCCTATTGCTCGCCGACAATCGTACGGTCGTGTCGGGCAGCTCTTTCGATGCAAAATCTCGCCGAAACGGGAACTTCTCCTACGAAACTTCAAGGACCTCGCTGACACACTCCTCTCTCCTGCTTTGCACTCACAAAAACAACTGAAAACAGCTCACTGCGTCACGTTCCTGCGTCAATCGATGTAACGTGAGTTGCGCCCCCTCCCAGGCGCCAGCTGCCGTTACGAAATCCGTCTCTGTCCGTCCAACGGGGCCTCCGCTGGAAACGAGAGAAACGCGATGAGGACAAGTCGGTCGTTTTCACAACTGGCATTTTTCGACTCCACACGGCTAGCAACAACAACTATCGCTCACCCGCTCGCTTTCGTCGCAGCTCTCGCTCCCACGCACTGGGGCCCGGATTTCGAAGTGCACCGCACCGCAAAGGCTTCTGTTGCTTTTATATCAAACAACTAAAAATACACTCGCAACCAGCGCCGTTTCCTTTTGCTCGTCTCGCTCTACAACGGCTCGAAGCCCCCTTTGAAACAAAACAACATCGATAACTATTGCTAATTGTCCACTCTTCAATTGTCACTTTTAGGGTCAACGAGAATTTCCTGATATCAGCCCTTGCAGCCATCTAAATAGGTCCATTAAGCTCTAAAAGGAATTTGGATGCGAAAGATATTAAATATAACGATTTTAGAATTAATTAGAGGCGTCGTCGGGTCAAAAAAGACAATTATTTTATGCCTACCAAGAATTATGCCCACCGAGAATTATACCAGTTGCCACAACATGCCTCCCCCACTACCAACATTTGGGCATCAACATCGTTTAGCAGTGTTGCCGGATAGCCAAAAAAATCTGATGTCTGTAGCACAAGACCTTATTCTTATTATGGTTGACAGATGATTAAGAAAAATAGGCTTTATTTACGTCTTAAGATCATTAGTAGAACGATAATGAGAGCCCAAGTAAATTTGATGATAAACACGTTTAATGTTCATAGCTTATTGGGCACTTTTCTACTTAAATAATGTCGTAAAATATCTTATAGTTGTATTCTATGTATTATAGAAAGCACATAGGCACATAAAAACTACATATAATTTACCCACGTACAACTATAAACTGGCTTGTTTAAGAAAAATTGAGAACACCGAATAATTCCTGCAAAACAGGGATAACGCTGATACCTGTCAACCCTGCGGCTTGGGTTAAATAAGAAGTATGCCCAGTGCAAACGAAGACTGCCCCCACTCCCGGCTTTTTGTGTTTGTGTTGGTGTTTGAGGAGAGTAGGGTGTACGTAGCTGATTTCACAATACAAAAGGAAAAGTTGCTTATTATTAATACACCTTTGGAATCGTATAATTTCGCTTTGGGGCCGTCGTGTACGTTCTCTAGGCGTCCGCCCCGTCAGCGCAGTGCACAGTGTCCCCCCCGCATGGCGAACAGGGCCATAATGTAATAATGTGTGCACTGGATCAATAGTTTTAGTCCCAAGTCTACAAATATAATTTCAGTGAATCACCTTGCCCAGCTCAGCAGTGATTGTGTACATGCTACAAGGTTGTTGCTAGACGTCCTCGAAATTTTGCAAATTCGCTCATTGTGTCTCTCTCCATTGTCTCCGCAGGCATCTCAGCGATGAATTCGAGCAACCATGGGCAGGCTCGGAGAAACTCATCCACCTTTAACAGGCATGGGAACTCGGCGAGGTCCAACCATGGGCACAACCGCTGGACCAATCGGTACACCAAGGAGTACGGACGGGAGTATGATAATAACTTCAATAGAGGGTACGTCCGCCCAAGGTTGCACACTGCACATTTCAAAGTCTCATATTTATGTATGCATAAACAAACCGTTCATTTGCAAGAGAGAACGTGCTAAACAAAACTGTAATGGATCCATTGCAAATTTTATCACTCAATTCTAACCTAACCCCTACATTAAAATGTATCATTACCACAGTGGTAACTTTAGACTGTTTACAAATTGAGTCATACGAACAATAGCCATGGTTGATTCGTTGCTAACCCCGCCGCTGCTATCACTTGCATTTATGAATTTATCACGGCTGAGTAACAAGATTAAAATAACTCCAACACTGTGATGTAACCAAGTTTTTCATTGTTTAGTTGACGCTGAAGCAAAAAAACAAAATCTCATTGTACGGTTATGTGGTGAAACAACACCCAGTCACTCATCGAGACGTTGCACTTTCCGGATCGTAATTTCCCCTATACTAGCATTAGAACCACATGCGCCGGTGATTAACTTTATCTGAGAAGTAGAGCTACCGTCGCCCTACTCGTGTGACAGTCTTGACAGAAACACGAGCCCGGCCAAGTGTCACGAATTCGAAGAGAGCTCCTCTGCATCTCTGGCGCCCCCAAGATGCTCTGACGTAACGTGTTGTGTGTGCATACGTGTATTGCAGCTGAAAACTTTTCAGGGAGTGCTCGATGGCAAACAGCGGGAGCCCCAAGGACACCAACTACGTGCATGGCTACCCCAAGTCCCAGCTGAGCCCCGTCCTTAGGAACAATCATATCCACTACAACAACGAAACCACAGGTGATTAATTAGGTTAATGATAATTGGCATTGCAAATCTAACGGTATAATTATTTGCATTTGGCTTCAAAATAGAGCCCATCAATGTTGATAAGCAAATTGTGATTATACTGCTATTAATCTAAAAATAAATTAACATTTGGGGCCCATATATAGTCATAAACATGCTACCTGCATTACAAGAATTTACATTTTGATAAAATTAAATCTTACAAATCATTTTTACTGACTCAACAGACATTCTTTATTCACGGCTCTTCTTTCTACATAATGCCAATGCATAAAAAAAAACTGTATGTTCGGCTTCTTCATATTGTGTCTCGTATTCAATTTCCATGTTTACTCATTATCATCATTATTCATAATTTATTATCATCATTATTAATGATTTATTACCATTATCATTAATACTTATCAATATTATCATAATTTACATGACTAGCAGGTGTATTTTCAATAAAATTACGTTATTACTTTTAGGGCATACTCAAGATAGGAGACACATAAGCAATCAGGTGGATAGGCGGCAGAACTACACTGCAGACAGGAGACACCTGAACACCTTGAGCGACAGGCGGCACATTTCCCCGCCACTCCATATCAACATATGCGAGAACAATGCTGGGCTGCTGGGGTCCCCCCAAGGCGAGCCCCACCACCAGAGGCCTCTCATCGAGTTCTCGCATAATCAAAGAAGGCACACCAGAGGTTAGTAACACATATACGAAAATTATTGCCCATTTAACTATATTAATTAAATTATTATTGTAATTTTTGTATAAAATATATTGATTAAAATAAGAGTTATCATTTCTTGTATTATATTTCTAATATTAATAACAATAATTTGGATAATATGCTAATCAAGTTCGCTCCATTTTGTGATTTAGATGTTCGTGTTAGCCCAGTGCACTTCCAACCTCATTCCCCACCGTACTATGGCAGGCAGGGCAGCGACGATGGAATCAAAAGTGAAAGTCCGTCTCGCAAACGCAGGAGGCTGTCCCGATCGGGGCATCACATAGAGCTGGGCGCACAGCCGGCGTCGCCGCCGAGACGGTCGCCCAGGCAGCACCCGCCTTCCACACATACAATGCAGGTACGAAGCAATTTATTTTTAACATCGGACCTTTCTAATCATATTATAGTAACACTTTGTTACTGATTACGTATTACTTGTGGTTTTAGGGTAGCCCGCCTCTGCGCCGGCCCCGCTACAGAGACCGCAACGACTTCTCTCACCACCAGACTTTCTTGCCGAGCCCGCCTCCCGTCGCCCACGCCCACCCTCACCAGTCCACCGTCATGATGGAGATGAACCACCAGGTGCCGGTGACGATCCCCCTGCACGGCCACCACCACCATCATCATCACCACCATCACCATGAGCCGCCGCCGCCCCCCATCTGGAACTACACTGCGTCCCCGCACATCTCGCTCTGCTCGGCGCCGCCGGGCGCTCCTCCGCACATGCACAGCTGCCACATGTACCCGCCCCAGCTGATGCCGCAGCAGTTCCTCGCGCAGAGCTATGGGGGATTCCCCTCGCCACCGCCTGGTGCCATCTCGGCAAACCACTATCAGCATTTACCACCACAGGTAATGAAACATAATAACAATAATAAAAATACTTGGTTTATGTTTCATTGTTTGTATAGATAATACTCTACAACTGCTTCAGTTAAAAAAAAGATGGAAAGAGATGGATTTTATTTACATTTATTCAATATGTTTCACCAAGTGTTACCCACAGATTCATTTAATTTAAATTATTGATAATACTAATTCTTTTTTATATATTATTTATAACTTATTAATATTAATAATAATTATAATTATTAAATGTATTTAATTTTAACATGATGTATTGAAATGAATCATATTAATGGGTGCGTTGTTTTTGTTTTAGCGCCCCGAGGGCATTGAGTTGGAATTGCTGAACGACCATCACGGTACTCTGCATGCCCACGGGCACACAGGCGGTGGTAGTGCTGCCCTCCACGTCCCGACCCTGCAGGTATCGCCGCCAGTGTTTCTGGGGGCAGAGGCGCGCAGTCCCCAGCTGGAGCTGCTGCACGCCAGGAACAGGCGGGCTGCCAGGCTGCCCCCACCCCCACCAACGCGCACACGCTGGCACCATGGAGGGCCCCCGCCCCCCCTAATACCGGCACCGCCACAGTATTCTGGTTTCTTATTACATTTCCTGTAAGTGAAGCTCATCAAAAAACTATAATCACACTTAAATTTTAAACCATTAGTTCTACGTATAAATTATTATTCAGCTTAATTAGAAGACAGATTTAGTTATTTATGTTGGCTACTCAGTAAATTTTTAACGATTCTAATTGGCTAATGGTTAAAAGTTAAATATTTATACTGTGTTATGAAAGCAGTTTACACCTTAGAAGAATTTTGAGTAATTTTGATATCTTATTAATAATTAGCATGGTTGAAATAAATCATAATCATGGCAATTTAAGCCAAATGTTTTTTTAATAAATCATTGATTTTATTTTATTATACTAACCATGCAGCTAAAGGTTTGTAATTTGTAAAGGATTTACATGTTTTGGCATCTCCTGAACAAGAATTGATGATTGAAAAAATGTCTGTGTATCTGCACAGTTTTTGTGTAATTATAATTTCTTTGATATCTTTATTTTGTTTTCAGTGCAATGTTCTCAAATCCGCCGCTGTCGCCCTTCAGCCAGACAGAGCTGAGCAGCTCCGAGTCTGTGGGGGCCGAGACTGAGAACTATGAGGCTCTGCTGAACCTGGCGGAGAGGCTGGGTGAGGCCAAGCCACGCGGCCTGGCCAAGCTCGAGATTGAACAGTTGCTCAGTTACAAGTTCAACGCCGACACCCACCAGGGCGACCAGACCTCGTGCGTCGTTTGCATGTGCGACTTCGAGGCGAGGCAGCTGCTCCGTGTGCTGCCCTGCTCCCACGAGTTCCACGCCAAGTGCGTCGACAAGTGGCTACGGGTAAGAAAGATTAACTAATCTCAAAAATAACATAAATCGGCCCCTTATGAGGTCTCTCCGCCTTTTTAATATTAATAATTAATAATAATAATATTTGAAGAAATACCAGAAATTTCTACAAAAACGTTAATATTTTATAAATGTCACCATTAGCATAATTAATTATTTTTTTTAGTTTATGAGTTTGAAGCTATTGAGACTGTTATAATAGTATTTTGATAGTCAATCTGTGTTTGTTTGTAATCCTTACGATTATGTGTCTGATGTATATAATTTTTGTTTGTAGTCGAATAGAACCTGCCCGATATGCCGTGGCAACGCGTCCGAGTACTTCAACAGCAGTGATTAGGAGACGGGAGCGCCACCAGGTATATCGGTAAACGTTAAGAAGTAACCTCAACACAAAACTCCATAACTTTAAAATATCTCATCAGTGCCATTAGCTGCAGCCAGTAAAGTCACAGTTAATATATATGAATGAATATATGTCTAATATCTTCCCATTTATTCATTTACTATTTATATGATAGGGCTTACAAATATATTTAATAAGTAAATACAGGGTGTTCAGGAGTGCTAGATGAGTTAAACAGTGACACGTTTTGTGGCGACAGTCGCCTCCTCATTTTTCCAAGGCGTGCCAGGACGCGTTCGTTCCAGAGACACCCTGACCACACACACCTAGACGTAACGATTTGATTATTATTTAACGAAAGGCGTACTATGAATTAGAGAATAGGGTGCAATTATTTTTATCATCAGTTGAATTGTTATCTACCTCCCCTTAATTGTAAAAGAAATTACACAATAATGATTGTCGTTTACTACGAGCGCTGGTCCTTGATTTTTTTGTGTCGTAGCGGGACGTGTTGTAGTAGGAATTTAGTTCCCCTTTGAATGTTACCTCATCACGCTAAAATTAATGAGTAATGCCAATCGTGAATTTATGTAACACTTAATAATGGTAAATTACAATCTCTGTTGTTGTGTGATAAATGCCTGCCGAGTTTTAGTGCCGCCTGCATCAGGAGGCGTTAAAACTTTGCGGCGATATTTTGTTAAAGAAATAGTTGACTGCTTATTATTGTTAATTTTTAGGTTTTAAGATAGCATAGGTGCTTTTTGTATTGTTTTCCATTTAAAGCTTTTATACTTATAAACTTTCATAGAATGTCTACAAGGTAATGGCTTTATTTAATATTAGTTGGATCCTAATATTTAGCATAACCGTGAGGATGTGAATTAATGTAATCCAAATATAAAAGCGTAGTGTCTAATTGATTTCTCTAACTGAACTTGTTTGTCTTCAAAGCACCAATTTATATATTAGTGATCCTATTTAATAGTAAATATTGTTAGCTTGTACCCCCCAGTGCGAGGGGATTTTTAGAGTGTCGGTGTATGAGGTTTTAGTTACTTCCAAGTTCCGGTCAACTCCTCGTGTACTTACTTCTCATGGTTTCCACCCCCAAGACCCGCCGTCGTGAAAGAAGGAAAGCTTTAAGTGTATTTTGCGCGTGTGCTCTCGCAACTTTTTAGATAATATTTATAAACAAATATAATTCTATTGTACAGAGATAAAAAAAATATGTCATAATAGGTGTGCCTTTACAGTGTACAATTCCAGTTGATTTGCAATAGCGTTACGTTCCGTTTAATTGTGAGTCGGCATCGAAAATGTTCCCCGTCATTAATTTGTTGTTGTAATTCCGTCCAATTGGTGATCCTGATACGGTTTGTTTTTAATTATTCGGTTATAATTGATTTTGTCGCTTTTTATTTGTACCTTGGTGCACCACTGATGTGTTTGCGACTGATTTGCGGTAAATGGGGGATGTTTTAGATGTCGAAATGTTGTTGTTGAACAAGTGCCCTGATTTGAGAAAGATACAATCACCAAAACGCCCAAGTTTTCATACGATTCTATGCTCAAAATCGTATCGGTTTTACACCCGTTTTTTAAATGTAATTTATTTTAAGAACTATGGCACTAATTTCGTTTGCTATTTTTGTATGTATGCTATGAAAATGTTATATTGATTTGTTGATTTTGTTTTAAAGGCACGCATTGGGTGCCTTCCCTCCCGAATTATAGTGACTGAATTTATATCGTTTTTAATACACTTACAACACACGTTACACACACATATCTCTCCAGTCACAAGTGCAATATAGTCGTGTCTCTGATCATAAGTAGCAATATTATATTCTAAGGCGTTAATAAATTGTTTTAGTAAGCCATTGCAGCAAAGCTCAGCTCAACGGTAAATCAAACTAATAGGATGTGTTTCATGTGAATGTGAACCTAAGTGATACTTTGCTTTTAGTGGATTTTAATATTTATGTATACGTAGATGCTTATAGTGCTACTATACTAGTTCTGATTTAAATAAAAAATCATTTAACTTGTCGAATCGTCTTTTTTTACAACTATGTACAGCTACACCAGTTCGCATTTAATTTTGAGCCGCCGCGCTCTGCACACTCTCTGACGCATCGTACAGTGCGTCCGCCATCTCTGTGATTTCTTTGTGCTTCTCGCAGTGGCTCAACATGTTGGTGCTGATCTCACTCTCACCGAAATACGCCCCCGCTATAGACCCAGTCATCGAAGCTATGGTATCTGTGTCACCTCCAAGTGTAATGGAGTACTGCACGGCCCTCCTGAAAACGTTATCGCACTACAAAGAAGTCAGTCAAGCCCCCAAAAACTTAACAGCTCACCTCAATGTCTGGGAAACCATGGTGTGCCTTTAGGAAGCAATAGATTGCAGTGGGCACCGAGTTGAGTGCCGCCACGGAGTTTCCGAGTCCTACGCCTACTTCCTCCTCGGTTATGGGGTTCTGCTTGTCCTCCACTTTGAGGAGCTCCAGCATGAGCTTCAGCTGCGATTGATAAGGAGTCGGATCATCTTCGTCCCTAAAATTTTCAGCATGTCATTTACAAGTTCTTAGTCAAAATAAATAGAAACATCCGGAACATCCTATTGACCACTCATACAATATCAGGCCTGCATTGTTCATAAGTGCTCGTGTATCGTTGGTATACAAAGCAAGTTCACTGAACTCTCACCAACCACAGACAGTTATTTTTTCTATGCCTAACGAGTGATTACTTATCAGTCCAGATAATTTAACATCTGTTCAAGCAATAATGAAAGTTATTGGTTTTTGTTTAATAATAATGAACGTAATTGAATTCGATGGAGCGGCAAGTACAAAGTAACAAAAGTAATATGAATAATTTATATTACAAATGTTGGAATTGCCAATGATATTTTACATTTTATATTCAAATTTATCAATTTACAATAAAATGTTCATAAAGCTATTGAAATTTTGTAATTTAAAACACAAATTTTGCAATATTCATTGAAATTTTTGCTGATCACAATGAAAATTACATAATTCCAATAAAACTTATTTATTACTTAATCATTGTTTTCGATTATTTTTAAATAATGTATTTCAATGAAAATATTGCGATTTTCACTACATTGTTCCAATTGTATTCAACATTTTATAAATGTATCATTCATTATAATTTACAATCGATATAATACAATTTCAATGAGAATTTTGTGGTTTGATGAACTTTTTGCAATTTGTAATTCTTAATTCGTAAGGAAATTGTAGAAAATTTGCATACAAAAATGGTCATGCATTCTTAAATAACAAAGTTACATACTCATCCACGCTCTCCAATTGTGCCATCTTTTCGATGAGATCCATAGCGAACTTCACGCAGTCCAGCCTATCGGCGGGATCCAAGTGCAGACTCTGGTGCACGGCGATGCACTGCAGGAGGGCCCCGTTGATCCCGAGCCGGTTGGTGTGTGTCAGCCTTGTCGCTTTCGTGGCCGCGTCCAACATGGCTTCGTAATTGCTATGGAAGTAGAGTGCAACGGGGGATACGCGCATTGCCCCGCCGTTCCCGTAGGACCCCTTGCCGTGGAACTGCTCCTCGGCCGGCTTGTAGATGTCGTCGAACCTTGATGTGCGCAGCTTGTGGAAGACCTCGACGACGTTCTGCCCGTAGCCGCGTCTGGGCTCTTTGAAGTAGTCCTGGACAAAGAGCTTTGCCATGTGCTTGTAGTCGACAGGGGGCCTCTCGATCAGGGTCGAGGCCACCGACCTCGTCATGCATGTGTCATCCGAGTAGGGCTTAAATGGGGCTAAAGAAAATACAGAAATTAACACACATAGTTCAAATGGTGGCCACACTTTAAGTACAGATAAACAAATGTGTGAGCGACATATAATAAATGTACAAATTACTTGTGCTAATTACAATAATAAACAAATGTGTGAGCGATACGTATATAAATGTACAAATTACTTGTGCTAATTGCAATACAAACAAATGTCTGAAGAAAACCTCAATTTGGCAAATATATTATTTGAGTTTCTTCTATGCTAATTCACTAAAGACCAACCCCGGAACTAAAAAGAACTGATATAAGTGAACGAGTTATATGTAAACATCTGAAATTAAAGATTTTCTACATCTTTTGTGTGGTTGTTGAGACACCTGCATTTAAATAGTCTTACATGCCTTTGAATTGGGGGCCGTCCAGCTTGTCGAAGCACTTCTGAATGGTGAGCCTCATGCCCCCGGAGTAGGCCTCCCCTTCGAAGGGCCCACCAAAGCAATCGCCAAGTAGGCCGCCCAGCATGGACCCCCTGAACTTGGCCCTCATCAGCAGGTTATCTATCCTCGCCATAGCACTGAATACTGCTGGTAACTAAAGAAAAACTAGAAAATAAACCGACAGGTTTGTGGTTATATAAATTCCGCAGCTGTCATATTCAGTTTGTTTTTAAAATGCAGCCAACTTTCAAATGATAAAATAAAGAGGTACACTCAGTAGCATAACCAACAGCTAATAATGCGATAAAATTTAGTAACCACCTCTAAAAGTATTAATTGAAATCTCTACAATGTAAAATCAGATCAATATCTTTAACAATTAAACAAGATTTAATTTACATTACGGTTATTTGAAAGAATTGCATTTCATCAGCTCATGTTACGTTGGTGCTCTTGGCAGTGACGTAAAACATAACCTCAAAAAAAAATCTCGGAGTTCAAAGGCAAACTTCCCTTCAAATTCGATTCCTTTCAAATGATGGCCCTGTTCGGTGTGAGGACGTTGATGAAGTGCGGCCAGGCCATCAACGAGGGTTTGCTGTTAAACTACAGGTAACCCACCCCACGAGGCTCCGGTGGTATTGTGTAATAATGGGGAAAACATGATTGCAGGAGCGCCGTGTTCCTCAATGCACGCAAGAACAACACGGCGGCGGACGAAAAAAAGCCCCCCGAAGTCGAGGCTAAGCCCAACGAGGAGCTCGAAAAGCTGAACAAGGAGATAGCCGAGCTGTCCGATAAAAACACTGAGATGGTGGTATGTACCGGCAACTGACAGTGGCGTTTTAAATTATCAGGCGACAATGTTTGCCAGGAGTTTGGAGATGTTTCTGGCCAAGTTATTTGCTGGGACTAGGTTTGGCAGGTGCCCCGATTCTCGCATGAATGTCCGTAATTGTAACAAGCTCATATGCCAACGTTCAGTTTGATTGTTCCTCGTTCCCGTGTTTAAGGGGCCCGAGGCAGTCAATAATATGCTCGTGTACGAAGCCACTGATTGTGTGTGATTGCTCAATGAGTCGCACTTCAAATGAAACCATCAATATAATTAACAATATTAATAAGTCTCCGTGTCACTTAAGGTTTAATTTAAGATTTAATGCATTGCCTCTTGCAGGATAAGTACAAAAGGGCGCTGGCTGATGGGGAAAACCTGCGCAACCGGCTGACGAAGCAGATATCTGAGGCGAAACAGTTCGGCATACAGGGTTTCTGCAAGGACCTGCTGGACGTCGCCGATGTGCTCAACAAGGCCACTGAGAGTGTCCCCAAAGAGGAGGTCAAAGAGAGCAACCCGCACCTGAAGAGTCTGTATGAGGGCCTCGTGATGACCGAGGCCCAGCTGCAGACTGTCTTTAAGAGGCACGGGCTGGAGCAGGTGAACCCCATGAACGAAAAGTTCAATCCCAACTACCACGAGGCACTTTTCCAACAAGTAAGATATTACAGTAGTAAAAAGTTGCAAACTTATGCAGCAATTATATAAAATAAGTACTCAATATAACAACCTTGAATATAATTAACTGGTAAGATGGATAAAACCTTAAATTTAATTACATAAAACTTATGCCATTTATTTTTATGACAATGTAAAATTTGTTACAAGGATTTCACAGTATGTTTTATGCCAATGTTTACATAATTATGTTTCTTCATTGGTTTTGTTATATATTGTATTGCCTAATAATTTTGTTTTTGTTTGCTTTTAGGAAGTGCAAGGTAAGGAAGCGGGCACAGTGGTTGTGGTGTCGAAAATAGGCTACAAATTACACGACAGGGTCATACGTCCGGCTCTGGTCGGCGTCTCGAAGTAGGAATTCCATTAGGTTTACAAGATAGACGTTAATCTCCCATGCAACAGTTGCCTTTGTGACTTTACTATTTCGGCAGGATAACCGAAAGGAGGGAACGACAAATTTCTGTACATAGGCCGCATCCCTGCGCTTTCTCACGTCCGTTTTGTATTTTTTTTATGTACGTGGGCAGAGGTTTCTTATTGTTTCAATAAATGGTTGCAGGGAGTTGTTTTTTAGTTTGACAGCGATGTAAGTCGTGCATGGACAACAATTTGTTGACATAATTATTATCCTAATTGCACTGATATGACATTCAATTAAACGCTTTGGAGCATGAATTGAATTGATTATTATAAATGTCTAGTTATGTGGGGCTATTAAAAGATGTTGTCAATAATAAAATCTAAAATTTTTATTAGTTTGTCTCATTTTTATTAGAAACTAGTAGCTCACATTGCTAGCTCGAAAACAAATTACACATTTAATATCAATAACTAATACCATACTCTAATATAGTCAATAGATTAATACTAAAATTCACTAGTTAATTGAAATACTTTAATTCTAACGTCAATCTTGATAATCTAAAGATGTTAATAATATTTAAATGCAAGCAACCGAAACCATCATATGGGTTTGCTTGGTTGCTACTTTGGGCCGGTTTTACAATCATGGAACATCCTTGTTCCTGGTTCAATTACCTAGGATACAATTGTTGAAACAATTGTACCAGGAACAAGGATGTTCCACGATTGTAAAACTGAGCCTTAGTCGATGTCTTCCAGGGGCTTAATATTCAGACCATTCGAGAGAGAATAAATGTTTTAAATAATGCTCCTGATTAATAAAACGAATCAATGATTTACACTGAACAATGGCATATTTGTATTTATTTGAAACATTTTCGAATTTAGGGTTTTTTCTTTTACGTTTGTTTGAAATTATAACCTCAAATTGAAAACGTGGCGGTTATTTCAACCAGAAAAAATACTTGGATTTGATCGCATCATTTACATTTTCTCTCAACCATTGGTGGTCATTGGTGGTCTGTGCTCTCAACGTACAAGTTCATTCCAGGTAAAGTATCCTGTGCATAGTATACCAGTGTATTCACTGGAGGGTCTTCTATAGTGTTTGGTAAGTATTTCCAGCTTTCTCATAATAAATTGACACTAATTGACTCTCAACTTATAGAAATATTTGATAACACCTTTTTAAAAGCAACTTTACTCTATGGTAGTTACTTATTTTCATTGTGCATTCATTTCAATGGGCCCCCTTCACTGATCTATATATTAACATACAGATCAGTGGCCCCCTTGTATCACCAACGAACGTAATACTATATGTAATATTATCTCTTGTTAACCTGTTGCAAAAGAAAACTGATTTTTGATTTGTTTTTTGCTGTAATCCTGGTCTTGTGGTGAATGCATTCGTTTTTTTTTTTATATATATATTTTTTTTTTTTTTTTTTATACCAGAAAACGAAATGAAACAGATAGATGAACATATTTAAATACTGTTAAAGAGACGCTTTATAAATAATTAAAAACAGAACAAGATATGAACATTAGCTATTTCCTAAAACTGTGCTTATCATACATACTTCTCTTGAGAATCTGCTGTTTGTAAGGAAAAAACTCACTGCATATTTTTGATTAAATACACTATTTTAAAATTTCATGCAATATTTATTTTTCATTGTGCCGAGTTTTGGTGAAAACAACCGTCATTTATATGCAAATTTACGAGATTTATCATTTTATCTCTTTTGGTTGTCTTACACAAGTGTCTGCACTGAGCTTAAAGTTGTGAAAAAATTATATTTGTATAATATTTTGAAGGTACCGCAGCAGCATAATGGATAAGTACCAACTTGTATGCACTACGTTCGATGAATTCGACGATCGTTTTTGTTCACACATGTTCAAACATTCAAAAATCAGAACCGAGGTATATAATACATGGTTGCTAATTTAATTCGTAACTAATTGGAACCTGCACTTTTAGCTGTTCGAGCACATGTCTGCGACACTCGACTCCATTGCAAATTACTCAAAGAATAAGGATGGAAACGTGTTTAAGAAGCACCTTAACGATATAATGAAAATTAATGTGAATCCAAACGACATCGTCGTGAATCAAGAAGGTAAATTGAATATGTTTATTAGGATTTTTTTAAGTCAAGGTTTTTATTCAGCCGCAGACTCTGCAAAAGAAAAAGAAGCTTCAGAGGCGCTAGGCGACAAGAAACAGTCTCCAGATCAGACAAGTCGCCGTGCTTTGATCGAGTCAACGGTAACCAACAACCGTGCCAGTGATAAATTAGACGACAAGTATTTGCTTGCCCCAGTGGTAAAATTAGAAAGGCTGTCTCCGCAAATTTTCAAAGTCCCTATTATCTCTGATCCACCAACTAAAAAGACACGCAAAAAGAAAGACACCGAGGTAAAAGTAAAAAAAGAGGCCTCACGTGCTAGTAAGAGGACCAAGAAGCAAACCGTAGTACCAGACCCCTGCACAGATGGGCGAGCCTCTGATATTATGTTATGCGTCCCTATAATCGAAACTGTTGACGTAGACAAGGAAAATGTTGAGTGTTTAGTGAGGGTGAAAAAAGAGGCGAGGACCAAGAAGGGTAAAGCAAAGAAACAAGCTGCGAGCAAGAGAATGAGAAGTACTTCACAGGAAAATATGCAAGATAGCAAACGTTCTAAATCAGATGGGAGTCGGGGCAGTAATAAAGATGGTACGATGTACGAGGACGCTACATCAGGCGACAGTTTTGATGAGTACAAATCACCCAATCCTTCGGAAAATATGAAACAACCCTGCACAGCATTAACGAAATCAGTTGTCATGTTAGAAAAGCTTCCTTCAATACTGACACACAGTTTTATAGAGAAGACCATATCTGAAAACAAAGACAATGCAGATTCAAACGGAACTTTTGTACTAACGTCAGCAAAGAAATCTGATAAGAATACTGCAACAGTCCCCAGTCGTATAGGCACACATAAGAATAATAAGAAAGCAAATGAAATTGCTAACGAAACCGTTCTCCTCAACAAAAGAAATACAAATGAAATTTCAAATAAAACTGTTGTCCTTGATAAAAAAATTAATTCAAATGAAAATATAAATGAAACCGTTGTCCTTGACAAAAGGAAGAATGCAAATGAAACAGAGAAAGCAAGTGAAAATCCAATTGCAAATGAAATGGTTGTTCTTGAAGGAAGAGTTGCTACCGAAGGAGGGAAAAACAATGTAAACCAAATTGCAAACGAAACAGTCGTTCTTGATAAGGGAGCCGGTGAAGACGCCAAGTTGGTCGAGAATAATGCATCATCTAAAAAAAACCCTAAAGGCGCCATACCAATATTCAACCCGTACCTAAGCAGTCCTGTTAAGCAACGTGTCGAGGCGTATGAGAAATTAGTCACACCTTCTAGGGTGACGAGGACAAAAACACGCAGGCAAGCCAAAGCCCAGGAGGAATCTGATGCTATGGAGGTATTTTAATAGTAATCATAAAATTAGTACTAGTACTGCAAATTAATTACAATGCAACAAGTTGCGGTCGATTCAAATTTCAAGCCAAATATTTTGAGATTTTGATATCACCGACATCGTGCCCTTGCTTTGTGTGCACTTCCATTTATTTAATGGAGCCTTGGGCCAACGACAAATAGTTTCATGACTGCTGAATTGAGTAAATGGAAGTGTGCATATGCAAATTAGTCAATTTTTTCGCCGTGAAATTTGATTAGACTCCAAAAATTGTCAATTACTCTGTATCAATGTCATGAATTAAATGACAAATTCGTTATAATCAATCGATAATAAATCATATTTTGAATCCTGAGAACGTGTTATTAAGTTGTATTATGTTTCTAGTTGCAACAGAAAAGCCAGGAACCTGAGGAGCAACATATGAAGCTACCAAAGTCTTTGGAGAAGAAAATCGTCCACACGCCAATAAACACGAAGAATTACAAACCCCAGTCTGCATCGAAACTGACCAAGTCGACCTCGGCTTCGAAGCTGCCCGCCACGAAGATCGCATCGGCACTGAAGGCTTCGCAGCAAGAGTACAGGCAGCGCGAGGAAAGCCGCAGGAAAAAGGAGGAGGAGGCCTTAAGGAAGCGAGAAGCCCTGTTGCATGCTGGCAGCGAGGAGAAGCGCCGTAAACGTGAGGAGAAGGAGCTGAGGGCGAAACAGCAGAGGGAGGTCAAGGAGAAGGAGAAGCGGAAGGCACTGGCGCTCCAGCAGATGCTGACGCTTGAAAAGCAGGAGAAGCTGCAGCGGCTGAGGGATGAGGAGCTGGAGAGGAGGCGCCAGGCTGCCAAGGAGAAGTATGAAGAGAGGAAGCGCGAGGCGGAGAGGCGCCAGGCTGAGGAGGAAGCCCGGCTGCTCGCCAAACATAGAACGCCGCCGAGGAAAGGGAGCGAACCGCCGATTTATAAAATGCAGGCGGCTCCTCTGCTGCCCTCTTACGATTGCTATGACTCCGATGACCCTAATGCACCTAAACAAAGACCTGAGAGGCCGGCTTGGGTTAGATGTAAGTTAATATTAATTTCTTCACAGTTTTGCGAGTACCCAAAAATTCTTATACCCTATGATTCTTGAACTAAACACTTGACATTGATGTAATCTCTTATGTGCAGATCAAACAAACAAAACAGAAACTTGCTGCTTCTAAACATTTTGCAACAAAATGCACTTTTCATGTTGTGTTAGTATAGATTGTTCCATGGAATTAACATTTTTTATTCTGTACAGCTGAAGCCATGAAAACTTCCCTGGGGGTCATGTACCACATTGGTGACAAACTACAGAACACTCTATTCTGTGTGAAGGCGCAGACCCTAGATCTGCGCGACATCTTTCACGAAATTACGCCACGAAAACTCAAGAGAAACTCTAGTGCCATTTGGAATTACAAGCCGCGATTTACCCTAATGCCAGGGCTGGACGAAGAAGAGTTATGAGTTTCAAGAACCCTCTTATATTATATTTACTTTATATGTACCTCATTTGTATTGTTTTTTTAAATTGTAATCTTTAATAAATTATATTATATAGAAACTCTAGTGCCATTTGGAATTACAAGCCGCGATTTACCCTAAGGCCAGGGCTGGACGAAGAAGAGTTATGAGTTTCAAGAACCCTCTTATATTATATTTACCTTATATGTACCTCATTTGTATTGTTTTTTTTAATTGTAATCTTTAATAAATTATATATTTCGCAAGTTTTAAATAAATTAAAATTACCTGAGTTAATTGAATTTAATTGTAATATTAAATGATGTTAATAATGAGACCCACTATTTTTATTAGTTTGTCTGATTTTTATTGGGACTAGTGGCTCGCATTGCTAGCTCGTAAAGAAATTACACATTTAATATCGATAATTACTCCCTTCTCTTCCAATCTAGTAAATATATAAAATAAAATTCACTGAGTTAATTGAAATACATTAATTATATCGTTAATCCTATACAATCTTAATAATATTTTAAAAACTGGCAATCAAAACAATTCATATAAGTATACTTGGTTGCACACCAAGCTTACACATGCGTTTATGGTTTGTTGTTATTTTGAAACCATGGAGAAACGAAGAGTAACCATCAAACTGAAGAATCCAAACCCCTTATTTGAAAGATGGCTAGTGCAGTGGAGGGATTTGGAGCGCCAAAGGAACTCCAAGAAGGAGCACTGTTACACCAACGCCCTGAAGTCCCTCAAGAAATATCCGCTGCCTCTCAAAACCGGCAGGGACTGCATTATACTGCAGGGTTTCGGGCAGAAGCTATGCAAGATGCTGGATGATAAACTGGTAACGTATAAAGCTAACGGTGAGGATGCCAGCCACCGGAGCACAGAAGTTGTCAGTCAAGCGAGCTCAATAGTTAATGATGTCGCAAATAGTTTTGCAGATAATGTGAAAAATGGTTCCAGTCCGAGTAAGGTGATGGTTACAGTGGGAGATGGTAAAAGAAAGAAGGTAAACCATACACCAACTGGTAAAGGGAAGAAAGTAAAAGAGACCGCTGAGTATTCGCCTGCATATCGGACTGGGGCTTACGCCTTATTGCTGGCACTCTATAAAGATAGTTTGGAGCCTGATTACAAGGGCTTCCTGTTAAAACAAGAACTTATTTCTGCTGCGCAACAGTACTGTGGGACATCATTTATCAAGCCAACCCCTGGAAGCCACTACACGGCTTGGTCCTCTATGAGTGGCTTGATTACCAAAGGGCTCGTCAATCGGGAAGGCAATCCGGCAAAGTTCAACCTGGCAGACCCTGGCGTTATCCTGGGGCACAAACTATTCAAGAGCCACCAAACGAAAGCAAAACTATTTATCGAAGGAATTGATTGCAGAAGTGAAGAGACAATAGAAGTGTTGGATGAAGACATAATTGTTAATACTGATGATAGAACAGCAGATATGTTAGCTCAGGTGATTGCTGGTGAACATAATAAACTAGATCGTATAAATTTGTTACCCCAAGAAATTTCTAGTAAAAGTAAAACATTAGATAGTGATAGTTATAAACAGGAAATGATGCCTCAAGAAATTGGCAAGAGGGGAGCTAAAAATAAGGCACAAGCCTCACACGGAATTAAACCGAAAGTCAAGAAGAATTTAATTAGCAAGCACCCATCAAATTCATCGATTGAAACTTGTTCATCAGTTGCTGACGAATCGTTCATCTTAGCGCCAAATACTTTCGATATATATTTGCTGGTAGACACTCAAGAGACTGCGGGGTATAATTTTTAATCACTCTGCACATACTCTTTACTTATGCTTGAATATACGTTCCAGTGCTGCAATGAAGTCGTACGATATGATAATCCAAGAGTTAAACCATTTGAATGTGCAATACGAGGTGAGAAACTTGAAGGTGGGAGATTACACGTGGGTCTGTAGAGAGCGAGGCGGAAGCAAGGAGCTCTTGCTGCCTTACATCGTGGAAAGGAAGCGGCTCGACGATTTCGGGTCTAGCATTAAAGATGGGCGGTTCCACGAGCAGAAGTTCAGGCTCAAGCAAAGCGGTGTCCAGAATCTCGTGTATTTAGTGGAGAGCTACGACACAAAGCATACAGGACTGCCGTTAAACACTCTATTCCAGGCAGCTACCAATACGTTGATTCAAGATGGGTTTTCTGTGAAGTTTACGAAGGATTTGAATGCTACTGTGCAATATCTTGCTACATTTAGCAAGATTATTGATAGGATGTTTAAGGTGAGAATTGATATATGGATTTGATGTGAGCCTCCCACAAAAACGTATTAATTTATGTTCCAGACGAAAACATTGGTCAGCTGTCCGAAAATTAATCTTATGCAATTTGCAGTATCCGATGATCTGGTCTCTTTAATGACTTTCAAGGAGTTTAATCAAAATGCATCGAAACATAAGGTGAATATTATGAACTTAAATTGTCCTCATTGTCATGATCGTGGGAAAATAAATTAACTTGTCTGTTGAACTATAAATAAAAATATCATTTGTATAGATATTAAAATAATTGAAGATTTTGTTTCACATTAATTGTTTATTAATTTTTAGAGTTTTAAAGTGCAAGAGTTCTTCATAAAGCAGCTGCTGCAATTGAAGGGCGTCTCCGTAGATAAAGCTTTGGCGATAGTGGAGGCATACCCGACGCCCAGACTTCTTCATCAGAAGTACTGCACATGTGACGCCAAGGAAGGCGAAAGCCTCCTCAGCAACGTGCAGTTTGGGAAGCTGCGCAAGAAAGTCGGCCCCGTGATTAGCAAATCCGTATTCCAATTATACACGCTGACAAAGTACTAATTTTTATTGCATCTCAACGATTGTCCACATTTCTATTTTTAATTACAAGTTTTCAAATAAGTCTACGCGTCTCGTTGTGTTCCCTGAACGAATCTCCCTCAATGTCTTGTACTTGTCACGGCCTTCCATTAGATTGTCCCTGTGTATCCTGTCTTCTTTTGTCTCGAAGGCTGAATTCCTTGATGCTTCCAGTTTCACTTGCAAGTCCTTAAAAAATATTGTTTAATAATTTGTTCGATAGTTATTTAATACACAGTGTTAAGATCGATCCTGGTGATAATTTTTCTCTTATGGGGGTTTAATTATTAATAACATAAGTTTATTATAAATAACCTGATAGTGCTTATTATTAATTAGAAATTATTCAATTAAGAATTATTTAATAATTCATAATAGGAAATTTTAGGATATTTTGTGTATGATTACCTCTAGCTGCTTCTTCAACTGGTCGTTGATTTCATTAATCTCCGGCACGACAACGTTCTCCTCAGCCAGCCGGGCGGCCTCCCTGAGCTCCTCCTCGCGCCTTGCCGCCTCAGCGAGCTGCAGCTCCCTGAGCTCCTCCTGCTCGCGCTTGGCCCGCTCCACCTCCTCCTGCAGCCTCTGTGTCTCTAAGTCCTTGAGCAGGACGGCCTCCTGCACCTCCTGGACCTCCTGCTGCTTCATCAGTATCTCCCGTTCCAGCTTCAGCCGCTCACTGGCCTCCAGGCTCTTCGCCTCCTCCAGCCGCTCCATCATCTCCTGCAGGTCCAGCTGTCTGCGTTCCAGGTCCCTACGGGCCACCTCGTTCTCGGCCAGCTGCTTGTTGAGCTTCTCGATCAGTGCCTGCGACTCCAGCAGCTTCTTTTGCATGCTCTCCACTTCGTCTTGCAGGCTCTTCATGTTCTGGGCATACTTTTTCTCGAGCAGCTCGCGTGTTCGGATTTCCTCGAGCAGTTTGTCCCTGAAGGAATAATAGACTACTTTTATAAGGTGTAAAGGTGTGAGTAACTTTCAACACTTATTTAATGTTGCGGTAATAAGGAAATCGGTAAGTAAATTGCATTTATTAGTGAACAGTGATTCCTCTGCATTTTCTGCCATTGATTCACTGGTGAATAATAAACTATGATAGAATGATTTTAAACGTATTATAATAAATATAACCTTGCTCCACTTAAAATGCCTTAAGATGTTATAAATGGGCTATTTTTTATAAAATTACGAGTCCAGTATGATTAGATGTGGCATACACTCCATTAATAAAAAAACTCGGATGTATAATCGGAGTATCACTACACGTTCAGATCTATTAATCAAATACCTTTGCATGTGAAGCATCTTGCGCTGGTTCTGTGCATGCTCCTTCATCTCTAGGATCTCCAAGCTATCACCTTTGCGCCTCCTGATGTATAACTGATGGTAACCGATCCCCAAATTTAAAATGCGCTTGTTGAGCTTCGGATCGTCTGAATAGAACACAGAAGTTGTGGCACTCTTGTCCCGACATTTCACAATGAATTTCTTGCCCTTGAAGGTGAGATTGCCTATTTCGGACCACGGAAAGTTGATCTTCGGGTTTAACCTGCAGCATGATGTTATATGTTATCAAGAGGGTGGTTTTTAGGTTATTGTAACTGGATTTCAGTTTGAAAGCAAATGTATGAAATATATAAATTCTTATTTTTACAAGTTTAAATAGCCCTTGCAACAGTTATATAAAGTAAATCTATGTTCTCATGGTTTGCTTACTTATCATCGGGTGAGTATATGTTAAGGCCAAGCGCATAGACGCCAAGAAGCAGTTGAGTGCCCTTGGCGTTCGATATCTTGAAGAAGTGCACGCCGAACATCTCTAGATTTTGAGCGAGCTTAAGGTACTCGAGCATCGCGTCTTCACGTAGCAAACCCCGCAAATTCTTCCACAGGTTTATCATGTTCTCCAGAATGTTTCGTTCTTCCATGTTGTGCTGCTTTAATACACTGAAACAGGAAAACGTAAATGATATTCTTAAGAACAAAAATAATGAATAGATTTATTTTTGGGAGATTTAAATAGCTCTGTGAGATTAGTTCCGAATTATTATTTATGCAGGCTCAAATTGCAAAATTGGTTATGGTGATTACCGTTCCGGAAGCATCTTGGTGTTTGATATATCCATGTCTGAATTATAGTCGTTGTATTTGGCCTGGGCTGCATAGGAGGCGAGGAGGAAGCAAGTGCCCGGCGGGCAGTACACTTTATCAAACAGGACTTCATTGCGCATCTCCAGAAAGAAGAATTTTATGGTCAGGTCTTCGATTAGGTCAGAGGTGACGTCCTCGGGGTAATATTTCACGTTGAACTGGAGCTTCGTGGCCCACTGCTTGTACATGTTCATTTTCTTTAATTGCAAACAAATAATTAATTCCGCAGCCAATAGTTCTGTGCAATTTTTTACTTAACTCGTATTTTATCACTTAATTACAATATTGCAAGATTACTATAATTTGATTGATTTAATTATTTTGTGGTATTAATCATAAAGTTTGATATCTCATTTATTATATCTGTAAGTTAACTTTTCGTCAAAATTGAAGAAATTAATGTAATAAAGGAGCCATTGAAAACCAAAATGCAAGGGACATCTGTATTACATTTAGGACTTTTCGGAATTTAAAAAAATAAATTTACACCTCTCTGGTTTTCACCGGCTCAAATATTGGAGACAAAAATTTGATACTAAACCTTTTTGCTTTCGTCTATCCATATCTTCTCCTTGTCTGCATTCAAGTAGTAAAGGCCGAAATACCACGTCTCCCTGACACCGATGTTCTTGCACACATCCAGGAACAGAGACCTCGCCCGGATGCCCGCATTACACTCGAACTGTATTTCTTTGGTGGGCGTGGTGACCCGCAGCTTCAACTAACATCAAGAGCGTTATTGGACGGGCGAGGGGTTGTTGAAGGTGGTACTCTTACCTGCATTATTGCTGATGTGTTAGTAATGTAGTTCTACACTGATACTTTTGACGAGGGATCAGGTGATAGCGATAGATTAGATTAGGCAGGAATCTATAAAATGGACAGTGAAAAGCAAGGTGTTATTGATTGTGTTGGCGTGAGTAAATACATTTATCACAGCTTTTGTATCGCAGATAAGGATGGTTTCTAAGGAATGTTATTAAATGAGTCATCGGTACTCCAAATATATTTTATTAATAACCCTAAAATACAATATTAATAAGGAATATCTAATATGCAGAACAAATTTTATAAAAAAAAAATAACTACAATAGGGGTAGTTCATATTAGGAGAATATACAAACGGTTATAGAAGTGTATATAAAACTATGAATATTATATACGTTATAAAAATATCTTCAAAAATTTACTACATTTTATGTGTAAAAATACTATTTGTAGGCCCTAACCAGAAGTAGATTATAAAAAAAATTAACAGAATGTAGAAAACACTTTTAAAAGAACCTATTGTACTAAAGAAGACTTGAAGGAGGGGGTAATGCTTTTGGTTTTCCACGGGTGGAAAGAGAAGTGTATTAAATAAAAAATAAAAGAAAATCACCCATCTTGAAGGCAATGTGGCAGGAAATAATTGTTATTTACATTCAACAACAGAAACAGTAACCAACACAGGATTTCCAACAATGTTCTCGAGGTATGTACAAGGAAGCACCAAGTCATTCAAAAAAACATAGTAATAAACAATCTCAAGCTGAAACTGCGAGCTATTTGCTTTCAATAGGATGGCACTAACTTAAGATAGTGTAATTAAGTGGAATGCTTCTTGTAACGGTTCGCAAAAGGGGATAATTTCTCATATCACATCGAAAATGGAACTGAAGTGTCAACTATGAAGCCCGGCGGCACAACGAGAAAGAGAGATTGCGGTCTTGTATAATATAAAAACGAAGCGGCGGAAGCTTGTAGATAAAGTTTGTATAATTCTCAAAAAATTAAAAGTACTTAAGGTCACTTTTCAGGCACTAGCTCTTATCTTACAGCATTAATACTTAAATATTATTCGTAAATAATAAGTGCAGTACATCATTTCTCCTTAATATTGAGCATTTGGTTGTTCGATTACATTATATTAGAAAAGGCGGGGGGCATCCGGGCGCCCCCTCGCATGAGACATTACTTAATTGACGACTGTTGTTGATGTAGAGATTGTAAATGTACTGGTGGAAGGATATGTTTACATGTTCTCGAACTGGTCCACGCGACGCTTTGTGTTGCCCTTGCGGATCTCGCGCAGCGTCTTGTATTTGTCCCTACCCTGGCGCACGTTCTCCCTGTGAATTCTGTCCATGGCAGTCTCCTTCGTGTCATCTCTCGATTGAGCCAGATCTTGCTTCAAAGCCTAGAAGCATACAAAAAACAAACATGTAACTTACGACATTATAACTGTATCAGCAAATGAACGTTTTGGAACAGAAATGTATTGTAAGAAACAGCACTGTATAATGTAACCAAACACCTCAATTTAAAGTAGTATTAAAATTGATAAATTATTTTTTTAATCAATAAAATTTACAGATCAGAATTTGAAGACCAGCCTGCAATTATTGCAGTATAAACTCTTAATTATTAAAGTGGATTTAAAGGTAATAATATTAAATTTAATGTAATGATTTTAGAGTCCTGAAACTGGATTAGTTCTGGGCTATCAAATAAGTTGTTAATAATCACCAGAAGTTGATCTTGAAGGTGCTCGTTCCTCTCGGCGAGCGTTTTCCTATCCTTGACAGGATCGATGATGTTTTCATCGGTGTCAAGATCCTTGCTGACATCACCGTTGATGATCTCGTCGTCCTCGTCGTGCTGGTTCTCCTCGAGGTGGCCCTTGGCGGCGTTGGCGAGCTGGTGCGTCCTGAGCTCCTCCTCCTTGCGCCTGGCCTCTTCGACCTCCTCCTGGAGCCGCCTGGTCTCGCCGTCCTTGATCTCGACCTCCTCCCTTATTCTTTGCACCTCCATCTGCTTGGCGTGGATCTCCTCCTCGAGCTTCTGCCGCTCGGCCGCCTCCATGCTCTTGCTCTCCTCGAGGCGCTCCATCATACTCTGCAGCTCGTTCTGCCGCTGCTCCAGCTCCTCCTTGGCCGCCTGTAGCTGCTTGAGCTGCTCCTCGAGCCGGCGGATCATCTCCTGCGCCTCGTGCAGGTGCGCCTGGCTCCGCTCCATCTCCTCCTGCATCGTCTTCAGCCTATCCTCGTACTCCTGCTGCTTCTTCTCGGCCTTCTCGCGGGCCGCTATCTCCAGCTGGAGCTTCTCCCTGCAACAAAAATAAAATCAATCAGCACCCCATAGAATAAAAATTGTATGAAATATAATTAACAGTTAGTTAGTTACGCACAAAGTCATTTTCTTTGAGTTATAATTTATGAGCTGTTGCCAGCAATAAGTTCCGATATAATAGACGCACTCCTGTTGAAGATATTTCGCATGCAAATAAGATTGTGATAACTGTAATTTTTGATTGTTAATCGTATTTATGATTAGTCGTAATTCTTAGTCATCCGAGTTTTGAAGCCCAAACAAGCACACCACTGAGTAAAATATTATTTAAACACGTAAATAATCGTTGTGATTATTGTGCAATGATTATGAATCGCATCAGACTAAAAAACAATCATACAAATTCTACGGTATGTTGATTTATGACTCACAGAAGATAAAAATTAAAATACCTCCGATGTCAACTTCTCTATACATTATCTTACAGTTGTCTAATGGCGTAGAATTATTTATTATTTGTGTAAATTAATTTTTAATAAGATTACCAATCATTTCAGTTCATCAATGATTATTTGGACTATCACAAAGTTGGATTAAATTACCTCTGTTGCTGCTTGGCGAGCTTCTCTTCTCTCGCTTGCGCCTTCATCTGCTGCACGTCGATCGTGTCGGGCTTGCGGCGCCGCATGTACAGCTCGTGGTTGCCCATGCACAATGCCAGAATGCGCTTGTTGATGCGCACGCTGGCGGCTATGGTCATGAAATCGGGGGCCTTCTTGTCGATCGGCTTGATGATGAACTTGCGGTCGCTGTAGGAGATGTTCCGAATTTCCGACCAGGGGAAGCCGATCTTCGGCGTGAGCCTGAAAAGATACGAATTAGAAAAGGGCGCTCGGAGTCGCATTGGGGCTCCTTACTTGTCATCCTTTCCGTATATATTTAGGCCCAGGGCGTCGACGCCGAGGTACAGCTCGGTGCCCTTCTTGTTGCGGATGTCGAAGTAGTTCACGCCGTACATCTCGAGGTCCTGCGCGATCTTCAGGTACTCCATTGTGGAGTCCTCCCGGAGCATGCCGCGGTGCTCCGCCCACCAGGTCGTTATGCTTTGTTCCCATTCCTCCTTTGTCATTTTATGTTGATCCATAACTCTGGAAAGCAACGCAAATTTGATTTAAACGGTTACAGCTGATGGTCCGGTGTTAGACAAAAATAACGCAAGGGGAAACCCACAGATTACACATGAAAATTATTAATATTATATTCACCAGATTTCAACAAAAAAATGTTATTTAAAAATTCATCAAGAGATTAATTACATTATTAATATTATCAGAGTATTAAATTATAACAGTAAGATTATCAAAACTTAAGTCTCATGTCCGTATGATATCATAACAAGGGTGTATTTGAGTATGGATACAGAAATTCTGTAGGATAAATGGAGGATGAGGCGAATTACATTTCGATTCAAATATAAATAGCACAGAACTTTAAAATGTTTAGAAAAAATCAGGATGTTTTCTTATTAGAGTTTTGTTCCATTTTGCATACAATAAGTTATTGAATAATGGCAGAAATGCTCTACTTATTAGCAATAATGGTATTGGTACCACTCGGGCAAATACATCAAATGTTACAACAAAAACAAAACAAAAAATACACAATGACCGAAATTTGTAAGAATGCCATTGACACAGGTTCCCCCATAAATGAAATCCGTGTCAATGGCAACGTGCATAATTTGCAGGCGATGAAGTCACCAGTCCCATTAAAATGCGTTTTTAGCTAGAATACCTTTAACTGGTGGTTTACTGCTGGAATTAATTAATGGAGGTTATCAATTGTGAGAGATAATCTCATGAGCATGAGGGGATTACGTGGACGGATTAACTAAGCAATTGTTACGGCTCTCGTTAGATGATTGCGAAACGGACTCCGATGACATTTGAGTGTGGGTCGTTAAGAGGCAATGATCGAAACAAAAGTTAGTGTTTTATCCTCACACGCCCATTACCTTTCACTTAGAGTTGCAGCTATACTGCCAAAAATAATAAAACAGTTTAGTTGGAATTGAGGAGAATTTTACAAAAAAAAAAGATGCTAATAATTGGTTGCCGATGGTCTTATTCGCTTGAGCCTCTCAAGGTTGATAGATGATGACCACTGGGTGATTTTGCTTGAGATGTCTCTCCGCCGGTACCTTACCGTTGGGGTAGTAGCCTGTCGTTGGCCAGGAATCCCGCGGTGTGCGCGACCTTGTTGTAGTCCCCGTGCCGGGCCTGCACGGCATAGGAGGCCAGGAGGACGGACGTCTCGGGGGGGCAGTATATTTCGTCGGAGAGGATGGCGTTCTTCACCTGCAGGTAGAACAGCCGCAGGGTGATGTCCTGGATGAGCTCCTCGGCGACGTCCTCCGGGTAGAACTTCGCGCGAAACTTGAACTGCAGCGGGTTCTCCTTCTTCACGTTCTGGCTCATCACCTGCAGAAGAAAGCAATTTCGTTAACTCATAATATTCAGGCGAATTCTTGTGAATACGAACAGTATAATTACAAATTAAAAGATTTCAGATTGGAACTAACATTGGAAGTTTTTTTTATAAAAATTTAAACCTTAAACCCTTAACAAAGGGTTACTGAAGGTTAAACCGTGGTTTAAATATTTATGAACAAGACTGTTAGGGTCTTCCTAAGGCTGAGGATGTGTTATATGTGAGATACTAAGCCCACAAAGAGATTAGATAATATAGTCAGGGCCAAGTTAACTGTGTTTATTCATTATGAGCCTCCCATAGCAATGCTCTGCAACGTTATTAATATGATGAAGAATTTCGTTCTTCTCCCTATTGTTTGTACATGAAGAACTGATAAAATACTTTGTTCATCTATATTACAAAACAAAATATTTTATTAATATGAATAGCAACAAATAACTGCAAATAGTCACACACTAAAGTTAATCTGGGCCCATCTATACCAGCCCAATTCAATTCTAATCTAATCTTATTGTGGACCTATTTTTTTGCAACTTTATCTTGAGTAAGAAATTTTAAAGAAGAGTTTTTGTACATCTTCCTAAAAATATAATCAACACTGGTTGGATTACTTCCCAAATTTTCGTAAGTAAGCCATTTTAAAGAAGAGTTTTTGTTTCTCTGCCTAAAAATCAATATTTGTGTTATTGCTTCTCAAGTTTTTGTAAGTAAGACATTTTAAAGAGGGGTTTTTGTATCTCTGCCTAAAAATCAAAATCTGTGTTATTGCTTCTCAAGTTTTTGTAAGTAAGACATTTTAAAGAGGAGTTTTTGTATCTGCCTGAAAATCAAAATATGTGTTATTTCTTCTCAAGTTTTTATAAGTAAGCCATTTTAGAGAAGAGTTTTTGTATCTCTCCCTAATCATCAAAATTTGTGTTATTACTTCTCAAGTTTTTCCAAGTAAGCCATTTTAGAGAAAAGTATTTGTAGCTCGGTCTAAATCAAAATTGGTGTTATTACTTTTCAAGTTTTCGTAAGTAAGCCATTTTACAGAAGATTTTTTGTGTCCCTGCCTAAACATCTAATCAAAATTGGAGTGTTCGGTGTAATTATTGTGAAATGAATGTAGACATTCGTCCATAAAATGTGGAAGAGGGAATGGAATCGAGAACGGACGATGCACGCGAGTGACCAGTAATTATACTCGTCAATACAACAAAGTGAACATCCCACTTCTTTTGACAAAGGAGTTACTGTATGGAACGCGATCGTGTATTGATAGACCTGCGACGTCTGTAATTCCCTGTATTCGTTGCATAACTAATGATAGTGACCGAAACTGGACCCAGCAAGCGTGGAGAAACGATTTTGATGCAGATACACGAAAAGTTATGATTTACGGCCGCTTTAACTGTATACATTTGGGCGTAATTATAGATTTTTTTAAGGCTGGTTTCGTAGATAATTCGGTTTAATTATTATTTTTTTATTAGGTGCACTCATGTAGAAGAAATTAACGTTGATGTCCGTAAATAAGTACAAAAAAAAAAAGTTATTTATGATACAAGTTCGTAAAGCAGTGCTTTTTAATAGAGTTCAACAAAAAAAAAAAAAAAAAAAAAAACGCGAGTGCATAATTACTCTTTACGAAAAGAGTTTATTCTGCGACAGTTTTTATGGAAAAAAAAAATCTCACATTGTACCAATTGTATCATTAACTTGAATGTAAAATTTGATGCTAAATATTTACTATATTTTTTTGAATTTGTGAGTGAATGAATTATGTGTAAAACTTATTTTACGTAGCTATTTTGAAACACCCTGTATTTGTGAGTTTAAAAGTAGCAGCCAAGGGCATTGCTGAAAAATAGCAATTTTATCATGATTAACAATGAGGAAGTAAAACCATTGATTTGTTCTGAACATCAGAGATAACTTATTTGATATAAAATATCTATTTTAGTTTACTGATTTAATTATTCTATTTAAAATCCACGTGCTTTTACTTTTAAATACAAATATCAGATTGAAACAAGTTGTCCGGCTATTTATAACAAATAACGTGCAATTAAAAAAGTTGTCAGCTCATTTAGAATAAATGGCACCTAATTAGAAAAATTATGCTTAATTGAACAACTTATTATTTCAAACGGACATCTAATAACTTCATGTTAACGTGATAGCTCAGTCATATAAACAGTAAGGAGTTATTTTTGCAAGTTCAGCTTTACAAAATATGCATTCAATATATATTTTTTTCACAACAGTTCGTAAACTATGTTTTTACGCACTGTTCACAATGCGTAAGGTGATACTTTTTAGCACAAGTGCGTAAAAAAATCACCTGTGCGTAATAACTATTTATGGTGTAAGTGAATAAAGTCGAATTTTATCCACGAAAAAACACAATTCATTCACTCACTTGTACAGAGGACAGATACAGCAGAAAAATCGTTTTTCTCGAGAGGACTTGCTGTGTAATAATAGGATGTGTAATAAATAGCTAGTGTGTAATCTAAAATAGCTGTGTAATAAGATGCCCTGTCATATAAAAAATGAGACCAATATTCATAAGTATAAAGCTTAGGTGAGGGAATACGTTGTTCAAATTGATTGACTGTAAATAGAAAATAGTAGATCTAGTAAATAGAATAAAAATATATGTTAATATGAAAACTGTATTTACTATTTGTGCCTTGCTTTTGCATATTTCTTTTTGCTGTTTTGTTAAAATTTTGTATATTATGTAGCTTTTCTGCTAATAAATGTTCAAATTGATTCAATGTAAATAGAAAATAGTAGATCTAGTAAATAGAATAAAAATATGTGTTAATATGAAAACTGTATTTACTATTTGTGTCTTTGCTTTTGCATATTTCTTTTTGTTGTTTTGTTAAAATTTTGTATATTATGTAGCTTTTCTGCTTATAAATGTTCAAATTGATTGACTGTAAATAGAAAATAGTAGATCTAGTTAATAGAATAAAAATATATGTTAATAGGAAAACTGTATTTAATATTTGTGTCTTTGCTTTTGCATATTTCTTTTTGTTGTTTTGTTAAAATTTTGTATATTATGTAGCTTTTCTGCTAATAAATGTTCAAATTGATTCAATGTAAATAGAAAATAGTAGATCTAGTAAATAGAATAAAAATATGTGTTAATATGAAAACTGTATTTACTATTTGTGTCTTTGCTTTTGCATAGTTCTTTTTGTTGTTTTGTTGAAATTTTGTATATTATGTAGCTTTTCTGCTAATAAATGTTCAAATTGATTTGTAAATAGAAAATAGTAGATGTAGTAAATAGAATAAAAATATGTTAATATGAAAACTGTATTTACTATTTGTGTCTTTGTTTTTGCATAGTTCTTTTTGTTGTTTTGCTGAAATTTTGTATATAATGTAGCTTTTCTGCTAATAAATGTTCAAATTGATTGACTGTAAATAGAAAATAGTAGATCTAGTAAATAGAATAAAAATATATGTTAATATGAAAACTGTCTTTGCTTCTGCATTGTTCTTTTTGTTGTTTTGTTAAAATTTTGTATATTATGTAGCTTTTCTGTTAATAAATGTTAAAATTGATTGACTGTAAATAGAAAATAGTAGATCTAGTAAATAGAATAAAAATATATGTTAATATGAAAACTGTATTTACTATTTGTGTCTCCTTTTGCAAAGTTCTTTTTGTTGTTTTGTTAAAATTTTGTATATTATGTAGCTTTTCTGCTAATAAGTGTTCAAATTGATTGACTGTAAATAGAAAATAGTAGATCTAGTAAATAGAATAAACATATATGTTAATATGAAAACTGTATTTACTATTTGTGTGTTTGCTTTTGCATTGTTCTTTTTTGTTAAAATTTTGTATATTATGTAGCTTTTCTGCTAAAAATGTTCAAATTGATTGACTGTCAATAGAAAATAGTAGATCTACTAGTAAATAGAATAAAAATATATGTTAATATGAAAACTGTATTTACTATTAGTGTCTTTGCTTTTGCATAGTTCTTTTTGTTGTTTTGTTAAAATTTTGTATATTACGTAGCTTTTCTGTTAATAAATGTTAAAATTGATTGACTGTAAATAGAAAATAGTAGATCTAGTAAATAGAATAAAAATATATGTTAATATGAAAACTGTATTTACTATTAGTGTCTTTGCTTTTGCATAGTTCTTTTTGTTGTTTTGTTGAAATTTTGTATATTATGTAGGTTTTCTGCTAATAAATGTTCAAATTGATTGACTGTAAATAGAAAATAGTAGATCTAGTAAATAGAATAAAAATATATGTTAATATGAAAACTGTATTTACTATTTGTGTCTTTGCTTTTGCTAGTCTGTTATTTTGTTGAAATTTTGTATATTATGTAGCTTTTCTGCTAAAAAATGTTCAAATTGATTGACTGTAAACAGAAAATAGTAGATCTAGTAAATAGAATAAAAATATATGTTAATATGAAAACTGTATTTACTATTAGTGTCTTTGCTTTTGCATAGTTCTTTCTGTTGTTTTGTTAAAATTTTGTATATTACGTAGCTTTTCTGTTAATAAATGTTAAAATTGATTGACTGTAAATAGAAAATAGTAGATCTAGTAAATAGAATAAAAATATATGTTAATATGAAAACTGTATTTACTATTTGTGTCTTTGCTTTTGCTAGTCTGTTATTTTGTTGAAATTTTGTATATTATGTAGCTTTTCTGCTAAAAAATGTTCAAATTGATTGACTGTAAACAGAAAATAGTAGATCTAGTAAATAGAATAAAAATATATGTTAATATGAAAACTGTATTTACTATTAGTGTCTTTGCTTTTGCATAGTTCTTTCTGTTGTTTTGTTAAAATTTTGTATATTACGTAGCTTTTCTGTTAATAAATGTTAAAATTGATTGACTGTAAATAGAAAATAGTAGATCTAGTAAATAGAATAAAAATATATGTTAATATGAAAACTGTATTTACTATTTGTGTCTTTGCTTTTGCTAGTCTGTTGTTTTGTTGAAATTTTGTATATTATGTAGCTTTTCTGCTAAAAAATGTTCAAATTGATTGACTGTAAACAGAAAATAGTAGATCTAGTAAATAGAATAAAAATATATGTTAATATGAAAACTGTATTTACTATTTGTGCCTTTGCTTTTGCATAGTTCTTTTTGTTGTTTTGTTAAAATTTTGTATATTATGTAGATTTTCTGCTAATAAATGTTCAAATTGATTGACTGTAAATAGAAAATAGTAGATCTAGTAAATAGAATAAAAATATATGTTAATATGAAAACTGTATTTACTATTTGTGTCTTTGCTTTAGCATAGTTCTTTTTGTTGTTTTGTTGAAATTTTGTATATTATGTAGCTTTACTGCTAATAAATGTTTAAATTGATTGACTGTAAATATAAAATAGTAGATCTAGTAAATAGAATAAAAATATATATTAATATGAAAACTGTATTTACTATTTGTGTCTTTGCTTTTGCTAGTTTGTTGTTTTGTTGAAATTTTGTATATTATGTAGCTTTTCTGCTAATAAATGTTCAAATTGATTGACTGTAAATAGAAAATAGTAGATCTAGTAAATAGAATAAAAATATATGTTAATATGAAAACTGTATTTACTATTTGTGTCTTTGCTTTTGCATTGTTCTTTTTTGTTAAAATTTTGTATATTATGTAGCTTTTCTGCTAAAAATGTTCAAATTGATTGACTGTCAATAGAAAATAGTAGATCTACTAGTAAATAGAATAAAAATATATGTTAATATGAAAACTGTATTTACTATTAGTGTATTTGCTTTTGCATAGTTCTTTTTGTTGTTTTGTTAAAATTTTGTATATTACGTAGCTTTTCTGTTAATAAATGTTAAAATTGATTGACTGTAAATAGAAAATAGTAGATCTAGTAAATAGAATAAAAATATATGTTAATATGAAAACTGTATTTACTATTAGTGTCTTTGCTTTTGCATAGTTCTTTTTGTTGTTTTGTTAAAATTTGTATATTATGTAGCTTTTCTGCTAATAAATGTTCAAATTGATTGACTGTAAATAGAAAATAGTAGATCTAGTAAATAGAATAAAAATATATGTTAATATGAAAACTGTATTTACTATTTGTGTCTTTGCTTTTGCTAGTCTGTTGTTTTGTTGAAATTTTGTATATTATGTAGCTTTTCTGCTAAAAAATGTTCAAATTGATTGACTGTAAACAGAAAATAGTAGATCTAGTAAATAGAATAAAAATATATGTTAATATGAAAACTGTATTTACTATTTGTGTATTTGCTTTTGCATAGTTCTTTTTGTTGTTTTGTTAAAATTTTGTATATTATGTAGCTTTTCTGCTAATAAATATTCTTTATTATTACTAATTAAAAACAAATAATAATAATATTCTGAATCAAATTTTAGCTGTTTTTCATAATAGATGTCGCAGAAAAAACTATGTATAGTGGATCTGATGAACTTAGAAAAGTAATAGAACGTGATAAGAACAGACGTTCCGTGCGTCATCTCAGGGCAATATCAGTAGGGTCAATCGATTTGGCCTTGAGTAGGTACCTTGTATTGTCTAGGCGCTTTGGATTTGTCGATTTTCTCACGTATTTACATACTCTTCGTCATTTTTTTAGGAGGATCATCTTCAGATATACTGTATACAAATCTGGTAAGTTTCTTGTTCTCCCATAGCCCACATCTTCTCGATCTTCCTCGCATTCTTACACCGCGTTCAACATTCTGTTAAGGAGATGGTAACATGGTCCTGGACCACACCCACTCCTGCCAATTGCCGCATTCCCACGGCGATGCTGCATCCTGCACAATCACTCTCTTCTCCTCTTCGCTCGATGGAATTCGGAAGGCTCCCTCCTCATCACCTGTGCAAGGCTGCACACACGGATGACCCCGACCTCTCTCCGTCTCTCTCTGTTTTATTGGCCCTCCTAGCCCCGCGTACCAGGTGGATGAATAGAGAAAGAGATAGAAGACGGAGAGCTTCTGCGACTGGGTCATGCGGAGAACGTGTCATTGTGTGCACACTTCTCCGGCTGACACGAATTCCCAGCGCGCCTGCATTCTCCTCCAGGTCCTCCATGGAGCACCAAGGCCCCGTTAGGCGGCCACAAATGGTAGAGATCGTACCAGATTTGTAGTACTGGTACACGTATACCAGTTTTGAAGCGTGACCAGGAATTTTGCATCAATCGCCAAAATGATGTTTTCCATGGGTTTACATTATTTTTGCTCAGCCTTGGCAGACCGTAGTACAACCATCAGCACTGAGCACTTCGAGTCCAATTTCGTTAACACTTAGAGAAGCTAGAGAATCAGAAACATCAGAGATGTTTCTCCTCATTCTTCCTAAGAATACGTCACTCTCTTCTCTATAGTAAGAACTTGAAACTTCTTCTCTTCTCTATAGTAATTTCAGAATTTGAACCTTCTTCTCTAAAGTAATTAAGAATCTGAACATTCTTTTCTATAGTAATTCAGAATTTGAACCTTCTTCTCTTCTCCATAGCAATTTGGAAATTTGAACCAACCAACGTGGGGCCATGACAACTTTTCCAATTCTCGTATCAATTGGCAAGAAGTTCTTTATTGCAAGGAACCTTGAGATGCATTACAACTGAATCATTTGCTTGCCAATTAGCAGTGATTATGCCTGAAGATTCCTTTGATTCCTAGAGATACATTACAACTGAATCATTTGCTCTCCCAGTAGAGACGATTATCCCTTTCGATTCCTCTGCTTGCCAATTAGCGGTGATTATGCCTGAAGATTCCTAGAGATTCATTACAACTGAATCATTCGCTCTCCCAGTAGCGGCGATTACCCTTTGGATTCCTTTGAGCATGACTCACGATTCGCGGCCTTTGCGTGCAACACGAGTGAATCACCGGCAGGCAGGTGAGATCCTGCGGCTCCTGTAGGCCAGCAGGAAAGCCACCTGCAGGCGGAAGGACGGATTCCAGGAGCGAGGCTGTGACGTGCAGGCGGCGTCCTGCATATTCATGGAGTACATTGTTCCTTGAGTGTTTTATGATAATTTTCCGTTGCAGCGGTAATTACCATTTAATGCGATTTGCATAGCACTTGAGGCCTCCGCCATTCACATACTTTCTACTCGGCCATAAGCCGGCGGTTGAGCGACGTTCGCAATTGGCATGTGGAAAAAGGCGTCCGCCGTGAAATGCACAATGCATATGCATTCAAGAAGTGCAGAGGATAATTGCAAATCAAATAATGGCACGGGAACGAAGAGCCTTAGTCCTTGTTAAACGCAACTGGTGAAAATATAACTGTGAACTAGCATTTCCGTCTCTACCTCCAATCAATGAACCATGAAAGCCATGCAGCATAAAGAGATCGTACGGTTCAAAAATGATGCCCGAATTTGTTTGTGCGTAAGATTACAAATTTCGCCATCAACTAATGAAAAAACATCAAAATTTCGCAGCATAATGAGATGGTGGCACCATTGGGTTGCAAAATATGCCCAATTTTTCCAAAACTTCGGGCAAACGTTGGACAATGTTCAAAAAACATTTCAATGCTTTAATAGCGCACTACCAGCATTCAGTCTAAGGCCTAGACTACTAGGCCATTGCCGAAACACAATTCATGCAATCTTGAAGTGATTCTACAATTCAAAATTCTGCTAGCACATGTCAGAAGCGTCCATGCAAAACCACACATGTCCAAAATTTGTTCCAAAAGAGTTAATGGATGTAATTACAGTTTCGACCATGTACCAAAGACAAATTAAATAATATAGATCAAGGGCCATTTTTCGCATCCATGACCGATTACAGCTCTGACCCCGTTCGGAAGGCAAATATTTCGAGACCGTCTTAAGGTGCGTTCCATTTCCGTGCACTGCGAAGATGGACAGGACGATTAAATATTTATGAACGGCTGAGTAATTATGCCGCACACACACACGGTTCATTAAACCCCACGACGCATTTCTCTCTTTTTTCGGACGACTTAATGGCCCCCAATTAACTCCTCTAAACGAGACAATGACGAGCCGGCAGATGAGCGACACCCAAGTTCAGTAAAAGAACGTCGTTAACAAAATTCCACAAAGGATGAGACTTAATCACGAATCCGATAACCAGGAATGAAAATGGTCAGAAATTTTCGAATTAGCTAGAAAACACAAAAATCTGATAGCTAGGAATAAAAATGTTCAGGAATTTGTGAATTAGCTAGAAAACCACGAATCTGATAATCAGGAATGAAAGTGGTCAGACATTTGTAAATTAGCTAGAAAACCAAGAATCTGATAGCAAGGAATGAAAATTATCAGGAATTTGTGAATGGGCTAGAAACCCACGAATCTGATAGTCAGGAATGAAAATGGTCAGAAATTAGCTAGAAAACCAAGAATCTGATAGCCAGGAATTAAAATGTTCAGGAATTTGTGAATTAGCTAGAAAACCACGAATCATGAAAATCTTCAGGAATTTGTGAATTAGCTATAAAACCACGAATCTGATAATCAGGAATGAAAATGCTCAGAAATAAGCTAGAAAACCAAGAATCTCATAGCCAGGAATGAAAATGTTCAGGAATTTGTGAATTAGCTAGAAAACCACGAATATGATAATCAGGAATGGAAATGGTCAGGAATAAGCTAGAAAACCAAGAATCTCATAGCCAGGAATGAAAATGTTCAGGAATTTGTGAATTAGCTAGAAAACCACGAATCATGAAAATCTTCAGGAATTTGTGAATTAGCTAGAAAACCACGAATCTGATAATCAGGAATGAAAATGCTCAGAAATAAGCTAGAAAACCAAGAATCTCATAGCCAGGAATGAAAATGTTCAGAAATTTGTGAAATCATGAAAATCTTCGGGAATTTGTGAATTAGCTAGAAAACCTCGAATCTGATAATCAGGAATGAAAATGGTCAGAAATAAGCTAGAAAACCAAGAATCTCATAGCCAGTAATGAAAATGTTCCGGAATTTGTGAATTAGCTACCAAACCACGAATCTGATGACCAAAATTAAAATTGTCATAAATTTGTGGATTAGCTACAAAACCACGAATCAGATTTTGAAATATTATTCAAATATTCATCAGATTTCAAATTTCAGACTTCATTCCAAGCATTAATCAAAATGGTTGGAGCTGCTAAGAAAGATAGTTATGAAAAATCAATTTTGGTGCATTGAGACCAACATTGATTTTCATTGGGCAAAAGTTGATTAAAATCGTATCAATCGGAATTGAAAGTTAAAGATTTTTCATAAATACTGAAAAGTTGATGAAATTGACACGAGCTAGTTTTGCGATTCCTGAAAACTTAACCAAAGCGAGTTTGGTGTATGGTATAGTATAGTATAGTAGTTATATCCTACATGTATTGTATTGTATATTGTATATCTGGATTTTATGTTGTATTGTATCCTATATCTGGATTTTATGTTGTATTGTATCCTATATCTTCTATTTTAACATTTTTTGTACTCTGACGTGTGTAAGCCTTAATGGCATTAGACACCAATAAATTATTCTTATTATTAATATTATAGTATAGTATATTTCACAGTATTATGATCCTAATGGGTATTACAGTGTCAGGTTATTAGCAATAATCAAAATTCGATTACAAATACTAGATTAAAATTAAAATTATAAAGCAGACTAAATATACAATGTTCATAGTTTATGTTCATAGATATTCATAGAAGTTTCATGAAATTTCCATGAATATTTAATGGAATGGTTTTCAAAACTCGTACATAATTTGAATTATTAATTTCAAAGTTTAATTGAAAGCTGCAATTTTTATATGCTAATAATTCCCCTACAATTATAAAAAATATAGGGGATTTATGCACAAAGCACATCACTCACTAAATTATTAATACATATATTGTCTTGAAACTTGCAAAACTTTTAATGGAAAATACAAAATTATGATAATAAATTAAAAATTTAAAAAGAAGTTATGAAATTTTTGTTGCAAATGACAAATTTTGTATGCAAATTTACTAAATTTTCCTCACACAGAAGCGAGTTTGGTGTATGTTCATAGATAATCATAAAAGTTTCATGAAATTTCCATGAATATTTAATGTAATTGTTTTCAAAACTCATACATAATTTGAATTATTTATTTCAAAGTTTAATTGAAACCTGCAATTTTTATATACTAATAATACCCCTATAATTTTTAAAAATTATAGGGGATTTATCCTCAAAGCATATCACTCACTAAATTATTAATACATATTTTAATAGAAACTTGCAAAACTTTTAATGGAAAATACAAAATTATGATTATAACTTAAAAATTTAAATAGAAGTTATGAAATTTTCGTTGCAAATGACAAATTTTGTATGCAAATTTACTAAATTTGCCTCACACAGAAGCGAGTTTGGTGTATGTTCATAGATATTCATAAAAGTTTCATGAAATTTCCATGAATTTTTAATGGAATTAAAATATATATATTTAATTTTAATGATTAATTTCAAAGTTTAATTGAAACCTGCAATTTTTACTGATAATTATAAAGGATTTATCTACAAAGCATATCACTCACTAAATTATTAATATTTTATTAATTCTCCTTATATTTCGTGCTACATTATGTATAAATATCGACATTTTCTTTACAAATTACGAAATTTGATTTAAAATTGCAAAAAGCTCACCAAACCACAAAATTCTCAATGAAATTATATTATGTTGATTGTAAATTACAATGAATGTTACAATTCTATTGGAAATGACAAAATTTTCATTAATTTTTTTTAATATAAATACAAAAATGTTCATAAATTATAAAGATTAATGGCACCTACGAATTTTGAGTTGAAAATTGCAACGACTTTCCTCACAAAATTATTAAATATTTTATAAAAATTTGCAAAAAATATAATGGATAGGAATGGGAAAACCCTAGAATTTCCCCACAACCCTAGAAAAAGTTTGAGAACCACTGCCATAAGATGTTTATAGAAAATTTATGATATTCGTATAAAGATCTACAAGTTTTGTTAATTCGTGTTTCATGCATATCTTCACCAATTTTGCAAATTATTGCATACAGAATTTACCACGAAAATCTTGGCAAATTGCTCAATCCTGCTTAAAATTTTGCAAAGTTTGGTATTCAAATTGGAAATATGCGTTTTTCAGATTTTATTTTGGGAATTTCGTTGAAATAGTGCATTTTCTTATGAATTACAAAACTCCATTTGCAAATTTAAGAACATTTTTTATATTTTTTCTTCAATTAAATGTTGGCACCTATGAATCTCGTAGCCAGGAATGAAAATGTTGAGGAATTTGTGAATTAGCTAGAAAAGCACGAATCTGATAATCAGGAATGAAAATGGTCAGACATTTGTGCTAGAAAACCAAGAATCTGATAGCAAGGAATGAAAATCTACAGGAATTTGTGAATTATTAAATATTTGATAAAAATTTGCAAAATATATAATGGAAATGAATGGGAAACCCTAGAATTTCCCCCACAACCCTAAAAAAAGTTGGTTCTCAAACTTTTTCTAGGCCATAACTTTCTGTTAACTGCCATAAGATGTTCATAGAAATTTTATGATATTCGTATAAATATCTAAATATCTAAAGTTTTGTTAATTCATGTTTCATGCAAATCTTCACCAATTTTGCAAATTATTGCATACAGAAATTACAATAAAAATCTCAGCAAATTGCTCAATCCTGCTCATAATTTTGTAAAATTTGGTATTAAATTTGAAAATATGCGTTTTTCAGATTTTATTTTGGGAATTTCGTTGAAATAGTGCATTTTCTTATGAATTACAAAACTCCATTTGCAAATTTAAGAACATTTTTTATATTTTTTCTTCAATTAAATGTTGGCACCTCTGAATCTCGTAGCCGGGAATGAAAATGTTCAGGAATTTGTGAATTAGCTCGAAAAGCACGAATCTCATAATCAGGAATGAAAATGGTCAGACATTTGTAAATTAGCTAGAAAACCAAGAATCTGATAGCAAGGAATGAAAATCTTCAGGAATTTGTGAGTTATTAAATATTTGATAAAAATTTGCAAAAAATATATAATGGAAAGGAATGGGAAAACCCTAGAATTTCCCCACAACCATAGAAAAACTTTGAGAACCACTGCCATAAGATGTTCATAGAAATTTTATAATATTCGTATAAATATCTACAAGTTTTGTTAATTCATGTTTCATGCATATCTTCACCAATTTTGCAAATTATTGCATACAGAATTTACCATGAAAATATCAGCAAATTGCTCAATCCTGCTTATAATTTTGTAAAGTTTTGTATTTAATTTCGAAATATGCCCTTTTTAGATTATATTTTGGGAATTTCTATGTAGTGCATTTTTTTATGAATTACAAAACTTCATTTGCAAATTTAAGAACACTTTTTTATATATTTGTCTTCAATTAAATGTTGGCATCTCTGAAAACTCTGTTTTAAAGCTGTCTTAAGTAGACTTTGATTTGCGTACACTTACATTGGGGTTATTAATTATGGGGTCAATGTGTTTTTGATAATCCAATAAATGTAAGTTAATATATTCTCCTGAATCCAGGACGAAATCCCACCTTGGGTTTTTTAAACCACCAGATAACTATTTGCAATAGTTATCTGGCAGTTTAAAAAACCCAAGGTGGGATTTCTATTTATAGATAACTATTTGCAATAGTTATCTGGCGGTTTAAAAAACCCAAGGTGGGATTTCTATTTATAGATAACTATTTGCAATAGTTATCAATGGAGGAAAAGAGTGGCCGTAAAGGTTGTAAACTAATCTTTCTCTATGTGAAACGGTTTTCAATTTTAACATTTTTTTTTGTCCTCTGAAAACTTTTTGAAAACTTAACCAACGCGAGTTTGGTGTATGGTATAGTATAGTATAGTAGTTATATCCTAGATATATTGTATTGTATATTCTATATCTGGATTTAATATTGTATTGTATCCTATATCTTCTATTTTAACATTTTTTGTACTCTGACTTGTGTAAGCCTTAATGGCATTTGGCACCAATTATTATTATTATTATTTGCTTCTGGGGTTTAAGGGCGGTAGCCTACACCTTACCACATCATCCTCATCTGATTCGTCTGACTCTGCACCTGAATACTGGTGCTTGAGCTTTTTAAAGCACCTGATGCTCTTCTTCAAAGCTGTCTCCTGCTGTGTTATAGTTGCACACAAAAAAAAACTTATAGGTACAAAGACAGTCATTGTTTAGATTGCACATTCCTAAAGTAGTCCCGATGAAAGCTGACAATGACTCAAGTTTTTTAAAACTAAGAATCGAAATATTTATACTCGTTCGCATGCTTTAGGTAAATGTAATAGAATGAAATGAAGTAAGAAACGTATGTCTAGAAACATAATGTGAAGCGATGAGTCATTGTCAGCTTTCGAAGGGACGAGTATATATTTTTAGCTTCTATAGCAGCAGCTAAAAGTATTTTCTGGATAAGCAATATAACAAGCTATGTAAGGTTTTATGTTTTACAAGCTTCTATGGCAACAGCTAAAAATATTTTCTGGACAAGCAATATAACAAGCTATGTAAGGTTTTATGTTTTACAAGCTTCTATGGCAGCAGCAAAAAATATTTGCTAGACAAGCAATATAACAAGCTATGTAAGATTTTATGTTTTGATTTCAGCATCTACAAATATTTACAAAGAAACCATTTATGAAGCATTATCTTAAGTGCTATTGAAAAACTTTAAAGTTTTTATAGTACTACACATTTTTTTACTTGTATTTAAGCAAAATTCAGATTGATTTTCAGAAAACAGCAATTTGAATACATAAATTATGTTTTGATATCAACATTTACAAATATTTACAAAGAAACCATTTATGAAGCATTATCTTAAGTGCTATTGAAAAACAGCGTCTACAAATATTTACAAAGAAACCATTTATGAAGCATTATCATAAGTGCCATTAAAAAAACAGCATCTACAAATATTTACAAAGAAACCATTTATGAAGCATTATCTTAAGTGCTATTGAAAAACTTTAAAGTTTTTATAGTACTACACATTTTTTTTACGTATATTTAAGAAAAAATCAGATTGATTTTCAGAAAACATCAATTTGAATAAATAAATAATGTTTTGATATCAGCATCTACAAATATTTACAAAGAAACCATTTATAAAGCATTATCTTAAGTGCTATTGATAAACAGAATCTACAAATATTTACAAAGAAACCATATATGAAGCATTATCTTAAGTGCTATTGAAAAACTTTAAGTTTTTATAGTACTACACATTTTTTTACTTGTATTTAAGCAAAATTCAGATTGATTTTCAGAAAACATCAATTTGAATACATAAATAATGTTTTGATATCAGCATCTACAAATATTTACAAAGAAACCATTTATGAAGCATTATCTTAAGTGCTATTGATAAACAGCATCTACAAATATTTACAAAGAAACCATTTATGAAGCATTATCTTAAGTGCTATTGAAAAACTTTAAAGTTTTTATAGTACTACACATTTTTTTACTTGTATTTAAGCAAAATTCAGATTGATTTTCAGAAAACAGCAATTTGAATACATAAATTATGTTTTGATATCAACATTTACAAATATTTACAAAGAAACCATTTATGAAGCATTATCTTAAGTGCTATTGAAAAACAGCGTCTACAAATATTTACAAAGAAACCATTTATGAAGCATTATCATAAGTGCCATTAAAAAAACAGCATCTACAAATATTTACAAAGAAACCATTTATGAAGCATTATCTTAAGTGCTATTGAAAAACTTTAAGTTTTTATAGTACTACACATTTTTTTACTTGTATTTAAGCAAAATTCAGATTGATTTTCAGAAAACATCAATTTGAATACATAAATTATGTTTTGATATCAACATCTACAAATATTTATAAAGAAACCATTTATAAAGCATTATCTTAAGTGCTATTGAAAAACAGCATCTACAAATATTTACAAAGAAACCATTTATGAAGCATTATCTTAAGTGCTATTGAAAAACTTTAAAGTTTTTATAGTACTACACATCTTTTTACTTGTATTTAAGCAAAATTCAGATTGATTTTCAGAAAACATCAATTTGAATACATAAATTATGTTTTGATATCAACATCTACAAATATTTACAAATAAACCATTTATAAAGCATTATCTTAAGTGCTATTGAAAAACAGCATCTACAAATATTTACAAAGAAACCATTTATGAAGCATTATCTTAAGTGCTATTGAAAAACTTTAAAGTTTTTATAGTACTACACATTTTTTTACTTGAATTTAAGCAAAATTCAGATGTTTTTCAGAAAATATCAATTTGAATACATAATAAATTGGACGAATACATTATACCAAATCTAATTCTACGTGGTAACGACGCAATTGCTTCCTTTTGAGGAAGCATGACATCGTTTTATGGAGATGATTGCCTAATTGGGAGATTGATTTGTAATCTAGTCCAATTCAAGCACACACTTTTACTTCAGGACATCGATGTTGATTACAAATCACCAATCTGAATCACAATTGCACCTTTCAAAATTGCAATTAGCACTTTCTGATTTACAATTTGCCAGTCTGAATTACAAAATTTATAATTTCTGATTTACAAGTCGCTAATCTGGATTTAGATTTACCAATCTGAGTTACATTGATCATTTCTGATTTACAATTCGCTAATCTGAATTACAAAATTGATCATTTCTGATTTAGAAATCGCTAATCTGGATTTCGATTTACCAATATGAATTACAACATTGATCATTTCTGATTTACAATTCGCTAATCTGGATTTCGAATTACCAATCTGAATTACAAAATTTATCGTTTCTGATTTACAAAATTGATCATTTCTGATTTAGAATTCGCGAATCTGGATTTCGATTTACCAATCTGAATTACAATATTGGTCATTTCTGGTTTACAATTCGCTAATCTTCATTTCGATTTACCAATCTGAATTACAAAATTGATCATTTCTGAGTTAGTATTCGCTAATCTGGATTTCGATTTACCAATCTGAAATACAAAATTGATCATTTCTGATTTACAATTCGCTTATCTGAATTTCGATTTACTAATATGAATTACAAAATTGATCACTTCTGATTTACAATGCGTTAATCTGGATTTCGATTTACCAATCTGAAATACAAAATTGATCATTTCTGATTTACAATTCGCTAATCTGAATTTCGATTTACTAATCTGAATTACAAAATTGATCATTTCTGATTTACAATTGGCTAATCTGAATTATAAAATTGATCATTTCTGATTTACAATTTGCTAATCTGGATTTCGATTTACCAATATGAATTACAAAATTGATCATTTCTGATTTACAATTCGCTAATCTGGATTTCGAATTAAAAATCTGAATTACAAAATTTATCGTTTCTGATTTGCAAAATTGATCATTTCTGATTTAGAATTCGCGAATATGGATTTCGATTTACCAATCTGAATTACAATATTGGTCATTTCTGGTTTACAATTCGCTAATCTTCATTTCGATTTACCAATCTGAATTACAAAATTGATCATTTCTGAGTTAGTATTCGCTAATCTGGATTTCGATTTACCAATCTGAAATACAAAATTGATCATTTCTGATTTACAATTCGCTAATCTGAATTTCGATTCGCTAATCTGAATTACAAAATTGATCACTTCTGATTTACAATGCGTTAATCTGGATTTCGATTTACCAATCTGAAATACAAAATTGATCATTTCTGATTTACAATTCGCTAATCTGAATTTCGATTTACTAATCTGAATTACAAAATTGATCATTTCTGATTTACAATTGGCTAATCTGAATTAAAAAATTGATCATTTCTGATTTACAATTCGCTAATCTGGATTTCGATTTACCAATATGAATTACAAAATTGATCATTTCTGATTTACAATTCGCTAATCTGGATTTCGAATTACCAATCTGAGTTACAAAATTTATCGTTTCTGTTTTACAAAAGTGATCATTTCTGATTTACAATTCGATAATCTGGATTTAGATTTACCAATGTGAATTACAAAATTGCTCATTTCTGATTTACAATTCGCTAATCTGGATTTCGATTTACCAATCTGAATTACAAAATTGATCATTTCTGATTTACAATTCGCAGATCTGAATTACAAAATTGATCATTTCTGAGTTACAATTCGCTAATCTGGATTTCGATTTACCAATCTGTATTACAAAATTGATCATTTCTGATTTACAATTCGCAAATGTGAATTACAAAATTGATCATTTCTGATTTACAATTCGCAGATCTGAATTACAAAATTGATCATTTCTGAGTTACAATTCGCTAATCTGGATTTCGATTTACCAATCTGAATTACAAAATTGATCATTTCTGATTTACAATTCGGTAATTTGAATCACAATTGATTTTTTTCAAAATTACAACTAGAAAATCTACATCTAACTTGTTACAACGTCATCTTTCTTATTCATCATTTCCGTATTACAAATCATTTGATCATCATTCATTCTAGATTACTTTGAATGCGTGAGTCAACTTTACAGCATCCGCTACCAATAAGCTATAGATTACCAAGAATCTACACCGTAAAGATAATCCCTCAATGAAACTTCTAGTTTCGAGAAAACGAAGTCTGTGTGTGAGTAATTGTTGCAAATTCGCTGGGGGCGATGCAATGCGCTGATTTTTGTGGAGTGCTTCGTGGAAACCAACTCGCCGTTATCATCGGCATACACGGCTTTGCACAAACGTGCCGCAATTTAATGTAAAACGTTATTGTATTATCAGCAAATAAACGCGCTTAGTCAGCGTTCGCAATTTGTGGCGTTGATATCGATACAAAGCAGAGCGAGGAACAATAAAACGTAACGTTTGAACCGTTTCAAGAATTTGAACATTTTTAATGCAACGAACTTAATAGATCAATTAGTGAAATTTGATGCAGGAATAATAACACGTAACAGTTGAACTGTTTGTAGACTTGCAACAAAGTTAATTGATGCAATGGTAAATGCAGGAATAATAAAACGTAACAGTGGAACTGTTTGAAGAGTTTCAACATTTTTAATGCCTTACTTCCACTCATTCAGGTTCTATATAGTTTGTGGAAAGCAAGAATTCAACAGTTGCTACGTATATTTTGCAAATATATAAAATTCGTATAGAAGTTTATAACGAGGTGAAAGTAAAATGTCTTGTAAGTAAAAGATAAATAGTAAAATAAGAAGTAAAACTTAAGGAGAGGTATGTCCTTGTGTCCTTTATAACTACAGTAATTGCATAAGGAGAGTATATCCTTGTGTCCTTTATAACTACAGGAATTGCATTAAGGAGAGGTATGTCCTTGTGTCCTTTATAAGTACAGTAATTGCATTAAGGAGAGGTATGTCCTTGTATCCTTTATAACTACAGTAATTGCATTAAGAAGAGGTATGTCCTTGTGTCCTAATTGCATTAAGGAGAGGTATGTCCTTGTGTCCTTTATAACTACAGTAATTGCATTAAGGAGAGGTATGTCCTTGTGTCCTTTATAACTACAGTCATTGCATTAAGGACAGGTATGTCCTTGTATCCTTTATAACTACAGTAATTGCATTAAGAAGAGGTATGTCCTTGTGCCCTTTATAACTACAGTAATTGCATTAAGGATGGGTATGTCCTTGTGTCCTTTATAAGTACAGTAATTGCATTAAGGAGAGGTATGTCCTTGTGCCCTTTATACTTTTCTTGTAAGTAAAAGATAAATTCAAGCTTACGATAGTTCATACTGTGAGCAGTTCTCCATATATTTCGCTTGTAAGTTTCCACGGAGTTATGCTTCTCTTGGAAGTAAAACATGAATTTCTTCTTCAAACGTACGTAACGTGTTCCAATTTGTGCACTCATTATTGTAATCACGTCCCATAAAAGAATTACGTCTTCGTGATTTTACTGCCTGTTCGTGCCTGTGCCTTTTCATGAATGGGAGCTAATTGGCGGTGCACAATAGGATGCAGGTGACCTTCCTCCGACCACAGGTGAGCTATCCCCGTGACATAACGATCTAATAATAGTCATCCTGCCGCGTTTATATTTATGAAGTAAGGCAACAAACGGTCTTGAATACATACTGAGAACGTCGATAATTCCGTGGCCTGACGCAATCCGATTCGCGGCATTAGTTTATTCCAGCGTCATCTGGAAGATGAAAGGCCCCATATTGCACACGGCCGAAGACATCTGCGCCATGTGCTCGAAGAATGGCTCGGTTATTATTGAGAACGTGGAAGTTGCGGGATTTGAATGGATCTTTCAATCGGCGATTAAATGTTTATTACCTTTAGGAGTCTGCTATAAAGTAGGATAAAACAGAAGTTCATATTGTTCCATCATACTGTGACATTCATTTTGTGTAATTATGATGTACAAGCCAATTAGCAGTAGCCAATTATAGAGTGGAATAAAACAGAAGTTATTATTATTTCATCGCATTGTGGCATTAATTTTGTAAAATTCTGAAGACTTGTTTTCTATCTTTACGTTTATCATGGAGCTTCATCAAATATTCGCCTCATCAATCCAATATCGTTCATTGTAAGAAAAAAAAAAAAAAAAATAGGAAGGTGAAAACAAAAAATGGAGCAAACAGCAAAATATTGCAAGATTCGGAAATATTTTGTAAAATAAACTGTACCAATACTGGTTAAAACCCTCATAAAGATGCTATGGAAAAATCCTAAATTCTACAAAAAATATTCACCTTATCAATCCAATATCGTTCATTATAAAAAAAAAATATTGGGCAAGTGTTAAGCAAAAATGGACCAAACAGCAAAATATTGCAAGATTCGGCCAATATTTTATAATAAACTGTACCAAGACTGGTTAAAACCTTCATAAAAATGCTATGAAAAAATCCAAAATTCTACAAAAAATTATTCGCCTTATCAATCCAATATCGTCGTTTATAAAAAAAAAATATATATTGGGAAAGTCGAAAACTAAAATGGAGCAAACCGCAAAATATTGCATGATTCGGCCAATATTTTATAATAAACTGTACCAAGACTGGTTAAAACCTTCATAAAAATGCTATGAAAAAATCCAAAATTCTACAAAAAATTATTCGCCTTATCAATCCAATATCGTCGTTTATAAAAAAAAAATATATATTGGGAAAGTCGAAAACTAAAATGGAGCAAACCGCAAAATATTGCATGATTCGGCCAATATTTTATAATAAACTGTACCAAGACTGGTTAAAACCTTCATAAAAATGCTATGAAAAAATCCAAAATTCTACAAAAAATTATTCGCCTTATCAATCCAATATCGTCGTTTATAAAAAAAAAATATATATTGGGAAAGTCGAAAACTAAAATGGAGCAAACCGCAAAATATTGCATGATTCGGCCAATATTTTATAATAAACTGTACCAAGACTGGTTAAAACACTCATAAAAATGCTATGGAAAAATTCAAAATTCTACAAAAAATTAAATAATTCGCCTTATCGATCCAATATCGTCCATTGTAACAAAAATATTGGGAAAGTGAAAACCAAATATGGACCAAACAGCAAAATATTGTAAGATTTGGCCAATATTTTATAATAAACTGTACCAAGACTGGATAAAACCCTCATAAAAATGCTATGGAAAAGACTGGTTAAAACCCTCATACAAATGCTATGGAAAAATCTAAAATTCTACAAAAAAATATTCGCCTTATCCATCCTATTTCGTCCATTAAAAAAAATATATATTGGGAAAGTGAAAAACAAAACTGGACCAAACAGCAAAATATTGTAAGATTCGGACAATATTTTATAATACACTGTACCAAGACTGGTTAAAACCCTAATAAAAATGCTATGGAAAAATCCAAAATTCTACAAAAAATAACTAAGTAAGGAATCGTAAAATTGATAAAATAGTTCTTACTTAACATTCCATAAAGATGCCACACAAACCAACAGCACGAAATAAGAAATTCCAACACTTTGCTTCAATGTTTACAGCAAAATATTGGCCTAATCAATCTAATATCGTCCATTATATAAAAAAATATATATTGGAAAAGTGAAAAACAAAAATGGACCAAACCAAACAGCAAAATATTGTAAGATTTGGCCAATATTTTATAATAAACTGTAGCAAGACTGGTCAAAACCCTCATAAAAATGTTATGAAAAAATCTAAAATTCTACAAAAAATAACTAAGTAGGGAGTCGTAAAATTGATAAAATAGTTCTTACTCAACTTTCCATAAAAATGACACACAAACCAACAGTACGAAATAAGAAATTCCAACGATTTGCTTCCATGTTTACAGCAAAATATTGGCATAATCAATCCAATATCGTCCATTATAAAAAAAAAATATTGGAAAAGTAAAAAACAAAAATGGACCAAACCAAACAGCAAAATATTGTAAGATTCGGCCAATATTTTATAATAAACTGTACCAAGACTAGTTAAAACCCTCATGAAAATGCTATGGAAAAATCCAAAATTCTACAAAAAATAACTAAGTAGGGAATCGTAAAATTGATAAAATAGTTAACATTCCATAAAGATGCCACCCAAACCAACAGCACGATATAAGAAATGCCAAGGATTTGCTTCCATGTTCACACCAAAATATTGCAAGATCATGGCAAAAAATTTATCAAAGGTGGAGAAATGGTTGAAGGTTTCACAAAAACATCATAAATTGTGAAATACGAAAATGTCAAATTCTATAACAAAAATATGTAGAAAATTCTTCAAGACATGTTTTTACACTAAAATATGCAAGATTCGGCCAACACCTTATAATAAATTATATAAAGACAGGGTAAAAACCTCATAAAAAATGCCGTGGGAATATCCAAAGTTCGACAAAAAAAATATGTAGGGAAACTTTGTCCCACCAAAGTCAATTTGCAGCAAACTGTCTTCTACAAACGTAATCCTGGAGCAAATCGTCTGCCCCCAAAGTAAACTCGAAGCAAACTTTCTGTTACCAAAGTAAACTCAAAGCAAACTTTCTGTCCTCTAAGTCAATTTGCAGCAAACTGTCTGCTACAAAAGTAATGCTGGAGCAAATCGTCTGCCACCAAAGTAAACTCCAAGCAAACTTTCTGTCAGCAAAGTCAATTTGCAGCAAACTGTCTGTTACAAAAGTAATCCTAGAGCAAATCGCCTGCCACCAAAGTAAACTCGAAGCAAAGTTTCTGTTACCAGAGTAAACTCGAAGCAAACTTTCTGTCACCAAAGTCAATTTGCAGCAAACTTTCTGCTACAAAAGTAATCCTGGAGCAAATCGTTTGCCACCAAAGTAAACTCGAAGCAAACTTTCTGTCACCAAAGTCAATTTGCAGCAAAACTGTTCTGTTTACAACCAAACTAAACTTGCAAAACATCACGATCACAGGATCACATTTATTTGGCACGAAGCCAAAGTTAGTTTTCTATCCTAGAAGGCAATTTAGATATCAAATCACCGAATGATCATTACAACTCTTCGCATCTCGTGAAACTTATTTTCGTCATTCGGCCTGAGGCTAATCGGCGACCTCACAGTCATCACGCACGTCATCAGATTCCATCAACGTATTTTCACAGAGATCCTGCATCTGGAGCCGGTGATGCAATCGTCTGCGATGACTCACGTGGCGCCCGAATTTGCTTGGGAATTATTATTTGGGCAATTAGGTGTACCAACGGCTTATCAATATTTCCATGGGCATTCGGTGTTAAGCCAAGAGTTTGCTTTGCGCAATCGTAAATCACGTGAAACGCGCGTTTTGATATATGACCAATTGTTTCGTGGAAAGCGCTGGAAATAATAAAACGATAAAGTCGGCAATTAAAATTCTAGAGGTGATAAGATTCGGCGACAATGTCTATAAAAAGCGAATGGTTTGCTGGTACCGTGACTGGCTGGTGTTTGCTGGAAATATGCTTGATTACGTGACGTACAATTCCAGTTCAGAGTATGCGGTTTCAAAATTTATCAAATTTGCCCCACAAATCAACACACGAAACTTAATGAAGATTATTATTGCATGCATGAAACTATTAAAAAACGTTTAAACTAGTTTTTAACTAAGGACAAAAGACCAAAGTATATTTCAATACTTTCACCTCAAAAGCTCCACCTCATCGTTAGATAGCTTATGCTTAACTTTGTACAGACTGGTCCTTATTCAGATAAGTTAAGCAGATAAGTTATTCTTATTCAGATAAGTTATTCTTATATGCTTAACTTATCTAAATAAGGACCAGTCTGTACAAAGTTAAGCATAAGCTATCTAACGATGAGGTGGAGCTTGTGAAAGTATTGTAGAAAGTAAAATAGGGAACACCTTTTTCCCCAAAAAAGCTATCTGTAGGATAGACATACCCAGAATGACGAGAAATACTATAGTCGTGACCACGTTAATTATGCCATGGCACGTAATACAATCCATGATTACAACATTTAATTAATGTTTTCTCAAAAACTCAAACTCAAACTCTCAAAAATTTAATTACTAAAAAAAATTTATAAGGACCGCACGCCAAAGTAAGAATACGTTATCTGCTGGATAGGCAAAATAAGTTTATATCTATTAGAACCAGTCTGAAAGTTAAGCGAGAGTTATCTGTAGGATAGACATACCCAGAGTGACGTAAATTACTATAGTCATGACCACGTTAATTACGATATGTTATGCTGTTATGTCACGTAATAGAATCTAAGTTTACAACAATTAAATAAGTTTTTCACAAAATATCAAAATATATTAGGACCAAAGTAAGGATAAGTTATCTACTGTATAATAATAATAATAAGGCCCCTCTCCTCTTAACTCCCGCATAACTAATAATAGTTCAGGGGCCTATGGTAAAATAAGATGTAATTGGGTCAGAATTATCTGCCAAATATTGGAAGTAGCCAATTACGCCATAGGTGGAGGAGCAATAATTATTATTATCATCACTGAATAGACAAAATAAGTTTACATAGGTATTCATGGATCAGTCTGAACAAAGTTAAGAATAAGTTATCTGTTGGGTATTACATACCCAGAATGACGTGAAATACAATAGTCATAACCACATTAACTTGGAACGTTTGAAGTTTTAGTTAACTTTTTTAGTAAATTTAGTTAACTAAAATTATTCAATTTTTGACCCAACTATGAGCCCATCCCATCAAACCACTTACAAGGGATCCTTCAGCAGTTTATTTTGGACAAGTGTGTCTACCAACTTATTACTCCAGAAATTTGCAAAAAATATTTTTAGTTGTAGCTACTTATTGCAACCTACATTCCTATGGCATTGTTTTTTTTTAAAGGTATGCGGTGCTGATAAAATGATAACGCGATATCGTACATTCAATTGGTGCACTTCAAATGTCTTGTGTAATCACGCACTTATAGATTACAAAGCCCGGATTTGCTGTCCGGATTATTTGATTTATTTGATTAGATATTCTATTATCGTAAATTTGTTTGGCTTACAATCGGGCATAACCACACGATGCTCCATTCAACTGATTGCGAGTACTTGTGGAGCTTCAGTAACTATGAGGACAGTCGGAATCAATTGAATCGCAAGTCTTCAAATTCAATTTGGTGACAAAACGTGTGCTGAAAGTTGCAGTGGTTGCAGAAACTTTTCTGCAAGTTTACTTTGGTTGTAGACAGTTTGCTGCAAAATGAGTTTGGTGACAGAAAGTTTGCTTCGAGTTTACTTTGGTGGCAGACGATTTGCTCCAGGATTACGTTTGTAGCAGAAAATTTGCTGCAAATTGACTTTGGTGGCAGAAAGTTTGCTTCCAGTTTACTTTGGCGGCAGACGATTTGCTGCAGGATTACTTTTGTAGCGCAGATGAATTGCCGTAAGTTTACTTTGGTGGCAGAAACTTTTCTGCAAGTTTACTTCGGTTGTAAACATTTTGCTCCAAATTGACTTTGGTGACAGAAAGTTTGCTTCGAGTTAACTTTGGTGGCAGACGATTTACTCCAGGATTACTTTTGTAGCAGAAAGTTTGCTGCAAATTGACTTTGGTGACAGAAAGTTTGCTTCCAGTGTACTTTTGTGGCAGACGATTTGCTGCATGATTACTTTTGTAGCGCAGATGCAAGTGCAGTTGCTGCAAGTTTACTTTGGTGGCAGAAACTTTTCTGCAAGTTTACTTTGGTTGTCAACAGTTTGCTGCAAAATGACTTTGGTGACATAAAGTTTGCTTCGAGTTTACTTTGGTGGCAGACGATTTGCTCCAGGATTACTTTTGTAGCAGAAAGTTTGCTGCAAATTTGACTTTGGTGAGAGAAAGTGTTCTTCCAGTTTACTTTGGTGGCAGACGATTTGCCCCAGGTTTACTTTTGTAGCAGACAGTTTGCTTCAAATTAACTTTGATGGCCGAATGTTTGCTTCGAGTTTACTTTGGTGGCAGACGATTTACTCCAGGATAACTTTTGTAGCACAAAGTTTGCTGAAAATTGACTTTGGTGACAGAAAGTTTTCTTCCAGTCTACTTTGGTGGGAGACGATTGCTCCAGGATTACTTTTGTAGCAGACAGTTAGCTTCAAATTAACTTTGGTAGCCGAAAGTTTGCTTCGAGTTTACTTTGGTGGCAGACGATTTGATGCAGGATTACTTTTGTAGCGCAGAAGATTTGCTGTGTGTTTACTTTGGTGGCAGAAACATGTCTGCAAGTTCACTTTGGTTGTAAACAGTTTGCCGCAAGTTCCCTTGGTGGCAGATCACACGATGAATAAAAAAATTGTACAAAGCTTTGGATGTTCCAGTGGATATTAGTATTTTGTAAAACATCCTAACAGTGGCAACCCATGAAATTCTAACAGTGGCACCCATGAAATGTTCCAATTTTTGGAAAAGTTTATTGCAGGATTTAAAATGTTTAGCAAATGAAAAAAGTTTTGATCATGACTCATGACTACCATCCTGGTAGGATGGTATCATGATTCTCACGATTCATGAGGATGGTTTCGACCTTTACTACGTGGTAGTCCAAATATATAACAGAGAAACAAACCAGGATGTTTAGAAGGTATTTAGTTGTTGTGAACTTTGCTGCGTTATTACCACAATATGATTGTGATTATCATATTTTAGTAAAAATATAGCAACTTGTTTTGTTTTTTCTGTTTTGGATATTCCAATGGATGGAAAACTTCTGTAGTCCATTATTTGATCCTTTATTATTATTATTATAATCAAGTCCTTATTCTACCCTTAAGGTCCATTATTTGGTCCTTAACAAGTATTTATCTTATTTTTCTAAGATTAAGGTAAACGGAATTTTGATTTCATTTTCTGATAATCATTTATTGAAGCATATGATATAATACTAATGATATGTGATATATCGAAAATAAGTGCTCGTTATGCATGAAAAATTAAATTCCGATCACGTTGGATTTTATCGGAAATCGTTTGCTAGATAAAAATCAATTGTTACGGTCGCGCACGATCATTTGGAACGGGGCCTTCGTCGAGGACCTTGACATCGATGGCACGTAACACTGATGCCTGGCACCTGCAAATTCGACCGAATACGCCTCACAGTGTACGACCAAACTGCGCCTGACTCAAAAACACAATTCCTGCGATAACGAGAATTAATTGCACGCGTTTCATTTGGCGAATTTGCACCTAATTACCGGTTTCCAGCTAACACGAAGCGCACACCAGGATTTCGCACCTAACGTAATTACCCCCCGAGGTCGGCAGCCATTATGTCACCGGCGTCCTCGGGATGATCGGAGAAAGCTTCCGAAACGTGGCCGTTCGCAGAAGGAAAGCCGCCGAGCGGGCCTCTAATGACCCGCGTGCGGAATTCCGCCGGCTTTCGAAGTCGAAAGCGGTACTTTGCGGCCCGTGTGGCATTCTCGAGAATGCCGGAATTGCCAGGCTGCAAAGAAACTTCTAATGTCAAGCGATGTGCGAAGAGACCAGTAAGAAAACTTAAACAGTTTGGGCTGTGCGGTCGAAAATCGTCGAATGGGCACATTGGGGAGCCCCGAGGGACACCCCATATATCAGGCCTGGGCATGGATTTAGGAACAATTTGCGCCCATGTGGTATTCTCGAGAATGCCGGAATTGCCGGGATGCAAAGAAACTTCTAATGTCAAGCGATGTACGAAGAAACCAGTAATAAAACGTAAACAGTTTGGGCTGTGCGGTCGAAAATCGTCGAATGGGCACATTGGGGAGCCCTGAGGGACACCCCATATATCAGGCCTGGGCGTGGATTTAGAAACAATTTGCGCCCATGTGGTATTCTCGAGAATGCCGGAATTGTCGGTCTGCAAAGACACTTCTAATGTCGAGCGACGTGCCAAGCCACGAGCGAGAATTTGAAACAGTTTGGGCTGTGTGGTCGAATAGGCACATTGGGGAGCCCTGAGGAACACCCCACACATCAGGCCTGGGCATTGATTTAGAAGCATCATAGAATCAAAGCTTCAAAATTGCACGAACTTGCAAACGTCTGTGCTGTATGGTTGAAAACAGACGAAGGTGCAAATTCGGGAACCCCGAGGAACACCTAGCATATCTGGTGTAGGCATGGATTTAGCGTTATTATCAATTACCAGCGCTTCTCAAATCACACGTACAGAAACTAGACTGGTGTTTTCAAACATTTTTGAAGAAATATCAATTTCTGCAAATAAGGTTTGCACACTATGGTCCAAAATAGTTGAAGGTAACAATTAGAGGATCTCGAGAATATTTTGAAACAGACGTCTTTAATGCATATTGCAAGATTTACCAATGGAATTTTCGGATATTTTCAATTGGCTTGTTGGATTTTCATACCTGTCCAAGAAATTAATTGCTTGGTTGTTGGAACGATTCTTATGAAATGTAAGAATTGCCAATGGAATTTTTGGATATAGCTCAAATTGGAATGTTTTAAACTTTTTGCATATTTCCCTTGCCCATACAATCCTAGGGTACAACCTGTGGCTGCCAGTTACATCATGCACCTAGACTGCTTCCCCGAGTCCATGTTTTTCCAGGATTGTAAGGGCAAAGGCCTTAGTACCAGCAAACCATTCCCTTGCCCTTACAATCCTGGGATACAACCTGTAGCTGCAAGTTACATCCTGTACCCAGGCTGCTTCCCCAAGTCTATGATTCCAGATAGCCCCGCTTATTTACATGTTTGTACAAGTCACGTCTGCCGCCAATGATAACACTATTTTTAGCCTGCTGACTAACAGAGCTGCGAGGAAAAAATTGGTTCCAACCGAAAGCAGGAGGTCACGCGCTCCGGCAGCGCTATCGAATCTCCTGCTATCCTGCGGCAGCAGGTGCGTGGGTGTCTGCGGGGGAGCGGCGGAGCGGGACGAGGCGGCCTTGAGGCGAGGTGCTCGAAAAAATGTTGATCATAGTCTGGTGGCTCGGAGGTACGCCCGCGCAAGGAAGTGTCTGTGGGGGTACCAGGGATTCAAAGGTTTTGACCGGACAGAAGAGTATCAACAGCGAAGATATCGCTCAACGGTTTCAGGAAGGGCACATCTCAAAAACTTTCAAATTTTTTATCACATCAACAAAGGTTTTTCAAAATTTTGAGCAGATTGGCACATGGCACATTGGGACCATGGCACATCTCAAAAACTTTCAAAATTTTCATCCCAGGAATTCAAAGGTTTTGGCTGGGCAGAAGAGTTTCAACAGCGAAGATATCGCTCAACGGTTTCAGGAAGGGCACATCTCAAAAACTTTCAAAATTATCATCCCAGGAATTCAAAGGTTTTGACTGGGAAGAAGAGTTTCCACAGGATATCGGTTCCAGTAATGGCACATCTCAAAAACTTTCAAAATTTTCATCCCAGGAATAAAAGAGTTTCAACAGCGAAGATATAGCTCAACGGTTTCAGTAATGGCACATCTCAAAAACTTTCAAAATTATCATCCCAGGAATTCAAAGGTTTTGACTGGGCAGAAGAGTTTCAACATCGAAGATATCGCTCAACGGTTTCAGGAAGGGCACATCTCAAAAACTTTCAAAATTATCATCCCAGAAATTCAAAGGTTTTGACTGGGCAGAAGAGTTTCAACAGCGAAGATATCGCTCAACGGTTTCAGTAATGGCACATCTCAAAAACTTTCAAAATTATCATCCCAGAAATTCAAAGGTTTTGACTGGGCAGAAGAATCGAATGAGACTATCGCCATCAAGATTGGACCGTGCGTTTAGAAGTTTAATTTTATCAGCCCTTTATTGCTATTTTTTTAAATTTCCCAACTTTCAGGGCGGATATCTCGAGAACCGCTGGGGCTAGGACACTGAAAGTGTGCTCATTGGAATCGGGAGGGTCCAATTGGTCGAGGCATGTGTCTCTAATATCATTTGGAGCAACTCGAAAAATTGCGATTTTTCGGATTTTTTGTTTAGTCGATTTGATCGGAAAATCATCGATTTTACGTTTTGCCAACTGGGCGCTCTACCAAGCGGCACATTTTCAAATCATTTCATGGGGACGTAGCCCCATATATGGCGCATATTTTGAGCGCTCGTCCATTCTCGGATTCCCACAACTCCCCGAGTTATAGCGCTTTTCGTGAAAAAAGTGCGTTTTTTTGAAAGATATTTCTCTCTTCCTAAGGCCACCCTGGACAAACGCGATCGCCCACGGGGGGCCACTATGGCTCACTGTGCTTGTATTTGGGCCATCTATGACCCCTCCAAATTTCGTCCGAATGGGTTGAGGCGTTTTCGAAATGGAATTTCATCGAGATGGCAAAAAACGCGACATTTTCGAAAATTTCGAAAATTAAAACGTCTTCGGAAGTATATCAAGTGTGGTCTGGTATGAACCGTATGGCTCCCCTGAATCGAATGAGACTATCGCCATCGAGATTGGACCGTGCGTTTAGAAGTTTAATTTTATCAGCCCTTTATTGCTATTTTTTTAAATTTCCCAACTTTCAGGGCGGATATCTCGAGAACCGCTGGGGCTAGGACACTGAAAGTGTGCTCATTGGAATCGGGAGGGTCCAATTGGTCGAGGCATGTGTCTCTAATATCATTTGGAGCAACTCGAAAAATTGCGATTTTTCGGATTTTTTGTTTAGTCGATTTGATCGGAAAATCATCGATTTTACGTTTTGCCAACTGGGCGCTCTACCAAGCGGCACATTTTCAAATCATTTCATGGGGACGTAGCCCCATATATGGCGCATATTTTGAGCGCTCGTCCATTCTCGGATTCCCACAACTCCCCGAGTTATAGCGCTTTTCGTGAAAAAAGTGCGTTTTTTTGAAAGATATTTCTCTCTTCCTAAGGCCACCCTGGACAAACGCGATCGCCCACGGGGGGCCACTATGGCTCACTGTGCTTGTATTTGGGCCATCTATGACCCCTCCAAATTTCGTCCGAATGGGTTGAGGCGTTTTCGAAATGGAATTTCATCGAGATGGCAAAAAACGCGACATTTTCGAAAATTTCGAAAATTAAAACGTCTTCGGAAGTATATCAAGTGTGGTCTGGTATGAACCGTATGGCTCCCCTGAATCGAATGAGACTATCGCCATCGAGATTGGACCGTGCGTTTAGAAGTTTAATTTTATCAGCCCTTTATTGCTATTTTTTTAAATTTCCCAACTTTCAGGGCGGATATCTCGAGAACCGCTGGGGCTAGGACACTGAAAATGTGCTCATTGGAATCGGGAGGGTCCAATTGGTCGAGGCATGTGTCTCTAATATCATTTGGAGCAACTCGAAAAATTGCGATTTTTCGGATTTTTTGTTTAGTCGATTTGATCGGAAAATCATCGATTTTACGTTTTGCCAACTGGGCGCTCTACCAAGCGGCACATTTTCAAATCATTTCATGGGGACTTAGCCCCATATGTGGCGCATATTTTGAGCGCTCGTCCATTCTCGGATTCCCACAACTCCCCGAGTTATAGCGCTTTTTGTGAAAAAAGTGCGTTTTTTTGAAAGATATTTCTCTCTTCCTAAGGCCACCCTGGACAAACGCGATCGCCCACGGGGGGCCACTATGGCTCACTGTGCTTGTATTTGGGCCCTCTATGACCCCTCCAAATTTCGTCCGAATCGGTTGAGGCGTTCTCGAAATGGAATTTCATCGAGATGGCAAAAAACGCGACATTTTCGAAAATTTCGAAAATTAAAACGTCTTCGGAAGTATATCAAGTGTGGTCTGGTATGAACCGTATGGCTCCCCTGAATCGAATGAGACTATCGCCATCGAGATTGGACCGTGCGTTTAGAAGTTTAATTTTATCAGCCCTTTATTGCTATTTTTTTAAATTTCCCAACTTTCAGGGCGGATATCTCGAGAACCGCTGGGGCTAGGACACTGAAAGTGTGCTCATTGGAATCGGGAGGGTCCAATTGGTCGAGGCATGTGTCTCTAATATCATTTGGAGCAACTCGAAAAATTGCGATTTTTCGGATTTTTTGTTTAGTCGATTTGATCGGAAAATCATCGATTTTACGTTTTGCCATCTGGGCGCTCTACCAAGCGGCACATTTTCAAATCATTTCATGGGGACTTAGCCCCATATGTGGCGCATATTTTGAGCGCTCGTCCATTCTCGGATTCCCACAACTCCCCGAGTTATAGCGCTTTTCGTGAAAAAAGTGCGTTTTTTTGAAAGATATTTCTCTCTTCCTAAGGCCACCCTGGACAAACGCGATCGCCCACGGGGGGCCACTATGGCTCACTGTGCTTGTATTTGGGCCATCTATGACCCCTCCAAATTTCGTCCGAATCGGTTGAGGCGTTTTCGAAATGGAATTTCATCGAGATGGCAAAAAACGCGACATTTTCGAAAATTTCGAAAATTAAAACGTCTTCGGAAGTATATCAAGTGTGGTCTGGTATGAACCGTATGGCTCCCCTGAATCGAATGAGACTATCGCCATCGAGATTGGACCGTGCGTTTAGAAGTTTAATTTTATCAGCCCTTTATTGCTATTTTTTTAAATTTCCCAACTTTCAGGGCGGATATCTCGAGAACCGCTGGGGCTAGGACACTGAAAGTGTGCTCATTGGAATCGGGAGGGTCCAATTGGTCGAGGCATGTGTCTCTAATATCATTTGGAGCAACTCGAAAAATTGCGATTTTTCGGATTTTTTGTTTAGTCGATTTGATCGGAAAATCATCGATTTTACGTTTTGCCAACTGGGCGCTCTACCAAGCGGCACATTTTCAAATCATTTCATGGGGACGTAGCCCCATATATGGCGCATATTTTGAGCGCTCGTCCATTCTCGGATTCCCACAACTCCCCGAGTTATAGCGCTTTTCGTGAAAAAAGTGCGTTTTTTTGAAAGATATTTCTCTCTTCCTAAGGCCACCCTGGACAAACGCGATCGCCCACGGGGGGCCACTATGGCTCACTGTGCTTGTATTTGGGCCATCTATGACCCCTCCAAATTTCGTCCGAATGGGTTGAGGCGTTTTCGAAATGGAATTTCATCGAGATGGCAAAAAACGCGACATTTTCGAAAATTTCGAAAATTAAAACGTCTTCGGAAGTATATCAAGTGTGGTCTGGTATGAACCGTATGGCTCCCCTGAATCGAATGAGACTATCGCCATCGAGATTGGACCGTGCGTTTAGAAGTTTAATTTTATCAGCCCTTTATTGCTATTTTTTTAAATTTCCCAACTTTCAGGGCGGATATCTCGAGAACCGCTGGGGCTAGGACACTGAAAATGTGCTCATTGGAATCGGGAGGGTCCAATTGGTCGAGGCATGTGTCTCTAATATCATTTGGAGCAACTCGAAAAATTGCGATTTTTCGGATTTTTTGTTTAGTCGATTTGATCGGAAAATCATCGATTTTACGTTTTGCCAACTGGGCGCTCTACCAAGCGGCACATTTTCAAATCATTTCATGGGGACTTAGCCCCATATGTGGCGCATATTTTGAGCGCTCGTCCATTCTCGGATTCCCACAACTCCCCGAGTTATAGCGCTTTTTGTGAAAAAAGTGCGTTTTTTTGAAAGATATTTCTCTCTTCCTAAGGCCACCCTGGACAAACGCGATCGCCCACGGGGGGCCACTATGGCTCACTGTGCTTGTATTTGGGCCCTCTATGACCCCTCCAAATTTCGTCCGAATCGGTTGAGGCGTTCTCGAAATGGAATTTCATCGAGATGGCAAAAAACGCGACATTTTCGAAAATTTCGAAAATTAAAACGTCTTCGGAAGTATATCAAGTGTGGTCTGGTATGAACCGTATGGCTCCCCTGAATCGAATGAGACTATCGCCATCGAGATTGGACCGTGCGTTTAGAAGTTTAATTTTATCAGCCCTTTATTGCTATTTTTTTAAATTTCCCAACTTTCAGGGCGGATATCTCGAGAACCGCTGGGGCTAGGACACTGAAAGTGTGCTCATTGGAATCGGGAGGGTCCAATTGGTCGAGGCATGTGTCTCTAATATCATTTGGAGCAACTCGAAAAATTGCGATTTTTCGGATTTTTTGTTTAGTCGATTTGATCGGAAAATCATCGATTTTACGTTTTGCCAACTGGGCGCTCTACCAAGCGGCACATTTTCAAATCATTTCATGGGGACTTAGCCCCATATGTGGCGCATATTTTGAGCGCTCGTCCATTCTCGGATTCCCACAACTCCCCGAGTTATAGCGCTTTTCGTGAAAAAAGTGCGTTTTTTTGAAAGATATTTCTCTCTTCCTAAGGCCACCCTGGACAAACGCGATCGCCCACGGGGGGCCACTATGGCTCACTGTGCTTGTATTTGGGCCATCTATGACCCCTCCAAATTTCGTCCGAATCGGTTGAGGCGTTTTCGAAATGGAATTTCATCGAGATGGCAAAAAACGCGACATTTTCGAAAATTTCGAAAATTAAAACGTCTTCGGAAGTATATCAAGTGTGGTCTGGTATGAACCGTATGGCTCCCCTGAATCGAATGAGACTATCGCCATCGAGATTGGACCGTGCGTTTAGAAGTTTAATTTTATCAGCCCTTTATTGCTATTTTTTTAAATTTCCCAACTTTCAGGGCGGATATCTCGAGAACCGCTGGGGCTAGGACACTGAAAGTGTGCTCATTGGAATCGGGAGGGTCCAATTGGTCGAGGCATGTGTCTCTAATATCATTTGGAGCAACTCGAAAAATTGCGATTTTTCGGATTTTTTGTTTAGTCGATTTGATCGGAAAATCATCGATTTTACGTTTTGCCAACTGGGCGCTCTACCAAGCGGCACATTTTCAAATCATTTCATGGGGACGTAGCCCCATATATGGCGCATATTTTGAGCGCTCGTCCATTCTCGGATTCCCACAACTCCCCGAGTTATAGCGCTTTTCGTGAAAAAAGTGCGTTTTTTTGAAAGATATTTCTCTCTTCCTAAGGCCACCCTGGACAAACGCGATCGCCCACGGGGGGCCACTATGGCTCACTGTGCTTGTATTTGGGCCATCTATGACCCCTCCAAATTTCGTCCGAATGGGTTGAGGCGTTTTCGAAATGGAATTTCATCGAGATGGCAAAAAACGCGACATTTTCGAAAATTTCGAAAATTAAAACGTCTTCGGAAGTATATCAAGTGTGGTCTGGTATGAACCGTATGGCTCCCCTGAATCGAATGAGACTATCGCCATCGAGATTGGACCGTGCGTTTAGAAGTTTAATTTTATCAGCCCTTTATTGCTATTTTTTTAAATTTCCCAACTTTCAGGGCGGATATCTCGAGAACCGCTGGGGCTAGGACACTGAAAATGTGCTCATTGGAATCGGGAGGGTCCAATTGGTCGAGGCATGTGTCTCTAATATCATTTGGAGCAACTCGAAAAATTGCGATTTTTCGGATTTTTTGTTTAGTCGATTTGATCGGAAAATCATCGATTTTACGTTTTGCCAACTGGGCGCTCTACCAAGCGGCACATTTTCAAATCATTTCATGGGGACTTAGCCCCATATGTGGCGCATATTTTGAGCGCTCGTCCATTCTCGGATTCCCACAACTCCCCGAGTTATAGCGCTTTTTGTGAAAAAAGTGCGTTTTTTTGAAAGATATTTCTCTCTTCCTAAGGCCACCCTGGACAAACGCGATCGCCCACGGGGGGCCACTATGGCTCACTGTGCTTGTATTTGGGCCCTCTATGACCCCTCCAAATTTCGTCCGAATCGGTTGAGGCGTTCTCGAAATGGAATTTCATCGAGATGGCAAAAAACGCGACATTTTCGAAAATTTCGAAAATTAAAACGTCTTCGGAAGTATATCAAGTGTGGTCTGGTATGAACCGTATGGCTCCCCTGAATCGAATGAGACTATCGCCATCGAGATTGGACCGTGCGTTTAGAAGTTTAATTTTATCAGCCCTTTATTGCTATTTTTTTAAATTTCCCAACTTTCAGGGCGGATATCTCGAGAACCGCTGGGGCTAGGACACTGAAAGTGTGCTCATTGGAATCGGGAGGGTCCAATTGGTCGAGGCATGTGTCTCTAATATCATTTGGAGCAACTCGAAAAATTGCGATTTTTCGGATTTTTTGTTTAGTCGATTTGATCGGAAAATCATCGATTTTACGTTTTGCCAACTGGGCGCTCTACCAAGCGGCACATTTTCAAATCATTTCATGGGGACTTAGCCCCATATGTGGCGCATATTTTGAGCGCTCGTCCATTCTCAGATTCCCACAACTCCCCGAGTTATAGCGCTTTTCGTGAAAAAAGTGCGTTTTTTTGAAAGATATTTCTCTCTTCCTAAGGCCACCCTGGACAAACGCGATCGCCCACGGGGGGGCACTATGGCTCACTGTGCTTGTATTTGGGCCATCTATGACCCCTCCAAATTTCGTCCGAATCGGTTGAGGCGTTTTCGAAATGGAATTTCATCGAGATGGCAAAAAACGCGACATTTTCGAAAATTTCGAAAATTAAAACGTCTTCGGAAGTATATCAAGTGTGGTCTGGTATGAACCGTATGGCTCCCCTGAATCGAATGAGACTATCGCCATCGAGATTGGACCGTGCGTTTAGAAGTTTAATTTTATCAGCCCTTTATTGCTATTTTTTTAAATTTCCCAACTTTCAGGGCGGATATCTCGAGAACCGCTGGGGCTAGGACACTGAAAATGTGCTCATTGGAATCGGGAGGGTCCAATTGGTCGAGGCATGTGTCTCTAATATCATTTGGAGCAACTCGAAAAATTGCGATTTTTCGGATTTTTTGTTTAGTCGATTTGATCGGAAAATCATCGATTTTACGTTTTGCCAACTGGGCGCTCTACCAAGCGGCACATTTTCAAATCATTTCATGGGGACTTAGCCCCATATGTGGCGCATATTTTGAGCGCTCGTCCATTCTCGGATTCCCACAACTCCCCGAGTTATAGCGCTTTTCGTGAAAAAAGTGCGTTTTTTTGAAAGATATTTCTCTCTTCCTAAGGCCACCCTGGACAAACGCGATCGCCCACGGGGGGCCACTATGGCTCACTGTGCTTGTATTTGGGCCATCTATGACCCCTCCAAATTTCGTCCGAATCGGTTGAGGCGTTTTCGAAATGGAATTTCATCGAGATGGCAAAAAACGCGACATTTTCGAAAATTTCGAAAATTAAAACGTCTTCGGAAGTATATCAAGTGTGGTCTGGTATGAACCGTATGGCTCCCCTGAATCGAATGAGACTATCGCCATCGAGATTGGACCGTGCGTTTAGAAGTTTAATTTTATCAGCCCTTTATTGCTATTTTTTTAAATTTCCCAACTTTCAGGGCGGATATCTCGAGAACCGCTGGGGCTAGGACACTGAAAGTGTGCTCATTGGAATCGGGAGGGTCCAATTGGTCGAGGCATGTGTCTCTAATATCATTTGGAGCAACTCGAAAAATTGCGATTTTTCGGATTTTTTGTTTAGTCGATTTGATCGGAAAATCATCGATTTTACGTTTTGCCAACTGGGCGCTCTACCAAGCGGCACATTTTCAAATCATTTCATGGGGACGTAGCCCCATATATGGCGCATATTTTGAGCGCTCGTCCATTCTCGGATTCCCACAACTCCCCGAGTTATAGCGCTTTTCGTGAAAAAAGTGCGTTTTTTTGAAAGATATTTCTCTCTTCCTAAGGCCACCCTGGACAAACGCGATCGCCCACGGGGGGCCACTATGGCTCACTGTGCTTGTATTTGGGCCATCTATGACCCCTCCAAATTTCGTCCGAATGGGTTGAGGCGTTTTCGAAATGGAATTTCATCGAGATGGCAAAAAACGCGACATTTTCGAAAATTTCGAAAATTAAAACGTCTTCGGAAGTATATCAAGTGTGGTCTGGTATGAACCGTATGGCTCCCCTGAATCGAATGAGACTATCGCCATCGAGATTGGACCGTGCGTTTAGAAGTTTAATTTTATCAGCCCTTTATTGCTATTTTTTTAAATTTCCCAACTTTCAGGGCGGATATCTCGAGAACCGCTGGGGCTAGGACACTGAAAATGTGCTCATTGGAATCGGGAGGGTCCAATTGGTCGAGGCATGTGTCTCTAATATCATTTGGAGCAACTCGAAAAATTGCGATTTTTCGGATTTTTTGTTTAGTCGATTTGATCGGAAAATCATCGATTTTACGTTTTGCCAACTGGGCGCTCTACCAAGCGGCACATTTTCAAATCATTTCATGGGGACTTAGCCCCATATGTGGCGCATATTTTGAGCGCTCGTCCATTCTCGGATTCCCACAACTCCCCGAGTTATAGCGCTTTTTGTGAAAAAAGTGCGTTTTTTTGAAAGATATTTCTCTCTTCCTAAGGCCACCCTGGACAAACGCGATCGCCCACGGGGGGCCACTATGGCTCACTGTGCTTGTATTTGGGCCCTCTATGACCCCTCCAAATTTCGTCCGAATCGGTTGAGGCGTTCTCGAAATGGAATTTCATCGAGATGGCAAAAAACGCGACATTTTCGAAAATTTCGAAAATTAAAACGTCTTCGGAAGTATATCAAGTGTGGTCTGGTATGAACCGTATGGCTCCCCTGAATCGAATGAGACTATCGCCATCGAGATTGGACCGTGCGTTTAGAAGTTTAATTTTATCAGCCCTTTATTGCTATTTTTTTAAATTTCCCAACTTTCAGGGCGGATATCTCGAGAACCGCTGGGGCTAGGACACTGAAAGTGTGCTCATTGGAATCGGGAGGGTCCAATTGGTCGAGGCATGTGTCTCTAATATCATTTGGAGCAACTCGAAAAATTGCGATTTTTCGGATTTTTTGTTTAGTCGATTTGATCGGAAAATCATCGATTTTACGTTTTGCCAACTGGGCGCTCTACCAAGCGGCACATTTTCAAATCATTTCATGGGGACTTAGCCCCATATGTGGCGCATATTTTGAGCGCTCGTCCATTCTCAGATTCCCACAACTCCCCGAGTTATAGCGCTTTTCGTGAAAAAAGTGCGTTTTTTTGAAAGATATTTCTCTCTTCCTAAGGCCACCCTGGACAAACGCGATCGCCCACGGGGGGGCACTATGGCTCACTGTGCTTGTATTTGGGCCATCTATGACCCCTCCAAATTTCGTCCGAATCGGTTGAGGCGTTTTCGAAATGGAATTTCATCGAGATGGCAAAAAACGCGACATTTTCGAAAATTTCGAAAATTAAAACGTCTTCGGAAGTATATCAAGTGTGGTCTGGTATGAACCGTATGGCTCCCCTGAATCGAATGAGACTATCGCCATCGAGATTGGACCGTGCGTTTAGAAGTTTAATTTTATCAGCCCTTTATTGCTATTTTTTTAAATTTCCCAACTTTCAGGGCGGATATCTCGAGAACCGCTGGGGCTAGGACACTGAAAGTGTGCTCATTGGAATCGGGAGGGTCCAATTGGTCGAGGCATGTGTCTCTAATATCATTTGGAGCAACTCGAAAAATTGCGATTTTTCGGATTTTTTGTTTAGTCGATTTGATCGGAAAATCATCGATTTTACGTTTTGCCATCTGGGCGCTCTACCAAGCGGCACATTTTCAAATCATTTCATGGGGACTTAGCCCCATATGTGGCGCATATTTTGAGCGCTCGTCCATTCTCGGATTCCCACAACTCCCCGAGTTATAGCGCTTTTCGTGAAAAAAGTGCGTTTTTTTGAAAGATATTTCTCTCTTTCTAAGGCCACCCTGGACAAACGCGATCGCCCACGAGGGGCCACTATGGCTCATTGTGCTTGTATTTGGGCCCTTTATGACCCCCAAAAATTTCGTCCGAATCGGTTGAGGCGTTCTCGAAATGGAATTTCATCGAGATGGCAAAAAGCGCAACATTTTCGAAAATTTTGAAAATTAAAACGACTTCGTAAGTATATCGAGTGTGGTCTGGTATAAATCGTATGACTCCCATGAATCGAATGAGACTATCGGTATCGAGATTGGACCGTTCGTTTAGAAGTTTGATTTTAACAGCCCGTTTTTGGTATTTTTTGAAATTTCCCAAGTTTCAGGACGGATATCTCGAGAACCGCTGAGGCTAGGAGGCTGAATGTGTGCTCATTGGAATCGGGAGGGTCCATCTAGACATGTGTCTCTAAGTTCATTTGGAGCAACTCAAAAAATTGCGATTTTTGGGATTTTTTTCCAATTAGTCTATTTTTAGAAAAAAAAAATACTTGTGTCCAAATTAAATGCTTCTATATGCTTGCCTTTGACTTCTCATCAGAAGTCAGTGTTAATATAAAATTTACCTCGCTCTATCTTATGTTTTATGAGTCCGGCATACATCGGCAAACCAGTGGTTTGGATGTCATTCATTAGGCTGTAGAAACCTTAAAACTTTGAATTACACACATTTCAAAAGTTTGGATGTCATTAGGCTGCAGAAAATTTAAAACAGAATTACACACTTCAAAAGTTTGGATGTCATTAGTCTGCAGAAAATGTCTTTGAATTACCACTCGATTTGCTTTGAAAGTATTTTTAAACAAAAATCGTGCATTCCAAAATAATTATGGCGAGTACATCGAGCTCGTTAACTTTCCAATGGCATACGAATTTTGAAAATAAATGCATGCACACATTTCCTGCAGGCCGAGCAAACAACCTCAAGGCTAGATCTGTAAATAGCTTTGGCATTTACAATTGCACGTCGATTTTTTTTTTACATTTCAGGCGAAACTCGTTTTAAAAAGCGTTAGAGATGTGCAAGAGAAAATTATTTTATATAAAACATTGGAAGTAATTGTACAAAACTTATACAGCTACTCAAAAAATGATAAATTTTAATATTTTTGTTAGTATTTTATAAAGTAATTGCACATAACTAATCTAGCTTATACAGTACTCAAAAAAATGATCGCATATTTTTAATATTTTTGTTAGTATTTTATGCATCTTAACAGTTATTTTTGATTATTATTTGTTATTTGAAGTACTTACTGGTATTTAATAATATTTATTTATGATGGCTGAACTTTGAGCCGAAACGAGTCAGGATGAATAAATAAATATCTCTAGCTTTAAGGAGTGGACGTTGATTATCAGGACTATCATAATCTGGCCTACATCTAATTCCTAGGTTAGATTACAAGTCCTAGAGTTCAATTTTTGGCCTCTAGCTTTAAGGAGTGGACGTTGATTATCAAAATTTTCATAATCTGACTTGCATCTAATTCCTAGCTTAGGAATTAGCTTATTTTTATGGTCATGACGTGCTACTACTACATACCACATAAGAAAGATGAGGTAACTTCTGAAACTTAGTTACTTTTCTGAATCTAGCACATCCAAATATCCAAGTTTATTGTGGAAATATTTGATTATTAGAATTTTTATAATCTGGTTTACATCTAACTCCTAGGTTAGTTTACAAGTCCTGGAGTTCAATTTTTGGCCTCCAGCTTTAAGGAGTGGACGTTGATTATCAGGATTTTCGTAATCTAGCTCACATCTAATTCCTAGCTTGGTTTACATAGTCCTGGGGATGATTAGATTTTTGGGATATAGCTTTCAAGGAGTAGACGTTGATTATCAGGACTTTCATAATCTGGCATACATCTACTTCCTAGCTTGGTTTACAAGTCCTAGAGTTCAATTTTTGGCCCCTAGCTTTAAGGAGTGGACGTTGACTATCAAGATTTTCATAATCTGACTTGCATCTAATTCCTAGCTTAGGAATTAGCTTATGTTTATTGTCATGACAGGCTACTACTACATACCACATGAAAAAGATGAGGTAACTTCAGAAAGTTAGTTACTTTTTTCTGAATCTAGTACATCCAAAAATCCAAGTTTATTTTGCAAATATTTGATTATTAGAATTTTTATAATCTGGTTTACATCTAACTCATAGGTTAGATTACAAGTCCTGGAGTTCAATTTTTGGCCTCTAGCTTCAAGGAGTGGACGTTGATTATCAGGATTTTCATAATCTGGCTCACATCTAATTCCTAACTTAGTTTACATAGTTCTGGCGTTTAGATTTTTGGGATATAGCTTTAAGGAGTAGAAGTTGATTATCAGGACTTTCATTATCTGGGATACATCTAATTCCTAGCTTAGTTTACAAGTCCTGGTGTTCAATTTTAAAGCATCTAGCTTTAAGGACTGGACGTTGATTATCAAGATTTTCATAATCTGACCTGCATCTAATTCCTAGCTTGGGAATTAGCTTATTTTTATTGTCATGACAGGCTACTACTACCACATGAGAAAGATGAGGTAACTTCGGAAACTTAGTTACTTTTTTGAATCTAGCACATCCAAAAATCCAAGTTTATTTTGGAAATATTTGATTATTAGAATTTTTATAATCTGGTTTACATCTAACTCCTAGGTTAGTTTACAAGTCCTAGAGTTGAATTTTTGGCCCCTAGCTTTAAGGAGTAAACGTTGATTACCAAGATTTTCATAATCTGGCCTACATCTAATTCCTAGCTTAGTTTACATAGTCCTGGGGATTAGATTTTTGGGATGTAGCTTTAAGGAGTGGACGTTGATTATCAGGAGTTTCATAATCTGGCATACATCGAATTCCTAGCTTAGTTTACAAGTCCTGGAGTTTAGATTTTTGGAATATAGCTTTAAGGAGTGGACGTTGATTATCAGGACTATCGTAATCTGGCATACATCTAATTCCTAGCTTAGTTTACATAGTCCTGGAGTTCAATATTTGGCCCCTAGCTTTAAGGAGTAAACGTTGATTATCAAGATTTTTATAATCTTGCCTACACCTAATTCCTAGCTTAGTTTACATAGTCCTGGCGTTTAGATTTTTGGGATGTAGCTGTAAGGAGTGGACGTTGATTATCAGGACTATCATAATCTGGCTATACATATAATTCCTAGCTTACTTTACATAGTCCTGGGGTTTAGATTTTTGGGATGTAGCTTTAAGGAGTGAACGTTGATTATCAGGACTATCATAATCTGGCTATACATCTAATTCCTAGCTTTGTTTACTAGTCTTGTGGTTTACATTTTTTGGGCACTAGCTTTAAGGAGCGGACAAAGTGCTGTCACCTACCTTCTTCCAGAGTTTGAGCCACGTCAGGTCACCCTTGGAGTCGGTGTACTGGAGCCCGAAGAACCACACCTCCCGCAGCCCTATGGTCTTGACCACTTGGTCGAAGAGCTGCTTCCCGGTGGTGTGCTGCTGGATCGCGAACTCCAGCTCCGCGTCCATCGTCGTCACCCGGACATTCATCTGAAAAAGAAAGCACTTATGTAACCAGATGAAGAGAAAGAAGGATGAACGTGAGGTAGCAAAATGTTGATCAAAGTTAGAACCATCTGAAGAAAAATGTATGAAGGTAGCAAAATGTTGGTCAAGGCTAACTAACCATTATAAATGATACAAATAAAACATATCTTTCATTAGGGTTTTACTGCCGATGGCAGAGATAGAAACAAAACAAAACACTTATACAAACAGCTGAAGAAACATGTATGAAGGTAGGAAAATGTTGATCAAAGTTAGAACCATTATAAAAGATAGAAACAAAACAAAACACTTATGTAAACAGCTGAAGAAAAATGTATGAAGGTAGGAAAATGTTGATTAAAGTTAAAACCATTATAAAAGATAGAAACAAAACCACTTATGTAAACAGCTGAAGAAAAATGTATGAAGGTAGGAAAATGTTGATTAAAGTTAGAACCATTATAAAAGATACAAACAAAACACTTATGTGAAACAGCTGAAAAATGTATGAAGGTAGCAAAGTGTTGATTAAGGCTAAATAACCATTATAAATGATACACATTAAACATATCTTTCAATTAGGGTTTTACTGCCAATGGCAACCACGGAAAATAACCGTCCGATAACGTTAATCGGAGACTGGAAGACCAGGCCTAAAGTTTCTAACTGATGTTACGAAAATAAAATTTAATACTAATTGATGCTATGAAAATAAAAATGTATTATTAACTGATATTACGAAAAGGAAAATTTAATGTTAACTAATGCCAATAAAAGAAAATTTAATCTTATGTTATGTACCACAACTAGATTTATATTTATATTAAGATTGTAATTTAGATTAAGGCATCTAATTCCTAGCTTAGGAATTAGCTTATTTGTATTGTCATGACAGGCTACTACTACATACCACATGAGAAAAATGAGGTAACTTCGGCAACTTAGGTATTATTTTAAATCTAGCACATCCAAAAATCAAAGTTTATTTTGGAAATATTTGATTATTAGAATTAGCTTTAAGGAGTGGACGTTGATTATCAGGACTTTTAAAATCAGGCTTACATTTAATTCCTAGCTTAGTTTACAAGTCCTGATGTTCAATTTTTGGCTTCTAGCTTTAAGGAGTGGACGTTGATTACCAAGATTTTCATAATCTGACTTGCATCTAATTCCTAGTTTAGGAATTTACTTATGTCGTTTATGTTTTGATATTGTTTGTACCATTTGATTGTGGTTTGGCATTGTGGTACATTGGCAAACTGCCACAAAATAAATATTTAGAAAACCAGATTAGACATTAAAATTGCTATTATCTGATTAACTGTGCTACATGGCTTAATGGTAATCCCACGATTATGAACTGATATGTTTGTAACGATAGAGTTTGGCTAGCATTTATTATAGGCAAACTCGACATTAATTATCCACTAATTTTCTTAATATGCGGTCGAGCACTGAAGGACCATTTGGATGCACGCAGTTTGGGAAGAAAAGTGTTTGGCAGTAGTACTAATGCGGTCGAGCACTGAATGAAAAGGTGGATGCACGCAGTTTAGGGAGAAAAGTGTAATAATGGGTGCACATAATTTGGGGGTAAAAGTGTTCGTTGAAAACTGATAAGAAGCCAATTTTCTGTTCCAGTAAACGTTGAAACTTCTGAAACGTCTGAACGTTATCTCTCTCTACACATGTGTACCACCCAAGGTTACCACGCCGGTAGCGAGCTCAGCCTCCCCAGTGTAGGTAGTTTAAAATTCGAGTTGACGCCTTTATGCGTTCTCATTAATATTGGGAGTACTGGACGCAATAATGTGGGTGCACGTAATTTGGGGGTAAAAGTGTTCGGCGAAAACTGATAAAAAGATGATTTTCTGTTCGATTACACGTCCAGTGGCTCACTAAACCTTCTAATTGGCTCAAAACTGGTGTTCCTAATGGGGATTCGATGTGAAAACCCGATAAAAGTGAAACTGAGGCTTTTACCTCGGCGCAAAATCTCCGAATTTGGATTCGAGACGCGCCTCCGGAGTGAAAGTGTCGCCCAGGAGAAAACTCGTTGCGTAAAGTGCGATCGCCATGTAAATTTGCTCGCACGGGCTTCGATTCCGTAATAGGTAATTGCTGTTATTCCGATGCTCGCGACCTCGACGGGCTCCATTAATTGTGATGATTGTTGAAAACCGGGCGGCAATTATTGTTATTTTTTTTTAATTACCTCCCCCGTCCAGCCCGCGCGCTGGTAATTAGTGGGTGGTGGCCGATTGTTTTTTGTCCCGAATCAAGATGGCGACGCTCTTAATTGCCCGCAGAGATGAGGTGTGCGGCGAACAAACGGCGAAGCTAATTGTTAGCTAACGATGACGGCTAATGGCGAGTTTCTAAACGGCTGAATTAATGGGCATTGGAGTGCTTTCAGGGAAATTTGCATGGTAATCACACACTGGTTCTGGTGATCGATTTTGCGTACACCTCCAGATATAGGAATATGGGTTTTCCAGAAGAAATGACATAGATTTCATGGTGCATACCAGTTTCACTTGCGCGTTTTTTTTCAATGGTGAATACACGCAATTTGGGAGAAACATGCTCGTCCGTTGTTACAAAGAATTCGGCATGAAAAATGATAGCAGCAGTCGAGTACTAAGGCCAATGGTGAATACATGCAGTTTTGGGGGAAAATGCTAGGCCTACGTAACAGGTAACCATCATCAAAACTGATAACAGGAAGTCGTCATGAAAACTGATAACAGCAGTCAAGGTATCAAGAATAACGAGGGCAATGGCGAATACACGCAGTTTGGCCTAGGCAACAGGAAGTCGACATGAATATTGATAACACCAGTCAAGGTACAGAATCAAGGTATCAAGAGTACCGAGGGTAATGGTGAATACACGCGTTTTGGTAGAAAAATGCTCGATCGTTGTAAATAAGTCTTTAGTATGAAAAGTGATAGCAGCAGTCGAGTGCTAAGGGCAATGGTCGATACATGCAGTTTGGGAGAAAAAAGCTCGGTCTTCCTAACAGGAAGTCATCATGAAAACAGATAACAGGAAGTCGTCATGAAAACTGATAACAGGAAGTCGTCATGAAAACTGATAACAGGAAGTCGTCATGAAAACTGATAACAGGAAGTAGCCATGAAAACTGATAACAGCAGTCAAGGTATCAAGAATAACAAGGGCATGGACACACGCAGTTTGGGGGGAATTTATTCGGCCATGCCTAAAAGGAATTTTACATGAAAATCAATAAACAATAAATTTCTGGCTGATAATTGTGAATGGCCAACCAGGCAATTACTGTTTAAACAAATATAATTACATTGAAATGTGTGTGGAACCATCCTGAGTTATGAGGTAATGGTAATATTAGGTTAAATCAAACACTTGGTTAAAGTTTCACTGTATTGATAGAATAAACCTCTACAATTGTTTCGGCCTCACGACCATTCTCAAGAGTACAGAGATACTGAAGATACTCTTGAGAATGGTCGTGAGGCCGAAACAATTGTAGAGGTTTATTCTATCAATACAGTGAAACTTTAACCAAGTGTTTGATTTAACCTAATCATAATGTTTCACCAAGTAGTATCCACACATAGTTTCAATTTAATTAATGGTAATATGTTTATTTCCTCTCACCTGAGAGGGCATAAATATATTTCCCTTAATTATAATTATACCTGAGAGGGCATAAACATATTTCCCTTAATTATAATTATGATCGTAAATTTACATAGTGCATATTTGCATTAGGAGCCGCAGGTATTTAAAAGCATGGCTTTCCAAACACATAAAAAAATCCCCATTAAACTATGTACTATCTGATCTTGATCTCCCAATCGAATTCTACACGTCCTTCGTGCATAACAATTTCGCTCGTTTTACGGTGCAAATTTTGATTTGTATCTATAGAAACATGTATGGAGGTCGTTACAAACTCCCATGACCAAATCGAATACGTTGCATGCATTCAAACAAATCGCCGATTTTTCTCTTATGAACTTATTAATCATGATTATTTATGCACTTATGCTACGCCAGTTTGGTTTCCAAAACAATGAACTATTAATGAAATGAATTATTAATTGATCGTAGTGTGTACTGAAATGCACTTCGTTGACAGAAAAAAAAACTACAAAATTTGAATTTGCATTTTGTAACAGACATAAAAATATGCCACACAATATAGATCTACGTAAACATATAAAAATCAAAACTATTAAAAAAATAAAAATAATAACTGATAATGATGAACTGAACTGATGATAAAAACTGAGTACGAAGTTCCATTGTCAATCAACTTCGTACTCAGTTTTTATCAATGTTTTTAATAGTTTTGATTTTCATATGTTTACGAAGATTCATAATTTATGCAAATTTCAATAACTAAGTTGATTGACAATAGATTAATGAAAATTTATTTCATCCAATGATATGGTGTTTAAATTTGTAAAAGCATTTCATTTTTGTTTACATTTGGCACAAATTTCGAATGATAAATAACAAAATTTCAATAACAGATATATTTATCTTATCGATATGGTACTTAAATTTGTAAAAGTTTCCAGTTTTTCTTTTGATTTTTCAAAAGGAATTTCAAACTGCACTTTGTAACAGACATACAAATATGCCATAAAATATGAATCTTCGTAAACATATAAAACTCAAAACTATTAAAAAATGGATAAAAACTGAGTAAGAAATTGATTGACAAACTATTAAAAAAATGGATAAAAACTGAGAACGAAGTTGATTGACAATAGATTCATGAAAATTTATATTTAGTTATCGATAACTTAAGTTGATTGACAAGAGATTAATAAAAATTACTTTCATCCAACGATATGGTGTTTAAATTTGTAAAAGCATTTCAGTTTTTCGACATTTGACACTAATTTCAAATGATAAATAGCAAAATTTTAATAACAAATATATTTATTTTATCGATATGGTACTTGAATTTGTAAAAGCTTCCAGTTTTTATTTTGATTTTTCAAAAGTAAATTCAAACTGCATTTTGTAACAGACATAAAAATAGTACGAAGTTGATTGACAATAGATAAATGAAAATTTATATTTAGTTATCGATAACTTAAGTTGATTGACAATAGATTCATGAAAATTAGTTTTATCCAACGATATTTAAGTTTGTAAAAGCATATCAGTTTTTTTTTTACATTTGGCACAAATTTCAAATCATAAATAACAAAATTTCAATAACAAATATATATTTATTTTATCGATATGGTACTTAAATTTGTAATAGCTTCCAGTTTTTCTTTTGATTTTTCAAATGTAATTTCAACTGCATTTTGTAACAGACATAAAAATATGCCATACAATGTAGATTTTGGTAAACATATAAAAATCAAAACTATTAAAAAAATGGATAAAAGCTGAGTACGAAGTTGATTGACAAACTATTAAAAAACTGAGTACGAAGTTGATTGACAAACTATCAAAAAAATGGATAAAAACTGAGTACGAAGTTGATTGACAATAGATTCACGAAAATTTATATTTAGTTATCGATAACTAAGCTGACAAGAGATTCATGAAAATTAATTCCATCCAATGATATGGTGTAAAAGCGTTTCAGTTTTTTGATATTTGACACAAATTTCGAATGATAAATAACAAAATTTCAATAACAAATATATTTATATTATCGATATGGTACTTAAATTTGTAAAAGCTTCCAGTTTTTCTATTGATTTTTCAAAAGTAATTTGAAACTACATTTGTAACAGATATAAAAATATACCATAAAATATGGATGTTCGTAAACATATAAAATGCAAAACTATTCGAAATATGACGAAAAAAACAAGTAGGAAGTAATGTGTGGTCTAAAATTTGGATGTGAACATAAAAACATATCAAAACTATTCAAAAACAAAAATTGACTACGAAGATAATCAACAATAAATTCGAGGATTTTTTTTTTAACGATATGGTGCTTTTTTGACATTTCGACAAGAATGATTTCAAAATGCTTTAGTAACAACATAAAAATACCTTGGTATAAAAATCAAAACTGTTCGATAATTAATAAGAAAAAAAAAACAAGTATGAACTAATATGATCTCTAAAATTTAGATTTTTGTAACGTAAAAAATCAAAACTAATCAAATATTAAAAAAAAAACTAATTAGAAGTTAATGAATAATAAATTCATGCAAATAATCTTTCCCCGACTGTATGGATTTAGATTTGTAATAACTATTAATTTTTTCTATATTTACCACAAATTTCACATTATTTATGACGTTTTTTTCTATAAACTAATAAATATAAACATACAAATTTTGAATATATGTTATTTTGTTGCAATGCATACAAATTCGTGCAAATATTTTTTTCCAACTGTATGGATTAATATTTGTAATAGCTTTTTAATGTTTTTTATATTTAACACAAATTTCACATTACCTATGACTTTATTTTTATATTGATTAGTTTATAGAACTAATTAATATAAAAAAAACAAGTATAAAGTAATATGATCTCTAAAATTTAAAATTTTGTAACGTAAAAAATCAAAACTAACCAAATATTAAAAAAAAAAAAAAAAAAAAAAAAAACGAATTAGAAGTTGATGAATAATAAATTCATGCAAATATTTTTTCCCCAACTATATGGTTTTAGATTTGTAATAACTATTAAATTTTTCAATATTTAACACAAATTTCACACTATTTATGACGTTTTTTTCTATAAACTATTTAATATAAACATATTTTTTATATTGTATAAACTAATGGATTTAGATTTGCAATAGCTTTTTAATTTTTTTATAATTAACAAAAAAAAATCACATTATCTATGACTTTATTTTTATATTGAATAGTTTGTAGAACTAATTAATATATAAAAAAAAAAAAAAAACAAGTATGAAGTAATACGATCTCTAAAATTTAGATATTTGTAACGTAAAAAATCAAAACTAATCAAATATTTAAAAAAAAACGAATTACAAGTTCATGAATAATAAATTCATTCATTCATTTTTCCCAACTATATGGATTTAGATTTGTAATAACTATTAAAATTTTCAATATTTAACACAAATTTCACATTATTTATGAGGTTTTTTTTTCTATAAAGTAATAAATATAAACATAATTTTTTTTGAATTTATGTTTCATCCAACGATATGGTGTTTAGATTTGTAAAAGATTTTCAGTTTTATGATATTTGATACAAATTTCAATGATAAATAACAAAATTTCAATAACAAATTTATTTATTTTATCGATATGGTACTTAAATTTGTAAAAGCTTCCAGTTTTTCTATTGATTTTTCAAAAGAAATTTCAAACTACATTTTGTAACAGACATAAAAATATACCATAATATATGGATGTTCGTCAACATAATAAAATCAAAACTGTTCGATATATGACGAAAAAACCAAGTAGGAAGTAATGTGTGCTCAAAAATTTTGATTATTGTGAACATAAAAAATATCAAAACTATTCAAAAATAAAACAAAAATTGACTACAAAGATAGTCAACAATAAATTCGTGGAAATTATGTTTTAAATCGGACAGTTTGACAAAAAATAATTCAAAATGCTTTAGTAACCGACACAAAAATACCTTGTGATGTATAAAAAAAATGTATAAAAATCAAAACTGTTCGATAATTTCCAAGAAAGAAAAACAAGTATATAGTAATATGATCTCTAAAATTTAGAATTTTGTAACGTTAAAAATCAAAAGTAATCAAGTATTAAAAAAAAAAAAAAAAAACGAATTACAAGTTAATGAATAATAAATTCATGGAAATAATTTTTTTCCCAACTATATGGATTTAGATTTGTAATAACTATTTAATTTTTCTATATTTAACATAAATTTCACACTATTTATGACGTTTTTTCTATAAACTAATTAATATAAACATATTTTTTATATTGTATGAACTATATGGATTTAGATTTGCAATAGCTTTATAATTTATTTTATATTTAACACAAATTTCACATTATCTATGACTGTTATTATATTGATTAGTTTATAGAAGTAATTAATATTAAAAAAAAAACAAGTATAAAGTAATATGATCTCTAAAATTTATAATTTTGTAACGTAAAAAATCAAAACTAATCAAATATTAAAAAAAAAAAACGAATTAGAAGTTGGTGAATAATAAATTCATGCAAATATTTTTTTCCCAACTATATGGATTTAGATTTGTAATAACTATTAAATTTTTGTATATTTAACACAAATTTCACATTATTTATGACGTTTTTTATGTCAATTAGTTTATAGAACTAATTAATATTAACATACAATTTTTTTCAATTTATGTTATTTTGTCTAATGCAGACAAATAGTTTTTTTTTGGATGACCTATTTTTTCATGGAGTTGTCACCTTAGGTAACTAATCATCATAAAAATATGAATTCGAGGTGCAAATTTTAGATTTGAATATTTCAAGAGTAAAATATTTTTTAGGGTTTTCGGCAATGTTGCTTTACAAATTTGATACAACCAATTTTTTTCACATTCTTATGGAATTTCTAAGTAATTGAAATGGGAAAACATGAATAAAGTTGAACATTCATAATTTTTTGTTTCAATCAGAGCTTTGATTGCAATTATTAATATATTATTATAATTTCGTTTGTATAAACGTAAGCATTTTCTTTAGATAACAGAATATTTCGAGAGTAAAATCTTTTCAGGATTTTCAGCAATTTATGCTTTAGAAATTTGATACAACAAATTTTTTTCACATTCATATGGAACTTCTAAGTAATTGAAATGGGAAAACATTAATACAGTTGAACATTCAAATATTTTTGTTTCAATCAGGGCTTTGATTGCAATTATTAATATATTATTATAATTTCGTTTGTATAAACGTAAGCATTTTCTTTAGATAACAGAATATTTCCAGAGAAAAATCTTTTCGGGGTTTTCGGCAATGTGGCTTTAGAAATTTGATACAACCAAATTTTTTCACATTCTTACGGAATTTCTAAATAATTGAAATGGGAAAACATTAATAAAGTTGAACATTCATAATTTTTTGTTTTAATCAGGGCTTTGATTGCAATTATTAATATATTATTATAATTTCGTTTGTATAAAACGTAAGCATTTTCTTTAGATAACAGAATATTCTAAGAGTAAAATCTTTTCAGGGTGTTTCGGCAATGTATGCTTTAGAAATTTGATACGACCAAATTTTTTCACATTTTTATGGAATTTCTAAGTAATTGAAATGGGAAAACATTAATAAAGTTGAACATTGATAATTTTTTGTTTCAATCAGGGCTTTGATTGCAATTATTAATATATTATTATAATTTCGTTTGTATAAAACGTAAGCATTTTCTTTAGATAACAGAATATTTCAAGAGGAAAATCTTTTCAGGGTTTTCGGCAATGTGGCTTTAGAAATTTGATACAACCAAATTTTTTCACATTCTTACGGAATTTCTAAATAATTGAAATGGGAAAACATTAATAAAGTTGAACATTCATATTTTTTTGTTTTAATCAGGGCTTTGATTGCAATTATTAATATATTATTATAATTTCGTTTGTATAAAACGTAAGCATTTTCTTTAGATAACAGAATATTTCAAGAGAAAAATCTTTTCGGGGTTTTCTGCAATGTATGCTTTAGAAATTTGATACAACCAAATTTTTTCACATTCTTATAGAATTTCCAAGTCATTGAAATGGGAAAACATTAAAAAGTTGAACATTAATAATTTTTTTGTTTCAATCAGGGCTTTGATTGCAATTATTAATATATTATTATAATTTCGTTTGTATAAAACGTAAGCATTTTCTTTAGATAACAGAATATTTCAAGAGAAAAATCTTTTCGGGGTTTTCGGCAATGTATGCTTTAGAAATTTGATACGACCAAATTTTTTCACATACTTATGGAACTTCCAAGCAATTGAAATGGGAAAACATTAATAAAGTTGAACATTGATAATTATTTGTTTCAATCAGGGCTTTGGTCGCAATTATTAATATATTATTATAATTTCGTTTGTACAAAAAGTAAGCATTTTCTTCAGATAACAGAATATTTCAAGAGTAAAATCTTTTCAGGGTTTTCGGCAATGTATGCTTTAGAAATTTGATACAACGAATGTTTTTCACATTCTTATGGAACTTCTAAGTAATTGAAATGGGAATACATTAATAAAGTTGAAAATTCATTTTTTTTTGTTTCAATCAGGGCTTTGATTGCAATTATTAATATATTATTATAATTTCGTTTGCATAAAACGTAAGCATTTTCTGCAAATAACAGAAGTAATATAAGTAAGTACTAAAATAACGGAAATTTGTACTTTTTTGAATGATTCGAGACTTGTAATTCCGGAACTACTTAAACACTTATCAGAGGTGCACCGAAAAGGAAGTTTAACAATGCTAACTTCCTATTGCAATACAGTTTAAAAAAACTTCTATTTTTTTCCATTTGATTTAAATATTTACTTACTAGCACAGAAAACGGAAGTGCAATGACAATTTCCTGTTGCAGTACAGTAAAAAAACGGATGTTTTCCCCTTCTGATTTAAATACTTAATCACTTATTAGAAGTGCACAGAAAACGGAAGTCTAACAGCGATTACTTCCTGTTGCAGCCCAGTTTTTTTTTTGCAAAACCTTGCTCGAATTTGAATCTTTCAACGAGTTTCCAGTCTGCCATTGTTATGCACGTGCACTATTCGATGGAACGTGGCAAGTAAAAAAAAAACCGCGACGGTCGAAGCGAGTCATTTAATCAGCGAACCTGTTCTCGAAGTTATCGCCATCGTTAGGCACAGTAAATGTTTACTGTTTACTGGACGAGTAGAACAATTCAACGAGGTTTCTCGTACGCCGGCCGTGTAATAATTCCGAATGAGATAAGTTCAATCGTGAGACTTGCACGCCTTTGAAACGATTGGCTTATCTCAGTTATCGTACAATTGGGAGATTAAAAATTAATTGCGCTTCTTTGATCAAGCATAAAATCTGAACTGAATCGTTATTATATAATAATATATTGCCATACTCGAATCGAGCGTCGGCTATTTCCCCGCATACGTCAGTGTGTGAGTGTTATTGGAGGTTATTGGAGGAATCGTTATTGGAGGAATGGTAATACATAAATATAGTTTTTGTTTTTTGCCATAAATTTCGAAAAAAATAATCATAAACTGAATTTTTTTTAAGTGCTACCTTATAGTACTGTAAAGTAATGAGTGTATTTCTTCACGACAGTGCGTAAAGTGAGTGTTTACTGAGTGCGTAAAGTGAGTGTTTACTGAGTGCGTAAACTGAGTGTTTACTGAGTGCGTAAACTGAGTGTTTACTGAGTGCGTAAACTGAGTGTTTACGCACTGTTCACTGTTTTTTGTTGAACGAAATTCACGCTCACACAAAAAAGCACTATTTTACGAACTAGTATCATAAATAACTATTGTTATCTAACCTAACCAAACGCACTAACTAACTAAATTATCAATCATGTACTAATATATTCATGGTAGTTAGATTATTCAAAAAATAATATGCAAGTTTTTTTTCTCATATGAAAATGAATTGCAACTCTGTATCATGCAAAATTATTGTAATGTTGCATTGGTACTACAGGTTATTACTGGTAATAATATAAAAAAATCTAAAATCGTCTACAAAAGCTGTTTATAAAAAAAAGTGGCTACAGTTTCACATTACAAGTTTTTTTTTTTTGCAGCAGTAGCAGCATATTAAGTAATGTCTAGTCATTGTCAGAGTACATATCTAAAAAAGTACTGCAATAAAAAAAATACTGTGTGTTAAATACACACAGCATTTAAAAGGCAAGTAGTAATTGAAAAAGCACGGCAACTCTGATTGAACTATGCGTAATGGTTTTGTTTACCGCGTAGTACTATTTTGTTTATGACCTGTTCGTTTTTCCATAAATCTTGCAAATTAATTCGTAAAAAAATCCTTCAACTTTGTGTCACCCTGGTAATTGGGCATTACAGTGTTGGTTCGCTCGTTTCGCCCTGAACGAGAAATGAGAGAAAAGATGTGGCGTGTGACCTTGTAAAGACATGCATGCAAATTCAACACACGAGTACAGTTACATAAGTGAGTTCACCTTCGCCATTGAGTCACTAATTAACATCAATGGCTATTTTCCCAGCGAAAACCAGTGGAGTCACCGCGCGAAATTGCCCAGTCCTGGCCAAACAAACAAAACCTCAATGTGTATAACTACGGCAGAAACCAGCTCAAGGTGCTCATTATTTATCAAAATTGATTAAAAAATAATTGGGTGAGCATTAGAATAATTATAAGAATTAAAATCTAACAAAATCAAAACTGAAAACAAAATATTGATATATATGAATCCCTCAGTAATGTCTAGCAAGGTATAGGTCACATTAGGTTAGTATAAATGAAATAATTTTAACAAATGATATTTATAAGAAAAATGTAGTCATGCTCACATAAATCTAGTACAAGAAATTAGGTTACAATAACAATTTTATGTAGCAATGTCAAATTGTTTGTACTAGATTTATGTGAGCATGACTGCACATGTAAGAAAATTCCAAAACACAAGGAAGTATACGAAATTTCCCTAAGGCAACGAAACTATAAGAAAATTCCAAAATCTCAGTAAAAATCTAAGAAAATTCCAAAACACCTAACGAATGGAAGAAGAAGGAACCTAAGGAAAGGAAGGATTACGAAAATTTCCGAAACAAATGAAACTAGAAGAAAATTCAAAACGACATACGAAAATTTCGACTTTTGCTTTAACAACAATAGAAATATAAGAAAACTTTAGGAGGAGGAAAAAGGAGGAACCCACCCAAGGAAAGGAAGGTTTACGAAAATTTCCTTAACTAATGAAACTATAAGAAAATTCACAACGACATATGAAAATTTCGACTTTTGCTTTAACAACAATAGAAATATAAGAAAACTTTAGGAGGAGGAAAAAGGAGGAACCCAAGGAAAGGGAGGTTTACAAAAATTTCCCCAACTAATGAAACTATAAGAATATTCAAAACGACATACGAAAATTATACATAAGAAATTAATATAATACACGAAGAAACACGAAACGAAAATTCCCTAAGGCAACGAAACTATTAGAAAATCTCAGTAAAAATCTAAGAAACTTCCAAAATCTCAGAAAAAATCTAAGAAAATTCCAAAACACCTAAGGAATGGAAGGAGGAGGAACCTAAGGAAAGGAAGGTTTACGAAAATTTCCGAAACAAATGAAACTAGAAGAAAATTCAAAACGACATACGAAAATTTCGACTTTTGCTTTAACAACAATAGAAATATTAGAAAACTTTAGGAGGAGGAAAAAGGAGGAACCCACCCAAGGAAAGGAAGGTTTACGAAAATTTCCTTAACTAATGAAACTATAAGAAAATTCACAACGACATATGAAAATTTCGACTTTTGCTTTAACAACAATAGAAATATAAGAAAACTTTAGGAGGAGGAAAAAGGAGGAACCCAAGGAAAGGGAGGTTTACAAAAATTTCCCCAACTAATGAAACTATAAGAAAATTCACAACGACATACGAAAAGTTCGACTTTTGCTTTAACAACAATAGAAATATAAGAATACATTAAAATTTCTAAGGAAGTACTTGAAAATTTCAGAAATTAATGAAAATTATGCAAATCGTAACGAAAAATATAAGAAAAATTTGAAACGACATAGAAAATGCAAAGTAAAATCAAGGGCAATGAAAAAAAAACCGCGAAAATTGCTGAAAATGTTTGCTGTGTTCAAGCGATTATTTCATTTGCGAGTTGATAAACCAATTAGAATGCGCGATTTTAGTTTCAGGCAATATGTCTCGTATAATCGATTATTTTCGATCGTCTAGTTGTATAACTTGCGATAATTTTCGTATTTTTTTAAAATAATTACACTCACTTTCATCATAAGTAATTCAAATTTATGATAATTTTGTAACATTTCTTAAGAATGAATTAAGAAATTTTGGAATCATAATTTTGATGCATTAATTTTTGGTGAGAATAGATTTGAAAAATGAGGAAGCATTAAGAATCGCAGAATCTTTCAAATATGCAATTCTCGATAAGGTCTCGATATGGGAAAGAATTTCGTAAATAAGGAATCATAAGATTCGCAGAATTTCTTAAGAATGAATTGAGCAATTTTGGAATCGTAATTTTGGTATTAATTTATTGGTATTAATTTCTTGTGGGAATACATTTCCAAAATGAAGAAGCATTAAGATTCGCAGAATCTTGCAAATATGCAATTCTCGATGAGGTCTCGTTATGGGAAAATATTTCCAAAATAAGGAATCATTAAGATTCGCATATTCTTGCAAATATGCAAATATGTAATTCTCGATAAGGTCTAGACAGAACCAATAATTTTATCTATACGTAAACCTTGGCTCCGTTAACTGTACTGTTAAATGTTCAAACGTTTTCCCATAAGTGCACATAAAAGAATCCGAAATAGACAAAATGAATCCGTAAATGCAAAAATTCCAAAGATGTACGCATCATTATCTTTATCACTAGCATCAAGAATAGTAGAAAGGGTACAGGAAGTGGAAAAACTGGCGAAAATTAGCTACAGTAACAGAAATTGCCAAAAAAAGAAGAGAAAAATACACAATTTTGATATTTTGACAATTGTTATGGTACTGTTGGAGGACTGCTTTAATTTTGGATTTTGGATAGAAAGGGTACAGGAAGTGGAAGAACTGGCCAAAATGAGCTACAGTAACAGAAATTGCCAAAATGGGCTGCAGTAACAGAAATTGCCAAAAAAAGAAGAGAAAAATACACGATTTTGATATTTTGACAATTTTTATGGTACTGTTGGAGGACTGCTTTAATTTTGGATAGAAAAGGTACAGGAAGTGGAAGAACTGGCAAACATTAGCTATAGTAACAGAAATTGTAAAAAAAAAGAGAGAAATTATCAAAAATTAAGGTTTTTGGGAAACTTTCATGGTATTTCTTATTTTAATTACACTGAGCATATAATTCTGAGAGCCCCATTACAAAATAAGATTTTTCTTCTTCAATTTTGATGGTACTTCTTCAGGATTGTTTCAATTTTTAGATCTCTCTTTGCAAGATGTGTTTTTTTTTTACAATTTTCATTTTTACAATGTATAAAAATACCATGAAAATTGTAAAAAAAATCATATTTTGCAACGAAAGATCTCAAAATTAAAACAATCCTGAAGAAGTACAATAAAAATTGTAGCAGAAATCAAATTTTGCAATAGGGCTTTCAGAATTATATGCACACTGTAATTAAAATAAGAAATACCATGAAAATTTCGAAAAAATCTATAATTTTTAATTATGATATGGTAATTATGATAATTATGCTATTGTTTCAATTTTCATGGCAATTTTATTAAGATAATCTTTCATAACCATGAAAATGATAAAAAAAATCATATCTTGTAACGAGAAATCTCAAAATTGAAACAATCCTGAAGAAGTACCATAAAAATTGAAGAAGACAAATCAAGTTTTGCAAATAGGCTCTCAGAATTATATGGACAGTGTAATTAAAAAAGAAATACCATGAAAGTTTTGAAAAAATCTTTTATTTTTGATTATACTATGCCTATTATGATAATTATGCTGTTGTATCAATTTTCATGGTATTTTTAATAAAATAATCTATATAAATACCATGAAAATTGTAAAAAAAATCATCTTGCAACGAGAGATCTCAAAATTGAAACAATCCTGAAGAAGTACCATAAAAATAGAAGAAGAAGTCAAATTTTGTAATTGGGCTGTCAGAATTATATGCACAGTGTAATTAAAAAAAGAAATACCATGAAAGTTTCCCAAAAATCTTTAATCTTTAACAATTTTCATGGTTTTTTTATTAAAATAATCTATAAACATTGACCAACAAAAAATTGTAAAAAAAATCATATCTTGCAACGAGAGATCTCAAAATTAAAACAATCCTGAAGAAGTACCATAAAAATTGAAGAAGAAATCAAATTTTGGAATTGAGCTTTCAGAATTATATGCACAGTGTAATTAAAATAAGAAATACCATGAAAGTTTCCCAAAAATCTTAAATTTTTCATTATGCTATGCTAATTATGACAAATATGCATCTAATTTTGAGCATCCTATTGCAGAATTTTAAATATTTGATGACAATTTTTATGGTACTATTGTGGATTATTTCAATTTTGTATTGCTGTGCATGTAGTTTTGAACCCACCTTTACACAATTTTGATATTTTTGACAAATTTTATGGTACTTCTTGAGGACTGCTTTAATTTTGGATTTTGGATAGACAGGGTACAGGAACTGGAAGAACTGGCAAAAATTAGCTACAGTAACAGATATAGGCAAAAAAGGAGAAAAATTATAAAAAATAAAAGATTTTAGGGAAGGTTACATGGTATTTCTTATTTCAATTACACTGAGCATGTAATTCTGAGATCCCTACTGCAAAATTTGAGTTTTCATCTTCAATATTTATGGTACTTCTTCAGGATTGTTTCAATTTTGAGATCTCTCGTTGTAAAATATGTTTTTTTTTTTACAATTTTCATGGTAATTTTATTAAAATAATCTATAAAAATACTACGAAACTTGTAAAAAAAAAAATCATATCTTGAAACGAGATATCTCAAAATTGAAACAATCCTGAAGAAGTACCATAAAAATTGAAGAAGAAATAAAATTTTACAATTGGGCTGTCAGAATTATATGCACAATGGAATTAAATTAAGAAATACCATGAAAGTTTCCCAAAAATCTTTAATTTTTAATTATACTATGCCTATTATGATAATTATGCTATTGTTTCAATTTTCATGGCATTTATATTAATTCCTTCCTTCCTAAAATTTCCTTCCTAAAATAATCTATATAAATACCATGAAAATTGTAAAAAAAAGATAATAAAATAAAAAGAAGAAGTACCATAAAAATTGAAGAAGACAAATCAAGTTTTGCAAATAGGCTCTCAGAATTATATGCACAGTGTAATTAAAAAAGAAATACCATAAAAATTTTGAAAAAATCTTTTATTTTTGATTATACTATGCCTATTATGATAATTATGCTGTTGTATCAATTTTCAGGTATTTTTATTAAAATAATCAGAAAAAAATACGATGAAAAAATCATATCTTGCAATGAGAGATTTCAAAATTGAAACAATCCTGAAGAAGTACAATAAAAATTGAAGAAGACAAATCAAATTTTGCAATGGGGCTCTCAGAATTATATGCACAGTGTAATTGAAATAAGAAATACCATGAAAATACCTAATTATGATAATTATGCATCTAATTTTGAGTACCCTATTGAAGAATTTGGAATTTTTTATGGCAATTTATATGGTACTCTTGTGGATTATTTTTTTGTATTATATATTTATAGTATTTCTCATTTTAATTCCACTGAGCATGTAATTCCGAGAGCCCTATTGCAAACTTTGATTTTTCTTCTTCAATTTTTGTGGTACTTCTTCAGGATTGTTTCAATTTTGAGATCTCGTTGCAAGATGATTTTTTTAGAATTTTCATTGTATTTTTATGGATTATTTTCATTTAATTATGCACGGCATCTAATTTTGAGCACCCTATTGCAGAATTTTGAATATTTGATGACCATTTTTATGGTACTATTGTGGATTATTTCAATTTTGTATTGCTGTGCATGTAGTTTTGAACACACCTTTACACAATTTTGATATTTTTGACAAATTTTATGGTACTTCTTGGGGACTGCTTTAATTTTGGATTTTGGACAGACAGGGTACAGGAACTGGAAGAACTGGCAAAAATTAGCTACAGTAACAGATATAGGCAAAAAAAGGAGAAAAATTATCAAAAATAAAAGATTTTAGGGAAGCTTTCATGGTATTTCTTGAAAGCCCTATTGGGCATATAGTTTTGAACACACATTTGCACTATTTTGATTTTTTTGACAATTTTTGTGGCATTCCTCGAGGACTACTAATTTTGAATTGCTCTGAATCTAATTTTGAGAGCCCAGTTGCAAAATTTTATTTTTTTGGTAATTTTGATGGTACTTTATGAGGATTGCTTTAATTTTACATTGCTCTGTTTCTAATTTTGATTTCTCTGTTGCAATTTAGCAATTGCAAGTGGATTTTTTTCGCCAATTTTCTTGGTACTTTTGTTTTATGCACTTCATCTAATTTTAAACGCCCTACTGCACTGCACAATTTACAATTTTTGTTGACAATTTTTATGGTACTTCGTAAGGAATATTTCAATTTTGTATTGCTCTGCATGTAATTTTGAATACCCTAATACACAATATTTGTATGGTACTTCTTAAGGAATATTTCAATTTTGTATTGCTCTGCATACAATTTTGGACACCCCGATGCACAAATTTGATTTTTTTGTGCAAATTTTATAGTACTTTTAAGAGTTCTTTAAATTTTGGAATGTCCTATGTTTAATTTTGATAATGCTGTTGGAAAAAAAACACATCCAAACAATATATTTTCCTATAAAAATATAAAGCTATGTTAAAGCTGTACGAAATTTCTTGTATAATTACCAAATTTGGCGTAGCTTAATTTCGAAATAATTTATTTCTGCTGGAATCACAATATTTAGCACAGATCTTTTTCCAGATAGGCAATATCTTCTAAAAAAATGTATGCAACCAAAAATTTACCTAATTTCTCCTGTATATACTGAGAACCACAAAATTTTGCTCTATTTTAGCTTAATTTCGAAATGATTTATTTCTGCTGGAATCACAAAATTTGGCACAGCTCTGTTTCCAAATAGTCAATATCTTCCAAAAATGTTATGCAACTATAAATTTAACAAATTTCGGCTGTATGATACCGAGAACCACAAAATTTGTCTCTTTTTCCAAATAGGTAATACTTCTAAAATTTCTAATGCAACCTCAAATCTGACTAATTTCTGCTGATTTCTCTATCTCATACAACCACTACATTACAAAAGTGGTTTTGCGCCTTTTTGCAATATTTTGCACACTTTTTAATAACCTCAGCAGCCATATGAAATATGAAACTTATGATTTACAACCAGTTGTGTATCTACCAATAAATCGACCATCACCACCACAAAACCACGTAAAAACAAGTGCAGATGTGGTGGTGCCATACCGTTTTTCCTGAAACCATCCTGGCAAAACCGCCGGTTCGCGCACTCTCACGCACAGTGTCCGCAAAAATGACCGACCAGAAACTGTCTGGGCTGGGCTCGTTCGTCGAGTGGCGGAGCCTTGCACGTTCTGCCGGCGACGGTTACAACCGTTTCGTCTGTCCAGGAACCACCGGACGTGCCTGGGCTAAGGTCGAGGGGGCTGGTCCACAAACAAACATGCTCACGCACGGGCACGTTAGCCCACCGGTTTCTGGCGGTCATGCAACAGGTGGTCCGATGGGGGAGCGGCGGGGAGAGGACGTTTCGGATCCCACCCACGTCAGGACCATCGGCGAGCGAAGAGATTCAAGAGTAGACTGAAGAAAGAGCGATCAAGGTCGAGTGTTGCCAAAGGATCGGACGATGGTTAATTGAGGAAGATGCAAGATAGAAGACGTAGAAGATGCAACAGCTATAGAAGATGTAAAATGTATAGAAGATACAGCTATAGAAGATGTAAAAGGTATAGCAGATGCAAGAATCCGAGTTGGTGAAGTATTAGCAGCTGAATGAGCAAATATAACAGAAGATCAATTACAATACGTTACGATTGGCTGTGGACAAAAATGGTGGCTAATGGAGGAACATGTAAAAGGCACAGAAGATGCAAGAATCCGAGTTGGTGAAGTATTAGGAGATGGATGAGCAAATGTAACAGGATTCGTATCGAGTTGGCTGTGGAAAAAAATGTATGTCTTCAGACTTCAGTTGTTATATTGCTATAACCTCAAATGTCAAATTGTGACAAGTCCTGTGAAGAAATCGAGTTGTCAAAACAAAAGATCGTTTACGTTTCGTTTCAAGTTGGCTAGTACATCAAAATCTGTGTACTTGGAGCATGGCCAAATTTTGGAATTTGTAATTGCTGTTATCTTTCGGATAAATATGTATGCCGAAAGGCTACTACATCAAAATCTATGTACTTGGAGTATGGCACAATTTTTGAATTTGTAGTTGCAGTTATCTTCCGGATATACATATCTACTCGAAAATTATTGCCCATGCCTTTGAAAGACCTAAAGAACTTTTTGTATCGCTGAAAGTACAGACCAGCCCTGAATGATTCGTTGCTTGATGGTAGGAATACGGCTTACAAGCTTACAAGTACGAATTTTCTTGGAACAAACACAGCAGTTACACTTTCTTCGATGATTGCACATTTGCTAAATTGTTCTAGAATAGGCTTGTAACAGCTACTAAAATAAGTCGATTATCGAGCAGTTACTTTCTTTGATGATTGCACGAGAAGCATTTGCTAAATTGTTCTAGAATGGGGGACTTGCTAACTAGTTCCATCACCTGTTCGCTGGTTGGCACCGTTTAGGTCACGCCAATGTACCTGCTCATGGCTCATGGCAGCATATGCGTGCAACAGGTGGAGGAAGCCTGTAGGATTCCCCTTTATTTACAGCCTTCTATTTACGGCTTCTATTAATAGACCTAATTCGTAGCATAGGCAAGTCAATAGTAATTTAAGGGCATTTGAAGTGAAATTAAACCTATAGTGTTAATTGATGACAAGATTATGGTATAAATCAATGGCGAGCTCGAGGTATGAAAATGGCACAGTTTGGAATACGATTACAAAATAATAAACAAAGTATTAGACAACTAATAAGTAGGTCAAATAGATATTATGGAAATTACCTTTACAAAATAATGCAAATTCGTTAGTGATATAAAAGGAAAACGAACGCCGAAAACTTTCTACTAACAAAACGAAAAAAGATGCCCCCATATAGAATTCTATAACTTTCTGCATTGACAAGCATTGGTTAGCTGTTACTGAAATATCTGAAAATTTATAATTTGAAATTTGATATTAGATTCGTGTACAGTACACCTGAAACTAATTCTCCTGAAAATTTGACAAACTTTCACTTCTAAATAAGGGAGAAAATCAAACACTTAACTTTTGGCATTGACAAGTATTGGTTAGCTGTTACTGAAATATCTGAAAATTTATAATTTGAAATTTGATATTAGATTCGTGTACAGTACACCTGAAACTAATTCTCCTGAAAATTTGACAAACTTTCACTTCTAAATAAGGGAGAAAATCAAACACTTAACTTTTGGCATTGACAAGTATTGGTTAGCTGTTACTGAAATTTCTGAAAATTTACAATTTGCAAATTTGATATTAGATTCGTGTACAGTACACCTGAAACTAATTCTCCTGAAAATTTGACAAACTTTCAGTACTAAATAGGGAAGAAAATCAAACACTTAACTTTCTGCATTGACCAGTATTGGTTAGCTGTTATTGAAATTTATGAAAATTTATAATTTGCAAATTTGATATTAGATTCGTGTACAGTACACCTGAAACAAATTCTCCTGAAAATTTGACTAAGTTCCAGTATTAAATAGGGGAGAAAATCGATACTTAACTTTCTGCATTGACAAGTATCAGTTAGCTGTTACTGAAATTTGTGAGAATTTATAATTTGCAAATTTGATATTAGATTCGTGTACAGTACACCTGAAACTAATTCTCATGAAAATTTGACAAACCTTCAGTATTAAATAAGGGAGAAAATCGAAACTTAACTTTCTGCATTGACAAGTATTGGTTAGCTGTTACTGAAATTTCTGAAAATTTATAATTTGCAAATTTGATATTAGATTCGTGTACAGTACACCTGAAACTAATTCTCCTGAAAATTTGACAAACTTTCAGTACTAAATAGGGAAGAAAATCAAACACTTAACTTTCTGCATTGACCAGTATTGGTTAGCTGTTATTGAAATTTATGAAAATTTATAATTTGCAAATTTGATATTAGATTCGTGTACAGTACACCTGAAACAAATTCTCCTGAAAATTTGACTAAGTTCCAGTATTAAATAGGGGAGAAAATCGATACTTAACTTTCTGCATTGACAAGTATCAGTTAGCTGTTACTGAAATTTGTGAGAATTTATAATTTGCAAATTTGATATTAGATTCGTGTACAGTACACCTGAAACTAATTCTCCTGAAAATTTGACAAACTTTCAGTATTAAATAGGGGAGAAAATCAAACACTTAACTTTTGGAATTGACAAGTATTGGTTAGCTGTTACTGAAATTTCAGAAAATTTATAATTTGCAAATTTGATATTAGATTCGTGTACAGGTCACCTGAAACTAATTCTCCTGAAAATTTAACAAACTTTCAGTATTACATAGGGGAGAAAATCAAACACTTGACTTTCTGCATTGACAAGTATTGGTTAGCTGTTACTGAAATTTCTGAAAATTTATAACTTGCAAATTTGATATTAGATTCGTGTACAGTACACCTGAAACTAATTCTCCTGAAAATTTGACAAACTTTCAGTACTAAATAAGGGAGAAAATCGAAACTTAACTTTCTGCATTGACAAGTATTGGTTAGCTGTTACTGAAATATCTGAAAATTTATAATTTGCAAATTTGATATTAGATTCGTGTACAGTACACCTGAAACTAATTCTCATGAAAATTTGACAAACCTTCAGTATTAAATAAGGGAGAAAATCGAAACTTAACTTTCTGCATTGACAAGTATTGGTTAGCTGTTACTGAAATTTTTGAAAATTTATAATTTGCAAATTTGATATTAGATTCGTATACAGTACACCTGAAACTAATTCTCCTGAAAATTTGACAAAGTTTCAGTATTAAATATGGGAGAAAATCGAAACTTAACTTTCTGCATTGACAAGTATTGGTTAGCTGTGACTGAAATTTCTGAAAATTTATAATTTGCAAATTTGATATTAGATTCGTGTACAGTACACCTGAAACTAATTCTCCTGAAAATTTGACAAACTTTCAGTATTAAATAGGGAAAAAAATCGAAACTTAACTTTCTGCATTGACAAGTATTGGTTAGCTGTTACTGAAATATCTGAAAATTTATAATTTGCAAATTTGATATTAGATTCGTGTACAGTACACCTGAAACTAATTCTCCTGAAAATTTGACAAACTTTCAGTATTAAATAGGGGAGAAAATCGAAACTTAACTTTCTGCATTGACAAGTATTGGTTGGCTGTTACTGAAATATCTGAAAATTTATAATTTGCAAATTTGATATTAGATTAGTGTACAGTACACCTGAAACTAATTCTCCTGAAAATTTGACAAAGTTTCAGTATTAAATAGGGGAGAAAATCGAAACTTAACTTTCTGCATTGACAAGTATTGGTTAGCTGTTACTGAAATTTCTGAAAATTTATAATTTGCAAATTTGATATTAGATTCGTGTACAGTACACCTGAAACTAATTCTCCAAAAAATTTAACAAACTTTCAGTATTAAATAAGGGAGAACATCGAAACTTAACTTTCTGCATCGACAAGTATTGGTTAGCTGTTACTGAAATTTCTCAAAATTTATAATTTGCAAATTTGATATTAGATTCGTGTACAGTACACCTGAAACTAATTCTCCTGAACATTTGACAAAGTTTCAGTATTAAATAAGGGAGAAAATCGAAACTTAACTTTCTGCATTGACAAGTATTGGTTAGCTGTTACTGAAATTTCTGAAAATTTATAATTTGCAAATTTTATATTAGATTCGTGTACAGTACACCTGAAACTAATTCTCCTGAAAATTTGACAAACATTCAGTATTAAATAGGGGAGAAAATCGAACACTTAACTTTCTGCATTGACAAGTATTGGTTAGTTGTTACTGAAAATTTATAATTTGCAAATTTGATATTAGATTCGTGTACAGTACACCTGAATCTAATTCTCCTGAAAATTTGACAAACTTTCAGTATTAAATAGGGGAGAAAATCAAACACTTAACTTTCTGCAATACAAGTATAGGGCCATGTTGTTCAAATTTAGTCCAAAATTATACGATTCCTGCACTATATATTTGTAAAATAAGCGAATATCATTATATTTATCTACATGAATTAATTATTTTTGCAATTAGTTTACAATTAAGTTTTGTTTGGCTTCCTCACTGCCGTCACCAATTTATCTAATTATTGCCGTGGTTGATAATTGGTAATACCAGAGGATATAGCGGTTGTCCCCTACTTCCTCTTATGCATGTCATTCATTCCAAGCTACAAATAGTACCTACATTTGCAAGATATAAATGATATTTTTACGTCCCTGATGATAGTTATTATACCCAGAAAGTGTAATTTGTGATAATTGACCGACTGTTTGAAATAAAATTGCTTTTATTGATTTCAACTAAATTATCCGTTTTAAGGTACTCAGGTGCCAAATAATTTTTTTTAAAATGTCTGTCTGTTGTGTGATGTCTGAGTGATAAGTTTTCATAGTATTTATTGGTGTTAAGAAACAAAACAGTTTTACACAAGTCAAGAAAATATAATATACAATTAAAGTTAAACAGCACAAAAAAATGTCTCAAAATTCGTTTAAAAAACCAAAATACAAAATTTTGAAATTAGGATTTTAGAACAAAATATATGTAGGTATGTTTAAAAGGGTTTAAAACAAATCGACTCAAAAATTGCTTTGTTCTATTATCTATAAGTTAAAATTTAGCTTTAGTTTGGTTATAGATTATATTTAAATTTGTAAATGTTAAATTTGTTAATAATAATGGTAATTAAAGTGGTATTTTGGAAATTCATTATAATAATTCTCATATAAAAATAAATTATGATTAATTTAAAAAATACATTTAAAAAATGTTACAGTTTCAGGCAGTCTAAAACTGTATATATTTTATGAACTAAACAAAATTTCATTAAAAAGATAACCAGGAATACACTGCAAGAAATTACAGAAACAAAGTTCCAATAAACATCTATATAAACAATAAAGTCATCTATGTAATAATACTCAGGAAGAAATTACAGAAACAAAATTCCAATAAATATCTATATAAACAATAGTCATCTATGTAATAATACTCTGCAAGAAATTACAGAAACAGAGTTCCAATAAACATCTATATAAACAATAAAGTCATCTATATAATAATCATCTACATTCTAGAACAAATAAAAGATAATAGTCACCCTGGAATCTTCAGCAAGAAATAAAATTAGTCATTGGTAACAAAAAACATATTCCAATAGTCATCAATTGATTCAACGAAAATATTTGACAGATCGTTTGTTACAGATCATCGTTGGAAGTGAATTTTTTTTCTGGTTGCAAATGACTGAATCATTTAGCTTTTTAGCAGATGATGATGAACTACTGGGATAATTATTTTTGTTTGTTACAGATGACACATTTTGTTTCTTGCAGATAACTACTCTAATTTTTTTTGTTTGTTACAGATGACAGATTTTGTTTCTTGCATGTAACTACTTTAACTTTTTTTTATTTGTTACAGATTACAGAAAACTTCTGGAATTATTATGTCTTGTTTGTTACAGATGACTGATTTTGTTCTCTTACGTATATAAGTGGGTTTTTTTGGGTTGCAGATGACTGAATCATTTAGCATTTTAGCAGATGATTATTGAGTAATATTTTTTTCGGTTTCTTGCAGATAACTACTGGGATAATTATTTTTGTTTGTTACAGATGACGCATTTTGTTTGCAGATAACTACTCTAATATATTTTTTTGTTTGTTACAGATGACAGATTTTCTTGCATGTAACTACTTTTTTTTTATTTGTTACAGATTACAGATAACTACTTGTTTTTTTTTTATTGTTACAGATGACTGATTTTGTTCTTGCTGATGACTGTGTTTAATGAATGATTATTAAATTTCTTTTTGTCTCTTACGTAAGTGTTGTTGATTTTGACTATTGCCATTTTTTGCTTTATGAAGATGGCTGTGACATTGTTTTTATTTTAGTCTCTTATTAGATTTTGTTCTTGCTGATGACTGTTTAAGAATGATTATTAAATTTCTTTTTGTCTCTTACGTATATAAGTGCTGTTTTGGGTTGCAAATGACTGAATCATTTAGCTTTTTAGCAGATGATTATTGAGTAATATTTACTTCGGTTTCTTGTAGATAACTACTGGGATAATTATTTTTGTTTGTTACATATGACACATTTTGTTTCTTGCAGATAACTACTCTAATTTTTTTTTTTTTTTTGTTACAGATGACAGATTTGGTATCTTGCATGTAACTACTTTATTTTTATTTATTTGTTACAGATTACAGAAAACTTCTGGAATTATTATTGTTTTGTTTGTTACAGATGACTGATTTTGTTCTTGCTGATAACTGTGTTTAATGAATGATTATTAAATTGCTTTTTGTCTCTTACGTATATAAGTGTTTTTTTTTTGGGTTGCAGATGACTGAATCATTTAGCTTTTTAGCAGATGATTATTGAGTAATATTTATTTCGGTTTCTTGCAGATAACTACTGGGATAATTATTTTTGTTTGTTACAGATGACACATTTTGTTTGCAGATAACTACTCTAATATATTTTTTTGTTTGTTACAGATGACAGATTTTCTTGCATGTAACTACTTTTTTCTTTATTTGTTACAGATTACAGATTACTTGTTTTTTTTTATTGTTACAGATGACTGTTTTTGTTCTTGCTGATGACTGTGTTTAATGAATGATTATTAAATTTCTTTTTGTCTCTTACGTAAGTGTTGTTGATTTTGACTATTGCCATTTTTTTGCTTTATGAAGATGGCTGTGAAATTGTTTTTATTTTAGTCTCTTATTACTAAGTTATGGTTAATTTTGTGTGTTGCAGATAACTAATAGAATTATTATTTATGTTTGTTATAGATGACTGATTTTGTTTCTTGTTGATGATTCCTGGGGGAACATTTTTGTAATTTGGGAGACAGTTATGTTTATTTTTCGTGTTTCGTGAAGATAACTACTGATTTTTTTGTTTGTTTTTACAAATGATTGATTTTGTTTCTTGCTGATGACTCCTGGGCGAATATTTTTTTGTCTGTTGTAGAATGTAGACGATTATTGGGATGTTATTGTTTCTAGCAGATTACTGCTGGTTATTTTTTTTATGAATGACCATTAAATTGTTTATAAGTGGTGTTGATTTTGAGTATTGCCATTTTTTGTTTTTTGAAGATAAAATTGTTTTTTTGTCTCTTTATTATTTTATTTGTTGCAGCTAGCTACTGGAATTCTTATTTTTCTGTGTTACAGATAATTGATTTTGTATCTTGCTGATGACTTCTGGGTGAATCTTTTGGTTATTTAGAAGCGAGAGTTATGTTTATTTCTTGCAGATAACAACTGGATGTTTTGTTTGTTTATTTACAGATGATTAATATTGTTTCTTGTTGATGACTTTTGGGCAAATATAATTATTATTTTGAGCGAGTTATGTTTATTTTTGTTTCTTGCAGATAACTACTGGATGTTTTGTTTGTTTAATTTACAGATGATTAATTTTGTTTCTTGCTGATGACTCCTGGGCGAAAATTTTTTGGTCTGTTGTAGAATGTAGACGATTATTGGGATGTTATTGTTTATAGCAGATTACAGCTGGTTATTTTATTTTATGAATAACCCCTAAATTGTTTATAAGTGGTGTTGATTTTGAGTATTGCCATTTTTTGTTTTTTGAAGATCAAATTGTTTTTTTGTCTCTTATTATTTTATTTGTTGCAGCTAGCTACTGGAATTATTATTTTTCTGTGTTACAGATAATTGATTTTGTTTCTTGATGATGACTTCTGGGCGAATAATTTGGTTATTTGGTAGCGAGAGTTATGTTTATTTTTATTTCTTGCAGATAACTAGATTTTTTGTTTGTTTATTTACAGATGATTAATATTGTTTCTTGCTGATGACTTCTGGACGAATATTTTGATTATTTGGGAGCGAGTTGTTTATTTTTGTTTCTTGCAGATAACTACTGGATGTTTGGTTTGGTTATTTACAGATGATTAAATTAGTTTCTTGCTGATGACTCCTGGGCGAATACTTTTTGTCTGTTGTAGAATGTAGACGATTATTGAGATGTTATTGTTTCTAGCAGATTACAGCTGGTTATTTTTTTTTATGAATGACCATTAAATTGTTCATTAGTGGTTTTCATTTTGAGTATTGCCATTTTTTGTTTTTTGAAGATCAAATTGTTTTTATTTGTCTCTTAATATTTTATTTGTTGCAGCTAGCTACTACATTTTTTTTTCTGTGTTACAGATAATTGATTTTGTTTCTTGCTGATGACTTCTAGGCGAATCTTTTGGTTATTTGGTAGCGAGTTATGTTTATTTTTATTTCTTGCAGATAACAACTGGATTTTTTGTTTGTTTATTTACTGATGATTAATATTGTTTCTTGCTGATGACTTCTGGGCTAATATTTTGATTATTTTGGAGCGAGTTATGTTTATTTTTGTTTCTTGCAGATAACTACTGGATGTTTTGTTTGGTTATTTACAGATGATTCATTTAGTTTCTTGCTGATGACTCCTGGGCGAATATTTTTTGCTCTGTTGTAGAATGCAGATGATTACTGAATTATGTTTATTTTGGTTTCTTGCAGATAACAACTGGATTTTTCGTTGGTTTATTTACAGATGATTAATATTGTTTCTTACTGATGACTTCTGGGCGAATATTTTGATTATTTGGGAGCGAGTTATGTTTATTTTTGTTTCTTGCAGATAACTACTGCATGTTTTGTTTGGTTATTTACAGATGATTAATTTAGTTTCTTGCTGATGACTCCTGGGCGAATATTTTTTGGTCTGTTGTAATTCTAGATTACATTACATTACATTCGTAGATGATTATTGGGATTTTATTGTTTCTTGCAGATTATTGCTGATTTTTGTTTTCTTTTATGAAGGTTGTTATTAAATTGTTCTTTGGCTCCTATAAGTGGCTTGATTTTAGATCTTGCTAATAATTGTTGCTACTTTAATCGTATTACTTATTACAGATGACTTATGGGTTGTATTTTGTTTTGTTTTTGGAGATGACTGTTAGAAATATTCAACTTTTTAGCAGATTATTACTGAGTTATGTTTATTTTTGTTTCTTGCAGATAACAACTGGATTTTTTGTATGTTTATTTACAGATGACTAATATTGTTTCTTGCTGATGACTTCTGCGCGAATATTTTTATTATTTGGGAGAGCGTTATGTTTATTTTTGTTTCTTGCAGATAACTACTGGATGTTTTGTTTGGTTATTTACAAATGACTAATTTTGCTTCTTGCTGATGACTCCTGGGTGAATATTATTTTGTCTTTGTAGAATGTAGAAGATTATTGCGATTTTATTGTTTCTTGCAGATTACTGCTGATTTTTGTTTTGTTTTATGAAGAAGACTATTCAATTATTCTTTGGGTCCTATAAGTGGCTTGATTTTGGGTCTTGCCAATAATTGTTGCGACTTTAATCGTAATACTTATTGCAGATGACTTATGGGTTGTAATTTTGTTTTGTTTTGGTGACAACTGTTTGAAATATTTAAATTTTTAGCAGATGATTACTGAGTTGTGTTTTTTTTTGTTTCTTGCAGATAACAACTGGATTTTATGTTTGTTTATTTACAGATGATTAATATTGTTTCTTACTGATGACTTTTAGGCGAATATTTTTATTATTTGGTAGCGAGCTATGTTTATTTTTGTTTCTTGCAGATAACTACTGGGTGTTTTGTTTGGTTATTTACAAATGATTAATTTAGTTTCTTGCTGATGTCTCCTAAGCAACTATTTTTTTTTGTCTGTTGTACAATGCAGACGATTATTGGGATTTTATTGTTTCTTGCAGAATATTGCTGATTTTTATTTTGTTTAATGAAAAAGACTATTAAATTATTCTTTGGGTCTAGAAGAGGCTTGATTTTGGGTCTTGCCAATAATTGTTGCGACTTTAATCGTATTACTTATTGCAGATGACTCATGGGTTGTATTTTTGTTTTGTTTTTGGAGATGACTGTTTGAAATATTCAACTTTCTATTAACGGCTTTCCATTTGCTACTCAATGAGAAATGTTTGGCAGTTGTTGGTATTGTTTATTGTTTTTAATAATCATTGTTACATCAAGATCTAAGGTTATAACAAGGATTGTGCATATGTTTTGTTGTTTCTTGGGAATTCTTGGGTGTAGCTAATGTCAAGATTTGATCGATTTTTCATTACTTGGGTTTGTTGGGGCCATTTTTGTTACTTAAGATTGTAGGATTGTGCACATTTCTTGGGAATTCTTGGGTGTTGCTAATGTCAAGATTTGATTGATGTTTCATTACTTGGGTTTGTTGGGGCCATTTTTGTTACTTAAGATTGTAGAATTGTGCACATTTCTTGGGATATCTGGAGTGTGGTGAATTGGTTGTTCGTATTTATCCGTTACTGGTAGAGGATGTGGGAGGATTCTTGCATTCTTTGGGAATTCTTTGGTGATTCTTGTGGTAGGATTCTTGCTGACAGCAGGATTTGATTGATTTTTCAATTGAGGAGGACATCTTTATTACATCAAGATTGTGCTTATATCTTGCTTGGGTTACATGCAGTGTGGGAAGTTGGTTTCTTGTGTTAATCCATCACTACTAGAGGATGTGGGAGGATTGCTGGATATTTTGGATCTTGGATCATGCTGTAGGGATTATCTGTGCTTCTTTGGTAGTTGTTCTTGGTGCATATGTGCTTGGGTTACATGCAGTGTGGGAAGTTGGTTGCTTGTGTTAATCCATTACTACTAGAAGATGTGGGAGGATTGTTGGATATTTTGGATCTTGGGTCATGCTGTAGGGATTATCTGTGCTTCTTTGTTAGTTTTTCTTGGTGCATATGTTTTGGTGGGCGTTTGAATGATTTCATGGTGACTTTCTGCAATGTTAGATGATTCGTAATGTAATAATTGTTTGTTGGTGCTAATGGTTTTAAAGAAATTGAGAAGATGGGTCGTTTTTGGTTTGTTTCGTGGGGGCTTGTGGGACTCTAATTTCGAGACTGACCAAAATAATTCCCAATTACAGCCTCCAGACGGGCGGATGTACATAAATAAACGCGAGTAAATACGTTGGGCAGACGGCACGTGCCCCATTTGAGCAGATACTTACCGATTTCGGCGCCATGGCTGTGATCCTACGCAATCACCTGGAACAAAAGGGGGCCAAGTTAGAGACGGATTGTTCCAATAGGAATCTGCAGAGGCGTCATCTCGCGGGCGCACGGGAACGAGCCAAAGGGGGCCAGGAATCCGCTCGGCCCGGCCCTGCCCACGACACCAGGTGCATTGTTTTGCGCCCCCCGAATGAGGGGCCCTAATCGAATTAGGCGTGCCGGTCTACATGCAAATTGAATTAGCGGCGATTCCGAACGGGCGTCCAGCAATATGTAAATTTTATTAACACGTCCGTGAGGAGGTTACGTGTGCGACGCCTTGTGCCCCCGTTTGGGCTGCACACGTAGGCCGGCCCGGGGACAGGGAGGGCCCATGGGGTGGCGCCGGGGGCCTGGGCCCCGGCGGTTGTCGCTTTTTCGGGTCTCCCGTCCGGCGACTTCTTAAAATGGCGCTGCGGCCTCTCGGGCGTCGCGGACGGACCGGGGGGCCGGACGTGGCCAGTTTCTCACCTTCTTTAATCGTTTCTGCTCGCTGGGCTTGTATCCCTGCACATAAGTGGCACGAACACTTGGTATAAAAGAGTTTTTGCGGGCGCACACACCCTGTACACACACACCGCACGGCACAACTTAATAAACGTGTGACAAAACCAGTCAGCGGAATTTTATGGCTTAGTACCCCACATTGCCCGCATAGCAGCGCTGACCGCAATTTCTCGGTAAACCAGGCATCTGTATTACCGGCAGAGCCATCGACCAGGGGACGCCATCCACGCACACATACTTACAAATGGAAGCTATTTCTACAATTACACAAATTACGTGCTACAAGGTAAGAATTTCAATTACACCTCAATACAACAACGAAAACAGCTCAAAGGCAACTCCCTCTAACAATTTATCGTGCTTTGCAGGCGAAAATCACGCCTAAATACGCAAACGAAGAACCCGCCAAATCTGTACAAGGCGGCGTTCAAACCTGCGAAATTAAAATCCGAAAATATCGTTCCTAACACACATCCCGGCATAAAATACTGATGTCCCATCAATTACTACACTTTTACGCACACAATGATGTACAGATGATAACCCGATGATAATCCGGTAATCCGATGATTACAGAAAATAAAAGCGCGTCCCCCCCACCACCAAGCATCTTTGAAAAATTACACGTCCAATATCAATACAACGCACGTCTCAAAATATGTACGCAATATTAATCCTAGCCCCATTTCACATATAACGCAGCAATAATTGTAACCCGAGCCTAATCCAGTGATTAGATTTACTTCGTAAGCAACAGCGTTCGCCTCACCCTCGGCAAGTTTTGGTGGGCATTTGAATGATTTCACCGGCTTAAAATGCTTACAGGAACTCCATTGCGCACCTAAAACTTACATGTACAACTGCGGACAATAAACGCTGGGCACTGATTTGATATCCATCAGCGTTATTCATAAACATTTAAACCGTGGTTTAGGCGTTTTACAAAGGGTTGCCACGATTAAACCGCAGCTTAAATTTTCATGAATAGCACTGTATGGCTTCTTCATGAGATTGGTAAATGAGGCCTTTAACATTAACATTGATTATCGGTGTAACGCACAGCACCGGCTCAAAATGCTTACAGGAACTCCATTGCGCACCTAAAACTTACACATACAACTGCGGACAATACATTCTAGGCACTGATTTGATATTCCATCAGCGTTATTGATAAACATTTAAACCGTGGTTTAGGCGTTTTACAAAGCCGTGCCACGATTAAACCGCAGCTTAAATTTTTATGAATAACACTGTATGGCTTAGGTTAAATCAAACACTTGGTTAAAGTTTCACTGTATAATACAGTGATACAGTGAAACTTTCCAATCAAACCAAGTGTTTGATTTAACCTAATCATAATGTTTCACCAAGTAGTATCAACACATAGTTTCAATTTAACTGTATGGCTTATTCATGAGATTGACAAATTCAATTATCAACTCAAATTGCATTAACGAAAATAATAATTGCGCCACCTTTTCTTCACTATATGTATTGGTGACTAAATGTATATTTCGGTCGGCATAATCATTAGTATGCTACCACTGAAATATACATTTGTCACCAATACATACAGTGAAGAAAAGTTGCCACAATTATTATTTTCGTTTACAATTCCCTTCACATGCTCAACAATATACAGGGTGTTTCAGGGAAGTGCAAATATTTTGGGAGGTTGTAGTATGGCTGATTCCAAGTAAAACATGTCATATGAGCATGTATCCCATTGTTAATAGATACTGAGATATGAATTAAATAAAACAATTTTACTTTGTTGCTTCCACTAACACATTTGTTAGTGGAAACAACAAAGTAAAATTGTTTTATTTAATTCATTTACCATGTTCCACAAAGTATCGGCTACCAGTATACAGTATTTGATACTGAGATAGGTTCATTATACGATTTATTAATGTTCGAGAAATAACATTGTTGATTTTTATAATATCAATTTAAATTTAACAAAATTACTTTGCTGGTACACAAATTCCACCGCCAACCTTAATAAATTTAGTAGTAATTCTATTAGTAATGCTGCTTAGAAAGACCAACGAGCAGCATTACTAATAAAATTACTAAATGTATTGAGTTTGGCGGTGGAATTTTTGAACCAACAATGTAAATTTGTTAAATTTAAATTGATATTATTAAAAATCAACAATGTTCTTTCTCGTACTTTAATAAATCTTATAATGAGCCTATCTCAGTCCCAGTTGTACAATCGTGGATCGCCTTGACCATGGTTCAGTTACCTAGGATACAATTGTTAATACAAGGCAACTGAACCATGGTCAAGGATGATCTACGATCGTACAACTGGGCCTCAGTATCTATTAACGATGGGACACATGCTCATATGACATTTTTAACTTAGAATCGTCCATACTACAACTTACCAAAATATTTGCACTTCCTCCTGAAACACCCTGTATGTATTGGTGACTAAATGTATTCGGTAACGTGACCATAATCATTAGTATGCTCCCACCGAAATATACATTTAATCACCAATACATACAGTGAAGAAAAGTTACCACAATTATTATTTTCGTTAACAATTTCCTTCACATGCTCAATATTTTCCTTCCCAAAATATTTGTACTTCCTCCTGAAACACTCTGTATATTATATTTAAATTGAATGTGTGTGTGTGGTAATCACTTGGTAAAACATATTGATTAAGGAGATTTAAAAAAAAAAACACTTGGTATAAGTTTTACAATTGTTTTAATAGAAATAACTCTACAATTGTTTCGGTAGTTAAACAATTTTCAAGAGCAAATTAATACTAAATTAAAATTACAATAGTGCACAATTTGTAATTTTAATTTAGTATTCATTTGCTCTTGACAATGGTGTAACTACCGAAACAATTGTAGAGTTATTTCTATTAAAAAAATTGTGAGACTTTGTGAGATTAAAAAAAAAAACACTTCGTATAAGTTTCACAATTTTTTTAATAGAAATAACTCTACAATTGTTTCAGTAGTTAAACCATTTTCAAGAGCAAATTAATACTAAATTAAAATTACAATGGTTCACAATTTGTAATTTTAATTTAGTATTCATTTGCTCTTGAAAATGGTTTAACTACCCATACAACATAACCATAAACTATTGTAGTCATTTCTATTAAAAAAAAAAAGTGAAACTTATACCAAGTGTTTTTTTTTAAATCTCCTTAATACAGGGTGGCCCATCTATCCTCGATCAGACCATTGCTGCTAAACTAATTAAAATTGAGGAAAATTAGATTGGAAGTTATTGGACACTTGATGTGTGTGAAGGTGGTTAAAATGTTTCTAATTTTCACAACAGAGGGAGTGCCAATTTGAATTTGAACAGTTGTCATTCACTTCACACTCAGTTTAAATTGTGAAAGAAAAGCCTTAATACTAATATTGTAAGTATATCAGTGCTATTTGCTGCTTTATATGTGACATGGGGTTATGTATGCCAATATGCCATCGACAAATATCTGGTTTAGGATATCCTATGCCGTGTCATTAGGTTGTCTGTTATAAGTAAAGTGAGGTTAAGTCCAAATAATTTATCACTGGTTTAGGATATCCTATGTCTTGTCATTAGGTTGTCTGTTATAAGTAAAGTGAGGTTAAGTCCAAATAATTTATCACTGGTTTAGGATATCCTATGCCTTGTCATTAGGTTGTCTGTTATAAGTAAAGTGAGGTTAACTCCAAATAATTTATTACTGGTTTAGGATATCCTATGCCTTGTCATTAGGTTGTCTGTTATAAGTAAAGTGAGGTTAAGTCCAAATAATTTATCACTCGTTTAGGATATCCTATGCCTTGTCATTAGGTTGTCTGTTATAAGTAAAGTGAGGTTAAGTCCAAATAATTTATCACTCGTTTAGGATATCCTATGCCTTGTCATTAGGTTGTCTGTTATAAGTAGTGAGGTTAAGTCCAAATAATTTATCACTGGTTTTATATTTGTGACTGATTAAAGTCATATTCCTACATCTGCAGCTTCATCCATGTAATAAGGATGCCTTTTTTGTGTAGCTAGGTACATTTTCATGATTTTTTTAACGTTGAGGGAATGCAGATTCTAATTTTTCAGCATCTTTACATTTTTGTTTTTGCCTAAACATGCTATTATTTACTATCCGGAAAGTTCTTCAGCAGAATAAAGATTATTTATTGTGTAAAATAATAGTTAATAAATAAGTTGTTTTTATATTTTTGTGAAACAAAGCCACTGATTAACAATTATCTAATTATTATTTTTAATTGCAGTCATCACCACAGCAGCAACCGACATCCGGTTTCAATTGTTTCCATGCAGTAAACCTTCCGTTACTGAAAACAAATTAAGGTAGGATTTATTAATCATTATCACAATTATTCATAAAAATGTAAAGAGTAGTTTAGCGGTGTTTTACAAAAGGTTACCAAGGTTTCTAAAATTAAACCACCGTTAAACCACGGCTTAAATTTTTATGAATAACACTGTAACCATTTGTAAAACACCGCTAAACCACAGATTTTTATGATTAACGCTGTATGAGATCAGGTTTGATTTCTTTTATTCGCCGTTTCTACACTGCAGGTGTAAGCCTCCCTACAATTTTGCAATATCTCGTCTTCCTCAGCCACTTGCTACCACTTCAGTCCTGAAGCTAGTTTTTAATTTGAGATCAGACCAAAAACTTCGTCGTTTTCTTGACGAATTTACAGTCTTGTAAATTCACAGTAAATTCATTTACAGTTATGTAAATTCACAGTAAATTCATTTACAGTTATGTAAATTCACAGTAAATTCATTTACAGTGATGTAAATTCACAGTAAATTCATTTACAGTTATGTAAATTCACAGTAAATTCATTTACAGTTATGTAAACTCACAGTAAATTCATTTACAGTTATGTAAATTCACAGTAAATTCATTTACAGTTATGTAAATTCACAGTAAATTCATTTACAGTTATGTAAATTCACAATGAATTTTTATGATTTAAATAAATGCACAGCCCCATGACAAGAAACAACGCCGATTATAAATAGTTTGTTAATTTGGATTTCATTGGCAAATCGTTGCTCAAAATACAATTCTTATAGACAAGGGGGCCCTTGGGTAGGTGCATTAAGCCCCTCAGCGCTGTGGCCTTTAGTGCTTAAGGGGGCCTTCAAGTTTCAATGCTATTCATTTTGATAAGTATTCATAATTTTTATAAGTGAATTGAAATAAAATCCTCATGTACTAGTAAATACAGGGTGCGAAGAAATCATTCATAATTTACATTTCGCCAAATATGTGAGCAATTCTATTAAAAGCTATTTCAATATTAGTAACATTTCTTGCATAAATCAATTTGTATACAAAATAGTTTAAGTTCTCGAAATCATAATTATGGTAATGTAGAGGTTTTCATAAGCAATAAAATGTGTTATATTTGATAATCGCAAATCAAACTGTGAATTTCTGATAGCGTAATGTAGCGGTTTTCATAAGCAATAAAATGTGTTTTATTTGATAATCGCAAATCAAACTGTGAATTTCTGATAGGGTAGAAATAGGGTAGAAATAAACAATTGCAAGTACTGAAAAAGGTTTAACTTGTTTACAAGAATTATCGTCATTTTTAGACCAAAAAATTGCTTTAGCACTACAATCACTTTAACAATCTGGCTGTTAATTGCTAATGGTAGTGTATCTTTTAGAGAAGGCCCCACTGTGTCACTACGAGTGTCAATAATCAAGCAGATAATTCAAGTCCTGCAGATTGCAGACCCAATTATAAAGCAATATCAACGTTTTAAGCAGACAATTGTAAATTGTTATGCTCGAAGGGCCTTCTTTAGAGAAGATTTCAAACCCAGTCAAATCTCTATCAAAATTTTAATGGTGCTTTAACGGCCTTCTTTTAAAAGCAATTACAGATAGTACATTTGGTTATTATTATTGCATTTATAGCGCTGAATGTGTGGACGAGAATCTAAAAAAAATATTACTATAGTCCGTTTGTTTTAAAGATCATCCACCTGTTGCATTATGTTGGTCAAACATAATTACTGCCAGTCATAAAAATCACTACTTATTACGAGTTACCTCGTGTTTGAGAAAGACTAATTAATGTTATCAAGAGAAATTGCAACATTGGTGGATGTTTAAAAATAAACAGGCTATATAAACACCAACAGCTGCCACTTGCTAACGTTTTTTTGGTTCTGTGGGGTTTATTTCATAAGGTTTTCGACTGTTTTGAAGTGTCTAAGCGTTCAGCTGAATAAGTTTTGGGTTAATTCTTAGTACATATGACAACGAAAAACCAAACGTTTGTAGTACTCTTACGTAGATGCCACAATTAATAACCTTATTACTTATTATATGGAATAGTTATATTACAAAAAAAATGATAATTATTGTAAATGCACCTTTTAATTAAGTAAATTAAGAAACCTTATTGTTGACATGAAAAGTACACCTGTCTGATGTGATTAACGAATCTATACAAAATATGTAATAAAACCTAGAGTTGCACTAAACACATTGAACACGGAAACCAAGTATGGATCATAAACCGATACGGTGATGTGATAAATCCGTGACCACTCAAAATCCCCACATTACTGCTACGATTATAAAAAAGGCCAAGTCTATTCCTGATGGTTGGTCTGCCGGTGGTGCCGCCGCAGCGAGGACTTGTCCGTGAAACTCTTGTCGCAATCCCTACACTTGAAAGTCTTCCCGGTGTGCGTCACCAGGTGCCTGCTGAGCCCCGACGCGTGGCAGAACACCTTCGGGCACAGTGTGCAGCAGTGCAACATTATGTCCGACTGGTTCACGTTCAGATGCGTCTTCAGGTGCACGCGCAGGGGCTCCTTCTGCGTGAAGCCCTTGTCGCAGTGCGGGCACATGTACGGCTTCAGGCCCGTGTGCGTCATCAGGTGCCTGAACAGGATCTCTTTCTGAGCGAAGCTCTTCTGGCAGACCTCGCACTGGAACGGCCGCTCGCCCGTGTGGATGCGCTCGTGCCGCACGAGGGCCGAACGCGTTGGGAACCACTTCTCGCAGATGCCACAGCTGAAGCCGCGCTGCTGCATGTGCACGGACGCGTGGCGCCGCAGCTGGATGCGCCGCGCGAACGACTTTGGGCAGTCCGGGCACTGGAACACCTTCAGCTCGCCGTCTTCGTTGAACTCCTGCTCCTCGTACTGGATGCTCTGGAGCTCCTGGGCGTCGTTGTCGTCCGTCAGCAGCTCCATCACTATCACGGATCCGTCTTCGGTCGTCACCTGAACCTGATATGTAAACAATAGAATTCCATAAGAATTATGTATACAGTACATCCCAGTAGCAAACATTTTTGTATCGTATGGTCCACTCCTAAACACCGTTAACGATGCTTCCATCTCATCTAGGTTTTAATATTTTATTGTCAAGTTGCATGCCTGAAATGCTTTTAATACATATCGGAATGTGTTGTAAGTTGCAAATGATATTTTGTTGCTTAAATGTTTAAAACGTTTAGCAAGTATGTATGTATTTTATTAGTACCTGTGTAGCTTTTCCGGGTTGCTGGTCGACTTTCAGCTGCAGCTCGCCGCCCAGATTAAGCGTCGGGTGCGTTGCCAGGGTGCTCTTGACGGCCTCGGCTATGAGGTCCAGGTCGTGGTCCTCGATGGACTCCTCGTCCGGCTGCTCCTTGAACTCCTGCACCTCGCCGTCCTCGCTAACTATGTAAATGCCCTCGCTGTCCTCGAGCTCGTCGTCGTCAGCGGTGTCCTCCTTTTTCAGTTGCATGGTCATCAGCGTGCAGGCCTCCTTGTTGGTCTCCTCGGTCTCAGGGGGCAGGGTGATGTTCTCGGGGTCCTCATCGGGCTCCGGGTCGGGCTGCAGGAAGGAGACCTGCGTGACGCCGACGAGGTCCTGCTCGGTGTTGAGCTCGTGCCCGTCCAGGTCAATGGATTCCATGCTGTTGTCGCCAGACAGCGGGTCGTCCTCCGGGGTGATGTCGATGATGTGGTCGACGTCGCCGAGCTTCTCGTGGAGGGTCCTCAGGTGCTGCCGCAGCTTCTGGTCGGAGCCCTCGCATTTCTTGCGGAACAGGTACGACTTTTCCAGCTGGTACTTGCACGGGTGGCATATTTTGTTGGGCAGGCCGTCTCCCTCGAAGACCTGCACGGGAATTGTTGTTGTTACGCACTTGTGCATTTGTTTTATTGGGTTATTCTGGTATCGATTTTATTGGGGTCAGGGGTTATTTTCTGGCATGGGGGTGAGTGCTAGGGGGTTAAGGTTTACCTCTAGTGAGACGCAGGCAATGATCCGCAGTGTGAGGGGCACCGGTTCGTCGTCGTTGAATATGGGCACGAGCTCGTCCTCCTTGGCCATGCAGAGCCTGCACAGCTCGTTCAGGTCGATTATTACTTCCTGGGGGTCCCCCGCTTTCTTGCGGCTGTATGTTTTCATTTTTCGTACGGGCCTAGGCTGTGGGTAAATGCGGCTGTTTTGGATAAATTAGTTACCTTACTTGCCACTTCGTTGACGGTGCACTAGAAGGGACGCTCGCTACTTTATCCGCGTAAACAATATGGCCGGCGCACGTCAGATACGCCACGCCCTCTGCGTGCGCAGATTACATTTTTACCGGGTCTGCAATATGCGCGGGAAATTCAAATTTCCATGTGTGGAAACCAACAAAATAATAGTAATAGTAGTAATAATAAGCGGAGCTAAAGTTTAATCATAGTCTACTATGAGTTATAATTGTTATTAAAGGATTTCACATTGAAAGTGCAACTGAAATTTTCACAAAATGAGTCGAGATTTTTGTATATATTGCATATTTTGTATATTTAATGCCAGATTTGTGTACAGCATACTTAAAAATAATTATTCCGAAAATTAGACGAAGAGATTGTTTCAAATAAGTGAGAAAATCGATTGTATAACTTTATGAATTGCCCAGTAATAATTATTATCAAACACAACATTTTTTCAAAATTTATTTATACATATTTTGTATATTTCATGCCAGATTTGTATACAATATATTTGAAAATAATTGTTGTGAACATTTGGTAAAGCGTCTGTATTAAATAAGTGAGAAAATCGAGTATATAACATTATGAATTGACCATAAATTGACCATAATAGACATTATGAATGAATTATGATTTAACAGTATGAATTATGCGATTTTAGATGTTATTTTGAGAAGTTTTGATTGATATTTAAAAAAAACTCGCTTATCAATATTAATCAAACTTATCTGTGATATTCTATGATATATTGAAATGTACCTTACAATAATAATAATCTTTATTTCGCCTCATATGTAGAGACAGATAGGTACAGAAATGTACCTTATGTAATATAATTAATATCCATTACACAAATCGCGAGATATTCTCTTAATAATGTAATGATATCATTTTAGATGCTCGTTCAATTGCTCTATGAAGTGACCCATACTTAAATAACTATACAATATTTAATTTTCAAATTAAACCACCTAATTCGTCATTCCGTTTACCAGATGGCTATTATCTTTTTGTAGAAAAAAGTAAAAAACAGAACTCTGGCAACTGGGTAAATTTTTAATTATTTTAAAAGTGACAGCTGTCACTGTCAGTTAAAAACATTATTTACTAATTATGCCTTGAATTAATTTACAAAAACCAGTTTTAATTGTAAAACAATTTCGTCAATTCCATGTAAGACATACAAATAACACAGATTTATTATACATCTTGAAACTTTACTGATGATATTAATAGTAATGACATGACAATCGATCGATATTGCAGATACCTTTTCTAAATTTTGGTTTAGTTGCCTGGCTTACTTTTTTGTATTTTACCCTAGGTAAATAAGCGCCATCTGGTAGATGGAAATGGCGATTTGGGTGATTTAATTTGAAACACCCTGTATATTAAAAACTATGGTATCAAGATTAATGCAATTTATTGATGATATTGAGCAATATATTGATATATTTCGACTGTAGTAGAGATATAATTCAACAATCTGTTTTTGAGATACTTCTTGTGTAGTTTTATTATGTGATTTTGGATGACATTTTTCGTAGTTTTAATTGATTTCTCAAAAACCAATCAATATTAATAAAATTTAGGCATGCAAGAAACATTGGAATTATATTATATCAACAAAAATAGCATCAAGGATTTGTTACTTCTGCAATGATATATTGGAATGTAGTCAATAATATAATGATATCATTTTAGGCGCTCGTTCAATTCCTCTATAAAGTTGCTCAAACTTAAATATCCATATACCAAAAACTATCGTATCAAAATGAACGAAATTTATTGATGACATTGAGCAATATATTGGTACATATCGACTATAATTGAGGCAATATTCAACACTCGGTTTTTGAGATATTCTTGTGTAGTTTTAATATGTGATTTTGGATGACATTTTTCGTAGTTTTAATTGATATCTCAAAAACTAGCCTATCAATATTAATCAAATTTAGGCATGCAAGAAACATTAGAATTTTATTATACCAACAAAAATAGCATCAAAGATTTATTACTTCTTCAATAATATATTATGATGTAGTCAATAATGTAATGATATCATTTTAGGCGCTCGTACAATTCCTCTATAAAGTTGCTCAAACTTAAATAACCATATACCAAAAACTATCGTATCAAAATGAACGAAATTTATTGATGATATTGAGCAATATATTGGTACATATCGACTATAATTGAGGCAATATTCAACACTCGGTTTTTGAGATATTCTTGTGTAGTTTTATTATGTGATTTTGGATGACATTTTTCGTAGTTTTAATTGATATCTCAAAAACTAGCCTATCAATATTAATCAAATTTAGGCATGCAAGAAACATTAGAATTTAATTATATCAACAAAAATAGCATCAAAGATTTATTACTTCTTCAATAATATATTAGGAATGTAGTCAATAATGTAATGATATCATTTTAGGCGCTCGTTCAATTCCTCTATAAAGTTGCTCAAACTTAAATAATCATATACAAAAAACTATCGTATCAAAATGAACGAAATTTATTGATGATATTGAGCAATATATTGGTACATATCGACTATAATTGAGGCAATATTCAACACTCGGTTTTTGAGATATTCTTGGTAGTTTTATTATGTGATTTTGGATGACATTTTTCGTAGTTTTAATTGATATCTCAAAAACTAGCCTATCAATATTAATCAAATTTAGGCATGCAAGAAACATTAGAATTTAATTATATCAACAAAAATAGCATCAAAGATTTATTACTTCTTAAATAATATATTAGGATGTAGTCAATAATGTAATGATATCATTTTAGGCGCTCGTACAATTCCTCTATAAAGTTGCTCAAACTTAAATAACCATATACCAAAAACTATCGTATCAAAATGAACGAAATTTATTGATGATATTGAGCAATATATTGGTACATATCGACTATAATTGAGGCAATATTCAACATTCGGTTTTTGAGATATTCTTGTGTAGTTTTATTATGTGATTTTGGATGACATTTTTCGTAGTTTTAATTGATATCTCAAAAACTAGCCTATCAATATTAATCAAATTTAGGCATGCAAGAAACATTAGAATTTTATTATATCAACAAAAATAGCATCAAAGATTTATTACTTCTTCAATAATATATTAGGATGTAGTCAATAATGTAATGATATCATTTTAGGCGCACGTTCAATTCCTCTATAAAGTTGCTCAAACTTAAATAACCATATACCAAAAACGATCGTATCAAAATGAACGAAATTTATTGATGATATTGAGCAATATATTGGTACATATCGACTATAATTAAGGTAATATACAACACTCGGTTTTTGAGATATTCTTGTGTATTTTTATTATGTGATCTTGGATAACATTTTTCGTAGTTTTAATTGATTTCTCAAAAACCTGCTTATCAATATTAATAAAATTTAGGAATGCAAGAAACATTGGAATTATATTATATCAACAAAAATAGCATCAAGGATTTGTTACTTCTGCAATGATATATTGGAATGTAGTCAATAATATAATGCTATCATTTTAGGCACTCGTTCAATTCCTCTATAAAGTTGCCCAAACTTAAATAACCATATACCAAAAACTATCGTATCAAAATGAACGAAATTTATTGATGATATTGAGCAATATATTGGTACATATCGACTATAATTGAGGCAATATTCAACACTCGGTGTTTGAGATATTCTTGTGTAGTTTTAATATGTGATTTTGTATGACATTTTTCGTAGTTTTAATTGATATCTCAAAAACTAGCCTATCAATATTAATCAAATTGAGGCATGCAAGAAACATTAGAATTTTATTATATCAACAAAAATAGCATCAAAGATTTATTACTTCTTCAATAACATATTAGGATGTAGTCAATAATGTAATGATATCATTTTAGGCGCTCGTTCAATTCCTCTATAAAGTTGCCCAAACTTAAATAACCATATACCAAAAACTATCGTATCAAAATGAACGAAATTTATTGATGATATTGAGCAATATATTGGTACATATCGACTATAATTGAGGCAATATTCAACACTCGGTTTTTGAGATATTCTTGTGTAGTTTTAATATGTGATTTTGGATGACATTTTTCGTAGTTTTAATTGATATCTCAAAAACTAGCCTATCAATATTAATCAAATTTAGGCATGCAAGAAACATTAGAATTTTGTTATATCAACAAAAATAGCATCAAAGATTTATTACTTCTTCAATATATATTAGGATGTAGTCAATAATGTAATGATATCATTTTAGGCGCTCGTACAATTCCTCTATAAAGTTGCTCAAACTTAAATAACCATATACCAAAAACTATCGTATCAAAATGAACGAAATTTATTGATGATATTGAGCAATATATTGGTACATATCGACTATAATTGAGGCAATATTCAACACTCGGTTTTTGAGATATTCTTGTGTAGTTTTAATATGTGATTTTGGATGACATTTTTCGTAGTTTTAATTGATATCTCAAAAACTAGCCTATCAATATTAATCAAATTTAGGCATGCAAGAAACATTAGAATTTAATTATATCAACAAAAATAGCATCAAAGATTTATTACTTCTTCAATAATATATTAGGATGTAGTCAATAATGTAATGATATCATTTTAGGCGCTCGTACAATTCCTCTATAAAGTTGCTCAAACTTAAATAACCATATACCAAAAACTATCGTATCAAAATGAACGAAATTTATTGATGACATTGTGCAATATATTGGTATATTTCGACTGTAATTGAGATATAATTCAACAATCTGTTTTTGAGATACTTCTTGTGCACTATAAAGTGACTATTACTTAAATAATCATATATCACAAACTATCGTATCAAAATTGATGAAATTTGTTATTAATGTTGAGCTATATATTGGCATATTTTGACTAAAATTGAATGCACATCTAACAATATATATTGGTATATTTTGACTAAAATTGAATTAATATCCAACAATATAATAATATAATTTTAGACACTCTTTCATGTGCACTATAAATTGACTCTTACTTAAATAATCATATATCACAAACTATCGTATCAAAATTGATGAAATTAATTAATAATGTTGAGCGATATATTGGTATATTTTGACTAAAATTGAATTAATATCCAACAATATAATAATATTATTTTAGACACTCTTTCAAGTGCACTATAAAGTGACTCTTGCTTAAATAATCATATATCACCAACATTGTATCAAAATTGATGAAATATATTAATAATATTGAGCGATATATTGGCATATGTTGACTAAAATTGAATTCATGTCTAACAATATAATAATATCATTGTAGACGCTCTTTCAAGTGTTGTTCAAATTTCACCACAAATTAAATCTTCGTCACAACTATTAATTTTGGCAGAATTTGAGAATAATGGTTACCATAAATAACAGCTTAGTAACCGCATCAATCAGATCATCATAGAAAAACTATGACAGTACAGGCCACCTCTTGTCAGTTTTTTTTATACGCGGATTAGTTTTGAACAATTATTTATCAAAAATTTATAATAATGCTCTAGTTGACTACAAAATAGTATATGAAACTCGTTTATAATTCCGCATTATCGCATTCGTGAAATTAGCCAACCATTCCGTTGCAAATAAATATTATTATTATTATTGTTATTATTATTCACTCATGCCATAATCCAATGAATTATAAACTAATTTAATTTCATAATGTATTATTATGAATTGACTAGTATGGAATTATTAATCACTGAAATTTCTAAAAAAATATTTTATGCATTTTGTTTTAATGAGCTTGTGGGTCGATCAAAAGATGTTCATCGATAATCCTGCATAACCATCCAAATACATTCTAATATTACGTTCTGTGGTAAATGATTTCTGCTTATGCCAAGAAGTGTTGACGGTATCAAATAATTTGTCTTGTATATATTTCTTTGAGCTATTTATATCAACGAGAGTTTTGAAAGCTTGTCGCGGTAGATTTATAGATAATTCGGTCCTTAAATTACACCAAGTTGTCCCAGGCGGAATTTTCGTCGGTGCTGATATTAATTTGCGCGGTTTATAAATACCCAGAAACATGTAATAGCGCTAATTCAAATCTGGCGCAGCCCCAAATCTGCGGCCAGCAAGAAGAGAGCGATAGGCATTATTGAAGTACTTTATTAATAATAATAATTAGCTGCATACATTGTAGGTACAAATATAAATACATAAATTGTATACTTAAGGTATTTGCATAGCAAAAGCTCGTCTCGTCGGAGGAGTAAATCGGGTAGCGGCTTTCAAAAAGTGTTCGTTTTACTGTTTCCTATTCGTCGTCTCAAAAATAAGTCTGCTCTACGTACTCGTGATATGTACATCCTTGCGTTTTCCATAAACAGTTTTTTTTTTTAGAAAAATAAAAATAACAAAAATAAATTATTTTTCTGGCTTTTCTACAGTTATTCAGAAGCGTCGTTCAAGCTCGTGTTAGTACAAAAAAGACATTGCTTTATCGGAGGTTCTAAGGGCCGTCAGTTCAGCATATCACAAAAATTGTAGCACCTAAATATAGTATTCTTAGAAAATAACTAACTATACACAATATGATTAAATCGCCTCGCCCAAAAGCCCTGCCATATCCTATTGGCGCCTGGGTTTCCTCTACATGACCGGATGGTGCTCGTAGTACTGCGTGCCCGGTGGCACCTTGTAGCCTGGGTACGTGCTGTTCAGGGCGTGCTGCGCGAAGAAGCCTGAGTAGTCCTTCTTGACCTTGCGAGGTTTGCACGCAGGGCCCTGCTCCAGCTCGATCTGGTGCCTGGTCTCAGCCTCCATGCGCTCCCTCACGTTCTCCGGGGGCCATTTCATGTCCCCACGGAGATTTTTACCTCCTAAAAAGAACGAAAATCAGCACATGAATTAGATAGAAGATTTGAAATGTTCAATAAGTTATACGAAAGTTGAATAACTGGGTATACGAAAGTTGAACAACTGGGCATTCGAAAGTTGAACAACTGGGTATTCGAAAGTTGAACAACTGGGCATTCGAAACTTGAATAACTGAACAAGAAAGCAACAAAAATAAAGGCATCAGTACATAATTTGAAAAACTGGGTATCAGAAAGTTGAATAACTGGGTATACGAAAGTTGAATAACTGGGTATTCTACGGGAGCCATTTCATGTCCCCACGGAGATTTTTACCTCCTAAAAAGAAAGAAAAGTATATGAATTAGATAGAAGTTTTGAAAAGTTGAATAAGCTATACGAAAGTTGAATAACTGGGTATTCGAAAGTTGAATAACTGAACGAGAAAACAACAAAAATAAAGGCATCAGTACCTAATTTGGAAAATTAGGTTTCAGAATGTTGAATAACTGGGTATACGAAAGTTGAATAACTGTACCAGAAAACAACAAAAATAAAGGCTTCAGTACATAATTCGGAAAACTGGGTTTCAGAAAGTTGAATAACTGGGTATACAAAAGTAGAATAATTGGGTATTCTCCGGGGGCCATTTCATGTCCCCACGGAGATTTTTACCTCCTAAAAAGAACGTAAATCAGGATATGAATGGGATAGAAGATTTGAAAAGTTGAATAAGCTATACGAAAGTTGAAAAACTGGGTATTCGAAAGTTGAAGAACTGGGTATTCGAAAGTAGAACAACTGGGTATTCGAAAGTTGAATTACTGAACCAGAAAACAACAAAAAAAGGCTTCAGTACATAATTTGGAAAACTGGGTTTCAGAAAGTTGAATAACTGGGTATACAAAAGTAGAATAACTGGGTATTCTCCGGGGGCCATTTCATGTCCCCACAGAGATGTTTACCTCCTAAAAAGGACGAAAATCAGTATATGAATTAGTTAGAAGACTTGAAAAGTTGAATAAGCTATACGAAAGTTGAAAAACTGACTATACGAAAGTTGAATAACTGGGTATTCGAAAGTTGAACAACTGGGTATTTGAAAGTTGAATAACTGAACAAGAAAACAACAAAAATTAAGGCATCAGTACATAATTTGGAAAACTGGGTATCAGAAAGTTGAATAACTGGGTATACGAAAGTTGAATAACTGCGCATTCGAAAGTTGAACAATTGGGTATTCGAAAGTTGAACAACTGGGTATTCGAAAGTTGAATAACTGAACAAGAAAACAACAAAAATAAAGGCATCAGTACATAATTTGGAAAACTGGGTTTCAGAAAGTAGAATAACTGGGTATCAGAATAACTGGGTATACGAAAGTTAAATAATTGAAGAAGAAACAACAAAAACAAAGGAATCATTACATAATTTGGATAACTGGGTATCAGAAGGGTATTCGAAAGTTGAATAAATGACAAGAAAACAAGAAAAATAAAGGCATCAGTACATCATTTGGAAACCTGGGTATCAGAAAGTTGAATAACTGGGTATACGAAAGTTGAATAACTCTGTGTTCGAAAGTTGAACAAATGGGTATTCGAAAGTTGAACAACTGGGTATTCGAAAGTTGAATAACTGAACAAGAAAACAACCAAAATAAAGCCATCAGTACATTATTTGGAAAATTGGGTATCAGAAAGTTGAATAACTGGGTACACGAAAGTTGAATAACTGGGTATAAGAATGTTGAATAATTGAAGAAGAAACAACAAAAACAAAGGCATCAGTACATAATTTGAATAATTGGGTACAAGAAAGTTGAATATTTGAACAAGAAAACAACAATAACAAGGGTATTAGTACGTATTTTGGATAATTGGGTATCAGAAAGTTGAATAACTGCGTATACGAAAATTGAATAACTGGGTATACGAACGTTGAATAATTGATGAAGAAATAACAAGAACAAAGGCATCAGTACATAATTTGGATAACTGGGTAGAAGAAGGGTATTCGAAAGTTGAATAACTGAACAAGAAAACAACAAAAATAAAGGCATCAGTACATAATTTGGAAAACTGGGTATCAGAAAGTTGAATAACTGGGTATACGAAAGTTGAACAACTGGGTATTTGAAAGTTAACAACTGGGTATTCGACAGTTGAACAACTGGCTATTCGAAAGTTGAATAACTGAACAAGAAAACAACAAAAATTAAGGCATCAGTACATAATTTGGAAAACTGGGTATCATAAAGTTGAATAACTGGGTATTCTCCGGGGGCCATTTCATGTCCCCACGGAGATTTTTACCTTCTAAAACGAACGAAAATCAGTATATGAATTAGATAGAAGATTTGAAAAGTTGAATATCTGGCTATACGAAAGTTGAATAACTGGGTATTTGAACGTTGAACAACTGGGTATTCGAAAGTTAACAACTGGGCATTCGAAAGTTGAACTGGGTATTCGAAAGTTGAATAACTGAACCAGAAAACAACAAAAATAAAGGCATCAGTACATAATTTGGAAAACTGGGTATCAGAAAGATGAATAACTGGGTATACGAAATTTGAATAATTGAAGAAAAAACAACAAAAACAAAGGCATCAGTGCATAATTTGGATAACTGGGTATAAGAAAGTTGAATATTTGAACAAGAAAACAACAAAAACAAGGGTATCAGTACTATTTAGGATAACTGGCTATACGAAAGTTGAGTAACTGGGTATTCGAAAGTTGAATAACTGGGTATTCGAAAGTTGAACAACTGGGTATTCGAAAGTTGAACAACTGGGTATTCGAAAGTTGAATAACTGAACAAGAAAACAACAAAATGGCATCGGTACATAATTTGGATAACTGGATATAAGAAAGTTGAATATTTGAACAAGAAAACAACCAAAACAAGGATATCTGTACGTATTTAGGATACCTGGGTATCAGAAAGTTGAATAACTGGTTATACAAAAGGCAAATTAGAACGGTTTAAAGGCTGCAAAGTTTGAGAGAACAGTTCCAGTGCACATCTACAGAATTGTTCATAGCAGCTGTTTCAAAAATAAGAATAGCTTTGATGATTGCCAAACTTCGCCGTGGAGAAGGCATTTAAAGAAGAAGAAAGGAATCAGGATCACTAGAGTGTAAGAAAAATGGCAAATTAAAAAGGTTTAAAGGCTACGGAATTTGAGAGAGCGGTTCCAGTGCACATCTACAGAATTGTTCATAGCAGCTGTTTCAAAAATGAAAATAGCTTTGATGATTGCCAAATTTCGCAGTGGAGAAGGCATTTAAAGAAGAAGAATGGAATCAGGATCACTAGGGTGTAAGAAAAAAGGCAAATTAGAAAGGTTTGAAGGCTACGAAATTTGAGAGAGCGGTTCCAGTGCACATCTACAGAAATGTTCATAGCAGCTGTTTCAAAAATAGGAATAGCTTTGATGATTGCCAAACTAGGAAGTCTTCTTTGAAGAAGAAGAAAGGAATCAGGATTACTGGGATGTGAGAAATTTGGGCTTACCTTTAAGGGTCGCCGTGGCTGGTTGAGATGAGAACACGGGGGCTGGTGTCTGGCTGATGGGCACTTTGGGCCTCAAGGTGATGATGCTGGGCGGCGGCTGGAACTGTTTGACTGGGGCGGGTGCTGGTTTGTACTGGGGTTGTTGCTGAACCTGTTGCTGCAGGGGAAAGAATATTAGCTCAACACACCTCGACACGCGTACCGTATTAACCGTTACGCTAATCATTACCTGTTGGGTGGCAGCTACTTGGCTTTGCGGTGGTTGCTGTTGGATTTGAATGGGGATTATTTTCACCTGTTGGTTTTGTTGAGGGGGTTGCTGGGCCGGCTGGGGAGGTTGGTGGGTTTGCTGGGGAGGTTGATAAGCCGGCTGTTCGATTTGGATTGGGATGATTTTTACTTGCTGGTTTTGTTGAGGGGGTTGATAAGCCTGCTGTGGGGTTTGCCGAGGTAGATCGGGCTTCGGGTTGGGTTGCGGGAAGGTTTGCTGCGGCGGCTGGAAGGTTTGCTGCGGCGGTTGGTAGGTTTGCTGGGGCGGTTGGTAGGTTTGCTGGGGCGGTTGGTAGGTTTGTTGGGGCGCTTGGTAGGTTTGCTGGGGAGCCTGGAAGGCTTGCTGTAGTAGCGGTTGGTATTGGTGCTTAGATTGCTGGTGCTGGTGAGGCGGCTGGTAGGGCTGCGGCCCGGATGGGAATATCGGCTGGGGCGAGGTGGGGGACTGAGCAGGAGCCCAGTTTTTGCTGGGAACAAAGCCCTGGTTGAAGGCAGGTGATTGCGGTTTGTTATAGATCAGGGGGGACTGGGGGGCGGAGGTGGGTAAGGTTTGCGGCGTTGCCGGTCGTGGTTGTTGGTAGTTATTGGCAACGGGCGCCTGTTGGATATGAATGGGGGTTTGGCTTTTCTGCAAGCCAGGCGCTTGGGAGGAATATTGCGCCCCGCCCTAGCAAAAAGAGAAATTGAACTTTTAGTAACTCTCATGGTCCTGGAGATGAATTTTTTTTTGGGTTTATTAGGGCGCCACCAATTAAAGCCTTTACTTTAGGAGTATTAATCGGCCATACATACGCAATAATTTTTATTGTTCAATTAGATTCCATATTCCTCCTTGCATTCATAAATGTTAAGGACTGATGGGGATGGGGATTCGGAAATCATTCTGTGATTACCTGTGATTCAATCGGTTCTTGCTCCAAGTATTCGTCCTCGGCGTCTTTTGGTGGCGGCCAAGCAACTCTTTTGACTCCTAAAACGAAACGCTGTTTACACTTCGGTTCGCACACAATTCACACAAACATGTTAAACTATATTTGCTTTGGCACTGCAGCTTCTGGTGCCCATGGGTTTCCAAAAAAAAAATAACTGCACCCAAGACAAGTCCCAATTTCGGGTTGCACACTTGAACGTTCGCCAATCATTTGATTCTGCACCAGTGTAATATGTCCAGCATATTCATAAACTTTTGGGGCACTTTTCTAAAATTGCTCTGCAACACCATTATTGGTTTGGCTGCAGCCAATGTAATTAAAAACAACGCATACAAATAGACTCAGCGTACACACGTGCAAAGTGCTGTGTAAAAAAATTAGAACACCAAAAAAAGTTAATCACAACTACAAAAACAAAAAGTTTTGTTGCACAAAAATTAATAATTACCCAGCTGTTGCTGTTGATTAGCACAGGAAAATTCGAGATGTTTTAGCGGTGCACAACAGTATGCAAAATTAGAACACCTGGCGCTAGTCTACCTAGTATAGGTACACACGTTCAAATCTGAGCCAGCCGTGCGCACGTCTCCTGACTGGCGACATGCGCACAGGACATTTTCCACATTATCTACGGGTTGGCACGGATTCTCGCCGAGCGATGGAAATATTTCCCCTGCGGCCTTCTGGCCCTGATTGATGTCGCCTTGACTCACACCGCGCGCGAAAAAAACCGCGACGGGGCATTCCCCGGTGTAACTCTAGCCTGCTCTTTTATGGCAAATTCAAATCGCGCGCCAACTCGTGCACTCCGCTGCGCATGCTCGCGCGATGATCGGCCAAGCGATATCATGATGATGCGGTGATGCGCAGTGCGGTGCGATACCTGATACCACGATGTCTTTAAACTGTCTCGTTCGGTTCGCCGCTCCTGCCGGCGGCCAGTCGAGCAGGGGCCTGCAGCCGTTTGCCAACCCTGTCGCACACACATTTTACTCAAAAAAAAATCATCATCATCACTGCTTGTGTGTGTGTGTCAGAAATCCGTGTTTACAAATTGCTGATGTCACCTAGGCGACCCACATAATGGGCCAAATTTGTTGCGCTGATTTATCACCCTGATCCCGAATAAATGACCGCGAGAAGTTAATTTATGATCGGATTATTTCACGTGAGCTATTCTCGCCCCAAGGACGAGCCAGGATTATATTTAAAAAAAAAAGGAGAGAGTGTGTAATCGGGAACCCAATATGAGTCACGCCCTGCTCCTCCTCAGCGCCACAACAAACCTCTCTGCTTGCTCTCCTCTTCTTCCAACATCCGCAGGACGGCGGAGTTGTGGAGGTTCGACGGCTTGTTCGTCATCGGGTTGTGGAAATTAATTCTGAAAAATAAAACCGAAATAAAAATCAAAGATTAGACATACAAAGCAATAATTGAAGCTACAACTTCACCCCGTGCACAATAGCCCGATTGTGCACGGGCTGAAGTTGCAGAGCACCTGTCACTCTGTAAAAGTGAGGAGAGACAGAGACAGAGACAGAAGAGTAAAAGCTAGTAAAAAGTGCACGCACTTATGATGTATTCATTGTGTATTAAATAACTTTACTCTGCTAGTAAAAAGTGCACGCACTTATAATGTATTTATTGGGTATTAAATGTAGTATATTGTGAATGACTTTTTTCATTTCAGTATAGCTACAACTTCACCCCGTGCACAATAGCCCTATTGTGCACGGGCTGAAGTTGCAGAGTACCTATCATTGAGCTTGGAAAAAAGTGCACGCACTTGTTGTGATTTATACATTGGATATTAAATGTAGCATATTAGGAATGACTTTTTTCATTTCAGTACAGCTACAACTTCACCCCGTGCACAATAGCCCTATTACCAAAATAGACCTATTGTGCACGGGGTGAAGTTGCAGAGTACCTACCATCTTGCTAGTAAAAAGTGCGCGCACTTGTTGTTATTTATTCATTGGATATTAAATGTAGTATATTAGGAATAACTTTTTTCATTTCAGTACAGCTACAACTTCACCCCGTGCACAATAGCTCTATAGTGCACGGTGTGAAGTAGCAGATTAGCTGTCATTCTGCTAGTAAAAAGTGCACGCACTTATTATGATTTATTCATTGGTTCATGAAGCATATTGTGAATGATTTTTTTCGTTTTAGTATAGCTACAACTTCACCTCGTGCACAATAGCCCGATTGTGCCCGGGCTGAAGTTGCAGAGTACCTATCATTCTGCTACGAAAAAGTGCACGCAGTTGTTGTGATTTATTCATTGGATATTAAATGTAGTATATTAGGAATGACTTTTTTCATTTCAGTACAGCTACAACTTCACTCCGTGCACAATAGCTCTATAGTGCACGGGGTGAAGTAGCAGAGTAGCTGCCATTCTGGTAGTAAAAATAGGTCTGATAAGAGATCAAATCAAACATATAACTTTCCCAGTTAACTGGTCACTGAAATTTCTGAAAATGTGTCTAATGAATATTTTGAAAATTTTATGCCCGATTTGTATGCACTATGCTCAACGATAATTCCTCTGAAAATATGACGAATGTAAAGAAGTAAATACGTGAGAAAATTAAACATATAACTTTCCTAGTTGATATGTATCGCTATATCTGTTACTGAAATTTCTGAAAATGTGTCTAATGAATATTTTGAAAATTTTATGCCCGATTTATATGCACTATGCTTAACGATAATTCCTCTGAAAATATTACGAATGTAATGAAGTAAATACGTGAGAAAATCGAACATATAACTTTTCTAGTTGATAGGTATCGCTAGATCTGTTACTGAAATTTCTGAAAATGTGTCTAATGAATATTTTGAAAATTTTATGCCCGATTTGTATGCACTATGCTTAACGATAATTCCTCTGAAAATATATCGAATGTAATGAAGTAAATACGTGAGAAAATTGAACATATACCTTTCCTAGTTGATAGGTATCGCTATATCTGTTGCTGAAATTTCTGAAAATGTGTCTAATGGATATTTTGAAAATTTTATGCCCGATTTGTATGCACTATGCTTAACGATAATTCCTCTGAAAATATGACGAATGTAATAAAGTAAATACGTGAGAAAATTGAACATATAACTTTCCTAGTTGATGGGTATCGCTATATCTGTTACTGAAATTTCTGAAAATGTGTCTAATGGATATTTTAAAAATTTAAAAATTTCATGCCCGATTTGTATACTCACTTTCCATTTTTATTGATTATCTAATGAAGATGAGGTATTCATTAGATAATCAACAAAAATGGAAAGTGAAAGTGATATGAATGTGGATTTAATTAAGCCATAGTCGTAATCATATTTTCAAAGGAATTATCTTCAAGCATACTGTATCCAATTCTGGCATAAAATTTTCAAAATATCCTTTAGACAAATTTTCAGAAATATCAGTGATAGATATAGCAATACCTATCAACTGGGAAAGTTAAATGTTCGATTTTCTCACTTATTTACTTCATTACATTCATCCAATTTGCAAAGGATATATCTTCAGCTATAGTGTAACGAAATCTGTCATACAATTTTCAAAATATCCATCAGATAAATTTTCAGAAATTACAGTCACAGATAATCGATTCTTGTCAATTTGGAAAGTTAATAGCTCGATTTGCTCACTTCTATAGGATATCCTGTGTGTCAAATTTTCAGAGGAATTATCTTTAGGCATACTGTATGCAAATTTGGCATACAATTTTCAAAATATCCGTCAGATAAATTTTCAGAAATTACACTGACAGATAAGCGATTCTTATCAATTTGGAAAGTTAATAGCTGGATTTACTCACTTATTTAGGTCATCCTCGGTGTGAAATTTTCAGAGGAAATATCTTTAGGCATACTGTATGCAAATCAGGCATAAAATTTTCAAAATAACCGTCATACAAATTTTCAGAAATTACAGTGTCAGATAAGATATACTTGTCAATTTGGCAAGTTAATAGCTCGATTTGCTTACTTATTTAGGACATCCTCTGTGTCAAATTTTCAGAGGAAATATCTTTAGGCATACTGTAAGCAAATCTGGCATAAAATTTTCAAAATATCTGTCAGATAAATTTTCTGAAATTACAATGACAGATAAGCGAATCTTGTCAATTTTGAAAGTTAAGAACTCGATTCGCTTACTTATTTAGGACGTCCACAGTGTGAAATTTTCAAAGGAATTATCTTCAGGCATACTGTATGCAAATCTGGCATAAAATTTTCTAAATATCCGTCAGATAATTTTTCAGAAATTACAATCACAGATAAGCGATTCTTATCAATTTGGAAAGTTAAGAGCTCGATTTGCTTACTTATTTAGGACGTCCTCAGTGTGAAATTTTTAGAGGTATTATCTTCAGGCATACTGTATGCTAATCGGGCATACAATTTTCAAAATATCCGTCAGATAAATTTTCAGAAATTACAATGAGCGATTCTTGTCAATTTGGAAAGTTAAGAGCTCGATTTGCTCACTTATTTAGGACGTCCTCAGTGTGAAATTTTCAGAGGAATTATCTTCAGGCATACTGTATGCAAATCTGGCGTAAAATTTTCAAAATATCTCTCAGATAAATTTTCAGAAATTACAATAACATATAAGCGATTCTTGTCAATTTGGAAAGTTAATAACTTAATTTTTTCACTAATTTTGGGCATCCTCTCTGTCAAATTTTTAGAGGAATTATCTTTAGGCATACCATATAGAAATCAAGCATAAAATTTTCAAAATATCTGTCAGAGAAATTTTCAGAAATTACAGTGACAGATAAGCGATACTTGTTAATTTGGAAAGTTAACAGCTCGCTTTTCTTACTTATTTAGGACATCCTCTCCCTCAAATTTTTAGAGGAAATATATTAAGGCATACTGTATGCAAATCAGGCATAAAATTTTCAAAATATCCGTCAGATAAATTTTCAGAAATTACAATACAGATAAGCAATACTTGTCAATTTGGAAAGTTAATGACTCGATTTGCTCACTTATTTAGGCCATCCTCTGTGTCAAATTTTCAGAGGAATTATCACCAGGCACACTTTATGCAAATCTGGCATAAATTTTTTAAAATATCCGTCTGATATATTTTCAGAAATTACAATGACAGATGAGCGATTCTTGTCAATTTGGAAAGTTAATAGCGCGGTTTTCTCACTTATTTGGGGCATCCTCTGTGTCAAATTTTCAGAGGAATTATCTTTAAGCATACTGTATTCAAATCTGGCATAAAATTTTCAAAATATTCGTCAGATAAATTTTCAGAAATTACAAAGACAGATAAGCGATTCTTGTCAATTTGCAAAGTTAATAGCTAGATTTTCTTACTTATTTAGGACATCCTTGGTTTGAAATTTTCAGAGGAATTATCTTCAGGCATACTATATGCAAATCTGGCATGAAATTTTAAAAATATCTGTCAGATAAATTTTCAGAAATTACAATGACAGATAAGCGATTCTTGTCAATTTGGAATGTTTATAGCTCGATTTTCTCACTTATTTAGGACATCCTCCGTGTGAAATGTTCAGAGGAATTATCTTCAGGCATACTGTATGCAAATCTGGCATAAAATTTTCAAAATATTTATCAGATAAATTTTCAGAAATTACAATGATAGATAAGCGATTCTTGTCAATTTGGAAAGTTAAGAGCTCGATTTTCTCACTTATTTAGGACGTCCTCAGTGTGAAATTTTCAGAGGAATTATCTTCAGGCATACTGTATGCAAATCTGGCATAAAATTTTCAAAATATCCGTCAGATAAATTTTCAGAAATTACACTGACATATAAGCGATTCTTGACAATTTGGAAAGTTAAGAGCTCGATTTGCTTACTTATTTAGGACGTCCTCAGTGTGAAATTTTTAGAGGTATTATCTTCAGGCATACTGTATGCTAATCGGGCATACAATTTTCAAAATATCCGTCAGATAAATTTTCAGAAATTACAATGAGCGATTCTTGTCAATTTGGAAAGTTAAGAGCTCGATTTTCTCACTTATTTAGGACGTCCTCAGTGTGAAATTTTCAGAGGAATTATCTTCAGGCATACTGTATGCAAATCTGGCGTAAAATTTTCAAAATATCTCTCAGATAAATTTTCAGAAATTACAATAACATATAAGCGATTCTTGTCAATTTGGAAAATTAATAACTTAATTTTTTCACTAATTTTGGGCATCCTCTCTGTCAAATTTTTAGAGGAATTATCTTTAGGCATACCATATAGAAATCAAGCATAAAATTTTCAAAATATCTGTCAGAGAAATTTTCAGAAATTACAGTGACAGATAAGCGATACTTGTTAATTTGGAAAGTTAACAGCTCGCTTTTCTTACTTATTTAGGACATCCTCTCCCTCAAATTTTTAGAGGAAATATATTAAGGCATACTGTATGCAAATCAGGCATAAAATTTTCAAAATATCCGTCAGATAAATTTTCAGAAATTACAATACAGATAAGCAATACTTGTCAATTTGGAAAGTTAATAACTCGATTTGCTCACTTAATTAGGACGTCCTCAGCGTGAAATTTTCAGAGGAATTATCTTCAGGCATACTGTATGCAAATCAGGCATACAATTTTCAAAATATTCGTCAGATAAATTTTCAGAAATTACAATTACATATAAGCCATTCTTGTCAATTTTAAAAGTTAAAAGCTCGTGTTTCTCATTTATTTAGGACATCCTCTCTGTCAAATTTTCAGAGGAATTATCTTCAGGCATACTGTAAGTAAATCTGGCATAAAATTTTCAAAATATTCGTCAAATAAATTTTCAGAAATTACAATAACAGATAAGGGATTCTTGTTAATTTGGAAAGTTAATAGCTCGATTTGCTCACTTATTTAGGACGTCCTCTCTGTCAAATTTGCAGAGGATATATCTTCAGGCATACTGTGTGCAAATCAGGCATAAAATTTTCAAAATTTCCGTGAGATAAATTTTCAGAAATTACAATGACAGATAAGCGATTCTTGTCAATTTGGAAAGTTAAGAGCTCGATTTGCTCACTTATTTAGGACGTCCTCAGTGTGAAATTTTCAGAGGAATTATCTTCAGGCATACTGTATGCAAATCTGGCATAAAATTTTCGAAATATTGGTCAGATAAATTTTCAAAAATTACATAAGCGATTCTTGTCAATTTAGAAAGTTAATAGCTCGATTTGCTCCTTTACTTAGGACATCCTCTCTATCAAATTTTCAGAGGAAATATGTTCAGGCAAACTGTATGATAATTAGGCATACAATTTTCAAAATATCCGCCAGATAAATTTTTAGAAATTAGAATGACAGATAAGTGATTCTTGTCAATGCTTCGTTAATGCTTGGATCAACTTTTACTGTGATATCTAAAACGCTCAATTTTGATCCCCAAAATAACTTGCGATTAAATAAACGAAGCGTTTCAAGCTGGAGCGAGAGTTTTTCAATATTTATACATTGCGTACTCGTAAAATTCCTTGGAAACTTTCAACATCTTAGGTAACACGCCTGCAAATGTGTCCGACTATTTCGGAAAGTATGCGGAAAACACGCGTGGAATCGGGTTTCTAGGTATGAAAAATAAGTAATTGGCTGGCGAATGTGCCGTGCTTACGTCCTGCAGAAATTTTCACACCGCGGATAGCAGGAATGCATTACAAAACGATCAGAAATAGAATTTTTTAAATTGGCTCTTGGTACTATTCTCGTCTGCGAAATTAAAAATAAAAATAAAGCGAGGGGCAATTGTGCAAAATTACAGGTGTGGTAGATAGTTATTTGGGCGACGGTAATTAGCAGTAGCATAGCATAGCTATGCTATTAGCATAGCAGTAAGAAGAGGCCAGCGTTAAATAATAGAAATAATTTTGTGTATAGATTTAGAAACTCTCAGTGAAAACAATTTAAAGTTTCACATACGTAAACGATAAAATTGTAAATTGCAAAGTGTATTTGGGAATTATTTCTGCTGACAACTTGAGACCGGTTTCGACCTATTCAGGCCTCATCAGTCCATGAGTCCGATTTATAATTCCCGAATGCTTATTACTCGTATTTATAAAGTGTTTTTATACTTTATATTTATATAAATATGAAAATATAACTTTATATTTTCATATTTATTATATATTACTATATTTAGCACTGAATTAACTGACCTTTTTAACATACATTTGTAGCTTTGTAAACGAAAAACAATAGACGTGATAGAAACCAAAACGGACGAAATAATTACTAATGCCCTTTTAACAAAGTCATATTCTATTGGTTAATTATTAACCTGATTGAGCAAGTTTATCCCTTTCAATGTAATATAAACAATATCTCTAATAAAATATTACTATACATATAATCGATCTTTATTGGGCTATCGACCCCATATGGGGTCTTTCCGCCTAAATATTACTATTTGTGCAAATTTGTAATACGCTCTTTGTTTCAGGCAAAAGTACAACTATGCAACATTTTGGAGGAGCGAGTCCAGAAGTAGATATACAGTCGTGTTCATTAAAGTGTTGTACAATATTTTTGTTGTGTGAATGTTACTTAATTTCACAAAGTTCAAATAAGTGTTGTACATACAAATATTTGAAAAGGTCAGATCTAGGCCTATTTAATTAATCATACAGTGCCTAATGAGTACAGATTAAATAAGACACTAAAGATCTAGAGTAATTAATTTTCATATAAAGAATACAATAATAATATGTTTTGTCTCTGTTAGTAGTCACTATGACAGTTTTAAAGTGTATCTACCATTGACAAAATATACAGCCAATTACCTATTTCTGGATAATATATTTTAAAACAGCCAATTATCTGTGTACAACACAATTTTGAACACGACTGTACACAGCAACGTGATTACAGGTAATTATCTAACATTAGGGTTAAAGTTCTTACGAGTATTTAACTTAAACGTAACGTACCTTAACATAGGTTTCAATTTTATTTATAATTCCTGTTAAATTTGTCAGGCTAACTAGAATCATCCAAGACACATCGTTAGATGCGATTTTGGACTTGGCATTTGGGGCACTCGCCTTCGGCATCGTGCCCCCAACTTCGTGCAATATGGGTATCACATTCATACTCATTACACGAACTACTATTACCTCCGTAGGTTAATTAAAATTTCCAACTTTGTAGTTAGCATTGGGGGCACTCGCCTTCTGCATCGTGCCCCAAACTTCGTGCAATATGGGTATCACATTAATACTCATTACACGAACTACTATTACCTCCGTGGGATAATTAAAATTTCCAACTTTGTAGTTAGCATTTGGGGCACTCGCCTTCTGCATCGTGCCCCAAACTTCGTGCAATATGGGTATCACATTCATACTCATTACACGAACTACTATTACCTCCGTAGGGTAATTAAAATTTCCAACTTTGTAGTTAGCATTTGGGGCACTCGCCTTCTGCATCGTGCCCCAAACTTCGTGCAATATGGGTATAACATTCATACTCATTACACGAACTACTATTGCCTCTGTAGGATCATTAAAATTTCCAACTTTGTAGTTAGCATTTGTACCACATAATATGGGTACCACATTCATACTCATTATACAAACTACTATTACCTCCCTAGGATAATTAAAATATCTAACTTTGTACAAACAAAATTTAACCGTGCAATTTATTTTTTCAGGGCAACGTCAGTCAGGTGAATCATGGGCCCGATCTTACCCTATTTAGTTCTTCATCCGGGCCGATTAGGCGCCCGGATTTTTCCCATCCGGGCCAACTAGGTGCCCGGATTTTTTCCATCCGGGCCGATTAGGCGCCCGGATTCTATGGAACTTATATTTTGTGTGCTTGCTAATTTTTATAACTTGTCTTTCAGAAAGTGCTATCATTTTTGCAAGTATCGGGAGGGTGCGTCCGGATTACCTTCCGGCGCAGCCTTGTGTTTAAATTCATTTTCGCGAAACAGTAGTTCGTCTTTGCAAGGTGTGTGCGTCCAGATTACCTTCTGGCGCATTCGCCTAAATTCATTAACCTAGCCTGTAAACAATTCGTTAAGCCATCAGCAATTTTTTTAAATAATAGTGCGCTTTATGGTTGATTTGGACCTGGCTGCTCCGAAAAGGTACAACAGGTTTCTGGATCTTCGCCAATGCAACTTTAAAGCAAGTATCAAGACTTCAGGTAGGTCTGAGATGAGCCCAAAGATATATCAGAGTGAGTACTTTTTTGTGCACTTTCTCGCCCCTAGGTTTCTCTTGAACTTTTGAACTTGAAAGTTTTGAACTTGAAAGTTTTGAACATGAAAGTTTTAAACTTAAAAGTTTTGAACTTGAAAGTTTTGAACTTGAAAGTTCTCTAGTATCTAATATTTTATAAACTGCAATATCGCAGAAACAATAGCATTTCCTACTCGAGATGAAATACGTTTTTTTCGTTCGTGAACTGTCCACTGATGAAAAAAATGGAATTTTCATCTCTTGTTGCAAAACATACCATTCTATGCGCCCAAACTTTCGCCACCAAAACTTGAAAGTTTTGAACTTGAAAGTTTTCAATTTGAAAGTTTTAAACTTGAAAGTTTTGAACTTGAAAGTTGTGGACTTGAAAGTTTTGAACTTGAAAGTTTTGAACTTGAAAGTTTTGAACTTGAAAGTTCTCCAGTATCTAATATTTTATAAACTGCAATATCGCAGAAACAATAGCATTTCCTACTCCAGATGAAATACGTTTTTTTCGTTCGTAAACTGTCTACTGATGAAAAAAATTGTATTTTCATCTCTTGCTGCAAAATATACCATTCTATGCGCCCGAACTTTCGCTACCAAAAGTTGAAAGCTTTGAACTTGAAAGTTTTGAACTTGAAAGTTTTCAATTTGAAAGTTTTAAACTTGAAAGTTTTGAACTTGAAAGTTGAAAGTTTTCAATTTGAAAGATTTAAACTTGAAAGTTTTGAACTTGAAAGTTGTGGACTTGAAAGTTTTGAACTTGAAAGTTTTTAACTTGAAAGTTCTTCAGTATCTAATATTTTATAAACTGCAATATCGCAGAAATAATAGCATTTCCTGCTCAATATGAAATACGTTTTTTTCGTTCGTGAATTTTCCACTGATGTAAAAAATGGTATTTTTTTCTCTTGTTGCAAAATATACCATTTTATGGGCCCAAACTTTCGCTACCAAAACATGAAAGTTTTGAACCTGAAAGTTTTGAACTTCAAAGTTCTCCAGTATCTAATATTTTATAATCTGCAATATCGCAGCAACAATAGCATTTCTTACTCAAGATGCAATACGTTTTCTTCGTTTTTCATCGTTTTTTTCCGAAAATTTTGAACTTGAAAGTTCTCTAGTATCTAATATTTTATATACTGCAATAGTATTTAGAAGAAAAAATAGCATAAAACTTAAAAGTTTTGAACATGAAAGTTCTCTAGTTTCTAATATTTTATAATCTGAATAGCATTTAGAAGAAAGAATAGCATTTCCTATTCAAGATGAAAAAAGGTTTTTTTCGTTCGTGACTGTCCACTGATGAAAAAAATGGTATTTCCATCTGTGGTTGCAAAATATTGTAAAATATAGCATTCTATGCGCCCAAACGGTCGCTACTAAAACTTGAAAGTTTTGAACTTGAAAGTTCTCTAGTATCTAATATTTTATAAACTGCAATAGTATTTAGAAGAAAAAATAGCACAAAATTTGAAAGTTTTGAACTTGAAAGTTCTCTAGTATCTAATATTTAATAATCTGAAATAGCATTCAGAAAAAAAAGCATTTCCTGTTCAAGATGAAATACGTTTTTTTCGTTCGTGACTGTCCACTGATGAAAAAAATGGTATTTTTCATCTCTTGCTGCAAAATATACCATTTTATGCGTCCAAACTTTCGCTACCAAAACATGAAAGTTTTGAACTTCAAAGTTCTTTAGTATCTAATATTTTATAAACTGCACTAGCATTTAGACGAAAAAATAACATAAATCTTGAAAGTTTTGAACTTGAAAGTTCTATAGTATCTTATGTTTTATAAACTGCAATAGCATTTAGAAAAAAAAAGCATAAAACTTAAAAGTTTTGAACATGGAAGTTCTCTAGTTTCTAATATTTTATAATCTGCAATAGCATTCAGAAAAAAAAAGCATTTCCTGTTCAAGATGAAATACGTTTTTTTCGTTCGTGACTGTCCACTGATGAAAAAAATGGTATTTTCAACTCTTGTTGCAAAATATACCATTCTATGCGCCCAAACATTCGCTACCAAAATTTGAAAGTTTTGAACTTGAAAGTTCTCTAGTATCTAATATTTTATAAACTGCAATAGTATTTAGAAGAAAAAATAGCATGAAACTTGAAAGTTTTGAACTTGAAAGTTCTCTAGTATCTTATGTCTTATAAACTGCAATAGCATTTGGGAAAAAAAAATCATAAAACTTGAAAGTTTTGAACTTGAAAGTTTTGAACTTGAAAGTTCTCTAGTATCTAATATTTAATAAACTGAATAGCATTTAGAGAAAAAATTGCATTTCCTATTCAAGATGAAATATGTTTTTTTTCGTTCGTGACTGTCCACTGATGAAAAAAAAATGGTATTTTCATCTCTTGTTGCAAAATATACCATTCTATGCTCCCAAACTTTCGCTACTAAAACTTGAAAGTTTTGAACTTGAAAATTCTCTAGTATCTTATATTTTATAAACTGCAACAGCATTTAGAAGAAAAAATAGCATAAAACTTGAAAGTTTAGAACTTGAAAGTTCTCTAGTATATAATATTTAATAATCTGCAATAGCATTTAGAAGAAAAAATAGCATAAAACTTGAAAGTTTTGAACTTGAAAGTTCTCTAGTTTCTAATATTTTATAATCTGCGAAATCGTAGGAACAATGGCATTTCCTACTCAAAATGAAATACGTTTTTTTCGTTCGTGACTGTCCACTGATGAAAAAAATGGTATTTTCAACTCTTGTTGCAAAATATACCATTCTATGCGCTCAAACTTTCGCTACCAAAACTTGAAAGTTTTGAACTTGAAAGTTCTCTACTATATAATATTTTATAATCTGCAATAGCATTTAGAAAAAAAAATAGCATGAAATTTTAAAGTTTTGAACTTGAAAGTTCCCTAGTATCTTATGTTTTATAAACTGCAATAGCATTTAGAAAAAAAAAAATAGCATAAAACTTGAAAGTTCTCTAGTTTCTAATATTTTATAATCTACGAAATCGTAGAAACAATAGCATTTTCTACTAAAAATGAAATACGTTTTTTTCGTTCGTGAACTGTCCACTGATGAAAAAAAAATGGTATTTTCAACTCTTGTTGCAAAATATACCATTCTATGCGCCCAAACTTTCGCTACTAAAACTTGAAAGTTTTGAACTTGAAAGTTCTCATGTATCTAATATTTTATAAACTGCAATAGCATTTAGAAGAAAAAATAGCATGAAACTTGAAAGTTTTGAACTTGAAAGTTCTCTAGTATCTAATATTTTATAAACTGCAATAGCATTTAGAAGAAAAAATAGCATAAAACTTGAAAGTTTTGAACTTGAATGTTATAAACTTAAAAATTTTGAACTGGAAAGTTCTCTAGTTTATATATTTTTATAAACTGCAATATCGTACAAACAATAGCATTTCTTACTCGAGATGAAATACGTATTTTTCTTTTGTGAACTATCCACTCATGAAAAAAATGGTATTTTCATCTCTTGTTACAAAATATACCGTTCTATGCTACCGAAAATGAACGTTGGAATTATATTTATAAAACTGCCTGGGTTTTTCGTGCAGGTTTATGGTTTCCTGTTTTTATGGTTTTCCACAAATTTCCTCTTTTTATGACTCTTCACAGCTTTCCTCTTTTTACGATTTTCCAAAAGTTTCCTCTTTTTATGGCTTTCCATAGACTCCTTATGGATTTTCCATAGATTTTATCTTATTGCACTCCTTGAAACGTGCATAAACTGCACATTTAGCTGGTCACTTAGACTCTTTGTTTCTTCGCACTTTAGCTAGTGCACTTTTTATTTTTGCTGGACATGAGTAAAATAGGGCTCGAGGCGAGATCTCTCATGTATAAAATAAAAAGATAACGGCATCAGTGAAAGGACAGCTTGATTTATACCAATAGGTAATTAGAGTAATTTCAATTTTCACCACCTAATTTTATGCTATGTTGAAGTCAAGTTTTCCTTTCACAGACAGTACCTCAAACTAGCATCGCTTCCTGGAATATTGTTGGAGTGATGCAAGTCGCTTCCTGGAATATTGTTGGAGTGATGCAAGTTTAGGTGATGTTTGAAAACTGTCAGATGCTTATTTTAATGAGTAATGTGCAAAATAATTTTCTCTTTGGACGCTAATGCTAATTAGTTGGCAGTTGCTCATTAAAATATTATCCAATCAATAAAGGGCGAAAGCCTCTTTGTAAACTTAGGCAAGGGAAAGTATTATTACAAGAAATTAATGTCATGTGATTTTCTGATTTTCTTTTGTTCAAGTTTTTCTTCGTCTTCTTCTTCTTCTTCATCTTCTTCTTCTTCCTCTTCTTCTTCTTCTTTTATTTTTCTATGTCCAACATCTTGACAGACTTAGTTATTTTATTCATTTTCATATTCATTTTTTTTTATTTTGTTTTTATTTAATCATTTCCCTTTCTACCATTGTTGGTGTGGGGTTAATGGAGTTGGGTTAATTCGTAAGTTACGGAGGTTTAAAAATGAAACAGTGAAAACGCCTTTTATAGACGTTGAAATAATATAACAAGATAAAGTTTTTGTCACCACACTGTATATAATCAAATTTGTATCACCACACTATATATATATATATATATATATATATATATATATATATAGATATATATATATATATATATATATATATATAGATATATATATATATATATATATATAGATATATATATATATATATATATATATATATATATATATATATATATATATATATATATATATATTTATTACACACGATTCAATGATTTCGAATCATAGCTTGTTTATTCTGCACGTTTCCCATGTACGTACACATTCTATTGCGCATTTTCCTTCTCGAATCGGCCCTTATAAGGACTGAAATACCCGTTTCTATCCGTAAGCACGTACTTTACTCTCGTTTCCAATTGCGACTTTCGATTTCCTCGAGTTGATCCCCAGGGCTCATTTTCGCCCGTTCCAATTCTGCGCTCGTAGATGTTGTGTAACGCTTTTGCAGAGGAAAACAGATCACTCAACGGGCTTCCGAGAAAAACGGCCGGAAAGTGAGTGTTTATTTACATTTCCACGACGCCCGCTTATGCTCAGCAGATTTTCCCGCCTCCCGGGAAATCCGCGAGCGTGTGTATCAATTCCACTGGGTGGGATTGTAATTGGTGTTTGTGCAGGTGATACACGTCGTCAAATAGATGTGTGTATAACTGAAACATACACAAAGGTGTGTGTGATTGCATAAAAAGGGAAAATTTGATGGTTTCTAAAGGAATATATTGAAAATATCTTTGTTTATACTATGACGTTTATTTTTCATAAACATCTGTAAGAGCAGGAAATTTGTTTTCGGGATTAGGTCAAATTACTGCAATAATTTTGTCATCATTCAAAATATAAGTATTAAGACCAAACTGCAATCATATTCGTTTTCTTTAAAATGTGTCGTTTAAAAAAAAATCAAATTTTTAAAAGAAACTGGAGGCATTTTTATTCCAAACTACTTATTTTATCCTGTCATGTATGAACATTTTAATATTTAAAAAAAGTTGCATTTTTCACTCAAACTGCAATAACTGCAATCACAAATATTCTAATTGGTATAATACATTGCACCCAGTCACTCTTAAACCAAAGAATTTTTCCAAAAATTGAATATTAGTCCAAAATATTCTAATTTGTAGCATGATAAAAATATAATATTATTAAAAGTTGTTTTTGTTATAGTTTCATCCATTTTTAAATACCAGTTATTATTATATTGAGTTTTCTTCATTTTATTCTTTTTGAGTACTTACTGGTAAGTATTTTTTTTTGTGTAAAGATTTTTGATTTATATAAAATTTTATTATTTTTATTATTACATAACTAGTTTGGGATTATTTACACCTCTGAAGATGGCCTAAATAACACTTTTTTATATAAAAATAATAATTATAAATTAATTATAATAATTAATTATTATAATATAAAATAATTTATAATGAAATTTTATATAAACCAAAAATCTTTATATAATAAAAATACCTACCAGTAAGTACGCAAAAATAAATAAAAAGAAGAAAAAATCAATTAAAAGTTATATTACTATAAAAAGTTATATTGAAAATTGTGGATAATTACTCTAATTTATAATTTTATACGCATTGTTTTCATTGACACATAACATCAAAACCCAGTTAATTTGAAAACAAAGAATTTTTGATCAAAACTTGAATGTTAGTATAAAATATTTCAATTTGTACCCCGAAAAAAAGTAAAATATACATTATATTACTACTATTAAGGGTATTGAAAATCAGAGAAAATTATGCAAATTAATAATTTTGTATGCATTAACATAAAACATCGAACCCAGATACTCTGGAAACAAGTAATTTTTGATTAAAAATTGAATATTCGTTGTATATTTCAATTTAGGCACTTTAGCATAAATGGTGGATGCGCCGGGTATATAGGGCTTATAGGGCATAGCCCATATATACCCGGCGCATGCACCATTTGTGTGCTATACTATGATGCAAGCATAACTTTAATGTTTATAATTACAAATAATGGCTTCATATTCATATTTTTTTCTGTATTATCTTCAGTGTAGGATGTGTGTAGTAATTTTTGCATACATTTTTATTTATTCAATGTTTATAAATACAAATAATAACTTCATATTAATAATATTTTCTGTGTTTTTTTTAGTGTAGGATTTGTGTAGTCATTTTTCTATACATATTTTTATTCAATGATAATTATTATTAAAATTTTGAATTATTAAAAAAATATATTTATTTATTTATTAACAAGCTAGCCAATACAAGTTTATATACATATAATGTTTGATATCATTATTTTAATTAGTTACTATTATTAATTATTTTAATTATCATAAAATATTTCTATTCACATTTAAATTATCATATTATTATATAATTTGGAATATTTTTGCAACTTTTATTCACATTTATACCATCATATAAATGGTATAAATGTTTATAAATACAAATAATAACTTCATATTATTAATATTTTCTGTGTTTTTTTTAGTGTAGGATTTGTGTGGTCATTTTTCTATACATATTTTTATTCAATGATAATTATTATTAAAATTTTGAATTATTAAAAAAATATATTTATTTATTTATTAACAAGCTAGCCAATACAAGTTTATATATATATATATATAATGTTTGATATCATTATTTTAATTAGCATGTTAAAATAATTCACTAATATAATTATTATTTTAATATTTCATCACATACCGTCTAAAATAATAATGTGAATTCTACATAAAATAAAAACTGAAAGAAATAATAAGATAAATAAAAATTGTTATGAGAGTTATGATTTAGTTACTTAAACAAAATAAAAACTGAAAGAATTTACGAGATATATAAAATTTGTGTTTACATAACGAGATGTGATTTAGTTATTTCAACGAAGTGTTTGCAGATTTCTGAATCGATCTGTTTATTTTCGCATGCAAATGGCTCGCCGTTAAAGTTCCAACAGCTTTACGAGATCGCATCTCGCATTTCATTGTGCTATCATAACGTTATTAGAGTGTTGCTTATTTCGAGTGCTGAGGTCATAAAATGAAGCAACGTGCCAATGCTGAATCGAATTTGAAAATAGTTGTGATTCATGGCGTTTATATTTGCGTCGCGAAATCTAAATGCAGACTGCCACTTACAACCAAAGCATAATTTAATCGATAAGTGATGTTTAAAAACCAATACGTTTAATTGCAAAAACTAATTTTGTAAAAGGCACATTTGTAACGAATGTGGTATTGGAAGTTTTTTTTTATATTTACAATTTTTATTATTTTTCATAATTTTCATTCTAAATAGGTGTAAATAAGTTACCATTAATCAAAGAATTATGAACCAAAAATTGAATATTAGTATAATATACAGGGTGAGTCACGAGTGGAATTTTTTTTATAGTTACAATTTTTCTGATTTTTTAAATTGTCATTCTAATTAGATACTAATTTTGTAAAAGGCACATTTGTAACGGATGTGGGTATTGGAAGAATTTTTTTTTATATTTATAATTTTTATGATTTTTCATAATATTCATTCTAAATAGATGTAAATAAGTTACCATTTATCAAAGAATTTTGAACCTAAAATTAAATATTAGTATAATATACATGGTGAGACACGAGTGGGAGATTTTTTTGTTTTTATTTACAATTTTTACGATTTTTTATAATTGTTATTCTAAATGTATGTGAATGAGTTGCCTAAATCAAAGAATTTTGGACCAAATATTGAATATTAGTATAATATACAGGGTGAGTCACGACGAAAGGTAAATATTTTAAGGAGTGGAGTCTTTTATATTTTGACTCGTATTACCACTCCTTAAAATATTTACCTTTCCTCGTGACTCAGTTCCTCGTATGAGTCAAAATATAAAAACCAAAATCATAAAAATTAAATCGTTGAGTGTCATATCTAAAGAATATGATTGTGTTGTGAAGTAATTCACAGGAATCAACTAAAATTCATATAAATACAGGTTTAATTCTCAATAGTTGCGAAGATTCAGCTCTTTGAGAGTTTTATTCTCTATTATTGTTATTAATATTACTCATATTCTCAAAAAAAAAGAAAAGTGGACTTCATATGAATACAGGTTTAATTCTCAATAGTTGCGAAGATACAGCTCTTTGAGAGTTTTATTGTCTATTATTGTTATTAATTTTACTCAAATTCTCAAAATAAAAAAGAAACGTGGACTTCAATATACTTGTTAAATCATGAAATAATAATGTAATAATAATAATAATAATTTTTTGTAGTTAAAAAAATACATAAACTTCATATTTGAAATGCAAAAGTCAAAATGGTTTTAATTATAATATAGAATATTAATGTATTTTAAATATCAAAAAATCATTATCCTCTGAAGATCGCTTAACCTACCGAAACTAGTAAGGTGAAAATAAGTAAGTAATAAATAAATAATAAAAAATATATAATAAAGATAAAATACTTGTTAAACATGACATAATAATGTAATAATAATAATAATAATTTTTAGTAGTTAAAAAAATACATAAACTTCATATTTGAAATACAAAAGTCAAAATGGTTTTAATTAGAATATAGAATATTAATGTATTTTAAATATCAAAAAATCATTATCATCTGAAGATGGCATAACCCACCGAAACTAGTAAGGTGAAAATAAGTAAGTAATAAATAAAAAATAAAAAATATATAATAAAGATAAAAATATTGTATTTAAACATACCGGTACGTATGAAATTAAGAAAAAAAACGATATAATTATAATAATGATAATATACTTGTTAGGTACATAAGTTACATAAGCATAATTATGAATATTATTATTAGTATTATTATTTCATGATTTTACAAGTATATTGAAGTCCTTGATTCTATTTTTGAGAATTTGAGTAATATTAATAACAATAATATGATTTTTTTTATTTATCCCATACTATAAAATATATTCTTTCCTTGTGACACACCCTGTATATAATAGCATAGTAGCAAATAGTGGTAGTAGACAATGATGGTTTAAATTTAAGTAAAAATATTTGATAATAATTGAAGAAGTTAACAATTATTATTAAATTAAATAATAAACACTTAACGAATAAATTTTCATAAAAAAGACTGGACGAATCCTCTTAGTAAGTAATAAAATAATATTGGCAATTAAAAATACTGAACCATGTATACCATTGCATACATTAAATATGTATACAATTGTATACATTAAATATGTATACCAAAATACAGGACAAAGCCTATATCAAATGTAACACAGAAAGAGATGTTAAAATTGAACAATAATTGTGATGACTAAAATTGTAAAAAAATATATTGTCGATTATATGATGGTATAAATGTGAATAAAAGTTGCAAAAATATTCCAAATTATATAATAATATGATAATTTAAATGTGAATAGAAATATTTTATGATAATTAAAATAATTAATAATAGTAATAACACTCGTTTTAATTATTTACAGTTTTTGCCTGAAGATGATTCCATGTGGAATCACATGTCAATCAAAATATAAATAATATAAAATCGCAAATATAAATAAAACATAAAAATATTGACAAAAAAATAAGGAAGTACATATTAAACCCCGAACAATAAAAATAACCTTAATATAAGAAACAAGAGAAATCATAAATATATCAAAAAAATATTTTTCTGAAAACACATTTTTTTATGAAAAATGTGTCGTCTTTAGTTGAAGATTCAAGCATTTATTGATAATTAAATAATAAATATGTATAAAAAATAAACATTTTTTATGAAATATGTAATGTCTCCTTTAGTTGAAGATTCAAGTATTTATTGTTATTTAAATAATAAATATATCAAAAATTTGTTTTCGAAAATACAATTTTTTTATGAAAAATTTAATGTCTTCTTTAGTCCAAGATTCAAACATTTATTGTTATACATTGCAGCTTAATTTCTGAAACACATTTTTTTTAAAAACACTTTTATGAAGTAACTACGAAATGTGATTTATGTAAACATAATATTTATAATTGGAGTAAATTCGTTCAGTTTTTTTTTTGTGTTCCCATTGTTACGGCGATATGTGATATATTAAAATAATAATAACAATATTAAAAACTTTTTTCTGAAACCACATTTTTTTACGAAAAATATAACGTTTCTTTCTGAAATACACATTTTTTATGAAAAATGTAATGTCTTCTTTAGTTGAAGATTCAAAGATTTATAGTTAATTAGATAATAAATATATAAAAAATTTGCTTTTGAAAATACACATTTTTTTTTAAATGTAATGTCTTCTTTAGTTCAAGATTCAAGCATTTATTGTTATACAGCTTTATTTCTGAAACCACACAATTTTTTTTATGAAAACATTTTTTTAATGGAGTAACTACGAAATGTGATTTATGTAAACATAATGTTTATAATTGGAGTAAATTATTTCGTTTTTTTTGTGCTCACATTATTTACGGGGATATGTGATATATTAAAATAATAATAAAAATATTAAAAACTTTTTTCTGAAACCACACCTTTTTTACGAAAAATATAACGTTTTGTTTCTGAAATACACATTTTTTATGAAAAATGTAATGTCTTCTTTAGTTGAAGATGCAAGCATTTGTTGTTAATTAAATGATTAATATATCAAATATTTGCTTTCAGAAAATACACCTTTTTTTATGAAAAATGTAATGTCTTCTTTAGTTCAAGATTCAAGCATTTATTGTTATACATTGCCGCTTTATTTCTGAAACCACACAATTTTTTTTATGAAAAGAACTTTTTAATGAAGTAACTAAGAAATGTGATTTATGTAAACATAACGTTTATAATTGGAGTAAATTATTTCAGTTTTTTTTGTGTTCACACTATTTACGGCTATATGTGATATATTAAAATAATAATAAAAATATTAAAAACTTTTTTCTGAAACCACATTTTTTTACAAAAAATATAACGTTTTCTTTCTGAAATACAATTTTTTTACGAACATGTAAGTCTTCTTTTGTTGAACATGCAAACATTTGTTGTTAATTAAATGATAAATATATCAAATATTTGCTTTCAGAAAATACACCTTTTTTTATGAAAAATGTAATGTCTTCTTTAGTTCAAGATTTAAGCATTTATTGTTATACATTGCAGCTTTATTTCTGAAACCACACAATTTTTTTTTATGAAAACATTTTTTTAATGAAGTAACTACGAAATGTGATTTATGTTAACATAATGTTTATAATTGGAGTAAATTATTTCAGTTTTTTTTGTGTTCACACTATTTACGGCTATATGTGATATATTAAAATAATAATAAAAATGTTAAAAACTTTTTTCTGAAACCACATATTTTTTTACGACAAATATAACGTTTTCTTTCTGAAATACACAGTTTTCATGAAAATGTAAGTCTTCTTTTGTTGAACATGCAAACATTAGTTGTTAATTAAATGATAAATATATCAAATATTTGCTTTCAGAAAATACACTTTTTTTATGAAAAATGTAACGCCTTCTTTAGTTGAAGATTCAAGCATTTATTGTTATACATTGCAGCTTTATTTTTGAAACCACACATTTTTTTATTTTTTTTAATGAAGTGACTACGAAATGTGATTTATGTAAAGTAAACATAATGTTTATAATTGGAGTAAATTATTTCAATTTTTTTTATGTTCACATTATTTACGGCATTTGTGATATATTAAAATAATAATAAAAATATAAAAAACTTTTTTCTGGAAACACATATTTTTTACTAAAAATATAACGTTTTCTTTCTGAAATACACATTTTTTATGAACATGTAAGTCTTCTTTTGTTGAAGATGCAAACATTTGTTGTTAATTAAATAATAAGTATATCAAACATTACTTTCTGCAAATATACATTTTTTTAAAGAAAAATGTAATGTCTTCTTTAACTGAAGATTCAAGCATTTATTGTTATACATTGCAGCTTTATTTCTGAAACCACACAATTTTTTTTATGATTTTTTTTTAAATTTAGTAACTATGAAATGTAATTTATATAAACATAATGTTTATAATTGGAGTCAATTATTTCAGTTTTATTGTGTTCACATTATTTACGGCGATATGTGATTTATTAAAATAATAATAAAAATTTTAAAAACTTTTTTCTGAAACCACATATTTTTTTACGAAAAATATAACGTTTTCTTTCTGAAATACACATTTTTTATGAAAATGTAAGTCTTCTTGAGTTGAAGATTCAAGCATTTATAGTTAATTAGATAATAAATATATAAAAAATTTGCTTTTGAAAATACACATTTTTTTTAAATGTAAAGTCATCTTTAGTTCAATATTCAAGCATTTATTGTTATACATAGCAGCTTTATTTTTGAAACCACACAATTTTTTTATGAAAAAAACTTTTTATTGGAGTAACTACGAAATGTGATGTATGTTAACATAATGTTTATAATTGGAGTAAATTATTTCAGTTTTTTTTTGTGTGTTCACATTATTTACGGCGGTATGTGATATATTAAAATAATAATAAATATATTACACACTTTTTTTCTGAAACCACATATTTTTTACGAAAAATATAATGTCTTCTTTCTGAAATACACTTTTTTAATGAAAAATGTAAGTCTTCTTTTGTTGAAGATGCAAACATTTGTAGTTAATTATATGATAAATATATCAAATATTTGCTTTCTGAAAATACCCATTTTTTTAATGAAAACTATAATGTCTTCTTTAGTTGAAGATTGAATCATTTATTGTTATACATTTCAGCTGTATTTCTGTAATATTTCATTAATAAAGAGAGATAAAGTGTTAATTTAAATGCATTGTATTTGTCGATTATTTTTAATCAACTCACTTAATTAATAATTATTATCAAGCCCTTGCTTTCATTATTAATTTGTTAATTATTAATTGGTTTTGATATATTTAAAGTTATTTATATGGGCTTTAACGTTCTTTGTACTTCCCCTACTGAAGTTATTTATTTATTTATATCAATTCTTACTCTGCTGTTATTATAGATACTATTTTTAAACTATTTGTTTCGGTTTATTTTAATTTATTCATTCAACTGTATACAGTACAGAAATAAGCATTGTGGAATCAGATGTGTAGTAGGTTTAAAATTACCTTGTAGTTTCCGTAACGAAGTTATTTATATAAATGATTATTATTGTTCTTATTATGGACATTAGCAATACAATTTTTATATTTGCAGTTCGCCTAACAAAGTGATTTATTTAAATTATTAATATTTTTGATTATTATTTGCTATTTTAAGTACTTACTGGTATTTAATATAAATAATAGTTTCTATATTTTAATTTATTTGTTTCGGTTTATTTTAATTTATTCATTCAATTGTATATTTAGACAGAAATAAGCATTGTGGAATCAGATGTGTAGTAGGTTTAAAATAACTTGTAGTTTCCGTAATGAAGTTATTTATATAAATGATTATTATTGTTTTTATTATGGATATTAGCAATACAATTTTTATATTTGCAGTTCCCCTAACAAAGTAATTTATTTAAATTATTATTTTTGATTATTATTTGCTATTTTAAGTACTTACTGGTATTTAATATAAATAAGGGTTTCTATATTTTAAAGTATTTGTTTCGGTTTATTTTAATTTATTCATTCAACTGTATACAGTACAGAAATAAGCATTGTGGAATCAGATGTGTAGTAGGTTTAAAATTACTTGAAGTTTCCGTAACGAAGTTATTTATATAAATGATTATTATTGTTCTTATTATGGACATCAGAAATATAATTTTTATATTCAGTGTCCCCTAGCAAAGTGATTTATTTAAATTATTATTATTTTTTATTACTATTGGCTATTTTAAGTACTTACTGGTATTTAATATAAAAAATACTATTTAAACTACTATTTATTTAATATAAAAATACTATAATAATAGATAAAATACTAATGATACAAAAATGAAACAGAAATCATCATGATTAATTATTACATAGTGACGGCTTCCTCCATCAACTTTATGATAAAATACTAACAAAAATGATTATTTTTGATATTTACAGTACTATAAATTAATGTGCTTTGGTTTATTTCACGTATTTATCCAAGTCTCGTGAGTTTCAGATGATCTGTACCATCTTTGTTATTTAATAATTAATTACCTTATTTCAATTTGTTTACTATTGTTCTTGTTAGGCATATTACCAAACAATTTATATCCACAGGCAAACTGGTAGTAATAATATTATGATTACCGTAATATTTATGTGCTGTGGAGTATGGGTTGTTAAAAGCTAATATAATTACAAATCTAATATTAGTATGTGCCAATATTTGCCAGAAATTCACGTCGTAAAAGAGGAAAAACTCGAAAACTTCCCATAAACCCCGATTTTAATTCCTGCTAACCATATTCTTTCAACTGCAATATATTATTTCAACTGCAAAACAGAGTAATTTACGCACGTTTGGGCGAACGTGAATTTCGGCACACATAAACCCGTCAGGATTGTTATTGCAGCTTGTGCGTGCGTGTTATTTATAAAGTGGGAGCACATTTATTATCGACTGACCCGTAATTCGAAGTCATGATCACACTCATGTTGTCACAAGTTATTTCGTTTTTCGTCGTTTTCGATATTTGCGAATAGGTCGATGGTGCGCGTACGCGGCAGATTTCCCTGGTGGACTGAGTCGGACGGAAATGGTCCGTTCGGTTTTCTAACTAAAACCGGCGATGTTACAGTTTTCCTTTTTGTCCTTTCGCACACGGCGCCGGCCCTGCCTCCGCGATTTCTATAAATACGCCTCTGGCCGACGGGGGTAACGCGAAAGGTGCAGCTTTGCGCGATGCAATCATCTTAAATTAGCAAAAAGTGAGGGAGAACATTTTTTTTGAGCCAACAAGAGCCAAGCAAAATCTATAAACGAAAACTTTACAGGTGTGATAGAAAACCTTATGACTGCTACAGCAGCGCAAATTGGCAAAACAAATCAAAATTCTTGTGTGTGGCAGGCAAAGTCATCGATAATCCAGCAATCCATAGTGGCAACAGGCGATCATTACTCATAAAGCTACGACACTTTTTCCACAAAAAATAGTTATTTACGATACAAGTCCCCAAAGCACTACTTTACGAAAATGTACCATACAAAGCTTTTTCTTGGGCAACTAATCGTTGATGTGGAATTCAACAGTAACATTTTACTTATTCAATTTTACACACCAATCTCACACCTAATCCCCTCACCGAATCATTTATTACTTTTGCAGTATAACTCTTTCAGGCCTCCTCTTACAGGCCACTTCCTCAAATTTCGAAATTCCGCGCTCAGGATTTTATTTACCGTCTCCTGAAATAGCCCCAGATTCCTGAAATGTGCAGCCGAGGAAGTGACCGCAGCAGGAATCCATCATAAACGCTCTCCTTACTGCAGGAGGCACTCTCGGCTTGCTTGATTAATTTATGGGGCAATAAAGTCGTAGGAAGCTCCCACTATTAATGTTTCAGACGTCCACTATATCGCGCTGCTTCTTTAACGTCTGCCGGAGGACGCCATGTATTAATAGCTTTCCAGATTTTCACGGAATTCAGGTTGATGGATGAGAAAGTCGAGCGCCCTAATTAATTTCTGCACTCCACCAGGAATAATATTTTTGTTATAGTGTTAAGAAATATTATTTAAAGAAATGCAATTACAATCCTTATTTTGTAAAGTAGGAAGAAAACAATAAAAAAGGAATAATATTACTTCAAACATTGCGAAGCATATTTCTTGTGCTTGTTATGATTACGTTGTTTCGTTTGAAATAGTTTTTGCACTGCATTAGAAGTAATAATTGAAACAATAAAAAATGTATTTGTACAAGCAAGTGGTTAAGGATTGAAACGGATCCTTAGCCATTTGCTTGTACAAATACATTTTTTCTTGAATAAAGAATAGATGTACTGCATGAGAGGTAATAATTGAAATCAGAAAACATTGTGTATAAAACTGCATTTCGGCTGAAACAAAGCCTTTGTATCTATCATACATAAACCCCTAAAAACATAAACATTTCAGAAGATGGAAAAAAAAACATTGCACGAACTTCACAAAATCCCCAAAACGTGAAAATCACCAAAAATGTCAGATATCCATCCCACATGCTAAAATAAAACTTTATAAAACAATCGCAATCGAATTCTTAATATTAATAACACTAATGAATTACATTACAATTACACATACATGAAAAATCAATGCCCAAAATGTAAAAAAAAATCATTACAGATTACCACTTTTTTTTAGTACTCATCAATTAATTTTTGAGATGATAAAAATCAAATTTTGTCAACACGATTATTTACTCAAAAGCATAGAGGCATTTTGGGTTGACGTTTGACATTTTTAACCATTTTGCAATGCTTATTACATATTGATTGAAAATGGTCGAACTGTAAATTGCTTTTTCTATAAACAAAATTCCAAAAATGAGAAAGATATGTGAAAAACCGTATGATGTAAGTTATAGATAATTGAAAATTTGATACATTTTGCAGAAACTACATTTTTTATACTAATAAAGGTTTATGTAGGCATTCTTATTTTCACAAGAAATGTAATATTTACTATCGCCAGCAAATAAAATGCATTAATAAGTATTAAAAAAACTGGATTTTATGATATATTTCAATGACTTTTCAAAATTTAGATACGTGAAAAATCTTTCAATGAATGTTATAGTTAGTTGAAAATTTCCCACATTTTGCAGAAACCAAATTTTGTATACTACTGAAGATATTATTTATAAGTATTAAAAAATACACAAATTAAAAATTTGCCAAAAATAGATAAATACCTGAAAAATCTTTCAATGACTGTTATATAATAGATAACTGAAAATTTCCCACATTCTTCAGAGACCAAATTTTTATACTACTTAAGGTTTATGTAGGAATTTCACAAGAAATATAATATTTACTGTTCATCAAAAACTAATGATCGTAATCAAATAAATGTTATTTATAAGTATTAAAAAAAGATGGATTTGATGATATATTTCAAAGACTTGAAAGTTTTCCAAAAAATAGATAGATACTAGAAAAATCTTTCAATGAATGTTATAGATGATTGAAAATTTCCCACATTTTGCAGAAACCAAATTTTTATACTACTGAATGTTTTAGGAATTTCCACATGAAATTTAATGTTTACTGTTCATTAAAAACTAATGATCGTAATCAAATAAAACTTATTTATAAGTATTAAAAAAAAACTGGATTTGATGACATATTTCAATGACTTTTTCCAAAAAAACAGATAGATACGTGAAAAATCTTGAAAATTTCTCATATTTTGCGGAAACCAAATTTTTATACTACTCAAGGTTTATGTTTTAGGAATTTTCACATGAAATTTAATATTTATTGTTGATCAAAAACTAATGATCGAAATCAAATAAAATTTATTTATAAGTATTAAAAAAACTGGATTTGATGATATATTTCAAAGACTTGAAAATTTTCCAAAAAATAGATAGATACGTGAAAAATCTTTCAATGAATGTTATAGAATAGATAACTGAAAATTTCCCACATTTTGCAGACACAACATTTTTATACTACTGAAGGTTTATGTTTTAGGAATTTCCACATGAAATTTAATATTAACTGTTCATCAAAAACTAGTGATCGTAATCAAATAAAATTTATTTGTATGTATTAAAAAAAACAACTGGATTTGATGATACATTTTAATGAATTTTCAAAATTTTCAAAAAAATAGATAGATACGTGAAAAATCTTTCAATGAATGTTATAGATAATTGAAGATTTCCCACATTTGACAGAAACCATTTTTTTATACTGCTGAAGGTTTATGTTTTAGGAATTTTCACATGAAATTTCATATTTACTATTCAACAAAAACTAATGAACTAATGAAAATTATTTATAAGTATTAAAAAACAATTGGATTTGATGATATATTTTAATGAATTTTCAAAATTTGCCAAAAAATAGATAGATACGTGACAAATCTTTCAATGAATGTTATAGATAATTGAAAATTTCCCACATTTTCCACAAACCAAATTTGTATACTACCGAAGGTTTATGTTTTAGGAATTTACACATGAAATTTAATATTTACTGTTCATCAAAAACTAATGATAGAAATGAAATAAAATTTATTTATAAGTACATATTAAAAAATGTCTGGATTTGATGATATATTTCAATGACTTTTCAAATTTTTCCAAAAAATAGATAGATACGTGAAAAATCTTTCAATGAATATCATAGATAATTGAAAATTTCCCACATTTGGCAGAAATAAAATGTTTATTCTACTGAAAGTTTGTGTTTAAGGAGTTTTCACATGAAATTTAATATTTACTGTTCATCAAAAACTAATGATCGTAATCAAATAAAATGTATATATAAGTATTAAAAAACTGGATTTGATATATTTTAATGACTTTTCAAATTTTTTCAAAAAATAGATAGATACGTGAAAAATCTGTCAATGAATGTTATAGATAATAGAAAATTTCCCACATTTGGCAGAAACCAAATTTTTATACTACTGAAGGTTTACGCTTCAGGAATTTTCACATGAAATTTAGTATTTACTGTTCATCAAAAACTTTATCGGAATCAAATAAAATTTATTTATAAGTATTAAAAAAACCTGGATTTGATGATATATTTCAAAGACTTTTAAATTTTTTCCAAAAATACAGATTGTTAAGTGAAAAATCTTTCAATGAATGTTACAGATAGTTGAAAATGTCCCACATTTTGCAGAAACTAAATTTTTTATACTACTGAAGGTTTATGTTTTAGGAATTTTCACATGAAATTTCATATTTACTGTTCATCAAAAACTAATGATCGGAATCAAGTAAAATTTATTTATAAGTATTAAAAAAAATGGAATTGATGATAAATTTTAATAAATTTTCAAAATTTGCCAATAAATAGATAAATACGTGAAAAATCTTTCAATGAATCTTATAGGTAATTGAATATTTCCCACATTTTGCAGAAACAAAAATTTAATACTACTGAAGGTTTCTGTTTTAGGAATTTTCACATGAAATTTCATATTTACTGTTCATCAAAAACTAGTGATCGTAATCAAATCAAATTTATTTATAAGTATTAAAAAAACTGGATTTAATTATATATTTCAGTGAGTTTTCAGTACTTTTCAAAAAATAGATAGATACGTGAAAAATCTTTCAATGAATGTTATAGAAAATTGAAAACTTCAGTATTACTGTAAAAAAAAAATTCTACCGAAGTTAATGGAGAAGTTTAATCCAATTTACCTTGTACTGTTCATATAGTTTATGTTGTAGTATTTAAAAAAAATAGGATTGGCGAAAAATCCATCAGTGAATGTTATACAAAATTTAAAACTTCATTATTTTTGTAAAAATAAAAAATTTATACTACCGAAGTTGATGGAGAATTCGAATTAAATATTTGTTATTGATTTATTTATAATCAGATCCTTATTCTACTCGTAGGGTGTTAAGTATATTTAGTTATTACTTTTTATTTAATTCATATAGTAGTATTTACCAAAATAGAGATAGATACAAGAAATATTCTTTAGTGATTGTTAAAGAAAATTAAAAATTTAATTATTTTTGTAAAAATAAACATATGTACTATACTATACTATGCTACACTATACTATACTATCGAACTTTATGGAAAATTAAATTTAGTTGTTACTGTTCCTCAAAATCAAATGATATTAAGTTATCGGCACTAAAGTAATCTATAGTTGTATAATTAAGTGCAAATTCGGCTGCCTATAGATTTTAATATTATCATTATTTTACAAATTATATATATAAATTATTATAAATTATAATATAATTATAACATAATAATTTAATATAATTATTATTATTTGGTAATGGCCATGGGCAATATGGTCAGAACATATTACTATTATTATTATTATTATCTAAGACACGATATTGGTATCCTGTACCATTATGTAGTTGAAGAAAAAAATCTGGATTTGATAAAGTTTTGGAAATTATGGAAACCAAAAGTGGATAATGCAGTTTCTTAGTATTTTCTAAAATATGACCAATGTATAAAAAATTGTATTTTTGAAACAAACTGCTTACTGTTTTATAGATACAAATTTACTAGAATTTCTACAGCACTTAAAGAATTTCATTAGGTTACATAAAAATATATTTGTAATGATTACTAACTTATTATTTTAAGGCATTTTCTGTAGTTTGTATAGCATTTTCAATCATTTTGAGACTTGGATTAACGCAGAAATGTAATACTTTTGTTTTAAATTGATTCATGTTGATTACATTTTACTTCTTGCATACAAATTTCATTAAAAAAAAGTAAAAACAAATCATAGTTATAATTAAATTTAAAGTTTTATCCATGTTACCAGTTAATTGTATTTAAGGTTGTTATATTGAGTAATAATAAAACAAATAATATAAATATATAATTTTAACTAAATCTACAAACACACATCTGTAACTTTCAAAATTCAAATTAAAAACAAATATTTATCATCAAGATAAGATCATGATATACATATTAATATACATATCATGCCTCTGAAGATGTTTTTTTTAATCGAAATTAGTCAGGCGAAATAAATAATAAATAATGAATAAAAATAAAAAATAAATATTACTTACCAGTAAGTGCCCAATATAACAACCTTAAATAGTTATAATTATTGCACTATTATTTTATAACATTTATTTTTATTATAAATGGTTACTAATGGAAATGGTTACTAATGGAAATCTTATAACAAAAACTGCGGTTGAAAAATTGATAGAGCTTGACTTTCGGCTAAAAATTTGCCGGATTTTGACATTTACGTTTAAAAACTTTAAAAGATTTGATCTTTTCCAATTGAAAATAGGAACATTTGATACCTAATGACTATTAATTGTGACCTTACAATGTTGACCTTCAAATTATTACTCTCTACTGAAAATTGAAGTCAATTTTTTGGACCTTGTTGTTTTGAGGATAAAATTATTACTCTATTTATTATTTATTTCATTATTACATTTGAACGTTATGACGTTATGAGTTAACTTCGCATTTCTCAATTTTTCATAAATCCATATCGATCATAAAATAGTTGCTATTGATACCTATCGAAAAATAATCTATATAATCTATAAACTAAATAAAACAATAAACTAATTATGACCTTATAATTTTGACCATAAAATTACTACCATAATGATTACTAACTTATTATTTTAGGGCATTTTCTGTAGTTTCTACAGCATTTTTAATCATTTTGAGGCTTGGATTAACGTAGATACGCTAATAACGATCTATCGAAAATTATTCACAATTTTTTTGACCTTGTCATTTTGAGGATAAATTTATGACTATTATTTTCTATCTAATTATTATTTATTTGAACGTCATTAGTAAACTTCGCATTTCCCAATTTTTCGTAAACGCAAAGCATGACTTTGATGGATGGTCACGCCTCGTGCTCCTTTCCCCCTCCCCACTGGAAGTGTTAATTGGCACCATTTCAGCGTCGCGACGCTCCAAAATAAACACGGCGACGTCTTCTGCGTCGTTTTTCCGGTATTTACTCACCCCACTGCGCCGTTCGCAAGCATCTGCGATTCCCTGTCGAGGATCTCCCTGATGTTCTTCTCGGAGTAAAGGCCGATGGGCGAGTTGAACTGCTTGTTCACCAGTTTCGGTTGCTGTCCCGACATCTTCTTGTCTTTTTCTTCGCTCACTGTGCGGCAGGAGTTCGTTTACTATTTATTATCGTCTTCTAATCTGGAAACAGACAATTCGGTAAATAAATTAGTAACAGTTTCTAAAGTACCGTTTTGCTTTTCGAAAATGTCACGAAATGTCATGTCAAATGTCGAAAAGCGTTCAAGTAAGAGATATAGGCAGTAAAGTGATCTATTATTGCACGACTTCATGCAAATTGGGCTGCCTATAGATAGCTTCATAAATATAGTTTATTTTAATATTATCATTTTTTTTAATCATTGTTTGGCAATGGCCATGGACCATACATCTAGAACATATAACTATTATTATTATTATCTAAGATAATGCGATATTGTTATCTTTTACCATTATGTAAAGTTGATCAAATGTTTCAGTCAAGTTTTCTAATAAAGTTAATGACAATTTGTATTCCGCGTGCTATTTTTCTTTCATTTTCAAACCTACTATATTCTATAAGCTACCATACCGTGGATATTCCTACTGCCAAAATTTTCGCAGAATACATTAAACTTTAAGTAAGTTTTGTAAGTTTGACTTTTATCTTACACTTTTACTTAAAACTTAGACTAGAGAAAGAACATGTTTTAGTTGTATTTTAATAGCAATTATTTTGTATATCATTGTTTTTAGATTATTCGGTATATTTACCGATTATTCGTTAATTAACATTTTGAGTCAGTATTATGAGTCAGTATTGAGATGTATGCAGGTATGAGATAGATATGAAGGTATGAAAGTATGAGATAGATATGAAGGTATGAAAGTATAAGATAGATATGAAGGTATGAAGGTATGAGATAGATATGAAGGTATGAAGGTTTGATATAGATATGAAGGTATGCAGGTGTATGTATGACGTGAAATGAATGATCATAGTTAGATGAAAATTTTATATTGCCCTGATCACTTTTGGAGGTATGAGATAGATATGAAGATATGAAGGTATGAGATAGATGTGAAGGTATGAAGGTATGAGATAGATATGAAGGTATGCAAGTATGAGATAGATATGAAGGTATGAAGGTATGAGATAGATATGAAGATATGAAGGTATGAGATATATATGAAGGTATGGAAGTATGAGATAGATATGAAGGTATGAAAGTATAAGATAGATATGAAGGTATGAAGGTATGAGATAGATATGAAGGTATGAAGGTTTGATATAGATATGAAGGTATGAAGGTGTATGTATGACGTGAAATGAATGAACATAGTTAGATGAAAATTTTATATTGCCCTGATCACTTTTGGAGGTATGAGATAGATATGAAGATATGAAGGTATGAGATAGATATGAAGGTATGAAGGTATGAGATAGATATGAAGGTATGCAAGTATGAGATAGATATGAAGGTATGAAGGTATGAGATAGATATGAAGATATGAAGGTATGAGATATATATGAAGGTATGGAAGTATGAGATAGATATGAAGGTATGAAAGTATAAGATAGATATGAAGGTATGAAGGTATGAGATAGATATGAAGGTATGAAGGTTTGATATAGATATGAAGGTATGAAGGTGTATGTATGACGTGAAATGAATGATCATAGTTAGATGAAAATTTTATATTGCCCTGATCACTTTTGGAGGTATGAGATAGATATGAAGATATGAAGGTATGAGATAGATATGAAGGTATGAAGGTTTGAGATAGATATGAAGGTATGAAGGTATGAAGGTGTATGTGTGACGTGAAATGAATGATCATAGTTAGATGAAAATTTTATATTGCCCTGATCACTTTAGGAACTTTGAACACTTTGGAAACGATTTCAAAAATATGATAACGATAATAAAAGAAAATCTTTTTTTCAAATTCTTCTGTAATATTGATCATTTTCAAGTTGATCTTACAAAACCTTCAATCCAATATTATTTATACATTATTAGTTAATTTATAAAAAAAATCTGTGCATAAGTAATAATAAATAAATTTAATACCATTAAACCTTTATTATTATTATTCCAAACATCACTCGATAGTAAACACAATGAAATATTTTATTACTAAGCACAATGCTATTTGATTGTACAACATATTATTGGCAGGACTTGAGAATGCTTGTCCCCTGCACTTTTTCTCTACTTGTGCCAGCAAATAGTTTTCCCGAATGTTCACAGAGTAATGTAACACATTTCGACACTGTGAACAAAATATGTATCAATTTTTTGAAGAAAATTAAATTGTATTCATGCAATAAATTTAAGAACATTTTATTTTGACACGTGGAAGATTCATCAATCAATTATTCAGTAATCAAAATTCAATTGAGAAATTTTGATTGCTTTAAAGTTATAAGATTCAATTCAAATTCAATTCAATTCAAATATATTTATTTCTATATGTATATCTATATTCGTTCTATTTTAATCATTTTTTTCAGTTCAATTTAAAAATATTTATTTCTATATGTATATCTATATTCGTTCTATTTTAATCATTTTTTTCAGTTCAATTTAAAAATATTTATTTCTATAGGTATGTATATCTATATTCGGTCAATTTAAATCATTTTTTTTTAAGAAATGAAAGTATATGCGTGCAATAAATTGAGAAACACTTTTATGTACATCTGAGATTAGGTATTTTGACAATTGTGGAAGATTCATCAAGCAATCATTCAGCAATCAAAATTCAATTGACAAATTTTGATTGCTTAAAAGCACAACAATCACAACATAATAAAACTATTCAATTTTAATTCTGTTTTTTTATGTTTTTACTGGTAGCAATAAAATTTTATTTTTATATTATTTTATTTATTTATTTTTGCCTAACTAGTTTCGTCATTGTGCACATATTCGAAGGCATACATTTTTCGTTGATTATGTGTATTTTTTTAAATTTTCTAAATTTTCTAAATTTTCTGATATTTTGCAGTTATTATGCACAATGTGCACATCTATGGAGGCATACATTTTTGGTTGATAAAGTGTTTTTTTTAGATTTTCTAAATTTTCTGATATTTCGCAGTTATTAGAAAATTAGAAAAATAAATTAAAAATAGAAAAGTGACAAAAAGAAAGATTTGTAATACCTCCAACATTATCAAACAAACATTTATAGGCAATAATAAATAAATAAAATAATATAAATATAAAATTCAATTGCTACCAGTAAGTATTTCAAAATAAAAACAAACTTAAAATAAATAACAACTGGTATCATGAATAAAAACTTAATAGAAATAAAAATATTCAAATCCATCGTGCTTGAATTTGTTTGAATCGACTTAAACCACTGACATTTTTGGTGTTTTATTGGTTTCACGACTTTTTTGGTAGTTATTGGTGGTTATTTTCTGATAATCTAAAAACCGTAATCACATACAGGGTGGCCCAATAACTTAGCAACGTTTCATCTGATCCCCAAAACTGATTTGTTAAGCCCACATGAAGCAGATTCCAAATATGAAATAATATACAGAGTGTTCCATTTAAAAATGAGATCAAATATTGTGTCCCGGATTAATGGTACACTCTGTATACTCTTTAATTTTTGGAATCTGATTCACGTGGGCTTCACAAATCATTTGTATTTTTAAATGTTTTACACAACTAATTACATAATAAAAATATTAAAATTCAATGTGCTACAATTTTTGTGGATCTACAAAATACTGAACTTTTTTGTTTCTTTAGTAGTTTACGGATATTTTGATAGTTTTACGGTTACTTTCTAATTACATATCCGGAATTGTAATCACAAATAATTAAGGAAATTTTATGAAACTTGTAGAAATATGCAACAATTCTACAAAATACGAAAAATCGGGGAATTTTCATTAAGTTGTTTAACATAAAACCGATTACATAAGAAAAATACAAATACATATTCAAATTCAACGATTTTTTACGTTTTGCGAGTTCTGATTTTTTTTTTTAACAAAGATTTCACTGTTCGATTGAATATTTGATAATTATAGCCATAATTTTGATATTTTGTTGATTTTTTACTGAAATTTCCACACATATACACATTGATTCGCAAAATAAACTGAAAAATGTAAAAATCTTTGATAATTTCAAAAATTTCATGAATTAATACAGAAAACCAGCGAAATGTTCATTTTTCGGCGGTTTTCTGAAACTTTTTAATGAAATTTTTGATGAATAATTAATGAAAAATCACAAATAATTGAGAAAATTTCATGAAACGTGCAGAAATTTAGAACAATTTTATAACAGTTGATTGTATTGCAGTAAATATTTGGGAGTTCTAGTCATAATATTAGAATTTTGTTGATTTTGTACTAAAATTTGCACACCTACATACATTTATTCATAAAACAAACGCAAAAATCATAAAAAATCTTGGAGGGTTGCAGAAATTTTATAATAAAATTACAAAAGAACGACGAAAAAACAACAAACTTAAGAACAAGTTAATAGAAATCACAAGTAATTGAGAATTTATTGAATGTGCAGAAATTTTAAATAATCATACAATAATATGTTGTATTACTGTTCATTTCTGAATATTTGGGAATTCAAGCCACAATTTTAGGATTTTGCTGATTTTGTACTAAATTTGCATATGCACATATATACACACCACGCATATACAAATATACACACATGAACAAACAAACATGCAACCAACGAAACAAATAAATATACAAACATACGTAAAATTTATTCAATTTAAAAATATTTATTTCTATATGTAAGTAATAATTTTTATTTTTGGCCTTGACTTTTCTGTCTGTTTATCACTATAATAACAATAATAATAATAATGATAATAATAACAATAACAATATATATATATATATATATTGGGTTGTGTTGGGGATTGCTCTATGGCGATGGTAATAAGCCACAACAGTAGAAATAGGCTGTCGTTAAATAAGCAAATAATAATAGTATAATAATATGTAGAAATACATTTTTCTCATTTTTTAACAATAGGAGTAACATATTACGAAGTCACTGCTGTGACAATAATAATAAAAAATTTTGGCGTAGACTTTTCTGTCTTTCTACCACTATAATAATAACAATAATAATGATGATAATAATAACAATGACAATATTTTTCTTTTTTTTTAAATATAATTTGAAAATGGGGATGAATTGTACTATCAGGTTGGGTTGTGTAGTGGATTGCTCTTTGGCGATGTTAATAAGCCATAACAGTAGAAATAGGCTGTTGTTAAATAAGCAAATAATAATTGTATAATAATAATAATATGTACAAATACATTTTTCTCATTTTTTAACAATAGGAGTAACATATTACGAAGTCACTGCTGTGACAATAATAATAATCATTTTTTGGCGTAGACTTTTCTGTCTTTCTACCACTATAATAATAACAATAATAATAATGATGATAATAATAACAATGACAATTTTTTTTAATTGTGAAAATGGGGATGAATTCTACTCTCAGGTTGGGTTGTGTTGTGGATTGCTCTTTGGCGATGGTAATAAGCCACAACAGTAGAAATAGGCTGTCGTTAAATAAGCAAATAATAATTGTAAATAATAATAATATGTACAAATACATTCTATTTTATTAACAATAGGAGTAACATATTACGAAGTCACTGCTGCAGGTAACTTAATTAATTACCCCACATAACGCACGAGCTCAGCTCCTTGGCGCGCAGACAAAAAAGTATTGTAAATACACTGACTCACGGTTATTCAATTTAGAACAAACGACTCAGACGTTCGGGCAATTGAAACGTAAAGCAAAAATAGCGCTGCATCTATTACTCACTTCGTTGGTTCACTTGCCAATCCCATTGTTTGTTTATCAGCGATCGCTCGAATTTTTGAGCAGGACAAAGCCGTATAGAGTTACTTCGGCGCGTTATTTCTGTGCGCGTTATTTTGGAAAAATTATGAGCACCGCGATGACGGTCCAAAGGTGACGCCGTCACCAGGGATTTTAATAGAACGCTTTTATTGCCCAAGAGGTTTACAGCTGCTTTCCCAAAATCTGGACCCTCCTTGTGATAAATCATAAGCGCCCGAGAGAAAACCATCTTACGGGCGTAATTGTTATGCTTGGCCTCATCACGTGTTTGTCAATAAAATTGCGCATTTATGCGCGACATAATTACGCGTTCGGTCAGCCGAAATAGAAACGCGTTATCGTCTGGTAACGGGGCCATAAATTTTATTGCGTAAACATTGCCCACCTTTAAGTTAACTTTTACACAAATATTAAAGTTTTAAGTGTCGCACATGTATCACTTTAATTTATATAATTGGACGGTTTAGAGATAGCCAGGTATTTGGTCCGTAGCCACGTAAAAAGTAAATTGTTTATTTTTGGCAAACTTAAGTTATAAATAAAATAAATAAATTAAAAATTGATCGAATTGATAATATTTGATCAATTGATAATTAAAAAAAAAAAGAGTAATGTGTATACAATGACCCACAATTAGTATATTCATCAAAATATCCAGGCAGGTGAATTCAGGCAATTCTCTAATTACGTTAAAACGCTTCAGGCATAAGAATACCTGTGGACAAGTATCGTTATGGACAAGTATTTTGTATAGTTCCTTCTTTGTATTGCTCCTATGCTCCTAACATACATACATACATGCTGCTATAGACAACAAAATTTGGAGGAAATTTGGAAAATTTTAATATCTGCTTCAGCGAGCATCGAACCTATGACCATGGATTAGAAGTAAATGCTCCTATATAATCTTTGTTCAATATAATTGAAATTATTATTTTTAGCACGTTCCACTAATTACTTCTCTACTTAAGGCGGAAAGACCACATAGGTCGAAGCCTAATAAAGATTGTCTACTACTACTACTACTTCTCTACATATTACATTGTAATTCTTTCTATATTTTTACTTTGTACGACTTGTGTAAGTCGTGTAACGACACCACATATATAAACGTTTATATTCTATTACATGTAAACATTTATCTCGATTTTTCTTGTTAATTTAAGGCCTGCAATCTATTGAACACCACTTCTTACGATAAACAATTTAGAGAGCGGGTTATTTTTGTGCTGGACAAAATCCGATCCAATCCTCCGTCTAAAAATACTGGATTTTTCCGCGATCCGCATGGAAACTCGCTTCTAATAATGTGAAAACGCTGCGAAATCTCTTTGTCTCGGTGGCCGACGTCTCGCGATGCCAAGCATTTCCACGTGCACACGTCACTGAAAATGAGTTATGGAAGTGCGTGGGACGTGGCTATGAAATACGTAAGGAAGGAGTTATTGTGCTTATAAAATATAAGTTTCCTCCAAACGAATAATAGTTTCATAATTTATTTCTGAAAAAGATTCAATAGATACCATTAATTAGACGAAACCATTCCAATAAACAAATACGTCTGGCCGAGCAATTTATTGCTTATCTGTCATTGTAATTTCTGAAAATTTATCTGACGGATATTTTGAAATTTTTATGCCTAAAGATAATTGCTTTGAAAATTTGACAGAGGGAAAGTCCTAAATAACTGAGAAAATCGAGCTATTAACTTTCCAAATTGACAAGAATATCTTAGCTGACATTCAAATTTTTGAAAATTTATCTGAAGGATATTTTTAAAATGTTATGCCAGATTTGCATACAGTATGCCTGAAGATAATTCTTCTGAAAATTTGAAAGACAACATGTCTTAAATAAGTGAGATAATTGTGTAGTTAACTTTCCAAATTAGCAAGTATCGGCTATGTGACACTGAAATTCCTGAAAATTTATCTAGCGGATATTTTGAAAATTTCATGCCAGATTTGCATACAGTATGCCTAAAGATAATTCCTGTGAAAATTTGAAAGACAGCATGTCTTAAATAAGTGGGAAAATTGCGTACTTAACTTTTCAAATTAGCAAGTATCGGTTATGTGACACTGAAATTCCTGAAAATTTATCTAGCGGAATTTTAGAAAATTTTATACCAGATTTGCATACAGTATGCCTAAAGATATTTCCTCTGAAAATTTGACAGAGAGGATGTCCTAAATAAGTGAGAAAATCGAGCTATTAACTTTCCAAATTGACAAGTATCGCTTATCTGTCATGATAATTTCTGAATATTTATCTGAAGGATATTTTGAAAATTTCATGCCATATTTGCATACAGTATGCCTGTAAAATGCCTAAAATTTGAAAGATAGCATGTCTTAAATAAGTGAGAAAATTGCGTACTTAACTTTCGAAATTAGCAAGTATCGGTTATGTGACACTGAAATCCCCGAAAATTTATCTAGCGGATATTTTCAAAATTTTATGCCAGATTTGCATACAGTATGCCTGAAGATAATTCCTCCGAAAATTTAACAGAGACAATGTCCTAAATAAATGAGAAAATCGAATCTTTAACTTTCCAAATTAACAAGTATCGCTTTTCTATCATTGTAATTTATGAAATTTATCTGATGGATATTTAGAAAATTTTATGCCAGATTTGCATATAGTATGCCTGAAGATATTTCCTCTGAAAATTTAACACAAAGGAATGTCCTAAATAAATGAGAAAATCGAGCTATTAACTTTCCAAATTGACCAGAATCGCTTATCTGTCATTGTAGTTTCTGAAAATTTATTTGACGGATATTTTGAAATTTTTATGCCAGATGTGCATATAGTATGCCTAAAGATAATTGCTTTGAAAATTTGACACAGGGAATGTCCTAAAGAACTGAGAAAATCGAGCTATTAACTTTCCAAATTGACAAGAATATCATAGCTGACATTAAAATTTCTGAAAATTTATCTGAAGGATATTTTTAAAATGTTATGCCAGATTTATATACAGTATGCCTGAAGATAATTCCTGTGAAAATTTGAAAGACAGCATGTCTTAAATAAGTGAGAAAATTGCGTACTTAACTTTCCAAATTAGCAAGTATCGGTTATGTGACCCTGAAATTCCTGAAAATTTATCTAGCTGATATTTTGAAAATTTTATGTCAGATATGCATACAGTATGCCTGAATATAATTCCTTTGAAAATTTGAAAGACAGCATGTCTTAAATAAGTGAGAAAATTGCGTACTTAACTTTCGAAATTGACAAAAATCACTTATCTGTGATTGTATTTCTGAAAATTTAGCTGACTGATATTTTAAAAATATTATGCCAGACTTGCATACAGTATGCCTGAAGATAATTCCTCTGAAAATTTGAAAGACAGCATATCTTAAATATGTGAGAAAATTGCGTACTTAACTTTCCAAATTAGCAAGTATCGGCTATGTGACACTGAAATTCCTGAAAATTTATCTAGCGACTAGATACAGTATGCCTGAAGATAATTCCTCTGAAAATTTGAAAGACAGCATGTCTTAAATAAGTGAGAAAATTGCGTACTTAACTTTCCAAATTAGCAAGTATCGGTTATGTGACACTGAAATTCCTGAAAATTTATCTGGCGGATATTTTGAAAATTTAATGCCAGATTTGCACACAGTATGCCTGAAGATAATTCCTCTGAATATTTGAAAGACAGCATATCTTAAATAAGTGAGAAAATTGCGTACTTAACTTTCCAAATTAGCAAGTATCGGTTATGTGACACTGAAATTCCTGAAAATTTATCTAGCGGATATTTTGAAAATTTCATGCCAGATTGGCATACATTATGCGTGAAGATAATTCTTCTGAAAATTTGAAAGACAGCATGTCTTAAATAAGTGAGAAAATTGCGAACTTAACTTTCGAAATTGACAAGAATCACTTATTTGTCATTGTATTTCTGAAAATATATCTGACTGATATTTTAAAAATATTATGCCAGACTTGCATACAGTATTCCTGAAGATAATTCCTCTGAATATTTGACAGTGAGCATGTCTTAAATAAGTAAGAAAATTGCGTAGTTAACTTTCCAAATTAGCAAGTATCGGTTATCTGATACTGAAATTCCTGAAAATTTATCTAGCGGAAATTTTGAAAATTTCATGCCATATTTGCATACAGTATGCCTGAAGGCAATTCTTCTGAAAATTTGAAAGACAGCATGTCTTAAATAAGTGAGAAAATTGCGTACTTAACTTTCCAAATTAGCAAGTATCGGTTATGTGACACTGAAATTCCTGAAAAATTATCAAGCGGATATTTTGAGAATTTTATGCCAGATTTGCATACAGTATGCCTGAAGATAATTCCTCTGAAAATTTGAAAGACAGCATGTCTTAAATAAGTGAGAAAATTGCGTACTTAACTTTCGATATTGACAAGAATCATTTATCTGTGATTGTATTTCTGAAAAATTATCTCACTGATATTTTAAAAATATTATGCCAGACTTGCATTTTTTCTTTTGAAATTTTTTTGAATCACTCGATATAACAAAAAAACTTGGTCATAGATAGGTACTATAAAAAAATAGGATTTGAAATTTAAAGCTGAAAGATAATTTTTGCTTTATAATTCAATAAATATAAAAAAGATTAATTTGTATAGATTTAAATGTTTTCAATCGACGTGACAATAAAAAAACTCGAATAACTCAAAAATATCGAAACTGTTTAGGTCCATCTTTTATGTTAAATATGATAGGTCATAGATTTTGCATTTTTCATGTATGTGCTTTAGAAATACAATAAGTCAGTATTGTTATGGCAAAACATGTTATCTGCCATTTTTGTTATTTTGCAGGAGAAACAAAAGAGTTTTATATTTATAAATGTGAATCTAGATTAGCATGTATCATTGCCATAGTTATGTATAATAGAAAGGTACAATACCACACTAAACCCTTTGATGAACTTAAAGTATACTTTATTTGTGGCCATTTAAAGCTAAAAAGTGAATTTTGAAAAAAATGGCAGATAGCATGTTTTACCATCACTACTGAAGTATTCTGTGTACTTCACTAGTATACTTCTACTACTGACTGGTAATTATAATTCAAAGGTACAATACAACACTAAACCCTTTGATCAACTTAAAGTATACTTTATTTGTGGCAGTTTAAAGCCAAAAAGTGAATTTTGAAAAAAAAGGCAGATAGCATGTTTTACCATAACACTACTGAAGTATACTGTATACTTCACTAGAATACTTCTACTACTGACTGGTAATTATAATTCAAAGGTACAATACAACACTAAACCCTTTGATCAACTTAAAGTATACTTTATTTGTGGCCGTTTAAAGCCAAAAAGTGAATTTTGAAAAAAAAATGGCAGATAGCATGTTTTACCATAACACTACTGAAGTATACTGTATACATCACTAGAATACTTCTACTACTGACTGGTAATTATAATTCAAAGATACAATACAACACTAAACCTTTTGATCAACTTAAAGTATACTTTATTTGTGGCAGTTTAAAGCCAAAAAGTGAATAAGGGAAGTGAATTTTGAAAAAAAAATGGCAGATAGCATGGTTTACCATAACACTACTGAAGTATATTGTATTCTTCAGTAGTATACTTCTACTACTGTCTGTTAATACTCTCTAGTCAGGGATACCTACATAATTAGAGACATTTAATAATAATAATAATAATAATAATAATAATGATAATACTAATAATAATAACAGGCGGAAAGACCCCTGATGGGGTCGATAGCCCAATAAAGATCGATTATATATATAATAATAATAATAATAATTTATTGATGTTTCTGACACTAGTATGTCTTACACGGGTCAAATTAAATTACACATCGAAAACAAATCAAAACGGTCATACAAGCATTTATTATTTTTTATCAGAGAAAAAGTTAGGTTGTGCAGTTTCGGCAATCGGAGGCTTAACTTACAAGAACACCACTTAGGCATAATGGGTTTGCTGAAGACATATTATATTATATATTATCTTATAGCTTATATTATCTCGATTGGTCCCTATGGCATATCGAGTTTAGGCTCCGACTTTTAATTTGCAGTCTCAGATATGACTCCCACCCAGGGCTTTATTAAAATAAATAATTTCCATTTGTTGTGTAAAATTTAAAACTTTTGAAATATTTATCCCCAAAATATAATAATAATAATAATAATAATAATAATAATAATAATAATATTAAATTGATATTTCTGATAATTAATAGTGATTAGGCGGCTGACTGAGATTAGGCTGCTCATTTAGGCTTGAGCATACACTTTTTGTTCTATTATTATGTTCTTTATTAACTTTTTGTTAGCCATGGGCACAGTATTAAAATTATAAATTTCCCTCTTTTGTATTATTTTTGTTATAAAATTTTGAAAGCCAGATGCTGTGATCTAAAAGATAATCGATTATTTGAGGTTCTATACAATGCATTACATGATGATATGATGTAGTAATTTGTTGTTAATCAAAACTTGATATGATACATATAGTTAAGCATTTCTCACACTCTTCATATATCCAATTGCCTGTCATCTGGCGCACTTATCGTTAGTTCGAGTTAAACGCATGAATTAAGTGTAAAATTAGTTTAAACGAGCTGGAAATTGCGTAAGCCTGCTTGTGCTGTTACTAGTGCGTAAAACGCATTTATTCTCACGCCCCGTGCTATTCCTGTGATCGCGCCGTTTTAAAATTAGCAAAATTAAACCGTGTTTGCGGGGCGCATTGCGAATTTGTTTACGTCCGCGTGTTGACAAACACACACTTTCAAAAGAGCAAGGGCCCCAGAGGCCCCAAAGTACCTGGTAATATCGCAAGGTAAATTCGGCGCCGCTTTTCACAGATCTCAGTGAGAAACTGGACGCTCCGACCGACCGATACTCCCGTCGTGGCCTCGGACATCGTAGGTGTCCGAGTACGTCAGAGGGCGGCCATAGCCATATTTCGGGAAACGGCCGTCCAAAGTCATGAGGAGCATAGATTATCTATGCTGGATGTTGCGTGTATTTCGAGATAAACGGAGATTATTTATAAAGTATTTCGCGAAAAGCTATTTTCGAGGCGATTGTTGCCGTCACGGGAGGTATGCCGAGGCATGCTCACCTGGGGCACGTCTCGCGGCCAGATGGTCCAGATGAAAAAAATTATTCATCCGAAAATGATTCCCATAGATGCAATTGAAGTATTGATAAGTATATATAACAGAATTATACAGAAATACATTAAAAACATTACATCCAGAAATCTGCCCATTGATTATTGATTAAATGCCTATATGCCTGATTATGCCTAATATGCCTAAATGTACGCCTGATTTGCATAAAGTATGCCTGAAGATATTTCATCTGAAAGTTGGACAGGGAGGATGTTCTAAATAAGTGAGCAAATCGAGCTATTAACTTTACAAATTGACAAGAATCGCTTATCTGTCATTGTAATTTCTGAAAATTTATCTGACGGATATTTTGAAATTTTTATGCAAAATTTGCATACAGTACACCTGAAGATAATTCCTCCGAAAATTTTACAGAGAGGATGTCCTAAATAAGTGAGAAATTCGAGTTATTAACTTTCCCAATTGACAACTATCTCTTATCTGTCACTGTAATTTCTGAAAATTTATCTGACGTATATTTTGAAAATTTGATGCCTGATTTGCATACAGTATGCCTGAATACATGTCCTCTGAAAATTTTACAGAGAGGATGTCCTAAATAAGTGAGAAAATCGAGTTATTAAGTTCCCAAATTGGCAAGTATCTCTTATCTGTCACTGTAATTTCTGAAAATGTATGTGACGTAAATTTTGAAAATTTTATGCCAGTTTTGCATAAAGTATGCCTGAAGATATATCCCCTGAAAATTTGACACACAGGATGTTCTAAATAAGTGAGAAAATCGAGCTATTAACTTTCCAAATTGACAAGAATCGCTTATCTGTCATTGTAATTTCTGAAAATTAATCTGACGTATATTTTGAAAATATTATGTCAGATTTGCATACAGTATGCCTGAAGATATTTCCTCTGAAAATTTGACAGAGAGGATGTCCCAAATAAGTGAGAAAATCCAGCTATTATCTTTCCAAATTGACAAGATTGTAATTTCTGAAAATTTATCTGACTTATATTTTGAAAAATTTATGCCTGATTTGCATACAGTATGCCTGAAGATATTTCCTCTTAAAATTTGACACACAGAATGTCCTAAATAAGTGAAAAAATCGAGATATTAACTTTCCAAATTGACAAGAATCGCTTATCTGTTACTGTAATTTCTGTAAATTTATCTGACAGATATTTTGAAAATTTTATGCCAGATTTGCATACAGTATACCTGAAGATAATTCCTCTGAAAATTTGACAAAGAGGATATTCTAAATAAGTGAGAAAATCGAGCTATTAACTTTCCAAATTGACAAGAATCGCTTATCTGTCATTGTAATTTCTGAAAATTTATCTAACGGATATTTTGAAAATTTTATGCTGGATTTGCATACAGTATGCCTGAAGATAATTCGTCTAAAAATTTGACATAGATAACGTCCTAAATAAGTGAGAAAATCGAGTTATTAACTTTCCAAATTGACAAGTATCGCTTATGCGTAATTTCTGAAAATTTTTCATACGGATGTTTTCAAAATTTTATGCCTGATTTGCATACAGTATGCCTGAAGATAATTCTTCTCAAAATTTGACAGAGATAATGTCTCAAATAAGTGAGAAAATCGAGCTATTAACTTTCCAAATTGACAAGTATCGCTTATCTGTCATTGTAATTTCTGAAAATTTATCTGTTGGATAATTTGAAAATTTTATGCCAGATTTGCATACAGTATGCCTGAAGATAATTCCTCCGAAAATTTGACAGAGAGGATGTCCTAAATAACTGAGAAAATCGAGTTATTACCTTTCCAAATTGACAAGTTTCGCTTATCTGTCACTGTAATTTCTGAAAATTTATCTTACGGATATTTTGAAAATTTTATACCAGATTTGCATACAGTATGCCTGAAGATAATACCTCCGAAAATTTGACAGAGAGGATGTCCTAAATAAGTGAGAAAATCGAGTTATTAACTTTCCAAATTGAGAAGTATATCTTATCTGACACTATAGTTTCTGAAAATTTGTCTGACAGATATTTTGAAAATTTTATGCCAGATTTGCATACAGTATGCCTAAAGATAATTCTTCTGAAAATTTGATAAAGAGGATGTCCCAAATAAGTGAGAAAATCGAGCTATTAACTTTCCAAATTGACAAGAATCGCTTATCTGTCATTATAATTTCTGAAAATTCATCAGACGGATATTTTGAAAATTTTATGCCTGATTTGCATACAGTATGCCTGAAGATAATTCCTCTGAAAATTTGACAGACAAGATGTCCCAAATAACTGAGAAAATCGACTTATTAACTTTCCAAATTGACAAGAATTGCTTATCTGTCAATGTAATTTCTGAAAATTTGTCTGGCGGATATTTTGAAAATTTTATGCCAGATTTGCATACAGTATGCCTGAAGATAATTCCTCCGAAAATTTGACAGAGAGGTAGTCCTAAATAAGTGAGAAAATTGAGCTATTAACTTTCCAAATTGACAAAAATCGCTTATCTGTTATTGTAATTTCTGAAAATTTATCTGACGGATATTTTGAAAATTTTATGCCAGATTTGCATACAGTACGCCTGAAGATATTTCATCTGAAAATTGAACAGAGAGGATGTCCTAAATAAGTGAGAAAATCGAGTCATTAACTTTCCAAATTGACAACTATCTCTTATCTGTCATTGTAATTTCTGAAAATTAATCTGACGTATATTTTGAAAATATTATGCCAGATTTGCATACAGTATGCCTGAAGATAATTCCTCTAAAAAAATGACAGAGATGATGTCCCAAATAAATGAGAAAATGGAGTAATTAACTTTCCAAATTGACAAGAATCGCTTATCTATCAATGTAATTTCTGAAAATTTATCTGACGGATATTTTGAAAATTTTATGCCCGATTTGCATACAGTATGCCTCTGAAAATTTGACACAGAGGATGTTCTAAATAAGTGAGAAAATCGAGCTATTAACTTTCCAAATTGACAAGAATCGCTTATCTCTCATTGTCGTTTCTGAAAATTTATCTGACGGATATTTTGAAAATTTTATGCCAGATTTGCGTACAGTATGCCTGGAGATAATTCCTCCGAAAATTTGACAGAGAGGTAGTCCCAAATAAGTGAGAAAATTGAGCTATTAACTTTCCAAAGTGACAACAATCGCTTATCTGTCATTGTAATTTCTTAAAATTTATCTGACGGATTTTTTTAAAAATTTATGCCAGATTTGCGTACAGTATGCCTGAAGATAATTCCTCTGAAAATTTGACAGAGAATGTTCCAAATAAGTAAGAAAATCGAGTTATTAACTTTCCAAATTGACAAGTATCTCTTATCTGTCATTGTAATTTCTGCAAATTTATTTGACGGATATTTTGAAAATTTTATGCCCTATTTGCATACAGTATGCCTAAAGATAATTCCTCTGAAAATTTGACAAAGAGGATGTTCTAAATAAGTGAGAAAATCGAGTTATTAACTGTCCCAATTGTCATAGTAATTTCTGAAAATTTATCTGACGGATATTTTGAAAATGTTATGCCTGATTTGCATTCAGTATGCCTGAAGATATTTCTTCTAAAAATTTGATAGAGAGGATATCCTAAATGAGTGAGAAAATCGAGCTGTTAACTTTCCAAAATGACAAGTATCGCTTATCTGTCATTGTAATTTCTGAAAATTTATCTGACGGATATTTTGAAAAATTTATGCCACATTTGCATACAGTATGCCTGAAGATAATTCCTCTGAAAATTTGACAGAGAGGATGTCCCAAATAAGTGAGAGAATCGAGCTATTAACTTTCCAAATTAACAAGTATCTCTTATCTGTCATTGTAATTTCTGAAAATTTATCCGACGGATATTTTGAAAATTTTATGGCAGATTTGCATACAGTATGCCTGAAGATAATTCCTCTGAAAATTTGACAAAGAGGATGTCCCAATTAAGTGAGAAAATTGAGTTATTAACTTTCCAAATTGACAAGTATCTCTTATCTGTCACTGTAATTTCTGAAAATTTATCTGACGGATATTTTGAAAATTTTATGCCAGATTTGCATACAGTATGCCTGAAGATAATTCCTCTGAAAATTTGACAAAGAGGATGTCCCAAATAAGTGAGAAAATCGAGCTATTAACTTTCCAAATTGACAAGAATCGCGTATCTGTTATTGTAGTTTCTGAAAATTTATCTGACGAATATTTTGAAAATTTGATGCCAGATTTGCATACAGTATGCATGAAGATAACTCCTCTGAAGATTTGACGGACAGGATGTCCCAAATAAGTGAGAAAATCGAGTCATTAACTTTCCAAATTGACAAGTATATCCTATCTAACACTATAATTTCTGAAAATTTGTTGGACGGATTTTTTGAAAATTTTATGTCATATTTGCATACAGTATGCCTGAAGATAATTCCTCTGAAAATTTGTCACAGAGGATGTCCCAAATAAGTGAGAAAATCTAGCTATTACCTTTCCATATTGACAAGAATCGCTTATCTGTCATTGTAATTTCTGAAAATTTATCTGACAGATATTTTGAAAATGTTATGCCCAATTTGCATACAGTATGCCTGAAGATAATTCCTTTGAAAATTTGACAGATAGGATGTTTTAAATAAGTGAGAAAATCGAGCTATTAACTTTTCAAATTAACAAGTATCTCTTATCTTTCATTGTAATTTCTGAAAATTTATCTGACGGATAATTTGAAAATTAGAATTAGAAAATTGAAGTTTTCTACCAGTAAGTACTCCAATTGAGAAGAAAACAATTATAAAATGTATTATAATAACTGATATCCAAAATGGGCAAAAGCATAACAAAAAGTAATATTTGGTTTTACGAAAATAAACAGTTCTGTTCTAAATTTAAACAATTATATATTTAAACCGGTGATGCGAAGAACTAAATGTTCCGTTTGATTAATCGCATTTGACATACTTCCAAACACAGCCGTTGGAAAGATTAATGTGCCCAGTGAGCTTGCAAAAAAGTTGCGCTTGAACTTCGCGAAAACAAACGGAGCTTAAAGGTTGCTTCCAGGGAATTGATAAAAGGAGCAATTAAATTTGGCCGCCATTGTCTTCAGCTCGGATTCCTCGAAGGCAGTAAACTCTGCAGTTTCGCAATGAAAATAAAAATAATAACACGCGCTGTTGTTTCAAGTGTCGTAATGTTGGAAAAGCCAAGTTTATTTATACGCGTATTATTTTGAATCCGTCCCTCATTGCATTCCGTGGTAAAAACGTGTATTTTATTCCAGAATATTCTCTATGGCTCTAGAAGTCTTTGTTATTAATTAATCAATCACATTGAAATTTTGTGAATATTTATATTTACGTTTTGGTGGTTTTTGGGATTTACATACAACTCCTCTTTAGATTGTTATTATTAATAATAAATTATAAATTTATTTTATCGCACTTATTACAACAGAATGCTAATGAAATTGTTTTTAAGTTTCCTACCAATATTTCTGGTGCTAAATTTTCTGTTGGGACATGCAAAGGCCTTGTTGGGGTGGGTGGGCTTAGGTAAGGTTAGTTTAGCTTAGGTTACTTTAGGTTAGAGCAGGTTGTTAATAATAATAATAATAAATTATCAATTATCGCAGTTATTAGCAACAGAATGCCAATGAAATTGTTAAGTTTCATACCAATATTTCTGGTACTAAATTTTCATGTTGGGACGTGCAAGAGCCTTCTTGGGGCAGGTGAGCTTAGGTAAGGTTTGTTTAAGTTACCTTATATTAAGCTAGGTAACTTTGGACTTTTTTTCCCTGAATTTTTGCAAAGGATTATAAGTTCCAATTTACATATTAACTTCTTACTTATTAATTAATCAAATCAAATCAAATCAAAGAATTTATTCAAATAATAACATAAAAACAAACAATAACATTCAACACCTTACGTATAACAACTGTATTTATAAGTAAATAACAATAACATGTGCAGTGCACCAACAATTAACTTAATTAAGTTTTAACAATAAAACATAAACAAATAAATAATTATCAATTGCATTAATTTTAATTAAAAGGAGTAGCAATTTGAACACGATATAATTTTACGTTGAATAATGTCGGTGACTCCCTCTAGTGGTGTTATATACTATTACAATAGTAAACAATTCATACAAAGTAAGTTTAATTAAATTACTCTTTTAAGATTACAATAATCATCAATGATTATAAATTGATTGACTTGTACCCTAATTTATTTAAGCTGCACTTAGTTGTTCCTCCAAATCTGCGTTTACAAAACATAACCTACAACCATGCACACTCTGATTAAACGGCTGCTAACTGTAAAAGTACGTGGGAGATTGATAAGCCATGCAAGTATAAGTCTCCCCGAATTCCCTGACCTGGACAGGGACTACCTGTGCAACCCTGCGAACCTGCAGGAGCTCGCAGCGAATATATCTAACCGCAAAGGCGTCGGCAGCATGCACACCGTGCAGGAGCTCGAGGGCAAGCTGAGCGACACAAACCCCAACACCGAGGAGTACACGATTGCCAAGAAGAACTTGTGGGACGAGCTGCTCAAGATTCCCAATAGGACGCACCCCGCCGTGGCAGGGCTTAAAGACGAGCCCTCTGTTGTCAGCACGATTGGGGTCGAGAAACCTTTTGACTTCAAGCCCCGGGAGTTCCATGAGATAGCCAAGCGGCTGAACATGGCCAGGACGGAGCAGCTGGGGAACGTGTCCGGCACCAGGAGCTACTACGTGCTCGGGGAGCTGGCTCAGCTTGAAAGCGCCCTGGTTCAGTACACGCTGAGCAATCTTAGGAAGCGCGGCTTTACACTCATGTCGGTGCCGGATATTTTGGATAGGAGGATTATTGAGGGGTGCGGGATGGCTACAACTGGCGAGAGAACACAAGTAATTTAATTTGTTGCAAATTAACTTGTACGTCCCGCCTTATTAATTTTTTTGCCTTACGGAATTTTGCATCAACAATCTTCTTTTAACCATTCCTGTCCTCCACGGCTCTTCTTCAGTTGGTTACTTCCTGCTTCCTTAAATATTCCAACTAGTCCCTCATCATGGAAGACCTGCAGGACTCTTTCCCCCGGCCTTGCATGCAGAACCTGCTTGAAGGTCCTTTTACTTTGATTTACATGTCCTACTTCTTGTCTTGTTAAATTTTTCTTCTCTTCTTCTGGCCTTACCGGATTTTGCTTCAACAAACCTCTTCTAACTAGTCCTGTCCTCCATAGCTCTTCTTCAATTGATTACTTCCAGCTTCCTTAAATCTTCAACCTAGTCTCTTCATCTTGGAAGACCTACAGGACTTTTTCCTTCCGGCTTTGCATGCAGAACCTGCTTGAAGGTCCTTTTACTATTGGTAAAAGTTAGTTAGTGTTATATTGTTGCTCTTCCAGCTCAAAATTATTTTTTATCTATTTTTTAATTTATTTTTCTTTAATTCATATCTTTTCTTATTAAATAAAACAGAAAAATACTCTTGGTTAAGCATCACTTCAGTGAACAGTGGAATTCAAAATGTTTTACCAAGTGGTAACCACAGAGACCAGAGACCAGAGAGACAATCTTCTTTTAACCATTCCTGTCCTCCACGGCTCTTCTTCAGTTGGTTACTTTGTGCTTCCTTAAATCTTCCACCTAGTCTCTTCATCTTGGAAGACCTACAGGACTTTTTCCTTCCGGATTTGCATGCAGAGCCTGCTTGAAGGTCCTTTTACTATTAGTAAAAGTTAGTTAGTGTTATATTGTTGCTCTTGCAGCTCAAAATTCCTTTTTATCTATTTTTTAATTTATTTTTCTTTAATTCATATCTTCTCTTATTAAATAAAACAGAAAAACACTCTTGGTTAAGCATCACTTCAGTGAACAGTGGAATTCAAAATGTTTTACCAAGTGGTAACCACAGAGACCAGAGACCAGAGAGACAATCTTCTTTTAACCATTCCTGTCCTCCACGGCTCTTCTTCAGTTGGTTACTTTGTGCTTCCTTAAATCTACCATCTAGTCTCTTCATCTTGGAAGACCTACAGGACTTTTTCCTTCCGGATTTGCATGCAGAACCTGCTTGATGGTCCTTTTACTATTAGTAAAAGTTAGTTAGTGTTATATTGGTTGCACTTCCAGCTCAAAATTCCCTTTTATCTATTTTTTTATTTATTTTTCTTTAATTCATATCTTCTCTAATTAAATAAAACAGAAAAATACTCTAAGTTAAGCATCACTTCAGTGAACAGTGGAATTCAAAATGTTTTACCAAGTGGTAACCACAGAGACCAGAGAAACAATCTTCTTTTAACCATTCCTGTCCTCCACGGCTCTTCTTCAGTTGGTTACTTTGTGCTTCCTTAAATCTTCCACCTAGTCTCTTCATCTTGGAAGACCTACAGGACTTTTTGCTTCCGGCTTTGCATGCAGAACCTGCTTGAAGGTCTTTTTACTATTAGTAAAAGTTAGTTAGTGTTATATTGTTGCTCTTCCAGCTCAAAATTCCCTTTTATCTATTTATTTATTTATTTTTCTTTAATTCATATCTTCTCTTATTAAAGAAAACAGAAAAATACTCTAAGTTAAGCATCACTTCAGTGAACAGTGGAATTCAAAATGTTTTACCAAGTGGTAACCACAGAGACCAGAGAAACAATCTTCTTTTAACCATTCCTGTCCTCCACGGCTCTTCTTCAGTTGGTTACTTTGTGCTTCCTTAAATCTTCCACCTAGTCTCTTCATCTTGGAAGACCTACAGGACTTTTTCCTTCCGGCTTTGCATGCAGAACCTGCTTGAAGGTCCTTTTACTATTAGTAAAAGTTAGTTAGTGTTATATTGTTGCTCTTCCAGCTCAAAATTCCTTTTTATCTATTTTTTAATTTATTTTTCTTTAATTCATATCTTCTCTTATTAAAGAAAACAGAAAAATACTCTTGGTTAAGCATCACTCCAGTGAACAGTGGAATTCAAAATGTTTTACCAAGTGGTAACCACAGAGACCAGAGATCAGAGAGACAATCTTCTTTTAACCATTCCTGTCCTCCACGGCTCTTCTTCAGTTGGTTACTTTGTGCTTCCTTAAATCTTCCACCTAGTCTCTTCATCTTGGAAGACCTACAGGACTTTTTCCTTCCGGCTTTGCATGCAGAACCTGCTTGATGGTCCTTTTACTATTAGTAAAAGTTAGTTAGTGTTATATTGTTGCTCTTACAGCTCAAAATTCCTTTTTATCTATTTTTTAATTTATTTTTCTTTAATACATATCTTCTCTTCTTAAGTAAAACAGAATAAGTCTCTTTGTTAAGTTTCACTTCAGTGAACAGTTAATTCAAAATGTTTCACAAAGGGGTAACCACAGAGACTTAACAATTTAATCTTCTCTTATTTCTACTTCTACTTCTACTGGTCTTAAATTTTTTAACTAATCTATTAATTATAAAATAAAATTATTGCTCTCTGCTCAAAGTGCTAATACCCATAGATAGAAAAAAAATCTGCTTTGCCTTATGTTGTCCCGTACAGTTACCATTTTTACTTACCAATTACCAATTGATCTCTTATTTATGACCAGGTATATTCCTTAAGTAAATCTAAAAACGGACTAGACTTGTGCCTCTCGGGCACCTCAGAAATGGCAATAGCCGGATATTTGGCCAATAAAGTTATACCATTAGAGGACTTACCTTTAAGACTTGCAACTGTAAGCCGCTGCTTTAGAGCCGAAACGTCTAGTGTAGCTGAGGAAAGAGGGATTTACAGGTACTCTTGTTGCTTGCAAAATTTGGTGACCACTGAACCCTGCAAATTTTTAGGGTGCACCAGTTCACGAAGGTGGAAATGTTTGCCGTGAGCGAGCCGGACAAGTCCGACCAGGTTTTAGAGCAGTTCCGTTCGATTGAGGAGGAGAACTTTTCGGCTCTTGGATTGCACTTGCGCACCCTAGATATGCCCCCACATGAGCTTGGTGCTCCGGCCTTTAGGAAGTATGATGTCGAGGCGTGGTTGCCGGGGAGGAAAATGTTCGGCGAGGTCTCCAGCTGCAGTAACTGTACGGATTACCAATCCAGGCGGTTGAATATTAAGTATGCCATGTCCGATGGGTTGAGGTTTGCTCACACGTTGAATGGCACGGCTTGCGCCATTCCAAGGATGCTTATTGCTTTGGTGGAGACGCATCAGAATGACAACGGGACTGTGGATGTGCCTGTTGAGTTGCAGAAGTATATGGGGGGCAAGACGAAGATGTCGAGGCAAAAGAGGATACCTGAACTTAAATTAATAAAGAATAAGAAGTAGCTTGCGGGTAGTTTAATCTCAACCTTGTTAACAATAATGAATGCTAGTCTTTATTCCATCATCATAAAGGATAAATTTCTTTTTATCTACATTTAAAAAACATTCAAAATCCATGGATGAATGCGAATATTGAAATATGTTTATCCTATATGTACATTTATTTACAAGGAAAAATATGGTTTCAATTGTTATGATTTGTATAAGTTACATTTAATAAATCTCCACTCGGGGAGCAAACATCTGCCTCTTAGGCTGTTGGCTCGCCGAGTTGGTTACTTAAAATTATGCTTAAGACAACTAAGCAATGATAAATAACTACAGTTAAACTTAAATGTTATTAGAAAATTACTAGCCAGATGCATTTCTACTCGTTAATGATTTAATATACATATAGTTTAAATATACATGTATATATTAAAAATGTAGAAGCTTCGTTTAAGATCGTATAAAAATGCAAGAGGCTAAAAATTTGAGCTATTTCATTTCATGTAAACTAATGCCGTAAACTCTAAACAAAAATATTAACAGTTTTATGGGGAAACACCTATATCCTTCTGAAACACGTAGATTCTTCGGTTTTTCTGGGAGGGGGGGAGAACACCACCATCAAGTTAAGTGTACAATTGACGATAAACACAGAACTTAACCTGATATGTAACATCCGCTTGGCGAGCTCTAGCGATCAGAACGGGGGATATATCTTGAGGGGTAGTGGGGGGGGGGGGGGGGGGATTTTTAAACATCAAACATTCAACATGAAACAATTGATACATGGCAAAAGAGACGCGCGGTAGTCTCGCGCACACAAGTGCTCCCTGTCTCAAATATCTCGATGTTCAAAAAAAGTCTTTTACAAAACGCGTTCACAGCCATTGCACTATAGTTCCTCAGTTATGCATGTTGGCTGCTTGACTAGAAAATTCTGGTCGTGCTGTACGACACGTCCGTCCGTGCCAACAGCCTCCATATGTAAATATACAATTTCCTCACGTTAAAACCTAAAGTTTCTTGGCAAAAATAGATAACGCTGCCCAAACCACCCTAGGCGCACCGCGAACGCCCGCTTCCTTCGAGAACTCCAGCCCCCCAATAGAACCTAGACAGTGAAAAGGAGACCTATGTAGTATTTTGAGCCGGTCGGGGGCCGGAGTCGTGGAACCTGAGCGCGCGTCGGCGGTGGGCCCTGCGGCGGTGGGGCCTTAAAAGTTGGTGTCGTAGTCGGATCTTCTCCGGCCGTAGCCCCCGTGGCTGCTGCCGCCAGCGTTGTTCCCGTAGTAGGCGTTGTAGTAGTACCCGTTCCACTCGGACCGCCAGCTGTCGTACAGGTTGGCCATGCTGTTGTCGTGGATCGAACCGGTGGACCTCTGCAATGAAAGCGCCTAAATTACAAAGGTGTCGTCTTAGCTCGCCCAAACAACCCCAACCTTCTTGGGTATCTTGGTGTCGTACGGGTGCCTGTCGTTCCACACGTCCTCCATGTTGTACAGGTCGTCAGCCCCGTAGTTGTCGATTCCGCCCCCCATGTGGTTCTTGTTGAGCTCGTTCAGCATGTCTTCGGTCAGCGGGGTCGGCTGCTTCTTCTTGGCGTTCTTCTGGCGGTTCACCAACTAGAAATTTAAGCTCGCATTCAACACCATGGCTTGTAATACTTCGTGCAATAACTTACCACTGTGACTCCAAATATTATTACGAAGAGCAATGAAGCCAACCCAATCACAATTACGGCTATGGCCCATTGGGGTAATAGCACGTTCTCATCTGCAAGTCCTACGGTTGGGTAATTTTGCTTCGGTAGGACTGTAACAATAATTTACGAATCATTAGAAACAACCTCTAAAACACTTAATTGAATAACAAATGCATGCAAAACTTGTCATGTGATCCGTCCTCAGCCTGAGGCCCCAGCCTGAGACCCCATTACCTGGCCTCAGCAATGAGGCCAGGTAATGGGGGAAAACCTGATTCAATAGTATCATAATGCCCTCATGGTAGTCGAAGAGGGCTTTAAGGCTCAGTTGTACAATCGTGGATTATCTTTGATCGTGGTTCAGTTTCTAAGGATACCATTGTATTAACAATTGTATCCCAGGTAACTGAACCATAGTCAAGGATGATCCACGATCGTACAACTGGGCCTAAGTGGTGGAGATGACTACCAGATTTTATCTGGGAGAGCAGATGAATGCCAGTACCATGAGAGACCCAATTACCCCTTTGATTCACCCATTATAATATATTTTTTCTTAATCGTATTTTTGATCCGCTCTTTTACGTACCTATAAAGTCGGTGTATTTGGGATCGACGACGAAATTTCCAAGGCTCAGTTTGCCCTCCAGTTTCTCCCCGTTCGACTTCGGCTCCCTGTTGCTCTTCATGATGGCATCGTCCAAAGAGTCGTGGAAGAGCTTCTTGATCTCCTGGGTGTCCACCTGCCTGCCCACGTCGTTCAGCTCCACCAGGTAGTCGACCAGAACGCTGCCCTCGCTGAATCCGTCAATTCTAATCTTCTTGTACCATTTATTCAAAATGCTGGATTTGCTATACACATCCTCAAGCTGAAACGCAGAGGACAGTCAGATATGGCACGTAAAACATTACAAATTAGGAAGGCTAAGGCCCAGTTGTACGAACGCAGATCAGTTTGATCGTGGTTCAGTCACCTAGGATACAATTGTGTCAATAATGGTATCCTAGGTAGCTGAACCATAGTCAAACTGATCTACGTTTGTACAACTGGGCCTAAAAGTCTGTTGTAGGACGATCGTGGATCACCCTTGACCATGGTTCAGTTACCTAGGATACAATTGCTAATACAGTGATATCTTTAGGCCCAGTTGTACGATCGTGGATCATCCTTGACCATGGTGCAGTTGCCTAAGATACCATTGTATTAACAATTGTATCCTAGGTAATTGAACCATGGTCAAGGTGATCCACGATCATACAACTGCGCCTTATGCCCAGTTGTACGATCGTGGATCATGCTTGACCATGGTGCAGTTGCCTAAGATACCATTGTATTAACAATTGTATCCTAGGTAATTGAACCATGGTCAAGGTGATCCACGATCATACAACTGCGCCTTATGCCCAGTTGTACGATCGTGGATCATCCTTGACCATGGTTCAGTTGCCTAGGATACCATTGTATTAACAATTGTATCCTAGGTACCTGAACCATGGTCAAGGTGATCCACGATCATACAACTGCGTCTTAGAAACTGAACCACGATCAAGGATGATCCACGATCATACAACTGGGCCTAAATGGTGTTAATATTCCAACCTACTTATCAATTATTTTTGACGAAATATTTGAATTTGCCTGACCTGTGATTGTACTTGATTGGCGAGTATCTGCCACTCCCTGGTGTTCCTGTCCAGCAGCTCGGGCACCCACTTGGCGCCGCCGACCAGCTTGATGGTGCCGGCCAGGTCGCACTCCTCCTTGCAGACGCCCGGGGTCGTGGGCTTAGCGGTGGTCGTCGTGGTCGTCGTCGTGGTGGTCGTGGTGGTCGTCGACGTGGAGCTGGTCGAGCTCGACATCAGGGACGCGTTCCTGGCCGCCTCCAGCAGCTTCTCGATGGAGATCGGCGTCGTGACCGGCGTGGGCCATCCGGTGAACTCGGTGGTAGCTCTGCAAGAACACCCAAACGGTTATCACATTGTTACTAACTATTAGCGTCTGTATAGTTTTCTATGTGTCAAAGAATTGTATAGCATAAGTGAATTTTTAGTGTAGATCTTTATGGCCCACATCTAGGCCCGTATCTATAGTCCGTACTTGAGCATGAGTACGACTCAAGTCGTATATCTGGTTGCGTATTTTCTATATACGTTTATGCACCAAACGCAACCAAATATACTACTTGAGTCGTACTCAAGTTCAAGTACGGACTATAGATATCGACCCTATAGTCCGTACTTGAGCACGAGTTTGACTCAAGTCGTATATTTGGTTGCGCATTTTCTATAAGCATTTATGCACTAAATGCAACCAAATATACGACTTGAGTCGAACTCAAGCTCAAGTACGGACTATAGATACGGGCCTATTTGTGCAATTTGGATGTATTTATGTTTATGTGACGCGTTTCTATTTCATTTGGAGCTGCTTGTAACCAAATTTGTATGACAAACTTGTAAGAAATAAAATGCTATATATCTATGTATTGCGTCATTTACCTTGTGGGCCATCCCTTGTGTATGGTGGGCGCTGTGTTCGGTGGGATCTCTGTGTTGACCGGCTTGGCTGTCGTGAGCCTTCCGGCGCTTGACTTCCTGTGGACGCCGCCCGGCCTGCTTGGGAAAACGATTTTGAACCCTGCCGCCGCCGTCGTGGCGGCCGTCGCTTCAGTTGTCCGCGGCGTCGTCGATGACGGCTGCTCGGTGGTTGACTTGGGGCTGTACCGCGCTTTGTATCCAGGTGGTAGGAACGCGGCGACGTCATCCATGGTGACCCCCTTGAGGACCTCTTCCGGGGCTTTGGGTTTGGCGGTCGTGGTCGCCTTGTTGTACCCAGGCGGCAGGAAGCCTGCTATGTCATCTTGGGTGACCGCCTTGGGTTTGTAACCCGTTTTGGGCGGTGGCGTAGGGCCCGGTTTGAATCCCGGCGGCAGGAACCCTGATATGTCATCCAGGGTGACTCCCTTGAGGATGCTTTCGGGCGATTTTGGCCTCTTCGTGGTTGACGTGGTGGCCGCATTGTAACCGGGCGGTAGGAACTTGCCGAGATCGTCGGTTTTGACCTTCTCCAGCAGCGCATCGAAGGCCGGCTTCTCGGTGGGCTTCTCCGTCGTCAGTTTATAACCTGGAGGCAGGAACGCGCTGATATCGACCTTAGGCACCTTGCTCAGAATATCAGCCTTGGGCGCTTCGGTGGTCGTTGTTGTTGTTGATGTCGTAGTTGTCTGTAGTGGTTTCTTTTCTTCTGGTGGCTTATACCCTGGCGGAAGCAAGTCAGGCAAGTCAGCCTGTTTGATGTTCAAACCGGCCAGCGATATATTTGTAGGATCCTTGCTTGCTTTCTTCAGTATATCCTCCAGAGTTTTAGGAGAATCATCAATCTGATCCTTGGGAGGCTTGTACCCAGGTGGCAGGAACTTGCTGACATCCTGCACGATCACCTTATTCTGCAGCGAGATGCCAGAGGAGCGCCCCGTGGTGCCGTTCTGCGGCCTCTCAGGCTCGTCCCCTTGTAACAAGTCCGAGAGGTCGTACGACGCAGTTGTCGTCGTCGTCGTCTTGGGCCTCGTTTGATATTTGGGCTTGTACGTGGGACGGGCGGGCCGTGCGTTGGCCGAGAATTTCTTGATGACCACCTGAGGAACTGGCGTCTTCGTGGTGGTCGTCGTCGGCATGGTGGTAACCTCCATGTCGATTATGGTCGTGGCGCTGTTGGTGTCGTTCAATCCTTCGGTTATAACCGTGATGTTGCTGCCGCCGTGTTTGAATCCCCCCGATAATAAACTGCTGGATAAGTCTGACTGTACCCGGTCCAATTTATCAATTAGGCTCTCAGTGGAGGTGTTCGGTTTTGAAGATACGGTGGTGATTATTTCTTCGGTTGTCGTTTTCGGCTCTTCAGTTTTCTCGTCGCCGTGCTCGTTTAGGAGCTTGGTGCGCGTTTCTTGCTCCACCACGTGGGAGGGAAGGTACCTGGCTCCGGAGACACTGCGGCTGGTCTGCACGGAAGCGACCACCACCCAGGTATCTGAGGTGTCTTCGAACGTAGGTGGTGTCGGTGGTGACATTTGCTCCGTGGGTGCCGGATTGGCGGTCACACTGGCTATTATCGTGTTGTTCACCACGCTCTTCGTGGTGACCACGGAGACTACCGGTTGTATGACGATTTCTTCGGATTTGTCCTCGCTGCTTTCCATGGCTCTCGACGGCTTGGTGACTGCCGAGGAGTCCGCTTCTTCCCCTGTATCAATGACCGTGCTATCGACGAAGCCCTTAAAGTTATCGTCCTTGACCATTGTAGATGGCTTCATGGTTAGCACCTCGTAGTTTTTGGTGGGCACAGTGGTAACCTCCACGGTGTTGTGGGTGTCGTTGAGGCTCGCCTTATCGTACGTTTGCACGTCGTTGGTTTCCTCGTGAGAGTCCTCGACTTCTGAAGACACGTTCTCGCTCTCTGGCACCTCGCCCGATATGGTTTTCTCCGTTTCATTGGCGACGCTGTCTTCGTGGACGTTCTGCGACGGCTCCCCGTCGATGTTTTCTTCGGATTCTTTACCCGTGTTCTCTTCAGATTCAATAATTTCATGTGGCGCAACCTCACCGTTTTCGCTCAACTTTTCATTTATTACTTCCTCTGGTGTTGCCGTCGTTTTAATTAACTCCACTGTAGTGGTTTCGTTTGCAGCATTAACGGTGGTAGCAGTGGTTGTCGTTTTAGCCTCAGACTTCTCCTTGGAGATCTCCTGAGATGCTTCCTCACTGGTTTTGTGGTAGTCGTAATCGGTGGTTAACTCCTCGTCGTATTCCTCTTCTTCGCCCGGTACTTCCTGCGAGGACTCCGCGCTGTTGCTCGGTGGCAGGGTGAAGAATTGCTCCGGCGATAGCGTGACCGACTGTATGATCTCCACGTCGTTCTTGTGGTTGGAGTTGTCGGTCTCCTCCTTGAGGTCCTCGAGGAGCGGGTCTATGTCGAAGGTGCTGCGCACGGTGGTGGTGGTGGTGGTGGGTTTGGTTGTAGCTTCGGTGTTTTCGGGCGCCGGGGTTAGCTTGAACGGGAACCTACGGTGCAGTGTTGTGGCCGGGATTGGCGTGGTCGAGGACCTGGCCGTTTTCTGCCCGAAGACCTCCCCGTCGCTGTTGACGAAGTAGTCTTTGACCTGCGGCTTGGTCTTGTAATCGGTGTCGCCTTCCTTTTCCGGCGCGAAAATTCTCGTGCGGTGGTTCAAGAAGCTGCCGCGGTTTCCGCTGCCGACGGCGATTGCGTTCTCTTTCGGCTTATCCGCCTCGAAGCTCTGATCCACAGAGTTGGCGGGCTCCGGGAACTTGAAGCCCTTGTTACCGTTCCGCTCGTTCCACGCCTGAGCGGCCGGTTTCTCTTGAGGAGGGAAGTTCAGGGACGGTTTAAAGGGGCTAGCGCGGTTGCTGAATTCCGGCGGCAGCTCGGCAGGACTCTCGATGGTAATCTCACCTAAGAACGTTTCAGTTTGTGAGGGGCTGTGGTGCAGCTTGAAGAGGTGCGAGTAATTGGGTCTGTGCGTCGAAGGGGCTATGTGCTCCCCCGCGAATTGATTTTCTGGCCTTCTGAAACCTCTGGGTTGGTTACCTTGGTACTGGAGCTGGTAGCTCGACGGCTGCTTGGTGGTGATGGACGGGAATCTGTACTGCGGCAGCGTCTGCTGCAGGTGCAGCGGCAGATCTGAGGTCTGCAGGTCCCTCTGCGGCAGGTACGAGTCGATCTCGTCCTGGTACCCAGGCGCGCTCTGCCTGTAGTTGATGAACTCGCTCTGGGGCTGCTGGAAGTTCGGCACGAACCTCGCCTGTGGTGCCCCAAAGTAGAAGCTCTCGTCTGCAAAAAATAAACAAGCATTAGGATTCGTGGGCACACTGCAAAGTAATCTTGTGCAATAGAATAAACAACATAAGTCGTTGCTCTGTCATGCTTATGTTAGCAAGGCAGCAATAAGGCAATAATAACAAGGTCGCACGTTCGGTCATCGGCCGAAAAATATAAAAGTCTAATTACTTTTATCCCTGTGTATCAATATTCTAAGGGTGCAGGGGTGCATCTGTTTATGTTTGTGGCGACGGTTGGGGGCGGTGTGGCGTGAATGGGTCCTCAGCCCCCCCCCGTTGACCGTAATTCACGAGGACGTGATCCACGTCTGGGGTTTATTCAAATGAAGAAGACGCGCCTAGCGCGCGATCTCCGCCGCCCCAATTAACGTCGTCTTCTTCAATCGGCGAATCCGTTCGGCGTGTAATTAAATTTGCGAGCTAATTACCGCCGAGCATTCACATCAGTGTTTACGCGCGCCCTCCCCCGCGCCGCCCCCGCCCCCCTTTGACGGGCAGCCGCCCCCCGCAAAGGGCGGATTCCCTTTGACTCTCCGTCGCCGTAATAAAATTACGACGGGTTCCCCGCAGGATGCGGCCGGATCTAATAATTTCCGGCGGCCATTACGTAATTATTGGGGGGGTGGTGGGACCGGAAGTGGCCGGCGTCGGTCATTTCTGGGCCCCCGAGCCCCCGCAGTGCCGATTAATTTATTAATGTGATGTCTTTGTTGTTGCCTTTCGGGACACCCCTGGGGAATTACGTGATACTACAAGGGAATATATAAATATGGAAAGCTCGATGTAAGCGCGGCACAGAGGGAATTATTTATTTATGCGATTAACGGCCCTCAAATTTTCTGTGCTTTGAACGAGTTCTTGAGTAATTAATGTTACACAAGCCCTACGTTTTACCTCTAAAATTGCGTTCAATTTTTAATTCACTGTTTTACACCCTTCAAGTTATTTTAATTTTATACCTTCAGGTCTGTTCAATCTTTAATTTACTGCTCAAGAATTTTTATAGTTGAGCCAACCAAAGTGGTTTCCATTTTTCAAGTATAAAAATGCACGCTTTCAAAGCGGAAAGGTTAGATGATCCAGAGCGACGAAACGTTAGATATCACAAGTTAAAGTCGACAAAAGTATCAGTAAAAAGAGTATTATTCAAGTTATATTGAATAAAGATAAAATAAACAAAATCAAACAAAATGTTACTACGAAATTTTATTAAATCCCCGGCGACTACAAGGCGCTTTGTGGGAAAGATAAAATAAACAAAATAAATAAAATGTTGCTACGAAATTTTATTAAATACCCGGCGACGATCAGGCGCTTTGTGGTATAGATAAAATAAACAAAATAAATATAATGTTGCTACGAAATTTTATAAAATACCCGGCGACGATCAGGCGCTTTGTGGTATAAATAAAATAAACAAAATAAATATAATGTTGCTACGAAAGTTTATAAAATACCCGGCGACGATCAGGCGCTTTCTGGTAAAGATAAAATAAACAAAATAAATAAAATGTTGCTACGAAATTTTATTAAATACCCGGCGACGATCAGGCGCTTTGTGGTATAGATAAAATAAACAAAATAAATAAAATGTTGCTACGAAATTTTATTAAATACCCGGCGACTACAAGGCGCATTGTGGGAAAGATAAAATAAACAAAATAAAACAAAATGTTACTACGAAATTTTATTAAATACCCGGCGACGATCAGGCGCTTTGTGGTATAGATAAAATAAACAAAATAAATATAATGTTGCTACGAAATTTTATTAAATAGCCGGCGACGATCAGGCGCTTTGTGGTATAGATAAAATAAACAAAATAAATAAAATGTTGCTACGAAATTTTATTAAATACCCGGCGACGATCAGGCGCTGTGTGGTATAGATAAAATAAACAAAATAAATAAAATGTTGCTACGAAATTTTATTAAACACCCGGCGACGATCAGGCGCTTTGTGGTAAAGATAAAATAAACAAAATAAATAGAATGTAGCTACGAAATTTTATTAAATACCAGGCGACGATCAGGCGCTTTCTGGTAAAGATAAAATAAACAAAATATATAGAATGTTGCTACGAAATTTTATGACATCCCCGGCGACTACAAGGCGCATTGTGGGAAAGATAAAATAAACCAAATAAAATGTTGCTACGAAATTTTATTAAATACCCGGCGACGATCAGGCGCTTTGTGGTAAAGATAAAATTAACAAAAGAAATAGAATGTTGCTACGAAATTTTATTAATATCCGGCGACGATCAGGCGCATTGTGGGAAAGATAAAATAAACAAAATAAAACAAAATGTTACTACGAAATTTTATCAAATCTTGGCGACGATAAGGCGCATTATGGGAAAGATAAAATAAACAAAATAAAACAAAATGTTACTACGAAATTTTATCAAATCCCCGGCGACGAGCAGGCGCTTTGTGGTATAGATAAAATAAACAAAATAAATAAAATGTTGCTACGAAATTTTATTAAATACTCGGCGACGATCAGGCGCTTTGTGGTATAGATAAAATAAACAAAATAAATAAAATGTTGCTACGAAATTTTATTAAATACTCGGCGACGATCAGGCGCTTTGTGGTATAGATAAAATAAACAAAATAAATAAAATGTTGCTACGAAATTTTATTAAATACTCGGCGACGATCAGGCGCTTTGTGGTATAGATAAAATTAACAAAATAAATTAAATGTTGCTACGAAATTTGATTAAATCCCCGGCGACGACAAGGCGCATTGTGGGAAAGATAAAATAAACAAAATAAAACAAAATGTTACTACGAAATTTTATTAAAATTAATTAAAAAATAAGATAAAATGAACTTAATAGAAGTATTACAAGTTAAAAGAATGAATAAATGAAATATCAATAAAATCAATAAATAAAGAAAAATAACAAGAATAATACTCTTTAGTTGATAAGCATAAAAATTTAAAAAATACAACAAAGAAATCACCATGGGCACAGATGTCGATTTCTATGATGTGTAACCTGCTGAAATGCATCTTTTATCCAAAACCAACTAATACTTTTTGAGTATATAAAGTAATAAATTCTGAGTAAATAAAGAAACTAAATAAATTCAAATTTGGTGTTTAATTGTATTGCAAAAATCCTTGAAAGTGAATAAATTACACTTAATCCATAAATCTGTGTCTTTATTTTATTAATGTTATTGTTACTAACCCACACATTACCTCTACAAGAATTAGGAGTTATCACGATAATGATTTAAAATCAAACACAGCGTAAATAAGTAATGACATTACGATCACTCAAAATAAAAATAAAAGAAATAAATCATGAGCCATAACAGATATCATAAATTATAAGAATTTATGATTACGAATTAAATATCTAATTAATCAAATAATTGGGTATATCGAAACCTTACAAATTTTTCAAATTCTTCGAAATTTTATATGAGAAAACTGAAAATATTTTTATAATTATTAAAAATTTAGCAGCAATCTTTCAAGTTTCAAACAATTGAAACTTTGACAGTAATAATGGAAATTTTGACAAAATATTCGAAAGTATAGAAAGAATTGTAATTTTGAAACTAAAAAAAAAAGAAATTAAAGAAATTTTGATGGTAGGTACTTGGTATACTTGATACTATGGTATATCTGTCAAAATTTTGACAGATATATACAAAAAAGAAGCAATCATGAAAAATTTGAGAGTGTTCTTCGAAATTTTAGAAGAGAAAACTGAAAATTTGTTTGTAATCATTAAAAATTTAGCAGCAGTCTTTGAAGTTTCATAGCATTGAAACTTTGACGGTAATAATGACAATTTTGGCAAAATAACCACGAAAGTACAGAAATAATTGTAATTTTGAAACTAAAAATGAAAAAAAAAAAATGCATTGAATTCTCTTGAATTTCTGTTAAAATAGTAATTTTAATACTTGTAACTAAAATTTACTAAAATTAATAGATATTAATGCAGTTTTGATGGTACTCGTTAAAATTTTGACCGATATATACAAAAAAAACAAGCAATAATTAAAAATTTGAGTGTTTTTTGAAATTTTAAAAGAGAAAACCGAAAATTTGTTTGTAATCATTAATAATTTAGCAGCAATCTTTTTGCAAATTTGATATTAGATTCGTGTACAGTACACCTGAAACTAATTCTCCTGAAAATTTGACAAACTTTTAGTATTAAATAAGGAAGAAAATAAAACACTTAACTTTCTGCAATGACAAGTATTGGTTAGCTGTTATTAAAATTTCTGAAAATTTATAATTTGCAAATTTGATATTAGATTCGTGTACAGTACACCTGAAACTAATTCTCCTGAAAATTTGACAAACTTTCAGTATTAATAGGGGAGAAAATCAATCACTTGACTTTTGGCAATGACAAGTATTGGTTAGCTGTTACTGAAATTTCTGAAAATTTATAATTTGCAAATTTGATATTAGATTCGTGTACAGTACACCTGAAACTAATTCTCCTGAAAATTTGACAAAGTTTCAGTATTAAATAAGGGAGAAAATCGAAACTTAACTTTCTGCATTGACAAGTATTGGTTAGCTGTTACTGAAATTTCTGAAAAATTATAATTTGCAAATTTGATATTAGATTCGTGTACAGTATACCTGAAAGTAATACTCCTGAAATTGTGACAAACTTTCAGTATTAAATAAGGGAGAAAATAGAAACTTAACTTTCTGCATTGACAAGTATTGGTTAGCTGTTACTTAAATTTCTGAAAATTTATAATTTGCAAATTTGATATTAGATTCGTGTACAGTACACCTGAAACTAATTCTCCTGACAATTTGACAAACTTTCAGTATTAAATAGGGGAGAAAATCAAACACTTAACTTTTTGCATTGACAAGTATTGGTTAGCTGTTACTGAAATTTCTGAAAATTTATAATTTGCAAATTTGATATTAGATTCGTGTACAGTACACCTGAAAGTAATACTCCTGAAAATTTGACAAACTTTCAGTACTAAATAAGGGAGAAAATCGAAACTTAACTTTCTGCATTGACAAGTATTGGTTAGCTGTTACTGAAATTTCTGAAAATATATAATTTGCAAATTTGATATTAAATGTGTGTACAGTACACCTGAAACTAATTCTCCTGAAAATTTGACAAACTTTCAGTATTAAATAAGGGAGAAAATCGAAACTTAACTTTCTGCATTGACAAGTATTGGTTAGCTGTTACTGAAATTTCTGAAAATTTATAATTGGCAAATTTGATATTAGATACGTGTACAGTACACCTGAAAGTAATACTCCTGAAAATTTGACAAACTTTCAGTATTAAATAAGGGAGAAAATCGAAACTTAACTTTCTGCATTGACAAGTATTGGTTAGCTGTTACTGAAATTTCTGAAAATTTATAATTTGCAAATTTGATATAAGATTCGTGTACAGTACACCTGACAGTAATACTCCTAAAATTTTGACAAACTTTCAGTATTAAATAGGGGAGAAAATCAAACACTTGACTTTTGGCAATGACAAGTATTGGTTAGCTGTTACTGAAATTTCTGAAAGTTTATAATTTGCAAATTTGATATAAGATTCGTGTACAGTACACCTGAAACTAATTCTCCTGAAAATTTGACAAACTTTCAGTATTAAATAAGGGAGAAAATCGAAACTTAACTTTCTGCATTGACAAGTATTGGTTAGCTGTTACTGAAATTTCTGAAAATTTATAATTGGCAAATTTGATATTAGATACGTGTACAGTACACCTGAAAGTAATACTCCTGAAAATTTGACAAACTTTCAGTATTAAATAAGGGAGAAAATCGAAACTTAACTTTCTGCATTGACAAGTATTGGTTAGCTGTTACTGAAATTTCTGAAAATTTATAATTTGCAAATTTGATATAAGATTCGTGTACAGTACACCTGACAGTAATACTCCTAAAATTTTGACAAACTTTCAGTATTAAATAGGGGAGAAAATCAAACACTTGACTTTTGGCAATGACAAGTATTGGTTAGCTGTTACTGAAATTTCTGAAAGTTTATAATTTGCAAATTTGATATAAGATTCGTGTACAGTACACCTGAAACTAATTCTCCTGAAAATTTGACAAACTTTCAGTATTAAATAAGGGAGAAAATCGAAACTTAACTTTCTGCATTGACAAGTATTGGTTAGCTGTTACTGAAATTTCTGAAAATTTATAATTTGCAAATTTGATATAAGATTCGTGTACAGTACACCTGAAAGTAATACTCCTGAAAATTTGACAAACTTTCAGTATTAAATAAGGAAGAAAATCAAACACTTAACTTTCTGCATTGACAAGTATTGGTTAGCTGTTACTGAAATTTCTGAAAATTTATTATTTGCAAATTTAAGATTAGATTCGTGTACAGTACACCTGAAACTAATTCTCCTGAAAATTTGACAAACTTTCAGTATTAAATAAGGGAGAAAATCGAAACTTAACTTTCTGCATTGACAAGTATTGGTTAGCTGTTACTGAAATTTCTGAAAATTTATAAATTGCAAATTTGATATTAGATTCGTGTACAGTACACCTGAAAGTAATTCTCTTGAAAATTTGACAAACTTTCAGTATTAAATAGGGGAGAAAATCAAACACTTGACTGTTGGCAATGACAAGTTTTGGTTAGCTGTTACTGAAATTTCTGAAATTTTTTAATTTGTTAATTTGATATTAAATTCATGTACAGTACACCTGAAACTAATTGTCCTGAAAATTTGATAAACTTTCAGTTTTAAATAAGGGAGAAAATCGAAACCTAACTTTCTGCATTGACAAGTATAGGTTAGCTGTTACCGAAATTTCTGAAAATTTATAATTTGCAAATTTGATATAAGATTCTTGTACAGTACACCTGAAAGTAATACTCCTGAAATTTTGACAAACTTTCAGTATTAAATAAGGGAGAAAATCGAAACCTAACTTTCTGCATGGACAAGTATTGGTTAGCTGTTACTGAAATTTCTGAAAATTTATAATTTGCAAATTTGATATTATATTCGTGTACAGTACACCTGAAAGTAATTCTCCTGAAAATTTGACAATCTTTCAGTATTAAATAGGGGAGAAAATTGAAACTTAACTTTCTGCATTGACAAGTATTGGTTAGCTGTTACTGAAATTTCTGAAATTTGTGATTATTCCTCGAAATTCGTTTGTAATCATTAAAAATTTAGCAGCAATCTTTGAAGTTTCAGATATTTGAAACTTTGACAATAATAATAAAAATTTTGATAAAATAATTAAGAAAGTGCAGAATTAATTGGAATTTTGCAACTAAATATGAAAAATTCCCATACAATTTCTATACAACAAAATTAATTGCCGCCCTTCGCTGCTCTTATATTTTAGCTGCCAAGCGCAACACCACTCTATAAAATTCCTGCGAGCTATCGGGACGATATTTCACCACCTTGCCGCACTGTAAATCAGCCCCACATCTCATTTCTACGCACCCGCCCCCGGAGAAACACAGCACGACCGCCTCCCCCCGTTGACATCGCGGCCCTTAGACGCAGCTTCGCCCCCCCCCCCAAGTCCTTCTCGAGTTGTTTGCGTGTCGGAAAGAGTAAATGGCTGGGTTAAAATGACATCCCTGGGACGTGACGCCGCCCCCGAGGCGCTCAGCGAACTTTTCGAGACAGTATCTCAACAGCTTATCAGCTGCAAATCATCAACTCAGGGCGCGCCCGCTCCCCCCAGGGGGCCGTAAATTTTAGCAGCGCTGGGGGCGGCGTGGCGTCCCGATTTAATAAACGGGGAGCATGTATAAAGGGTAGGAAGTGTTCTCAAAGAGGAAGCTATTTATTGTACTAAATAGTATATAGTGATCTTAAATAATAATAAATTTATTGATTTTTCATAAAAATTTAGCCTCTATGAAATGTTTGTTTTTGTTAGGACAGTTTTTTTATATGCCTCTTTGATCTGCCGCCGGTGTCGGTTCGGCATACAGTTATAGGTTATAGATTCTGGGTGGTTTTTGACCGATCTCAGTTTGGCTGCCTTGGCGAGAAAACAATAACAAATAACCTTATTAGAGGTTAGAACCTAACCTTACAAACTGTTTTTGGGGAAGAATTCTAGAATTTCTATTATTGGGTCGTATTATTAGGTCGATTTATTAGGTTGTCTCTTCTTCTTCGTGTCATTTTACGTTACATTTCGCAGCCGATTTTTGTTATCCTTCGATTTACATGTCAATGAAAATGTTTACATTTCCGGCGCGCCAAAAAAGCAGGGCACTTCCGCTTTGATTCCCTCAAAAACCGCCGAGCTGAAACCGACCTCTTGAGCGGGGGAGAATCACGCCTGCCTTAAACAATCCCCGTCTCAATCACGTATTCACCCCCACGCGCATATATTTGTTTTCACTTTGTCCCGCTGATTTCACTTCATGAACCCCTCGTGGGATCGAAGGGGTGCCTGCGTTCGCGACGTGGCTAATTATGCCGCGGAAAAACCTCACACGACACCCCCAATTATTAACCCCGCGCAAAATAAGGTAATAAGGCGCGAAGGTTCGCTATTAATTAGGGGTTGCCTGCGGGGGTGGCTGGGGGTGGTTAATATCCGCGCCGTAAGAAGTTGGCAGCGCTGCGGAGATTAATATTTTTTGCACGGGGGCGCGTCCGAGGGGGTGTTAAGTAAGTTCGCGAAGTGCACGATCACGCCCTGCGGAGGGCTTTTCCGGAAAAGTTTGCCAGTTTTCCCCTGCGGCGAGTAGTTTAGTTCTGCGGTTCCGACCAGGGGTCGCCCGTGTTTCGCTGCACTTCCAAGTAATAGCTAAATACGTTAGAATTGCGGATGGGGATGGTTTGCTAGTTAAAAGTTTCCAGCAAATACAGACTGAGGTGATAGGTTTTTGATTAATTTTAAATCATCCTACAATCATGGTTTGCTTACTTCTAAGGTTTATAAAGGTTTATAGGTCACTCCTTAATGCAGACTGTCATTTGCCAACGAGCCTGTCAAGTGTTTAGGACTGTCATTTGTTCATTGAGCTGTTATTTTCTATACGTTAAAGTTTAGGTTACGTTTTGGTTAAAATGTCAATATGTAAAATACCCTGTGAGCATTTTCAATCCGGAACATACAACCCACTTTGTGAAATGGGTTGCCTAGCATTGAATATCATTGACCAGCTCCCAAATGGAGTGCTAAACTCCCGCATATTCTATATAGATTAGTGCCATATTTTCAAGTATAACCAATTATTATTACTTCGAAAAGATATTTATTATTATCAAATTTCCAATATTTCTGTTAAAATATTCGTAATTCTGTCTAAATATTCATGATAGTTATCAAAATTTTAATTATTTCTATACATATTTAAATTGTTACGTCAAATTTTATATCAGTTCTGTAATTCTTTTAATATTGCAATCAAAACTGGAAAGATTTCTGTCAAAATTTAAAAATTTCAATTTTTACTTTCAATATTACGTAAATTTCCTAGTGTTTAAATTTTAGTTATTACTGTAAAATCTTCAGATGTTTGAGTTTCAATATTACGTAAATTTCCTAGTGTCTAAATTTTAGTTATTACTGTAAAATCTTCAGGTGTTTGTGTCAATATTCAATTACTCCAAGTTTTTAATATCGCTGTCAAAATTGCAACGATTGCTGCAAAAGTTTCACTTATACCAACATTTAATAGATAACTATTAAATTTTCAATTATTATTATTTATTAGTATCAAAATATTGTTTATTACTAACAAATTTCTAATTGTTTCCACTAATATTTGAATAATTCTGTCAAAATATATATATATATATATATATATATGATGATCTATCAAAATTTCAATTATTTGTGTCCATCTGTTAATCATTTTTGTCAAATTTTCGATAAAATCTGTATTTTTTTATACTGCTGTCAAGACTGGAATGATTACGTAGAGTTTTAAATATTCGATTTTTAGATTCATTGAGATTTAATGTTTCTATTATCAATACTGTCAAATTATCATATCATATAACTATTATTAATTATTACTGGCAAAATAATATTTTTACTGTCAATTTCCGATTATTTCTGTCAATATTTCAATAAATCGGTCAAAATATTTATGATGGCTATCAATTCTGTGTTTATTTTTAAAATACTGTCAGAGACTCAAATTTTCAATTTTTAATTTAATGTTACGTAAATTTTCAATTATTATTAATTATTAGTATAAAAATATTGTTTATTACTGACAAATTTCTAATTGTTTCCACCAATATTTGAATATTTCTGTCAAAAAATATATAATATCTATCAAAGTTTCAATTATTTGTGTCCATCTGTTAATCATTGTTGTCAAATTTTCGATCAAATCTGTATTTTTTTAAACTGCTGTCCAGACTATTGGAATGATTACGTAGAGTTTTAAATATTCGATTTTTTGATTGATTTGGATTTAATGTTTCTATTATCAATACTGTCAAATTTTCATATCATATAATTATTATTAATTATTACTGGCAAAATTATATTTTTACTGGCAATTTCCGATTATTTCTGTCAATATTTCAATAAATCCGTCAAAATATTTATGATGGCTGTCAATTTTGTGTTTTTTTTCATACTGCTGTCAGAGACTCAAATTTTCAATTTTTATTTTCAATGTTACGTAAATTTTCAATTATTATTAATTATTAGTATCAAAATATTGTTAATTACTGACAACTTTCTAATTGTTTCCAGCAATATTTGAATAATTCTGTCAAAATATATGTGATATCTATCAAAATTTCAATTATTTGTGTCCATCTGTTAATCATTGTTGTCAAATTTTCGATCAAATCTGTATTTTTTGATACTGTTGTCAAGACTGGAATGATTACGTTGAGTTTTAAATATTCGATTTTTAGATTCATTTAGATTTAATGTTTCTATTATCAATACTGTCAAATTATCATATCATATAACTATTATTAATTATTACTGGCAAAATAATATTTTTACTGTCAATTTCCAATTATTTCTGTCAATATTTCAATAAATCCGTCAAAATATTTATGATGGCTATCAATTCTGTGTGTTTTTTTTAAATACTGTCAGAGACTCAAATTTTCAATTTTTAGTTTCAATGTTACGTAAATTTTCAATTGTTATTAATTATTAGTATCAAAATATTGTTTATTACTGACAAATTTCTAATTATTTCCACCAATATTTGAATAATTCTGTCAAAATATATATGATATCTATCAAAGTTTCAATTATTTGTGTCCATCTGTTAATCATTGTTGTCAAAATTTCGATCAAATCTGTATTTTTTGATACTGCTGTCAAGACTGGAATGATTACGTATAGTTTTAAATATTCGATTTTTAGATTCATTTAGATTTAATGTTTCTATTATCAATACTGTCAAATTTTCATATCATATAATTATTATTAATTATTACTGGCAAAATAATATTTTTACTGTCATTTACGATTATTAATGTCAATATTTCAATAAATCCGTCAAAATATTTATGATGGCTATCAAGTCTGTGTTTTTTTTTAGATACTGTCAGAGACTAAAATTTTCAATTTTTATTTTCAATGTTACGTAAATTTTCAATTATTATTAACTATTAGTATCAAAATATTGTTTATTACTGACAAATTTCTAATTGTTTCCACCAATATTTGAATAATTCTGTCAAAATATATATGATATCTATCAAAGTTTCAATTATTTGTGTCAATCTGTTAATCATTATTGTCAAATTTTGGATCAAATCTGTATTTTTTGATACCGCTGTCAACACAGGAATGATTACGTAGAGTTTTAAATATTCGATTTTTAGATTAATTTAGATTTAATGTTTCTGTTATCAATACTGTCAAATTTTCATATCATATAATTATTATTAATTATTACTGGCAAAATAATATTTTTACTGTCAATTTCCGATTACTTCTGTCAATATTTCAACAAATCCATCAAAATATTTATGATGGCTGTCAATTCTGTGTTTTTTTTAAATACTGTCAGAGACTCAAATTTTCAATTTTTAGTTTCAATGTTACGTAAATTTTCAATTATTATTAATTATTAGTATCAAAATATTGCTTATTACTGACAAATTTCTAATTGTTTCCACCAATATTTGAATAATTCTATCAAAATATATATGATATCTATCAAAGTTTCAATTATTTGTGTCCATCTGTTAATCATTGTTGTCAAATTTTCGATCAAATCTGTATTTTTTTAAACTGCTGTCCAGACTATTGGAATGATTACGTAGAGTTTTAAATATTCGATTTTTTGATTGATTTGGATTTAATGTTTCTATTATCAATACTGTCAAATTTTCATATCATATAATTATTATTAATTATTACTGGCAAAATTATATTTTTACTGTCAATTTCCGATTACTTCTGTCAATATTTCAATAATTGCGTCAAAATATTTATGATGGCTATGAATTCTACGTCTTTTTTTAATATTGCTGTCAGTGATTCAAATTTTCAATTTTTAGTTACAATGTTACGCAAATTTCACAGATTACAGCAAAATTTTCAATTTTTGGTGTCAAAATTTTAATTATTGCTAGAAATTATTATTGTTATTAATATTATTTTATATTGTTTATTTAACGACGGTTTTTTTCTGCTGCTGTGCTAATTACTGTCGCCAAGAAACAATTGATTACCCTGGGAAATTTTGCCCAAAACAACACACTTTATTATCATTATCGTCATCAGTTATTATTAATATTATTATTTTTATTATTACTAAACTGGATTGCACTTATCACAGAAAATTGTGTGTGTAATGTAAAACGCTATATGAAATCATTAATTATTCAATTGGTTATCATCAGTATTATTATTAATTTAAGGTTGTTATATTATTATTTAGTACTTACTGGGAAAAAAATTACTTATTTGAGATGTACTCGTGGTCAAATATTCAAAGGATTTATCTTTAGGCATACTGAGTACAGATTTGGCAAAAAAAAATCCAAATTTTTGACAGACAAATTTTCAGAAATTTCAGTGAGTGATAACTTGTCAACTCAGAAAGTTGAACATTCAGAATATTTAAAAAAACATAATAAAAAGTGGGCATCACATTGTCGCTCAATGATACTTGTGTATGTTAGACCTAAATGGCCTGTGAATATACCCTGACACTTACCAATTTGCCGTTGGAGGGTAGTAAATCAACCCTGAATAATTGTAATACTCCGATCAGCTCGGTTAAGTTAAGATCTCGATTTTCTCACTTATTTGAGATGTACTCGTATTCAAATTTTCAGAGGATTTATCTTTAGGCATACTGAATACAGATCTAGTAAAAAAAAAAATCAAAACTTCCGACAGATAAATTTTTAGAAATTGCAGTGACTGATAACAGGTCAACTGGGAAATTTAAAAATACATAAAAAGTGTGCATCAAATTGTCCCAGACTTTCATATGTCGATGTTTGCTATGCAGTTCTTGATAACGAGAAGTTCTTTGTGGCATTCCCAATGGAAGCTTGTGCGAAATCGAAAACGCATGTCCACTGTTGCGCGTCCTGGTGCACTGTACCAAGGCCTGCTGCTCCTTGCAAAACGTGCGATAATTAGAGACAAAAGAGCGCCGCAACTTCCTGTTTCGCTCGGATGTGGGTCAGAACCTCATCATAGCGCCGATCTCTTCGCTGCCTCCAAGGCTCCGGCGGCTGCTTCCTCTGAGGAACGACGTCCTGGAGGCTCACCTTGGAGCTGGCCACTCAAAAATTGAATGAAATCAACAAAAACAAAGGCGGCAGAAATAACATTAAAAATTGAAGAATTCATATCTGTTGTATTCAAAAGCTGAGTATCAACCCATTTTTATTGTCATTCCGTCTGAACTGGCCATAAAAATTACCATTTTTTTGGTGTTTGCTACGGTGTATTGATATCAGCCGGCCATGTTAAAGTTTATTTTTCTTCGCATAAGTTCTTACTTTAGTACAAGATCCAGGCATTTTGCATAGCCGAGCCACAAATGTGTGTGGGATTTGTTGTTTACAGCATGCGCTTTTATACGTATTTTATCACCTGTGCAAGTTTGATTCAAAGCCAGTCAACAAAGTATCACATCACATGACCATAAAAACGCTTCCACTCTCGTAAACTCCTTCCCCGCGCACACTTAAAGCCCCGCCAGTGGCGTATCGCTTACAAAATAAATTCCGGGCTAATGGAATTCCCCGTGCGTTATTTAAAAAAAGATAAAAAAGCATAACAAACACACTTAAGGAAACCCGATCTGCCGGAGGCCCGCTTGCGTAACGCCATCCCGCACGCCTATGGGTAAAAAGGGGCGGCCGGGCGTTATTAATTGCGGGGGCGGCAAAAAGGCGGCGGCGGCAAAAAGGCGGCGGCTTCATAATAAGTAATTAATTGCGGGAGCTTATCATGCCGTTTTTGCGGCGATTACGAGGCGTCTTGATCGATCAGCCCGGATGAGGGGCCGGAAAGGATCACCTCCCCGGAGACGGTTTTGGTGTCTAGAGAGTAGATTATTAAAATGAACCCACACAAAAAAAAATTATTTACATTTTCCACGGAAAACCACACAAATTACATTTAATTAAAATTTAACAAAATGTTATTAGTTTTAAAAGCTCCTTATATCGTACAGCATAATGAGGCGGTGCCCTGTTGTGACAACTTTACCTACAATTACCTTTTACAATACCTCACGTATTTTTTTTTTGCTAAGATGAAAAGCTAAGATAAAAATATTAATAATAAATAAACAATATACAACCTTGCTGCACAAATTTTCATTTAAATGGAAACTTATTTTCCCTGAATTCGCTGAATGTAACTTCGATAGTGCTCGAGTTTCAAAGGAAATTGTTGAAAAACCGGTAATGGAGAATTTTCCGATTTTCATATTTTCTGTAAACGCAAAGATTTTCATTTAAATGGAAACTTATTTTCGCTGAATTCGCTGAATGTAACTTAGATAGTGCTCGAGTTTCAAAGGAAATTGTTGAAAAACTGATAATGGGGAATTTTCCGATTTTCATATTTTTTGTAAACGCAAAGATTTGCATTGAAAACAAAAAAAAAAAAAACGGAAAATTTTGACAGCTTTCTTAAAAATTGTAAAATTACATTATTGTCGATTTTTATTGGTGATTACATCAAAACTTCTAAAATTCAATAGAAATAGCGAAGCGATCGCAATAAATTTCAAAATTTAGTCGTAAATTACGAATTATTCAAAATAAATCCTGAAATTTTCATTGGAATTTTCATAATGTTCATTATAAATTACAAAATATAATTGGATCCCGCCAATTTCTTGCTGAAAATTGTAGAGGATTTATTCAGAAAGCTCATCCCTTGCAAAGTTGTTGAAATGTTCACAGTTATTTGCAGATATTTTCGTGAAAATGAAAAATCTTGATTAAATATAATATATTAAAAGGTAATTTTCACATTATTCCTTACAAATTTTTATTTTACATTGCAAAATGTTAATCAGAACACAAAATCCTCATTTGAATTATACAATTTATATTGAAAATAATAATAATCATGATTCCCCGTTAATAATCATGATAGATAAGATAGATAAATTACAAAATTTAGTTGTAAATAACGAAATCTTCAAAATAAATCCTGAAATTTTCATTGGAATTTTCATAATGTTCATTATAAATTACAAAGTATAGTTGGATCCCGGCAATTTCTTGCTGAAAATTGTAGTGGATTTATTTAGAAAGCTTATCCCTTGCAAAGTTTTGCAAATTTTGGTGAAAATGAAAAATCTTGATTAAGTATAATATATTAACAGGTAATTTCCACATTATTCGTTACTAATTTTTATTTTACATTGCAAAATGTTAATCAGAACACAAAATCTTTTTTTGAATTATACAATTCATATTGAAAATAATAATAATCATGATTATTAACGGCATAACCTAGATAATACACACAATAATAAATATAATTAGAAAAATTGCTAACTACAGTGAATATAGGAAAGTTTTTATTGACAATTCCAAATTTGTATTATAAATTCCTAAATTCAAACGGAACAACAAAGTTGACATGATAAATTGCAGAATTTAGTTGGAAATTGTGAAATTCGTATTGTAAATACCAAAATTTTAATTGTAAATTTCAATTAAATAAAACAAACACTTTACTTTGTTTATATCACACTCGTTTATTGAAAAATAGTGACTATAGTTTCAATAATAATAATTATAATAATAATCGATCAAGTACGAGTACGATCAAGTTTCAATCAAGTACTGATCATTGTCAAACTTTTAGTTTGATAAAACTTAAAGTTTTATCAAAGTATAAGCTTAAACTTCAGTTTTAATAAACAAATGTGATATAAACAAAGTAAAGTGTTTGTCTTATTTAATTTAAATATGTATCACGAAGTAGATGCCTACAACATTGACCAAGTACATTTCAATGTTTAATTGTAACTTCCAATTCTGAGTAGAAATTATAAAGAATTTATCCACAAAGCATCACTAAGTCACTAAGTTATTAATATTTTGATAGAAATTTGCAAAAAATTTAATGGTAAAAACATTTTTTTACGACCTAAATTAGACAAAATAATAATTTCTATTTAAATGTCTAATTTAGATATAATAAAAACATTGTTTTTACCATTAAAAGTTTTGCAAATTTCTGTTAAAATATTAAGAACTTAGTTTATTATACCTAAATTTGACATTTAAATAATAATTTCTATTTAAATGTCTAATTTAGGTATAACAAAAATATTGTTTTTACCATTAAAAGTTCTGAAAATTTCTGTTAAAATATTAATAACTTAGTGAGTGATGCTTTGTGGAAAAATTTCCTTGAAAATAATTATTTTTATAATAATAATAATAATAATAATAAAGAATATTTATTAGCAAAAAACGCTACATAATATATATGCAAATTTTCTGTCCATTCAGTCCATCAAACAACAAAATTCTCATTGAAATTATATCATTTCGTTTGTAAATTATAATGAATGTTGCATTTCTATTGGAAATTACAAAATTTTCATTTGAATTTTTATTACTAATACCAAAATGTTCATAAATTATAATGACTAATGTAACCTATGAGTTTTTAGTTAGAAATTACGTCTTTCTTTAGAAAATCATATTCCTCACAAAGTTATTAAAGATATCATAGAAATTTGCAACAAATATAATGAAAGGTTAAGTTTAAGGTTTTATCCGTAAGTTACCTAATTATTTTAATTTTATTTTATTATTTATTTATTTTATTTTGCAAAAAAAAAATGTAGTCAGGCAAAAAAATAAATAATAAAATAAAATAAAAATAACTCTACCAGTAAGTACCCAACAATACCTTAAATAATGAAAGGTATATATTTTTTGTAAATTCAATAACCATGAATAGAAACCATGAAATTTTCGTAATTTTTACTACAAATTACCAAAAAATCGAAAACCTCATGTATCATACATAATGTTATAACATTATGATGAAAATTGCGAAATTTTGGAATATTAAATGTAAATTACAAAACTTGTAGAATTTGTAAAATGTTAAAAATGAATTGGAATATTGTATTGAAAATTTTCATTATAAATACAATGTTTCAATGAAAATAGAAAACAATTATTAAGTAATAAAAAAGTTTTATTGGAATTAAATAATTATCATTTGTGACTCAAAATTACATTTAAGATTGCAAAACTTGCATTCTAACTAAAAAAATTTAATAGCTTTATGAACATTTTATTTAAAATTGATAAATTTCACTGTAATACTTATGTAAAATGTCATTGGCAATTTCAACATTCTTATTATAAATTACAAAATTTCTTCAGCGACTATGAAAATTTTATTGTAAATTGCCAAAATGTCACTGCAAATTGCAAAATAACATTGTCATTTGCAAAATTTGTATTAAGTTGTTAAAATGTTCATATTTATGTGTCGAAAATTTAGAAATTACGAACTTTACATTAGAGATTGAAAAATTTTCATTAAAAATTATGAAATTGTTATTATAAATACCAAAAGTTCAATTAGAAATTTCACAGTTTAATTGAAACCTGCAATTTTTAGTGGAAATTCTAGAGGATTTATCTACAAAACATATTACTCACTAAGTTATTAATATTTTAATAGAAATTTGCAAAACTTATAAGCGAAAATACAAAATTTTGGCTATAAACTAAAAACTTCAATAGAAATTATGAAATTTTGTACGCAAAGTTTCTACATTTTCATTAAAATTTTATTAAAAATTACAAAAAATCTCAGCAATTTTTGATTGTAGATCGAAATGATTGTCAGATTGCAAAATTTTCATTAGAGATTATGAAATTGTTATTATAAATACCAAAAGTTCAATTACAAAGTTCCCAGTTTAATTGAAACCTGCAATTTTTAGTGGAAATTCTAGAGGATTTATGCACAAAACATATTACTCACTAAGTTATTAATATTTTAATAGAAATTTGGAAAAATTGTAAGCGAAAATACATAATTTTGGATATAAATTAAAAACTTGAATAGAAATTATGAAATTTTGTATGCAAAGTTTCTACATTTTCATTACAAATTCCAAAAATTAATTGACACCTGCAATTTTTAGTAGAAATTCTAGAGGATTTATGCACAAAACATATTACTCACTAAGTTATTAATATTTTAATAGAAATTTGCAAAACTTATAAGCGAAAATACAAAATTTTGGCTATAAATTAAAAACTGCAATAGAAATTATCAAATTTTGTACCCAAAGTTTCTACATTTTCATTACAAATTCCAAAGTTTTATTAAAAATTGCAAGAATCTCTGCAAGTTTCGAGATTGCAAAACTTTTATTAGAATTTATGAAATTGTTATTATAAATACCAAAAGTTCAATTACAAATTTTAAAGTTTAATTGAAACGTGCACTTTTTAGTGGAAATTCTAGAAGATTTATCGACAAAACATATTACTCATTAATATTTTAATAGAAATTTGGAAAACTTCAATAGAAATGGTGAATTTTTTTATGTACATTTTCTACATTTTCTTTATAAATTCTAAGATTTTATTAAAAATTGCAAGAATCTCAGCATTTCATATCTCTGAAACCGTTACTTTGAGGACACACGTTTATCACAACTTTTTTATTATTGAGGTTCATACTACTACCCCCTTACATATTTTCACTCTTTTATTAACACCCTGTATATAGCAACCCCTTACACCCCTATTATAGCAACCTCTTACCTCACAAAATCATTATCCATGTAAAATTTTCAGAAGAATTGTTTTCAAGTGTATGAGAACCTAAATTTGAATAAATTTGAGAGATTCAAGAATAATGTCGTTCTAATTTGCTATAATTAGGCCACAGAAAGAGTGTTATTAATATTATGAGTATTAAAGCAGTTATTCCAATCAACTGAAATGTGAGTGGATAATAATCAGGTTTCTATATTTTCATTCCAATTGCCGCGCAATGAACTGCTCGTGCATAAAACGGGTCTCCTTAAGCAATTTTAACACGTGCCATCGAAGTCTTTTATTTCATAAAACTGCCGGCATTGTCTGCACGTGGTTGCATTATTCGTGCGCGTGCTCACTGGCGACAGATCTAGCATGTGCGTGAAAGCGAGATTTGCCCACATAAAAATATTATGAAAACAAATCATTCTTAACTTATCTTGTTTTGTTGTTCTTTATTTGTTTATTCTTGATTGTTTTGTTTATAATATCTTGTTTTCAGTAAATACTTCGTTAATTTTTGTTCGATTTCATTTCTGTGGCTTTTCAGTCAGAAGCGAACTACTACTGGCAGAATAACACAAGAGTCTAAAACCACTTTTCTATATTTTTTAATTCGTGGCCAGATATTTCACGATAAATCTCCAACGTTATGCAACTGCTCGCAATTTTACCTCCAGTAAGGTAAACGTAGCGCACAATGGAATTAAAAGTTATAATTGAAATAATGGAGGTTTCGTAAGCTGCGGAATTGAATCGCGAGGGTCAATGGATTTTCGGAGTGTCGCAAAAACTAATTGCGCAATTAGAGAAAATTGTGGACGTTTTTAGTGAAACGCGGCGAATGTCTCCGCTCGTTACTTATTAAATGCCGCGCAAAAATGTGAAGTTGTTGGACAACGAAATGCTGAAATTAATTATGTAAACGGTATGGCAGTATTTATGGCAAAAGTTATTTTGATTTGGTGAAACGGAATTGCAAAATAATACTCAATCCAGCCACATTCGTTTGATTATAGATATACATGAATTAAGTAATTATGCAAGAAAAACACATGGGAAGACACACGAAGAACCTATGAAAATGGTACATCAAGTAAGAAGCAAACTCATGTTTGCATTACTTTGTTTGCAGTAAGAAGTAAACATGAGTTTGCTTATTAGTTGGCGTTAGTGGTGAATTCCCAGAAAATTAGACATACATGTTATGAACTTGAACTTGAACTTGAGGGCGAGATAAGCATGAGAATTGTTTGTATTGAAAGGGGACGTGCGTATAGACGGGCATTAGATCGGGGGAGTTGGGGGAAAATATGAAGGAAAAGAGTGGGAAGAATAAGTACAAAACGTACGTTTTGTACTTATTCTGCACTCTTTTCTGCACTTACTTTTTACTCTGCACGCAGAATGCACGTTTTCAAAGCGGAAAGGTTAGATGATCCAGAGCGACGAAACTAACGTCACACACGCCTCAATCTTGAGATTTAACAGTCCGATACAGATAATTCTTCTATTAATGGCCACCTATTGACCATCGGTGTATTCTTATAGATTATTTTAATGAACTGTCATTTTATTAGTCATTTAAAAAAAAATAAAGAACTAATAAAAATCAATTGTGAAACAAAAAGATGGCGAGCTGGTCGTGTCAGTGAATTTTATTATAATCTTGGAGCATGATATATAACGTTGAAATAAAACTCCCTGGTACATTCCAATATTTCCCAGTTAAACTGCAGTCGGATGGAAACCGTATTATTCCCGGAGCCGAGGAGAAGAGCCGCCTCGCATAAATAACCGCAGTGCTCCGGGGGCATCCCATTGTCTCGCCCCGGAGCCGCCGCCCCCCGCCGATCCCATTATCTCCTTTCACCGGCTCCGTAATTCACTTCGATTGTATGCAAATAAAAGAAAGGTGCACGAAACAAATTAACCGTGTGACTATTGTTGGGCGGACGCAGTAATGTATGGGCGCGTGTGCCGGAGAGATGCCCCCGGTGTTCTCCCGGTGCCGAGCCATCTCGCCGAGACCAAAACGGCCGAAGGCAATGTACTCAAATTCGACATTGAAAAAAAATATATTTTTGTATTTTTATACGCAAAATAGCATTAGAAGATATGTGACTGATAATCGGTCCAGCAATTTGACGTGCACGTTAAACATGTCATCGGCGAAACGGCCGCGGCGCAGCGTCCCATTCCTGCACCCGGAGCACCGGCGATTTAGAGCCACGCGCTTGGCGGACTGTAATTTCGCCGCTGTGGATTTTTACGGCGCGCGATTTGCGCATTTGCATTCAATGCGTCCACCCCATGGATTGCGGGTACAAATTTTGCGCCGCATTGAATTTTAATTCCGTTTAAATGCGACACCTAAATTGCACGGCCGCCACTGTAAATGGAATTTGCGATGGGGCATAATGTAAAGTTTGCAAGGGAACTAATCCTATTTGATTTCGTGCAACGTTATCTATTATTGTTAATAGTACGTATATAGTCCAGGCCTAGTAATTAAAATTTGGAATAACGTTAGGAGGGTCGAAAAATTGTTTGGATGCTTGTAAACTTCTGGAGAAGGAAATTATTTGGTAAACAAATATAAATAAAAACTGCATAAAAAAACAACCCTTCAAACTGTATATTTGGGCATTGGTATGTATTCAAATAAATGTGAATACATACATTGCAACGGGGTATGTAGCTGGTCAAGTTTTCGTCTTTCGGGGAATATTTTTGTAGTTACGCTATGGTTACGCTATGCTTACCATAGAAAATGTAACAATTCAATTCAGTCCTCAAACAAATTTTGTTCAGAATTTTTGGATTCTGAAGTTTTGTGCTGAAATGCCAGATTCTGATTACCTCTAACAGAGTTATATTTATCTTTGAAAGGGCTAATTAAAATTTGTCATATTTTTGCTTTAATGACGATTTGCCTAAAATCGAGTATGAATCGGGCTCTAAAGTTTAGATTGTAGAAGAATTATTTTTATAGAGAGATAAACTCATGTAAAGTTAATAAGTACCTTAGTAAATTTAATACTTTGGATTCTAAGTATTAGAGCTAGTAGCATAGTTGGTTAGAATTTAATATCAATGATAGCAATGGGCCAAAAACCATAGAAGAAAATTTAGCAGTTCAATTCACTCCTCAAACAAATTTTGTTCAGAATTTTTGGATTCTGAAGTTTTGTGCTGAAATGCCAAATTCTGATTACCTCGAACAGAGTCTTTGAAAGGGCCAATTAAAATATGTTATATTTTTGCTTTAATGATGGTTTGCCTAAAATCGAATATGAATCGGCCTCTAAAGTTTAGACTGTGGAAGAATTATTTTTATAGAGAGATAAACTCATGTGAAGTTAATAAGTACCTTAGTAAATTTAACACTTTGGATTCTAAGTATTAGAGCTAGTAGCATAGTTGGTTAGAATTTAATATCAATGATAGAAATGGGCCAAAAACCATAGAAGAAAATTTAACAGTTCAATTCACTCCTCAAACAAATATTGTTTAGAATTTTTGGATTCTGAAGTTTTGTGCTGAAATGCCAAATTCTGATTTCCGCCAACGGAGTTATATTTGCCTTTGAAAGGGACAATTAAAATATGTCATATTTTTGCTTTAATGACGATTTGCCTAAAATCGAGTATGAATCGGCCTCTAAAGTTTAGACTGTAGAAGAATTATTTTTATAGAGAGATAAACTCATGTGAAGTTAATAAGTACCTTAGTAAATTTAATACTTTGGATTCTAAGTATTAGAGCTAGTAGCATAGTTGGTTAGAATTTAATATCAATGATAGAAATAGGCCAAATACCATAGAAGAAAATTTAACAGTTCAATTCACTCCTCAAACAAATTTTGTTCAGAATTTTTGGATTCAGAAGTTTTGTGCTGAAATGCCAAATTCTGATTACCTCTAACAGAGTTATATTTATCTTTGAAAGGGCTAATTAAATTATGTCATATTTTTGCTTTAATGATGATTCGCCTAAAATCGAGTATGAATCGGCTCTAAAGTTTAGACTGTAGAAGAATTATTTGTATACAGATATAAACTCATGTGAAGTTAATAAGTACCTTAGTAAATTTAATACTTTGGATTCTAAGTATTAGAGCTAGTATCATAGTTGGTTAGAATTTAATATCAGTGATGGAAATGGGCCAAAAAGCATAGAAGAAAATTTAACAGTTCAATTCACTCCTCAAACAAATTGTGTTCAGAATTTTTGGATTCTGAAGTTTTGTGCTAAAATCCCAAATTCTAATTACCTCTAACAGAGTTATATATGTCTTTAAAAGGGCCAATTAAAATATGTCATATTTTTGCTTTAATGATGATATGCCTAAAATCGAGTATGAATCGGCCTCTAAAGTTTAGACTGTAGAAGAATTATTTTTATAGAGATAAACTCATGTGAAGATAATAAGTACCTTAGTAAATTAAATACTTTGGATTCTAAGTATTAGAGCCAGTAGCATAGTTGGTTAGAATTTAATATCAATGATAGAAATGGGTCAAAAACCATAGAAGAAAATTTAACATTTCAATGCACTCCTCAAACAAATTTTGTTCAGAATTTTTTGATTCAGAAGTTTTGTACTAAAAACCAAATTCTGATTTCCGCGAACAGAGTTATTTGTGTTTGAAAGGACCAATTAAAATATGTCATATTTTTGCTGTAATGATGGTTTGCCTAAAATCGAGTATGAATCGGCCTCTAAAGTTTAGACTGTAGAAGAATTATTTTTATTGAGAGATAAACTCATTAATAAGTACCTTTGTAAATTTAATACTTTAGATTCTAAGTATTAGAGCTAGTAGCATAGTTGGCTAGAATTTAATATCAATGATAGAAATGGGCCAAAAACCATAGAAGAAAATTTAACACTTCAATTCACTCCTCAAACAAATTTTGTTCAGAATTTTTGGATTTTGAAGTTTTGTGCTGAAATGCCAAATTCTGATTACCTCTAACAGAGTTATATTTGCCTTTGAAAGGGACAATTAAAATATGTCATATTTTTGCTTTAATGTTAATTTGCCTCAAATCGAGTATGAATCGGCGTCTAAAGTTTAGACTGTAAAAGAATTATTTTTATAGAGAGATAAACTCATGTGAAGTTAATAAGTACCTTAGTAAATTTAATACTTTGAATTCTTAGTATTAGAGCTAGTAGCATAGTTGGTTAGAATTTAATATCAATGATAGCAATGGGCCAAAAACCATAGAAGAAAATTTAGCAGTTCAATTCACTCCTCAAACAAATTTTGTTCAGAATATTTGGATTCTGAAGTTTTGTGCTGAAATGCCAAATTCCGATTACCTCTAACAGAGTTATATTTGTGTTTGAAAGGGCCAATTAAAATATGTTATTTTTGCTTCAATGATGATTTGCCTAAAATCGAGTATGAATCGGCCTCTAAAGTTTAGACTGTACAAGAATTATTCTTATAGAGAGATAAACTCATGTAAAGTTAATAAGTACTTTAGTAAATTTAATACTTTGGATTCTAAGTATTAGAGCTAGTAGCATAGTTGGTTAGAATTTAATATCAATAATAGAAATGGGACAGAAACAATAGAAGAAAATTTAACAGTTCAATTCACTCCTCAAACAAATTTTGTTCAGAATTTTTGGATTCTGAAGTTTTGTGCTGAAATGCCAAATTCTGATTACCTCTAACAAAGTTATATTTGTCTTTGAAATGGCCAATTAAAATATGTCATAATTTTGCTTTAACGATGATTTGCCTAAAATCGACTACGAATCGGCGTCTAAAGTTTAGACTGTAGAAGAATTATTTTTCTAGAGAGATAAACTCATGTAAAGTTAATAAGTACCTTAGTAAATTTAATACTTTGGATTCTAAGTATTAGAGCCAGTAGCATAGTTGGTTAGAATTTAATGTCAATGATAGAAATGTTCCAAAAACCTAAGAAGAAAATTTAACAGTTGAATTCACTCCTCAAACAAATTTTGTTCATAATTTTTGGATTCTGAAGTTTTGTGCTGAAATGCCAAATTCTGATTTCCGCTAACAGAGTTATATTTGTGTTTGAAAGGGCCAATTAAAATATGTCATATTTTTGCTGTAATGATGATTTGCCTAAAATCGAGTATGAATCGGCCTCTAAAGTTTAGACTGTACAAGCATTATTTTTATAGAGAGATAATTTCATGTGAAGTTAATAAGTACCTTGGTAAATTTTATACTTTGGATTCAAAGTATTAGAGCTAATAGCATAGTTGGTTAGAATTTAATATCAATGATAGAAATGGGCCAAAAGCCGCAGAATAAATACTTAATAGTTCAATTCGCTCCTCAAACAAATTTTGTTCAAAATTTTTGGATTCAGAAGTTTTGTGCTGAAATGTCAAATTCTGATTACCTCTAACAGAGTTATATTTGTATTTGAAAGGGCCAATTAAAATATGTCATATTTTGGATTTAATGATGGTTTGTCTAAAATCGACTATGAATCGGCGTCTAAAGTTTAGACTATAGATGAAGTTGGCTAAAATCGCCACTTTTCCGTTTTGTAACTATTCTCACGTGCCGATTAAAAATATTTATAGCTATTTGTATTGCAAGGGAGTAAAGTGCATCATTTCCTCCCGCGGATATTTGATGCTCGACGAGAAGCGTGGGGCATCAAAATCTAAGGGAGGAAATGGTACTTTGCACCCAAGTAATACATGTGATTTTTCTACGACCTTTCACAGTGTTTTGCATAAATATTATATTTTCTTGTGCATGACAATTAAAAAACAAAATGTCAAAATATAATATTTTATTGTTAAAAATAAAGTATACAAGGAACGTACGAATTTTTATAAATAAAAATAATACGAAGCTTATATCACACAAATGTGAATACATACATTGCAACGGGGTATGTAGCTGGTCAAGTTTTCATCTTTCAGGGAATCTTTTTGTAGTTCTCGCGTGCTAAGTATATGAACCACAATTAGCCGGCCTTAACTGGCCGCATTTTCACTATATTGGTTGAAAACGTAAAAAAAAGTTGTTTGCCTCCCATGGGAGGAAAAGTTGTTTACCTCCCGCTATAAGGGATGCAAAGTTGTTTACCTTCCGTGACGAAACAACGACGGACGAAAATGTGTACTTTCTATTAAGGGAGTAGAAAAAATAATTTTTAAAGGTCCTCAAAAAAATGCACTATATTATTAGCTACTTATACTGAGTGAATGAATGTGAGTCCAATTAAATAATAAAACAATTATTTTATGAAAAAAATTGTTATAACCTCCAGTTTTTATAGTATTATCATCACTTGAAGGTGATGCTTATTGCTTGCACATATCATTATTACCTGAAACTAATAAAATCAGATTTCTCAACCACTTCGTAACTTCAGCTCCGCAAGAAACCATCCATAACCGAGTTACATCTAACGACCCTGATGGTGTGCAACATAGCAAAAACTATCTCATCCGGCATTGTCTTTGCGGATTTGGCTGGTTTGGCGCTCGTTCCGCCGATAATTAATAAAATTGAATCGTCTGGATTTATTGCGGCCTCACTGACGGATTTATGGTCGGATGTGCCAGAGAGAAGAAAAAACGGCCTCGCCTCCGGATTTGGGGCGGCAATTACGCTTTCGTTTCGGTCGATCCTGCCATCATCAGTCGGCTACGAAGGGCAAGGACGCGATTCGATGTGCGGCGAAAAATGCGCCGCAACAGACAAGATTGGTCACGCCGAGATACGCATTTGGCCGTGAAGATTTAGCAATGTTGCTGGAATGGAGATTTAAAGCGAAATTTGTATCAAAGATATAATTATCTTTAAAAGTAATCTAAAATAGTAATAATAATATCAATATAGGTGAAAATATCGTAGGTCGATAGCCAAAAAATGTTGTTACTAGTACTAATATCAATAATAAAGTAAATTGTAGCGATAATAATATTGGGAGTGCGTTCCCCTTAACGGCCGGCGTCCGTTAAGAATTCTTAACGGCCGCTGACCGTTTAGCATGACATTACAGCGCTTTTTTAGTTCTGATAAAACGGTATAGTAGTAACAGTATAGTAGGACCAAATGTTTATAAATCGGGTGGGTTTAAAATGGACTGTATATTGATTTCAACTATGATGATAAAATTTCTTGCTGTGAGCGCGGCGTGGGCGTTAAAGTGGTCGGCGAAATGGGGTTCTGACTTACCCTCTGGTAGGCTGCTCAGGGGATGACGGCACGGGTTCCGTGGCACGGTTTTCGAACGACTCTGCCAGGTGTCCACTCTTTTCGAGCAGGCTTAAGATCGGGCCTGCGCTCTCGTCAGTTCCCGACAATTATCCGACCATAGGCGAAAAAAGGGCGAAATTTATCCGAACAAACAATATGCAAATAATAAATAAACCACCCAACCAAAGTACTAAACAATAGTATTACGAACATAATATTATACAGCATGTCCGCTTTTGCGCATTTTTAGTTCTGATAGAACGGTATAACAGTATAGTATTACGAAAATAATATTATACAGTATGTCCCCGGATTGAGTTTACAAGAGGGAATTCAAGAGGGAATTTGCAAACGAATTCGAGAATTCGAGAGAATTCGTCAACACCCTGTATAAATAAATCAATGTTTTAATAACTGAACTGGTAGTTTCAGACCAAGCAGGAATTATAATTCCTATAACATTTTTACTTAACAGTAAAAATTAAAAAAAAAATGTCTTGTAAACTCAATCCAGGGACATACAGTATATCTAGACATATATCAAATTTCTAAATTGAATTTCACACGAATTCGAGATGTATGAACATTGAATACATGCCTGTGATGATGGTTGTATACAACCGAAACTAGTAAGGCGAAATAAATTAAATAAATTTAAAAAAAAAAAAGTTTTACAATTAAGTACAAAATAATAATATAACAACCTTAAATACATAACTGGTAATTTATGAATAAAACCTTAAACTTAATTATTATTAAAATTATTATTATTTTTATTATTACTAAACTCGATTGGTGCTATCACAGAAAACCGTATGTGCAATGTAAATGGCATAACGTTATATGGGATAATCAATTATTCAAGAGTGATTTAAAAACGGTTTTCAGTTAAACATTTGCACATTTCATTGCGCAATGAATTCCCATTACAAAAATTTGCCAATCTGAGTACTATCAAAATAAATTTTGAAAAGGTTATTTTGCTCCGTGGTAATAATTTTTTTTGAACGATTGTCTAGCTTTGACCTTCTAGACCTCTCACCTTTGCGAGTAGTTTTCGAGCGTTCGCCTTGAACTATTTACATTTCCTGTTGGCGTTGTTACTGCGAGAGCTAATTGACGACATCTGGGTAAACGGAATTGTTTTCAATAGACCGGAACGCAGGTGGCTTAGGCAATAATTAGTCGCGCAATTAGTGGTGATTCTTAAAGTGGCGAGGTCACGATAAGTCGAAAACTGCTCGAGATGATAGCATAAAATGCCCATAACAAGATATTTTGATTAAAATTTTGATTTGAAAAAGTTTTCGACAAAAAAAGAACGATGACTTGATAAAACCAACAAAATCGCCAATCATGGCATAACGATTCCAATTTGCGAAGCTCTAAAGGTGCGTTATCACGAATCAAGTTTAATTGATCGATTTTAGTTTTAGGCAATAATTAGTCCCGCTATTAGCGGGATTCTTAAAGTGGCGAGGTCACGATAAGTCGAAAACTGCTCAAGATGATTGCATGAAATGCCCATAACAAGAAATTTTGATTAAAATTTGGTTTGAAAGAGTTTTCGACAAAAAAAGATCGATGACTTGATAAAACAAAAAATCACCAATCATGGCATAACAATTCCAATTTTCGAAGCTCTAAAAGTCCGTTAGCACGAATCAAGTTTAATTGATCGATTTTAGTTTTAGGCAATAATTAGTCCCGCTATTAGCGGGATTCCTAAAGTGGCGAGGTCACGATAAGTCTAAAACTGCTCGAGATGATTGCATAAAATGCCCAAAACAAGAAATATCGATTGAAATTGGATTTGAAAAAGTTTTTGACAAAAAAAAGATCGATGACTTGATAAAACAAAAAATCACCAATCATGGCACAACGATTCCAATTTTCGAAGCTCTAATGGTGCGTTATCACGAATCAAGTTTAATTGATCGATTTTAGTTTTAGGCAATAATTAGTCCCGCTATTAGTGGGATTCTTAAAGTAGCGAGGTCACGATAAGTCAAAAACTGCTCGAGATGACTACATAAAATGCCCATAACAAGAAATTTTGATTAAAATTTGATTTGAAAAAGTTTTCGACAAAAAAAGATCGATGACTTGATAAAACAAAAAATCGCCAATCATGGCATAACGATTCCAATATTCGAAGCTCTAAAAGTCCGTTATCACGAATCAAGTTTAATTGATCGATTTTAGTTTTAGGCAATAATTAGTCCCGCTATTAGTGGGATTCTTAAAGTAGCGAGGTCACGATAAGTCAAAAACTGCTCGAGATGACTACATAAAATGCCCATAACAAGAAATTTTGATTAAAATTTGGTTTGAAAGAGTTTTCGACAAAAAAAGATCGATGACTTGATAAAACAAAAAATCACCAATCATGGCATAACAATTCCAATTTTCGAAGCTCTAAAAGTCCGTTATCACGAATCAAGTTTAATTGATCGATTTTAGTTTTAGGCAATAATTAGTCCCGCTATTAGTGGGATTCTTAAAGTGGCGAGGTCACGATAAGTCAAAAACTGCTCGAGATGATTGCATAAAATGCCCATAACAAGATTTTTTTATTAAAATTTGATTTGTTAAAAAGTTTTCGACAAAAAAAATCGATGACTTAATAAAACAAAAAATCACCAATCATGGCATAACGAGTCCAATTTTCGAAGCTTTAAAGGTGCGTTATCATGAATCAAGATCAATCATTGATCGATTTTAATTTTAGGCAATAATTAGTCCCGCTATTAGTGGTGATTCTTAAAGTGGCGAGGTCACGTTAAGTCAAAAACTGCTCGAGATGATTGCATGAAATGCCCATAACAAGAAATTTTGTTTAAAATTTGATTTGAAAAAGTTTTCGACAAAAAAAGATCGATGACTTGATAAAACAAAAAATCATCAATCATGACATAACGATTCCAATTTTCGAAGCTCTAACGGTGCGTTATCACGAATCAAGTTTAATTGATCGATTTTAGTTTTAGGCAATAATTAGTCCCGCTATTAGTGGGATTCTTAAAGTGGCGAGGTCACGATAAGTCAAAAACTGCTTGGGATGATTGCATAAAATGCCCATAACAAGAAATTTTGATTAAAATTTGATTTGTTAAAAAGTTTTCGACAAAAACAAATCGATGACTTGATAAAACAAAAAATCACCAATCATGGCATAACGAGTCCAATTTTCGAAGCTTTAAAGGTGCGTTATCATGAATCAAGATCAATCATTGATCGATTTTAATTTTAGGCAATAATTAGTCCCGCTATTAGTGGGATTCTTAAAGTGGCGAGGTCACGATAAGTCAAAAACTACTTGGGATGATTGCATAAAATGCCCATAACAAGAAATTTTGATTAAAATTTGGTTTGAAAAAGTTTTCGACAAAAAAGATCGATGACTTGATAAAACAAAAAATCACAAATCATGGCATAACGATTCCAAATTTCGTAGTTCTAAAAGTGCGTTATCACGAATCAAGTTTAATTGATCGATTTTAGTTTTAGGCAATAATTAGTCCCGCTATTAGTGGGATTCTTAAAGTGGCGAGGTCACGATAAGTCAAAAACTGCTTGGGATGATTGCATAAAATGCCCATAACAAGAAATTTTGATTAAAATTTGGTTTGAAAAAGTTTTCGACAAAAAAAGATCGATGACTTGATAAAACAAAAAACAAAAAATCACCAATCATGGCACAACGATTCCAATTTTCGAAGCTCTAAAGGTGCGATATCACGAATAAAGTTTAATTGATCGATTTTAGTTGATCAACAAAAGTCACTGTAGTGAGAACCTTTGTTCCAATAGAGGTGATCAAGTTTAAACTATAGGTTTCATTCAATTTTTGTTGATCAACTTGATTTGAAAAAGTTTTCGACAAAAAAAGATAGATGACTTGATAAAACAAAAAATCACCAATCATGGCATAACGATTCCAATTTCCGAAGCTCTAAAGGTGGGTTATCACGAATCAAGTTTAATTGATCGATTTTAGTTGATCAACAAAAGTCACTGTAGTGAGAACCTTTGTTCCAATAGAGTTGATCAAGTTTTAACTATAGTTTTCATTCAACTTAGGCATAACGATTCCAATTTTCGAAGCTCTGAAGGTGCGTTATCACCAATCAAGTTAAATTGATCGATTTTAGTTTATCAACATAAGTTACCGTAGTGAGAACCTTTGTTCCAATAGAGTTGATCAAGTTTAAACTATAGTTTTCATTCAACTTTTGTTGATCAACTTGATCCTTCAACCTTCGTGAGGGTTCGCTAACATCATCGATGTGCTGATCCGATTTCTGCTGTCCTCATGCCTCATGCAACTACATGTCGATCAATGAAAGTTGATTCGTGAGAACGCATCTTAAAGAATTTGGTTGATTTTTCTTCATACCATCGTCATAGGTCCTTCGTACCTCATTCGTTACCTCATCTCATTTATAGATTTCTACAATTACACAACAGTTGACGTGGTCAAGTTTCATCTTTCGGGGAATATTTTTGTAGTTCTCGCGTGCTAAGTATATGAACCACAATTAGCCGGCCTTAACTGGCCGCATTTTCACTATATTGGTTGAAAACGTCAAAAAAAGTTGTTTGCCTCCCGTGGGAGGAAAAGTTGTTTACCTCCCGCTATGAGGGATGCAAAGTTGTTTACCTTTCGTGACGAAACAACGAGGGACGAACGTGTGTACTTTCTATTAATGGAGTAGAAAAAATAATATTTAAAGGTTCTCAAAAAAAAAAAATGCACGTGGCTGTATTATAACTCATGTTTTGCTTCTTCTTGAATGTTTGAATTTCTCAAGAAATCTATCAAAATCAGTAAAACTCAACCAAGTGTTTTATTTTTCCTCTAAAGTACGTTTTAGCTAAATATTTTTCATAAATAAATGCTATAATTTTGTTCGCAGTTTTTGATGCTAATTATTGCTCAAAATTGAATCTGCTGTAAGGAGCCCTGATTCGATTCTTAGTGTAAGGGAAGTATTTCACGTCCGTTAAATTGCGAGCTCCTCATGGGGATACTTTCCCACAGGGCTTTTATTAGTTTGAGTTATTACTTTGGTGTGCTTTATAACTTCAAACTTCCCTCGTTGCATAATATTGGTACTTCCCACGAAAATGCTGTAATATTTATTGTGTATTTTATAACTTTCAACTTGCATAATATTGGCATCAATTTCGTTCTTAAGAAAACATCCTCAAGTCTCGGACATCACTATTGTCCACCCATCCGCCTGCCCGTCTGATCGATGCCGTTATATGCATCACGTTTATAATAGAAACTTTTCTGTGTATAAAATTTGCTTTCTGGGCCGCTTTGTCTCCCGCATTTCGGTGCTTTAAAGTTTAATAAAACGATAAGGGCGGCGAGGGCGGTGTTCCGCCGTGGCGCGCGCCCTTCTAAGTGCGCTGATAAAAGTTTCGCGTGTTCCCCTTCGTCGCGGCTCGAGGAGGAAATGAAAAAATTATGTTATTAAAAATTGTATGGAGGAAGCGCCGAGATAGCGCAGGGAAATTTAATCAGAAAGTCGAGTGCGCACTTCATAAAATGCAAAAATGAATCAGTGTTCATTGCACAGATGTAATTTCATATGGCATATACGTGTAATGTAATGAAAACACGCCACTGTGATTATGCTGCTAGTATTTTCATTCCGTGCAAAAAATCTCAAACTATTGAAATACCACAAAAAAAAAATATCGTAAATTTCAGCAAGGTTTTGATGATATGCAGGGTTGGAATTCCCGCATGGCATGGAATGACGTGGAAATGAATGAGTGCGAGAGAAATAGGGAGATGCGAAATGGCATTGCTGCCCACTCTTTCTAGTGGAAGACGAGACACCTCATGTACGAATGCCAAATATTTACTGGTTGTAATAATAATAATATAATAATAATAAGGGTCACAAGGGTGTTACCGGATCTCTGACGTCACGTGTGTTTGAAAATTCCAAAAACACCCCATAAATTCCCCATAAAATTAAATTCAATTGACATGAAATCAGTATGGATTGAAAATTCTGTCTTTGAAAAGTTGAAATTTATCTGACGGATATTTTAAAAATTTTATGGCAGATTTGCATGGAGTATGCCTGAAGGTATATCCTCTGTAAATTTGACAGAGGGTATGTCCTAAGTAAGTGAGAAAATTGAGTTATTAACTTTCCAAATTGACAAGTATTGGTTATTTGTCACTGAAATTTCTGAAAATGTATCTGACGGATATTTTAAAAACTTTATGGCAGATTTGCATACAGTATGCCTGAAGGTATAACCTCTGTAAAGTTAATAGATAGAATGTCTTAAATGAGTAAGAAAATCGAGTTATTAACTTTCCAAATTGACAAGAATTGGTTATCTTTCACTGAAATTTCTGAAAATTTATCTGATAGATATTTTAAAAACATAAAGGCAGATTTGCATACCGTATGCCTGAAGGTATAATCTCTGTAAATTTGATATCTGGAAAATCTTAAATAAGTGAGAAAATCAAGTTATTAATTTTCCAAATTATCTGTCACTGAAATTTCTGAAAATTTATCCAACGGATATTGTAAAAACTTTATGGCAGATTTGCATACAGTATGCCTGAAGGTATATCCTCTATAAATTTGACAGAGAGAATGTCTTAAATAAGAGAGAAAATCGTGTAGTTAACTTTCCAAATTGAGAAGTATTGGTTATGTGCCACTGAAATTTTTGAAAATTTATCTGAGTATTATTTTAGAAACTTTATCGCAGATTTGCATACACTATGCCTGAAGGTATAACCTCTGTAAATTTGATAGATAGAATGTCTTAAATAAGTGAGAAAATTGAGTAATTAACTTTCCAAATTGACAAGTATTGATTATCTGTCACTGAAAATTCTGAAAATTTATCTGATGGATATTTTAAAAACTTTATGGCAGACTTGCATACAGTATGCCTGAAGGTATGTCCTTTGCAAATTTGACAGAGAGAATGACTTAAATAAGTGAGAAAATCGAGTTATTAACTTCCCAAATTGCCCAAAATTCCCAAAATTTATCTGACGGATATTTTAAAAACATTATGGCAGATTTGCATACAATATGCCTGAAGGTATATCCTCAGTAAATTTGATATATAGAATGCCTTAAACAAGTGAGAAAATCGAGTAATTAACTTTCCAAATTGACAAGTATCTGTCACTGAAAATTCTGAAAATTTATCTGATGGATATTTTAAAAACTTTATGGCAGACTTGCATACAGTATGCCTGAAGGTATGTCCTTTGCAAATTTGACAGAGAGAAGGACTTAAATAAGTGAGAAAATCGAGTTATTAACTTCCCAAATTGCCCAAAATTCCCAAAATTTATCTGACGGATATTTTAAAAAAATTATGGCAGATTTGCATACAATATGCCTGAAGGTATATCCTCAGTAAATTTGATATATAGAGTGCCTTAAACAAGTGAGAAAATCGAGTAATTAACTTTCCAAATTGACAAGTATCTGTCACTGAAAATTCTGAAAATTTATCTGATGGATATTTTAAAAACTTTATGGCAGACTTGCATACAGTATGCCTGAAGGTATGTCCTTTGTAAATTTGAGAAATAGAATGTCTAAAATAAGTGAGAAAATCGAGTTATTAACTTTCCAAATTGATAAGTATTGGTTATCTGTCAGTGAAATTTCTGTTTGACGCATATTTTGAAATTTTCATGGCTGATTTGCATACAGTAAGCCTGAAGGTATATCATCTGTAAATTTGACAGGGAGAATGTCTTCAGGAAGTGAAAAAATCGAGTTATTAACTTTCCAAATTGATTCTTGTAAATTCAAAAAAATATGAAAATTTTCGAGTAAGTCATATAATTACATGCTAAATTGTGTATTAATTTTGTATCTACATCCAAAATCGTGTATTGATTTTACATATATGCTAAACGTGTAATACTAACGTGTAGTGATTTTCTGATTTTATATGTACATGCTGAAACAAGTACTGATTTATATGTACACGACAAGTACATTTGTAGGTACTTGTTCAAACTCATACGTACTGATTTTATGTCACCATTTTAAATAATGTAGGTACTGTTTATATATGTGCATACCAAAACGTACACTGATTTTAAATGTACTTGATAATAAATGTACTCATTTTATATGTACATGTTAGAACACGTACTGATTTTATATTTACATGACAAATCATTTTATTTATATAAACGTGCTAAATCACACCCCCAGTTCACGAAAATATTGCAAATTTCGATTATTATGTGGAATTAACTGCATCAATCACAAAAGCCTTCAGGGAGCTCCGGGGGCCGCCCGGAGGCTCCGGGCTTCCGCCGCCCCCCGATAAATAATTCAAAGTTTCGTTTCCACCGCTGATTTATGCGGCGCATTTGTACCTGTCCGCGGCCCCCCGCCCCCATAACGCCGGAAACTCTTCGACGGATCCAATTTGTTATGCGGGGGTGTTATGACGTTCGTGCAAACCGGCTGACGGGGCGCGAACCCTCACCTGGAGCACAAAATGAAAACGAAGTTAGGCACTTCGCGCCGCCTTCGGGGGGGCGAGTTAGTTTAAACCGCCGTCTCCGGGGGGCGGGCGCGCGGCTTGTTCGCTTCTTTTCCGCCCTTGTAAGCCCTCGTTAAGGGCTGCCGTCGCGGGGGTGGCGGCGACAGGGAAAGTTTTGGGGGGCGGCCGGATGATGGAGCCGCGGCCCCACGATGTTTCACGCGGCGTCTTCTGCCGTGACGGATGAAAAACGTGACTCTGCCTTGAGCAATGAGCGCTGTAATAAAACGCAGGGGTAAATGGTATGGGATTAGGGGTGGAAATCTCTTGTTATAGCAACGGAATGAAAATTATTATCTACTGAGGATTTTACATAATTCATCAAATGAAAATGATCATCTCCTAAGGATTTTACATAATGCATCAAATGAAAATGATTATCTGCTGAGGATTCTACATAATTCATCGCAACCGTTTTCTATTATGCCACGTAATGCTCATAATTGGGTGTAATTATAATTGGATCGCGTTATGCAGAAAGCTACCAACCCACAAAACGAAATATCAGACTTTATAGTTTTTATTGTTATAATAAATTATTGAGCAATTTTAATTAATTTTTCATATTTTCATTATGTTTTCAAACTAATAAATTTTGAGCAAAATATTTCCCTGTAAGATTTAAATTGTGCTAAATATGGCGGTGTTTTGAAGGTCAGTAGCTTTCTGCTCTTTGTAAAAAACAGTAAAAACATTTTTTGAACAAACATGCCAAACTTATTTTTTTACTAATTAGTTATACAAATATAACAACAAACGAAATATTATTTCTTTATGGCTTTATTCTGCACCAATTTCAAAATCCAATTCTTCAACATTATGGCCATCGACATCTTCAACAATATAAGCACTTTGCAAAACTTAAACATTCATGTTCTGCAGATTCCTTAGCCATAGAAAAATGGGCTCTTCTCAATTTCTGTGCTTCTTCCACTATTTTTAAATAATTCTGACGTTCTTGGAGAAGTTGTTATTTTCGTTCCTCATCCGTTTCATTGATCCAATTATTATATTTAATTATTAGAATTTCATATCTTGTGATACCATTACACATTTTTAATATTTTTTCTTGATAGAAATATATTTGAAATAGAATGTGCCACAGTATATTGCAGTGTGCTTGAGCACTAATATCATCACTCCTGAAAAATTATTAAGTTGTGTGCCAGTAAAACGAACGAAACGTGAGTACCAAAGGGTGTTACTTCCCAAGCACCTAGTAAGTTGATTACGGCAAAAAACGCATCACGCGAACAATTTGTGTCAGCATCCTCGCAACAACTCAGCGCCTCACAATTTGTAAAATTGAGCACACTCGGGGGGTCCGCCGCCCCCCCATCTGCACGCTCTCGCCTCTTGGTTTTCTATTTTCGACGCTCGAGACGGCACAGGCGGCCCTCGAGTGTGTATGACGGGGCTGGAGGGCCGTCCATTAAAGGATTAAAGAGGGACGGGGGCGTCCTGAAAAACGGTGGTGAGAAATGGACGCGGGGGTTAATTGAAAATTCGAGCGCCGCCGCCCCTAGGGCCGCCCCCTGAGCGCCGCCGGGCCTCCCCCAGGGCGCCCCTAGGGGACCCCAAGGGGCGGCTAATCGAATCGCCCCCTTCGAGCAAACGAAATTATCACGCCTATATTGAGGTGTAAGTATCGTTATCCTTGATCTTTAGGAACCGGTTGGCAGGCTCACGTTAGAAGGCGAAGTGTGCTGGCAATTATTGGAACGGTTATGTGCTGTAAGAGTGCTGTTTTTGGAACGATTTGCGCTGCGAACGATGAAGTCGTAACATTTTCAGTAAATATGTGGGCGGAAATTGCTGCAAGGTGATAATAGTATCTTATGCGGCGACGAACCTATGACCCGTGGGTCACACACTGACCCACGTAACTATTTCAAGTGACCCACGTATCCTGGTCAAGTTTTATTAACCATGTTAGAAAATATCGACACGTTTATGACAAAACTTGATATCTTAAGCAATGATTTTAGAATTAAAATAGGCAATACAATATTTTCCATGCCTACAAAAACCAAAACTTGAAAATTCTTGAAGATATTCCGACAATTTATGAATTTGGAAAGTACATTACTATTTATTTTTTCCATGCCTACTAAAACACTTCCAAATTTTGAAGATTCTGGAAGATCTTAAACAATTTATGAATTTGGAAATTCGAACCTATGACCCATGGGTAACACACTGACCCACGTAACTATTTCAAGCGACCCACGTGTTCTGGTCAAGTTTTATTAACCATGTTAGCAAATATCAACACGTTTATGAGAAAACTTGATATTTTGAGTAATAATTTTAGAAACAAAATAGGAAATACAATATTTTCTATGCCTACTAAAACACTTCCCAATTTTGAAGATTCTGGAAGATATTTAAACAATTTATGAATTTGGAAAGTCGAACCTATGACCCATGGGTAACACACTGACCCACGTAACTATTTCAAGTGACCCACGTATCCTGGTCAAGTTTTATCAACCATGCCTACTAAAACACTTCCAAATTTTGAAGATTCTGGAAGATATTTCAATAATTTATGAATTCGGAAAGTCGAACCTATGACCCATGGGTAACACACTGATCCATGTAACTATTTCAAGTGACCCACGTATCCTGGTCAAGTTTTATCAACCATGTTAGAAAATATCAACACGTTTATAATAAAACTTGATATCATCAGCAATGATTTTAGAATTAAAATAGGCAATACAATATTTTCCATGCCTACAAAAAGCAAAATTTCAAAATTCATGAAGATATTCCAACAATTTATAAATTTTGGAAATTTGGAAATTTGGAAAATTAGCCATATTCACTTGGCTGGGACTTGATAATTTAGAAATGTAATTGGTGGAATTCTAAAATAGTACTTGGAAAGACAAATTCGATAAATTATCTACAGAATACTAAATCAAATTAGGAAAATTAGGAATCAGGTATTTGTCCTATTTTTGCGTCCTAACAATAGGACATATACCTGAGAACATTATATTGAGAGGATTTAGCTAATGTCCTTTTAACTATGTTTGGTTGAACATATGAAGAAGAGAATAAAGAATATTTATTAGCAAAAATATGCATGTAAAAAACAATTTTCGTCGATGAATTTTATAAAATCTACAGAAAGAAATAGGCTTGGTAACGAAATGAGTGCAGAATGAATCAAATTTATGAACCCATTATGACGTTATTGGAATTAGTTTTTAAACGAAATGCGATATTTATTTATTTCATAACTTTTGCAGTGCTCTTAATTCTCTATGCAAACATTCTTTTCTAAATAAACTATCGTTTCCTTTAAAAAGTGAAGTTTCCTCAAACATTTGTATTGATTTCTTTAGATTTGTCATTGATTATTATTATTTCGAGAGATTTTTCAATAATTTCGAGATCATTAAAATCAGAAAATGCAAATTAATTGGCACGACTATTACATACATTATTCATTCTCCAAAATTTTCAATAATTCTTAAGTCATATCTTCTTAGTCATTTCTAAGTAGAATCTAAGTAGAATTACTAAGATTTCTAGAAATTTCTCAATAATTTCTACAGATTTTTTTATATGGTTCGAGTTTCTACAGATTTTTCAATAATTAACAAGATTTCTAGAAAGATTCTACTAGATGATTAACTTATTCATTTCTAAGTAGAATCTAAGTACTAAGATTTGCTCTCAATCTCAATAATTTCAAAGATTTTTCGATATTGTTCGAGATTTTAACAAATTTTTCAATAATAAACGAAATTTTTAGAGATATTTCAATGTTTCCCCAGATTTCTTAATAATTTTTGAGATTTATGCAGATTTCTCATCAATTCTCAGGATTTCGAGAGTTGTTCAATTTTTTATTGATTTATTTAGATTTCTCATTGATTATTATTATTTCGAGAGTTTTTTCAAAAATTTCAGATCATTAAACTCAGAAAATGCAAATTGGTTGGCACGATTATTACATACAATTTGAATTCTCCAAAATTTTTGATAATTCTTAAGTCATATCTACTTAGTCATGTCCAAGTAGAATCTAAGTAGAATTACTAATATTTCTAGAAATTGCTCAATAATTTCAATGATTTTTCAATATTTTTCGATATTTCTACAGATTTTGCAATAATTAACGAGATTTCTAGAGAGATTCTAGTAGATTATCTACTTAGTCATTTCTAAATAGAATCTAAGTACTAAGATTTCCAGAAATTTCTCAATACTTTCAAAGATTTTTCGATATTGTTCGAGATTTCTACAGATTTTTTTAATAATTAACGAGATTTCTAGAGATATTTCAATAATTCTCAAGATTTCTTAATAATTTTCGAGATTTATGCAGTTCTAGAAGTCGCTCTATAATTTCAAAGATTTTTCAGTATTGTTCGAAAATTCTACAGATTTTGTAATAATTAACGAGATTTCTAGAGATATTTTAATAATTCCGAAGATTTCTTAATAATTTTCGAGATTTATGCAGATTTCTCATTAATTCTCAGGATTTCGAGAGTTGTTCAATTTTTTATTGATTTGACACCTAAAGATTTCATTGATTATTATTATTTCGAGAGATTTTTCAATAATTTTGAGATCATTAAAATCAGAAAATGCAAATTGGTTGGCACGATTATTATATACAATTTTCATTCTCCAAAATTATCGATAATTCTTAAGTCATATCTACTTGGTCATTTCTAAGTAGAATGTAAGTAGAATTACTAAGTTATCTAGAAATTTCTCAATCATTTCAAAGAATTTTCAGTATTGTTCGAGATTTCTACCAATTTTTGTCAATAATTAACGAGATTTCTAGAGAATTTTCAATAATTCCCAAGATTTCTTAATAATATTCGAGATTTGTGCAGATTAATTCTCAGGATTCGTGATTTCTGAAAATGTTTCACTAAATTCGAGATCAAGAAATGCAAATAGGTATTTTCAGTAATTCTCAAGCTTTCACAATAATTTTCGAGATTTCCTAATAAATATCAATAATTCCAGTTTATAGGTATTTTAATAATTCCCAAACTTTCCAATAATTTTTGAGATTTCTACAGATATTTAAATAATTCTTAAGTATCTTCAGTAATTCTCAAGCTTTCTCAATAATATTCGAGATTCCCTAATAAATATCAATAATTCCAGTTTATAGGTATTTTAATAATTCCCAAACTTTCCAATAATTTTTGAGATTTCTGCAGATATTTAAATAATTCTTGAGATTTCGAGAGATAAATTCGCGAACATAAAAATAAAAAAAATGATTGACACGATTATAACTCATATTTTTTCATTCTCCAAACTTGTTGATATTTTTTAAACTATCAAGACATTTCTAATGATGAGATCTTGAGATCTCCACTGATTTCGCAATAACGATAAAATTTCTGGAGATTTTTCAATGACTGCAAAGATTTCTCATTAAAAAATTGCTATTAAAAACTCCCCTTTTTAAAGGAATTGATAAGCAATTTTGCAAAGAAATAAAAGTGACTATAAAGAGAATTAAGAACTTTACTGTATGTTCTCAGAAATTTTCTCAATTATTTAATGCAGAAACTTTGTCAAATTTTCAGGAAAAATTACTTTAGGTATACTAAATACAAATTTAATATTAATTGTGCATTTAACAACGTTTCAGAAATTTCAGTAAAAACTAACCCATATCTGTAATTTCAGAAAGTTATATCGTTGATTTTCTTAGTTATTCAGTACAGAAACTTCGTCAAATTTTAGGAGAAATTACCAGGTATACTAAATATATAATATTCAAAATATCAAAACAATTCAAAATTTTATCAAGATTCCGATTGATTTTCCAATAAATTCCACAATTTTTTGATATTTTCTGATGTTTCTACAGACTTCTCAATAACTATGTATCGTGATTTCCGGAAAATGTTCAATATATTCGAGATCAAGAAATGCAACTTGGTATTTTCAGTAATTCTCAAGATTTCTCAATAATTTTCGAAGTTTCCTAATTAATATCAATAGTTTCGGAGATATTTTAATACTTCCCAAAATTTCCCAATAATTTTCGAGATTTCTACAGATATTTGAATAATTCTTAAGATTTTGACAGATAATTTCGCGATCATAAAAATGAAAAATGATTGACATGATTATTACTCATATTTTGTCATTCTCCAAATTTGTCGATTATTCCTAAAATATCTATTTCTAAATTTTATAAAGATTCCGAGTGATTTTCCAATAAATTCCACGAGTTTTCAATATTTTCTGAGATTTCTACAGACTCTGCAATAATTATGTATCGTGATTTCCGCAAATTTTTCAATAAATTCGAGATCAAGAAATGGAAATTGGTGTTTTCAGTAATTTTCAAGATTTCTCAATAATTTTCGAGATTTCATAAATATCAATAATTCCAGAGATATTTGAATGTGTTTAGATCCATTCTGATTAAGTAGGTTTGAAGAAGTAGTACATACACTATCTTTAACAAAAGATTTTGACTCTGCTGACAATGACCCCCAGGTCGAAACGAGTCAATGTAAATTACAGACTCAGTTCTTCATTACCTGATAGTGCTAACTACTTCTTCAATTCCATAGATGTTTTAATAATTCCCAAAATTTCCCAATAATTTTCATTGACATTGACATTTATTTGTAGACACCCTATAGTTTACACATGTAATAAACGAGTTATTAAGTAACTGTATTTAAATCAAAGACATTCATTTGTAGACACCCTATAGTTTATACATGTAATAAACGAGTTATTAAGTAACTGTATTAAAATTAGAGATTGGACCATCATCTAAATCTGATTAAGTCCATCACGTACCCAACTATTGCCTTCTGATTCCAAAGAAAGCTCAACAATACAATTCCAAGCCAGTTTTGCTTTACAAAACGCGCATTACCTCATGCAAACATACAATTTCCTCCCATTACCGTCTGCACTCGGCCTTCGCCTCAGAGCTCCTCGAAAGCGTGAAACCGAACCGCCATCCTTCCCCAATCCCAACGCAGCACAACACAAAATCAAGCCGTGAAAACACGTGCACGATGCGATTTCGTAATGCGGACGTTAACGTAAGAGTGTTATGCAAAAAAAATTAATAACAATAACCTAGGAAGTGGTAATCGATGGGTCGCCGATCGCAGGTGAACTAATGGCCGATACACTTCACGTAGCTGTGGGGGGTGCCCTGGGGGGTGCCCGGGGGGTGGATCGCCCCCTTTGTCCCCGGGAGCGGCGCCACTTGAAAACTTAACGGTTAATTTCGTGCGATTGACTCGTTATAAAACGGGCCCTACTGGCCGTTTGGCCGCGAAACGGGGCAATTTAAGATGTTTTATTAGCGTACGTGGGGTGAGTTATTGGGCGGCGTTGAAAAAATTGCCGTGGGGAGAGATATGAGGGGGGAGGTTCGGATCGGTGGAGGGTGGAGGTTCTGTGGGTATTGATCGGAAAAGTTCATGAAAACGCGGCCGGCATGACTGGCTCGCAATTTTAATAAATTACGCAAATATTATAATTACACTTACTAAAAAATAAAAGCTGTGTAATTATTTTTTTCATCAAGTATAATTATTTTGCCTAATAAAATCTTCAATTAGCTGCAATGCTTGGCAACAAAAAATAAAGCTTTAATTATTTTGTGGAAATGAATTAGAAAGGTAACAGTTGGGCACAAATATAAATCAAGAATATATCATTATGAAAAGACTACGTCAAGGAAATTATTGGGCGAGGAAAGCCTGAAATATAAAAGGAACTAGAAGAGGCCTATATCAAGCACTAGATGAAATAATACTAAATAAGCAATAATACCAAATAATTTTCCCTACGTACTATTTTTCCAATATATACATTCATCACCATTATTCAATACCAACCTCTTTCTGATGCTATGGCAAACGAGATATTCCAGAGATTTGATGTTGATAACGTTGATTTCTATAGATTTTTTGAGTTATCGTTTACTCAGACTTTGATTGCAGATTTGGGCTAAATTTTGCGAAATTTTCGCAGATTTTTGATCAATTCAAACATTTTCATGTATTTTTTTTTAAGTAAAACATTTTCATCACCATTACTCAAAACCTGCCCATTTATGTTGCTATGGCAACCGAGATTTAATATAAATAACGTGGATTTCCATTGATTTTGTTTAGAGTTTCATTTATTCATATTTTAAGTGCAGGTTTAGGCAAAATTTTGTGGAATTTTCGTAAATTTGCACATTTTTGAAAAATTTGGAACAATAAATACAGCCTTAATTAGTTTGTGGAAGTTAAACAAAAAGGCAGCAGTTTGGCAGAAATATAAATCATTTTGTGGAAAATTTTGTGGAATTTTTGTAGAATTTTGAACAACTCACACATTTTCGGGAAATTTTGATATTTTGTTTAAAAACATTAAGATGCAGATGCGTTTTCATTTTCACTCCGTACTATTTTTTTTTCAATATATTCTCATCACCATTACTCAATACCAGCCTCTTTCTGATGCCATGGCAAACGAGAATTTCCAGAGATTTAATGTACATAACGTCAATTTCCATATATTTTATTTGGAGTTTTCATTTACATATACTTTGATTGTAGATTTGGGATAAATTTTGCGAAATTTTCCTAGATTTTTGATCAATTCAAACATTTTCAACAATATTTTTTAAAGTAAAACATATTTTCATCAGCATTATTTTAACACCTGACCATTTATGCTGCTATGGCAAATGAGATAAAATATAAATAACGTGGATTTCCATTGATTTTGTTTAGAGTTTCATTTATTCATATTTTGAGTGCAGGTTTAATCGAAATTTTGTGGAATTTTCGTAAAATTGCATATTTTTGAGAAATTTTGAAATTTTGGCAACAATAAATAAAGTTTTAATTACTTTGTGTTACTAGTTAAACAAAAAGGTAACAGTTTGGCAGAAATATAAATCATTTTGTGCAAAATTTTGAGGAATTTTCGTAGAATTTTGAACAACTCACACGTTTTCCGGAAGTTTTCCTATTTAGTTTTAAAACATTGAGATGCAGATGCGTTTTCATTTTCACCAACCTATTTCTGATGCAAGATATAATTTCCACAGATTTTAAGTAGATAACGTCGATTTCCATCGTTTTTTTAAAGTTTTCATGTACTCATACTTTGATTGTAGATTTGGGCTAAATTTTGCGAAAGTTTCATAGATTTTTGGTCAATTCAAACATTTTCATGAATTGTTTTTTAAGTAAAACATATTTTCATCACCATTATTCAACACCTGCCCATTTATGTTGCTATGGCAAATGAGATTTAATATTAATAACGTGGATTTCCATTGATTTTGTTTAGAGTTTCATTTATTCATATTCAACAATAAATAAAGCTTTAATTACTTGGTAGAAATTAAACAAGAATGTAGCAGTTTAGCAGAAATATAAATCATTTTGTAGAAAATTTTGTGGAATTTTCGGAGAATTTTGAACAAGTCACACGTTTTCGGGAATTTTTTCTATTTTGTTTTAAAACATTGAGATGCAGATGCGTTTTCATTTTCACTCCGTACTTTTTTTTCAATATATTGTAATCACCATTACTCAATACCGGCCTACTTCTGATGCAAGCGATAATTTCCTCAGATTTAATGTAGATAACGTCGATTTCCATCGATTTTCTTTAGAGTTTTCATTTACTCATACTTTGTTTGCAGATTTGGGCTAAATTTTGCGAAAGTTTAATAAATATTTGATCAATTTAAACATTTTTAAGAATTTGTTTGAAAGTAAAACATGTTTTATCACCATTATTCAATACATGCCCATTTATGCTGCTATGGCAAATGCGATTTAATATAAGTAACGTGGATTTTCATTGATTTTGTTTGGAGTTTCATTTATTCATATTTCGAGTCCAGGTTTAAGCGAAATTTTGTGGAATTTTGGTAAACTTGCACATTTTTGAGAAATTTTGGCAACAATAAATAAAGCTTTAAGTGGAAATTAAACAAAAAGGTAACAGTTTGCCAGAAATATAAATCCTTTTGTGCAAAATTTTGTGGAATTTTCGTAGAATTTTGAACAACTCACACATTTACGGGAAATTTTGATATTTTGGTTTGAAACATTGAAATGTGGAATTTTCGTAAATAAGCACATTTTTGAGAAATTTTGGCAACAATAAATAAAGCTTTAAGTGGAAATTAAACAAGTTTGGCAGATATATAAATCATTTTTGATCATTTCAAACATGTTCAAGAATTTCTTTGAAAGTTAAACATATTTTCATCACCATTATTTAATACCTGTCCACTTATGCTGCTATGGCAAATGAGATTTAATCTAGATAACGTGGATTTCCATTGATTTGGTTTAGAGTTTCAATTATCCATACTTTTTGTATGAATATTCGAAATTTTGCTCGTAAATTTACACATTTTTGAAAAAAAAAATAGAAATTTTTGCGACAATAAATAAAGATTTAAGTGGAAATTAAACAAAACAGTAACAGTTTGGCACATATAAATTATGATGTGTAAAATTTTGTGGAATTTTCGTAGAATTTTGAACAATTCGCACATTTTTGAGAAATCTTGTCTGAACATTGAAAGATTGATCAGCAAAAGAGTTTTCATTTTCTCTGCGCATTATTTTTGCAATAAATTTTAATCATATTCATATTCATTTATTTCCACCTAGCCACAATATACAAAATATACAATACATACATAATATATACAAATCGCTCCGTTCGATTAGTTATTTAGTAACACCCTATTTCTGGTGCTGTGGCAAACGACGATTATTGGAGATTTAATGGAGGTAATGTGTATTATCATGATTTTTTTAACATCTTTCTACCCCACAATTTTAGCGCAGTGATCAGTTATGTAAAAAACCCAAATATTTGATATTTTTTATTTCTCAATGCTTTCCGTAATTTTCATCATTCGCTAATTGCTTTTCCCTGCCGATCCACCCGGACAGCAGATCATCCCTTACGGGGCCTTCCTTTATTTTCTGTCTGCCCCGTCCGGAGATTGAGGGCGGAAATCTAGCGGAAATCTTGCGGTTTCTTGCCCGTCTCCTTTGGTCATTCCCGGTTTTTCTGGGGGGAAAAGAGTAGGAAACAAACAGCCCTCGCGCAGCCATCAATCTTAATTTCACAATGAACGATTTCCGATCGATAGGCTTTTTTACTTTCTCCGCCGTCCCGCGAAATGGGAACAGTCGCCCCCTTGGGCACTGCGACCAGTTAAGAAAAAAAGTAAGAGGTGAGCATATCGAGGCTTGATATCATTCAGTTTCATGTAATACGTTTCCAAGAGAAATATTTTATATCAACAAATTGATCAAATTGGTTGATAAGTTACCAGGGCAATATTTAAATTGGCAACATTGACAAACATTACCATGGCAACATTGAAACTTTGAAATTAAGATTTTATTTTTAAAAAGTTGTGAAAAGATTTATCTTAGTGTTTTTCTTATCTATCTTAGTTTGTTCTCTTATCTTAGTGTCTTAGTGTATTCTTAGTGTCAATTTTTGTTTTAATAAATAATTTTGAAAATTACGTTGATATTTGAAAAATATGTAAACCTAATAATAATACTCTCTCTGCTTCTGTGGCTACTGCTTCAATTTGTCAAGATATTCTATAAATTTATACATATGTTATAAAATACAGTAGAAGTTCAAGAAATATTACAAACTGGAATGCTAATAAAAACTGAACAACAATGTGTCATATATTTCTAATGAAAACGTCAGATCTTCTACATATGTCCTACTAAAAAATACACTTCTAATTTTTCTATAATTCAATTAATAATCGGAAAATCTGATAACATTTCTATCATACTTCTACTAAAACCATCAAATCTGTTAAATTTTCTACTAAACTAAAATGTTCTACAAGTTCCACAAGATTTTCTGCGATTTTTCGGGATGAAACAATTTAATTAAATTTGCAGAGGTTTTATTGAAGTTCTTTAAATTTTAAAATTAACTACAATTTCTATTAAATTGATCTTATAGATCAATACAGATATTATAGATCTATACTATAGATCTTATAGGTCTTATAGAACATTTTTCAAATTTTAAAGAACATTCTTCAATTTTAAATTTGACTATAATTTCTACATAATTTTCTGCAGATTTTATAGAACTTTCATCGGTTTTTACACATGTATGCAATTTTCTGGGGATTTCATGGAACAGTTTTCGATTTTTATAAAATTTGAATACAAAATTTATGTATTTTTTTATATTTTGTTTTATTTATTTATTAGTATCATATACCCTGTGGGGTATACATTGAGATAAAAAAAAAAAATAAAGAGCTAAAACTAAACTTAAAATTAAAATACAATTTGTGAAGAACTATTGATCTTAACATCTTTCATCTTTCAATGTGAAGATCTATTGATCTTCACATTGTCTGGGACTATAACATTCCAAGTAGTATTACATTTAGAAATTTTCTGTTTTTGAATTTTGCGCAATATTAACACATACCTATCATGATTTTATTAATTTTTCAATATTATTCTCTAGTTCGTGTCGTTTTTTTTCAATGCCTGTTGACAATTTTCTCTTTTGTTTTTTGGATTTTACGCAATGATAATCCAATTTTATCAATTTTTCTATGTCGTCTCTACTTTTTCTGACCTTTTTTCTTCTATCCCTCACTATCAAGTTCGGATTCATATGCAAGTTGTATTATTTTATGGCATTTGCCGATTTCTGCTAATTTTGTTGCTGCTTCGAGAACCCTTTTCAATTCCACGACAACCTATCGAATTTTCGGATTTTTTCCAGAATTGGAGCAATTTGTTATTATTATTTTGAATAAATTGGTTGACAAAACATGGTTACTTCAAAATTAGAAGAAAACTAAGAAACTAGCAAACCAAACGTCAAAAACTATATATTTTTAAAAAACAACACCAAATTTGTACTAACATACTAACTCATAGATGATTCGAAATGAAATTTGTATCTATGATAAGGTATAAAATATCGTTAAAATAGGAAAAAATAAATGCTATCGAACATATAAGAACAAATGTGACGTCTCAAAAAAAAAACAAAATCTAATTGAGATAGAAAAAACAAAATATGCATTGTATAGAATATAGAACAAAAAGAAACAAAAATAATGTATTTTCAGGATTTAATTTTTTTAGTATATAAAAATATATATAAATTTCCATAAATATATCACAATTTTTTGGAATCTGCATTCAATATTTTATAGATTTTCAGAAATTTGCTTAAAATGTATAAAATATCATAAAATGTTTGTAAAATATGTGATACTTTTCTATTACATTATCAATTTTCATTTAATAGTCAATGAAATCTCAGAAAATCTTAAAAATTGACTTAAATTTATTTTAAAAAAAATCGTAAAATACCATCTAATTGATATAAAATTAAATAAATTTCAATAATATTAAGAATCTCTATATACTATTATAGTATTAGATTAGTGATAAATTCAATGAATTTCATAAAATTTCTACAAAATAATTATTTGTAAATTCTATTAAATTTTATTCTATAGAATATAGAACAAAAAGAAACAATAAGAATGTATTTTCAGGATTTAATTTTTTTTGTATATAAAATATATATACATATATATATAAATTTCCATAAATATATCACCATTTTTTGGAATCTGCATTCAATCTTTTATAGATTTTCAGAAATTTGCTTAAAATGTATAAAATATCATAAAATGTTTGTAAAATATATGATACTTTTCTATTACATTATCAATTTTCATTTATATCAATAGTCAATGAAATCTCTAGAATTTATAAAAGCAAAAATCGTAAAATACCAATTGATATAAAATTAAATGAATTTCAATAATATTAAGAATCTTTACATTATAGTATTAGATTATAGATACATTGAATGAATTTCATAAAATTTCTACAAAATAATTATTATAAATTGTATTAAACTTTAACCTACATTTGATTTTCTCACTTATTTAGTACTGAAAGTTTGTCAAATTTTCAGCAGAATTACCTTCAGGTATACTGAACACAAATCTAATATTAAATATACAAAAAAATAATTTTCAAAACTTTCAGTTATAGTACCTAACGTAACCTAACCTACATTTGATTTTCTCACTTATTTAGTACTGAAACTTGGTCAAATTTTCAGCAGAATTAGCTTGAGGTATACTAAACACAAATCTAATATTAAATATACAAAAAATAAATTTTCACAAATTTCAGTAATAATACCTAACCTAACCTAACCTACATTTGATTTTCTCACTTATTTAGTACTGAAACTTTGTCAAATTTTCAGCAGAATTAGCTTCAGGTATACTGAACACAAATCTAATATTAAATATACAAAAAATAAATTTTCAAAACTTTCAGTTAAAATACCTAACCTAACCTAACCTACATTTGATTTTCTCACTTATTTAGTACTGAAACTTTGTAAAGTTTTTAGCAGAATTAGCTTCAGGTATACTGAACACAAATCTAATATTAAATATACAAAAAATATAGTTTCAAAACTTTCAGCTATAATACCTAAGCTAACCTAACCTACATTTGATTTTCTCTCTTATTTAGTACTGAAAGTTTGTCAAATTTTCAGCAGAATTAGCTTCAGGTATACTGAACACAAATCTAATAATATATATACAAAAAATAAATTTTCAAAAATTTCAGTTATAATACCTAACCTACATTTGACCTAACCTAACCTAACCTAACCTACATTTGATTTTCTCACTTATTTAGTACTGAAACTTTGTCAAATTTTCAGCAGAATTAGCTTCAGGTATACTGAACACAAATCTAATATTAAATATACAAAAAATAAATTTTCAAAAATTACAGTTATAGCTATACCTAACCGAACCTACATTTGATTTTCCCACTTAATTAGTACTGAAACTTGGTCAAATTTTCAGCAGAATTAGCTTCAGGTATACTGAACACAAATCTAATATTAACTATACAAAAAATATATTTTCAAAAATTACAGTTATAGCTATACCCAGCCTAACCTACATTTGATTTCCCCACTGATTTCGTACTGAAACGATGTCAAATTTTCAGCAGAATTAGCTTCAGGTATACTGAATACAAATCTAATATTAAATATACAAAAAATATATTTTCAAAAATTACAGTTATAGCTATACCTAGCCTAACCTACATTTGATTTCCCCACTTATTTCGTACTGAAACTTTGTCAAATTTTCAGCAGAATTAGCTTTAGGTATACTGAATACAAATCTAATATTAAATATACAAAAAAATAATTTTCTAAGATATAAGTCATAGCTAAACCTAACCTAACCTAACCTAAGTCTTAATACTTACTTACTTAGTTAGTTAATACTTAACTAAGTAATAAAACTGACTTAATAATTTTAATTAGTTATGGCAGCGGAAATTGGCAATCGTTCAACAAAATAATACCTATTGTATGAGTGAGTTGAAAAGGAACAAATTCATAAAATATTAAAAATAAACTTCATCACTTTTTTTATTTATAGATATTTTAACTGTCAGTTATATTAAAACATGTATATTTTTTATAGTGTATTAACTATAGCTACAAATTGTCAATTGTAACATTTCTTGTAATACGATTTGTTACATATCTGCACATTTATATTCGAAGATTGGGGATGTTAAAGTTGTTTGTTACAACAAATATAAGTTTTGTTGTATCTGTTGTACTTCCTTAATGTTTGAAAAAAGGGTGTAAAGAGGGGGAATTTAGCTTTCTTTAAGGGTGTTTTTGAAATTGGCAACAAATTCCTTAATGTTTGAAAAAATGATGTAAAGAGGGGGAATTTAGCTTTCTTTGAGGGTGTTTTTGAAATTGGCAACAAAAGTGTAAATCATCTTTGGGGCTAGGATACTAAATGTTCCTAAATGTTCTAATTGCGTGAGGTCTAGGATACTAAATGTTCACACATTTTCTAATTGCAAAATCTTCCAAATCAGCCACCACTACTAATAAAAACGCACAACTAGCAAAAGTTCTGGTATTAGAACTGGCAATATCTAATTGCATTTCGCTTTCTGAAGCACAATTGAGAAAATGAGAGGTGGAAAACAAAACGAAAATTTCAATTTCGTCCTGAACGGGATATTCCAAGAAATTGACTATGAAAAGGTCGTATGTCAAACAAATAACAAGGAGCAACTTCGTCCTTCGTAGCCCACGGTGTTAAATCACTTCTTATTGCGCAACTCCCCGCCAATTTGAATACCTGGAGGTGCGCCCTCCTCGATCGCAGCACCTCCATTTACGGTGCATACCTGCACCGTTACTTCTAATTAATTGCACAGGTGGAGGCGCGCATACCCGGGCAATGCGTCGCAAAAATTAATTAAAACTGTAATTAACAAACTGATTAATCAAGCTCATGCACGCTCGCAAAGCGAACTAAAAAACCCCAATCAATCGCGCTCTTGTGATTCTTATAAATATTCGAGTTCCAGGGGAACACAATCAGTGCGGAAATCCAGAGGGTGAAAAATAAATAAATTTGGCGTGGAAAATTCAGTATCAATCGCGCAGTTAGGGCCTCGATCGTGGCGGTGAATAATTCAAGCGCGAGGATGAAAGCGAGTCCGGAGCGCGAGAGTAAAGTAATTGCACGAAAAAGCGCGTAATTTGTTTTATTCTCCCATATATTTGCTCGTTCAGGCCGCCAGTCATCGTTTTCCCATCCGCTTTTTCCCCGCAAAAAGGTATTGTGAGTGAAGGTAAAAGTATGTTTTTATCTCTACATAAATTGTTCGAGCGTTCGCATAATTTGCACGTTTTTTCTTTAATATTGCGTCGAGTTGTTGTTATGCAAAGAGGCAATTGCTGCCTTTCCAGTGAAATGTACCATTATTAAAATCACTGTCATTACGTTGCTTTAGTTGACCTCGGAAATCAAGTAGCCACCGTAAGTTTCAAGACTCCAGAAGCCACAGGTTCGAATCCTGTGAAGAAAGTGATTGTTAAAGGGCTAGGCTTGAATCATTTTACATGTGTTCATACAATGTTTGGAAAATTTAGGCAGTATTGCAAGATTTCCGATCTATTTTTCTAGTCAGGGCTTTATGCACTCTGCAGCTATACTTTGTCCTGGGGCCTTTGCCAGGATAAGTCCAGAAATATGCAAGAGACATCCCTTGTTTATTATCAAAATAGACTTACAGCAGTCTGGTTTCAAGGCGAAATATTGTTTCATCTATTTCATCTTTAATATCTATATGTCATATTTTTTCTCATTATTTATTTTTTGAGAAAGATTCTGAAATTTTCACATAAAAATCCTGTAATTAGTGAAACTATAATTGTTTGTCTTAATAAAATTAAGCCTATAGAGACAGGATGGTTGATCAGAAAAAGAGTTTTCATTTTCTCTGCGCATTATTTTTTTCAATATATTGTCATCACCATTTCTCAATACCAGCCTGTTTCTGATGCTATGGCAAATGAGAATTTACAGAGATTTAATGTAGATAAGTCGATTTCCGTCGATTTTTTTTGGAGTTTTCATTTATTCATACTTTGATTGTAGATTTGGGCTAAATTTTGTGAGATTTTTGGTCAATTCAAGCATTTTCAAGAATTTTTTTGAGAGTAAAACATAGGTGACAATAATCATCGGGTATTATTTCATCGACATCAACATTTAAAATGTCCAATTACGTCCAGACTATTTTAAATCCTGGAGACGTAATAACGTCCCCCGGGAAACCATAAGCAAGACCCACTTCCCTGCATTCCATCGAGATCCTGCTAATTGGCCGTGCAATTTGCTGCCCAAACGTAAACACGGTTGTTCCTGATTGCCCGATTGTCCCGGCAACATCAAAGCAATTCCTGCGGCGCGCGTGCCTCACTTAGCGGATCGCTAACAAAGGGAGCAGCAGGATTTCAGGCACGCGCGGAAAACATAATTTTTCCAATTTCCTCGCACGGCATCGCGACTGATGTGAGGCGAGATGGGAAATCGACACGCAGGAATCAATTCGAGCGTAATGATGAAGCGATGATGGAGAATTTATGTGTACGAAAATATCCCGCATCTTTCGTTTTTCCTTATTTTTTTCCAAAATTGGAAACGCTGTACCAATGCCATCATTGTATTGGTACAGCGTTTCCAAATGCTGCTTCTGCATTAAAAATGCATTTTTTGGTCATTTTTGTTAGTCCATTGAGCTCAAATTCACAGGATTATTAAAAACATTTTTAAACATACGAAAATTTTCAAAAATCATCCCATCCAAAGTTTTTTACAATTGCTTTTATCCATCTGCTATTCAAGAAGCAATATGATTTTCTTTAGAAATAATTTTTTGAATCTTGGTTTCCGTCTAGAGATTTTAAAGCGTGAAGAATGCAATATTTACGATTCATAACAATAACAAAATACGATTTTATCGAATACGATAAAGATGAAGATACAAATATAAATGTGAAACTATGATAACTTATCACAAAAAAAACAATTATCACATTAACTCCCATAAGCTCCTTGATAACTTATCACAAAAAAACATGTATCACATTAACTCCCATAGCAATAACAAAATACAATTTTATCGAATACGATAAAGATGAAGATACAAATATAAATGCGAAACTATAATAACTTATCACAAAAAAAACATATATCACATTAACTCCCATAAGCTCCTTGATAACTTATCACAAAGAAACATGTATCACATTTACTCCCTTAAACTCCTTGATAACTTATCACAAAACAAACATGTATCACATTAACTCCCATAACAATAACAAAATACGATTTTATCGTATACGATAAAATGAAGATACAAATATAAGTGCGAAACTATGATAACTTATCACAAAAACAACATATATCACATTAACTCCCATAAGCTCATTGATAACTTATCACAAAAAAACATGTATAACATTAACTCCCATAAGCTCCTTGATAACTTATCACAAAAACATGTATCACATTAACTCTCATAACAAGTAACAAAATACGATTTTATCGAATATGATAAAGATGAAGATACAAATATAAATGCGAAACTATGATAACTTATCACAAAAAAAACATATATCACATTAACTCCCATAAACTCCTTGATAACTTATCACAAAAAAAATGTATCACATTAACTCCCATAAGCTCCTTGACAACTTATCACAAAAAAAACATGTATCACATTAACTCCCATAACAATAACAAAATACGATGATATCTAATACGATAAAGATGATGATACAAATATAAATGCGAAACTATAATAACTTATCACAAAAAAAACATATATCACATTAACTCCCATAAGCTCCTTGATAACTTATCACAAAAAACATGTATCACATTAACTTCCATAAGCTCTTTGATAACTTATCACAAACAAAAACATGTATCACATTAACTCCCATAACAATAACAAAATACGATTTTATCGAATACGATGAAGATGAAGATACAAATATAAATGCGAAATTATGATAACTTATCAGCAAAAAAATATATGTATCACATTAACTCCCGTAAGCTCCTTGATAACTTATCACAAAAAAAAACATTTATCACATTAACTCCCATAGCAATAACAAAATACAATTTTATCGAATACGATAAAGATGAAGATACAAATATAAATGCGAAACTATAATAACTTATCACAAAAAAAACATATATCACATTAACTCCCATAAGCTCCTTGATAACTTATCACAAAAAACATGTATCACATTAACTTCCATAAGCTCTTTGATAACTTATCACAAACAAAAACATGTATCACATTAACTCCCATAACAATAACAAAATACGATTTTATCGAATACGATGAAGATGAAGATACAAATATAAATGCGAAATTATGATAACTTATCAGCAAAAAAATATATGTATCACATTAACTCCCGTAAGCTCCTTGATAACTTATCACAAAAAAAACATGTATCACATTAACTCCCATAGCAATAACAAAATACAATTTTATCGAATACGATAAAGATGAAGATACAAATATAAATGCGAAACTATAATAACTTATCACAAAAAAAACATATATCACATTAACTCCCATAAGCTCCTTGATAACTTATCACAAAAAACATGTATCACATTAACTTCCATAAGCTCTTTGATAACTTATCACAAACAAAAACATGTATCACATTAACTCCCATAACAATAACAAAATACGATTTTATCGAATACGATGAAGATGAAGATACAAATATAAATGCGAAATTATGATAACTTATCAGCAAAAAAATATATGTATCACATTAACTCCCGTAAGCTCCTTGATAACTTATCACAAAAAAAAACATGTATCACATTAACTCTCATAAGCTCATTGATAACTTATCACAAAAAAAAACATGTATCACATTAACTCTCATAACAATAACAAAATACGATTTTATCGAATACGATAAAGATGAAGATTCAAATATAAATACGAAACTATGATAACTCATCACAAACAAAAAACATATATCACATTAACTCCCATAAACTCTTTGATAACTTATCACAAAAAAACATGTATCACATCAACTCCCATAAGCTCCTTAATAATTTATTCCAAAAAAAAACATGTATCACATTAACTCTTATAACAATAACAAAATACGATTTTATGGAATATGATAAACATGAAGATACAAATATAAATGCGAAACTATGATAACTTATCACAAAAAAAAACATATATCACATTAACTCCCATAAGCTCCTTGATCACTTATCACAAAAAAACATGTATCACATTAACTCCCATAAGCTCCTTGATAACTTTTCACAAAAAAAAAACATGTATCACATTAACTCACATAACAATGACAAAATACGATGTTATCGAATACGATTAAGATGGAAATACAAATATAAATGCGAAACTATGATAACTTATTAAAAAAAATTAAAAAAAACATATCACATTAACTTCCATAAGTTCCTTGATAAATTATCACAAAAAAAAACATGTATCACATTAACTCCCATAAGCTCCTTGATAAGTTATCACAAAAAACATGTATCACATTAACTTTCATAAGCTCCTTGATAACTTATCACAAAAAACATGTATCACATTAACTCCCATAAGCTCCTTGATAACTTATCACAAAAAAAACATGTATCACATTAACTCCCATAAGCTCCTAGATAACTTATCACAAAAAAAACATGTATCACATTAACTCCCATAAGCTCCTTGATAACTATTCACAAAAAAAAAACATGTATCACATTAACTCACATAACAATAACAAAATACGATGTTATCGAATACGATTAAGATGGAGATACAAATATAAATGCGAAACTATGATAACTTATTACAAAAAAAAACATGTATCACATTAACTCCCATAACAATAACAAAATACGATTTTATCGAATACTATAAAGATGAAGATACAAATTATATATGCAAAACTATAATAACTTATCACAAAAAAAACATGTATCACATTAATTCCCATAAGCTCCTTGATAACTTATCACGAAAAAAAACATGTATCACATTAACTCCCATTAGCTCCTTGATAACTTATCACAAAAAAAACATGTATCACATTAACTCCCATAACAATAACAAAATACGATGTTATCGAATACGATTAAGATGAAGATACAAATATAAATGCGAAACTATGATAACTTATTACAAAAAAAACATATATCACATTAACTCCCATAAACTCCTTGATAACTTATCACAAAAAAACATGTATCACATTAACTCCCATAAGCTTCTTGATAACTCATCACAAAAAAAAACATGTATCACATTAACTCTCATAACAATAACTAAATACAATTTGATCGAATACGATAAAGATGAAGATACAAATATAAATGCGAAACTATGATAACTTATCACAAAAAAAAAACATGTATCACATTAACTCCCATAACAATAACAAAAAAAGATTTTATATCGAACACGATAAAGATGAAAATACAAATATAAATGCGAAACTATGATAACTTATCACAAAAAAACATGTATCACATTAACTCTCATAAGCTCCTTGATAACTTATCACAAAAAAAAACATGTATCACATTAACTCCCATAACAATAACAAAATAAAATTTTATATCGAATACGATAAAGATGAAAATACAAATATAAATGCGAAACTATGATAACTTATCACAAAAAAAACATGTATCACATTAACTCTCATAAGCTCCTTGATAACTTATCACAACAATAACAAAATACGATTTTATTGAATACGATAAGGATGAAGATACAAATATAAATGCGAAACTATGATAACTTATTACAAAAAAAAAACATATCACATTAACTACCATAAGTTCCTTGATACCTTATCACAAAAAACATGTATCACATTAACTCCCATAAGCTCCTTGATAACATATCACAAAAAAAACATGTATCACATTAACTCACATAACAATAACAAAATACGATTTTATCGAATACGATGAAGATGAAGATACAAATATAAATGCGAAACTATGATAACTTATCCCAAAAAAAAACATATATCACATTAACTCCTTGATAACTTATCACAAAAAGAACATGTGTCACATTAACTCCCCTAAGCTCCTTGATTACTTATCACAAAAAAAAACATGTATCACAGTAACTCCCATATTCTCCTATCACCATAAATATGTGTAGAGATTTTGCGAGCCCAGTATTAATTACATTTGTGCAAAAAATGTTATTAAAACCCAATTTGAACACCAACAATGGTCTCAGCACCAAATAAGCATTCAGATGAGTCCGGGCTATAAATTTTGCGGCTGTGAAGTCAGATAAGAAATATTTTTTATGCTCGTATGTATTTTGCGGCATGCTGTTTTTGTGGCATGTGGAATCCCCGTCGCGATTATACATTCGCCGCATGTAATTTTTGTTTTGCGGACGAAAATCTTTTTATTACACATTCATGTAACGCACACAAAGGACGGATTCAATGGACAATGAAAGCCATTGTTTAGCTAAGGCGGATTTATAATTTTATATTATTTACAGCAAAAAAAAAACTTTCACAGAAATTAAACCAGCCACATAAAATATGAATATGTATATTAGATTCATCACAATTTAAGAATCCGTGGAATCAAATATATCTCAAAAGTTAAAAGAGTATCCGTCAAATTTCTCAAAATTTATTTAATGCATATTTTGCAAATTAGATGTGTACAGTATGCCTGCAGATAATTCCTCTGAATATTCATCATATCATTCAACCATCGACCGAAGAAAGATTTTTAATAATATGTCACTAAAATAGTTGTAGATAAAGTATAGTATTCAACTCGTAAACAATGGCCATTACAACACTCGCCTACGGCGCATATTGCAAATTTCATCTTCGTGGATAATGTACATCATTATGCCCTACTTAAGTTACTAAAATAGTTGTAGATAAAGTATAGTATTCAACTCGCCAACCATTACAACACTTATTGATGAAAATGCTTGACTTCTACAAGATTCATGTCCACATCTTCAGGATATTTTTGCCATAAAGCACTATCTCCTTCACGAATCTCTTCTTCTGTAGGTTCTAATTTTGTTAAGAATGAAAACTTTTTTGCAGCATCATTGTATATTGAGGCCCTCTGTGCCAGACTCAAATGCATTCCTCACAGGTATAAATGTATTATTTTGAACTTGTCTCTTAGCTTAAGGTTTTCTAAAGCATCATCTTCATCATCATTGATATGCCTTCTTCTATATCTGCTTTTATTATAATCAACATCAGGCAATTTAGCCTTTGCTTTTTCTTCAAAATGATCTAACATATTCCTGGAACCTTTAACGAAATCCAAAAGTGAAGCATGCAATTTACTACATACTAATTTGGGGACTAATTTGGGGGTCTTGCAGTGATTGACTAGTTTTATGAAATTCATCCAGCAAGTAACTCCACAAATATAACATTACCATAAATTTAAACTCCAACATTTTATTCGAAAATTTTACGGCTTGATTTCTTGTTTCGCCTTTCTCTGTAGTATCAATTTGCAGCTGATACAATGCAGAAATTATGCTATCATAACTATCAAGTATTGCACTTGTGGTCATTGAATGTGTTTCCCATCTAGTCTTTGACAAAGACTTTGGAACTTTTGAATCATCTTTGAAGAATGACAACAGTACTGCCTATCTATGTGTAGATGAATATAAGAAATTATATATTTCTTGAACAATTCCAAAAAAGTTTACTGCATCTAAACAACAGTCAACTGCTGCTCTACCATGAAGATTCAGGGACTGACCAGCACATGGAAAATACATAGTATAATTGTTAATCTTCAATATTATATCTTGCATACCATTGTATTTGCCAGACATATTGGCAGCATTATCATATGACTGGCCTCGACACTTACTAAAATCTAGTTTGCACTCATTTGTAAGGTCTAATTTGTGGCAGATAACGTATCCTCAACTTTAACATAATTTTCAATAACTATATTTCCACCCACAGTTAAAGTTGGGGATAAGCACTTTGTACACACATTGGGGCGGCATGCACCTTTATCTTTGTAACACAGGCATCGTTTGTAGAACTAAAATCGTAACTCTCGCAACTAATGAGACCATTTCGCAATTAACACAAAACATTTCAAATTAGAGCACGGCGCCTATTGGAAAAGGCCCCCAAACAACCGCCGCTTTATCCGCTACTTTAATTACGCTCTTAATGGAAGTGATGAAATTGTAATTTGTAATTAATGGCAACGCGGCGCGGGCGACCTTTCTTGTAATTAAAACATAATTTCGCGCGGGGAATCCGTGAACAATTACGCCCCCGCACACACTTGCGTTGTTTTCGCAAAGCGCCTCACGATTTTCACCTACGACCTTCGGCGACCTTTAAGGAAAATAATCGCGCACTGTTATTGGCCGTTTTGGAGTAAGCAGCGTTGGTAATTGCGCAATTGAATACGGATAGCGTCATCCATAAATCAGGACCCTGCGAAGAAGCGGCGGCCGATTTTTTTTTCATGAATACATAATGGACGTCCGCATTTAAATGCCGCCGTTTTTGCGCAAAAAAATAGGCATGAATAGTAATTAGTGTTGACTCGCAATTTAAAATTTATGAATTGTAATTGGGCGCTCAGTTGGTTTTTGCGGTGCCTTGCAGGCGGGGCGCGAATCGATGCGGCGTGGAATTGGCAAATTTTCAAATCCGCAGCGGCTTACATCCATCTCCCCCTTACATTCGCCCCCTTTTTTGAACTATTGTATACGCGAATTAGGTTCTGTACAGTCCTGTGGAATGTCTTAGTTAGGTTTCTATTGTCAATATTTCTTGTGTAATGTTACGTGCTCTTCCGAGGGATGGCCAATTAGTCACGCCAAACGATATGCCTGACCAGGGGACGTATAGCGGCGGAATGTGCCATTGTAAACAGTTTCTTGGAACTGTAGAAAGCTGGTGCATCCCTCGCCAGTCGGAAGGGCTGGCATTGTTTGTGAATCTGTTAAAACTAATTGTAATGCTCTCTAAGAGTGAGTTCTTCTTCGATTGCGATCGCAGAAAGGTCCCGGGAGGAGCCCCGTCATTTGCTCGCTTGTTATTGTGCGTAACTTATAATTTCGCAATAATAAATTCATACATTTCCGGGTAGCCGTTTTTCGTTTCATTACGGCGAGTCCCCAACAGGTTCAATTAAAAATCTTGATTTAAGCGTGGAAATTATAGGGGGATTTCAGTCGCAAGCTCTTCAGGTGGAATAAGAGAAAACAGTGGGTCGTAATGAAACGGTTACGCTCCCTCGACGTAATCAAATCATCCTGATCATCACGATGAATTAGTTTAGCTTGCTTATCTTCCATTAGCGAGGCACGTGCAGGTTTCTTGTTCCCTGGCAATTATTAATAACGTAGTTTCGTTAAAAATTTCGTAGCAACATTGGGAGTTATATAATGAACCCCATTCTCTTCACGTTAATTCCGTTCTTACACATCCCCCTTTACGACTAATAACCTAATTTCCCCGCACGTACGACTCGCTTTCGAACCCGCCGCCCCTTAAATTTCCCCGACCTCAGGATAAGTCACCGGGACGAAACTTTAATATCCACCTCCGCACCTCCAGTTCCCCAATTTTTCCCGTTAATTTCCCCATTTAATCCCCCCCAGATGAGTGATCGCCTAATCTCCACTCGCGCTCGCATCTTCGCACGCACAAACGCCCGACTGTCCGATCTTGGCGGGGTTAAAGGGGCGATTCGGACACGTGCGTATACGCCGGAAAATCCCGTTAATCCCTAGGGAACATGAGAGGCGCTTAATCTTCTCCGAGGACGCGCGGCGATTGCGTGGCGCGGGTGGGCTGTTGATCCCACTTCTGAAGCGAGGCGAGCGGTCAGCCGCGCCCACGGGGGCCGAAATCGGCCGGCGCACCGGCTGTGCCCACAAGCCTTCCTAACTGTGCCTATGAATAATAATAATGTGTTTATTTGGCTCGGCTCGGGAAACGCTGCACCAGCTGTAGCTACATGTATGGTGATGTTTGCGTTCGAAACTGTTAATTACGTTTGTGTTACTGGCTGGTTTTTGTGCCATAAAGCGCAGCAATGCGGGCACGCAAATTCGCAACATGTTAAATTTTTAATACGTTATATATCACTAGCAATGAGCCCGAATAGGGAACCTATAAAGAGATCTGCAGAAGAATATTTCATAAGGGACTATAGACCTGAATATCATCATCGAGAGTAACTGGAATGACTTCAACGACAACGGAATGACATTACACTCACCTGCAGCCCACCTATCTATATCTAACCTAACCTAACGCAATCGAACGCAACCTAACCTAACACGACCGTAATTACAAAGTTTTTTTCGTTAGTGCACTAGTGAATACAAGCTTTATTGCCTTGCTGTTGTTTTTTTAATATTATGTATCGCCAACGTCAACTGAATCATATTAGTGACCTGCAGCCCGCCTATCTATGTCTAAACTAACCTAACGCAACTTAGCCTAACACGACCGTAATTACAACGTTTTTTCGTTAGTACACTAACGAATACAAGATATATTGCTTTGTTGTTGTTTTTTTTAAATTATTTATCGCCAACGTCAACGAAATAATATTACAGTCACCTGCAGCCCGCAGCCTATCTATATCTAACCTAACCTAACGCAATCTAACGCAATCTAGCCTACCTCGACCGTAATTACAACGATTTTTCGTTAGTAGACTAGTGAATACAAGATTTATTGTCTTGCTGTTGTTTTTTTAATATTATTTATTCTAATTATTCTTATTCTTAATATTATTATTTATTTAATATATATATATTATTTTTTCAACAATTGTTTCAACTGTATATACATTAGGGTGGCCCATTATTTTCAACCCTGGATTTTGTTTCGGGGTACCATCTAAAATTGTCCTACTAAAACAAATCATAAACTGTACCAAATTTCAGTTTAATCGGACTGACTAAGGGCAAAATTTAAAATAATTTGAATTTACTTATATCTTACAAATATAACGCCAATTTTTAAAATATATAAGTTTTATTTTATTAATTACCAGTTTGCTCAGAATTTTCACTTAAATTTGATAAACCTACGATTTTTGACTTTTCTTGTAAATATTAATTGAAAGTCAATATGCATTTTTGTACGTACATTCAGAGTATTTTTTTTCCAATGATTAAGAAATCGTCAAATATTTAAAAAGTCAAAACATTTATATAAAAACCTTATCTGATATCGAATATATTTCACTCAAAAAAAATAACCTCTGAAGATGGTTAGATATAGCCGAAACTAGCTCGTAAGGTCAAGAACGCATAATAAAAATAATAAAAACAAGAAAACATCTTTATATATAAACTACCAGTAAGAACTCCAATTAAGAAGAAAACAAAAAAAATAATAATAATAACTGGTATCCAAAAATGGATGAAACTATAACAAAAATACCTTTTTGTGTTATAAAATAGGAGTACTAAATTTAATTCTAAAACTGCATACCTTTTTATTGTAACAACTGTATTTGTTGTATAACTATAATAATTTGTAATCAAAATTGGTTTTGTTCTCTATCTTTTGTTAAAATATTGCAGTTATATGTAATTGATTTGCAAATTTCGAAAAGGGCTCATCTCGGGGAGGATTCAAAATGGACATTGTTGCCCTTTCTTCATGTACACATATAGACCGAGCGCTCATATTTAGTTTTCATAGTGGCGAAAGTGTACTTTTAGAAGGAAGAAAAGTTGCTCAAATTAGTCAAATAATTCAACCGAAATTCAGTTTTTTGAGTCTCCTGGAGAATTTTAGTTTTCGGAGATGAGTCCTTTTAAAAAATGGTTCATAATTGGTTTTCATGATGGCGAAAGATTAATATATGAAAAAAAAACTGCTCAAATAAGTTGCTCAAATACGTCAAATAGTTCAACTGATATTCAGTTATTTGACTCAACTGGAGAAATTTAATTGTCGGAGACAAGTCCTTTTCAAAAATGGTTCATAATTGGTTTTCATGATGGTAAAAGAGCAATTTTGGAGAAAAAAAAACTGCACAGACAAGTTGCTCAAATAAGTCAAATAGTTAAACTGAAATTCAGTTATTGTTAACTCGTGGAGAGTATTAATTCTCGGAGATGAGTCCTTTTCAAAACTGGTTCATAATTAGTTTTCATGGCGGTGAAAGTCCTTTATGGAGAAAAAAAAAACTGCTCAAATAAGTAACAGAAATTCAGTTTTTTTATTCCTGAAGAAATTCCTGAAGATTTTAAATTGTCGGAGATGAGCCCTTTTCGAAATTTGTTATTCTATTCGTCTTTAAGCTGAATCGTGATAACGTTTAATTTACTGGCAGTTTCAAGAGCTTCTTTTTAGTTTTCATAGTGGCGAAAGAGTACTTTTAGAACCAAGAAAAGTTGCTCAAATTAGTCAAATAATTCAACAGAAATTCAGTTATTTGAGTCTCCTGGAGAATTTTAGTTTTCGAACATGAGTCCTTTTCAAAAATGGTTCATAATTGGTTTTCATGATGGCGAAAGAGTAATATATTAAAAAAAAAAAACTGCTCAAATAAGTTGCTCAAATACGTCAAATAGTTCAACTGATATTCAGTTATTTGACTCATCTGGAGAAATTTAATTGTCGGAGACAAGTCCTTTTCAAAAATGGTTCATAATTGGTTTTCATGACGGCAAAAGAGCAATTTTTGAGAAAAAAAATTGCACAAACAAGTTGCTCAAATAAGTCAAATAGTTAAACTGAAATTCAGTTATTGTTAACTCGTGGAGAGTTTTAATTCTCGGAGATGAGTCCTTTTCAAAACTGGTTCATAATTAGTTTTCATGGCGGTGAAAGTCATTTGTGGAGAAATAAAACTGCTCAAATAAGTAACAGAAATTCAGTTTTTTTATTCCTGAAGAAATTCCTGAAGATTTTAAATTTTCGGAGATGAGCCCTTTTCGAAATTTGCTATTCAATTCGTCTTTAAGCTGAATCGTGATAACGTTTAATTTACTGGCAGTTTCAAGAGCTTCTTTTTAAAATCAGAGCAGATTTAAAATCTTAAATTTGGGATGGAATCACAGTTGTCCATTGATTTTGACTATGACTCTAAACGAAAACGTTTAAATAAATGGATATTGGGACCTGAGGATGGAGGAATTTTAATGTCAAAACAACTTTTGGGAACTATTTAAAATATATGAGGCGTTATTTTTTTTTAAATTAAGAAAAGTCCAGATGTAGATCCAGTGACATTTCCCTTGTAGGTATATTTCTGGACTCCTCTGGCTTATTTGATGCCTGCATGGAAAATATAAGAGTTTTTTTTATTAAAAAAAAAGAGTAAAACTTGTCCCTACGGCGCCCTTTCCTATGGTTTTGTAGCAGCCATCTGTGGTCATACTTTCTTTATATACTTTATTTCTTTAGATACTTTCTTATAAAACACAGAACATTGGCAGGTTCTCTTAAATAATAATGTATAGTACTTGTTTATTAGATGTACGAACAATAACATTTTCTCTTTTATACTATAAAATGCGCCTGTATCGGGTTCCTCTGAACAGGTTCTCTTAAATTATAAAGTATAGTACTTGTGAATTGCAAATATGAATAATAGTATTTGCTCTTTCAGGTACTATATAAACTGTGCCAATATTGGGTTCCTCTAAACAGGTTCTCTTAACTAATAAAGTATAGTACTTGTGAATTGCAAATATGAATAATAGTATTTGCTCTTTCAGGTACTATATAAACTGTGCCTATATTGGGTTCCTCTAAACAGGTTCTCTTAACTAATAAAGTATAGTACTTGTGAATTGCAAATATGAACAATAGTATTTGCTCTTTCAGGTACTATATAAACTGTGCCTATATTGGGTTCCTCTAAACAGGTTCTCTTAACTAATAAAGTATAGTACTTGTGAATTGCAAATATGAACAATAGTATTTGCTCTTTCAGGTACTATATAAACTGTGCCAATATTGGGTTCCTCTAAAGAGGTTCTCTTAACTAATAAAGTATAGTATTTGTGAATTGCAAACATGAACAACAGTATTTGCTTTTTCAGGTACTATATAAACTGTGCCTGTATTGGCTTCCTCTAAACAAGTTCTCTTAAATAATAATTAATAGTACTTATGGATACTTTATTGTACAGGGCCGTAAAAAAAAAGGAAACCGTTTTAGGTGGCTGTTACTTTGTTTTTATTTGACATTTCGTCTTGTGGTTATTACGAGTCGATAGATAAATACTTGCAATTTATAGCCTTAATGGTGAAAAAAATATCATGGGCCTAAGTATACAATTCTTGAATTTTGGATGGATACCAAGTCGCTGTGCAAACCCAGACCTAGTCTGGATTTATATCAATCTTACGAGGACCTAATAAAACGGTAATTACTAATTTTAGAGAAAAGAACATAAATTATGATAAATATATTAAAACTGAATACTATAATTGACTAATGAGATTGCTGCAATTAAGATCGTAGATGCAGATCAATGGAGGACATATAAAACAGTAATTACTAATTTTGACCGAAGTAATGTGATTGGGAAATTCTTTGGGAAAACCCAGACGGGGTTTATAATATTAATGGCAGGTTCCAGTTTGCTTGCCAATAACATTTGCAAAACACATGTTGGTACGCTTATCAAATTGCCAGTACGCAGAAGGATTTTTATGATAAATATATTAAAGTTGATTGCTAGAATAAGCTAATGAGGTTGCTGCAATTAAGATCGTAGATGCAGATCAATCATGCGAGGACTTAATAAAACGGTAATTACTAATTTTAGAGAAGAGAAAATAAATTATTATAAATATATTAAAATTGAATACTAGAATTGACTAATGAGATTGCTGCAATTAAGATCGTAGATGTAGATCAACCATGCCAGGACTTAATAAATCGGTAATTACTAATTTTAACTGAAGTAATGAGTAAATACGGGATCACCTGAGCCCATTCCTTCATTGAGAAAATCTTTGGCAAAACCATGGAGGGGTTTATAATATTAATGGCAGGTTCCAGTTTGCTTGCTGATACAACACTTGCAAAACACATGTTGGCATGCTAATCAAATTGTCAGTACGCAGAGGGCGTTTTACGGATGGAAAAATAACAAATCCAGAATGAATTTAATATCTCATAATTGATTGGATATAAGACCTAAAATCTACATCAATTAATTGGGCGCGATAATGTGCCAGATAAATACGTGTTATAATTTTTTTTACAATTAATCTTTCTTTTATGAAAAAAATGCTATCCACTAGTGAATACGGAGATTTATTGCCTTGTTGTTGTTGTTTTTTTTATTGGGGTTGATGGGGGGTGGGAAATGTAAAAAAAATATGCTTGTGTATCACAGGACGGTTACGCATCTATTTGTACGGTGGAAATTGATGTAAACACGCACACGGCGGACACCCGAGCAATTCGGAAACACACGTAAACATTAATCAAGTTTTTTTTCGGGGGGTAGGGGGATGAAAACGCGATGGCGCGCGGGCGAATTTAATTCCGCCGGCGATTCTCGCGCAAATGGACATCTAATATTAACAGGGCGGTTTCGTTGGGTCGTTTTTTACGGCCCAATCGAACGTCGCATTAATTTTTAAGCGGAATTATTGCTCGGCCAGCTGCCGCCGCGAAATAAACTGGGAGGAAATAAAGTGAGAATTGAATTGGATGCGATACTTTATAGCTGCTGCGTTTTTTATATTTCAATGATTGGGTATTTATAGAAGTTTCTTTGAAATTCGCCCTTACGTCAAACACGAAGTTATTAATTTCAACATTCAAAGTCCTTATGCGAGTAAACACAAATGATTGCATCGTACTGTAAATGCGTACTCTCAGAAAATTTTATACATGTACGAATACCCTAGCATAATTATGAGCATTAAGATTTTTAGTGTCAGAACGTGCAGTACATCAGCATAAAAACGCTTCCTTTATCAGGGGTCGTTTCCTACAAAAGGTCGACAATAATAATGAAAACAGACATCAAACCTCTATATAAAAACCCCGCGCTTAATATGGAAGTGTATGCCTTCGCGCCAGCTGCCAGCTCTGCCTCCTCCACGCACTAATATAGGCACCGTGCTGTTCCCAGAGACGGGCAACAATGGTGATGTAATCTGGCCGGCAGGCGATTGCACTCTTTGATGCTCCCAAAAACGACACCTGTAAAACCGACGGCGGCCTGATCAAGTACCGCCCATTGTTGCCCCGGTGATTAAAAAAAAACCGTACAATTGCGTGGATAACAAGCCCGGAATTAACCCGATAATGAAGCCTCATTACGTCAAGTAATTGGTGGTGGGGGGCATGGGGGCGGCGGCCGGCGCTTGCCCACGGCGGGATAAACTTTTAATGGGCAATTCACGTAGACAATGGGCACAATCAGTGGGGGGCATAATGGGGGCGACGTGTACGACAAACGCGAATCAACCGAGAGGCGGCGGCCGCAGAGTAATTAGATTCCAAAGGCGGATATGAATATGCAGCCCGAGCGAGGAGCACCGGAGATTATTAACCAGCTATTCAGATGGATACAAACTAGAAATTAGATATCCAGCGAGAAGTACCAGGATCCAAATACGGTTCAGAATGTATTGCAGAGACGACGTCCCAATTTGTAGCGATGGATATTTGCATTAGACGAGATCAAGGTTCAGCAAATAATTTATATTAGAATGAAATATATTGGCGAGGCAGTGTCTTCCTGCTGCGAGGTCATGTGCCTTAAAGGTGTGAAATATGATTTCTTTGCTCAAAACAATTTTTTTAAACATAATTCTGACAATGATTATAATTAGATAATCAGGTGTGTAACGTATCAATAAACGTTAGCAGTAACGTATAAGTTACTTGACAGCTTCACATTTGAATGCCAGATGCCATAATTGCATCTGACATTCGAATGAGATGCTGTCAATAAACGTACACGTACAATGTTTTTTTTTGATTCCTAATACACCTGAGTAGTGGGGCTATAGGAGTTCGGCGTCATATTCCTCATCAGAAATACATGGGCCGATTTTTCGCTACTTACTTCCGGTCAAGCGAGCCGTTGCGTGTATGTTGGGCTGCCCAACATTTGCGCGGGACCCTCAGCCCCTCATGATATCCTCTTGTGTCCCTCCACCCCTCAGCCCCTCACGATATCCTCTTTTAAACGGCTCAATTTGCACCATCAACACCACCTTTCTATGTAAAGCTGTTTAAAAGAGGATATCATGAGGGGCTGAGGGGCCTCACGTCTTGTGCCCGTCCGGTACCTCAACCCCTCAGCCCCTCACGATATCCCCTTTTAAACAGCTCATTTTGCATCATCAACACCACCTTGCTATTTGAAGCTGTTTAAAAGAGGATATCGTGAGAGGCTGAAGAGCCTCAGCCCGTCACGATTTCCTCTTGTGCCCCTCCGCCCCTCAGACCCTCACGATATCCTCTTTTAAACGGCTCATTTTGCATCATCAACACCACCTTGCTATTTAAAGCTGTTTAAAAGAGGATATCGTGAGGGGCTGAGGGGCCTCAGCCCATCACGAATTATTCCTCTTGTGCCCCTCCGCCCCTCAGCCCTCCACGATATCGTCTTTTAAAAGGCTCATTTTGCAACATCAACACCACCTTGTTATTTAAAGCTGTATAAAAGAGGATATCGTGAGGGGCTGAGGGGCCTCAGCCCCTCATGAATTCCTCTTGTGCCCCTCCGCCCCTCAGCCTCTCACGATATCCTCTTTTAAACGGCTCATTTTGCATCATCAACACCACCTTGCTATGTAAAGCTGTTTAAAAGAGGATATTGTGAGAGGCTGAGGGGCCTCAGCCCCTCACGAATTCCTCTTGTGCCCCTCCGCCCCTCCGCCCCTCCGCCCCTCCGCCCCTCACGATATCCTCTTTTAAACGGCTCATTTTTCATCATCAACACCACCTTGCTATTTAAAGCTGTTTAAAAGAGGATATCGTTAGGGGCTGAGGGGCCTCAGCCCCTCATGAATTCCTCTTGTGCCCCTCCGCCCCTCAGCCTCTCAGCCCCTCACGATATCCTCTTTTAAACGGCTCATTTTGTATCATCAACACCACCTTGCTATGTACAGCTATTTAAAAGCCCTACATACCCGCAACCGCTCGCTCGACAGGAAGTAAGTAGCGAGAAATCGGCCCATGTATTTCTTATGGGGGAAATGCTGCCGAACTCCTACAGCCTTACTACTCACCTGATTATCAAGCCCAAAACAAACAAAGATGCTCAAATATGGTTATACCCTATATGGGATTGATTCTGGTTTATAGATACAATGGAAATTATTCTTATGGGAGTACTCCTATAGCCCCACTACCCACCTGATTATCAAGCCCAAAACAAACAAAGATGGTCAAATATGGTTACACCCTAGATGGGATTGAATCTGGTTTATAGATCGATTGGAAATTATTCTTATGGGGGAAATGCCGCCGAACTCCTATAGCCCCATTACTCACCTAATTATCAAGCCCAAAACAAACAAAGAACCAATTATGGTCACACCCTAGATGCGATTGATTCTGGTTTATAGATAGATTGGAAATTATTATTATTATTAGAATTTCGTTATAAGTCTCTGATTTGTAAGCCTTGCACCAATTTAAATATTCCTTACGAGTATTTCCATCATTTCCTCCAGATTGCATTTTTCGTACCGACATTTTAAGCCGCTTACCAGTAAATTCGATTCGACGCTGCAAGTCCACTTACAGGCTCGATTTTTCTAGGAATGCAGACGATCGTTTCCTCGACGTACATCGGTGCGCTTTCCTCGGAAAACGCCGCTCTCGATTGTAATTGATTTTCTATTACGCCCGCCGTAATGCAGTGCGCGCCCGTGGGAAAATTCTGCGAGATTTTCCCGTAATTTGATTGCCAAGGCGGATTTGATTCTTACGGCGAATATGTGCGCACACATAGCGGACACATTGATGTGATTACCGATGTGCTGCAGAATGCTGGGCGAGATTAATCGCAATTTCCACGGGCGAAGGCCGCTTGGAAAATTGCTCGGCGGGACATCGCCTATGCGCTTTTCCCAAGAGATTTTCGAAGCCTTTCGAAGGTGTTTATAAGTTCCTCTTCTTTATCTTCTTTATATCTTCTATCTTCTATCTTCTTTATCAAGTCTTTCTAGCACTTCGATATTTGTAACTTGGTCCACCCACGATATCTTTAGAATTCTTCTGTAACACCATCTTTCGAATGCTACTAATTTGTTCGTATCTGTCTGTTTTAATGTCCAGGCCTCCGCTCCGTGTAACAAGGTAGAAAATATGTAGCAACGTAGCATTTGCAGCCTTAGTTCTAATTTGATGTCACGCCTGCAAAATAGCTTCTTCATTTTAAGCTCTAGCAATTTCTATACGAGCTATTACTTCTTTACCTTGTTCTGCGTTTTGGGTGACCAGCGTTCCAAGGTACTTATGCTGCTTTACCTTTTCCCCTCATTTTCCAGATGTATACAGATTTTCGTTACCTATGGGATTTTTGGTGATGATCATGAATTTTGTTTTTGTTAGACTCATTTTTAGACAGTAGTTGTTGCACGCAGTATTGAGGTTTTCATGCATGAAAGCATGAAACACTTGGGGACTACTGTTTTAGGTAGTAGAAAAAGTCAGTTTTCAATGTATCAAATGCGGATTGGCTAACAGGTTAGAACGCTTGCTTAGCATGCACGTTTTGCAGATCTGGTACGCTATCTGTAAATATTACAGCATCGTCCCCAAATCTCAGGTTATTGACAACTTCGCCGTTTATCACAAGGCCGATTAAAACGGCCAATTCCGGCCCTATTGTAATCCGGTATTTGTAATTAAAGTACTGGCAATTGCCACAATCCACGTATTGTAATTGCTCATGGTGATTAGAATGTCGATTAAAACCGCCAATTAAAACCGCGAATTAGTTTAATTGAAATCTCTGCGGGGGGTGATCTAGAACTCTCACATCTTGACTACTAGTCGAGTAAAATAAAAAAAGTCCTTCACACCACAAAAAGGCAAGAAATGATTCGTAGCAGAGAGCTTCAAAGTTCGAGCCTCGGTGAAAAGTATGGAACACTTGGGGACTACTACTAATAATAATAATAATAATAATCCGTACTACTCCTCCACCTACTGTTTTAGGTAGTAGAAAAGGGCAGTTTTCGATGTATCAAATGCGGATTGGCTGACAGGTTAGAACACTCGCTTAGTATGCACGAATACTTGGGTTCGAGCCCCAGTACAGGTAGTATACATTTGTACTGAGAAACTAGTGCCATTCGCCGTTGGGAGCTCATTAACGTTCTAGCGTTCATAGTGTTCTAGAGATCGGGGGCGAATTTCTAGAGTAACAAGCCCTAACTCAATACACACATTAACACAAATCACACGGCAGAAGGACCCACGTTGGTCGATAGCCAGTTAGGGATATCCCTAACAAATACAGTCACTACTACTTCTTTCTTCTGCAAGTGCCTATCCGTTCCGGATGTTGGCTGTCATATTGGCTATCTTTACTTTGTTCACAGCTGCCCGGAAGAGGCCTGTGGTTGTCGTGAAGAACCATCTCGTTTAATTTCCTTAAATTCCTACACTGCAAGAGTGCTAAATTTTATGAAAATGTTTTAGTTTTTAATTCTCTGATCCTATCCATTCTAGACAGATAGAACAAGCCTTGGGAATTGGGTTAAGAATTGCAGCTTACCCTAATAATCAGCAAGCTATTATAAGAGTAAGTTGTAATTCAAAACCAAACTTAACTTAATGATCGTATCCACTCTTCTTCTTCTGCAAGTACCTATCAGTTCCGGATGTTGGCTATCACATTGGCTATCTTTACTTTGTTTACAGCTGCCCGGAAGAGGCCTGTGGTTGTCGTGAAGAACCAACTCCTCAAGTTTTTAAGCCACGAGATTTTTCTTCTCCCAATGTTTCTTTTTCGTTCGCTACTACAAATGCGGAATTGTAACTGGTCAAGAAGTTTGCATAGAAATGTTCGATTTTTCGCACGAGTTGTTACGGAAAATTTCGAGGAAAGTGGAAAACGGGCAAAGTCCCTTCACGGAAGCGACCCTCGCCCCGTTCCGACCGAAATCACCCCCGATACTCGTAATCCGTCTTTTTCACTCGCCGCATTTTAAATTCCACGGCCGCCCCCCGACGGGGTCCCAGAAGCCGCGCAAACTGCCCGCAGAACTTTGGGCCCCGTCAGAACTTGGGACGGAATAATCCCGGCACAACACGTGCCCACGGCAACAACAAGGGGGATGTCACCCCGTCCCGCCGCTGGAGGGATAATAAAGATCGTGGACCCGTCATCGGGGAAGATTTATGGCGCAGTCGGTAGGGTGAGGACGCCCGGCAACGGGTTGACCCGACGGGCATCATTCCTGCGGGGGGTCGTAATGGGCGCCAGCTTTCCAGACTTTTTTTGTATTCCCAGAGTGCTCCCCACGTGCCATTAAGCAGATAACCGTTATCCAGGCAACTGCCACGTATCCCCATTCAAATCTGACTGGGCGATTAAGTAAGAATCGCCGGGGCGAAGGCGATGCAACGCAATAACCGTTTCGGGGCCGGATGGGAACCGGAAAATCGCTCCGAGTTATCGCCACTCGAGGCCCGTGGAAAACCGAGGCTTTGCGTGGGGCTCCTTCTTTCCGGCGTGCGCATTAGAGGGGCCGACGTCGAATTAAATCAGCGGCGACACGCACTGGCCGCCGGAGAGGAAACCATTGGGGCGGAAAATCCGTGTTCGATTCCATCGAGTCCGACCGTTTTGACCGGCCGTAAATGCGTCTCTATTGTCGATGTAATTCCGTTAAGATGACTGCGAGGCGGACGAAAACAATTTCCACCAGGGCAGGACAAATCAGATGAGATTATTCTTGTATGCTTTGTTTTTCACAATTTGTCTACGTACTTGATATTCAGGGTTTGTCGACTGTACAGTATTGGGTCTCGGAAGATTCAGTTGCTGATATATCGTTATGCACTCGCTGATCGATTTCGGTGTGCAGTTTCTAACATTCTGTAGACGTTTACGTGATCCCTGTGTGTTCAACGATCACAATTTGTGTGTGCTTCTAATATACATCAATAACTACAATTACCTTCTTTTGCCATCCATCACTAAAAAAAATATGCTGGACATAAGTTCAGACAAGTAGATAAAAGACATAATAAACTTATTATACACTGAAGACCATGGAAAATAAGAGAAATATGATTAAATTAGTTATATTGAGGTATTTATCCCCGTGAAGTGATCGAAAATACGTTTGACCCTGAATTGACAATGTACTTTGGTGACGTTTTTAATTAATAAAATTAAGGCAACCATCAAATGCTCTAAGGAAATGAACGAATTTCTGTCCCCCTGTCCTTCTGTCAGATTGAAAATATTGTCAGGACAAAGTATAAAACGCAGTTAAGTTCTGAAACTCCGCAGTTTTCGGCGTGAGGAACCCACTTGTTATACCTGTATACTTATATACTTAGATCTTTACCAGCGGCAAGGCGCTGTAATATCACTAGAAAGGTTATCATTAATATGGATAATTGACTTTAGAATTGGTTAGTATAATGTACATTTGATAAACTTGTGTAATATATTCATTCATCATGAGGAATTAATGCTCAAAGTATATGAGCCGTCGTCGGGCAGCGCGACGTCCTATATCGATTGATATATGTAACTGGTTTTATTTAATTTCAGCACTCGTATTTATAGGGTTCCCTAATTTACACTCCTAACCTCGATACCTCTGTTTTCACCGCAAAGTGAGATAATCTCATTTTAGTAATCGAATTACGCATATGGCTCGATTATGTATCGTGCAGCATGATTTGGGTAACCACACGCGTTCCCAGGCCATCGCGAATCTTTATGTACCCCTTTTTGTTTCGACTGGTCCAATTATGGAATTTAATATTAAATATGGATTAGGTCTTCAATTTCCTGATTCCTGATTTGGTAAATGTTGGCTTAAGCACGGAAGGTTTTTTGAAAAGGCTGGTCTGAGGCGGTGTGCACCAACTAATTGGCGGCATGATTCGTGAAAAGGTGTAGTACAAGAAACGGAGACCCCCGCTTGGTGTGCGTTTTTGTAGTGGCGTCCAATTACACGAGGATGAATATCGAAATTACTAATCGCTCTGGGTTGTCACCGTTAATGAGGCCTTATCCCACAATCTCCGAGGCGGCAATAACAGTCCGCCGTGGGTCGAGGTGGGAACAACGATTACATGGTCCGGCGCGCTTTTGTGCATCTGAAGAATCATCTGCTGATCATTAGGTGTCGGGTGCTGCGTTACGTGTTTCTGGACGTAATTTATACGTCAATGCTAACGACTTTAACGGTAGCCGGGCGATTGTGGCTGCGACCTTGGGGGGAATAAGTGAAAGCCGCTTTATTAATGGCATTTCTCGCGTTATTACGCTTAAACGCTTTATAAGCCGGGCGTTTGCGCTCACGTTTTAAGGTTTAACGTGACCGACTGAGGGCGAACGAAATTAAGTGCCCCATCAATTATCCTCGAATCGCAGGCGGCGACACGAAGAACCGCAAATGTTTACGTTCGGCGGGGCATTAAAATTCAAATTGATTTTTAAAACCGCCATAAATTACGCAGCTAATTAACAATCAAAAGGCGAGGTAAACATTGCGCAATGGGATGCGGCAATTTCCGTCTTGCCATGTTTGCACCCCGAAAGTATTTCCTCCCCATTTCCCCAGGCAAACGAACGCCGCCCCAATTGTCATCCTGCATTCCCGCCCTGTTTACGTGCGGGATTCCCGGGAAAAATTAATAATCGCGTTCCACGGGGCGCGCGTGACCCTGGCGATAAGGGCTGATAAATAGGGGCGAACAGCGAAGACACTCGTCATCGCCTTAACGGCATTAAGCTCAACAATACGTCATCCGGCCGTTCCCACTTAATTCCAATTACGCGAGAATTCGTTTCCACTTTCCATTTCTGAGATGATCGCCTGCCTCCCCTAACCGGGGCTGCTCATCGATCTCCGCCCTTCCCCGGGGGCAATACTTTGAGGAATCCGTGCCCGGGTGGGACGTCCGAGAGAGGGCTATAAGTTATGCGAGGGAGCGATTTGTTTGATTAATCAGCCGAAACGGGGGACAGCAAGTCGCCCGAATTTCGGGGGCCCAATTTGCATACCGTTATTTTTTAACCCGTCTCCCGGGGTCGCGCCCGCCGATGTCATTCAGTGCCATTAAGGGCCCCCATTAGCACAAGGTGACTGCAAAAATACCCGAACCTTTCGTGGCCAAATTCGGCCATGTAAAATAATTAGCACCAAATGACTGAGATACTATTTCATACCTGACAGCACAAGCCCCCGCCGCAGGAACAAATCCAGAACCCTGTAGAACGAATCTTCCAGACCCTTCTCTGTCGATCGTATCACTCCTTTCGTGTGTACGAAATCTATTTCACATATGACAGCACAAGCCCCTGCCGCAGGAACAAATCCAGAACCCCGTAGAACGAATCTTCCAGACCCTTCTCTGTCGATCGTATCACTCCTTTCGTGTGTACGAAATCTATTTCACACCTGACGGCACAAGCCCCCGCCGCAGGAACAAATCCAGAACCCTGTAGAACGAATCTTCCAGACCCTTCTCTGTCGATCGTATCACTCCTTTAGTGTGTACGAAATCTATTTCACACCTGACAGCACAAGCCTCCGCCGCAGGAACAAATCCAGAATCCTGTAGAACGAATCTTGAGGACCCTTCTCTGTCGATCGTATCACTCCTTTCGTGTGTACGAAATCTATTTCACACCTGACAGCACAAGCCCCCGCCGCAGGAACAAATCCAGAATCCTGTGGAACGAATCTTCCAGACCCTTCTCTGTCGATCGTATCACTGCTTTCGTGTGTACGAAATTTATTTCACACCTGACAGCACAAGCCCCCGCCGCAGGAACAAATCCAGAATCCTGTAGAACGAATCTTCCAGACCCTTCTCTGTCGATCGTATCACTCCTTTCGTGTGTACGAAATCTATTTCACACCTGACAGCACAAGCCTCCGCAGCAGGAACAAATCCAGAATCCTGTGGAACGAATCTTCTAGACCCTTCTCTGTTGATCGTATCACTCCTTTCGTGTATACGCTTATCGCCGTCTTGTCAATTCCAATCAGCTCTGCTTGGCTGCTCCACGTCAGTCTCCTCCTGCGTAAATACTGCTTCCCGTACCTTCCAAATCCGGTGACTCTTCTTCAATTTCTTCTTGGTTGTGGACTGTCCGCAGTTCTCGTCAACTTCCTCGCTTGGTTCTATCGAAGAACGCCGTTTCTCGCTCGACTCTGCTGCTCTCGGGTGTTGAATGCACGCTTCATGCACGCCGTCCCCGACGTGACTCTTCCTTTTTTTTCCTTGCCTATTCCATAACTCCCGGAGATCTGTGATTTGTTTGTCGCTTCATCACCACTAATTTGTATTTAGTATACCTAAAGTCGTTGCTCCTGAAAATTTGACAAAGTTTCTGTACTGAATAACTGAGAAAATCAACAACATATATTTCTGAATTGACAGGTATTGGTTAGTTTTTACTGAAATTTCTGAAAAGTAGTTAAATGCATATTTAATATTAAATTTGTATTTAGTACACCTAAAGTCATAACTCATAAAAATTTGATGAAGTTTCTTCATTGAATAACTGAGAAAATCGAAGATATAACTTTCTTCAATGGCAAGTACGAGTCAGATGTTACTGAATTTTTTGAAAATTTATGAATTGCATATTTAAAATAAAATTTGTATTTAGTATACCTAAAGTCATTTCTCCTGTAAATTTGACGAAGTTTTTTTACTGAATAACTGAGAGAATCAACGATATAACTTTCTAAATTGATAGGTTGAGTTAGTTTTTACTGAAATTTCTGAAAAGTAGTTAAATGCATATTTAATATTAAATTTCTATTTAGTACACCTAAAGTAAATTCTCATGAAAATTTGATGAAGTTTCCGCGTTGACTAATTGAGAAAATCAAAGATATAACTTTCTGCATTAGCAAGTATGAGTCGGATGTTACTGAAATTTCAGAAAATTTCTGAATAGCATATTAATTATTTAATTTGTATTTAGTATACCTAAAGTCATTTCGCCTGAAAATTTGACGAAGTTTCTTTACTGAATAACTTAGAAAATTCAACAATATAACTTTCTTAATTGATATGTTGGGTTACTTTTTACTGAAATTTCTGAAAAGATGTTAAATACATATTTAATATTAAATTTGTATTTAGTACACCTAAAGTCATTTCTCATGAAAATTTGATGAAGTTTCTGCGTTTAATAACTGAGAAAATCGAAGATATAACTTTCTGCATTGGCTAGTATGAGTCAGATGGTACTGAAATTTCTGAAAATTTCTGAATTGTATATTAATTATTTAGTTTATATTAAGTATAAGAGAAAATCAACGATATAACTTTCTTAATTGATAGGTTGAGTTAGTTTTTACTGAAATTTCTGAAAAGTTGTTAAATGCATATTTAATATTAAATTTGTATTTAATACACCTAACGTCATTTCTCATGAAAATGTGATAAAGTTTCTGCCTTGAATAACTGAGAAAATCAAAGATATAACATTCTGCATTAGCAAGTAGGAGTTAGATGTTACTGAAATTTCTGAAAATTTCTGAATTGCATATTAATTATTTAATTTGTATTCAGTATACCAAAAGTCATTTCACCTGAAAATTTGACGAAGTTTCTGTACTGAATAACTGAGAAAATCAACGACATAACTTTCTTAATTGATAGGTTGGTTTAGTTTTTACTGAAATTTCTGAAAAGTTGTTAAATGCATATTTAATATTAAATTTGTATTTAGTACACCTAAAGTCATGTCTCATGAAAATTTGATGAAGTTTCTGCATTGAATAACTGAGAATATCGAAGATATTACTTTCTGCATTGGCAAGTACCAGTCTGATGTTACTGAAATTTCTGAAAGTTTCTGAATTGCATATTAATTATTGAATTTGTATTTAGTACACCTAAAGTCAGTTCTCCTGAAAATTTGACGAATTTTCTGTACTAAATAACTGAGAAAATCAACGATATAACTTTCTTAATTGATAGGTTGGGTTAGTTTTTACTGAAATTTCTGAAAAGTGGTTAAATGCATATTTCATATTAAATTTGTATTTAGTACACCTTAAGTCATAACTCATGAAAATTTGATGAAGTTTCTTCATTGAATAACTGAGAAAATCGAAGATATAACTTTCTACATTGGCAAATATGAGTCAGATGCTACTGAAATTTCTGAAAATTTCTGAATTGCATATTAATTATTTAATTTGTATTTAGTATACCTAAAGTCATTTCTCGTGAAAAGTTTACGAAGTTTCTTTACTTAATAACTGAGAAAATCAACGACATAACTTTCTGAATTGCCACGTATGGGTTAGTTTTTACTGAAATTTCTGAAAAGTAGTTAAATGCATATTTAATATTAAATTTGTATTTAGTACACCTAAAGTCATAACTCGTGAAAATTTGATGAAGTATATAACTGAGAAATATAACTTTCTGCATTGGCAAGCATGAGTCAGATGTTACTGAAATTTCTGAACATTTCTGAATTGCATATTAATTATTTAATTTGTATTTAGTATATCTAAAGTCATTTCTCCTGAAAAATTGACGAAGTTTCTGTACTGAATAACTGAGAAAATCAACGATATAACTTTCTTAATTGATAGGTTGGGTTAGTTTTTACTGAAATTTCTGAAAATATGTTAAATGCATATTTAATATTAAATTTGTATTTAGTACACCTAAAGTCATTTCTCATGAAAATTTGATGAAGTTTCTGCGTTGAATAACTTAAAAAATTGAAGATATAACTTTGTGCATTGGCAAGTATGAGTCAGATGTTACTGAAATTTCTGAAATTTTCTGAATTGCATATTAATTATTGAATTTGTATTTAGTATGCCCAAAGTGAATTCTCCTGAAAATTGTACGAAATTTCTTGACTGAATAACTGAGAAAATCAACGATATAACTTTCTTAATTGATAGGATGAGTTAGTGTTTACTGAAAATACTGAAAAGTTATTAAATGCATATTTAATATTAAATTTGCATTTAGTACACCTAAAGTCATAACTCATGAAAATTTGATGAAGTTTCTTCATTGAATAACTGAGAAAAATAAATAAAGATATAACTTTCTGCATTGGCAAGTATGAGTCAGATGTTACTGAAATTTCTGAAAATTTCTGAATTGCTTATTAATTATTGAATTTGTAATTAGTATACCTAAAGTAATTTCTCCTGAAAATTTGACGAAGTTTCTTTACTGAATAACCGAGAAAATCAACGATATAACTTTCTGAATTGACAGGTATGAGTTAGTTTTTACTGAAATTTCTGAAAAGTAGTTAAATGCATATCTAATATTAAATATGTATTTAGTACACCTAAAGTCATAACTCATGAAAATTTGATGAAGTTTCTTCATTGAATAACTGAGAAAATCGAAGATATAACTTTCTGCATCGTCAAGTATAAGTCGGATGTTACTGAAATTTCTGAAAATTTCTGAATTGCATATTAATTATTGAATTTGTATTTAGTATACCTAAGGTCATTTCTCCTGAAAATTTTACGAAGTTTCTGTACTGAATAACTGAGAAAATGGAAGATATAACTTTCTGCATTGGCAATTATCAGTCGGATGTTACTGAAATTTTTGAAAACTTATGAATTGCATATTTAAAATTAAATTTATATTTAGTATACCTAAAGTCATTTCTCCTGAAAATTTGACGAAGTGTCTGCACGAAATAACTGAGAAAATCAACGATATAACTTTCTGAATTGACAAGTATGGGCTAGCTTTAACTGAAATTTTTGAAAATTTATTATTTATTCATTTCATATTAGATTTGTCTGTAAAAACTGTTACTCAAACATTACTTATGTCTCTAATATTTGCCTTCACATCAACCATCCAATATTTGAAATGTTCCAAATTGCCCATCTGTAAAAAGTGTTACTCAAAGATTACTTATGTCTCCAATATTTGCCTTCACATCATCCAATTTTTGAAATTTCTGATGAATTCAAAATTGCTCGTCTGTAAAAAGTGTTACTCAAACATTACTTATGTCTCCAATATTTGCCTTCACATCAATCATCCAATTTTTGAAATGTTCAAAATTGCCCATGTGTAAAAAGTGTTACTCAAAGATTACTTATGTCTCCAATATTTGCCTTCACATTATCCAGTTTTTGAAATTTCTGATGAATTCAAAATTGCTCGTCTGTAAAAAGTGTTACTCAAACATTATTTATGTCTCCAATATTTGCCTTCACATCAATCATCCAATTTTTGAAATGTTCAAAATTGCCCATGTGTAAAAAGTGCTACTCAAAGATTACTTATGTCTCCAATATTTGCCTTCACATCATCCAATTTTTGAATTTTCTGATGTATTAAGAATTGCCCCTAAAAAGTTTTACTCAAAGATTACTTATGTCTCCAATATTTGCCTTCACATAAATCATCCAATTTTTTAAATGTTCAAAATTGCCCACCTGTAAAAAGTGTTACTCAAAGATTACTTATGTCTCCAATATTTGCCTTCACATCAATCATCCAAATTTTGAAATGTTCAAAATTGCCCATCTGTAAAAAGTGTTTCTCAAAGATTACTTATGTCTCCAATATTTGCCTTCACATTATCCAATTTTTGAAATTTCTGATGAATTCAAAAATGCTCGTCTGTAAAAAGTGTTACTCAAACATTACTTATGTCTCCAATATTTGCCTTCATATACTTATGTCTCCAATATTTGCCTTCATATCAATCATCCAATTTTTGAAATGTTCAAAATTGCCCATCTGTAAAAAGTGTTACTCAAAGATTACTTATGTCTCCAATATTTGCCTTCACATCATTTCTCTTTTAAAACTATACCAGCGTACGTAGTGTTATGCACCCACCGAGCTGTGTCTCGGCCGACGAAAGTGAAACCGGCGGAGCGGTGAAAACTAGGCCGTCTCGGTGCACGCTCCGCCGACCCAAACTGGGCCGGATCATTCTTACGTCACACGCTGGGCATTTAATCGCAACCGGGCAAGGCCGGCCCGTTTTCCGACCCCGGAGTCTCCGGGGGTCCGGAGTTTCCCGGCCCCAGAGTCTCCAAGAGCCCGGAGTTTCTGTAGGCGGTCGTGTTTATGCCCTCGCATATCGATGCTGTGTTGTCTGTTGTCGTCACACAATTTTTTCGTAGCGGTACAAATAGTTACTATCGCAACCAGCAACAAGTACTCTGTTTTCTACCTAATTAATGAAAACAAAATAAATAGGTAGGGGGTCGTGTTTATGTCCTCGCATCTCGCTGCTGTGTTGTCTGCTGTCGTCACACAATTATTTTGTAGCGGTGTAAAATTTTACTATCGCAACCAGCAACAAGTACCCTGTTTTCTACCTAATTAGTAAAAACAAAACAACTAGGTAGGCGGTCCTGTTTATGCCCTCGCATCTCGATGCTGTGTTGTCTGCTGTCGTCACACAATTTTTTCGTAGCGGTATAAATTTTTACTATCGTGACCAGCAACAAGTACACTGTTTTCTACCTAATTAATGAAAACAAAACAAGTAGGTAGGCGGTCCTGTTTATGCTCTCGCATCTCGATGCTGTGTTGTCTGTTGTCGTCACACAATTTTTTCGTAGCGGCGTAAATTTTTACTATCGCAACCAGCAACAAGTACTCTGCTTTCTACCAAATTAATGAAAACAAAACAACTAGGTAGGGGGTCGTATTTATGCCCTCGCATCTCGCTGCTGTGTTGTCTGTTGTCGTCACAAATTTTTTTCGTAGCGGTACAAATTTTTGCTATCGCAACCACCAACAAGTACTCTGTTTTCTGCCTTATTAATGAAAACAAAACAACTAGGTAGGGGGTCCTGTTTATGCCCTCGCATCTCGATGCTGTGTTGTCCGCTGTCGGCACACAATTTTTTCGTAGCGGTGTAAATTTTTACTATCGCATAGAGCAACAAGTTCTCTGTTTTCTACCTAATTACATATTTACAAATGTTACTAACTAATTATGATTACAAAAATGTTTTTTTTTTATTATTTCCGAATGATTTGCAAATATTTGGCGGAACATAACTTTGAGTGACAATTGTCCGCTCTTCGTTCGGAATTACTTAACAATAAAATTTATTGCTCACTCACATATGAAATAACGGGCGCAATTAATCAGCGACAATGGTCCTTTGTATTTGCGCCAGCGTAACGCGAATACATATCTCTAATAACATTGTGTAATACTAATTACACAGTGCGCGCACACACATACACTTGCAAGCAAACACTCACGTCGTAGGTGGGCACCAACACACAAAGTGCAAACGTGCACACAGGGAAACGGACGGAATTCCGAGTTTCCGTTTTCAAGAGCGCCCCTCACGTTTTCCCGACTGCTACAGCCAATACCAGCAAACGTCAAGATGGAGTGAGGTGGACACCATCCACTTCATGATATAATTAGCAAGGGCGAAACATAATGTGCACAATTGGATATCCATAAAACTTTTCCCATATCCGCTCAGGCTTTCACATCAGTTATGTTTGTTTTTTTTGCACAAGCAACCCGTTACTTCATAATCCTTCATGCGCAGCGTTTCCTTTTCACCACTCATCATGCCCACACTTCTGCGTGCACACTTTTTCGTTGCAAAAAAGGCCCAAAACCCTCTCTTCCGCACGTATTAATCATCGTCCTGTGTCGCGGCCACTCTCACCCCGGGGGCGGTTTAATTGCCGCCATACCTTCGCTTTTTCGGGCATTCCTTCTTTATGTCCGCAGGGAGAGGCGCGCGAATTAATGGAGATTGCGCTGCGGCCGTCATCAACATTCCTGGATTTTATGGAGGAAACGGACGCAGGAGCCCGGAATTCGGGAAAAAAGCCGGGACTCTTGAGTCGGGGCTGCGATCTGGGGGAGGGATATTAAAAAGGGGATGGCAGGGAGCGTCCGTTCACGGCAATTTGTTTCCTGTTTGCGACAACGTCCAGTGTTTTTGGGCACAGTTGAATTGCGCCGCATTCCTTGTGGGGTGAGAATGTCGGTTTTGGGATACGCTGACGTTGGGATACTTATTCCTGGAATGGTAATGGATGCAAAATAATGTTAAATGTATTCCCTTTGCAAGGCTCTTGAGTTATTCATCGTTTCCCAAAGATAATTTCACAATAATGAAACAATTACAATCATTTAAAATTAAATATTTAGCTATTAGCGTCTTCGTATGCGGCGTTCACGGCAAGCATGCGTATGCTTGTTGCTCCTTTATAACATTGGTGAGGTTGAGTGTCCTCCTGCGTGATCGGATGTCTGAGCGTATGCTTGTTGCTCTGTTATAACATTAGTGGGGTTAAGTGTTCGCCTGCGTGATTATTCCGGAGGGATTTTTCACTTACTGACCTCATATAGAATTTAAAACCTTGGATTTTAAATAATAACTTTACAGTGCTTCTGTACATAACATAATGATGTGTATTTCAACTAGTAGTGCAAAATAGTATATAACGGTATTATGCCGATATAGATTATATAACAGACGAGGTTGAGAAATTGTAAAAACGAGGCGCAGCCGAGATTTTATAATCAACCGAGTCTGTTATACCCATATCGGCCGTATGTTGTTATATAGTTTTCGTGCTACTACAATAAGATGCAGTTTCGTGAAGTTTATTGGTGTACTCATACAACTAACTGAAATTGGATTTCCCATAAAATTGTCGAAACGCAAAATAAATTTGAATAATTACATTTGGATTAATAATAATAATAATAATAATAATAATAATAATTCCTACTACTCCTCCACCTATGGCGTAATTGGTTACTGTCATTATTTGACAGACAACTCTGACCAAATTACATTTTATTTTACCATAAGCCCCTGAACTATTACTAGTTATGCGGGCGTTAAGAGGAGAGGGGCATTATTATTATTGCCCCTTATTAGTATTAATATTATTATTATTATTATGATTAGTAGAGTTTGTGTATAATTTTGAGAATCTCTGAACAATTTCTCATAATTGATAAGTATTTTGATGTTTTTTGAGAGTTTTTAAATTCTTTAAACCATTTTAAAAAGGATTAAATTTTGCGAAATTATTTTCATAAATCGTAATGACATATTTCAAGTATGCTGTACTGGTTGTGTACAAAACACCAAAATAAATAACACGGCTGTTAAATTTTAACGGCCGTGGCTGTTATCAGTTAAATAACAACTATGGCGACAGTACCGATAATATGCAGTTACAATCAAGTATCACGAAATAGTATATAACGCCATTAGGCCGATATGTAGCAAATAACAGGCGCGGGTTGAAGTTTGTAAACCTCGGCTGCGCTCCACTCCGCTTCGCTTCGCCTCGGTTTACAAACTTCAACCCGCACCTGTTATTTGGATATCGGCCGTATGTTGTTCGATACTTTTTGTAATACCTAAATTACAAAAACTGGTCAATTTATCAATATAAAATTTCAAAATTAATAAACTAGTTATCCAGGCGCAATTTGATACCATAGCAACATCAACGGTTCAAATACAAATAAACAAATCAAAGTGAAATTAGAAAAACAATGTCAGATGTGCAAAGTTCTTCGTTTTGTGGTATCCTCGAAGATGTACTAAATGAAGCAAATGCTGCCCCAATCGATTTACTTCCCCCAAAAAGCAGCAGCAGGTATGAGAAAGACTATGAAGACTTTATTGCTCATAAATTTGCGTTGTCATTTAAAGAACGTCCACGGCCGTTATTATAACGGCCAAGGCCTTTACGCCTGTCATATCGATCAAGCAGACAGTACTGATGAATGTCAATAACACAGAGTTATTACAAAATATAATTTCCATCCCAAATTGTGGTTATAAGGGATTGCGTATTGCAAACGTTATAATTGGTTACCATGGCGATTAGCGAACATCGATTTTGCGAACTTTTTGCGTAAGACACCCTGTATATGTGAGTCACGTTACAAAAAAACTTCTATGCATGGAAAAGTTATAATTTTTAATCGCATGAATCGCAAATAGTCCCATGTTTCTAGTACATTGCACGTATTTGCAGTTTAATATTCCAGCCGGCATATCCTCCGTTGATCTGGTAAAACGTGCATTTTCCTCCAGTGCTTAATTCACTTTACGCTTTACAGCAAAATGCATACAAATTTAATCATTATTATATACTTAAACAAAATTTCCACTGCTATGTTCTGCTTCGAGCGTGAAGTCATGGGGGACTTCATAGCGCGCCACTGAGTATAAGTAATATAAAACAACAATTTATATAACATTATATAACATTATATAACAATAACGAAAATTTGAAAACTCACGAGAATTACACAACTAAAAATTATACGAAATGTCAGACATATTTCTTGAAGGTCTTCGAATTTTCAAAATTTTATAATTATATTTTTTTCTAGTTATTTTTCCTAGTAAAATTTTCAGTTATTGTACAATTTTTGAAATATTATCTAAATATTTCTGCTAACATTTTCATGTTCTATAAAAATTTCAGCGATTCCTGTCAAAATTTCAATCATCTCCTAGAATTTTTTTAATTATAAGTTCATATTGAAATGTTTACTACCAAATTTTGATTAGTTGCTGTCAAAACTTCAATAGATTTTTCCAGATTTTTAAATAAAATTTTATATATTTTTATATATTAAAATGGCCGAAAAGTCGCTTTACTGAAAATAATACAATTTGAAAGAAACAATACATAGTTTAGAGATTATGCTATTTTCGGTAAAGCGACTTTTCGGCCATACTGTATTTCAATAAAAATGTCAACTATATATCATAACACGCCACTGAGTATAAGTAATATAAATCAACAAGAAAATGTGCAAACTCACGAGAATTACACAACTAAAAATTGTAAGAAATGTGTCTGACATTTCTTGAAGGTCTTCGGATTTTCAAAATTTCATAATTATATTTTTTTCTAATTATTTTTCCTAGTCAAATTTTCAGTTATTGTACAATTTTTGAAATATTTTCTAAATATTTCTGCTAATATTATCATGTTCTATCAAAATTTCAACGATTCTTGTCAAAATTTTAATCATTTCCTCGATTTTTTTTAATTATAACTTTATTATATAATGTTTACTACAAATTTTGATTAGTTGCTGTCAAAACTTTAATAGATTCTTCCAGAATTTTAAATATTTCAATAAAAATTTCAACTATATATCATAACACGCCACTTGAGTCTAAGTAATATAAATCAACAAGAAAATTTGCAAACTCACGAGAATTACACAACTAAAAATTGTAAGAAATGTCAGACACATATCTTAAAGGTTTTCGGATTTTCAAAATTTCATAATTATATTTTTTCTAATTATTTTTCCTAGTCAAATTTTCAGTTATTGTACAATTTTTGAAATATTTTCTAATTATTTCTGCAACATTTCCATGTTCTATCAAAATTTCAACGATTCCTGACAAAATTTCAATTATTTCCTCGATTTTTTTAAATTATAACTTCATATTAAAATGTTTACTAGAAAAATTTTGATTAGTTGCTGTCAAAACTTCAATAGATCCTTCAAGAATTTTAAATATTTCAATCAAAATTTCAACTATATATCATAACACGTCACTGAGTATAAGTAATATGAATCAACAAGAAAATTTGCAAACTCGGGAGAATTACACAACTAAAAATTGTAAGAAATGTCAGACACATTTCTTGAAAGTCTTCGGATTTTCAAAATTTCATAATTATATTTTTTCTAATTATTTTTCCTAGTCAAATTTTCAGTTATTGTACAATTTTTGAAATATTTTCTAATTATTTCGGCTAACATTTTCATGTTCTATCAAAATTTCAATCATTTCCTTAAATTTTTTTAATTATAAGTTCATATTAAAATATTTACTACCAAATTTTGATTAGTTGCTGTCAAAACTTTAATAGATTCTTCCAGAATTTTAAATATTTCAATCAAAATTTGAATTATATATTATAACACGCCACTGAGTATAAGTAATATAAATCAACAAGAAAATTTGCAAACTCGGGAGAATTACACAACTAAAAATTGTAAGAAATGTCAGATATATTTCTTGAAAGTCTTCGGATTTTCAAAATTTCATAATTATATTTTTTCTAGTTATTTTTCCTAGTCAAATTTTCAGTTATTGTACAATTTTTGAAATATTTTCTAATTAATTCTGCTAAAATTTCCATGTTCTATCAAAATTTCAACGATTCCTGTCAAAATTCTAATCATTTTCTCGATTTTTTAAAATTATAAGTTCATATTAACATATTTACTACCAAATTTTGATTAGTTGCTGTCAGAACTTCAATAGATTCTTCTAGTATTTTAAATATTTCAATCAAAATTTCACTGTATATCATAACACGCCACTGAGTATAAGTAATATAAATCAACAAGAAAATTTGCAAACTCACGAGAATTTTACACAACTAAAAATTGTAAGAAATGTCAGACACATTTCTTGAAGGTCTTCGGATTTTCAAAATTTCATAATTATATTTTTTTCTAGTTATTTTTCCTAGTCAAATTTTCAGTTATTGTACAATTTTTGAAATATTTTCTAGTTATTTTTGCTAACATTACCATGTTCTATCAAAATTTCAACGATTCCTGTCAAAATTTCAATCATTTCCTCGAAATTTTTTTAATTATAAGTTCATATTAAAATGTTTACTACCAAATTTTGATTAGTTGCTGTCATAACTTTAATAGATTCTTCTGGAATTTTGAATATTTCAATCAAAATTTCAACTATATATCATAACACGCCACTGAATATAAGTAATATAAATCAACAAGAAAATTTGCAAACTCACGAGAATTACCCAACTAAAAATTGTAAGAAATGACACATTTCTTGAAGCTCTTCGGATTTTTAAAATTTCATAATTGTATTTTTTCTAGTTATTTTTCCTAGTCAAATTTTCAGTTATTATAAAATTTTGAAATATGTTCTAATTATTTCTGGATTTCTGCAACATTTCCATGTTCTATCAAAATTTCAATGATTCCTGCCAAAATTTCAATCATTTCCTCGATTTTTTTTAATTATAAGTACCTATTAAAATGTTTGATTAGTTGCTGTCAAAACTTCAATAGAATCTTCCAGAATATTAAATATTTCAATCAAAATTTCAACTGTATTCACAAAATTTCAATTACTCTGTTGTAGTTCCGAGATTACATCTAATTTTTTTTATTACTACCAAGTTTTCAATAACTACTGACAAATTTTTGAAATATTTCTATCAAAATTTAATTTACTTCTACTTTTATTAATTACTCTGGGCTCATATACATACAGAACATCCATTATAGATATGAATTGTCAAATTCATGGTCGGTCAAAATGTCACATTGTATAATAATTTTGACAGTGTACTTGTAAAAAACTAGGAACAAATATGTCATTGATGTCAATATGTGTGTTGAGCTTGTGAGAACTCAATGAAAAATCATATTAATTTGGCCCAATGGCACTTTGACAATTCACATCTATAATGGATGATTTGTAGTTGTTTTGCATAGTTTTCAAAGATTATGATCAATTTTTTAAGTATATCTGCTGACTGTTAAATATTCTGCCATAATTTCAATGATTCCTGTGAAAATTTTAAAATCCAGTAAAATATTCAATGACTACTGCCAAAATGACAATTCGATGACATCTATTTTTTTATTGATTACTGCCAAGTTTCCAAGTTTTCAATAACTACTGACAAATTTTGAAATATTTCTATCAAAATTTAATTTATTTCTACTGTAATTAATTACTTTTGGTTCATATACATAGTTGTTTTGCATTGTTTTCAAAGATTATGATCATTTTTTTAAGTATATCTGCTGACTGTTAAATATCTGACTGTCTGCCATAATTTCAATGATTCCTGTGAAAATTTCAATATCCAGTAAAATATTCAAAGACTACTGCCAAAATTTTAATGTTTGCTATAAAGTTTTCAATAATTGCAATCAAAAAGCCATCGTATTGATTTTTTTTTCTTTTTTCTAATTGTATCCAATAATAACTATTTTTACCAAATTATTCTGCTGTAGTTTCAGAGATAACTTTCAAATTTTCAATGAACGTTGTCAAATTCTCATTATTTACGGAAAAATTTAAATTTGTGTTAAATTTTTAAATATTTTCTAGTTATTTCTGCTAATATTTCCACATGCTGTCAAAATTTCAATGATTCCTGTCAAAATTTCAATTATTTCCTCTCAAATTTTTAATAATAACTGTAAATTTTTGGCTGTTTTTAGTTAAGTTTTATTTTGATGGTTTACTAAATTGTAACAAATCTCAGGCTCAGTAAGGTTATAGTAAAGGAAGGGTCCTGTAGGACCCCTTAGAACCAACTCAGTCATTAAATGACCGAATAGGAAAGGTAACAGCAGAATATAAAACTATAATTGCAGTTTCTCACATTTTATAGTTTTTGACTTAATTGATTTCACTTGTAAGCCGACGATATGTTTATTACCAAATTTTCAAGAATTAATGTCAAAACTGAACTTCAATTGTTTCTTCTAGAAGTTCAAATATTTTAATCAACATTTTAACTATATTGAAAAAAAAAATCAATTATTCTGTTATAGTACCAGAGATGACTACCAAATTGTTATTGATTACTGTAAAATTTTGTAGTATATCTGTCAAAATTAAATTTATTTCTATTGTAATTACTCTGGTTTCATATACATAGTTTTTTGCATCGTTTTGAAAGATTATGATCAATTTTTCAATTATATCTACTGACATTTAAGTTTTCTGTCAAAATTTCAATAATTTATATGAAAATTTCAAAATCCTGTGAAATTTTCATTGACTACTGCCAAAATTTCAATGTTTGCTGTGAAGTTTTCAATAATTACAATCAAAAAGTCATAGTATTGATTTATCATTTTTTTCTATAATTTTATCTAATAATAAATAACTATTTTTAGCAAATTATTCTGTTGTAGTTTCAGTTGTAGTTGTAGTAAGATTAAGGATTTATCCATAATATACATTTTTGCAATCGATTTACTGATCTATAGAAAATAAATGAAAATATAAACATTTTGTAGTTTAGTTTTATAGTTTTCAAATTTGAGGCATTACTAACAGAACTTCAAAACTTACAATATAATCAAAATAAAGCAAAAATCAAACAAAGTTGTCCACAAGCAGTATTATTCTTGGCCCTGCAAATTAGAAAATTGTGGACTAATTTTCAAAAGTCTCTAATCACTAATCACTAATCACTAATCAAAGTCACTAATCAAACTAGTTTTCAATTTTAAGAAAAATACAACCGGAAACGAAACATGCAAAGAAAAACTTCAAAGATTTTGTCGTCAAGTTTTATAGTTTTCAAATTTGACGCATTACTAACAGAACTTCAAAACTTACAAAATAATCAAAATAGTTTTCAATTTTGAGAAAAATATATCATCCGGCAACGAATTATTCAAGCATGTTAACAAATTTTTGCAATCTATTTACTGATCTATAGAAAATAAATGAAAATATACATTCAAGTCTGCCAAAATTTAAAAAAAGTAACCATCTGAAACAGAAATACTACAGAAAATTTCCAAATATTTAAATAAACTCAACATTATTTGCAATTTATTTACTTAGAAGTATTAGTTTCTTAAATTACATCGGTGTATCTTTTAAGGAAGAAACGAAATCTTTAGCAACGAAAATTTCACATGAAGTAGATTGCTCGCAAGTGATGGTAATTAGTCAAAGCACAAATTTCATAGTTCAGTGAGAAATAAACATTTATACCGTGCGATCAACAAGTAAAATATATTTAAAAATAGATCAGAACGAACCTTACAAATCCTCTCGGCTCGAACTCGAACGAAAATAGGTCAATTGCTGTTCCGATTCTAAAGAAGGATTCTACAGGGCAGTATTAGAAATCCTCAAATTAGAAACGGTCATTAGAAAAGGTATTAAATAACTATTAATTGTTACTACTTCGAATTTTGCAAACGTCTTTTGATGTACGAGTAAACGCATTTACGTCTGCGAATTTGGACAGTGAATAGTGATTTTAAATAAATTAATCATGCAATTTAAATATTTAATTGAAGAGAGTTAAAATTCATAATACGGCCCTGGAAAAGCAGAGGCACAGGGATTAGTTTATTTCAACCTGATATCTGGCATCGCCCCAATGATTTATTTCCATTTGACTTTTGAAATTGAAATTTATGATCTCTTTGGGTTAGTAATATTAAAGTGGTTTTAATATTAATCATATTAGTTTGTTTAAAAAAAAAACTCACCATGATTATCTATCTGAAATGTTTTTTTTTTAATTTTGATAAATTTTAGTGAAGTACATATACAATTGTATATATACTATATGTGCTATTTTTTACAATCTTCCTACTCGTGTCAATCCTAACAACAACAAAAAAACTCTCGTTATGTGGGAATTTGAATTTTCATTATTATTTTTGATTTATAATTAGGTATTTGTAATTTGAATCCCTAGGGATTAAAATTACATTTTTAATCTTTAGGTACTAAATATACCTTTTAAATCCCTCGAGATTAAACATGTTGCTTCAGATCCTATAAAGAGGAGTTAAATAAGGAATTTTATCCATGGAAGTCCAAAAAGTGCAAAAATCAATCTTGCTGTAGCATGGGGTAATAATTGCATACATTTTCTTTTGTTTTCTTTTGGGTCGTTCTTTAGGGGTTAATTTGCAGGCTCTCTATTGATTGTAATCGGTGGTAGTTTCTTTGCTGCTGTTCAGAAAAATAAAATTCTATTTGTAGGGAAGACCACGCAGTGTTTTCCATCGGCAATTTTCTTTCGGCGTAAAGGTTACAGTTTACGTGCACAACATGTAAGGATGCCACACTCTATACGAGAGCATGCCGCTCTTCCTTTTTTACTTTGTTGTCGTTTTTGTGCGATTTCCCGTCGCAATTCCCCAGCCGAGGAAACTTAAAATTTCCAGCGGGTAACGAATTCCGCGCGGGAACATTTCCTTTGTCAGGGACCCCCCGAGGGGCGGTGGGGGGCGCAATTTTCCGGGCGCTCCCCGAATCGAATGCTCGCAAATTGCGGCGGCGTCCTTCGTGCTCCCCTGGGGGCGGCGTCCCCCAGTTTGGGGCCCGCTGACGGTCAACATCGGTTACGGCCAGTCTCACTGTCGCCCGGTGATTTACAGCCCGACGGGGCGATAAAACCGTCGCTTTATAGGCCGTAACTTAATTGTTTCACTGCCCGACCCTCGCGAGTCTTCGAGCGCACATGAGGGCCGTGCGTGAGGAAAATTCCGGGGAAAAACCTCTCACAGGTTTTCCGCGGAAAATTAATTAGCGGCTTGTTGATCGCCCTCCTCCCCCGGGCTTTTCGCAATTAATTCCGCGGCAAAGGCCGCGATTTTTCCGAGCACAAAGGCATCGCTCCGGCATTTCGCAGAGATGTAATTATGTTAAATACCTCGCTGTGAACGCGGTTTTATAGGTCATCGCGCCCACGACTGAGCTCGCTGGGAGCAGGTAGCGCTTCCAGGAGTGGTGTTCTTGGGGACGGGCTGTAAAGTTCAGCGGGGCTCACCTGAAACAGAAAGGAGGATTATTAGCACGATGCATTGTCACGACGGTAGTGATGATGGCAATTAGGCAATTTTGTGCGAGTTCTCTGGTCAGGCAATTGGCAGCCCTGGGATGCAAGACGAGGGTTACAACATTGATTGAGGCGATGGCGAAATCGATAACGAAAATGAGATTCTAAAGCAAACGTTAGATATATGTCTAAAATATATGATCAACCACCAACTAGACTGGAATAATGGTTGATCATATATTTTAGACTTATATTGTATAGCCAATGAAGGATTACTGAGGCAAATTAGGCCCAGTTGTACAATCTTGGATTATGTTTGATCGTGGTTCAGTTACTTTAGGCACAATGGTATCCATAGAAAATGAACCAAGATCAAAGATAATCCGATATTATACAACTGGGTGATGCAGATCATTTTAAGTATCTTAATTCATAGTAATATTCTAAAATAGAAATCAAATCATTAACTTTACGATATCGCCAGTTATCAGTCAATGAAATTTCTGAAACTTTATCGAGGGGATATATTGAAAATTTTATGCTTGATTTGCATACAACATGCCCAAAGGTCTATCCTCTGTAAATTTGACACAGATAATGCCTTTAATAAGTGAGAAAATCAAGTTATTAAGTTTCCATCTTGACAAGTATTGGTTATCTGTCACTGAAATTTCTGAAAATATATCTGACGGATATTTTGAAAATGTTGTACCTGATTTCCATACAGTATGCCTGAAGGTATACGCTCTAAATAATTGACAGCGAGAATGTCTTAAATAAGTGAGAAAATCGAGTTATTAACTTTCCAAATTGACAAGTATTGGTTATCTGTCACAGAAATTTCTGAAAATATATCTGTTGGATATTTTATACCTGATTTACATACAGTATACCTGAAGGTATATCCTCTGTAAATTTAACATAGAGAATGTCTTAAATTAGTGAGAATATCGAGTTATTAACTTTCCAAATTGACCAGTATTGGTTAGCTGTCTCTGAAATTTCTGAAAATTTATCCGACGGATATTTTGTAAACTTTATGACAGATTTACAAACAGTATGCCTGAAGGTATATCCTCTGTGCATTTGATATAGAGAATATCGTAAATAAGTGAGAAAATCGTGTTAATAACTTTCCAAATTGACAAGTATTGGTTATCCGTCACTGAAATTTCTGAAACTTTATCTGACGGATATTTTATTCCTGATTTACATACAGTAAACCTGAAGGTATATTTTCTGTAAATTTGATATATAGAATGTCTTAAATATGTGAGAAAATATAGTTATTAACTTTTCAAATTGACAAGTATTGGTTTTCTGTCACTGAAATTTTTGAAAATATATCTGACGGATATGTTATGCCAGATTTACATATAGTATATCTGAAGGTATATCCTCTAAGTAATTGACAGCGGGAATGTCTTAAATAAGTAAGAAAATCAAGTCATTAACTTTCCAAATTGACAAGTATTGGTTATCTGTGACTGAAATTTCTGAAAATTTATCTGTCGGATTTATTGAAAATTTAATGCCTGATTTGCATACAGTATACCTTAAGGTATATCCTCTGTAAATTTTACACAGAGAATGTCTTAATTAAGTGAGAAAATCGAGATATTAATTTTCCAAATTGACAAGTATTTATTATCTGTCACTGAAAATTCTGAAAATTTATCTGACGGATATTTTGAAAACTTTATAGGAGATTTGCATACAGTATACCTGAAGGTATATCCTCGAAAAGTTTGACATAGAGAGTGTCATAAATAAGTGAGAAAATCAAGTTATTAACTTTCCAAATTGACAAGTATTGGTTATCTGTTACTGAAATTTCTGAAACTTTATGTAACAGATATTTAATGCCTGATTTACATACAGTATACCTGAAGGTATATTCTCTGTAAATTTGATATATAGAATGTCTTAAAAAAGTGAGAAAATCGAGTTATAAACTTTCCAAATTGACAAGTATTGGTTATCTGTCACTAAAATTTCTGAAAATATTTCTGACAGATATTTTACGCCTGATTTAGTGAAAGTATACCTGAAGGTATATCCTCTGTAAATTTGACACAGAGACTGCCTTTAATAAGTGATAAAATCAAGTTATTAACTTTCCAAATTGACAAGTATTGGTTATCTGTCACTGAAATTTCTGAAAATTTGTTTGACGGATATTTTAGAAATGTTATGCCTGATTTGCATACAGTATGCCTGAAGGTATATCTTCTGTAAATTTGACAGCGAGAATGTCTTAAATAAGTGAAAAAATCGAGATATTAATTTTCCAAATTGACAAGTATTGGTTATCTGTCACTGAATTTTCAGAAAATTTATTTGTCAGATGTTTTGAAAATTTTATGCCTGATGTGCATACAGTATACCTGAAGGTCTATCCTCTGTAAATTTGACACAGAGAATATCTTAAATAAGTGAGAAAATCGAGTTAATAACTTTTCAAATTGACAAGTATTAATTATCTGTCACTGAAATTTCTGAAAATATATCTGACAGATATTTGGAAAATTATATGCCTGATTTTCAAACAGTATGCCTGAAGGTATAGCCTCTACATAATTGACAGCGAGAATGTCTTAAATAAGTGAGAAAATCTAGTTATTAACTTTTTAAATTGACAAGTATTGGTTATCTGTAACTGAAATTTCTGAAAATATATCTTACGGATATTTTATGCCTGATTTATATACAGTATACCTGAAGGTATATTCTCAGTAAATTTGACACAGAGAATGTCTTAAATAAGTGAGAAAATTGAGTTATCAAGATTCCAAATGGACAAGTGTTAGTTATCAGTCACTGAAATTTCTGAAAATTTGTCTGACGGATGTTTTGAAATTTTTATGCCTGATTTGCATACTATATGCCTGAAGGTATATCCTCTAAATAATTGACAGCGAGAAGGTCTTAAATAAGTGAGAAAATCGAGTTATTAACTTTACAAATTGACAAGTATTGGTTATCTCTCCCTGAAATTTGAAATTATTTAGATAATTCTGATTAGATTTTTCTTAGACATAGACTCTTCTAGACTTAGATTATTCTATTTTATAAGATTTATTTAGATTATTCTGATTAGATTATTCTTAGATTCTTCTAGACTTAGATTCTATTTTCTAAGATTCATTTAGATTATTCTGATTAGATTATTCTTAGATTTAGACTTAGATTATTCCGTTTCATAAGATTTACTTAGATTAGAAAGACATTGCACACGTAGGGCTTCCTTACAGACGGTTAGATAACAATTTACTGTGGAAACGGAATTTTCCGGATGGTGGGTTTTATGTTTCTAAAATCGGCGTTGTTGTTACCTGGATTGTTTTTCAGATTTTATTTTATTTATTTTATGGAATTGATATTCCCACTCATCGTTCGAACATAAAGCAAGCCGTACTAATAAAACCTGAAATTTCATTGAACATATAAAATAAAGCAGTTTCCGCGTATTCGCTGCAAAATTATAGCTAAAAATAAAACATATAAAGCGAGCAATGGCTGCTGTAATGTTTAATTCAGTTATTAGCCCCCCGGGGGAGAAAAAAATTGCAGCCATAAGAATCTATGTATGAAAATTCTTAACCCAGAAAAGAAATGTCTGTGCCTACAAACAATATAAAACAAATGCTTGAAACTATAACGAACTGTAATCTAGGCAGCGAAGTGAGTTAAGGCTCCGATACATATGCGACGACTAAAGGAGCTCAGCCACTTGATGGGAGAATTGGCAAGAACATTATTTAATGCGTTTTCGTGTTTTTGGCAAATCGCCAATACTCATAATATATATTAGAAAATGTTTGTAACCATTATTAACATTCAAACCGTATACGATGTAAAATAGTCATAAAAAAGTATTTAATTCAATAAATTATAAATTAACACTTTAACAGGTTTGGATAGTTAAATCTACAAATCTGATTTTGCTAATCGGTAGTAGATTTTTTATAATCTTAGTAATATGAGACTAGTAAAACTAAGGACATATTCCGTGTATTAATAATTACCATATCTAGTCTAAAGCTGATGAAATTACAATTTTGAAGTGATTAACTGGTCTTATTATAAATTCCAGTTTTTGGCAGCTATTGATCGTGGAAACTTGTTACTCCGGCCGCAGGAGTAATTGCCGCTCGTGGAAACGCTCCGCTTTTTGCACGCGTGCTAGTTTCCCGTGGAAACCCCGAATTTCCCGCCGCTTAAACACATCCGCTATTCTTCCG